>JAPFRF010000006.1:40658333-41905000 GCA_029282475.1 Phrynocephalus forsythii
GCAAATAGGCCCCAACCAGCGCCCTTGGGTGGAACGCGCCATCTGGGCGGCGGGTCAGCAGGAGGCCCATGCGTCAGCCCCGCCCAGCGCCCTGGGGAATGATCGCCCACACGGCGGCAGGAGAGCGCCGTAGGCCCGACCAGTGGCCCGGGGACTTGTGGACCGAGCTCGCGCTTCGGCGGGGCTAGCTGCACCGGCGGGTCTGCGGGCATGGCCCTGCTAGGAGGGGCAACAGCCACCGCAAGGCCTGTGACTTCCCAGGCTGCGAAGGCCCGAATGGGAAAGTAGCCCCCGAATGGGGCGGGAAAAGCGGCCGGAGGGCGGGCGGGCTCTCTGGATTCCGGGAAGCGCGGGTACAGCCTGCGCCTCACCACTTATCCCCTTAGCGCAGGCCCACACCCGCCCTCATCCATGGCCGAGCCGCCAGGGACCGGACCAACCTGAGCCAGGGGCCCATTTGGCCAAGGCAGGGGGTACGTTTGGGAGGATCCTCAGTCATCCAGGTGCGTTAGCCAGGAGGCGTCATGGCTACTGGACTTCGTATTTTTCCTTTGTCTGTTTTGAAATAGAAATGTTTTGCTGTTCCTCCAAACAGCTGCATCAGTTCGAATACAGCTAGTGCGAGTAGACGTTTGTATACTCAGATTGCCCCCTTTGTTCCCGGGTCTGTTGCCCATGGGATGAACAAGGGCCGAATAGGCTCGGTAGGCGGACAGTAGTGCCCATGGCCTGGAGGTAAACATTGGCCTGAGGGGCGGAAACTAATCAGGAAGGGGCCGTTAACCGTGACCTGGGGGCGTTAGATCCTTGATTCGCCTGGGTACGTTAGAGAGTACAGCCTGATAAGTAGCAGATAGACTATGCGGGAGCACACCACCTCTGTTGAGGGAGGGGTTTTCAACGCTAGCATGAGGGGCTTCCCCTATCCCTCTCTCAAACCACCTACCTTCTTTGTCTGCTACGGGTACATCCTCATCCTTGGAAGGGTGGCCTTTGTCCTTCAGAAGGAGGTATTGCTGATGTCTCATGGCTGTTTAGTTCCTACAATGGAGGGCTGAACACTCCTTACTGCAGGGGATGACATATACCATATTGCTCTTTTACGCAGTGGGCGCGGGATGACAACAGCGTTCGAGCAGATGGCAGCGGAACCGGGACAGACCACGGGGCACAGTGAGGCCCCAGCCTCTGTCAAGTGACCACGACTGATCCCGCAGAATGCGGAGGAGGACGAAGCTCTGGCGGCGGAACCAGGGGCAGGAGAACAGCCCCTGCTGCCTGCAATGGAGAGCCCAACCCCCCGTGAGTTGGTGCGCACCCGAGACTGCGCCCACAATTATTCGGACTTGGCCGGGAGGTAGTGGCCTGGCTGGGGTAGCGGCCCCGGCGCGAGGGACAGCTGGCACCAGGGTGGGGGATGGGTGCAGACCCAGGCTACCCGGGGGTGGCAGCGGCCGCCATGCCTTAGGGCGACTACGTGTCCCCACGGGGGCAGCATTGGCTTGCTCGATTGGGTGTGGATTTCGAGGACTTGGGCGGGGAGGACCCACAAGGTGGGGAGTGCAGGCTCGGGGAAAAGTAGCTCGCCACTGGGCAATAGGGCGGCCAGCATGCCCGAATTTTAGCGCTTCGACCTAGCAGGCTCACCCATGGGGGGGCCCAGGCGATGCTTAAGTATCTATATTATGCAAGGCCGTCAGGGGTTCCCCAGGCCATACATGGCTCCCAATACGACAAGGGATTTCGTCGGGGTGGCTCTGGACCCCTACGTCTGTCGGCATGGGCCGCTGCCACCCATTTGTCGCAGTTCATGACCCCAGTTAGGCCGATACGGGGGGGAAAGATACGCCAGTGGCCACACCATAAGGACGGGGCCGGCCGACACGCCTGCCCGCGCTGCAGACCGGCCCGGGCGGGTTTGCTGGTCTGCCGGGGTGACGGTGGTCAGGGAGGCTAGCATAGGAAACCCTGCTGTTTTAAGCAAGAGCGTTCGGTTGCGGTGCAGATCACCCGGCGACCGCTTGCAGCAGAGCCCATCCCAGCAAGGATGGCCCACGGTGGGGGGGGGAGGGCCCAGAATGTGTGAGGTACAGAGGGACCCCCCCTGGTAAAAGGGCCCAGCCCGATTAGGCCGGAGGGATTGTGGCGATGGTCGGCAGTAAACCCCATTGCGGCAGCGGCACGTTGCCTAGGGCAGGATGTTGAGTCGGGGCGCTGTCGTCCGTGGGAGGAGGCCCGTATACCTTGGTTAGCAAGCAACAGTAACCCCAGGATATGGCAGTAAGGGGGGCAGAGGACGGCATCCCCAAGGAAGTCTGGGGGGGACGGGTTCGCAGATCCTGCTAGGAGCCACCAGTTCTATATCTGCAAGTGTCCCCGATTGACGGGGGACAAAGGTATTTCCAGGGGAGTTCCAGGTACTCCATCACCCGCCCCACCCCAGTGGGGTATCTACTGAGGACGAGATATCACCGGCTCTGGGGACTCAGCGGCTCCGGTGGGGGCAGGGCCCCGTGGGATCAGTTCCACACACCGGCCCGCAAGCCGTGGCCACCCGTGAGTCGATGACAAGACCGAAGGGCCCAGTCAGGTGCTCCCCTTCCAGGGCATAGAGAGTTACCCCGGGGCCCAGGCGTACAGGGCCCCGCAGCCACGGCGGCGCCCTCTAGGGATGCCCGAGGTCTGGGCAAACGTTCCCCCCCCCTGCACACAGGGCGCCTTCAGTGATTCCTGGTCTACCCGCATCATGGGGGACCGGCTCCGTGCTCCTTGAAGGAGTAGTTGGCCGCTCACGGCGGCTGTGGAGGGCCATGATCTGTCCCAACTTGCCGGCAGGGAGGGGGGCCTCTCAGTCATTGACGGATGTGTGCGGCCGTTGCCGGCGCTTTAACGTGTTGTTTTGTTTCCCCAGGATCGGTTGGCTGCCCATGGCATGCGTGAACTAGTATGGTGGGTCACAGCTATGTATAGCAGGCCGAGAAAGGCACATGTAGGACAAACGGGCTACCATGGAGTGGTGGGGAACAAGGGGAGCGGGGTGCCTGGAGTGTCCCGGAGTAGCTACGGCCGCGGCGAGGGGCACCTCGACAGACATGCCCTGGACTAACTTGGGGGGAAAGGATTTAACCAGGCGAACTGGCAAGTCCTAATTCGCAAAATCGGGCGACCTGGCGTCGGAAATGGCCCGGTGCGCGGCCGGCAGGGTGCTTTGCTTAATGCGGACTGCACGCCAGGTTGGGAGAGCATACTGTGACCCACGCAAAGCGGAACCACTCCTGAAAAGGGGATGAACCAAGAGGTTTGTCGGGCGGACTGCCGGGATGGTGGGGCAGTGATGGGCCACATGGAGATCGATGGGTGCAGGAAGGAGCTGTGCGGGCTGGACGGTGAACACATGACGGACATGGGCACCGAGGTGTTCCTGCCGGAGTGGAGGAGGGGCCTGGCTATGGATGTGGCTTGGTGGGGGGCCGGGGCCATAGCAAGGCTAGGCCCTCGGCAGTGGCGGCTAAAGCTGAGGAAGGGCAGCGGGGAGCATAGAATTAACATCTGAACACAAACCTCCTCATCCACAGCACCGCGGGCCAAGAGGTCTCGGTGCTGGGGTGGGAGAGAGAAAACGCCTCCCTGCCCTGGGAAGATCCCAGATGGGGGACAGAAGGGGCACGGAGGATCAAATAAAAGAACCGGCCTGGGGGGTGCTGCTGTCGGAAGACTGCACCACCTGGGGGTTCGTGGCTCGCCCGACGCTGCCCGGTTGGAGGGGTCCCGGGAGACCCCGGGGTTCCAACCAAGCTATGGATGCCTGGCCCCTCCTGTTGTTGCTGATGATGTTTGGTTATATGTGTTAATAAAGTGTGGCCCATTTACCCCCAACACACTGTCTCGCCTAGTCATTTCGAGTGGGGGGGCAATGCACGCTCCGCGGGTGGCTTGTCTGCCCGTGGAGCTGATTTGCCCCTCGCGAGAATGGCGAGGGGCGAGACAGGACTTGGATGTCCTGGGAACGAGGGGGGGAGGAGCGCCCCATAGAGGGCGGCTCCTCCCCCCAAGTACCAGCCAGTCTTTTGCCGGCGTTCGGGGGAGAAGACCACGAACGCTGGCTGCGCGCTGGGCGCCACGAGGCGGGCGCCATGTAAAAGGCCGCAGCGGCGGCAGCACAGGCGGCTAGGCTCCGCTCCCCGGTCGGGACCTAGCCTGAGCAGTTCCCCACCCACCCTCCGCGTTAGGGCTAGTGTGAGTCTGACTGGTCGCCAAGTTTTGGGGCCGGATAGGAATTTTTGACCCGCTCTCTGGATTGGCTATTGAGGGCGGGGATTTTTCGCCTATCCCACACTGGTGCCTTGGAGTTAAAAGTTTGAGTCATTTACACATTGGTCACACTATGGCGGCTAAAGCTGAGGAAGGGCAGCGGGGAGCATAGAATTAACATCTGAACACAAACCTCCTCATCCACAGCACCGCGGGCCAAGAGGTCTCGGTGCTGGGGTGGGAGAGAGAAAACGCCTCCCTGCCCTGGGAAGATCCCAGATGGGGGACAGAAGGGGCACGGAGGATCAAATAAAAGAACCGGCCTGGGGGGTGCTGCTGTCGGAAGACTGCACCACCTGGGGGTTCGTGGCTCGCCCGACGCTGCCCGGTTGGAGGGGTCCCGGGAGACCCCGGGGTTCCAACCAAGCTATGGATGCCTGGCCCCTCCTGTTGTTGCTGATGATGTTTGGTTATATGTGTTAATAAAGTGTGGCCCATTTACCCCCAACACACTGTCTCGCCTAGTCATTTCGAGTGGGGGGGGGCAATTCTGTTAGTGCATAATGAGATGGGCTCTCAATATTTTGAAAAACACACCACTTGGAAAGTCTCTCTCTCTCTCTCTCTCTCTCTCTCTCTCTCTCTCTCTCTCTCTCTCTCACACACACACACACACACACACACACACACACACACACACACACTAGTGCTATATATCTCATCCATTTATATGGTATGGATATTCCATACACAGTGTGTGGAGATTAAATCAATAGCAGCAGGATAAAAGGACTGAGGGGGAAAAGACACTGAAGAAGATGCATTACCCCTCTCCAAGTGTAATGGCTGTACCAGCAGATGAGAATAGGTATTCACAGCAGATGTGAATAGGTAATTCCAACCATGATAGTGGCAGCAGTTACTGGGCAGCGGTAGTAGCAGTAAGTGGCATAGGTGGAGGAGACAACTGTAGAGACACTCAAACTAAGTTTTGTTAGTGCTGTGTAGAAGATGGCTATGGTAAACACACGATGAAGTTTCCTTACCAAGAAAAAGACAATTCCTCTAGTAAAAAGAAAAGAAAACCCTTGATGGATGACAAAGTACCTAAACAGGACTGCAGTTAAGCATTAAAATGACAACATTCATGACTGCAGAAGAAACTTTCATGACTGCAGAAGAAACACAAACTAATGAATAAACTGAAATTGTTAAAATTTATCTATATGTTGGCTTGATCATCATTCCAAATGGAGATGGCAGCTAAGAAATGAAAAGAAGAATGAGACTCAGAAAGGCAGCCATGACAGAATTAGAAAATATCAAGTGTAGGAGTTCTAAGTTATTTACACAGTTGTGTGGAGAAATGATGAGAACTTTCATTGTGTGATGAAAGTAACTTTAACCTAAGGTGGAAATGGACAAAATATGTATTTCTTGTGATGGCTCTCAAAAGGCTTATGTTTGACAAGATTTTTCTTCACTGTTTGAGACAGTTTTAGAGTTTTTGGATGCTAAAGATACCATTTTGAAAGAAAATTTGAACAAATGGAAACCAGACATTACTTATTTAACAGATTTGTTTACTAAATTTAATGAGGTTAACTTGCAGTTACAAGGTGACAGTCAGAATTTAATAAAAACAAAGTCCATCATTGCAGCTTTTCTTGCCAGAATTAATCTAATGAAGCAAAACATTGGACGGCGTAAATTTTCCCAGTTCCCCAACTTGTCATTGACAAATGTCCAGGATGATGACATTCTGGTCTATGTTCAACATTTAAGTGTCCTTCACACAGACTTTGTGAAACCACATTTGAGGATGTTTTGACTATGGAAATACCACAGTGGATTATCAATCCTTATGTTGACATTGGCTGCTCCGCCCGGCCTCGTGCCAAGCAGGGGCAACTTTGCCGGCCGGTTGAGGGAGGCGGCTATTGGCTCCGCTATTAGCGTAGCCTACGGTAGGGGAGCGCGCCCCCTTTATAAGTCCTTGGCGCGCTCCCCTCAGCCTGCCTCCGTAATTGCCAGTTTCCCCACCCTCCCGCCACTGTCTTTGATGTGCTGGTGATGCTTTGCTGGTCGCTTCGGGGCCGGATGGGAATTTTTGACCATTTCTCTGATTGGCCTTGAGCGGTGGTGTTTTTTCGCCCATCCCACCATTCACATATTGGCAGTGGGTGTTGTAGGTAATAACCCGGTCACGACTGGCGGGTAGCGCATAAAAGTTAACCATTTAGGTCCCGAATCTAATTACATCTTCACGTCTTCGGCAGCCTTCCATTAATAACCCAATAGGATTTAGTTAGGGAGCAAATAATAATAATAACCCCAAACCCTAGGAGGGCTGTCAACCTTTAATCAAGCGTTGATGCCAAAAGATCTCATTGGCATCCTCACTGCGGCAGTTCAACGGGCCGCAGGAAATTGGTGGAGTAACGGGACCTAATCAATTTGTTGTTACCATTTGGATGATGCGCTACGGCTCAGGCCCTCCTAAAGTTATCGCTCATTGATAAGTAATTTAAAATTCGTTACTGTGGTTAATAAAGTTGTGGCCCTTATTTAACCCAAGCGGAATGTGTGCCGCCTCTTTCTTTCAACCTGGCTTGGCAATGAATAATCGGATGTTACATTACAAGAAGAACTGACTGGAATAAGCACTAACAAAGACCTTAAGGTGCAGTTTAGAATGGGGTATCAGCAGTTTTGGCTTCAGAAAGATATACCTGTCACTCATCCTGCATTATGGACTATTGCAAGAAAGTTTTTGATAGCTTTTCCATCTTAATACCTTGTGGAAAGGGGGTTTACCGTGGTTGCCAGTCTTATGCAAATCATTGAAGGTGGAGATTTAAGACTATATCTCATTAATTTGAAGCCAAATATTGAACAATTGCTATCAGAGCATCAGGCTCATCCCTCCGATTAACAGCATTATGTGTGTATTAATTTTATGAAATAATTTTACTAGGTTCTTATTTGTTTCCTTCCAAATCCAAACATTTAATTGCACTTTGTGACTTTTCAATAAAGGTATGAATAAAAATTGTACATGTTTTTCTTTTTCTTTTTACAATTGTCCATGCTACAAAAACCCCTATCAAAGTGAGTAGCACTGTGCCAGCTGCCAAAAACATATTTGAAGTTAATAAGGTTAGGAAAATTCAATATTAGGCAGGCAGAGGGTCTACAGAAAACAAAAAAAAAATGGCAAGTGGTCTATGGGGCGAAAAAGTTGAGGAATCTCTGAGTTATCCTAACAGTGATGTTTTTATATGGATTTACTTTTTGGGAGTTCAACACATCTACTATCTAGGGCAGTGGTGGCGAACCTTTGGCACTCCAGATGTTTTGGACCACAGATCCCAGAATTCTAAGCCTGTATTGCCAATGTCAAAGGACTGTGGGAGTTGTGGTACAAAACATCTGGAGTGCCGAAGGTTCGCCACCAATGATCTAGGGTAATAAAAGTGAAGGGGGAGATCAATTCACTTTAAAATCAAATAATAGAACATCTTCTCTCCAAACAATGTTATTGATAGCATTAAAATGTCAACAGATAATTAATCAAAATGTTGCAGTAATCCATCTAGGATGTAACTGAGACATGTGTCACTTTGGTGAAATCACAAATCTCCAGGAATGGGTATACCCAAAGCACTATTTTTCATAGAGCTTATGCACTCCTGACCAACACCGAATCCTGGGCATCAAGATTCGAATCCTGGAGCACCCTCAAACTGCACCTGCCTTTTTAAAGGGAGTGTAACCCCATCCATCCAGGCTCCACCCTTATTCCTTGAGCTGCCTTTCAAATGACCAGGAGCACCTAAAGTCTCTCTCTAGACTGGACTATTGCAACGCGCTCTACATGGGGTTGCCCTTGACTCTCATTCGGCGCTTGCAGCGGGTCCAAAATGCGGCAGCCAGACTGGTGGCTGGTGTGCGTCGATTCACATCACCCCAGACTGGTTGCCCGTTGCAGCCACAAGGTCCTGGTTTTGGTTTAAAAACCCTCCATGGCCTAGGACCTGGCTACCTGACAGCGGATCGACCAGCGGTCAACTGCCCCTCCCGTCCGACTAGGTTGTCGCGGCGCACATGCTGCGTGTGGCCACGCCTAGGAGGCTGGAGAACTTCCACCCGCACCCGAGCCTTCTCTGTGGCTGGCCCAACCCTATGGAATCACCTACCAGCAGAAGTGCGCCTTGCAGAGTCCCTGCCTGCCTTCCGGAAGGCGCTGAAAACCCTTCTCTTCTGGGAGGCGTTTGGGTGACACCTTTTTTTTTTTTTGGTCCCGCCATCTGCTGCAGCCGTTTTGTTTTATTGCTTATTTTAGTTGTTGTTTTAATTTGTTGTTTGTACATTTATTGTAAACCGCCCGGAGTTCCTTTCAGGAAGACGGGCGGTATATAAGCTGTATAAATAAAATAAATAAATAATAAATAAAAAGCTGTTCTTGGTCCAGCAGAGCCAATGGGATCATGCCCCTCTAATCCAGTTTCTGGAGTATGTCACTCACTAAAGCAGCTTCTGTGCCCATAACCAAACCTGAAATAAGATTGAAATGGATCTGGCTAATCCATTTTACACAGGATCCCTGGAGATCAGAAGCCACAACCCACTGTGGCACCCTGTCCAAGAATGGAATATTAGAAACTTGCCTGTAATTATTCAGTACAGATGGGCACGAAACAGAAACATGGTGTTTCATTTCATTTCATTACTCATTCCGTTTTGTTTCGTTTCGTTACTAAACAACTTTTGAAAAGCAGTTTCATAACAAAACTAAATGAGAAATGAAATGATTCGGAAGCTGCCACCACCCAGCTAGATTTGTTTGACAGGTCAGGCTGTCCCCAAGGCCAGACATGTCCAAAAAAAAAAAAAACAGCTGGGATGTGAGGGTGGCAAGGCAGAATGGAGCAAGCAGCGCTCCGTTTGAATTTTCTGCTGCCTGCTCCTTGCTGCCCCTGCCTCCTTGCTGGGTTTTTGGGACTGGTCAGGCTGTGAGGAGGGGGCCACCCCCTCTCCCCACAGCACTACCAGTCCAAAATATCCAACTGGGAGGTGGGGTTACAAGAGAGGACAGAGAAAGCAGCACTCCGTTTTCTCTTTTCCTGTCAGAATCAGCTGGCTGGCGGTGGTGAGAAGGCTGGGAAATGGCCTTCAGATTTTGGTGCAGCCCCTTGCCTGAAGTGAGATCCAGCAGTGGCTCCCCGGTTCGATTTCCTCTGAACTGAAAACATCATTTCTTTTCAGTTCATGGTCTCTTGTTTCATAACTTTACAAAATGTTACAAAATGACAAAACCGTGTGTCATTTTTCATTTTGTGCCCATCTCTATTATTCAGCATTGTAGGAGGGCTTTTTCAACAATGGTCTTGCTATCACCATCTTTAAGCATGATGCTTTACCCTGTTGCAAGGAGACATTCATCACTCTTCCTACCCATTCAACCATCCCCTTCCCGGTATAAGCCAGGAAGGGCAAGAGTTAAGAAAACATGGTAGCCTTCACCCCTCCAGCAGTTTTGTCCCTATCATCAGGCTGCAGAAACTGAAACTTGTCCATTAACAGAAGGCAAACAGTGGCCATAGTTATCACTAGATCTGGATCAGTTCCAGAATCCAAGTTAGAGGAGATTTGAACAATTTGTCCTGCAAAGCACTATGCAAATTCCTCACAACAAGCTACAGTGTAGTCTGCACCCTCTTCCTTTGGGTCATGATGTAATAAGTCCTTGATCACTCGTGTTCCATCAGATGATTTGGTGCAGATGCAATGGTGGCAGAGAAGAATGACTTCTTTGCCATCACCATTACCACAAAATAGGCCTTCCAATGGCCTATTCCTAGCATCAGGAGGAACGTTCCTCTCAGTGGTGCAGGTATCGCCTAGTTCTTTCAAGATCTTCTCCATTGTCCCAAAGTTCAATCTAATGCAGTGAACAAGCTATTTGCATTCTCTCGTTCCCCACAACACTGGATATTGACTTTTCATATGAAATGTTCCAAATCATTTGATTCACTAAAAAGTGAGACAGACAGTAATTTTAATTTTCCAATATGTCAGCAATTTTTGGACAGACCTCTAATATCTAAATTCATTTAGGCATATCTTATTTTCTCCTGTGACGCCGAAGTGACTAACAATCGTGGCTGATTCATCTAGGTTTTTCTTGCTTTCACCTAAACTTAGATCATTTTTCATAGGTACATGCTCAACCATCAATGTGAAACAGAATGAAACTATAGTCTTATGGCATTGCTCACAGATAATGTAATTGATGCATTTTAATCAGAAAAAAATCTTTATTATGACTCAATGACAAGGACTCCACTGTCTGTTTAACTAACAAAAATCAATGATTTCATTAGTCTCTGATTTGACATTAAACATTCCCCACACTCCTAGAAACCTTGTCACACTGAATTTTGACAACTGAAAACATTTTCATTTGTGGCAATTATAATTCTGTTCTTCTATAATAATTTTGTTTCTTTGAAGGTTACAGTTTCAAACTATGGCTCCTGGAATCTGTTGCGGAGTTTGAATTTTTTCCTAATATTTATTTATTTATTTATTTATTTATTTTATTTTATTTTATTTTATTTTATTTTATTTTATTTTACTTTACTTTTATACCACCCGTCTTCCCAGGGAACTCTGGGTGGTTAACAATATGGGTTGAGACAATCAAATAGAACACAGTGCAACATCAGCAAAAAAATAAATAAAATAAAAACAGAATTTAAAAGAAAAAAAGGAAAAGAAGAAAAATGGATAATGGATAAAAATCATCGGCAAGTGTCGTCAAAAAATATATTAAAATTAAAGGTTGCCAAATGCCTCCCAAAAAAGCAATAATCCAGGGATTGAAAGAACAGAATTAGTTTCAACTTGTTTTTTGTTTTTTCCTCATCACCTGGCACTTACTGTTTCAATAACCAATTCTGAGACATTAAAAGTAGAACAGATAAGCTGTCAAATGTGACTAATGACTTTCAGCAGCAGGCCTCAACAGACTGACTGCTTCCAACAGACAAAAGGGGGGTGAGTACCAGAGAGGCAAAGCTCTCTTTGAAATCAGAGGCAGGGAAGGAATGGTTGTTAGTTCTGGATAGATTGAGAGTCACCATAGCCCAGAAAGGTCCTTCCCAGCCACATCTACTAGAAGCAGGTTGTGAAGCTGCAAAATTTCCAACAGAATCCTTCTGCAGGTTGGGCAGTGCTCATGCTAGATGGAGGACTGAGAATAAAATATAAAGAGGCTGGGTCTTTTTTTCTTTGTTGTTGAATCCCCATTATCCACATTGGTGTGTTGGATCCACATGCACTGAGCCATGAGAATCATAGAATCACAGAGTTGGAAGAGACCTCAAGGTTCATCCAGTCTAATCCCTTGCCATGTAAAAAACTCCATCACAGTACTCCTTACAGATAGTCGTCCAGACTTCAAGAACTTCCAAAGGAGACTCTGCCACCCTCTATGGCAGCTTATTCCACTGCCGAATCAGGAAGTTATTCCTAATGTTCAAATGGAATCTCTTTTCCTGTAGTTTGTAACCATAGCTCCAAGTCCTAGTTTCTGAAGCCATGAAAAACAAACCTGTCACCTCTTCAATATGACATCCTTTCTAATATTTAAACATGTATATCATATCCCTTCTCGACCTTCTTTTTGTAAGGCTAAATATTCCCAGGCAGCTCCCTAAGCCACTCCTCATAAAACATATGTTCCAAACCTTTAACCATCCTGGTCGCCCTCCTCTGGATCCCTTTGAGGTTGTTAACAACCTTGTAAATTGAGGTGCATAGAACTGAAGTGCAGGGGTCAGCTGGGTCTGGTGTCCTCCTTGGCTTTACCCTATAGGGATATTTTGACCCAATACTGCAACAGAACGTGATATATTGGGTACTGATAACATATTCTGCTTGTCAAAATTGTGGATCCCGGTCTTAATTAAAGACTTTGCATAATATGCTTTCATAACTCTTCTAGGCAGAAGGCAAGTACAGAAATCTACTGGTCCGTAGCTTTTCTCCAAGAAGAGATATATTGGTCACTGAGTATTAGATTCCAATCCTCTCTATGACAGACCCAATTCAAAATGCATAGGGCATGGCTCCAAGCCTGACTTCTCATTGAGCATAAGCCCACCTAATATATTCATTATCATATCTCTCTCAATAGTGTGTGTAAGGGACTGTGGCTCATTTTAATATTCCAGTGGAAAAGCAGAAAAATTTGAATCACAGAGGTTTGTCGTAAGAAACCCCACAGCTCACCCTCAAGCAGAAGAGATAGCTGCATATCCGGGAAAACGAGAGAGAGAAGGGGGAAATAGACCATGCTTTTCCATTGTTTATACTCAAAAGGACCTGTTGCTGAAGTTAAAATGTACACCATAAAATTCATCCATCCAAAGCAAGCACATTAACCACTAATGAAGGATCACAATTAAATTAATGGGCCATGACGGACATCATGCATTGCTACCTGGGAGTAAGCAGCACTGAACACAGTGGGACTTCCTTCAGATTGTACCAGTTCAATTTGCTGAGCATGCTGTGCTGTAACAAAAAAGATCTTCAGGCAACAGAACGGCAGCCTTGAGCTGTGAATGAGAAATGCAGACCATCTTCTTGCAAATACATTTTCCCATTCGTGGTGCTTGTGTTAAAAGAGGAGTCCTATCAAAGAAAGAAGGTCTGTGGCATCTGATTGCTGGTTTTGCTCATTCTTTGTTTGTTAGTGTGCTTATTTATCAAGACCAGTGGTAAAACTGGAAAAGCCATGTTAGAGCTCTTGTGCTGACTCTGGTGCTCTGGTAGAAATTATTTATTTATTTTTATATTATTCATTTTGAATATTTTTACCTCACATTTCTCATTGGAAAAAAACCCAAGGTGGCGTACAATAATGAGGGACAATATACAGTCCAGAACCTTTAAGACATATTCAAGTTAACGGGGAGTTTGAAGAGGCCTGAAAAACACCAGTGTTCATAAGATATCAGTCAATGCATTCATGTATGGTAATTAGAGATGGGCACGAAATGAACATTTTTTCATTTCCGTTATTCGTTATTTGTTTCGTTACGTAATGAAACGACAGACAAAAATTGTGATGAAAATGGAACGAAACGAACAGAACCACAAAAATTGTGTTTGTTACGTTTCGTTTTCATTAATGCCAACGCGCAATGAAATGAGTTGTTTTAAATGTTTAAAAACGCCCTGGACATCCATAAAAACACAGCAATAATTATTTATACCATCTAATAATACCTATCGGGGGGGTCCTTAAAACGTGCATTTATGTCTTTTCTCAGATCGCTGTATTTTTTTCCTTTAAGGGGAGTTAGGGGACATTGACCCAAAATGGCTCCCAGATGCCTAATATTGATTTCTTGGGTATTAAAACGCCCTGGACATCCATAAAAATGCAGCGATAATGCGATGATTATTTGAAATTATTACCTACCAGGGGGTTGGGGTCCTTAAAACGTTTGTTTTTATCTTATCCCATTGCGATGTAGTTTTCTTTTCCCTTTAAGGATGACAAAATGGATGACGCCACTCCAGCCACAACATGGAGGCAAGCCATGTGATGGGATCATGTAAATTCTTGGACAACTTCAACCAATAGCATGCCCAGGTTGCAGACTGGGGAGATCTGGCAGCCACAGAGGGCATAAAAAGCTCTGGCAGCCCCTGTCCTCCTTGCAGTCCCCAGTGGGAGTTAGGGTGGGATTGCTGTCTCTGCGACTCTAGCTTCAGTCCTGCAGCCTCCCTGTGTGTGTGTGTGCATACCTCCCAGTGAGTACCCTCCCCTGCCCCATGGTGCAGTCACTCTGCGGCTGCCTTGCACCCTGGGCAACGCCCGCCGCTGCCTTTGCAGCCTCCCTGTGTACCTAGTCTATACTGTGTCTCTGCCAGCATCAATTTTTTTAGTGTTTTCCCTCTGGTCTGGGGCGTTGGGGGACGCCCCCACACAGAAATGGTTTTAAAATTGTGCAACAAGTGGGTAGAAATGAAAAACGAAAAAATGAAAAACAAAAATGAAAATTTTCCAAAAATTCACAAAAAATGGAAACAAAACGAAATGGACGTCTCAACGACAAACGAAAAACCAAAACACCATTTTTTTTATTCATGCCCATCTCTAATGGTAATCCATATAAAGTCACATTGTAGGCAGTTCCTCATTCAGGGAAAGCTTGCCTGAAGAGAAAGGTCTTTGCCTGCTTCCAGAAAGACAGCAGAGATGGGGCAGTCTTGCCCTCCAGTGGGAGGGAGTTCCAAAGTCTGGGAGCAGCACAGAGAAGGCCCTTTCATGTGTTCTTCTGAGATGCAACTGTTAAGGTGGTGGGATGGAGAGAAAGGCCTCTATTGATGACCTTAGCACCCAAGCTGGTTCATATTGTGAGATTTAGATCTCTGAGGTAGCTTGGACCCAGGCCATTTTGTGCTTTGTAGGTTAAGGTCAGCACCTTGAATTGTGTCCGATAGCTGATTGGCGGCCAGTGGAGCTGCTTTAGTAGGGGTGCAATGTGATCTCTGTAACCCACCCCAGTCAGCAATCTGGCTGCTGCATACTGGACTTGCTGAAGTTTCCTGAGACTTTCCATTGGTAGCCCCACATAGAGCGCATTACAGTAGTCCAGCTTGGATGTCACTAGGGCATGTGTCAGAGTGGCCAGAGCAGGTTTCTCAATAAATGGGTGTAACTAGTGTACTAGCTTTCATTGTGCAAATGCACTCCTGGCCACAGCTGTGGGCCAAGGATGAGTCCAGGAGCACCTCCAAGCTACGCACCTCTTTTTTCAATTGGGGGTAATCCCCTCCAGTACGGGTTGCATCCCTATTCCTTGATCTCCTTTTTGACTGACCAGAAGCACCTCTGTTTTGTCTGGGTTTAGTTTCAGTTTGTTCTTCCTTCATCCAGTTCATTACTGAAGCTAAGCAGTGATCTAAAGTTGAAACAGCTTCCTTGGAATCCAGAGGTGATGAGAGGTAGAGATCCAAGGTGGCTTATGGTTTTTAAAATAAACAAAATTAAAAGCCAAGTAATACACTATTACAATTACAGTTGGGGACTGAATTTTAAAAACAATAATATTCAACAAATATTGCAGATTCTTTTAGTGTCCATCCTTTCATATATGTCAAGTTCAGAGACCTTGACAAATGTGAAGGGGTAAATATTTCCACCTTTTATTCATCTCCATTTGTCTTTTTTTTAAAAGACTCCCCCCTCCCCCTGTTGTCTCTCTACCTTTGTTGCAGCAGCCCACAGTGTCTGGGCTGCTGTCACTGCCAACATGACCATCGTGGAAGAAAGGTTGTTTGGTTTCCTTTAGGGCAGTGGTGGCGAACCGTTGGCACTCCAGATGTTTTAGACCAGAAGTCCCACAGTCTTTTGTCATTGGCAATAAAGGCTTGGCATTCTGGGAGTTATGGTCCAAAACATCTGGAGTGCCAAAGGTTCACCACAGCTACTATAGGGCCTAAGGGAAACTGGGATGCCTTTTCCAAAATGGTGGCAGTAGCTTCACTAAGGGCAAAGAGAAGACACCATTGCTGTGCTTGCAAAAGGCTGGCCATTTTGCCTTTTAAACTGTTTTTAGCAAATGAAGCAAGTGGCAGTCATGGCCATCAGCACTTGCTTCGGTGGCAAAAAAAAGTTTTAAGAGCCTGTGCTCCCCCCCACCAATAGGGTGCATGGGGGGGGAGTGTGGGCTTTTAAAACTTGTTTTTCGCCACCAAAGCAAGCACCAATGGCCGCCATCGGAGCTTGGTTCAGTTGCAAAACAAAAAAGTTTTTAAAAGCCCACGCTTCCCCCCCAATCGGGCACATTGGGGGAGGGAAAACATGGGCTTTTTAACCTTTTTTTTTTTTTCACCACCAAAGCAAGTGTTGATGGCCGTGGCCACTGCTTGCTTCATTTGTGAAAAAAAAAGTTTTTAAACCTGCGCTTCTCCACCATCAGGCACCAACATGAGACGGTAGCGCGAGAGCCCCCAAGTGGTGTCCTGGCCATTTTTAGAGGGATCCTGCTGAGCTGTCATCAGCTGGACCCCTTTAAAAATGGCCCAGTCAACACCGGGGGGATCCCCAGGTGGCAACTGGCTGTGCCCCCAAGAGCTGATCAGCTGGCATGAGGGCCCTGCCGGCTGCCCCCCAAGCACTGATCAGCTGGCACGTGGGGCAAGAGGCAATCAGCTGGTGCATAGGGCCCTGCCAGCTGCCCCCTTCCAGTTGATCAGCACTAGGGAGGGGGGCAGCCAGCATGTGCTGCTTGTCAAAAATTAAAAAAATTAAAAACAAAATTTTAAAAAAATCATTTCATGCCCATCTCTAATCAGAAGCCATGGATAACAAAGCTGTATTCTCTCTGCCAAAACAAGAACAGAAGCAGACTGCAGTATTGAGTGCAAATTGTTAATGTCAAAAACTCACAGTAAAACTCAAGAAGAACAGATGTCATGTAAAGAAGCAGAATGGTTTTCCATAAGTAAAGATATCAGGCAAAGGTACATTTTTATCTCCTTGTCTGTTCAATCTGTATGCAGATCATATCATGCATTAGATTAGATTCAGATAAAGGTGTGGTGAAAAAACATCAAGAGTTTAAGACATGCAGAAGATCTGTTACTGGCAGAAACAAGCAAATACTTGAAATAACTGGTATTAAAGGTGAAAGAATAAATTGCTAAAGCAAGACAGCAGTTGAACATTGAGAAGACAAAAATTATGTTTATGGAAGAACTATGAAACTTTGATGTTGACAATAAAGAAACTCAAGTTGTTAAATATTTTATATAACTTGGTTCAGTTATCAATCCAAATGGAGACCCTGCCAAGAAATCAGAGGAAGGCTGAGACTCAGAAGGGCAGCTATGAGCAAATGAGAAAAGATTGTCCAGTGTAAGAGACCAATGCTTAGCTTATGAGCATGATTGCATTTCCACTTAATATGTTCAGATGTGAAAGCTGGACAGTGAAGAACACTGATGGGGAAAATTGATTCATTTAAAAGATAGTGCTAAAGGAGAGCTTTGAGGATACTCTGGATAGCAAGAAAAACTTAAAAGTGGGTCTTAGAGCAAATCAAGACTCAGCTAACTCTATATTCAAGAATCACAAAACTGAGACCACTGTATTTTGGGAACACCAATATGTAAAAAATTGTATATCTTCCATCTGATGTGAAATTCCATATCATTCCTGATTAAACTTGGTGCTAGTCATGGCAGCATCCTGATCCTGCCTAGGCAAGGGCAGCCCAGAAAAGGTTTTCTTCCGGAAACAGGCAAAGACGTTTCTCTTCAGGCAAGCTTTTCCTGAATGATGGACTGCCATGTGAATTTTATATGAATCTATGGGTTCACATAGACGTTGTGTTTATGACTACTTATAACCGTGTTGCTTTAATGTAGTGTTTGTCTATTAATGCTGTAAGAGGTCCCTCAATTCTTTGTTCTCAAATATTTGAAACTGTCTTAACTGTACTGGACTGTCTGTTATCCCTCATTACTGTAAGCCGCCTGGGGTCCTTTTCCAAGGAGAAAGGTGAGGTAAAAATGCTCTAAAATGGGAAAGCAAGACTCGCTAGAAAAGAAAATCATGCTAGAAAAAGTTGATGGTAGCCAGAGACAAGAGCAGTCAAATATAAAATAGCCACAAAGAAAGCCACAAGCTTGAGTCTGCAAAGACTAGTCAGGGCTTTTGCAGGTCACTCATTTATCTGGTCATCATAAGTCAGAGGCGACAAGCACCTGCAGTCTGCATTTCAAGCTCACTGGATTGTAAGATACATCTTGATAGTGGAGTGGGAGTATCACACCACAGTGAACTCTTGTAAGCGAACAGAGTGTAGAGCCTGAATTCCTGGTTGGCAAACTTTCTAATGCTACCTTTTTATTGTAAGCATCTGTGCCAAAGCAGCAGTATGCTTTGGTTGTTTCTTCGCCTGAAATTAGCTTCCCCTTCTACAGAATTGCCTGTGCTCAGGGCCAAGTTGTGTGAATATCATTCCGCTGTAACATTGTATAAGAGAAATCCATAGCAGTCATTCTTCTTGACAGATTTATGGTGCTTGAATAGTGTGTAGCACATCAGTGCTGCTTTTATCTTTGTGATTCATTCTTTCCTGGAACAGGGGAATAAAAGAACACAACCTGTTATAGGACAGCACTACAGCATACACCCAAATCCAGCTGGACTCAACGGCTGAAATCTCACTGTAAGTTACAAATAACATTAGGCCAAAATGAATCAATGGAACTTCCAAACTTTATCACCAAATCCACACTGGTTCAATGGGCCTAACCTAACTGTAACTTACTACTGAGTTTCAGCCAATAAGACTTATTTCTGAATTAACATGCATAAGATAGTACTCCAAATATTGATTAAAGCAGATTAGATAGATAGATAGATAGATAGATAGATAGATAGATAGATAGATAGATAGATAGATAGATAGATAGATAGAAAGAAAACAATCTTAACAATTAGTCCATATTATATTTTCCACTAAATCTAGCTATGCAAATGGCTCTACTACTAGTATTAAGTAATTGATTCTAAAGTAGAAAAGACAGGGGAAATAGAACTTAATGGTGTGCTGCATAATGATAATGATGGTGAGGCAATGTGATTGACTGATAATGGACAATTTTCTTCATATGACATGATCTGCTCCTTGCTGCTACTTCTGTTAATAGAAAGATGTGGGGGGGTAAGGGAAGGGAGACATAAAATTATATGTGGAGAAAGTGGATGCCTGAGCTCCCCCCCCCCGCACCTTCTTCAGAGCACAAGCTCATCCAACAAAGCTGGAAGAAAAGAAACCAGCACAATGAAATATAGCTTCAAATATTTAAAATTGTGAACTTGTGGTCCCGACCACAAGATGTAGCATTAGTCACTAGAGTGGGTGTCTTTAAAAAAAGATTAGACCGAAGTTGTGCAGGATGAATCTACCTGTGGCTGCTGCTCATGCTGGCAGAATCCTATTTCCGGTATGCCTCCGAATGCCCACTGCTGGCAGAGAAGAATGAGAGAGCTGGTGGCTTCCCATGAACTTTTGCTTGCCCACCATTGGATATAGAATGCTGAATGAGATCAGCAGCCTTTTCCCCAGCCCAGTGGCTCTCTCTTTTTATGATCTTATCAGTCTTATGATTTAGATCCATTACAGCATAGAATCATTTTCCTTAAATCTGGATTGCATGTATTAGAATGCCAGAGGGGTAGGGGAAGGGCTCCAAGGAGGTCACAATATGATTGAGACCACAGGGAAGTTGAGATGAGCTTTTGCTTCCACTGGTGCACTCTGTCTCATGGCAGCCATGGGCAATGCTCATATTATTCTTTGAGGGGTAGGTGGCAACTGGGTCTAGTGGCCACAAGTCGTGGTGGTTGGGGGATGCTGGGAGCAGAAGTCCAAAAAAGTAAATTTCTCAGAATTCTGAGTCTGACGATACAACATTCCTCAAAAGGTTTCTGATAGTCAGCTGTCATGACCCATAGGCTAGAAAATCTTTCTTTCTTGAGAACATCAGGAGGGATAGCAGAGAAGTCATTGTCTCCTGGGGCCATTTCATACAATATGGGGAAAATCCAGATTTGCAGAACTATAGAGTTCCACCAATGTCACTAAGAAACCACAGTCATTCCTGGCTTCCTAGTGTATATTTAGCTGAATAATATGTGTGTTTTGCAGGTCTTTATTCCTTTCCCCTCACCCCCAGTTCTCTGAAGACATGCTGCTCATTATTATGGTTGGAGAGACAACATTTGTGTGTGTGTAAGGAAATGTACACATTTTCTATGCCTTTATTTTTGTCTTCAGGTTTTCCCATGAGTAAACTTTTGTTTATATTCTTAAAAGGAGTGTGGTTAGTCATCTCACACTGGAAAAAATGTGTCCTCTATTTCAGTAAAATTCACAGGTGTCGCAAAGCCATTTATTTCCGAAGGCAAAATGTGCTTTGTCCCATAAGCTTTGGAAGGGGGGAATGGACACTTCCATCAAAAACATGAACCAATTATGTTCTTAAATTCTTTCTTAAAGCCTTTTCAAGTGCTGCAGCCTGACCTAGACACAAAGTACACACACAAACAGATCCACACACTCAAAAGGCCTTATTGGGGGCAGGGAGTAGATGGTCCAGTGCTGGGGTCCTGGCAAAGAATTGAAAACAAAACCACCTGGGCAGCAAAGTGGCTGCGACTGCTGAGGACTCCAACTGGTGTAACGATCTCATATCCTAGACACAGGTCAGAATGAAGAACTGAATCCATATTTTCTGGCTGAGAAAGATTTCCACATATTCTTTTGCCAGGCAAACATGTTCACTAAGCTACCTACACCCAGATCCATCTGTTAGGATGGCAATCTGCCCCTCTCTGGTATGTTATGCCAGGTTCAGGATTTATGCAAAATACCAGAGCTGAAGATACATGGAAGAGATTTCATTTTTTTAAAGTGGTAGCCATGCTAGTCTGTGCAAGTATATCAACAAGCAACACATTAAAATATAGCAGCTAGTCTTTAAGGTGCCAGGTGCCACAGTATCTTTTTGTCTTGCTTCTTGTTGAGATGGAAGAGTTAGCAACACGGCAAATGCTTCTTGATGCCAGCAGAACAAATTATTGAATTGACTTGGCACTCAAAGTCTCTTGCCAAACAGAGGAAACACCATGGCCCAATTCTATGCACATGCTACTCTTTTACTGCAGATTTCTGTTAAAAATTAAATAGCTGTGAAAGGATACACATATCCTGCATTATTTGACCTTTTAAAAGACATGCTTATTCTGCTTTTTAGCTCCCAGAGCACACACATATGTGCACACACACAGTGAGAGAAAGACATAAAGAACCTGTAAGGTTCCCCCCGCGGGAGAAAGGGGTGGGCTGCCTGGGAATGGGCTTTCCAGCCACCCCACCCCCATGATTTTTTCATTAAAAGTTTGTTTTGTACAAATTGTGTGAAAAAATGCATACAAAACAGAATGAAAGGAAATGCATGGGACGAAATGGAATGAAACAAAATACAATTCTTCTCTTTCGTGCCCATCCCTATAGGACTCTAAGTTTTCAGATCTATGGTTCTAGGAGTAGCTTCTGTTTTCCAGGTGAGAGCATGCTGAGCTGGTCACAGATTGTGCTACTCTTTCTATTAACATTTTCTTCTCCCTGCAAATGATTGGTGCCTATTGTTTCCCATTGTTCCCAATCCCTACTAGTTTCATTGTGAAAATAATGGGCTACCAAGTCCTTTTGTCTGTCTATTCTGGGTAACCCTACTGCTGTAGGAGGGAGGTCTGGCCCTCTTCAGGACATCTGGTGTAGTGAGCCCACTTTGAGAGCTCAGCCCTCCCAAACCCAAAGGGTCTGCAAAGTGCTGAAGCAAGCCATTAGCTCATGGACGGAGAGTGCAGCACAGTGTGGAAAACGAGGCCTTTAGATAACCCTGAGCACAGGAAAGGCCAGCAGCCACAGGCATGACTCAGGGAACACAGAAGGAAATAGCTTATCACCCAGAGATCAGGCTAGCATACATGACCAGAGCCCCTTCTTCTCTCCTGTCAATCATTCCTCACTCAGATAAAGCTTCCCCCTACCAATGGTATTCATGCTACACAACAAGCTGCAGAGGTCTCTGTCCAAGACCCTCACCCCTTCCCATTGTGATGTGTATGATGCTTGTTTACTGTACCTAATAAAGACTTGGCCCCAGGCTAGTTCAAGGAGAGACAGCACGGGACTCAGAGGTGCTTGAACCCGACTGATATGTTGTGTAGTCAATCTCTATGATTTGGCTTCCAACTTTGGACTATGTCCAACTTGACTTACGCAGACTTTCCAGCTTGTGAAGGCATCTGCATGTTTTTGTCACCATTTTGCTATATTGTGTGCTGCAGCATGTCTGTGAACAATAAATATTTTAAGGCACAGGTTTTTGTCTTCATCAGGACTCAAGAAACAAAGGGAAGCTCCATTTGGTTTAAAGCCTTCCATTCTCACTAATCAGAAAGAGAGGTCTTCAAGACAGAGCTTCTTAGTAACTGAGGTAAATATGAACATTTTCATTGATACCCAAAAGCACTAGATTGGTATCAGAAATGCATCTCACAACAGATCCATTTTCCTCGTATTGAAAGGACTAGCCAGTGGTGAACACCATTGTCCCAGGAACACATGATTGCTAAAAAGAATATGGTCTTTGGCGAGGCTCCTTTCATGTCCCTATTGAACACACCTTGAGTGAATGTGGAGAAGAACAAGCCATCTCACACATTACAACACATATGATGCCCTTCCAAATGCCCAGAGAAAGATCTTATGTTGACAAGAGGGAACACTGTTAATGTTGCTTGGAACTTGGCAAATGTCATCTTGGCCAAACGTTGTCATTTTAGATGTTTAAATCTTACTCATTTTTATATCTTTTTATAAACCATAATTGCATAACTTCTTTATATTCTGCTTAGTAGTGTCTATGCATCTGTCAATAAAATTTGTTGGTGCTTCTGACATGAGTAAAGAAAGATCAGATTCCTTTCAGCAAACATATTTGTTTCAGTGTGAAAGGTGAGGAGACATTAACCTCAGTCATTGCCTTCTGTAACAGATGGTGACCAGTCTTGGACTGATATTTTACCAGCTGTCCCTAATGTGTCTGCCATTGTCCCCTCCAATACCATATGGACTCTTGGTGGAAACACACGTCCACCATGGAGTTTAATAATCACTAGTTTGTAAATCCATCTCTCCCTTCTGGTATTAGCTGCTGGCTGCCTTGGAGGGGGTGTCTTTCTTTTCTTCTTCTTCTTCTGAGAATTATGCAATAAACATATTTTCACCCAAGCAGAAATGAACATGGAATCTTAGTGAAATTTCAAAAATGGCACCAATCTAAGCATACTTTCCATCCATATTCTTAAATCCAGAGAGGGTTGTCGTGTTAGTCTTTTCAAGAATTGCAGACAAAAATCAAAAATCAAATTCTTAAATCCAGACCATGGAATTTTGTAAACTACATTATCCATAATCCTACTGGCCATCAAAACTGGAAGGTTCTGGTAGCAACAGTCCAAAAGCTTTGCTTGAACCTTGCCTTAACAACAGGACTATCATTAACTAGGCAAAACAGAGAGAGTCTAGTAATCAGCAAACAAATTGAATGTGACTGTGTTCATGGCACCAAATATAATTGTGGTCATCTAGTCACCTCATGCTAGTTAATATAGAAAACATGTCACTAATTTTTAATCATTAAAGGGCTTTATTATCTGATGCAGCAATTTGGCTTGTGAGGAAATAATCATACATAAAATGTACACTATACCTTCAGTTTCAGCCGATGTGCCCCTTTCCCCCAAATACATTCTGAAGCTTGATCAGAGTTCCCAAAGCTGTCTTCTTGTTCCTATGAACTGTGAAGTTACCTTAATAGGTTTTTCAAGGATTTATGAAATGCATCCTAGTCCAACACTCTATTCACTAAACCACAATGATTCTCAGTAGAGAAACCACCTGGAAGCCTGAAAAACAACAGTTCCAACCCTTTTGGAAAGCCCAACTGGATAGAGCAAGGCTGTCCAAACTTTTTACAAGGAGGGCCAGATTTGGTGAGGTGAAAATGTGTGAGGGCTGACCATTCATCCTCATTTGGCCCCTGGGCTGGACTTTGGACAAGCTTTTAGGACATGCAAGGAGATGGGGAGGATGCTGCAGCATTGGAGCCGGGGGCAGGTAGGCTGGGCAGGTGGCTGGCGGGATGGAGGGAGGCAAGGAGGGCAGGCAAACCATAAAACTTTAAGCCGACATCTCCATCCATTATGGGGAGGGGCCAGCTGGTGGGGATGTGTGACAGGCTGAGCTAGCAGGGAGAAGAGGCTGCGGGCTGCTCAAAATTTGAAAATGGGCTGCATTTGGCCCCCGGGCCTGATTTTATTTTATTTATTTTATTTTTTTATTAGAAAATTTTAATATACAAAAGAAAAACAAATTCAAAACATTAACCATACAGAGTCAATCTATCACTAAAGTTCGGCTTCCCTCTGTTCTTCGCGCGGTTTTAACGTTATTCATCTCCCAGCCTTCCTTTCAAAAGAACCCCTTTTATATACTTATAAAAAAGGTTCTAAAAGTGGATAGTAGTCCTTCGAGTTCTACCCTAATCCGGTAAGAGTCTTTAATTCCTTACAATTAGTCTCCATGTAGTTCTTAAATTTTTGCCGATCTTTTTGGAACCTCTGGTTGTCTTGATCCCTCAGTCTGCATGTCAGTCTGGCCATCTCTGCAAAGTCCAGTAATTTCGCCCTCCATTCATCCAAAGACGGTATATATGTTGTCTTCCAGTTCTGTGCCAGGAGCATTCGTGCCGCTGCTGTTGCATATAAAATAGTGTCCTATCTGCTCCTTTAATTTCACTATCCACCAACCCTAACAGAAAAAGTTCAGGTCGTTTTGGGAATGTACACTTTAACATCTTTTTGAGTTCATCATATATCAATGCCCAATATTCTTTCACTTTCTCACAGGTCGACCACATATGATAAAAGTCACCTTGTTTCTCTTTACATTTCCAACAATAATCATCTTTCATCCTATACATCTTTGCTAATTTCGTTGGAGTAATATACCATCTATACATCATTTTCAACAGATTTTCTTTTATCAAAGTACATGCGGTAAACTTCATGTTCTTTTTCCACAATCTTTCCCACACATCTAACTCAATATTGTGACCCAGATCCGTAGCCCATTTTGTCATACATTCTTTGACTTGTTCATCTTTTAAGTTCAACTCCAATAAGAAATTATATAATCTAGTCAACAATTTCTTTTTTGGGCCCATGATTATGGTTTGAAACTTAGATTCCTTCTCTCCAAACCCAAACATCCTTCTGTCTTTCTGAAAAATGTCATGTAACTGATGGTACTGAAACCAACCTGTTAACCTCTCTTTTAACAGTTCATAAGACTTCAGTCTGGGACCTTTTTCTGAGAAGAATAACACATCCCCATATGTGATCCCCACTCCTTCTGTATCTTTCCTCTTGATCGCCGATGCTTCAATCGGGGATAACCACCTCGGGGTGTGTCTCTCTAATAAGGGTTTCAACCGTTCCCAGACCTGAAGTAGTGACTTTCTAATTACATGACTTGGGCCCAGGCCAAAGATAAGCGTGCCAACCAAATCTATTATCATGACCTTCTAAATCCAAAAGATCCCCATCAACTAGAGTAATCCATTCTTTTATCCAACCGAGACAGGCCACCTCATAATACAATCTCAGGTCTGGCATGGCAAATCCTCCCCTTTCCTTAGCATCTGTTAGTAGTTTAAACCTTATTCTCGGTCTTTTGCCTTGCCAGACAAATTTAGACAATATCTTCTGCCATTCCTTAAAGTAGGGATCATTTGAAATAAGAATAACAACCTTGGTAACACGTTCATCTTTATCACCGAAATTCTTCCCATCAGTGACAGATTCAATCTATTCCATGTTTCCAAATCTCTCTTAATCGAATTCCAAACCATAGTATAGTTATCCTCAAAGAGATTCAAGTTCGTAAGAGATAAATTAATTCCCAAATATTTAACTTTTTTCACAACTGAGAGAGCAGACAGTTTTTCAAATTCTTCCCAATCTTTCTTAGTTACATTTTTCAATAAGACCTTCGTCTTATTCTTATTCAGTTTAAAGCCGGCTAAATTAGCAAATTCTTCAATTACCTTCATCACCTCAATAATACTTTCTTTAGGATTCTCTAATGTCAAAACCAAGTCATCAGCAAATGCTTTTAGTTTATATTCCTTATCCCCCCGGGCCTGATTTTAAACATGCCTGGGATAGAGAATGTTCTCCATTTTGGAATATTGGCCTCCATGGAACGGACGGAACTCTTAAAGGTAGGGAGGCTAGCATGCTTCCCATGCTTCTGTTCCCAGGTTTGATTCAGGTAGATTTTTTTCTTTGTTCACATTAATATCAGGAAACCCCTACTCACTTCTGATCCATTTTTTTAAAATATTATCTAGGAACATCCTCTTTTTCCATCGCTCCAGAAATTCCTTTGCCCTCCCAGCCTGGAAATAAAGAGGCAAGACACATTTGTGGGATTAAAATTGAGCCACAATTCTTTGGGATGAAATTCACTCAATTCAACTGTTAAACATCCCTTAAACTAGGGGACCTGAATGTAGTGCAAGTGGATCAGTTAATGATTCCTAATATTATTAGAAGGGTGCTGCCCATGTGTTCAGTGACCTCCCAAAACCTGCAGTCTGGGCAGCCCTCATTCTTAATCTTTGAACCTATTTATACCTAAAATGTAATGTTCCTAATTTCCTAATTCATTTCCTAATTCATATTGATGGCTACCGGCTCACTAGGGAATATTATTCAATACATTTCACCTGACTTAAATTTTCCATTCACACTGCCCACCAATTGTGATCAATTATAAACCTCTCATTTGCCTTAAAGAGAACAGGATGTGCGAAAACACACTGCCACCCCAGTCCGATTGAGTAGCAGCCAAAAATTCCCATCTGGCCCTTATGTGATCAGCTACTCTCATTCTCTCAATTGGGAGAGAGGAAAGAAAGACAGCTTGATCACAAAAGAGGCCTCTCTCCACATGGTGAGGCCTTATGAAGATTCTGGCCCCTGCTCCACAAAAGTGACACTAGCCAGGCAGCACTAGAACATTACTATGGCTGTTCAGAGCTTCCATATCTACCAGCCATGACCCCATTTCTGAAGGTTAAACAGGTGGACTATCTAGTATGGTATTTTCAGATTATGATTTTAATCAGTGTTATTGTGATTCAGGTGTGGAGATATGTTCAAGGGTAAATATTCTCTATCCTCTTGACTGATGGTGAACATCATTCATCCCATCGTCTTTTATTATAACCTTTATAGAGTCTATTAGATGATGAAAAGATAAATTGAAATGGAAAACCAGGATGCAGAACACAAAAGAGTGTTCCCTATAGCAAGAAGCCCACAGCTGGTCACTTCATTACTGTATACTAACAAAGTGACTAACATAATGAAGAGCCATATCTCATTCAGGGTGGTTCACGCTGCTCTGTGCAGCTGCCATCACCATGATGCCAGGATTCTGAAGAAGCTCTTGATGATCGCTTTGCCAGTTCCACTGTTAAGGAGGAGAAAGGTGAGACCAGGCCTAGGCCATGTAGTGAAACTGATGGACTGAATCTAACAAACCCTGTACCTTTCTGAAATGGCACAGCCATATTCTCTAACAGTGTACTTACCGTTTTCTGCAGCCTTTACAGGAAGGAACAAGTGGGATCCCACCCACCTCATGCA
The DNA here is from genome assembly GCA_029282475.1 of Phrynocephalus forsythii. Lineage (NCBI taxonomy): Eukaryota > Metazoa > Chordata > Lepidosauria > Squamata > Agamidae > Phrynocephalus > Phrynocephalus forsythii. Next base: position 40,685,971 of record JAPFRF010000006.1, read on the forward strand.
TTTAATGTACAAACAACACTGCTCCTCTTCTGCAGTGCTATTGCCAGCTTGCTTGAAAAGCTGCATAGCTGGATTCTGTGTCATACATGGGCAACTAGTGGGCTGTATGTGGGGCCTCACTGACTGTATGTGGCCTATAGCCCCTGTGTGTGCTTGCCAGATGGAGTGGGTGGTCACTAGAGATGGGCATGAAATGGAAAATTAGTATTTTGTTTTGTTACTAATTGTGTTTCATTGTGTTTCATTACTAAATAACTTTTTAATAGACATTTTGTAAGGAAACAAGATGAGTAATTAAACTATTCAGACGCTGCCGCCACCCGGGTGGTATTTTTGACAGATGGGGGACAGGTGGACCTGTCAAAAAAAACCCAGCTGGGAGGCAGGCAGCAAAGCAGAATAGTGCAAGCAGCACTCAGTTTGAATTTCCCACTGCTTGCTCCATTCCCCATTGCGACCCCATATCCCAGGTGAGGCTTTTTGACAGGTTGAGTGTGGGGATGGGGGGCACCCACTTGCCCAAACCCTGACTTCTCAAGAAACCCCATCTGGGAGGCAGGAGGAAGGGTGACACGACAGAAGGGAGCAGGGTTTTTTTAAACACTGCCTGCTCCCTTCTGCCATGTCGCCTCTCCCCCTGACTCCCATGTGATTCTTTTTGACAGGTTGGGTTGGGGTTGGGGTTGGGGGCAGGGGGGCCTCTCCAAATCTTGAGCTGTCAAAAAGCCCACACAAATAATAAAAAAATGCAGTGGTCTGAGTAGGTGACTTCTTGTGTGGTCTTCCGATACAGCAGCAGCGGTCTTTGAGGGTGAACGCTGACATCATTGCTTTCCCTCTCAGACCTGCTGTGAACCAGAGAGTGGAATATGGATGCTTTTGGGACAGGAAATTCAGAAGCCTCCCTCCTCCACTCTCTGGTTCTCCCCACTACCAACCAGCTGGTTTTGACAGCTTGTGTTATCAAAACCGGCTGGGTGGTGGTGTGGAGAACTGAGCAGGGAAACAGCCACTGGATCTCGCTACAAGCCTGAGCTGAGATCCTATGGCAGCTCCTGGGTTCAGTTCCTCTGAACCAAAAACATCATTTTGGTTCGGTTCTTGATGACACGCTGTCTGCTATTTCATTTTGCTTTGAAACATTTCAAAACCTCGAAACGACAAAACAGCATGTCATTTTTGTATGGTGCCCATCCCTAGTGGCCACTGGCTCTGTGTCTCTCTCTCTCTGTGTGTGTGTGTGTGTGTGTGTAAAAAGAGAGGGGGAGATGCCAGGCTCCTCTTGGGCCCAACAGGGGAATATGGCCTCCAACTCATGGTAGCCATCCTTTGAAAGCAAGGCAACTAACAATGGTTGGAAATGATGAATGCACCATAATTTCTACAACAATAGTTTGCACAAAAGTATGCACCATGGACAATTATAACAGTGTAATCTGGTTGTCTCAAGAGTTCACTCTTTTTTCTTCTTCCTACATTTACTGGCCTCTTCATCGCCTTGGAGCTATCCCCTTAGCATAGATAAAGCCGATGTAGTCATCTTTCTGTCCACAAAATGTTCTTACAATAGAGCTTTATTTCTTTTGTTGAACCTCAAGCTGAACACCTTCCATGCCCTACCTCACCCCTTGAGTATGTAATGCATTCTATGGAGAGTTTGAGCATATATGTGATACACAGACTGGGGAGTGAAGCACCCAGAGCTTCCAACATTTTTCTTACTCTGCTTGGTTCTCCATCTCTTCTGCATTGCCAGCAGGATACTGGCAAACAGGTGCTCATATATGCACAATTGTAAACATGAAGATGTTCCATGCTGTGAGGAACACTGCCTTTGGGGAAAACAGTATACAGTACATGTAGGTGCCATGATGCAGACATCCATTTCAGTACATTTGGGAGGAGGAGTCAATGAGGAGCAGTGATAGAACAAGGGATAAAATTAATGGAACACTGTCCCACCCTCTCTATGGGTTCAGCATCTGTCTGCAGAGAACATATACAAAATGTTTCCCTGTCTTTTGTAGGTATGCATCCTAATGGTAAGATTGTATGGGGAAATAACAGAATGGCATGCTAGTGCTTTTTCATACACTCCCATGACCTCTTCTGTGTAACTGGTAGTTGGAAAGCATTGCTTAGAGTCTGAAGTTTAAATGAGGAACTAAATTTAGAAGTTAAAAAATATGGAGAATATTTGAGTATAGTTTGACCAGGGACCTATTTCACCAAGCATGGCAATTAAATGAATACTGGGGAGAGTGAATGAGGGGAAAGGTTGTCTTGGTGTTCAGAAATAGAAATTCAGTGGAAAAGGTCCTAAAATGCATGGAGCAGATACTGTTCAATTCTGAATACTATTAGTTGCACAGGAATTAAACTGAAGTCTTCAAATCAAGTGCTTAATTAGTATGCTAGTAACGGAATATTCACACATGTGCTCAGCCTAATGCCTGTGCCTAATGCCTCTTTCTCTGTGCTGTGGGGATGCCTTCACATTGTTCCTTTTCACCAAACGTCAGCTGTGCAAACAGTCACAGACAAACAAATACAAATTTAGGTGAACTGTAATTTATTGTATCTCTGGTGTTGTTTTTGTAGGGAATTAACAAAAGACAGAAAGGGGGAAAGGGGATTTGAACTGGGGAGGAACAGACTGTAGCAACCATATTACTTCTAAATATGAACAAGCCACTATTTCAACAGAGTTCGATTTTCCAGGTGTCTTACGAAAGTGTATTGGGTCAGTTTTTTCAGACCTCTGCTGCTCCAAGAGGCAAAAGACTAAAACATCTGGAGAAAAATATACTTCTCATGCTCCATATAGTACAGCTTGTTTGTTTGTTTATAGGCCACTTTTTGTGATTAAGGGATGCAATATTTCACTTTCAGGTATCAGAGTTATGTTGAACATGGACGATTGTGCACATGGAGATTTGCAAATTCTCTGCAAAACACTCTTTCATGCTGTCCAGATACAGTGATGGAGTTTTTTCTAACAACTCCATTCCCCCAGCAATGAGTTACGCTCTCTCCTACTAAGCTAAATGAGGGGAATTTCAAATTTTCATTTGGGAACATGGTAAGTCAACACTTAGTAGGTTCCATTGGTTCTATGGGTCTATATTAGTTCAAACTAACTATTGGATTTAGGCCCAAATATTCTGTTGCTATTCTCTGATAAATAAGAGTAGCATGCTTCAGTTGTTCTCTCAGATCAAGAACAAATGGCATCAGCCATTCGGTTTCCCATATGAAAGCTTGTTGAAACCTATTTACCCAATGGTAACTGTTTAATGACTCATGGCAGGATCAAGGAGAATGGGACTGCCCCCTTTTCATGAGATGGCAGAAAGAACAGAAGGTGTTGCTAGGGCACTACAACTAGAGCTTTGCCCAGAGCAACAAAAGAGAGAGTGCACCAAAATGCAGAGTGGAATCTATTGATTAGTGCTTGGGAATTAAATGACAAACCCTCCTGCTCTTTTCACATCCCATTTTTTTTAGCAGGGAGAACACCATAGGAGAATACTATATTCTCTCCCTTCTTTTTTGTGGATGAGCTTGTGCTCACCTTGAGGTGGAATAGTTGGGAGATGGTGCCACTTGCCCAGGATGCCAAAATGGCTAGCGGTGGTGCTATCTTACTATCCCCAATGATAAGACCAGTCCTACTAATAAACAAGTACAGAATCTGATTTTAGATATTTGTCACCCTGTGTTTTCAGTTCATTTATCCAGGGCATGTAACTATCATTATACCGTTTTTATATAACAGAATGATTCTCCTATTGAATAATATGGAGTCCATATTTGGGGGCTAAAAATAGCATTTTTGAAAAGTAAGATTGACCCTCTGGTCATGTCTGTATTCACCTCAAAGGGTAGATGTGGTTCAGAGTGGGATGAGGCATGAGACCCTCTGCAGTTGAACCCCCTTCCTTTACGTTCTTTCTTTCTACCTTGCCATTTTCTAGGGTGCAGTCAAAAAGGAATATATTAAGTACCCAAGACATGCACAGTGAATTGGAATATGCAGCTTGTGCTAGCCTTAATGCTTCTGGCAGAGACTTGCACAGTTCTCTGGAAACTCCCCCAGAAGCTCTGTGTCCTGGAGAAATGAACTGTAGCCATTAGCAAGTACTAATGGAGATTAGAGTCCAATTCTCCCAGGCACTTTCTGACAGGAAATCAAGAGTGAAATGGACCCAGAATGGGAGGGCAGGTTGGCTGAAAAAAATGACTGTAAATTAGAAAAGCCAAAGGAAGCCCTGGAACACTTGAACAGTCAGGTAGGCGTTGAGAAGAAATAAATTTCTTATGCTTAACATAAGGCAATGCATGTTATTCATTTATAGCATATAGTGCCTGGATTAAAATGTTTCAACCACTGAGCAAGTGGCCGCTGACTTCAATGACATTCCTGCAGACAAGATTATGGCTTTGGGTCTATATAAATAATGGTGTGCCATCAAGCCAATCTGGACTCTTTTCAGGGTTTTTTAGGTAGGTAGAGAGAGAGATCAGGAGTGATTTACCATTCTCTTGTTCTGGGTATGCCCTGGAACTGTACAGTTTGCCCAAATCCACACAGAGCTGCTGCATGTGTGGGAGGAACAGTGGGGAATCAATCTCCCAACTTCTAGCTCCACATCCAGTTAACTCACTCACTGAGTGGTCCATCCATCACAGGGAGAGCCATAGCTGTGGTCTGAAATCAGCAATAGGCTTGAACCTTTAAGAATGCTTCAAATTCAAGTTATCATCTAAAGGCAAGACTGCTTCACTGCTTTTCTGGTTTGTTTAATGTCTAAGCGTCATCCAACGTGGAAGAAAGGGGGGGGAGTCCTCCTCCTAAGTCCATCCACCATCACTGTGGCAAATTCTGAGGCATCAAATGCAAGATGTCACACCTTGATCACCTGATATAACACACCTAAACTTCCCCACTGCCACTGATGAATGTGGCAACATCTTTTGTTCTTTCCCTTTTGGTGTGATCGGTAGCCTATTTATTCCACTTCCTAGAAGTCAGGGGGTTACTCATGAGAACAAAGGTGGCTCCTGAAGCTGGGTTATATTAAAGCAAAAGGCAAAGTGTTCTGCTTATGTACCACCCCATAGCACTTCAAGCACTATCTGGGCGGTTTACAATTCAATTAATTATGCAGGCTACACATATTACACTCAGACACAGTATTGTAAGAACACATGCTATATATAATGGCCAGCATTCAGTTGCTAGTATCAACGTAGAGCCTTTTCACATGACCCCTAAGATCCGCTGGCCACTTAAATTCGGACCAGAGATCTTGGGAGTTTGTCGCTGCTCCTGTGTTCCCACCCCCTCCGCACTCCTGGCTGCTGTCTGTGTGAGGGGAGGGAGAAAAAAAGGAAGAAAAGAATGCCGGCTCACCTCCGTTCTGCCGTCTTGCTCTGCTCCCAGCAGCATTCCAGTCTGTTAATATCTCTTAAAAGGGTGGGGGGGGGCAAAAAAACAACATACAGAAGCGAGGAGAGCCCGGCACTCACTATGTTACATCTGCATCAGGAATTTTTCACCCCCGGAGAGCAGGTACTTGAAATGTGTGCTGGGACGCGCTTAGGTGGGCGTGGTCGCACTTAATTTTTTGTAAACTCCGGAGCTGGTGGGGAAACAATTTTAAGCTCCGGATCTGGGAACCATTTGCCGCGGATTTTAGGGGTTGTGTGAAAAGACCCTGAGTTAGTCATAAATGAATCAATTACTCAATGCTAGTCCCATCAATAATCCCATTGGCCTTGGGATGACAATCCCATTTCTGTTAATCCCACTGGTGCAATAGGTCTTCTCTAGACAGGCCTGCTAACTGGTTTCAGGCAAATATATACCAATCATTGTGTTAAACTGTGAATATATATTCAAGTTTTAGGAGTGGTGCATATTCTAGCAAGACTCATTCGAGATATATTTGCTGCCACTAGAGCAGCCTGGTTTGTATGTGATCTGAGTGAAAGCGTAGCTCTCAGAGAAGGCCATTTCCCTGAAAGCTTCTTTTCTGACCTGAAAAAAAAATCTATGCACATACAGTTGGCATTCAGACAGACCAGGACACTTGATACACAGATATTCTATCAAGTATTATGCAGTATTAGCCTCTCATGATGAAATAGTCACTGATCACAGTGAAACAATAATCCTTTCAGACCAAAATATTTCAGCACTGTGACAAGGAATGTGACCTAAAACAGGGCTGTCCAACTTTGAACAGCCTGCGGGCTCCTTTTAGATGCTGCAGGTCCCTGCAGCCTACTTTCAAAAGCACATGCATGCACTTCACCAGTGCTCCTGAGTAGGAGGGAGGAGCCTTCTACCTAGGAATCAAGGGGGGGTGTGGCACGAGGAGCCAAGTTGAGGGGGGTGCAGAATTTCCCCCCCACCAAACCACCACTGGGAAGATGGTGGGGACTGGGCAGGCAACGTCTGACAGCTCCGCAGACTACCAGTAGCCCACGGTTGACAGGTTGTTCAGACCTAGCCTAAAAAATTTGGTTGCCTGCACTTGATTCTGGCCTTACTTTTTCCTCTGCACACAAGGAAAAGATAATAGAAATTTATGCTGCTCTTTTTTGTGGTAAAATGACAGTTTTGCTATTTCATACAGAGTTAGCAAACCATGATTTGCATGCAAAGCAGAGCTGTTGGGATGAAATGATTTATGAAATCTTGGCTTGCCAATAAGCTATCATTTGCACAAATCATAGTTTCTGGAATTTGGATGGAATAATAACCTGTGCTTGGCTCACAGAAAAACTATGGTTTAAAAAGGCCACTCTTTTTGGTGTTTGAATGGCAAAACAAACTATAGCTCATTGCTAGCCAGGAATGGAAGCCTCTAATCTTCACTCATGCACACAAATTATAAAAGTGGAAAAGGGAATGCACATATCTCAAGAACATGGCTACATGTTAATATAAGGCCAAGTTGATCTCATATATAAATACAGCTATGTACTTTGTTTGGAATGTATTGTTAGCACTCACCAAAGATGCACATGCTGGAACATTATAAACCCAAAGAGAACTCTCAGAAAACAGATGAGCATTTTTACAAATGATTTCCAATGAGCTTCTAAATACCAAAACAATTTCAGATGTAATCATGTAGAGTTCATCTGTCACTCTCTGTTTCAGTTTTCAGGCTTTGAGCTAATGTGGTATTTGTCCATATTCTGAGCCACACATCAAATTTACTAAATGAGTTTTTTCTATTTGATTGTTTTTATCCTTGCTGGTTGCTACATAAGAAAACAATTTAGCTTTTCTCCCTGGTTCTGCTGATTTTTTGTCTTGTCCAAGAAAACCATTCCAACTTTTTTAAAAATAATGCATAAAACTGTGCAAATAATCAGCCAAGTCCACACAGAATGAAAATTATGCATATATTGTACCTCCATCCACAGAAGGAAGGTCATAGTGACATCTGGTGGCCTATTAAATTTGTCCCAGCCAATTGCAATAGGCAGTAAATTAAGAAGGAAAGACAATCCCATCCAAGCAGAAAACTTATCCTTTCATTCTTGTTTCCTTATACATTTAGTGAGGATTAATCAAAGCCTTGCGAAAAAAGCCAGTAATGAATGTGCTATCCCAAAGCCTTGCTGAAGTAGCGGGGCTTAATTAGCTATCATGTTAATGTATACTGTTGCTGACACAAGATGCACTGCTCAGAAGGATTTTTAATTCGCAAGCTTTCATAAATAGCAATTAACGTTGATACAGCTGGCATGGTAATTGCACCATTACCATGGGAGATAGCATGAACTTTCATGAGTAGAAACTGGCAATAGGGAATTGCTTTAGAGATGCCATTCTCCAAAGCAGCATCCCAGGGAGCAATCAGAAAAGGAATGCCTGTTTGCACAGAGACAAGCATTGCCCTATGTTGTTTAGGGTGGGGAGAGAGCCACATCAGAGTCACTTTAACAACAAAACAGGACTTTACCTGTACAGGTGAATTTTGTTGCTGGAGCCACATTTAAGGAAGTGAGCAAGGCATCTGACAAAATGTTATGGCCTCAGTAGATTGCTGAGGGGGGAGGGGAGCAGCACCTCAGCTGGGGCAAGCATGGAGATCATGTCAGCTTGAGAAAAGGGGTGCTAAATCCCAAACTGTCTATACAGTCAGGTTCCCTGTTCCAAGACTTTGCAGATAAAATGTTAAAAACAGTATTTTAAACTGTGCTCCCCCCCCCCCAAAAAAAGAAAATGGCAACCAATAGAGCTATTTTCATATTTCTAATGGGGGGTCATGGAGGTCACCTCCTGGAAGAATACAAGGGCTGAAAACATATATGGGTGTTCCATGGGCAGTGACAACTCCCTGACGGCTGATCCATCCACTCAAGAAGCATTACTGAACTGTTTCTGACCTGAACAACAATGAATATTGGTAATAGAGGTCATTTGAGGCACAGCTGATATACTATTAACTCGTTATACTTCATTACACATAATAAATGACTTCAGAGCCAGAGTTTGAGTGTTCATTTTCCTACTGTGCTTCCTTGACAAGGGCTGGACTTGTTGATCTTTAGGGTTCCTTCCAGCTCTGCAGATCTAACATTCTTCTTCTTCTTCTTCTTCTTCTTCTTCTTCTTCTTCTTCTTCTTCTTCTTCTTCTTCTTCTTCTTCTTCTTCTTCTTCTTCTTCTTCTTCTTCTTCTTCTTCTATTATTACAATTAATGCATGCCATTCAGCCACATATTATACCAATCAAAATTTCCAGACATGCAGGAAAAGTACATTGTCATAGTAAAATATTTGCAAAATTCACATATATATTATTCTACAAATGATCCTAATACAAGAATCGAATGGCGATAAGTTCAGAAGACCAGATCTAAAAGCACTCTCAAAAGACATACATGAGTTTTAGGGAAGATGCAGCCCTGTTTAGATTGCATTCTCCTATTATTAGAGCAGAAGAGGGGGTTGAGCTGTGTGGCCATCACAAAACACAAATGCAAAACTAGGCTACAGGCTTCATGTGAACACCAACCAAGAGTACTTCAAAGTTAATTTGCAATGACCTTCAGTTTATTAGCTTCATTTATTTTGTATTTCAACCAAAGACTGGGATTTTTGCACCATCAACAAGATCTTGGAAATGATGATGGTTCTTTTTTGAACTTCCCAGAATCCTCCACCCATCGTGGCATTCCTGGGGTTCTACCTGTAATTTAAAAAATGAATGTATCCAAGCTCTAGCATAAACTGTTACAGATGGAAGGGAAACATAGAGTTCTGCTTCAATAGGGTACTGGTGATATTTTTCCTTCCATCTCCTAAACCTTTCTCCAAGTGGTTTCATGTTAAATGGAAGAAAGACAAAGTGAAGCCATACCAAACTCTGCAGCCTTTCATGGGATTACAGCATCACTCTTCCAGCATCAGTTTCCAGAAGCAATATCACACAGAATCTGGAGTGCTCTTAGTTCCCTTCTCAAAAAAAGCAAAAAAAACACTATGGGAAATGATACTAAAATCACTGGCATGTGTAAGAGATCCAACATGGACAGCCACATTTGATGTAATCCATAAGTAAGCTGCATCTAGAAAAGGTCCATCAAAGGAGAGGTTGACTTACAAATATCTACTATTTGTAATGAGCCTACTCTAATTATGAGTTCCTATTGGATTTCACTTTTCCTACTGCTTTCCTTGTGAAGGCCTTCCTGGCAATAGCCAAAGTTTTATCAGTCTTAAGTCAAGCTGTCCCAAGCTACCTGAGATGAAGAAAGCAACTTTTTATCTCCCCTGGGAAACACAATTGTAAAATCTAGATGGTTCGAAAGAAACCTATTGTTGAATAGTTAAAACTGGATTCTGCTGAAATTCTTTCAAATAGCAGAGAAAAGAAGTGATCCAACACATCAAGTCACATGTTTTTGCAAGACTTGCCTCTGAATAAATGATCATGTTTTCTCTGCAGGTATTGATCAGGCTGTGAGGGCTTGTGTTTCCACCCTCCACCTCACCAAAACAGCCTGTTTTTCTGTTGGAAGCAGGCTGCTGCCTTTCCCTCTCCCGTGAACACCAAGGGCTCAATATCCACTTGAATGGCTTGATGCTAGCATAACCCTTAGCTTCAATAGAAATGGTCCAATAAATTATGAGTTTTCTGTATTCAGCAAAGCTTTTTCTGGTTGTTCTCAGATCAAAAAGCCCATATGTCATTCCCTTATGTGTCAGAGAGCATGAACATATTAGAATTCATAGCTATTGCAAAATTTCCAGTGTAATCAAAAGGCTGAAAGTTATGTCTTCAGGCTTTATATAGCGAGACAGCTGGTTAATTCCCCCAGTTATTTCTTCGTTTGGTTGCTTGCTTAGTCCTGTTTAAAATTGGATATTTTTTTTTCCATTTGGAGCACTGGCACACACTAGAGTAACTAGGGAGGAGCAGAAGACTGCATTTGCCCTGGGATGCACCTGGAGGGGGAGCAGGAGGAGGAAGCCATGCACCATCCCACTGGCAGTCCTCCTTTTGCCCCACTAAGGATTGGCGAGTCTTAGTTGGGGAGAAAGGAGGAGAGGGAAGTGTGCAACAGAGGTGCTGCTTGGAAAAAAACCCATTGCCCCCTCCTTTCCCCAGGCTAATGATCACCAAGCAGTAGCATTGTTGCTTGTTTGCTTATTTTATTTCAGTACTGTTGTATAGAGTTGATTGTTTCATAGTCTGTGTTTTTTTTGTAATTTTTAGTATTGCACTGTATTATCTGGCTTAGTTAGCAATAGTAGCAGTAGCTCTTTTTCCCCGCCGCCATGCATGCAGGGGCTCACATACTGACGGTGTCGGGCCGTGGGCGGTACGCTTGTAGCCCTTGGGTTCGTCAGACAAGAAGAACTCGGCTCAGACAGCTTCTGCCTGTCCCTTGTTCTGACCCCTTGGCTCACTGCCACGTGCCCGGGAGTCATCCCACCAGCGCCCCCAACCTTGCCTGTATCCTGATGAATGCCAGGTCGGTTCACAACAAGATCCCTATCATCCATGATACCATCTCGGATGAGAAGGCCGACCTGGCACTTATAACCGAGACCTGGGTGGGCACGGAGGGGGGGCTCTCTTTCCCTGCTGTGTCCACCCGGGTACCTGGTAGAGGGAGTGGGAAGGTTGGGGGGTCAAAAGGGGGGGCACAATCGTCTACAGGGATTCTTTTCACGTTAGCAGGGCCTCGACATTGGTCAGCCAGGGGTTAGAAGCCCTTCACCTGTTGGTGGGACAGCGGGACAGATTTGGCATTGTGCTGGGCTACCGTGCTCCCCACAACCCTGCACAATCCCTTCCAGAGCTCACGGAGTTCATTGCCACTGCTCTGTTGAGGTCCCTGCGCCTTTTGGTTGCGGGTGACTTCAACGTACATGCGGGCGGTGGACTTTCTGGTGCAGCTCTGGAGTTCATGGAATCAATGGATTCCATGGGCCTGTCCCAGCATGTTTTATGCCCCACCCACAGGTCTGGTCACACCCTGGATCTGGTTTTTACCTCCATGTCGGGGGTTTCGTGTCTGGAGGTGGGGGACTTTGTTCCCCTTCCTGTGTCATGGACAGACCATTACCTGCTCTCTTTTTCCCTGGTGATTCTGGCCCCTCCCCATGGGGACCACCGGCCCTCTGTTTTGGCCCGCCCCTGCAGGTTCATGGACACTCAGCGGTTCGGTGAGCTCTTCGGGGGATTACCTGATGGCATGACTGGCGCTCCGGTCGAGGATGTGGCTAACCTTTGGCACGAAACAGCTGTCCACACCATAGACCGGATCGCCCCCAAGCGCCTCCTCCACTGCCGAGCCCGGCCTTCCCCATGGTTCACGGGGGAGCTTAGGGCAATGAAGCAGGTTAGGAGGAGGCTAGAGCGCAGCTGGAGAAAAACCCAGATGGCGTTGAGTAAGGCTGCCGTTGATTCCCAGACTAGTCGCTATACCAACGCGATCAGGGAGGCTAGGTCATCTTTTAACTCCCTGAGAATTGCTGAGGCCTCGAACCGCCAGGCGGAGCTTTTCCGGTGGTCCGGGACCTCAAAAATCCTAGTCTGCCCAGGCCTCCTCCTACTGATTTCAGTAGTGAGCAATTTGCAGCCTTTTTTCGAACTAAAATAGAGGCCATCCGTGCCGGCTTTGACTCCATTTGCAGTGGCCCTGCTTCATCTTCCCCAGCTGCTGGTCCGCCTTCGTTGCCTCGGTTGGATGTGCTTGGGCCTGTTTCTGCTGTCGAGGCCTCTAAGGCTATAGCGCATTGTCGGCCTGCCTCCACCCCTTTCGACCCTTGCCCTGCCTGGATAATTAGAGCTGCCAGTGGGACCATGGCCGAATGGGCTTCCGCCATCGCCACCACCTCCTTCAGCGAGGGGGTTTTTCCCTCCCGTCTGAAGGAGACGGTGGTAAAGCCCATTTTGAAAAAAACTGGCCTGGCGGCGGACGACCTAACAAATTATCGTCCAATCGCCAACGTCCCGTTCATGGGCAAGGTGATTGAGAGGGTGGCGGCAGTCCAGCTGCAGTCATACCTGGAGGATCGGCAGTGCCTCGACCCATGCCAGTCCAGGTTCAGGCCCCGCCGGGGTACCGAAACAGCTTTGGTCACCCTGCAAGATGACCTTATCCGGATGGCAGACAGGGGTTGTTCTTCCCTGTTGGTCCTCCTGGATCTGTCAGCGGCCTTTGATACCGTCGACCACGGTATCCTACTGGACCGGCTCGCCGAGGTCGGAATTGGAGGCACTGCTTGCAGTTGGCTCCGTTCCTTCCTGGAGGGTCGGTCTCAGTACGTTCAGCATGGGGGAGTTATCGGCTCCTTGGATTCTCCCTTGTGGGGTTCCACAGGGGTCGTCTCTGTCCCCCATGTTGTTTAACATCTACATAAGGCCGCTGGCTGGGGTCATCAGGAGTTTTGGAGTCTGCTGTCATCAGTACGCTGATGACACGCAGCTCTATCTCTCCTTTTCCACCTCTGCAGTGGAAGCTGTGAGGATCCTCGACGAGTGCCTGGAGGCCGTACTGGCTTGGACCAGGGCGAACAGGCTTAAGCTCAACCCCGAGAAGATGGAGGTCATGTTCTTCGGGAGCTTGCCATCTGGGTACGGTGGCCCACTCCCCTGTCTGGGGGGAGTTTCCCTCCAGCTCGCGGAGAGGGTGCGGAATCTGGGTGTGTTCCTGGACCCGGCGCTCACCATGGAGTCCCAGGTGTTGTCGGTGACCAGGTCCGCTTTTTACCATCTCCGCCGGATCGCCCAGATCCGCCCGTACCTGGACACGAGCTCTCTGAGAACAGTGGTCCAAGCACTGGTGATCTCGAGGCTGGACTACTGTAATGCCCTCTACATGGGGTTGCCCTTGACTCTTCTCCGGTGCCTGCAGCGGGTACAGAATGCGGCGGCCAGGCTGGTGGCTGGTGTGTGTCATTATGATCACATCACCCCAGTCCTGGCCCGCCTGCATTGGTTGCCCGTTGCAGCCCGGATTAGATTCAAGGTTTTGGTTTTAGTTTATAAAACCCTCCATGGCTTGGGACCGGATTACCTGGCAGAGCGTATCGCTCAGCGATCAACCTCGGCCCGGCCCGTTCGGCAGGCGCGAGCGCACTTGCTTCAGATAACCACTCCTCGTGAAGCCCGGAAGATGAGTACTCGGGACCGGGCTTTCTCAGTGGCGGCCCCTAGCCTTTGGAATTCCATCCCCATTGAAGTGCGCTCTGCAGAGTCCCTGCTGGCCTTCCGGAAGGCCCTAAAGACCCATCTTTTCCGGGAGGCCTTTGGAGATTCTTAATTTGGTTTTTTTAAAAATTCAATCCGCCATCACCATGCATTATGCTTTGCACACTTTTAACTGATAGTTTTAGAGGTGCTATTTGATTTGATTTGATTTGATTTGATTATTGGGTTGTTTGTATTTTGTGTACTCTTGTAGTTTTGTGTGGCTATTTTAGCCTTTGTAAGCCGCTTAGAGTTCGGGAAGAAGATAAGCGGGGTATAAATCCTATAAATAAATAAATAAATAAATAAATAAATAAATAAATAAATAAAGCCTTAGCCCAGGGAAAGGAGGAAGGGGATGCATGCTACAGAGGTGATCCTAGGGGGCGGGGAGGGATTGCCTGCTTGCCAGGCACAATTGGTAGGTGAATAAAGATATTTAGCATAACTTAGGTACAAGGCCCTCAGCTGACAGATTCCTGAAACATTGATTCCAAAAGATCTATTGTACCAGGGAGTGCAGTTTTGTGCCATGTTACATATTCATGTAAAATATTTACATAATCATCTAAAATATTTATATCCGGCCTTTCCACTGCATTTTGTAACACTTGGGGCAGCTTCTAACAAAACAAACAGTATAATCAACCAAAAATTAACCAGAAGTCAAATAACAACACACACACACACACACACACACACACACACACACACACACACACACACACACACACACACACACACACACACACACACACACATATATATATATATATATATATATATATATATATATATATATATATATATATATATATATATATATATATATATATATATATATATATATATATATATATATATATATATATATATATGTTTTAAATAGATTTTCACGGGTATAGGTATGCATGTTAGGTGGATTCGGGTTTCTTCCGTGTAGAAATCTGGTTGTTTTGGCGACGTTTCGACGAGGTCTCACTCGTCATCTTCAGGCTGGTGTTCTGGCTTCTTTCTTCTTGAAGCAAAGCGTGATCTCAGTTGAAGTCCTTCTATAAATACTGCTGGGGGTGTGGTTTGCTTGCTCTGTTGCTGATTGCAGGTTCCTTTGTTCCTTTGTTCTTTTGTGATCTGCTGTGTGGCTGAGGCGATCGTTAAGGGATTAACTGCTGGTGGCTGTTTAGATGGCTGTTTAGATGCTGGTGGGTTAGATGGCTGGTGGGTTCTGGCAGTATCCTGGGCTTTGGTGGAGTGGGGTCCTGTGTCTTGTGAATTCATTTTGGTCTGGCTACGTGTCTGTGGTCTCCCAATGTTTTTTTGGGGTGTGTGAGTGTGCTCCATGTGGTGACTGGAGTGGGGTGCCGCAGTAGATGGTGCAGTCGTGGTTTTGTTATTGGATGGTGGTTTCGTTTCATCTGTGGGAAGGGTCTGGGTTTGTGTTTGGTGTGGATGGAAGGTGGTGGCATCTTGTGTCCTTTTGGACCTGGTGTCAGTCTTTGTGACAGAGGCTCGTCTGTTGACCAGGGCTAGTTTCCAGATGTCAGGCAAGCGGGAGGTGTCATCACGTTTATTCATGTTATTTGGGTGTTTCTCTATTTCAATGGCTTCCATGATTATTCGACTGTTGAAGTGTTCAGTTTTGGAGATGAGTTTGGTTCTTTCAAAGTCAATTTCATGACCTGTTGTTTTTATGTGCTGGAAGAGAGAGGAAGATTTTTCTTCTTTTTTGACTGCGTTCTTGTGTTCTGCGATGCGTGCGCTTATTCTCCTGTTTGTTTGTCCGATGTATGTGGCTGGACAGACTTTGCATGGTATTTCGTAGACTCCTTGGTTTTCTAGCTCAATCTTGTCTTTGGGGTTTCTTAAGATGTTGGCTATTTTTTGGTCGGTGCAAAAGGCTGTCTTGATATTGTGTTTGTGGAGAATTTTGCTGATTTTGTCTGTGGTGCCTTTGATGTAAGGGAGGAGGGCGGTGCCGTTGTTCTCTTCTGTTTCTTGGTTCTTGGGGGTGTTTCCTTTTGGATTAGTTTGGTGATGGTGTTTTTTTGAATCCGTTCGCAATTAAAACATTCGAGAGAGTGTGTAATTCAGTTTTTAGGTGGTCTTTGTCAGCGAGGCGTTTGGTTCTGGAGATGAGGGTTTTTGGTCAACAGACGAGCCTCTGTCACAAAGACTGACACCAGGTCCAAAAGGACACAAGATGCCACCACCTTCCATCCACACCAAACACAAACCCAGACCCTTCCCACAGATGAAACGAAACCACCATCCAATAACAAAACCACGACTGCACCATCTACTGCGGCACCCCACTCCAGTCACCACATGGAGCACACTCACACACCCCAAAAAACATTGGGAGACCACAGACACGTAGCCAGAGCAAAATGAATTCACAAGACACAGGACCCCACTCCACCAAAGCCCAGGATACTGCCAGAACCTACCAGCCATCTAACCCACCAGCATGTAAACAGCCATCTAAACAGCCATCAGCAGTTAATCCCTTAACGATCGCCTCAGCCACACAGCAGATCACAAAAGAACAAAGGAACAAAGGAACCTACAATCAGCAACAGAGCAAGCAAACCACACACCCCCAGCAGTATTTATAGAAGGACTTCAACTGAGACCACACTTTGCTTCAAGAAGAAAGAAGCCAGAACACCAGCCTGAAGATGACGAGTGAGACCTCGTTTTAACCAGATTTCTACACGGGAAGAAACCCGAATCCACCCTAACATGCATACCTATACCCGTGAAAATCTACGAAAACAAATATCCGACCTTTAAAACCTTCCAGCTGACCAGAACCTACGAGAAACTAGAAGTCCGAAGAGCCACCATCTTATGTGACATTGCATTCCTACGCAACTGCCGAGACAAAAATGTGATCCCCACAAGCTTCCAACTGAAATTCCACTCAAAAACCCCATCCAGCGAAAGGATCCTGAAAAGAACAGAACTAGCCCTAATCAGAAGCGAACTACACAGGAAAAGATACCTACTAGATCAAACCAACAGAGACCTACTCACTCTCCACCTCAAACTCAGCAACAAAATCCACCCAACACTCTGGAACAAATCCAAGCAACTGGCCGCCTGGAGAGCTGAAACAGAGACCTCCCACAAGACAGACACACACACCAACAAACTCCACAAACTGGAAAAACGCCAGAAGCCCAACCCCCACACAACAGCCCATGAAACAAACAGTTCACAACATATCAGACAGGACACTCACCATCGCAGAGACCAAAGTCCTTTCCAAAGGATTCAACTTTGCAATCGCCCCCAGACACATCCCCACCGAAAACATCATATGCGGAGTGGAAGCCAGCCTAACCAAAATCAACCCAGATGAAGCCAACAAAATCAGACTTTGTCACCAATGTCCTCTGCTCCAGCAAACCACCCAGAAGCAATTTACACAAAGAAGAACAAAAAGCCCTCTCCAACCTGAGGAAAGACAACAACATAATCATTCTCCCAGCAGACAAAGGCAATGCCACAGTGGTGATGAACACATCCGACTACCAAGCCAAATTATCCAACCTACTACAAGACCCTGCTTACATACCTTTGAACACAGACCCCACCACCTACCTGGAAAACCACCAAAGCCAAAATAAAAGCCTCTCCCTTAAGTGAAGAAATCAAGCCAAGCCTCATCCCCAGAGAGAAATCATCCAGATGCCCCAAGCTCTACGGCCTCCCCAAGATTCACAAAGAAGGAACACCTCTCAGACCCATAGTCAGCTCCATAGGCTCACCTCTACAAAACCTCGCCAAATTTCTTGCCAAACAACTCCAGCCCTATGCAGAATCCATCACTTCATACGTACAAAACTCGTTCCACTTCATAGAAATTATAAAGAAACAAGACCTACAACCCAATGACCTACTCGTGAGCTTCGATGTTGTTTCGCTCTTCACACAAGTGCCCATTCAAGAAGCCTTGACAGCTATCCACAACAAATACAACCCCCCCAAACACATCCTAGATCTGACCAACCACTGCCTAACCAACACATACTTCATCCACAATGGACAAAGATACAAACAGATAGAAGGAGCACCCATGGGATCACCCCTCTCACCGGTCATCGCAAACCTATATATGGAACACTTTGAAACCAACGCGTTACAGAAGTCCGAACATAAACCCAAACTCTGGCTCAGATATGTTGATATTATCTGGCCACACGGGAAAGATAAACTGAACAACTTCCTCACACATCTCAACAGCCTACACCCCAAAATACAATTCACTATGGAAATAGAAGCCAACAACCAACTTCCCTTCCTGGACGTCCTAATCTACAAAAAACCGACGGCTCCTTAGGACATACCATCTACCAGAAAAAAACACATACAAACCGCTACTTAAATGCACATTCACACCACCACCCTGCACAGATCAACTCCGTAGCAAAAACCCTCATCTCCAGAACCAAACGCCTCGCTGACAAAGACCACCTAAAAACTGAATTACACACTCTCTCGAATGTTTTAATTGCGAACGGATTCCAAAAAAACACCATCACCAAACTAATCCAAAAGGAAACACCCCCAAGAACCAAGAAACAGAAGAGAACAACGGCACCGCCCTCCTCCCTTACATCAAAGGCACCACAGACAAAATCAGCAAAATTCTCCACAAACACAATATCAAGACAGCCTTTTGCACCGACCAAAAAATAGCCAACATCTTAAGAAACCCCAAAGACAAGATTGAGCTAGAAAACCAAGGAGTCTACGAAATACCATGCAAAGTCTGTCCAGCCACATACATCGGACAAACAAACAGGAGAATAAGCGCACGCATCGCAGAACACAAGAACGCAGTCAAAAAAAGAAAAAAATCTTCCTCTCTCTTCCAGCACATAAAAACAACAGGTCATGAAATTGACTTTGAAAGAACCAAACTCATCTCCAAAACTGAACACTTCAACAGTCGAATAATCATGGAAGCCATTGAAATAGAGAAACACCCAAATAACATGAATAAACGTGATGACACCTCCCGCTTGCCTGACATCTGGAAACTAGCCCTGGTCAACAGACGAGCCTCTGTCACAAAGACTGACACCAGGTCCAAAAGGACACAAGATGCCACCACCTTCCATCCACACCAAACACAAACCCAGACCCTTCCCACAGATGAAACGAAACCACCATCCAATAACAAAACCACGACTGCACCATCTACTGCGGCACCCCACTCCAGTCACCACATGGAGCACACTCACACACCCCAAAAAAACATTGGGAGACCACAGACACGTAGCCAGAGCAAAATGAATTCACAAGACACAGGACCCCACTCCACCAAAGCCCAGGATACTGCCAGAACCTACCAGCCATCTAACCCACCAGCATGTAAACAGCCATCTAAACAGCCATCAGCAGTTAATCCCTTAATGATCGCCTCAGCCACACAGCAGATCACAAAAGAACAAAGGAACAAAGGAACCTACAATCAGCAACAGAGCAAGCAAACCACACACCCCCAGCAGTATTTATAGAAGGACTTCAACTGAGACCACACTTTGCTTCAAGAAGAAAGAAGCCAGAACACCAGCCTGAAGATGACGAGTGAGACCTCGTCGAAACGTCGCCAGAACAACCAGATTTCTACACGGGAAGAAACCCGAATCCACCTAACATGCATATATATATATATATATATATATATATATATATATATATATATATATATATATATATATATATATATATATATATATATATGCTAGCTAAAAAATAAACATTGAAAAAATGCCCAAGGTACCTCACAATGTTTAATGTGAAAGGTAAATAACAGAATTTAAAACCAATACATAACACAGTATCTTAACAAGATAAAAATCAGAAATAACTTTTCCTATGCTTAAGAGCAAAACCTCATGCATAGAAAATATCCAAATAGACATAACAATCTAAAAAGCAAAAAACTGTCCTGCCTCATCCCATGGGCGTTCCTTCAGAAGCAGTGCTGCTTGCAGGCTTCCCTGTCCCAAATGTTCCTCTCAGTGGGTGGCCACAAGATGAGGTGGGGTGCAGATTCCAAGGGGCCCTCACAACACCTGTGGGGCCAAACCACAGAACCATCCTGAACTGTGGTGGGTACTAGAGATGGGCACGAAACAGAAAAATGGTGTTTCGGTTTTTTGTTTGTCGTTGAGAGGTCTGTTTCAGTTCGTTTCCGTTTGTTGTGAATTTTTGGAAAAATTTTGTTACCTTTTTTATTTTTTTGTTTGTCATTTCTACCCGCATTTTGCGTGATTTTTAAAGCATTTCCATGCGCAGGCATCCCCCAACGCCCCAGACCAGAGGGAAAAGACTAAAAAAATGGATGCTGGCAGAGACACAGTATGGACTAGATATGCAGGGAGGCTGCAAAGGCAGCAGTGGGCATTGCCCAGGGTGCAAGGCAGCCGCAGAATGACTGCACTGCGGGGTAAGGGAGGGTACTCACCGAAAGGTACGCAGCACGCACGCACACAGGGAGGGTGCAGGACTGAAGCTAGAGTTGCAGAGAGAGCAATCCCACCCTAATTCCCACCAGAGACTGCAAGGAGGACGGGGGCTGCCAGAGCTTTTTATGCCCTCTGTGGCTGCCAGACCTGCCCGCCCAGTCTGCAACCTGGGCATGCTATTGGTTGAACATGATCCCATCACATGGCTTGCCTCCATTTTGTGGCTGGTGCGACATCCATTTTAAAGGGAAAAGAAAAATACATTGCGATGGGAGAAGACAAAAACAAACATTTTAAGGACCCCAACCCCCCGGTAGGTATTATCAGACAATATAAATAATTATCGCTGTGTTTTTACGGATGTCCAGGGTGTTTTTTATCATTTAAAACAGCTCATTTCATTGCACGTCACCATTAATGGAAACGAAATGTAACAACCACAATTTTCATGGTTCTGTTCGTTTTGTTGCATTTTCATCACAATTTTCGTTTGTTGTTTCATTATGTAACGGAAATGACAAATGGTAACGGAAACAAAAAAATGTTCATTCCGTGCCCATATGTTTGTGAAGATTCTCAGTCATCCAGGTGAGTTTATCTGAAAGTTGAGTCATGGCTACTGGACTTCTTTTTTGAGAGATAGAAACGTTTCGCTGTTCATCCAAACAGCTTCATCGTTCCGTGCCCATCTCTAGTGGGTACCCATCTCTAGTAACATCATGAACCTTAAATCCTCGTTGTGCAGCTGTGGCATGCATAGAAGGAGGGATGACTTTAGGGGCAGTGACACTTCTTATAAATCAAAGGATCCCCCTTCCTACAGCCCCAGAACAGTTTCCCCATAATGAAGAGGTTTCTAGGGGATCTCCATGACCTGGGTGGAAGCAGAAAAACTCCAGAAAATGGCAGTGGCTGATAAGCTCATTAGCCTTATCATTAAGGATGGGCACGAAATGCTAAAATGGTGTTTTGTTCTGTTTTTTATTTTGTTTGCCCTTGTTTCATTTTGTTTCATTTATAATAGTTTTAAAAAAATATTTTGTTTTTATTTGTTATTCATTTTCCCCCAATTGGGGGCATTGGGGGGCATGGGGTTTTCAAACTGTCTATGAGCCACTGAATCAAGCAGCAGCAGCAGCCATCACCGCTTACTTTGGAGGCTCAAAGACAGTTTAAAAACACAGATGGGCACAAAATTAATTTTTTATTTGTTTTGTTATTCGTTATTCATTTTGTTATGGAACAAGTTTAATTTTTTAAAAACAATTTTAAAAATGAAAAACAAAACAAATGAAAAACGAAATGATTTTTTTAAAAAATCATTTCATTTTAAATGAAACAAAAGCAATTAAATAAAACAAAAAATGAAATGAAATGCCATTTTGGTGTTTTGTGTCCATCTCTATTCAAAAACCCTGTGCTTTCCCCTGCAATGAGCCCGAGTGGAGGGGAAGCGCAGGGTCTTTAAACTATCTTTAAGCCACCAAAGCAAGTGGTGGCAGCAGCAGTCATTGCCACTTCCTTCAGTGACTCGAAGACAGTTTAAAACCCCACGTCTGATGAAGGGGAAGTGCGGGGTCTTTAAACTGTCTTTGAGCTACCAAAGCAAGCAGTGATGGCCGCTTGTGAAGAAAGCAGAACAGTGACCAGGTTACCATTCCTCTGGAGAAATTCAGTAAAATCCCCCACCCCTACCCCAGTTTCTCTGTCAACAAATATGTTGGGCAATTTTGGAAGGCTATTTGTGCACAACTGGGGTCTTAGCAAATGTCTTGTTGTAAATATCCCAGACAGAGGTGAATAAAATCAGAAAGATGTATCAGCTAGTATCATTTTTCAAATGGAGTTTGTCATCAGTATCTGCACATATATATGCACACAAATACCCTTTTGGTTTCCTTAGTGATATTTGGAGGTAGCATTGCTATCAGATTCAATTATATTACTATGCTCTGAGACAAGTGCACTTGAAATAATTGGAAATGCTACATGTATGTAAGAGGGTGAAGGATCATTGAGTTCACATGCATTTTAGTACTTACCATCACTTATTTCCTTATGTATGTTTTATAAGAGTTCACTCTGTGTTTACAGTATAACAGTTCACTCTGTGTTCTCTAAATCTATTTATGTTCGGTACTTAACCACTGCGGTTGGGGAGACTTGGAATCTGGGTGCTCATCAACTAGCCCCCCCCCCAAAAAAAACCCTCAGAAGCAAATTGTTTGATCCGTATTGACCAATGAGAAGCAGATCTTTTGTAAAGTTAATGGCTCCTAATTCTATTGGGGAATTTTGATTATTCCTTTTAGTTAGCAGAACATGTGATACAAAACAACAGAAGGAGCACAGAGAATGTGGAGCTGTTAGCTTAGTCTCAGCCTTTGCCCATCCCTTTTATTTCTTTATCCCACAAGCTCATACTTTGCTATAATAAAAGTACTCTAGAAAGTAGGAAATGGTATCTTTACTTACACTTACCATTTGTGGTTGCACTTATTGGAATCAAACAAAGAGAGAAATGGAGTGGGCACCATGTGGAAAAGAGTACCTTGCTTCCTGCTAGGTTGAAGATCCAAAAAGAAGAAGAAGACCATCTACAACAAAGAAAATGGAAGCAATCTAAGAAACAGATAGAAGGGGCAGAAGCTTGCCTCAAACAACAGAGGTGGAAAAAGAACTCTTGGAACTAGAGTTAGTAGCAAAGGACAATCCTATTAGGCAGTAAAACCACTTTCCCACTGACCCCCAGTATTAGTGCATGCAGGATTGCTATTTTCCCCAACAAATTATCCAGGCAAAACAAAACTGCCCTTAATTACTTTTCACTGTACAAGAGATAGCTTACAACTATATATTCTGCCTGGGAAATTCCATTTCTTTTCTGGATACTATGAGGGTGACCGCTAGATGAGGCGGGTGAGGGAAAGGAAGCCTGGAAAGGGAGTTTATATCTCTGCTACTCAGAAAACACTGAGTCTTCAAGCCCATGAGCCCTGGCTCTGCAATACACCTCTGGCCATACTGAACAATATCATAACAACTTTGGACTGCATTTTGGTACAGCATTTTTCGTATTAAGAAGCATACTCAAAGGAAGCCATTGCACTCAGGCTATTAGAACTAACAATTTAGATTTAGATGTCTTATTTGATAATGCTTCTAACTAAGAAGCTATTTTATGTCCCCAATGAGACACATGGTCTGTGCCTGTGTGTTCATGTTCACACTTTTCTTCTCCATTCTTTCCGATCCTCAAACCAGATCAGTCCCCTTAAGAATAGAGTCAGCTGTACTACCCTAAGTCACTGCAGTATCAGCTGAAAATGGTCTCTACAGTAACTGTCACTGCCTGTCGAGAATGTTTGGACATGGGTCTTTCATTACCTCACTCAGAGATGCCAGAAACTGAACACAGAACATTTTTCATGCCAAGCAGATACTTTGTCATGGAGCTACAGTCCTTCCTCTTTCGAAGGCAGACTGACATTTCTTTCATTTTATGTTCTTTTTCAATATTTTAATTAATTTTAAATAAAAGACAAAGAGTAAGCATAAACAATAAAAAATAAAACATATAATACAGTTTGGCAATGTAACATATCTGATTTGGTGAGTTTATATCCTTGACATTCTATTGTCTCTTCATCCTTTTCCCACTTTTTACTACAAGGCTTTTATCTTCCACCAATTATAAAACAGGTCCCAGCTCATGTAAACAATCGATTCTTCTTGCCCCTTTAGTCTCTTGGATTTTCACATTTCCACAGCTGGGCCCATAACAATCTAGCTGCTGTCAAAAGATGTAATGTTAAGTAGGTGTTGTGCTTATCCACCATATTTGGCAATAAACCTAACAGAAATATTTCCAGATTAAGTTCTTCTTCTAATTTTGAAATTTGCTTAATCCAAATATGTATTTTGACCCAGTAACTCTTTGCTTTATCGTTATGTCCAACAAGCATGATAGTATGTCCCTTCTTGACTTTGACATTTCCAACGTTTGTTTGACATATTAGGGAATATTTTAGCAAGCCTCGCTGGTGTTATATGCCACCTATAAAACATTTTATAGAGATTTTCCTTATAGGAAGCAGCTAATGTCAATTTATGATTCTTTGTCCATAGTTGTTGCCATTTTTCTAGTTCAATATTATATTGAATTTTTTGGCACATCTTAGTGTAGTATCCTTCATGTCTTCATCTTGCATATCTCATTGTAGTAAAAAAAACCTAGAGTTTTTGAATTTGTTTTTCTTCTGTCATTAAAGAAATTATACTTTTTATAAAATCATTGTGTCTTCATGTCTTGGTTATAAATTGATTTTAATTGCATTTGAGGCCACCATGAAAAAAAAACAATCCTTGGTCCTCTAATTGCGTTTGGGTTTTCAAAGTTCCCTCAGAATTCAGGAGCTCATTACAGGTAACTATTTTTCCAAATCTTAGCTGATTTGGGTAAGTAAACACTTCCATTGGTGAGACCCATCTAGGTATTTTCAACTACATTTTTAGTTTAACTTTCTCCCAAATTTTTAAAAGAGAGTTCCTATCATTATATTTCTTTCAAACATTTATGTGCATTTTATGTTCTTACCTAGTATTCTAATTGATTTTAGTGATTTTCATATTACTTGAAAGCCATTGAGTATGACAGGCATTCCTTGTGGGTTTCTCTTTCCTGAAAATGCTGTACCGCTTCATTGCATACTTTGGAAAGATGTGTCACTTTTCAGCATCCAATTCATGCTTGCAGCATTCATTTCAATTACCTCAGAGAAGCAGCTGGGATACTGTTTCACTGTGGCTGCGGAAGCAAATGCTTTGAGTAAGAACCAAGGGTAGGACTATACAGCTGGAGGAATGTGAATTAATTTGCATTCTTTCACTGTGAAATCACACTGGGGCATTGGGTTCTTTCCAATATAAGCCACACAAGCCAAGGAGGGGGGAAAGTTTTTTGTAGTCCCCACCACCACCATCCCTACTTTGCACCCACCGAGTAGTTCGTTGTTGGGTCTGCACGCACAACTAGGGCGCCAAGTTGTTTTTAAACTACTAGAATAGCTATGTTCATTGTTTTATTGTGTTGTTCTAATTTTTTTATTGTGTATTGTTGCTCTGTCAACTGTTGTAAGCTGCCCAGAGTTCCTACGGGAAGATGGGTGGGGTATAAATAAATAAATAAATAAATAAATAAATAAATAAATAAAGCCTTCTACTGTACAGGAGCCTCGTGGCGCAGTGGTTAAATGCCTGTACTGCAGGTAAAACTGTGCTCACGACCTGGGTTCAATCCCTGGTAGCAGGCTCAAGGTTCACTCAGCCTTCCATCCTTCCGAGGTCAGTAAAATGAGTACCCAGCTTGCTGGGGGGGGCAATGTGTAGCCTGCACACTGTAATTAAAATTGTAAACCGCCCAGAGACTACTTGTAGTGGTGTGGGGTGGTATATAAGCAGAACACTTTGCTTTGCTTTGCTTTGCTTGCAGTTCAATTTGAAGCACCTGTAGGTGGAGCAATCCAAAATAACTGCCTTAATATGTGTTTCCTTCCACCCCATCTATTTCCCCATCTTATCTTACCAGCAAGAGAGTTCCTGAAGCTGTAAGTGAATGAATGAATGAATGAATGAATTGGACTGCAGGGCCTTTGAAAAGAAGTGGCTTAGGGGAAGAGAGGCTTTGCAGAGTGTGGTGAATACAGGCACTGCTTGTGTGTGTGTGTGTGTGTGTGTGTGTGTGTGTGTGTGTGTGTGTGTGTGTGTGTGTGTGTGTGTGTGTGTGTGTGTGTGTGTGTGTGTGTGTGTGTGTGTGTGTGTGTGTGTGTGTACACATGTACAATGTGTATGCATACTCTTTATCCCCCTTTCTCACAAACCACTCAGTCTCTTTCATTGTCCCCTCTTGCTCCCTCTCTTTTCTTGCAGATGTTTCTCCTTTTCTCTTCTATGGACAAGCCAGGACTCAACAAATACCAAGTGAGGAGGGGGAGAACAGTGAACAGCACATAACTGGGTAGTGAATGGAGAGGTCAGTGGAGGTGGAGGGAATGTGCTTTGATAATAAAGTCCAACAAAGTGCAAACAGCCTGGCGTGAAGCAATTCATGTGCATCTCTAATTTAAACCTCCTGAGTCCTAGTACATGTGATTCATTTTTCAAATCATCCCCATCTCTATTGATACACCATAGATTTTCTTATATTTTTATCATTTTAATCTCCCATAATTTCTGTCCCCAACTCTGTATTACTGGTAGACACTCTGATCAATAAACCTGCTCAATTAAAAAAAATAACTTTAAAGAAACTTGCACACCATACAATGTACAAATCTATTGCACAAACTATGTATCAATAGAGGAAAGTGTCCCCCCCCAGAGTGGAGCCGTTGTATATCACCATTTGTCAGCTCACAAGCCTCACATGCAGACCACCTGATCCAATTGCACTATAGTTCAAATCCCAACTGACAATTCTGTAATTGTGAGGAAAGCTCTAAATAAAGGATGGGAAAATGGAGGTTTGGGCTGAGGAGTCAGCAATATGCTGATGATACTCAGATCTACCTCTTGTTCTCCACCAATCCAGGTGAGGCAGTTTCTGAACTTGTGCCTGGGCCAGATATTTGACTGGATAAGGGTTAATAAATTGCAACTCAATCCAGACAAGATGGAAATGCTGTTAATGGATGCTTTGCCAAAAAGGTTAGAGGGCCATATTCCTGTCCTGGATAGGGTTGCACTCCCGCTAAGGGACAGGGTCCACAGCTTGGGGGTGTTCTTGTACACCAGTCTAACTCTAAAAGCCCAGGTGGACTTTGTTGCCGGGATGCCATCTTTCAGCTGCGGAAAGTATACCAGCTCTGCCCCTACCTGGACGAACAGAACCTCATGACAGTTACACGTGCATTGATAACATTCCATATTGATTACTGCAATGTGCTCTACATGGGGCAGCCTTTGAAGATGGTTTGACAATTGCAACTGGTTCAGAATAGTGCAGTGCAGCTGGTAAGTGGTGTAGCTGCCAGAGATAACATCACCCCAATTCTGCGTAATCTGCATTGGTTACCAGTTGTTGCTCGAACCCAATTCAAAGTGCTTGTTTTGACATATAAAGCCCTAACTGGCTTAGAACCTAGATACCTGAAGAACTGCCTCCTTCCATTTGAACCTACTTGGCAATTAAGATCGAGCGGGGGGGGGCTTTTGAAAGAGCTATCCCTCAAGGAGGTGAAAGGGATGGCTTGTAGACATAGGGCTTTCTTGGCAGCTGTCCCTAAGCTATGGAATGCCCTCCTGATTGAGATCTGCCTGGAGCCAACAATGATGACATTTTGGTGCCAGGTAAAAACCTTCCTGTTCCAGAAGTTTTTTAATTGATACAATATAGATGGTGGGCCCTCTGATGGCAATTTTAGTGTAATGCTTTTAGTGTAATGTTTTTATTATTGTTTGAATTATTTATTGATATTTTATGTTTTAACTGTTTTAATTCTTCTGATTGTAAGCTGCCCAGAGACCTTTGAGTAGTTGGTGGCATATAAGTTATAAATAAATAAATAAATAAATAAATAAATAAATAAATAAATAAATAAATACATACATACATACATACATACATACATACATACATACATACATACATATTTTGACACATCTGCTACACTTACCATTCTCTTTAAAAAGTATGGGATGGGGGTGCTTCTTCATTTGGGGAGTGCAACTTCTCACCCGCTAGGTGCCCTGCCTAGGCAATAACTTTGACCCAGACTGAGAGATCTTTCTCTGGCAGTGGGGACAATTAGAGATGCAGGGCCCAAACTTTGTGTTGCTGACCTGCAGCCTTTGGACATTGCTGAGCCCAGCGGAGCAGGGTCTGTCCCACTGGGATGTTCCTGTGATCATCACAGCACCCTACCTCTAGTTCCTGAATCCATACCCAGTTTACTGCCTGGCTGGCCAGTCCTGCCCTCATACATTGTAGTGTCCTGACCTCAGTACCCAGTCTTCCCCTAAGGGTCCTAACTGCTGGATGACTTGATCTGATCACAGGCCCTGCCTCAAAACAAACTACAGCTGCCAGATCTCATAGTCCCACCTATGCTTCTCCGGGTCTCCAGGTAATTAGACAAATCTTAGACTAGAGAGCACTGGAAGGAGAGCAACATTAATTTCTGCATGTGAGATGCTTTCAAAACCTTGGCAGCTGGCTATGTGCTAAACATTTTGTTGATGCATTTTTTGGAGTCACCGTACAACTGGATAGGCTGGTTTCACCCAGATTTCAGGCCCTTTTCCCAATAGATCCTTTAGCACTCATTTCCTACCAACCGTTGCATGCCCCTCCCATTTGACATCACAAGGGTCCATCTCCTGGTCTAAAAGTTGAGTCCTGAAATTTGAGGCAATAGAGGCCTACTGACCTGCCTATCCTCACACCCATGGCCTTGATCACAGGGACAAACCCCATGATGAAAGGAGATCAACACCAGCTGTGTTGCATGCCTGGCCCAGATCACCATGCAACTGAGAGAAGGTGTCTACCTTGCTCCTTCCCTTGTGGAGTTAACCAAAAGAAAGCCCACAGAGCCATGTAACATCAATTAAAAGGTTTTAAATGCCACTTATGTCTCTCAGAATGCCCCTTTCCAGAAATAGGTAACAATAGGTTGTGTCATGACTTCTGGGGGGAAATATGGTACAGTCAACACCTTGATATCATGCTGTGCAATGTATATCCACTGTTGCTAAAAGAAGCACTATTATGAGGGGTTTATATATTCAAGCAGTAATGTACTCTGGTGTGTCTAATTTCTTTTAAGTAGGATGCATTAATAAAGTATTTCTAAATATATTTCCTGTCTCTGAGTGAAGTGTAGCAGACACTTTATTATGTCAGTTAAACTTCTTGTGATTTGTTTTGAAGTAGCATCAAGAAGGAGAAATGTTCCCCAAATAAATCAACTCCTTTGCGTTTTGATATGAAGGTATTTGCTTTCAATTTACATTGAGAACCAGCAAGGCTCCTGGCTTGGAAAAATTATTGGATAGAAAATGCATTGATTTTCCTAATGCCCTTGATACTTTTGAATTTAACGTTAGCATTAAAAATTTACACTGATACCATAACATGCACATATATTGCATCCAGCAGGCCTATATATCATTTAAGAAGTCAGTAGCATTCTATCACTATCAAAGGGATTTATAATCTATCCTCACCATTGCATTTACAGCAGGTCAAGCTGGGGTTTTAACTTGGCTTAAAATATAAAAGACCTACAGAGTTTACTCCTAACTTATAAAAACAATTATGTTTACAGAACTGTTTTCCCTTAAGGAAAAAAAAATCATATTTTTGCAGCAATTTACCAGTTCAACATCTTACTACAGATTCCTGAAACGTCATTACTAAGATCTGTCCGTATGTTTAATTTTATTCAATAACTGTTAGCATTTCCAAAACTGGTGTAATAAAAATTATCCAGAAATAGGTCCTGTTACTTAAATAGCCACTTCCTGAGTCTTCCTGAGTCCCAACACTTCCTTGGCCTTGAGCAATAGAAAAGCATTCTTCAGATCAAAATCCAGCTGTTTTAATATAAAAACAATTTAATTCCATCCCCCTCTGCTCTACTTTGTGCTTTCTAATAGTTTATTCTTTTGGACACCCTTATAGTATTCATTCTCAACCCCTTGCCCTTCAGTCATTCTGAACTTCCTTCCCCAAAGCCCTCATTGGTATGGATAAGGACAAAGCATTCCAGAAAGCACAGGAGATTTGGACAGATGAAGGTGGAGAACCACTGCCCTTGGTTATACATGGATTGACTTCCTGTGTGACATGAGGTTTTGTGTAAAGCAATGAGGAGTCAAGTGGAACCCATAAGGCAGGCATGCCCAAACTTCTGCCATCCCAGATGTTTTGGACCACAACTCCCAGAATTCTAAGCTTAGATTGCAAATGGCAAAGGACTGAGTGAGTTGTGGTCCAAAACATCTGGAGGGCCAAAGTTTGGACATGCCTGCCATAAGGCTAGGTCCCAGGAGATAGCACAAGCATACCCTCAGTTGGATACTGCCTAGTGTAGCCCCCAAATGCTGTGGGAGTGGGTTGAAGAGGAGTGGAGTAGCAATAAGAGAAGTTGGGAGGCTGTGGTTGTTGAGGGCTGAGAGAGGGTGGTGGTGGTGGTGGTGGTGGTGGTGGAACTGAGCACCACGGTCCAAAAGCAAAAGGGTGCAGTTGAGGAAGTTCAGGAAAAGATTAAAGGAGACATAATGGTGATAGAAACAAAATGTTTGGCAGCCAGTTAGCCTGGCATTGCTGATATTTTGCTCAAGCCTTAAAACTGTTTGACCATTTAATATGTTTAATTTAATTCCTCTGTCTCTTACTCTAATTTCTTTTAGCATTCATTTGTTCCACAATAACCACTCAGTGATAGTGTCCTAGAAGAATCTAAGAGCCCCGTATCTGCAGATTCTGTGTATCTTATCTGTGGCCTGAAAATATTATACATAACGTGGTATCTGATCACCTCTAGCGACCAGTTCTGGTAATGCACATTAAAATATTTTTTCCTGGTTCCTCTCTCTCCCCCCTTGTTGATGTTGCTGTTGTTCACTTGTTAAGTTGTGTCTGACTCTTTGTGACCCCATGGACCAGAACACTCCAGGCTCTCCTGTCTTCCACTGCCTCCCGGATTTTGATCAAATCCATGTTGGTTGCATCGATGACACCATCCAACCATCTCATTCTCTTCTGTCCCCTTTTATTTTTGCCTTCAATCTTTCCCAACATCAGGGACTTTTCCAAGGACTCCCCTCTCTTCATGAGGTGGCCAAAGTACTGGAGCCTCAGCTTCAAAATCAGTGAAGATTCGGGGTTGATTTCTTTCAGGATGGATAGTTTGATCTCCTTGCATTCCAGGGGACTCTTCAGAGTCTCCTCCAGCCCCACAGCTCAAAAGCATCAATTCTGTGGCAATCAGCCTTCTTTATAGTCTAGCTCTCACTACTGGAAAAACCATAGCTTTGACTATTCGGACCTTTGTCGGCAAAGGGATGTTTGTGCTCTTTAAGATGCTGCCTAGGTTTGTCATCGCTTTCCTCCC
This sequence comes from Phrynocephalus forsythii, assembly GCA_029282475.1. NCBI lineage: Eukaryota > Metazoa > Chordata > Lepidosauria > Squamata > Agamidae > Phrynocephalus > Phrynocephalus forsythii. Next base: position 40,717,300 of record JAPFRF010000006.1, read on the forward strand.
AAGAAGCAGGCATCTTTTAATTTCATTGCTGCAGTCGCCATCTGCAGTGATCAAGGAGTCCAAGAAAATAAACTCTGTCATTGCCTCCATTTCCTCCCCTTCCATTTGCCAAGAGATGATGGGACCGGTGGCCATGATCTTAGTTTTTTTGATGTTGAGCTTCAGACCATTTTTTCACTCTCATCTTTCACCCTCATTAAGAGGTTCTTTAATTCCTCCTCACTTTCTGCTATCAGAGTAGTATTATCTGTATATCTGAGGTTGTTGATATTTCTTCTGGCAATCTTAATTCTGGCCTGGGATTCATCCAGACCTGCCTTTCACATGATGTAGTCTGCATATAAGTTAAACAGACAAGGTGTCAGTATACAGCCTTGTTGTACTCTTTTCCCAATTTTAAACCAGTCAGTTGTTCCATATCCAGTTCTGACTGTTGCTGTTTGTCCCACATATAGATTTCTTAGATAAAGTGGTTGGGAAGTCCCATTCCTTTAAGAACTTATCATGGTTTGTTGTGGTCCACACAGTCAAAGGCTTTGGCATTGTCAATGAAGCAGAAGTAGATGTTTTTCTGGAACTTTCTAGCTTTCTCCATAATCCAGTGCATGCTGGCAATTTGATCTCTAGTTCCTCTGCCCCTTTGAAATCCAGCTTGCACTTCTGGGCGTTCTCTGTCCACATACTGCTGAAGCCTCCCTTGTAGAATTTTGAGCATAGCCTTGCTAGCGTGTGAAATGAGCACAATTGTATTATAGTTGGAACATTCTTTAGCATGGCCATTCTTTGGGATTGGGATTTAGACCAACCTTTTCCAGTCCTCTGCTGACTCCTAAGTTTTCCACATTTTCTGTCATATTGCGTGTAGCACCTTTACAACATCCTCTTTTAAGATTTTAAAGAGTCCAACTGGAATGCCATCACCTCCACTGGCCTTGTTGTTTGCAATGCTTTCTAAGGCTCACTTAACTTCACCTTCTAGGATGTCTGGCTTGAGGTCAGCAACTACACTATCTTGGTTATCAGGGACATCCAGATCTTTCTGATATAATTCCTCTGTGTATTCTTGACATCTTTCCTTGAATTCTCCGGCTTCTGTTAGGTCCCTCCTATTTTTATCCTTTATCATATCCATCTTTGCACATAATGCCCCTTTAATATCTCCAATTTTCTTGAATAGATCTCTGGTTTTTCCTTTTCTTTTATTTTCATCTATTTCTTTGCACTGTTCATTCAAGAAGGCTGTCCTGTTTGTCCTCACTATTCTTTGGAAGTCTGCATTCAATTTTCTGTAGCTTTCCCTTTCCTCCTTGCATTTTGTGTCCCTTCTCTCCTCTGCTATTTGTAGGGCCTCGCTGGACAGCCACTTTGCTTTCTTGCATTTTCTTTTCTTTGGGATGGTTTTCATTGCTGCCTCCCATACAATGTTAGAAGCTTCCATCTGCAGTTCTTCAGGCATTCTGTCCACCAAATCTAGTTCCTTAAATCTATTTTTCACCTCCACTGTGTATTCATAGGGTATTTGACTTAGATTGTACCTGACTGGCTTATTGGTCTTCCCTACTTTCTTCAGTTTATGTTTGATTGTTGCTGTAAGAAGCTCATGATCTGAGCCGCAATCAGCACCAGGTGTCGTATTTGCTGCCTGTATAGAGTTCCTCCATCTTTGGCTGCAGATAACATAATCAATCTGATTCTGGTATTGTCCATCTACTGATGTCCATGTGTAGAGTCGCTTTTTGTGTTGTTGGAAAAGAGTGTTTGCAATGACCAGCTTGTTCTCTTAACAAAACTTGATTAGCCCCCCCTTACTATACTACATATTTAGCATTCATTGTTACTCACAAATTTTATCTGCAAGGGGGGGGCAGAACCAATCCCCCTTGGATGCAAGAGGTCCCACTGTTTACTTCTACTGGGTTATTGTTTTAATTATAATTTCTGATGTCAGATTTATTTTTCATTTATTATTTTACTCATTTATTCTGTCTCCTATGTAAAATGCAGATGGTGATTACTGATAGCGGACATGCCATATTCAAAGATCATCTTAGAATCTGCATGAATATATAAAATGTTACCTCCCTGGCATGTCTCCTTGGAAATATGTTTCACTGATTTCCATTACATTAGAGTTTAGGACCCTTGCCCAATTTTTTCATATTTTACTCAAGATCAGGTTACATGTGGAGTTACATCCCAAATCCATACAATGTAATGGAAATCAGTGACACCCATTCATAGAAGGGGAAAAACATTTTAACCATCCCCCCTTCATCCCCAAATAATCTGCTCCAGAAAAGATGGTGACCATATGGACCAGTATCAGAGGTAACATGGAAGGTCTTAAGTGGGAGGAGAAAAACTAGAGGTGCACTGATTTGTGCTTGTAAGCAACAAGTGCCAGAATTCTCTAGGCAGCTATCCAAAAACACAAATCTGCAGCAGTCCTAATGAAAAGTATTTCACACTAGGGTCGCGCTGTTTGTTTTGGAAGCAGCACATTAAAAAACAACCCACGTGAGCCCAGGTGATATTCCTCCAAAACACAAGCAGCCAATCACTTGCTTTCCTGCACGATCATATCGGGCTAAAGTCCAATCAGGAAGAAGTCTCCTGATGTCATCTGTCCTCCCTGGCATTGGCCAATCAGGAGCTGTGCAGAGAAATGCATCATCCCACCTTCCTGTCTGATTTGCCAGCACCAGGGAGAAGGACATATAAGGCAGGATACTTCTTCTTGTTTGGACTTTAGCCTGATACAACCATGCAGGATGGTAAATGATTGGCTGCTTGAGTTTTGGAGGCTTCCAAACCACACCTGAGCTTGTGTGGGTCATTTTTGAAATGTGCTGCTTCCGAAATGAACAGGTCATCTCTATTTCACACCCTGGCCAAGGGCTGAACAATGTATAGCTCTCCAAAGTTGTTGGGTAACAACCCACATTGACCTGAACAATGGAAAGTAGTGATGGAAGTGGCCTTGTTACCAGATGGGTGGTCTAAATATCTAATAAATAAATAAATAAATAAATAAATAAATAAATAAATAAATAAATAAATAAATAAATAAATAAATGTTATAATCCCAAGATCTAGAGTGCTGCTTGTTTTCCTCTCAGATTAGTGAGATTGTTGCCAACTCAAAACCACCTCATGGTCATGAAAATTCCCCTTTTATGAACCGAAGAGCTCTCACCTCTTGTTCTCGTTGAGTGTGTGACACATACTTTTGGTGTTAACATGAGTTTATCATCCTCTGCAGTTGCAGACCCAAGGAATAGGAAAATACAAGATTGTACAGCATTATACTTGTGTTCATTTTTTCCTCTCACACCTGCTGTTGCCAAAAAAATCTTGAAAGCGTAGCTGCACCATAAATGAATGGCTGTGGGAATATAAAGAGAAGAATACTATGCAAAAGCTCAACTCTCTTTTATGTCTCCTTTTCTTTACATGTGTGGAGCTGGTAATTCCACTTATCTTCAGTTGCATACTGAAGGACTGTGAGAGCTCCACTTGTTCTTTCCTTAAATGCATAATCCGGTATCTGGCACAGAAATTTACTTTTCAAAAATTACTCACTCTAGCTCTTTCTTTTTATCTTATTTCAGGCAAAAATCAAAGAAAAATAAAACAAAACAAAAGATTCAAAAGACACAAAACACGTGGCACCTTAAAGTCTAACTTTCATATTTTAATTTAACGTTAAGTCAACATGTTCACTTCTTCAGACATATAGCAGCACAATGTTGTTGTATGTAGGTGTATTTGCATGCAAGCCCAGTTGTAAATTCCCATAGAGACAGAGCTGGGGTGAGTGTGGATAGGGAGGGGGGGAGAGAAAGAGGGGAGTTGGTTTTGAAGGCAGTTTGTAGATAGTTAGGTGCTTTTCTATGGCCATGTGGTTAAAAAAAAGATACCAGTTCAGAGCAAGATATTAGACAAACAAGATAATCTCTAAGAAAATGCATCAATGGACACAAGTTCGACATAAGAAACCACAATACTGTACACGGAAACCTGTCTCAAACCATTTCAGTCTATCAGGCCACTCCTTGAAGGATTTGAAGGTCATCATGTTGGAACAGAATCATTACAAATCAAGAATACAAAGAGAAACAGCAGAGATAAAATGCATATGCATGATGGAAACACACAAGAATGGATTAAGGATAAACCAAGGTTTCTTGAATCATTATCATTGCCACTGGGTTTCCCAGCAAAAGGTAAAAACTTTGCTATTCTCCCCCTTCTCTTCCAATCCCCTCAACCCTGCTCTGAACTGGTGTCTGTTTTTTTTTACCACATGGCCATAACACAACACCTACATTTCAACAAACTGATTTCAAAACCAACTCCCTTCTTCCTCTCCCCCTGCCCATATCCACCAGATACAGGGCTCTTAGATTCTTCTAGGACACTATCACTGAGTGGTTATTGTGGAACAAATGAATGCTAAAAGAAATTAGAGTAAGAGACAGATGAATTAAATTAAACATATTAAATGGTCAAACAGTTTTAAGGCTTGAGCAAAATATCAGCAATGCCAGGCTAACTGGCTGCCAAACATTTTGTTTCTATCACCAGTATGTCTCCTTTAATCTTTTCCTGAACTTTCTCAACTGCACCCTTTTGCTTTTGGACCGTGCTGCTCAGTTCCACCACCACCACCACCACCACCACCACCACCACCACCACCACCACCACCACCACCCTCTCTCAGCCCTCAACAACCACAACCTCCCAACGTCTCTTATTGAAGAAGTCCTGTTTGGCAAGTTCCAAACTGACTTAGGTTTGTCAGGTCAGTGGTTTCCCATTCTGCAGCCTGACACCAGAAGTCACAAGGGACGTGCATGACTAATGTGCACTCTCCAGTAATAACTGCCTTCAGTAAACATGCAATCGCCAGATACTAAGACCTGGCAAAATACAACAATTCTCAGAAACTCCTGGCAGTGTCCAGAGACCTCCCAACCAGAACCTAAGCCAAGATCACACCAGTGGATGGAAAACCACACATACACCCAAAACAATAAATGCAAGCAATGGGGGTAAATATGTCAAGTGAGGAGAAGTGACTGCCCGCAGCTGCCTAGTCAATGATACAAGCGTACATTTGCCTTTGTGTCCTTTGTGAAATGGCACTTAGTGTGTGTTCAACCAGTGGAAGCTCAGTTATGAAAGATGGTCCCTTCTGATTCCTTTGGATGGACTCGGGAGCAGATTACATTTTCAAAAACTAATTTATCAGATGCTGCAGTATTTTCTGAGTCAGTTAATTAAAACACTACATGTTTTGAAACCTGTTTATCAACAGAAATGTTTATTTAGCTGACAGCTAATAAGCATAGCAGAAGACTGCAATTTAATAGCAAGTCTATCGCTGAAAATATTTTCTCTCACATAGTTGGTGCTTAAGTCTTTAGAAGGAAACAATTCAGGCCTTGAAACCTGGTAGACACCCCCTTTCTTTCAAATACTTGAGATGGTGACCGTTCTCTGAACAGTCATGTGGAGCGGAGCATTTTGAAATTTGTATTCCATAGAAAAGGTGGTATTTCCTCACAAATCGTTTCCCATCATCAAGTTGTTAAGATTAACTAATCATCAGCTGTTTTGCTGCTAGTTTCCTCAGGGTAAGCTGCAAATCATCATAATCATCATCACTGAATGGCAGAGCTGGAAGGGACCCTATAGATTATAAAACCCAAACTTTGCCAAGAAGACACAGTAGGACATTGAACTCCCAGAGGGCACTGACTCTGTAGCCAAATACCTAAAGCACCGAGCTCTCCAAGTTAGTTCTCTGAAATTAGAAACACCCAAATTGTTAATAATTGCATTTGATTTCCTCTTCCAGTAATTCTTCAATTAGTTGCCTGTTACAAGTCAACAGGTCTACTGGAAGACTGGCAAATTATTTAGAAATTAGAATCATAGAATGAAAGACTTGGAAGAGACCTCAAGGGCCATCCAGTATGCCAAAGATCCGTTATTTGTTTCTTTTCCTCTAACTTCCTAAGCAAAATAATAACAGTGGTGAAAATACCACAGCAGCAACTGTCAACTTAACATTAGCTGTTGTGAGTTTTTCAAGCTGTTTAGCCATGTTCTGGAAGTCTTTCTTCCTGATGTTTTGCCAGTTTCTCTGGCCATCCCCAGAACTCAGAAAGAACTCCTAGTTCCCTGAGCTCCTTGCCCTCTGAACTTGTCAGCCACAGAGACTGGCAAAACATCCAGAACATGGCCAAACAGCCCGAAAAAACGCCCAACAGCTATCAGATCCCAGCCGTGAAAGCCTTCGAGAATTCAGTCAACATAACTCATTCACGTGGGAATGTGCCACTATTCAAACTATTTAGATAGAACCAACAAAGTAAGTCATTAATCTATTGAGAAGAAGGCATTTTGAATGATACTAACCATGTTTATTCCAAATATTGTTCAATAGTAAATGCTGTCTGATTGCTGCATTAACCCTTTGAAGTCTAATATTTCAAAACCTTTGGCATAGTGGAAATTTTTAGTACATTTTGATCGTTTGAAGAGTCATACACAGCACTTTCCAATTGTACCACACAAGCTGTATATCCAAATATTCACTTAGCAATAGTCATACTCCATCCAGAACAATAACATTATTACTTAAGAAACAGAGGTGATGCCCTTCAGATGTTATCGTATTACCACTTTCATCTAGCCATTGCTTATGCTCATTAGACTTGGAGACTAACATCATTTCAGCATTTTATGGAGCATATGTCCCCCTACACCTGTCTGGTTTTGGCATCAGACAATATAAATTCATGCATATATTCAAGAAGTTCAGCCTGTGTTAACTACCCCAGCATTAAGGATATGATACCTTGCAGACAAAGTAAGAAGACATGCACCACGAAAATGGCATTTCCATCCGAAGCACAAGAGGGCACCATGAAAGTTATACTAGGTTGGCCTGAGCACTGACAGTCCCAGATACCAGGCCTTTAAAAATTCTTCCTTCAGAGGTTGCTCCTAAGAGTCATATTAGACAAAAAGTTGATCCCATATTGAGAAGCAGTGCCTCTTCAAGTGGTGAAAAACATCAAATTGTAAAAGCATTAATATGATTGCAAATTGTAACTGGACAGCTTACTTTGCAGATCTGACTGAAGGAATACACATAAAAATGTGATTGTATTGATAAAGGAAAAACATTAGATAAGCAGGAAATTCACATCAAACATTTTGTCTAAGTTGTCTTCGGACCCAGCTGAATTCCTTTTTTCTCCCTTTAGTAGTCTCAGATCATATATTTTCATTCCATTTTGACTGGTGGCTGCCTCTCTGTTCCCTCTGTCTTGGTCAGTCTCCACCAGTTGCTGAGCTCCTGATACTCAAATTATTACATGAACCCTTGCATTCTCCCTGACACCTGTCCTATGGTATTTAGCCTTCCTGTAGCTCTCATTTTCCAAATAACAAAAATCAATAACTGTCCTACTAAATTACAGAGTCCTTCCAGGTTACCTACTCATTTTCCCCTCTCCCTTTCATTCCTTCAATGACAATACATTGTTTTCAGAATGCCTTCTTTGGAGGTGGAGCGAGCACTCTTGATCATATGGTGACACCAGACAGGCTGTTGGAAGATTTAGTGAGTCACTGACATACATTCTGGAAGCTAGAAGTGAAAAAGAAGAGGCCTCTGGCAGGGTAAGGTAGCATTTGTGTCTCAGTAATTGCTGCCTTCAATATAAGTTTGCACTCTCTTGAAAACTCAAGAAGCCCAGCTGGCATTTTCATCTTGAAATAATTCACATTGTTCCAGATTTTGTTCTTGTTGAGCAAGTTGGTCTCTGTTTTTAATTAGGCCGTAATAAAGTGATTTGCCAGAAAAATAAAGTGAGTTTTGGCGTATTATCTTTACAGAGTTACCATGGCAACGCTCATTAACTGTGCCATGCTAAATGCAGAGCGTTGTAGGTGACTTTGAAATATGAACATGTGAGAGATGCTTCAGCCTTGTCCTAATTCTGTCAGCACCAGAATGACATATGTATGATTTTAAAAAAAATAACAACTTTTAAAAATGTTTAGTCACAAAATTCCTTGCAATAGCATACTAAAGAATGGCCTTCCATTCAGTATAGTGAGGTCACTGTCCCAAGTAACTGATATTGAGGGTCATGAAAGTGGAATATACTGTAAACTATTTAACTTATGATTTTTTGCCAAGTATTTTTTTGTCAAAATGGAGATGCACTAGTGAGATTCTCTGACTCATTTGGCACTTACCAAACATTTCACACCAAACAAAACTCTAAAAGCCACTATAACACCACAGACCCACTTGTTAAGTTTATCTTCAAATATTCTTAGGAAACCACCCTAATATATTTCATTGCTCTTACTATGAAAGAGCTCACATGTGGACTAAGGTACCAGACATAAAAGCTGATGCTCAATGGAGCAAATTAACATTCTAATCAGGGCGGAATTATATTTCTAGGTATTTGTCTAGGGGAGGGGTGCCCAATATTAGGTAGCCCATGTGTTCTTGGGTTGCAGTTCACAGAAGCTTTCACCATCACCTATGCTGGTTCTTGGCATTGCAGTCAAAGAAAATCTGAGTTACCCAACCACTGGTCTAGGGTGTTTGAACATTAATATTATTGAGGAATCAAATGCTGCCACCTCTCCTCATTCATCCTTGATTATCACCCTCGTTCTGCAGCTCTAGTCATGTGGGCATTGGATAAAGCACACTTTCAGTTCTCTATCAGTAGCAAGCAGTACTCCACCCCCATCATCTTTAGTATACACACGGAGTACAACAATGCCAAATACAGTGGTACGTTGTATAAAGGAATTAATTCATTCAAAATGAAATTATGTTAAGCAAATTTTCTTTTATACAAATTCCCATAGGAATGCATTGAAAATGGAGTAATCCCATTTTTATGTTGTACAGATTTTCCCTATAGGCGATTATGTTAAGCAAATTTCCCCTATCTCTGGAATTTTTATGTTGTACAGATTTTATGTTATACAAACTGTTTGTTATACAAGGGTCCACTGTATTATGTATATGCCTCCTATTTTCACATCTCTCTCCCTCTCCCTCCCCCCCCCTCTCTCTCTCATTTAACACATTGCTGTCGCACTGAGCAGGATTAAATGAGAACAATATATCTGTGCCTTGCAGAGCTGCTATGAAGTAATAGTTAAAGCAAGGACAGGAAAAGTGTGGCCCTCCATCTTCTAGCAGACCCTTGTGGCGCAGTGGTTAAATGCCTGTACTGCAGGTAAAACTGTGCTCACGGCCTGGGTTCAATCCCTGGTAGCAGACTCAAGGTTCACTCAGCCTTCCATCCTTCCGAGGTCGGTAAAATGAGTACCCAGCTTGTTGGGGGGGGCAATGTGTAGCCTGCGCACTGTAATTAAAATTGTAAACCGCCCAGAGACTACTTGTAGTGGTATGGGGCGGCATATAAGCAGGAGCAGAACACTTTAGCATTCTCCCTATCAGCTATGACTGATGAGAGCTCCTGTCCAGTGAAACCAGGAGCGCTCCATTTTGCTCACTCCTGAGAGCTCCCAGTATTGGACTGAACTCAGTCAGCACTGCACTGAGAAATCCTACGTTACGGTCCTTGCTTAGTCACAAAATACTCAATGGCTGGTCATTGGATATTTGTAATCCTCCCATCTTAGAATGATTGCTTTCTTTGTGTTTTTAGATGAGAACTCACAGAACCTCCAAAATCTGCTGGGTCAGTGGCTATGGTGACTGAAGGATTCTGGGCACTGTCCAAAAAATAACTTCTCCAGACTCGGCCAGTGGGATATGGCTCATCTCCTATTTACATAACTTTGAAGAGTACACATAAAAAGTAAGTAGATTTTCCAGAGCGAATAAGATTCTGAACTGTCAGTGGAAGCAAAAATGAAGAAACTTGATGCTGTCCTACTGTGGGTACATCATAAAAAGAAAAGATTCTCTGGAATAGAAATACAAAAGCTTGAAGGCAGCAGGAAAAGAGATTTAAAAGATGGATGAACTCTAGACATGGGGATGAATTGAAAAGCAAATCACATTTTTTTCAAGCTGGGGCAATTTGTCAAAAGTCACCAATTCATATTCATCATAGACTCCCCCATCAAATACAAATTGATGAGTTTTAGCAATTTTTGATTTGTAAAAATTTTGGCCTATAAAATGGCCCCCAGGCACCTAGACACCAAAGTTAGAGGGAAACATCCCCTGACTCTTGTCAGATGTCTGAAACCCAATCTTTACTGAACTTAGAGGACTGCAGATAGTAGACCCCTCTCTGCTAGTTTGGTGTCTCTAGGTGCCTGGGAGCAATTTCCTGGGAGGGTGCTCTTTGAGCATACATAGCTCATACCTTTGAACCACGATCTTAACCAAACTTGCTTTTTAGAGGAGAGGCAGAGGAATCATCCCTGCAAAGTTAGGACCTCTAGATGCTTTTTAATAGCATTTTAAAGGGAGATGAAACAATTTGTCCATTCCAGTTCACCACTGGAAATCCATTGATTCATCAATTCATCAATTTGTCACCCCTGATGAATCACAAATCATGACAAACGACTTTTTTTAATAAAAAAATCCTCATCTCCAACCAACTCCCAAAGGAGTTGCTGAGCATCAATGAACTTAGCAGGGCTGTTGAGGGCAGGTCATTTTGGAGATCATTTATCCATAGGATTACCCTAAGTGGGAGATCACAGTGCATAACAAAAGCAAATCTCCCAGGGAATCAAAGCAAAACTGGATAGAAAGGAATCAACTCTTTATACTGAAATCATGAAACATTCACACACAGAGAGATGGGGAGATGAGGAGAGGTGTTGCTGCAACTATCAAAAGAGCAACTCATCTTAGCACTAATGGGAATCTTCCTCCCAATGAAACAAGTAGGCCCAAGAAGGCTTAAATTTCCACTTTCCATCTGTTCTCACCTGGTTCTTGTCTCTATCCACCACTACCTCACTGGTTCAGTGGTATCTCAGTTTACAAGTACCTTGGTTTGTGAGTGTTTCACAAAATGAGCTTGTTTTGCAATCATGGCCTGGCTCAACCCTTCCTCCTCCTCCTCCTCCTCCTCCTCCTCCTCCTCCTCCTCCTCCTCCTCCTCCTCCTCCTCCTCCTCCTCTTCCTCCTCCTGACTGGAGGTGGCCTTCAGGGCTTGGTGCAGGCCCAGAAATGATTGGAACGGGCCTCTGGGGCACCCGGTGGGCTCGCGCTGCTCTTAGTGCTGACTGGAAGTGACTTCTGTGGCACGCCCTGGGCCCGGTGACGCCCATCCTCATCCTCTGCAGCAAGCTCCAGAGCTGCTGCGGCTCCTGGCCAAAGCTAATTTATTCATAGGAAATAATGGAAACTGGGTCTCCAAAACAAATCAGGTAAGTTTCCATTATTTCCTACGGGGAAATTTGCTTTGATATATGAGCACTTTGGTTTATGAGCATGCTTCCAGAACAGATTATGCTCGTAAACTAAGGTACCACTGTATTTGTGTTTTAAACAGTTATGCTGAATGCAAAAATATATTTAATGCTACCTTTCAATAGGTCTCCAGATTTCTAGTGGACTTGGTGAAAAAGAGAACAAAAACAAACGGACCTATCAAAATCAACAGGGGTTAGAAATGCTTTGCTGTCTGCTTTGTATATATGTGCATACTCAACGTGTTTCTTCTTTCTCATTAAAATTGTTACGGCTTGCACTTTTTGGATGCTTGAGATAGAGCTGAATCTGCCGAATGTCAAGCACCAGACGTAGTAAGAACTAGTAACGCATATGGAATGGAGGGTATGCTACCATATCGTCAAGTTGTTGTTTTTAATCTCTCACTTTCTCTCTCCCTCCCTCTCTTGCCCCCTCTCTGAACACATGCAGAAATAAGAGACAGATATGCTCCATGAAAGGGTGGTGAAAGCCTATTTGTTTTCAAAGAAGCAAACCAATAGTCTACTGACAGAATGTCTGGAGACGGTTTGCAAATACGTCACACCTGATTCACAGTGCTACAAGTTCACATCAGTTACTTCACGCAAAAATCTGTAGTTTCATGAAGAACCCTCGTGACAATACAGGTTATTGACCATGGTATGAAATACAACCCCGTGTAATACGAGACTGCTGCAGGGAAACAGAACAATTTCACACATTCTATCAAAGGCATAGCACATGAACAGATTGCTTGATTATCTTCCTCCACAGATGGACCGTCTGTTGTTCTAGATTGGAAAAGGAGGGGTAGCTTGCCCCAGCTTCAAAATGTGTGAAACGATGGCTTATCCAAATTTAAAACACAACCACTTTTAGATGAGCATCCATTATGTTTACATAATATCATCACTTGAAGCCACCTTCTGCCTGTGTCCCCCCCCGCCTCTACTTTAGTTCTAAATTATAATGAATGTGTTGCTGGAATGTTGCAATCGGAAGAGTGGATGATAGGCAGAAGGAGAAACCAGTTGTAGAAACCAAAATATTTTTTTCACATTTAATTAAATATATGTATCTTTTGTTCTAAAGATAGTAGTAACAAAAGCAGTTTGATATGGTATTCTGGGGGGAAATTAAGACACACTTAAAGGCTTAAAACAGAGGTTACCTCAGGTCTGGTAAACACTTAGTACTTGTGGAAGGTTTGTTGAGGGAGACCATGACCACACATCCAAATGTCTCCTCTATTTTCTCCCTTCCCTTTGTCCCATCACATCTCCCTTACTCCAGAGATGGGCCAAAAAATTGGTAGAGATGTGGGGATATGCCAGGTAAAGCTAGGTCAAAGATGGCACTGGGTATGTCAAGCAACAAGCTTGAGTGAGGAGGCCCGAAACAGCACACCTCTAAAACCTGCACCTGACCTCTGCCATGCTGGCAAAATTCCTGAGCCCTCAACATTCCTAACCTGTAAGCATTCCTGAATCTCTAAGAGTCAGCAAGTTAACCATTTCCTTGTTATTCTGGCATTTGTAACCTGTAACCAAATAGGTAATGAAAGGCAGCAGGCGGAGAGGGGGAAAAACTTATTCTTCCCGCTGTTCCGGACAGTTGTGTGTGTGTGTTTTTTCTTTTCTTCCAGGCACCTCCCTTATTCCCTCAAGTTTATTCCCTCATAGAGAAGGGCAAAAACTCAGTTCAGAGGTTCATGCCTGTTTGTACGTATGGCACCACAAGTGTTGTATATTCCCTTCTCCCCACGCAATTGGTGTGTGTTCCTCTCCTCTTTTTTGGCTGTTCAACCAGTCCCTGGCAGGAGCACTGGTTTGTCTGTTCTGCCTCTTTGTCTGGGTGGGCAATCAGCCAAGGAGGCAGGGCAGGGAAGCCTGTCCTCCTACTGGAGACTGGTTGAACTGGCAGGGAAAAAGAGGGAGAGCACCCTAGCTGATGAGTGGGGGATCCAGCTGGAGAGGAGGGGGGAAAGGAACATGTTTATCTCCAATTGAGATTTATTAAAAGGTCTCTGGCTGGGTGGCAATGACCAACTAGTAATCCCAACTAGTCAAGATGTCCGGGGACTCCCTAGGATGACTCTAGAGCTCCTTAAAATAGGATGAATTCAAACCCTCTCAACTCTAGGGAATATTAAAAATTACATAGGACTATCTCCCCCTTGACTTAATTTTCTGCTCTTATAATGGTTATGGCTGCTGACTGAAAGAGCTTGAAATCTGGCGTAACCCTTCTGCTGTCTTATTACACCATTTTCGTGGCTTTTGTGCTTTCTGATCTCAACACCAAGTGTGCTAGAAGAACCTTTTGCTGTCAGGTCTCTCACATGAGTCTACTCAAGGGGATTCTCATGTCACAAGATGTTTCTGTCTGTGACAAACCAACTACTACTAGCCTATCTTTGCTAGGATCACAGCGCTATAGCAAAATGTTATATAGTTTGGAATATTAACTTTTATTATTAATTTGTTAGCAGTGAATATCAAAAATTAACAAATTAATTAGCTGTAATTAGTAGTTAAAATTATTGATTATTTGCATGCCCTCTTTCCTAAGCCCAACTCCTTGATATACAGCATGAATGTGGATGGCTGAAGCATCTTCCCTCTACTCAGAATTGTTTTCCTGGGTATATCATGCACTACAAATTAAGTAATCTGTTTTGTTTATTTTACTTAAGAAATAATAGATTTAATAAACTCTTAAAATTGCCTCTTATATTTTACCAAACATTTCTTTTCCAGATATTAGATACCCAATAATGATAATTATCATTCTATAATGATATATGTCCTTAGAAGAGGGACCATGCAAATGATTCACTATTGCTTATTCTCCCATCCATAGAGCGGGACTCTCAAAGACTTTCCCAGTTTGAAAAGTAACCTTGGAACGTTGGCAAGGAGGAATGGGAGTATGTCAATTAAACTAAATTAAAATTAATGCATTGTTATTATTTCTAGCCCGTGGATTAGCAAAGGGATGTGACTTCCAACCATTTCAGAGCTTGAACATTAGCTATATATTAATTTGTTTTGTTAATTCTTATCAAATTCCAAAAAAATCAATCAATCATTGTTAACAATAGCAGTGGAAATCTTCAATTCCTTGACCACTGACCTGTCATGCAGTTCCATATATGAAATCAGAGTGACAGTAGTGACAGAGAAAGATTGTCCCCAATTAAAGAGTTCCTTTTTCACTATTTTGCCAAGCTGGATGCCAAGGAGTACCCTCACCCCCAGTATCTCATTCTAAAAGGAATCCTGATCAAAACTGCCTAAAATAATGTTTTGTAACTCTGCAGGTGGAATAACATTCATTTGCCTTCAATTAGCAATTAAAGAGTCACTGCAGTTATTTTTGTAGGAGCACCCACCTGGTGGTTCCATGTGTGATCAAAAAACACAGTGGGGACTCTTGCATTGCCAGCTAAAAGTAAGTGCAACACTATCTTCCTTCCACATGTATAAAAATAAATAGGATTTCAACCAAAAGGTGGTGCATGCCTGCTAAAGAGGGCCAATTGTCTATAATGCTATACTTTGGCACGAGTTTCCTCATCCTGCAGACATTGGCTGTACCAGCTGTGAGATTTTGGGATCAGCAGTAGAGATGGGCACGAACCAAAAAAATGGCAATTTGTTTTGGTTCGTTTCATTTTAAGGTTTGGTTCAGTTTGTTCTCTTTTAAACAATTTTTTTAGAAAAAAATTCATTTCGTTGGTTTGTTGATTTGTTATTCATTTGTGTAGAGAGAGAGAGTGTGTGTGTGTGTGTGTGTGTGTGTGTGTGTGTGTGTGTGTGTGTGTGGTGCTTGTGCAACCATGGCTGGGGGAAAGCGCGGGCTTAATCTCCCCACCACCACCGTGGGGTTGGGGAAAGAGCTCCCCCAGCCAGCACCTCTCAGCTGAGAGGCACTGGCATGGGGACAGCAACTGCTCTGTGTTGGCCCCAAGCCAGCGCCTCTCAGGTGCTCCTCTGGCTTCCCTGCACCCTGTTTCCCCAGGAAAGGAGGTGCAGGGAAGCCAGTGAGGAGCAGATGAGAGGTGGGGTGGGGAAGATAGGTTTCCCATTGGGAGGGGGGAGATTAGTTTAAAGAGCCCCTCTTTCCCCCTCCCCATGGGGTGGGGGGAAGAGGGGCTCTTTAAATGTATCTTCTCCCCTCCTGGTGACAACACCGAGCAGGCATTTGGCGCTGTCACCGGGAGCAGGAAAAATGTTTAAAGATCCCCCTCTTCCCTCCTACCCATGGGGTGGGGGGAAAGAGAGGGCTCTGTAACTTATCTTCCCCCTCCTGATGACAGCTCCGCTCAGTGCTGTCACTGGGAGCAGGAAAAATGTTTAAAGACCCCCCTCTTCCCCCCTCCCCATGGGGTGGGGGGGATAAGGGGGCTCTTTAAACTAGTATTCCCCCATCCTGATGACAGAGCCGAGCAGGCGCTCAGTGCTGTCATCGGGAGGGGGAGAATGTTTAAAGATTGTTGGCTCCCCCCCCTTTAGCTTCCCCTTCACCTCTCAGATTCTCTGTACTGGCTTCCCTGCACCCCATTTCCCCAGAAAACAAAGGGCAGGTAAGCCAGCAAGGAGCAGCTGAGAGGTGGATGGGGAAAATAGGTTTCCCATCTGGAGGGGGGAAGATTAATTTAAAGAGCCCCCTCTTCCCCCTCCCCATGGGGTGGGGGAAAAGAGGGGGCTCTGTAACTTATCTCCCCCACCTCCTGATGACCCATTTACTTCCAGGTTCCTGGCCCATGCTACAGCTGTAGTGTGGGGCTTTTGGGGCCTGGTCGGTGCTCCTTTTTAAAAATTAGTTTTATTTTATTTTTATTGTTGTATTTTTTACTGCTGACCAGGCCATGCTACAGCTGTAGTGCCACCGTTGGCTTCCCCCCCCCCGGTAGCCATCCCTCAAGGACCTCCTGACCAGTTAGGAGACATCTCCACCCCCGCCCCCATTAAAGAAACAAACCTAACTGAACTGATTTTTCTTGGTTCGGTTCAGTTTGTTTTACATTACCCCTAGGGTCGTTATTCGTTTCGTTATGTAATGAAACAAATAACAAATAACAAAACAAACTAAAAGTTCATTTTGTGCCCATATCTAATCAGCAGTCCCAAAAAGGAACATGTACTATCTTTGAATTTCTCCTAAGTAACATTTATCTGGCTTTCTCTTACAATGGCTTTTTCCAAAGGGCAGCAAATTCAATGTGAAGTGAATGTTCTATAAAAACCAACCATCCATAAATTAATATCAGCAACTAAGCATAAACTAAGGTATTGTAGCTGGCTGGAGTTTTATCCTGTGGTAAGCTAAGAGGGATGTTGACAGATAAAAGTAAAGAGATTTTGTACCTTATGTTTGCAGAAAGGTAAATAAGGCTATGGGAAGGGGAACATGCCATGGGAAGCAGATAAAGAGGTAATGGAATGTTACATTTTATTTTACATCCAATTGCTAAATGGGACAATTTATTCAAGGAACTGCAATATGTTCCAATATGGGAGACATTCAAGAGAAATTTAGGCAATCACCTTGCAGGTATTGTTTGAACTGCATTCCTGCGTTGAGGTGGGGGGGTTGGACTTGTTGGCCTTGTAGGCCCCTTCCAAGTTCATTATTCTCTGATTCTTTGCTATTCAAGCCAAACAGAAAAACAGACAGCAAAACGTAGTGCTGTTACATTGAGTCACACATCTCAAGCTAAGGGCTAGTTCTCAAGTCATTTTCATCACATGTCTTCATCGTAGCTGGAAGGGCAGGGAATGTGACCTTTCCCCCATACAGTAGGTTTGGACTGGATTTGATGTGTTGACCTGCATGTGTGAATTTCTATTTTTCATTTTCGAAATGGCAACCAAGTTGGTCTGAGCAATCTTTGGAGATAAGAAACAAAACAGAAGCAAAAAACAAAACAACAAAAAAAGTTATGAGCTCTCATGCGTCATTGTCCAAAAACATATTTGGGTAGGGTGGTGTAGTGGTTAAACTGCTGTACTGCAGCTATAACTGTGCTCATGACCTGGGGTTCAATCCCAGGTAGCCGGATCATGGTTGACTCAGCCTTCTGTCCTTCCAAGTTTGACAAAATGAGTACCCAACTCAAGGGGTGGGTGGGGATGTGTAGCCTGCATAAATAAATTGCAAATTGCCCAGGCCATGCTTTAAACACTATGTGGCGGTATATAAGCAGAACACTTCTTTTTCTTTGCTTCGGGTTGGAGTATGCAGACCTGTAGGTATGAACTCTTTTGCATGCAGCAAGATCATAAATTGCTACCTTCTGTATATGACTGAGTAAAAAGCAACAGGATTCTGGCTGTGCAGGTAATCTGACTATTTGGAACTAATTTATACACACATCATAATGTTTTTAGATTATCTGGTTCACTGATTCATTAACCCTGATTCAGTTATCCATTTTTGGCAGAGGAAAGAAAATAGTTCAGCAGCTGCCTTTCTATCCTGGAGGCAACTTTATACAGTGATTCTGTTGACTGCCCTCTGCACCCAGGACCGGCGTGTCCATTAAGGTGAACTAGGCAGTTGCCTAGGGTGGCAAAATGGAGAGAGGGTGATGGCCAGCCTGCCGCCCCCCGCCCCCCTGCTGCTGGCCACCACAGTCCGTCCCCCCACCGCCCACCAGCCATGCACCTGCCGCCCTCATGTCCATCACCGCCCACCCCCTGTGCCCGTCGCTGTCCCCCACCATCCACTGCCCCCCTGCTGCCCTGCCCCCCACTGCCTGCCTGCCCTGTCCTCTGCCGCCCTTCCCCCCACTGCCTGCCTGCCCTGCCCTCTGCCGCCCTGCCTCCCCCGCCGCCTGCCCGCCCCACCCCACCCCCCGAATTTACATTTCCCACACTTAGCATGCATTTTGGGGTGGGGGGTTGGCCACCAAGTAAAGGCAGGCTATATCTGGAAGTCTGATTTGACAGGGTATCTTTCTCAGGGAAGATTCCACTGTAGAAGGTAAAATATAGTGCCTGGAGAAAATACACATTCCCTTTTAGGAGTCACAAAAATGCTACTTTTGCTGAGTACAACAATTCCACAAAATTCTTTTCTGTCTCTAAGACATCTTAATCAGTGAAACTAGCCAACCAGGCCCTGGAAGGAACCTTTGCGATGGAGGTTGGGGGGGGAGAGACCTGTTTCTTTATAAGCAGAGCAGAGATGGGATAAATCCTGCATGCCCACAATGGGCACTTCACCAATTATTAGTAAAAGAAAAGGAAATACTCTGTCACTCTTAACATCCCTCAAATCTCCCTGCGCTACTTGAATAGCTTCTTTATGCTCATGCAGCAAAAGAGCTCATGGTGGATGACCCTTTCCCTCATTTCCTTCCTCAGTGACTTCCATTAAAATCACTGGGCTTAAGGCAGAGATTTGTGTCTAGAAGAGGTGAGGGCCACACGGATGGGACAGCTCTCCATGGCTACCGTGCTTTGACCTCTCTTTGCAATGGCTAATGTTTGAATGTGTGCGTTAGGAACAGAAGCTGAATGACAGAGTTCAATGAATGACAGACATGTGTCAAAGATGTGTTTCTGGAAGTCACCTCAAGCCCTCAAGCAGATGTTTTAATCGATCTGTTCTTTGCCATTTCCAGCATTATTGCTTGCCTTCAGGTATATTTGACAGCAGAGAATGATTCAAAGATGTCTAAGTGCATTAGGCGATGGACAGGTGAGCTGCAGAACTCCATCTCCACAAATAGCATTTGCTAGGAGTGGGCAGGGAGCTGCCTCTTTACAGAAAATGTCATCAGAAACACAATGATGGCACCACTACTGCCTGATCTCTGCATAAAAAGTGTGATTCATTCGTTACCTTTGACTGTATAAATCCTGCTGCAATGGTGACTCAGCCAAGATGTACTCAATGGATGAGGTAGTCTGCAAAATTTCCTTTAAATGACTGGCATATAAAAACATTATCAAAGAAGCTTGAATCATTACATAGGTATGAAAACTAAGAGGTGCTATTAACTATACTTCTACATTTTTGCTTGCCCTTGTACTGCGTTTGACCTCCTCTTCTACTGCAGCAAGTTGCTATATCTTGAACAAGACATGGTTACAAATAAGACATGGAAATCATATTACTATGAGATTATAAACCTGCAGTTATTTCCAAGACCATTTACTTAAAGACATCTACAAAAAGCGGCCAACAATCAACAGATATTTGCACTAATTCTGGAATTGTTTTACTCACACATGAGGACACCTCCAGAAGAAAGGATATTGGCTAAAATCCTATTGCTTAGAGTAGTAAATCACATGAGAGTAAGCCCATTGAATGTGAAGATTCAGTAAGTCAAATCCTCCATAAGTTCTATTTATTAAAATGCCTTTCTCTAGAGCAACTTCTTTTTAGAAGCACTGGCTTTACGCATACCCACATCACACATATACACAAACACTTTCTACATGCTCCACATAGCACTAAAGTACTCTCTAGGAAGTTTAAAACATACTTATGTAACCAACACATTGCCCCCTCCCCATTGAGCTGGATACTCATTCTACCAAGCTTGGAAATATAGAAGGTTGACTCAGTCTTGAGCCAGCAACCTGAATCCCTTGGGATTGAACTCAGATAGCCTTGACTGTGGTACTGCTGTTTAACTATTGCACCACAGGGAATATTTCATAGAATCATAAAATAATGTTGGAAAGGACCTATAAGGCTATTGAGTCCAACCCCCTGCTCAATGCAGGAAAACAAATTAAAAGGTATCTGCCAGGTGGTTGTCTACATTTCTCTTTATTCTCTCTGTTCTTCAGAGAGATCACAATGGTAGATATGTTAGAATCATTCCACAAAAAACCAGTAGAAGAGAGGTCAGGTTTTCTTCTGGTTTGGATCTGCACTAGAAATGGGCACGATATGAAAAAGGAAATGCTGTTTTGTAGTATCATTAAGTAACAAATTACTTCATTAGGTAACAAAACAGTAGGATGCCTTCATTTAGTTTCATAATGAAACACCATTTTTTACCTTTAGAACAAAGTGATTTATCCTAGAGGAAATGGCAGGGTAGCTTCTGTGATGAAAAGGGAAAAACAAGTATGACTTTTCATTAGTCTCTTTTGAATAGCCAATCACCAAGCTGGTGGGAGGGGCTAAGAATGTTATATATGGAAACCTAATAAGTGCTGGAGAGTTCAGTTTGAGTTGAGTCCAGTTCAGTTCAGTTGAGAGAGCTGAGAGTCAGTTTGGATTGTCAGTTGGTCAGGTTCGAGATCCTGCCACTGAAAAGGGTCTGGTTTCTGAAAGAAATACATTATTATAAGAATCCATGATTGCAATGCAATAACATCAGCTAAAGCTATCATAATACTGAACATTTATTTGTAAACTAATAAACATTTCAATGTTTTATTTTAAAACTATATAACCTGGTGTGACTCTCTCTCAAATACATACAAGTGTCCAGTTAATCGTATGGTGGCAGTGATTGGAAACCCAATGTGTGTGGTGTGTACGTCACAGTTTCCTCAACCTTTTCCCTGTGAGCCCCCCAAATTTGGAGACATTCAGAAGTTTGGAAGCCAAGCTGCAGATGAGCTATCTGTCCCACTACAGCTTGGTTTCTGATTCCAATGGCAGGGTTAGCTTCATCAAGTGATTTCAGGTAACACCGCCAAATTTGGAGAAGTTTGGAGTACAGGGAGCTGAGTTATGAAGCTCCAAAGGGGTGTCCCTAGGCAAATATCTTTCAAATTCGAATTGGAAACCAAGCCACAGTGGCACTAAGCGCTCACCTGCGGCTTGGCTTCTGAAATTCTGGATCAAATTAGAAAGTTTTTTTCCTAAGGGCACCCCCTTTGGAGCTTAATAACTTACCCCCTGATTCCCAAAACTTTCCAGAGGTTAGGGGCTTCCATGGAAGACCTTGAGGAAGCTCCCCTGCCATTTTGGTTCTTTAGGACCCAGGGGAGCATAGTGTTTCGTTTCATTTCATTTTGTTTTGTTTCATTTCATAACAAAACTACTTTAAAAATTCATTACAAATGAAATGAAATGAAACTACTAAAGAAACAAAACAAAACAAAACACTATTTTTCTGTTTCATGCCCATCTCTCATCTGCACATAAATGACAATTATGAGCAAACAGAAAGAAAATGAAACTGCTTTTATCTTCAAGGGCGATATATAATTACTGAATTGCATAATTAAGGAGCACCTACATGACAGCAGTAGATTTTCTTCATGACATGATATACATAAACCCACAGCTCCTGAAAGAGGTCATATTCGGCACTTTAGAGCTACACCCATATGATAAAAAATAACTTAAGCAGTATTTGTCACAGTATAATTAATATTCCAAGGTGTCACTACATTCTGTGCCACTCTTAGATCTTGGATTACATATTAAAGGTCTTAGATCTTGGATCACCTATTTCTGAATCAGAAATATGGTCCTAGCATCCTCTTTTGCTATACAAATTCCATATCCAGGTTAGGTGGGCATATGAAAAACCATATTCACATTAGCCATACCAGATTGTTCTGGTGTCTGAGTCATAACAATTCCAGTTTTGCCATCATTTCCATTTGGCCAGATTAATTGATCTGCAACATATATTTTATCAAAGAGAATTTTAACATTTTCAGAAGGCAGTGTATCAAACTGAAATTTTGAACTTTCATCTAAACCGGTACTTCAGATTTCCGTAAATGTTACAATACAAAGTAAGCAAAAGAGTCATCTTTGTTTTAGAATTTACATTTCCAGATTCTGGTCCTTAACTGTCAATAGCTTTTAATGTTGTTTGAAGATAGGGTTTTTAAGCAAAGCAATCTACTGTCTACCCCATTTATCTAATCCATGCTGTAAGTAGTTTATCCATAAAAAGTCCTAAACAGTGTTACAGTTTGCAATATATTATTTTATTATGCAGAAATCTAATCAGAAAATTAGGTTTTATACTTCAAAGTAATTCTATAAAATCTCATTAGTATCTTGTTAATTAATGTTGATAAAATTGCTGAAGCATCAAAGGCCCTCTTGTTCACTACCTCCTGCAGAAGGGCTGACATAATAGAGCATATAAATTGCAAAATTATTTCTCCAAACAAATGAATTTCTCATTGATAATATGCACATTAGAAACAGATATTTTAGGTGCTCTTTTTCTAAAGTTCTACCATTGGTCTACAGCAGAAATAATAAACGTTTCCAGCAAAAAGGTTTGGGTCTTGCATGTATATCCATATCTTTTTAAACACACAATAAATTTGATAGCTCCATTTGATCACCAATTAAAATATGTTGTAGTGTGATATGGGCATAAACATGGCCATATTGTGCCATAATAAACAAGCGCTAGTATAAGTGTAAGTGACAAGTCACATTAGACTAATCATAACCTCTCTCTCTCTTTCTCTCTTTTGGTAGAATTGCTAGCTTGGAAGATCAGGGTATGCTGTGGGGAGAGATTGTAATTTCAGGAAGGCTTTTGACCCATTCCCCATATTATTTTTGCTTGCAAACGATGAGCCAGGCAGTGCTACTGATTGGTTGGTCTCTAGCTGACTGATGGACGATACCTAAAAATTATTTGGCAATTGTTTACTGTGAGTCTGAGGTATTAAAGTTCACCAATAAGCTACACTGAATGTCCATGTTCTTACTACTGTGCCCAGAGCTCAATACGAGGAAGATGGGGAGAGAATGACATCAAAGGGGCGGTCTCTCTTCCACCTGGCATACTTTCCCTCCACCACCCTAGAGCCTGATAACAATGCTAGATGAATCAAGGATTGGAAAGCCACTAATGACTGACATGGGTGGAGAGCTTCTTTTGCACCACCCACTATCTATTTGTTTATTTGATTTCTGTACCACACCATCTGATCAATGGTCACTTGGGATCCCACTACCTGGAACCCATAAAGCTGAACAACTAGTATGATTCGTGAGCACCTTTGGTGAGGCTACAAGAAGGGCTGGCAATTTATTGGATCCTAATAAGCATATCCAATCTTGCTTGATTTCGGAAGCTAAGCAGGGTCAGCCCGGGTTAGTACTTGGGTGGGAGACCACCGGGGAATGCCAGGTGCTGTAGGCGCCTGGAGTAGGAACTGGCAAACCACTCCAGTATTCCTGCCAAGAAAACTCCATGGACATGGGGTCACAAAGAGTCGGTCACAACTGTAATGATGCAACATGGTTGAGTCTCCTTCTTTGGAGGTTTTTAAGCAGAGGCTGGATGGCCATCTGTCGGAAATATTGTGATGGGGGTTCCTGCATGGCAGGGGGTTGGACTAGATGGCCCTTGAGGTCTCTTCCAACTCTATGATTCTATGATTCTATGATTCTATGATTCTATGAACACACACAATAAGAGAACAGAATGGACTGAAGGAGAAAAATCCAGGCAAGAACTGAAAGAAAGGCTGCCAAAAGTTGGAAATGTGTGTGTGTGTGTTGCATCGTTACAGTCGTGACTGACTCTTCGTGACCCCATGTCAATGGAGTTTTCTTGGCAGGAATACTGGAGTGGTTTGTCAGTTCCTACTCCAGGTGCATACAGCACCTGCTATCCCCTGGTGATCTCCCATCCAAGTACTAACCAGGGCCGACCCTGCTTAGCTTCCAAAATCAGGTGAGATCGGATGTGCTTAGGGCACATAGGCAGCTAAAAGTTGGAAATGTAACTGCCTGTAATCAAAAGCACCATGTTAGTTTTGAATGGAATTATGATCCTTTTAGTCTTGTCTAGATTTATGTGTGCTAACATTGTACTCTCTTTCCTGTGTAGTGTAAGTTGTTATATTAAGTAATATTTACACATGCACAGCTCCAACTGAGGAAGCTGCATCAATGATCTAATGGGATGCCAGTCATGTGCTTGGCACCTCTACAGGAAACTGCAGCACCTTCCATAGTCAGGGCTCAGTACATACAAATATTGAACAGGATACTGTGTTTTTTTAATTTATTCAACCATGCATGGCTTGATATTTTATTTATATTCTGGAATTGCTGCATTTATTGTTTTTGGCTATGCATGAACTTTTTGCGGTGATACTAGTGAGGAGAAATGGGGAAAACAAATTAATGAGGATGACAACAAACTTTGAAAATCTACTGATCTCTTCGGAGAACTTTGTAAGAAAAAAACAGGTGAAAGGTGGCACAGAAATGAAGCCAGTAAACAAACAAACAAATAAAGAAGACTTCTTGGATCTTCCAGTGCCATCCAAACTCAAAAATATGCCAGGTGTAGTAAGCTTCGAATGTGCAGAAACAGCTTGTGCCAGTAGAACTGCCCTTCTTCCAGCAGAACACCTCCTGGCTACTGGCACAACTGCCATGCTGCAGGAGATCAGCTGGCATAAAAGCCACAAATGGGCCAAAAAAGAGAAGTGGCCAAAAGAGTGGAAAATGTCAGTATTTATTCCAATACCAAAGAAAGACTCTTCAGACTACCACATTAATACCACATGCAAGTAAAATTCCCCTGAAGATCATCCAATAACCTATGAACTCAAACATTGAAAGAGTTACCAGGTGTACAGGCTGGATTCCAAAAAGGAAGAGGAACACACGACCATATAGCTCACCTTTGATGGATGATGGAAAAGGTAAAGGGATTCACAAAGACCTCTGACTGTACAAAAGCTTTTGACAAAAGCCTCCCAATCAAATGAAGGCTAGTTAATTTGATCGTATTTCCAACAGCTTTGTGTGGTTGTGAAACTTGGACTTTGAGGAAGACAGATAGGGGAAAAGATAGAGGCATTCAAATGGTGCTTCTGGAGGTGACTTCTATGCATCCCATGGATAGCAAGGATGGCCAACAAGGAAGTCCTAGACAGGGTCAAACAAAAACACATATATGGAAGCCAAGATCACCAAACAAAAACTGCCATACTTCAGTGATGTTATGTGAGCCAACTCACTTGAAAAGGCAATAATATTTGGATTGATCAGTGGCAAAAGAAGAAGGGGCCACCCAAGGACTTGCTGGCTTGACACCATCAGAAGGAACACTAGAATGACCTTGTTGGAGTTAAAAGAAGCTTTAAGAGATAGAAAGCCATGGAAACTCTCAATCCACAAAGGGACCAAAAAGCCAAACACAATTGAGAAGGAGGAGTTGAGTTGTGTCAGATTTAGCTCAGCAAGGTACCATTCCACAGCTGGGTGCGCTCCAGCAGGCAGGGCAGCTTTGCCTCCCTTCCCCCCCCCCAGAATTGTGAGACTCATTAATCTTGATCCAGAGGGGAAGGGGTAGAGTGGGCCATATAAGCTTGCTCCCTTCCAAATGTCAGCCTCTTCGACTCAGACAACCGAGGAGGACCGCCGTTGCCTTCCCTGCCTACCAAAATTGAAATACTTTCATTTCAGGCAGTGCAGCAGCACTGTTTGGGGGCTGGGAGCTGGCTTCCAGCCCAACCAATGGCACTTTCCCTCCTTTTGGGGAGCAGATGGGAGACCGGCAAGGTCTGCAGGGAGTGAATCAAGAGACGGCAGCTCAAGCGGCACC
Organism: Phrynocephalus forsythii; assembly: GCA_029282475.1. Taxonomy (NCBI): domain Eukaryota; kingdom Metazoa; phylum Chordata; class Lepidosauria; order Squamata; family Agamidae; genus Phrynocephalus; species Phrynocephalus forsythii. The sequence continues at coordinate 40,743,294 of JAPFRF010000006.1, forward strand.
TTGTGGAGGGAGGTTGCCAGCAATTAAGGAGTTAATACCATATTGATTGCCTCCACAGTCCCAGCACATGTTGCCAATTTAACTACCACAGTTCCTTTAGAGCTTCAAAGCTCAGTCCTCTGACCCCCCAAACCTTCCAGATTTCAGGGGTTCCCCTAAAATAGCTGTGGGAACCCCTGCTACTTTGAAGCCCCAAGGTAAGTAAATTTTGATTGCATTTTTTTTTTCCTCTCACTACTCCAGTGAACCTCATGGTGTTTTGGGCGGTCAATTTTTAAAAGAGTTCCATTGGAGCCTTGGGATGGGTGCATGTTTGCACAGCTTGGGTGGGTTGGGAGAGAAGCGCACCTCTCTCCCAGCCCACCTGGGCTAATATGCCTCACTCCCAGGGATCTTCGCCTCCTCCTCCTCCTCCTCCTCCTTGGTTGCTGAGATAGAAACAACCAAGGAGGAGGATGCATTCTCTGCCTCCATTGCCTCCCCCTTCCCTTGCTTCCCTTGCAAAGTGCAGGGGCTGCCCCTGGGACCAATGCAACTTTGGGCAGCCTGTGTGCCTTGCAAGGGAAGTGCCTGAGGATCAATGGGTGATTTCCCTGAATCAAGGGCAGCCTTTTCCCACCCTAGACTTATGCTGACTTATACTCAAGTCAACAAATTTTCCCAGTTTGGAGGGTTAAATTAGGAGTCGGGTTGACTTATACTCAAGTATAAACTAAGTTGGGCTTCTGAGTAGCCCCAGCTGACCTTGTGTCAGCTCAGGTAACCTTCAGCCATTTTAGCTTGTTGGGATTGTGTCCTCAGTCACATAATATCTTCATGCTTTAACACTTCATCCCTTCACAGATAAGCATGTGAAGCTGGGGTCAGGTCACACAGTCCTGCAAGACTCCCAAAAATCCTGATGCAAAATAAATCAAATGGTATAAGAATGTGTTACTAGAACTAGTAAGAAATTATAAAATAGTCTCTTTCGTTCCTCCCAAAAAACCAAAGTTAGTCATTTTTATATATATTTATAGTCTGTGCTCCACCAGGGATGTTGATAAGTCTTTGGACTCAAGTCTCAAGTCAGAGTCTGAATCTATGATACCAAGACTCGTGACAAATCCTGAGTTTACAAACTCAAGGAAGGTGTCAAGAAGAAGAAGAAGAAGAAGTAGTAGTAGTAGTTTCTGCGCTTCTCCATTTATCATGCATTCTAATGCACTGCTGAAAGCCGGTCAATACCAATCATGAGCAACATATGCTCTGAACTGCATCATAGTGTTTGTCTCCCTTTCTTGTTGGTGATAACTGATCCAGAAAGGGAGCAAATTCACTGTGTGCACATTTCAGGACTGACAAGGTTGATATGTTTGACAGACAGGTCTCAGTTCAGAGGTGCTGGGTTACAAGTCACAGCAAGAAAAACTCATCTTGTCATAGGAATTGATAGTCCATTGGCACAAGGTGAACTGAGTCAAGGTAGTCTTTGCTTTTGACAATGCAGTGTACAAGAAATAATTGCATGCATCAGTGAACATGTTCACATCATATATAGGATGTGAAGTTCCCAATGTCAAAAGCAGCACAGGAGCTCATGGTCAGACTAGGCCAAAGGTAGGTGATCTTAGTAGGGCTGATAGCCATTTTGCTGAATTTGAGTAGCCCAAGTGCCACACATTCAAATAAGTAGGAGTAAAGAGGATGGATGTGGCCGAAGATATTGGTTGGTTGGTTGGTTCATTGCCATTAATGCACTGATAATGTGATGTGAAGTTGGCTATGATGCTTTTTTAAACAGAAGAATGGATTTGACTTTAAAAGGAGGGTTAACTAAAAAAGATAATCTGCTCTCTCTAATGATAAAAAAGTCTTATAGGAGAATACAGAAGTGATAGGGAACCTCCCAGAAATGCCCCCACAAATTTCAAGGGTGGGTGTGAGGTGGCAGAGGTTTTTCTTTTAAGATTGGGAAAAATTTGGAGCTAAGTCCTCTGAAGTGGCGGGAAGCAGCAATAGCTCTAGGGCAGTGATGGCAAACCTTTTAGAGACCGATTGCCCAAACTGCGATTCTAAACCCACTAATTTTTTGCAAAGTCCCACTACAGCAATTTAACCTGAATACAGGTGGCTGTGAAGGGGCAGTATTGGGTTCCCACAGAAAGGGCTCCGAGTGCCACCTTTGGAACCCATGCCATAGATTGGCCAACACTGCTCTAGGGGCTCCATGTGGCTCAGTCCTGAACTAAGGACTAGGCCACATGATTCAATGCAACTAACCTGTTTCTCTTTCAACACCTTTTTCCTCAGACATATATCTCACAGTAATCATCACAATAGGTTTGCCTTTCCATACTCAGTTACAAAACAAAGCACACTGAATACAATCTATGTAGGTGAAAAACATCAGATACAGTATGATGACACACAAACCACTTTCACCACGTGGGAGCACCTCTTCCAAAAGGGTGATAGACATAATATATAGCTTGACTGTTAGTCCTCTAAATGGAATGCTTTGCTCCCTCATCCCAGGTGTTTGAGATCACAAGGGCCTGAGCATCCTCAAAACACAAAGGCTGTGTGGAGATAAAGGAGACATTGGCATGATTTCTTCATGTCTCTATCTTGCCTGGAAAAAAATCCTTCATAAATGACACAGCACATCTATAAAATAGGGGGGGGGACAATTAATGGACAAGGTTGCCAGATCCACACTCTAAATGGGGCCTTGGATGTTTAAATTTTCATAATGCAGCTTTTCCTCTCAATACTGAACACAGATGGGACATGTTGCTCCTCGGAAATCTGCCACCTTCAATGGACAAAAGCTCTGCCAAATCAGGCAGTCCTTGTGAAAATGTAGAAATCAAAATCTGGAAATTTACTGCAAGCAAAACAGAAAGCGATTCTGGCATTTAATGGGCAGAATCCTATTGGTTGCCTGAACTAGAGTAGACCCATTGAACCTTTTATCAAACTGTGTGTCAACATTTATGAAAATTCCATTTATATAATAACCCTACTTTAACTGGAAATAACAACAGGATTCTGTCCTACAAAAAGGAACATGATTTTAAAAAAAATGCTAGGCATCACTGGGAATAGAAAAGTGGGACAAAGGTCACAAAAAGTATCTCAGCATGCTTGTAATTTGTAACTAAAACTTACACTCCAAATGGTCTTTGCAAACATGAATTATGTGGCCCCTATATCCTGATTGCAACAGTCAGAGAGCACCAAATCCATCCCATAGGCTCACCTTTAAATTAAATATTTCATAGAATTCTCTCACTCAACTCAGTTCATCTGAGTCATCATTCTTGGATGTCAAATACACATTCAATTTAATATCAAGCATATCTACAGAGAGATAGGGGCAGAAAAGGTTTCAGCACTTGGACAGCTCCTATTTTTTCCCCTATGGAACAATATCATATTAGAGGAAGCAGTTACCTAGTTTCAATGTTATTTTTTTGTTTTTTTGTAAACCACATAGGGAATGTTGTAGGACAGAAACTTTAAAAGCAGGGGGACAAGTTGAAATTAATATTGGAGCATACACATTCCCAAAGCTGGTAGCTTTTGTATTCCCTTTGTTCTTAAATTACACTTATTTTTAAGGCCTCCTCCAAAAGTGCTCTGAAAAGCAGAAAATGAGAATAAAACAACTCCAGAACAAAAGTTACATGAAAGTGTAGAGAAATAGTAGAGAAAGGAAAGGAGCAGAAAGGGGGAACTATGGACATCCCATGGAAGACCCCACCTCCAATTCTGTGTTTTTCTTCTCTTCATGATCAGAGCTGTCTACATGAATTTTTCCAGGGGAAGATGGTAAAGCTCAAAATAAGGTAGATCTACAAACTGAGTCGTGGTTACAGGGATTGATCTGGGAAGCCTCTGAGAAACCCATATGGCCTGGCAATTGATTCTTGGTAGGTGGACCTATTGTCAATCTACTGAGTTTTCATCCAGGACTGAAACATGCAGTCTTTCCCTCAATCTATACATCATCTAGCCATCCTCTCCAGCCACTCAATTAGTTGCAGTGGTGCAACAACTAACTTTGTACACCCCACATTCCCTTGAAAACCCAGGCACACCCACAGAAATTGAGTAACAACTTTGGACTGCATTACAGGGTTGTTTCACACTCTGTTAAGTCTTCCCTTTCCCAGCCACAAAAAGAGACTCATTTACTTAATAGTAGAGATGGGCACGAAATGAGCAATTTTTCGTTTTCATTTTTGTTTTTTCATTTTGTTACGTAACAAAACGAAAAACGAATTTTGTCTCCAAAATGAAATGAAACAAACCGAAACAGAAATTTTGTCGATGTTTATTTCGTCAAATACATTGAACTGTAATGAATGCTAACAAACAGCAATTTTTCATTTTTATTTTCGATTTTTCGTTTCATTACATAACGAAACAAAAACAAATTTTTTGCAAAAAAAATCATGAAAAACGAAAATGAACTGAAACGGACCCCCTAAACGACAAATGACAAACGAAACACCATTTTTTTGAGTCGTGCCCATCTCTACTTAATAGGGCTGGCATAAATGGTGTATATATATATAAGTCCCATTGCAATTTTGGATGTTTATAAACTCAAGGAAGGTGTCACAATTAGAAGGAGGAGGAGGAGGAGGAGGTTCTGAGTTAGAAAGGTCATAAATATATGAATATTTGGTCTTTGCTGATACAGTTTATGTTGCGGATAGGAGGGCCAGATGAAAAACAGATCAGAATTATTGTATATTTAATACCTACTTAGAAGTGGAGATTTCCCATTCCCCCACCACACACACAGTGTGGGCGTCCATTAAACAAATATTGACATATTAATTTTAAAAATGGTGACAAGGTGAAAAATTCTTGCTCTTGGCATTCTCATTACTCAGATGGGCTGTTTTTGTTGGGAAGGCATTGCTTTAAAAGTTTTGGGGTGGTGCTATCTAGTGTTCTGCTTCAGTGGAAGAGTGGAGCAAGATTTATTAGAGCAGTATGGTAATGGAACTGATTACCCCAAGAGGTGGTGAGTGCTCCCAACACTAGAGGCATTAAAGAGAAATTTGGACAACCACTTGGCACATATCCTTTGGTTTGCATTCCTACATGGAGCACGGGGGGGGGACACTTCATAGCCTTATAGGCCCCTTCCAACTTCACTATCCTATAATTCTATGATTTTTCATTTATGGGCACACACAAGAAGGGAGTAAACATAAGTCAGGGTTTCTTGAGTCATTATCAAATGTAATATTACAATAGTGCCACTTTTTTCATGGACTCTAAGGTAAAAACACCCATTCTCCCCCACCTCTTCTCCTCACCCACTCCCCCACCCTCTCTGATCTGATCTTATTTCTGTCTCTTGAGGAATGAGCCATAACACCCCATTTAACATATAAACACATCCTGGCCTCAGAGCCATAACACTATACTTTACATATATATCCAACCCCCAACTCTATATACTATATTGCATATCTGGTATGAAATGTATATCCCATCCCATATTATATTATACAGCTCATTCTGCTACTATGTGTCTTAAGAACTGGACGGGTCCACAAAGCAGTAGATTAAATTATGAAAGTCAGTCTTTAAGGTGCCACATGCTTTGTGTCTTCTGTTTTATTTTGTTTTGTGTTTCTTTGATTTTTGTCTGAAAATCTTGAAAAGCTACCTTCTCTGAAACTTCATTTTATTATTATTATTTCTTTGCTGCAGCAACAATGAGCTTTTTACTGAGACGGCTTTCTGCTAGTCCTCTGCATCCAAACATTTTTTTCTAAAGGAGGAGTCAACATGTGAGCTGAAAAAGGGGAGAGAAACTTTTAAAAATTATCTTGCACAAACCCTGTACAGTTTCTTTTATCAAGAAGTTAGATACATTCGGGTCAGCTGTGGCAGCAGCGATAGCAAGGTTGCTCCTGAGACAAAAGCCAATAGGGATTTTTGCATCCAAATTAGTGGGCATTAGGTTGGCTAGAAGTGGAGGAAGGCAATCTTGCTACACCTTCAGTTTCTGTGGCTGTATCTTACATTGTCTATCAAAACTTCTTCCTCCCATGTTAAAGGAGGAGCACCCTCTTTTGCAGATGATCACCCCAATGTGACATATAATGTTGTACCATAGATAGTGTGACTGACTAGGTCTCAGAAGACTTGGGTTCAAATCCCCACTCAGTCATGGAAACCCACTAAGGGTGGAACTGGTAAAAACTTACATATCTGACTTACTTTGAAAGCCCCATTAGGGCTGATGTAAGTTTGTTTCTGACTTGACAAAAATGACAAAAACTGCATGCAGTAGCTATCAAGAATCCTCAGTTTTGAAATAATAGCACATCACATGTAGACACGTGTGTATGCATGTGTACACTTGCATACACATCAGTGTGCATAGGACCGCAGCTTGGATGCATTCAAGTTGCAGACAATAAGCTGATGAGAAGTGGTTCCCATTGAGCCTCTGAATCAGCTGATTAGCTGATATTTTACTTGCCCTTCTGAAAGTCTGCTTATTTATTCCACAATAAAGTAAAATCGCACAATGCACTTTCATGTTCATGGCTGTCATTATTTATGCTCATTATGTGTCTCTACTTATGTTTCTCTTGGCAAGAAATAAATATCCTTTAAAACATTTCTCAAAGGTGAATGAATGCTAAAAGAAAACCTAAAAGGAAAACTTTTTGTAACTAATAAATGCAGTTATGCTGATGAAAGTTTATAAATAGTAGCAAGACCAATCTAATACATTGCTCCCCATCCAAACCATGCATAAGGTTCCTCGAGTGCTTCTTCCCATCCTAAAACATAATGGCTAAAATCCTCCATGCTACCATAGGGGAAACAATAGCATTGGCAGTGGTAGGCTGCAACTAATTAAAGAGTCCCTGCTCTATTTCAGGTCATGCACAATTTGCACACAACAAGATAAAGTTGAAGCAATGAAGAATCAAAGCAGGGAACCTGTAATGAACAGCAATTGGCCACTGCTGGTAACATCATTTGCCCTATGCTTCTATTAAGTTATGCAAGAAAATGTGGCCACTAATGGTAAGCAGGTAACATCTGCTATCCTTGTGTGATATTCAGACTTCACAGTAAAAATAGCAGTTAGCCTTTAAGATGCCGCAACTTTTTTCTCTCATGATTTTTATTTTGTTTTGTAGCCTGACAAGGCAATATTTAAATATCTCCCATAGGTAATGCTCCATGTGTACATATCTGATAAAAGTGTAAGGGCAAGTCAGTTTATTTTCAACATCTCAATTTTTGTTAGCCTAAGTTTGGACCTTATCTAAGTTTGGACCTTATCTATCTATCTATCTATCTATCTATCTATCTATCTATCTATCTATCTATCTATCTATCTGTCTGTCTGTCTGTCTGTCTGTCTGTCTGTCTGTCTGTCTGTCTGTCTGTCTATTGTATCTCTAAATGTATCATTACTCATGTGAGCTGAAGCAAAATATTCTAATCAAAAAAACAAAATAAGCTGCGTTACAATAACAGGTATAACTAATAGGACTGTGGCCATGGATGAGTGAATTCTGTGACTTTGAGATCATTTGTATCTAGTACATGATACATCAAGTCACATCTCCTTTTCCAATCCGAGGGAGTTACAATTTATCATTATTTTTGTAACTTCACAGTTTCTTGCAGTGCTCATTCACAGACAGCCCGATAGATAGCAGAATGTCCTTTTCTTTTCAATATACTAATGGCAAATCATTTACTCTTGTGGTAGTGGTAGTGTTTTTGTTTGAAGAGTATCAACATTTCCATTATCTTTGAACAGATTTTCCTTGCTGCTTCACCATACTGTCAGCTCCTAGCTGCTCCTGTAGAGAACTGTGTCACACTATCAATGACAAAGAAGAACAGTCTAATTAGTCTGCATTCTTCAAAGAATAATTGCCTGTCAAGTGGTTAAACCATCTTTCTAGAAACACATTTCCCAAAGTTGCAATTGAAATTACAGGTACACTCATGTGGATCCTTGATAATCTAAATCTTTCTGAAGAAGATGTCCTGGTGCTATTATTTTATACAAAAATATATTTCCACTGTTATTTTATGTTAGAACTACAGACCATAAAATTAAAGGGGGGGAAATATATTTAAAGGGCTTTCGGGTCTCAAGACATGCTATGCATGCCGTGTACAGTACCTTGTTCCAAATAAGAAGGTCAATGCCTTTTTTATGGCACATGGAAAATGTTCCCCATTTAGAATGATCTAATACACAGCCATTAGATGCTCCCCCTCCCTGTCAATGCCATTGGCATGAACACAATACAGTTAGGTTGAAGAGTAACACAGTGAATATTAATGCTGACACCAAAGGTAAAATAGAAGCTATTTTTAGTGCCTCCTTTTCAGTTGTGCGCAAAGCAATAATTTATTCATTATCAGGCTCCATGGGGAGTTTTGCTCTGTAGAACTTACTCAATCTGCCATGTAACGGGTGGGTGGAAATACTACCTTGGAAATCATAAAGCATATTTCAATAAATATTAGTATCCTTAGCGAAGCTCAAAGGAGATATTTTCCAATATCTCATTCTGTTTCGTACCTGCTGGTTCTAATGGTAATTAGACACCAGGGAAAGGCCAGTTCTGAAACTGGAATAAACAACTTAAATGAGAGTTGCCATTTGCCTATTATGTTCCACCTGTATTGTTGTCCCAGAAACAGAATATGGAATGATGCAAACAAAACTAAAACACCTTATGGTAGACTGTTCTGTAGAAAACTGAAAAAGTTTAAAGAAAACTACCTTTCATTAATCTCATGTTCTGGTTCCTTTTCCTCCCCCTTTTTTTTTTTTTAGTTTTGGAAAAAAGAATCAAAAGAACCAGTTCAATTAATAATGAAAAATATCAACTAATCTTCCATTTCTCAAACAAGAGGTTTCAGGGTAAAATATAATAGGCAGATATATTATGTAGCATGTTCAATATAAGAAACAGACAAAAAAGCATGATCAGCATCTAGGATAATTGAATTTCTAGGAATGAGTAAAATACAAAAATAGCACATTTGTTTATAGCAAATTGATTTCCATTAGTTAAATGCATATACGCCATAATGTAGTCAAGCATATATATTTTGATGAAAAACTGTTTGTTCATAAGTCTTTGCAAATAAATTTGGCTGAAATGACCACAACACTACATTTTAAAAAAAACCCTGCCACATGCTTTAAGGTTGATAAACTGGACTGGAGACATGAGAAATTGGTAGAAAGCATTATAGATATCCCAAGGCCAGCTTGTAGAAGCCCAGTCATAGGTCAACCTTTGTAACTTGCTATGGCCACTTTGTAAATTACCAACTTATTAACCCAAAGGTACAACAAACTACAAACTGAAGCATGATGAACATTATAAATATGCTGTGATTGGAAAGGCAGATGCATTAGGAAGGTGTCTGCCTATACAAAGTCAGAATGACTTCCCATCCCACTCATCCCAACAACAAATCAAGCCTGCAACCAGCAATATACCCACTATATGCAGATCCAAACAAGAGTTAAAACTTCCACCGCATCAGCGAATACAGCTGTGTGAAGATTCAGCAAAGGCCCGGTTCCTCCGGAGGAATTTCTGAGGGGAGGGGCCACTTTGCCTAGCTGGGCGAGATGGCATGAGACTTCCTTCGTGCTTCTTGTAGCGAGAAGGGAGAGGGGAGGAGCCCTGTATAAAACAGGGCTGGTGGGGAATCGCTGGTGGACGGTGGATGCAGCTGAGGGCTCAGTGGCTAATCCACATGGCAGGGAACCATTTTGAGGAGCCTCTTGCTGAGTCATCACCTGCTGGCATTGAAGATAGGCCAGGATTCAGAGCCGGGCAGAGGAATGCGGCAGGCAGTGCAGTGCGCTTTGCGTCACCCCGCAGGAGCTGAGGAAGGAGACCGGGGGGAGAAGTGGCATGGTGTGGTGTGGGCTTTTGCAGAGGATCCCTCGTTGTCCTGCGTGACCCTGTTTAGGGAAGGGTAGGGTGGCAGCGTGCTGCTTGTTTGTCTCTACGGTGTGGTGCCTGAGCTGGGCAGGGGGAAATAGGCGGGCTGGGCTGGAAGGTGCCTCTGGGCGCAGAGGTGGTGAATTCCAAATGCTCGGAGCATCTGTCTGTTTGCCATGTTGGGATCTAGGTTGGGGGAGTTAATAATAATAATAATAATAATAATAATAATAATAATAATAATAATAATAATAATAATAATAATAATAATAATAATAATAATAATAATAATAATAATAATAATAATAATAGGGTGAGGCTCACCCCCGCTATCTCCTTCCCCTTGGGGTGCTTTTGACACAGGCAGAGAAGACATGAGACCTTCTGAATGCTCTGAACTTTTATTATCAAGAAAAGCCACCTCCCAGTCTTCGCTAGTGCACTTATCTCTCTCAGGGATCAACAGTTCCACCTCTGACCAGAATTCAGCAACCTGCCCGGGTGTTAAACCGGGCTCAACTGTCCAATGCCAAACAGGTAAGTCTCTCTTAACAGAATGCCCCGGGTCCACTACAAGTCTGGTTAGTCCTCTTAATAACAGTAGGCTCTCACTTAAGACTCCTATCACCTCATCTCCGCACTCCTCGGCATCAGCTGCTTGAATGGGCTTGTTTCCTTCTCAACTCAATGGGAACTTTGCCATCTCTCTCCCAGGGCCTTCTGTTGCTCGCAACTGTAGGCCTTACACTCAAAGTATTCGTGCACCTGTCTCCTCTGCTCCCTTTCTGCCGTCTGCCCCCAAAATGGTGCTTTCCTTGCCTTTTTCTCACACCACTCACTTGGGAGGTAACAATTTGGCCCAACAGTTGGGTAAAGCATTGGTGCTGGAGATTTTAAGATACCTGGACACCTGGAGTTATTTATATACCCTGTGTAGGGTAATATGGTCTACCATCATACCTAAGGGGCTATTGGAGGACATAATGTGACCCATGGTGTTTGAATCATTCACATAGGGGGGTAAACACAGAAGTGTGTGGAGTCCTGATGGCCACTTATGGGTCAGTTGCAGGCCATCTGAGTATAAAGTTGGGGATTATTGCATTGTTTAAAAGTGATGGCATTCATCTATTGGACATGGGTTTGGATGTGTTTCTGAGTGATATCAAGAGGGCCCTGCAGGCCAAGTTGTCAGGCCTGGATGGGAGGCATGGGGTATAGCAAGGCTACCCCCAGTCCAGTGGTGGGTAGTGTGGATTGCTCAGGCAAATGGTGAGACCCAAGTAAAAATTTAACTATAGTCCATCCAACCTCCGGGCACTGCGGATCTGGGGATTACACTGGAAAGGATGTGCTGGAATTCCTCCCTGAGGTCAGAGCCACCATTAAAGGGGCTTTGTAGAAGTACTTGAAGTTACCCCCCACCCAGAATGGGGGAAAAACACATTAACAGGCACGCAAACTACAGAAGCGCAGCTCCCTACCTTGCAACTGCTTGAGAAATCTACCCAAAAGTTCCAAAAAGTCCCCAAAACGCTGCCAAATATTTCCAGAATGCCTCCATAACAGGCAGTTTCTGTTCTCTGCATCTGACTATATAATACTTCCTGCTTCACACTTGCAGTACTGTAGTGGGGTATGGCCACTAGATGGCAGTATTGCAATTTGAAACTTTTCATAACTCAAAAAACCAGAGTTAAATTTCATATTTCAAAATTTTCCTATACCTGTGGATTTCCTTTCGTAATTCAGGTTTTTCTTAATTCAAGGCATTCATAATTCAAGGCATTACTGTACAGGTGTAGGGGATAAAACTTGGAAGCATTTCTGATTTATAATCTACTCTCTAAATGCTGTATGCATCCTCAACAAACTTTCTCACCTACAGGTTCCCATTGAGGGAAGCACAGAAGGACAAGAGGACATGGCCATTTTTATTTTTATTTTTAAAAAGTTAAATAAGATAGAAATTAAGGAATGTGGGGGTCACTGAAGAAAAATAATTCAACCTCTGTAGGTCTTAGAGAGTTTCCAGTTGAGGGTTTAATAGCGCAGTTGCACTACTTCATTTATGGAATGTTACCTCTGATCCAGAGGTATCATTTTCCATTTAGTTTCTTCTGTGTTTCCTCATCACTTCTTCCATCTTCTTTTCCCACCACAAAAATCTAATGAGGATAAAATAGAAGAGTTGTAGAGTGGCTTTTGAGTGATAGCACTAGGAACTGTCCACCAGCACAGCTAAATATAGTTTTGAGTGAATAACAAAGGCTGATCCACATGGTGCCCATACTATCCTGCAGAGGAGTCAAGGGATCTTGAATACTATTATTCTTGAATTTGACCCCAACAGCCAAGCGCTCAACCTCTGGAAGTGGATTGTCTGTGGATGACTCTTCCATCTGACCACTTTTGATCACCTCATTACATAGATTAATTCCAGAAGCTGCCCCATAGACCCCAATTTACACTCAACCATGTGAGCTACACCCAGGCCAGGAATACTGTCATATCAAGTGATTTTACTTTATACAGCTAAAACTGTATACATGGCATTCCTGTTTTCTCACAGCGGGATTCTGATAAATAATTCAATGTTTGCATGTTTTGACATATTTACAATATTCAGCTGCCAACAAGAGCAAATGAAATTCAACACAAACAGAAGGCCCTTGCAGTTCTTTACATTTTAATGTGTCCTTGAAGAATAACATTCTCTGCTACAAATTAGCTGTGCATAATGTCTCAAAAACCGCTGGCACGCTTTCTGCCCCATTCTACAGATTTTGCATATAACAAAACCACAGCCCTTAGCCTGTCACAGTGAGCAAAACAACACTGATAGTGATAGAAATATAAAGACAAAGCTGCTATTTTGCTTCTCCCCTCACAGCCAATGTCTATCTTGATATTGGCAAAGCCACTGCACATAGCTTCCCATGAGGCTGATAGGGCAGAGGAAGAGAAGAGGGTGGATGGGTGCCTGTGTGTCGATTCAAGCAAACATTTTGTCCTTAAAAGCAAAGCAACAGCAATAAATATGTTTAAAGCCAATGATGAAGCAACAACTTGATATTGCTAAGCAACTGACAAAAAGACATTAGGAGAAAAGACAAGGCACAAAGCGAGAGAACATTTAATATGAATGCTAAAGTCGTAAATGGGGGATGCACAGTCTTGACATTTTGATGCGGGGCATACCCCTCCTACACAGTTCAAGAGCTGTGGGGATTTCCAGGGGGATCAAAATGGAATGAGAGAACCATGTGGTGCTATTGTTTGAGGGCTTTCTCCTGCCCTTCCATGTATCTTTGCCAGGGGGGAAAAAAAACTCAGTCGCCATTTTATATGTTCCCCTTCATCTTTGCTCCCAAAAAAAGGTTGATTTTCCTGTGAAAACTCAGAGCTTCAAATCATTACTCTTAAAAGCAACACCTTGGTAGTTAATTTTTGGAAGTAACATGTGTGACGATATCACACACCTTGTGTATTTACTCTCTGCCACCACCAGATTAACTGGACACTTATATAACCAACTGACACTCAAAACTGACTCTCAGATAACTGATCCTCAACTCCCCCCTCACATCAGGATTCTACCCATATACAGTGGACCCTCATATAACAAACAGTTTGTATAACATAACATCTGTACAACATAAAAATTTCTGGAGATAGGGGAAATTTGCTTAACAGAATTGCCTATGGGGCAAACCCATACAACATAAAAATGGTCACAATTAGGGATTACTCCATTTTCAATGCATTCCTATGGGAAATTTGTATAAAGGGAAATTTGCTTAACAGAATTTCATTTGGAATGGATTAATTCCTTTATACAAGGTACCGCTGTATATCCATTAGTCCCTCAAACAAGTAAGTGATTGGCTAAACAACATACTAATAAATATTCATATACAGTAATAAATATTCATGACTAGCTCCCTGTTCACCACAATATGTTGTCCATTATTCAGGAACATATAATTTAATGAACGTGTTATTAATTGAAATCTAGAAGTTGACTCATGGCAACTGGACTTCTTTTCTTGAGAGACTGAAACATTTCACTGCTCATCCAAACAGCTTCATCAATCTGAGGAAAGCAGAGTCAGCAGTATACCTCCATTTGAAGGACAAAGGGCACGCATTCAAAGATGAGAATGTACACATATTAGACAGAGAAGAGAGGTGGATTGAGAGAGGGGTCAATTCATGTGAGTATTGAAAGCCCCTCTCTCAACAGAGGTGGGAGGCTCAGGCACATTCTATCTGCTACTTATCAGGCAGTGATTTCAACAATCCCCAGACATCAAAAAATACTTCACACTTCCATTACCAAGGCCATAGTTAACTACCCACACTTAAGGGGTGTTGGGAAGGTTAAAGGTGGGACTTTCATGCACCTTAGGCCATTGTCCACCTAATGAGCCTATTGAGACTATTGTCCGCCTAACGAGTCTATTCAGGCCAGTGTTCATTTTATGAGCCTATTTCAGACCAGGGTGACATGAGGTCAAAGTGAACTATAAAATGGAGGACTTGCAACTAGCTTTCCTCAAACTGACTAAACTGCTTGGATGAGCAGCGAAACATTTCTATCTCTCAAGAAATGAAGTCTGGTTGCCATGACTCAATTTTCATATAATTCCCAGTAAGCAGTGAGACTTTGAATTAGAAGAATGCTGGGGCTTACAATCAGAAAGTCCTGCCCCTTCCATTAACAATCTAAGTCAGAGCTTCTCTGCCTTGGGTTGCCAGATATTCTTGGTCTTTTTTTACAGAAATCCTATCCAGAACAGCTAATGGTGGAAGCTTATGGGAATTTTAGTCCAAGGACATCTGGGGACTCCAAACTGGGAACTACAGTTCAAAACAAATATGTACTAGGTTCTCATAGTTTTGGCTGAATTTGAATGAAATAAGGGTCCATCAAATCCTACATTTTAAAAATCTCACCTTTATCTCAAAATGGGCTATAGATGTATTTGTCCCTAAGAGATCTTTGATCTGAATTTTCCAGGTATGAGACAGATCACTGCAATGTGGTCCTCCTAAAATATCCTATGAGAGGACAGGCTCTGTTAATCCTGAAATCCTTTGTTCTAACCTGAGTGCTGTGTCTCTCCTATCTAATGGCAAAGCATTCTTGAGACATAATTCCAGTAGAAGTCAATATACATGGAATCTGCTTTTGCAGAGTAAATCACTCATTACATAGAATTAGTTCATTATATTCTCCAAGAAGACATTATAAGTCTAGGATAATGCCAGACTTTAAAGGTTACCAAGGGACTCTTTGTGGAAACAATTCATAGCTTTACAGCCATTATGAGGATTTAGTTTCAAAGAATGACCCATTGGGCACTGGAGACTGAAATGAAAAACAACATCCCAGTAAATGGATTCCAAGAGAAGCACTTAGAAATGTGCACAAAATGTTACAACCACCCATTTTGTGGTTGTAAGCAGAAGTCAATTTTTAAAAGATGGAAATTAGCTTTCTCCCCCCCCCTCTTTTTAATGCATTACCATCTTAAATGCAGCAAGGAAATTCAAAAATGAATATATGTTACCTGGTCTTCATATCTAAATGTTGTTGCTGATGGAACTTCTAAGAGGAAAATTTGGTCTTCCCCCTTTGAAAAGGTTTTTGTCTCAGCATTGATATATTAATGTTGAGCAAGCACTAAATGAATTTTGAAAGTTACTCAAATTTCTTTTAAAAGAGAAGGAGGACAGAGGGCGAGGAAATGAATAAATAGCTTAATGGAAAAAAATTTAAAAGGAAAGTTAGACAACAAAAGCATCTTCTGAAAATAGGAACATCTGTGTCTAGTGAGCACTAAAATTGTTATCTCTCCACCGAGACCACGTGTTAAACACTTTTGGCTCCCCGAACTAATTGAAAGGGTTTATCTTCCCATATAGGCAGTCTTCAGTGTTTGACACTGGAGTGCACTTCAGCCATTTTCTCATCAACCCATTCTTGGCTGCTGTTTGATAGCTCATCTATAACTAAAGTGCTATACAGTTCAGAGACGCCACATGATTTACAGTTTTACTGTGCAGCAAATAATGTAGGTTCACCACAAAAGCAACCACTCTTTTGAAGTCCTGTATAGTCTCCTCTTTCCCAGCAACCTTTACTGGCCTAAATTCTATAGATATTATAAGGACTGCAATTTTTATCATCCCCGGGCAATGCAGCCAACTCTTGGGAAGAATGGGAGCTGGGGACATCTAAACCAGTGCTTCCAAACCTTGGGGCCCTAGTTGTTCTTGTACTACAAGAACATGTTTGGATTATAACTCCCAGAATACTTTAGCCAGCATTGCCAATGAAGGCACTAACCAAAAAAAGCAGCTTTCTGCATCTCTGGTTTATGAATTCCAAACAGCCTTAGCTGTTTTCTTCGCTGGCTGTCTGATAACAAAGCCACTCTTCTCTGAAGCTCTTTGATTTGAGACTCGTTAGCCATTGTTTTCTTATATGAGTCTTCTGCAAGAGCTTTTGTAGTTTTAATTTCCTCTGCCATCCCCTCTATTTTTTCCTGCAACATTTTAATATCAGTTCTTATATTGAATTCCATATTAGAGAGAAGTTGTGCTAGGTCTTTCACTTCCTTTTTGGTAGCCATTTTCTCCACCTCTTCTGATCTTCTTTATTTACTGTCCTTATTTCCAATATTTTATCACCCAGGTGGGGTATTGACTCACCAACTTCAACTCTCAGTATTGTTGTCACATAGGAGAGCCAGCAGAGATAAAAGGCCTCTTTTCTTCTCCTCTTGGGAAGCTTATCTTATTTTCCTTGCCGGAGGGAAACATGAAGGCGTCTATCCCGGTCAACGCATGCGTGGAACCCCCCGAACTGGGATTTAAGTATGATGACCCATACCTCTCCCTGACCTCGGAAATTCTCTTGTCTCGGTTCTTGTTTCAAGACAAGAGCCCATGAAGTAAGGCTCGTCATACAATGTGCGCATTCTCCATCTAGTGGCAGGAGTGCAAAGTTGCATTCTTCAGTACAATCCCCAATGGCGTAAACAATGCGTCACAGAGAGGGAAGAAGGCATAAAACTTCGAACCTTGCTGCTTAACGCATGAAAGGCAAAGTTACGTATCGAAATATCAAAAAACGGAAGGTCGGACCAAAAAGAAGAAGAAGGGAAAACGAAGGCAGGGAAGTGCAGATGTTTTCACGAAACAAGGACATGAAGTAACAGTCATCACAATACCATCAATTACACCCATGGGTAAACGGGAACAGGGACAGAACCAGGACAAGACCATGTGACCACAAACGGCGTTATCACGAAATGAACGTAATCTCAGAACGAGGAAGGATGTGAAGTAACCGTCTTTTTCTTTTTTTGTTGTTCTTGGTCGCTGCTTGTTTTGTTGTTTTGTTTAACAGCTGTGAATGTGTCAATTGACTGAAATGAGCCATGGTGCATTATGGAGACCTTATATGGAAATCAATAAGGGTTTGGCTGTTGTATTTTTACCAACAAGAAAATTCAGTTGTGATGCTATCTGTATCAGATGGTAAAAAAACATGGCTGTCCTGTGCATGACAGATATTTGCTGCTGCACCTGTGGCAGCATAATATCTTGAGGTGACCTTGATCTTCCAAAAGATGCTCTTTTATTGTATTAAAAGTATTTGTACCCCAAAGCTAAATTCATGAAGTTTTTTAGGTCTTTTCTGTTTACTAGGATTCATCTACCCTTTTTCAATCTTTCAAGTATTTCAAAAATGTTATCATAACTCCCCACCCCATCCTCTTTTTTTCAAAGCTAAACATGCCTAATTCTTTTGCTCTTTCCTCATAGGGCTAGGTTTCCAGTCCTCTGATCATACTTGCTGCTCTCTTGTTTCCATTTGTTGGCATTCTTCATCAAGTGTGGTGTCTAAAAATGGTAATCTTGACCACTGCCACGTACTGAAGCTATGAAAGCCCTTAGGCTTCAATTAAAGTAGATTCTGTCTAAGCACGTCTCTGTCTATTGCAGATGAGATGGCTCTTTAAATTTTCAGAAACAGTAGTCAGAAAAAATACTGCAGAAATGGTATTGTAGGTGAAGAATGCTTTGGAGCATCACTTTGGGGCTCCATTTTCTTTTTCTCTTTTTCCTCCCAAAGCAGGAGCAGTAAGTGTTGCAGAGTTTTGTATTTCTGGTAGAAGTATTTATTTATTTATTTATTTATTTATTGAGCTTATAAACCGCCCGTCTTCCCGAAGGAACTCCGGGCGGTTTACAACATAGGAAAATACTAATAACAACTATTAAATAGAAAGAATTAGACAATTTAACACAAATAAATAAACTGAACAATGAAGAGTAGCTAACAGATGGCGGAAGGGGGGAGAAGAAGGGGGGGAAGTACAGAGATACACAAAAGGGACTCAATCCCTTTCTCATTAACAAGCATTTAAAGTATTCACTTTAAATTGTAGGAGAAGGAATATAAAATGTTTCTTTACTTAAAGTTGTTTGAAATTACTGACTTGTGTATACTGCTTTCCCAACTGCACACATGCTAGCAACCAACTGAACAGATCAACAGCAACAAACAACTCACACCAAGTGAAAAAAGAGATGGAACACACACCATCATAACACGGGTCACCACACAATAAACACTTGAACTGCATGATGCTGCTTCTCAACCATTTGGGAAAGGGTAATTAATTCACTAATTCCTAGTGACTAAATGCTTCCAGTTCCCAAACTCTGATTTCCGCCTGTCTATATGAAACTCTCTGAGAAGATACCATTATATTTTCGAATCTAAAAAATAATGCTGACAGATTTGTCGATGATGCAGCACACAGAAAGCTCAAGAAGAATGTACTTAAGCAAAGCCTATGACAGGCAATAACCTTCCTGTGGTGTTCAAGAAAGAATGGGTAATCTGAGAAAAACCTAAACATATAAGGTGGACATACAAAAGCTATAAATCTAACTGAGATATCAGCATTAGTCTTTCCTATGGAAGAGTAACAGGGCAAGTTTCAATCTGCAGTTGTCATCTATTTAATTTCTGGTAGTTTTCCTGTTAGAAGCAATTGTTAGATAGTAACCACTAAGCTCTCACTTTTGTAAAGCAATAAAGGTGGTAAGGAATGAATGTTCAGGATAAAAATAGATGCATCAAAACTGGACATAATACAAGAAGCAGAATCTTTCAAATCATTTAGAAATGTACGGCTATCTAATACTATCAATACTATCTAATACTATCAAAGAGGTTTTTATGGCACTTTACGTAAAAGATACAGCAAACATTGCTTCTACTATTGGAAAATGCTGCATAGCTCAAAGATGCTCAGAAATATTTCTGTCTGCCCTTCCCATGAACTTTCATCTTAAAATCAACAAGGTATTTCTTGCACTCTAAAAGCAACTGGTAATACTTTATAGATATTTAACTCTGTTAAGCTCCCTCCATCATCCTTGTTGTGCATGGTTAAGAAAGGCTGATGTCTCTTA
The DNA here is from genome assembly GCA_029282475.1 of Phrynocephalus forsythii. Taxonomy (NCBI): domain Eukaryota; kingdom Metazoa; phylum Chordata; class Lepidosauria; order Squamata; family Agamidae; genus Phrynocephalus; species Phrynocephalus forsythii. The sequence continues at coordinate 40,762,763 of JAPFRF010000006.1, forward strand.
TCTCTGTGGTAAACTGCTTGTAAAGGTTCCCAAGCTCACAAGCCACAAAAGATAGTAAAAGCTCCCCACTCAATATTCCATACATTTAAGTAACATATTTATGGCCGTTTTATGCTCCTTTAACAACTATGGTTTCCACACAAATCCTTCAAATAATGGTAACTTGATTGTCCTTAGAACAATTCCCACAAATCATACCATATACCCCATAGTTCTTCTAGGGGAAATAAATTGTTGTTGGAGGGGTTAGGTATGTTCAACTGGAACTCCTTTTGTAGATCCACCTTCCAAGGCAAACAGGAAATCTTGCAATGCTGGCAAGTTCATTTCAACAAGATTCCAACAATGAATGTCTGCACCCACCAATCCCTGAAGGCACCTATGGAACAATTCTGCCCATCACCACCACATAAGTCACCAGTGTGGTAGACAGTACAACGGATAGGAAGGACCCAGACTCGATTATCTACCACTGATTTCTGGACATTACAGGAACTTCAAGACACAGGGATAACTTGCCTGACAGATTTCTTCAAAGCCATAACGAATAGCAGCTGTGTACCAACTGATTGGGCAAAAAGCATAACAGTCCCCATATTCAAGAACAAGGGTGACCCAGATGACTGCACCAACTATCATCCAACCTGCCTCCAGCCCCCACTATGAAGATCTTTGAGAAAATGCTGGTCTGGACCCTCACATTCACAACATTGTCTAACTCACCACCAACCACTGTACCCTCTTCAAAGGATACAGATTGACCAATGCCATCTTTGAAACTCATCAAATCACAGAGAAACATTGAGAGAAGACCCAACAATTGAACAGGGCATTCTTAGGTCTGGAGAAGGCATTCAACTATATCCCACATGAATTGATATCGTGTGCCTTCTACTCATTGTTTGGGTCAAAATGCTATACAAGAACTCCAGAAGATGTGTGTGATGCTCAGCTGGCCTCTCTAACAGTTTTCCAGCGACAGGCTCTGCACTGACATTGCTCCTGTTCAGATTAGTCATGGATACCATCACACAAGACCTGCAGCAAAATGTTCCCTGGGCCATGCTTTGTACCCACAATGTCATGCTACCACTAGGAACAAATTGCAGTAGAAAGTTTGGACATGGAATGACTGCCTCAACTACTTTGGACTCCACCTAGGCAACAGGAAAGCTGAATACTTACATACTGTTGCCACCCATGGAACACTCCAAATAAATGTTAAAAAAAATCTAAAGAAAATTGATATCTTTTGGAATTTTTGCTCCAATCTCCAAGGCAATGGTGGCATCAGTGGTGACATGCCAGCAAGGGGTGGTGCTTTGTGATGGACAAATGCCAATCCATCTCAAATCCAAGATGTATAAGATGATTGTCTGCTCTGTTGCACTGTATGGAACAAAGTGCTGGGCAGCAAAAATGGGCATAGAGAGCTGCATCTCCCTACTTGACCACATCACAAATGATACTACCAGAGAGCAACTAGGTGTGGTATTAATAAAAGGGAAGATGAGAGAAAGCTGCCTCCACTAGTGTGGACATATCCTCAGAGCAGCACCTTCCACCATTGCTCAAACTGCTTATCACCTAAAAATATATGGCCATTGGCCACTTGGTAAGCCATAAAAGAGATACAGTGACCCCCTGCCATTTTGCGGTTCAGATATTGCGGCCCTGCTACATCGCGTCGCTCTCCGTCGCCCCCCAGGCACCTCCGAAAGGCCTCAGAACTGCTCGGGAGGGCTGCACAGAGTGAACATGTCGCTCTCCATCGCCCCCTGGGCGCCTCCAAAAGGCCTCGGAACCGCTTGGGAGCGCTGCGCAGAGTGAACATGTTGCTCTCCGTCGCCCCCCCGGTGCCTCTGAAGGGCCTCGGAGCCGCTCGGGAGGGCTGTGCAGAGCGAACGTGTCGCTCTGCGCTCCCCCCATGCTCCTTCAAGGCTTTTGGGACAGGCACGTGATCGCCCCCCCCTGCTCCCCTGCTTCCACATATTGCGGATTTTCATGGATCGCGGGTGGGGTGGGTCCCTAACCCCCGCAATCGGTGGGGGATTACTGTAACAAGACACTATTAATAAGGACTGGAAGTTGAGTCATGGCAACTGGACTCAACTTCCAGATAAACTCACCTGGATGACTGAGAATCTTCTCAGACATATCTCAATAAGGACGTGAAAATCATTGGCCTATACTTTAAAGATGTGGTCAATTGGACAAAGTTGTATTTAGGATCTGGAACGTTGACCCTTCACCTGTGAGAAAATGCTAGGAAGAAGAAGAACTGGAACTCTGTAGGTGAGTTGAATTAGAACTTTCAGAACCCTTCAGCCAGCATAACTAATCAAATTGCCAAAATCCTGTTACTCAGAATAGTAAATCACACAAAAGTAGGGCCACTGAATCAATGCTCTTCCATAAGCTCCAATGATTCAAATGGGGCTACTCTAATTGTAACTGTCCTTTGAATAGTTAGTTGCAATTAGACTAGGCCCATTTGAATCAATGAAATGTGTGGGGAAGCTGACTCAGCAAATCCTTACTGATCCAATTGGCCTACTGCAGTATGATATACTACACCAGTGGTTCTCAACCTGTGGGTCCCCAGATGTTCCTGGACTGCAACTCCCAGAAATTCTGGCAAACTCACCTAGTGATGATGACTTCTGGGAGTTGCAGTCCAGGAACATATGGGGACTCACAGATTGAGGACCACTGTACTAGACTAAACAACAGGATTTTGATCATTGCATGGTCATACTTAGATCAAATTATGCTTAGTAATATTTTTCCTGCCATGAACATGAAATGGCATAATTTCTGAAAAGCAAAACATACATTGTTAGAGAAAAGAATGCATAAAGAGTTACAGGCAACACATCGTTTTAGCTGAAATCATGCAATGGTTCCAGATACATGATTTCAGCAGGTCTTCACATCTGACACATGAGATTTGCAAATGAAATCCATGGGTATATGCTGAAACTCAATTACAAATGAAAGCTTGCTGATTTGCAAACTATGAGAGCAACCGCAAGCTCCTGCTGTGATAATCAGATACTTTCATCAGTCAAAGAATTCTTGCTTCCAATGAAGTATTCCCTATAATGTATTATTACAGTATACTAAAATATACTAAAACATACTGTTATAAACACTTATCTTCATAAATGAAGAGTGTAAGATTACTGTAGGGGAACAACTGCTATTTGTGCCACTGAATAGCTAGGATGCCCATTATTTGTTAATGAACCTTGTTCATGCAATTTGTACAATGAATCGTGTGGAGTGAACATCTAAAAGAGGAAAAACACCATAGCTACTAGCTAGTGTTTGAAGATACAGCTTCCCACTACAGCAGTGCTTAAAAGGTAGTTATATTGTTTGTAAGAACTCAGTAAAACATCCCAAGTTGGCATGCAGCCAGCCAGCAAGCAGTAGCAACGATTACTTAAGTGCCTTTTTTCATATTGATTCATTCAACATATCATTCAGAGAGACACAAATCTTTGCATCCACTGACAATATGCTATTATTGCTAAAAAATGTGGCAAACACAGATAGATGAGCTTTACATTCACATTTCTGCTTCTTCAGCAAGAAAACGAAGATTCAACCAACATTTTGTAGCTCAGTATTAAAATGTGCTGTAAAAACATTTTGATGTTTTGTGCAGTTTTTTTTTCTTTTTTAGGAAACCAAGGTGATAAACAGGATATGGAAAGAAAACAAAGCAAACCCTTCCATGCATTGAGCCAGAAAGGATGCTGCAAAGGTATGGAAAAGAAGCATTACCACTCTCACGTATATAGTGTGAACAGAGAATACAAGAGAAAGCCTTCTCTGCTGTTGCTCCCAAGCTGTGAATTGCCTCTTAGATGTCATTCTTCAGGCAGGAAAAGATTGTGCTGTACAGGCAGGCTTTCCATCTGTGGCAAGCTGTCTAAGATAATTTTTAAAATTGGATTTTTATGTTTCTTTAATGTGTTTTTAGAACTATATCTGTCTACCTGTGTTAATATTGTGACTGTTTTTTTTAAATGCTATACTAATTCACTGGGTTTTAAAAAGCTTTCGTTTGTTTTGAAATTGTAAGCTGCCTTCAGTCTTCTTGAGAAAAAGGTTGGAGCACAAATATATAAATCAAATACAGTAGCACTCCCATATCCACTTCTTCACAAATTCAGTTATCTATGGTTTGCAATCATTGGGGGGGGGGGTCTGGTGTGAAAGCTGTGCCACGTGGCCTAACCCTTTTGCCTCCTGCACCCCCCACCACCACTAGGCAGAGCAGCTGACTGGATGTCGTGAAGGCACACTACTGCACTGCCCGGTTCCCAACCTGGGAAGCTCGAACAACCGGGGGTATACCCAAGCAGTTTCAGCTTCCTGGGTGGTGGATCAGGTGGTGCAGTAGCAATCCTTTGTGCCAACTAGTCCACCATGTTGCTCAGAGGCAGGGGTGGGGTGTTCGGGGCAACAGCATTCACCTCCATCACCCCACCACCTCTGGTGCCACTGTTACACTTGGATAAGAGTGTTTGCTCTTCTCCATTGATTTCAGTATCCATGGGGAGGCCTGGAATCAATCCCCTGTGGATACAGGGGTCCTACTGTAAAGTCAGGCAGAATATTGTTTGTTACAGTACATATTAACATTGCATTCTTACTATCAAGAAGAGGAAAGATATTTCTGGAATTTTCTCCCTTAGCTGCTATAATAACTTGGTTGTCCCTGGGTACTATGGACTTTGACTTGGGGGGGAGTGCAACATGTTCTGCTCTGTATCAAGCACACACCTAGCTTCACAGGATTAGCCCATTTTACTACCTGAAAGGACAACAAGCAAGATGTCCTTTCCCAAAGTATATACAGGAGCCAGCAGGGTTGGCAGCTGAATTTTATTTCTACTAAGAAGATCAGGCTAGTCTAAGGGCTTAAATCAGGACACATGAGATGTATTCAACTGTGTCCCTTAAGACCTTGGAGAATAATCAAGGTCTTAGAGCAGTGATGGCAAACCTTTTAGAGACTGAGTGTCCAAATTGTGACTCAAAACCCACTACTTTTTTGCAAAGTGCCAATACAGCAATTTAACCTGAATACAGGTGGCTGTGAAGGGGCGATGTCAGGTGCACACAGAAAGGGCTCCAAGTGCCATCAGTGTACTGATGGCTGCATGTCTCACCTCTCCAAATGACCACAGTCAGTGACCTCCTATAGACAGCATAGGGGAGATCTCTGACCTCTGGGGCACCCCACAAGAGAGCGACCAAGGGACTGATAGTACGCCCTCCAGCGTAACTCGCTGGGCATGGCCCCCAAGAAAGGAACAGAGCCAGCTGAATGGTAGACCTCCAATCCCCACCTCAGAGACCCTGCCCAGGAGGATACCATGGGCAACGGTATCAAAGGCTGCAGACTAATTGAGGAGGACCAGCAAGGTTGAACAGCCCCTGTCAGCCACCCTCAAAAGATCATCATGCAACGCGACCAGGGCTGTTTCAGTCCCATAACATGGCCTGAACCTGGATTGGAATGGATCCAGATGTGATCTCCCTCCAGAAATGACTGGAGCCACTCGGCAGCAACCCGCTCCACCACCTTGCCCAGGAAGGGACCATTGGCTATCGGATGATAGTTAGACATATCGTCCACTGCCAGGCCAGCTCTTTTCAGAATGGGGTTAATCACTGTCTCCTTCAGGTGATAGGGAAAAACCCCATCCCTGAAGGAGGCAGTGGCAATTAATGAAGCCTATGTTCCCCTTGGTGACCTTGATCAGCCAGGATGGGCAGGGGTCAAGCAAAGAAGCCACCAGCTGGCATTGAACCAGCGGCCTGGAGGCCTCAGCAGGATTCACAGGCCCACAGTGAGTCATGGGGGCCACTGGTTTCCACCACCACCCATTATTCCTCATTATAAAATACAAAACAGTACAATGTGAATAAATAAAATCCCAAAAACAGAAATCAAATCATATCAAATTAAATCAAATTAACATTAGCCTAAACTATGACATATAAACAAATCACAATCCAAAAAATAAAACCAAACCAAACCAAAAGTACAATGGCCACCATGTATAAATGAAATCATAATGTCAGAGATGCATAAAACAGGGAGCAGAGATTTTAAAAGGAAGTAAATATGGAACAATAGGGCTATTGCCCACTTCTTGTGGGCAAAGGACTTCAGATAGCATCTCTATCTCTCCCCCCCCCCAGGTCAACAGTAGATTAAAGACATTTTAAGTGTTTCAATTTCAGTTGCTTAAATTGCCCAGGATCCTATGTTGCCCCTCCACTCATGTAATGGAGAGGCATTTTCTCCCACTGTGCCCTATCTGATGCCATTCCTATGTATCCGTCAGTCACCAGGGGGATATTTTTTTTCCATGGGACAAGAGTGAGCATAGGAATCAGGTCGGTCAGCAAGCTCCATTCCACAAATATAAATACTGCTCATGCCTTTCGGAAAAGTAAGATCTAAATCAATATTTCTGAAGTGAAGCAAGAAATAAACACGATCCTCACAGTTTGATGGCATGATGATTACACATCATATTAGAAAATATATTCATTTCTGCAGATGGCGAGATGGGTTTTCCCATCTGCATACTCCCAGCAATTGTATTAAAATATGTTGTTTAAATGCTACCCATGCAAAACACAAATATATATATATATATATATATATATATATATATATATATATATATATATATATATATATATATATATATATATATATATATATATATATATATATATATATATATATATATATATATATATGCATGTTAGGGTGGATTCGGGTTTCTTCCCGTGTAGAAATCTGGTTGTTTTGGACGAGTGAGACGTTTTTCTACACGAGGTCTCACTCTACGAAAACAAATATATATATATATATATATATATATATATATATATATATATATATATATATATATATATATATATATATATATATATATATATATATATATATATATATATATATATATATATATATATATATATATATATATATATATGCATGTTAGGTGGATTCGGTTTCTTCATCTTCAGGCTGGTGTTCTGGCTTCTTTCTTCTTGAAGCAAAGTGTGGTCTCAGTTGAAGTCCTTCTATAAATACTGCTGGGGGTGTGTGGTTTGCTTGCTCTGTTGCTGATTGTAGGTTCCTTTGTTCCTTTGTTCTTTTGTGATCTGCTGTGTGGCTGAGGCGATCGTTAAGGGATTAACTGCTGATGGCTGTTTAGATGGCTGTTTACATGCTGGTGGGTTAGATGGCTGGTAGGTTCTGGCAGTATCCTGGGCTTTGGTGGAGTGGGGTCCTGTGTCTTGTGAATTCATTTTGGTCTGGCTACGTGTCTGTGGTCTCCCAATGTTTTTTTGGGGTGTGTGAGTGTGCTCCATGTGGTGACTGGAGTGGGGTGCCGCAGTAGATGGTGCAGTCGTGGTTTTGTTATTGGATGGTGGTTTCGTTTCATCTGTGGGAAGGGTCTGGGTTTGTGTTTGGTGTGGATGGAAGGTGGTGGCATCTTGTGTCCTTTTGGACCTGGTGTCAGTCTTTGTGACAGAGGCTCGTCTGTTGATCAGGGCTAGTTTCCAGATGTCAGGCAAGCGGGAGGTGTCATCACGTTTATTCATGTTGTTTGGGTGTTTCTCTATTTCAATGGCTTCCATGATTATTCGACTGTTGAAGTGTTCAGTTTTGGAGATGAGTTTGGTTCTTTCAAAGTCAATTTCATGACCTGTTGTTTTTATGTGCTGGAAGAGAGAGGAAGATTTTTCTTCTTTTTTGACTGCGTTCTTGTGTTCTGCGATGCGTGCGCTTATTCTCCTGTTTGTTTGTCCGATGTATGTGGCTGGACAGACTTTGCATGGTATTTCGTAGACTCCTTGGTTTTCTAGCTCAATCTTGTCTTTGGGGTTTCTTAAGATGTTGGCTATTTTTTGGTCGGTGCAAAAGGCTGTCTTGATATTGTGTTTGTGGAGAATTTTGCTGATTTTGTCTGTGGTGCCTTTGATGTAAGGGAGGAGGGCGGTGCCGTTGTTCTCTTCTGTTTCTTGGTTCTTGGGGGTGTTTCCTTTTGGATTAGTTTGGTGATGGTGTTTTTTTGGAATCCGTTCGCAATTAAAACATTCGAGAGAGTGTGTAATTCAGTTTTTAGGTGGTCTTTGTCAGCGGGCGTTTGGTTCTGGAGATGAGGGTTTTTGCTACGGAGTTGATCTGTGCAGGGTGGTGGTGTGATTGTGCATTTAAGTAGCGGTTTGTATGTATGTTTTTTTTCTGGTAGATGGTATGTCCTAAGGAGCCGTCGGGTTTTTTGTAGATTAGGACGTCCAGGAAGGGAAGTTGGTTGTTGGCTTCTATTTCCATAGTGAATTGTATTTTTTTGGGGTGTAGGCTGTTGAGATGTGTGAGGAAGTTGTTCAGTTTATCTTTCCCGTGTGGCCAGATAACAAAGGTGTCGTCAACATATCTGAGCCAGAGTTTGGGTTTATGTTCGGACTTCTGTAACGCGTTGGTTTCAAAGTGTTCCATATATAGGTTTGCGATGACCGGTGAGAGGGGTGATCCATGGGTGCTCCTTCTATCTGTTTGTATCTTTGTCCATTGTGGATGAAGTATGTGTTGGTTAGGCAGTGGTTGGTCAGATCTAGGATGTGTTTGGGGGTTGTATTTGTTGTGGATAGCTGTCAAGGCTTCTTGAATGGGCACTTGTGTGAAGAGCGAAACAACATCGAAGCTCACGAGTAGGTCATTGGGTTGTAGGTCTTGTTTCTTTATAATTTCTATGAAGTGGAACGAGTTTTTGTACGTATGAAGTGATGGATTCTGCATAGGGCTGGAGTTGTTTGGCAAGAAATTTGGCGAGGTTTTGTAGAGGTGAGCCTATGGAGCTGACTATGGGTCTGAGAGGTGTTCCTTCTTTGTGAATCTTGGGGAGGCCGTAGAGCTTGGGGCATCTGGATGATTTCTCTCTGGGGATGATGCTTGGCTTGATTTCTTCACTTAAGGGAGAGGCTTTTATTTTGGCTTTGGTGATTTTTTCCAGGTAGGTGGTGGGGTCTGTGTTCAAAGGTATGTAAGCAGGGTCTTGTAGTAGGTTGGATAGTTTGGTTTGGTAGTCGGATGTGTTCATCACCACTGTGGCATTGCCTTTGTCTGCTGGGAGAATGATTATGTTGTTGTCTTTCCTCAGGTTGGAGAGGGCTGTTTGTTCTTCTTTGTGTAAATTGCTTCTGGGTGGTTTGCTGGAGCAGAGGACATTGGTGACTTCGAGTCTGATTTTGTTGGCTTCATCTGGGTTGATTTTGGTTAGGCTGGCTTCCACTCCGCATATGATGTTTTCGGTGGGGATGTGTCTGGGGGCGACTGCAAAGTTTAATCCTTTGGAAAGGACTTTGGTCTCTGCGATGGTGAGTGTCCTGTCTGATATGTTGTGAACTGTTTGTTTCATGGGTTGTTGTGGGGGGGGGTTGGGCTTCTGGCGTTTTTCCAGTTTGTGGAGTTTGTTGGTGTGTGTGTCTGTCTTGTGGGAGGTCTCTGTTTCAGCTCTCCAGGCGGCAAGTTGCTTGGATTTGTTCCAGAGTGTTGGGTGGATTTTGTTGCTGAGTTTGAGGTGGAGAATGAGTAGGTCTCTGTTGGTTTGATCTAGTAGGTATCTTTTCCTGTGTAGTTCGCTTCTGATTAGGGCTAGTTCTGTTCTTTTCAGGATCCTTTCGCTGGATGGGGTTTTTGAGTGGAATTTCAGTTGGAAGCTTGTGGGGATCACATTTTTGTCTCGGCAGTTGCGTAGGAATGCAATGTCACATAAGATGGTGGCTCTTCGGACTTCTAGTTTCTCGTAGGTTCTGGTCAGCTGGAAGGTTTCCTCCCCGTAGAGGTCGGATATTTGTTTTCGTAGATTTTCACGGGTATAGGTATGCATGTTAGGGTGGATTCGGGTTTCTTCCCGTGTAGAAATCTGGTTGTTTTGGCGACGTTTCGACGAGGTCTCACTCGTCATCTTCAGGCTGGTGTTCTGGCTTCTTTCTTCTTGAAGCAAAGCGTGATCTCAGTTGAAGTCCTTCTATAAATACTGCTGGGGGGGTGTGGTTTGCTTGCTCTGTTGCTGATTGTAGGTTCCTTTGTTCTTTTGTGATCTGCTGTGTGGCTGAGGCGATCGTTAAGGGATTAACTGCTGGTGGGTTGGATGGCTGTTTAGATGGCTGTTTAGATGCTGGTGGGTTAGATGGCTGGTGGGTTCTGGCAGCATCCTGGGCTTTGGTGGAGTGGGGTCCTGTGTCTTGTGAATTCATTTTGGTCTGGCTACGTGTCTGTGGTCTCCCAATGTTTTTTTGGCGTGTGTGAGTGTGCTCCATGTGGTGACTGGAGTGGGGTGCCGCAGTAGATGGTGCAGTCGTGGTTTTGTTATTGGATGGTGGTTTCGTTTCATCTGTGGGAAGGGTCTGGGTTTGTGTTTGGTGTGGATGGAAGGTGGTGGCATCTTGTGTCCTTTTGGACCTGGTGTCAGTCTTTGTGACAGAGGCTCGTCTGTTGACCAGGGCTAGTTTCCAGATGTCAGGCAAGCGGGAGGTGTCATCACCGCTTCGATGTTGTTTCGCTCTTCACACAAGTGCCCATTCAAGAAGCCTTGACAGCTATCCACAACAAATACAACCCCCCCAAGCACATCCTAGATCTGACCAACCACTGCCTAACCAACACATACTTCATCCACAATGGACAAAGATACAAACAGATAGAAGGAGCACCCATGGGATCACCCCTCTCACCGGTCATCGCAAACCTATATATGGAACACTTTGAAACCAACGCGTTACAGACGTCCGAACATAAACCCAAACTCTGGCTCAGATATGTTGACGACACCTGTGTTATCTGGCCACACGGGAAAGATAAACTGAACAACTTCCTCACACATCTCAACAGCCTACACCCCAAAATACAATTCACTATGGAAATAGAAGCCAACAACCAACTTCCCTTCCTGGACGTCCTAATCTACAAAAAACCCGACGGCTCCTTAGGACATACCATCTACCAGAAAAAAACACATACAAACCACTACTTAAATGCACAATCACACCACCACCCTGCAGAGATCAACTCCGTAGCAAAAACCCTCATCTCCAGAACCAAACGCCTCGCTGACAAAGACCACCTAAAATCTGAATTACACACTCTCTCGAATGTTTTAATTGCGAACGGATTCCAAAAAAACACCATCACCAAACTAATCCAAAAGGAAACACCCCCCAAGAACCAAGAAACAGAAGAGAACAACGGTACCGCCCTCCTCCCTTACATCAAAGGCACCACAGACAAAATCAGCAAAATTCTCCACAAACACAATATCAAGACAGCCTTTTGCACCGACCAAAAAATAGCCAACATTTTAAGAAACCCCAAAGACAAGATTGAGCTAGAAAACCAAGGAGTCTACGAAATACCATGCAAAGTCTGTCCAGCCACATACATCGGACAGACAAACAGGAGAATAAGCGCACGCATCGCAGAACACAAGAACGCAGTCAAAAAAGAAGAAAAATCTTCCTCTCTCTTCCAGCACATAAAAACAACAGGTCATGAAATTGACTTTGAAAGAACCAAACTCATCTCCAAAACTGAACACTTCAACAGTCGAATAATCATGGAAGCCATTGAAATAGAGAAACACCCAAACAACATGAATAAACGTGATGACACCTCCCGCTTGCCTGACATCTGAAACTAGCCCTGGTCAACAGACGAGCCTCTGTCACAAAGACTGACACCAGGTCCAAAAGGACACAAGATGCCACCACCTTCCATCCACACCAAACACAAACCCAGACCCTTCCCACAGATGAAACGAAACCACCATCCAATAACAAAACCACGACTGCACCATCTACTGCGGCACCCCACTCCAGTCACCACATGGAGCACACTCACACACCCCAAAAAAACATTGGGAGACCACAGACACGTAGCCAGACCAAAATGAATTCACAAGACACAGGACCCCACTCCACCAAAGCCCAGGATGCTGCCAGAACCCACCAGCCATCTAACCCACCAGCATCTAAACAGCCATCTAAACAGCCATCCAACCCACCAGCAGTTAATCCCTTAACGATCGCCTCAGCCACACAGCAGATCACAAAAGAACAAAGGAACCTACAATCAGCAACAGAGCAAGCAAACCACACCCCCCCAGCAGTATTTATAGAAGGACTTCAACTGAGATGACGCTTTGCTTCAAGAAGAAAGAAGCCAGAACACCAGCCTGAAGATGACGAGTGAGACCTCGTCGAAACGTCGCCAAAACAACCAGATTTCTACACGGGAAGAAACCCGAATCCACCCTAACATGCATATATATATGCATCCAGCAAACCACCCAGAAGCAATTTACACAAAGAAGAACAAAAAGCCCTCTCCAACCTGAGGAAAGACAACAACATAATCATTCTACCAGCAGACAAAGGCAATGCCACAGTGGTGATGAACACATCCGACTACCAAGCCAAACTATCCAACCTACTACAAGACCCTGCTTACATACCTTTGAACACAGACCCCACCACCTACCTGGAAAAAATCACCAAAGCCAAAATAAAAGCCTCTCCCTTAAGTGAAGAAATCAAGCCAAGCATCATCCCCAGAGAGAAATCATCCAGATGCCCCAAGCTCTACGGCCTCCCCAAGATTCACAAAGAAGGAACACCTCTCAGACCCATAGTCAGCTCCATAGGCTCACCTCTACAAAACCTCGCCAAATTTCTTGCCAAACAACTCCAGCCCTATGCAGAATCCATCACTTCATACGTACAAAACTCGTTCCACTTCATAGAAATTATAAAGAAACAAGACCTACAACCCAATGACCTACTCGTGAGCTTCGATGTTGTTTCGCTCTTCACACAAGTGCCCATTCAAGAAGCCTTGACAGCTATCCACAACAAATACAACCCCCAAACACATCCTAGATCTGACCAACCACTGCCTAACCAACACATACTTCATCCACAATGGACAAAGATACAAACAGATAGAAGGAGCACCCATGGGATCACCCCTCTCACCGGTCATCGCAAACCTATATATGGAACACTTTGAAACCAACGCGTTACAGAAGTCCGAACATAAACCCAAACTCTGGCTCAGATATGTTGACGACACCTTTGTTATCTGGCCACACGGGAAAGATAAACTGAACAACTTCCTCACACATCTCAACAGCCTACACCCCAAAATACAATTCACTATGGAAATAGAAGCCAACAACCAACTTCCCTTCCTGGACGTCCTAATCTACAAAAAACCCGGTTGCTCCTTAGGACATACCATCTACCAGAAAAAAACACATACAAACCACTACTTAAATGCACAATCACACCACCACCCTGCACAGATCAACTCCGAAGCAAAACCCTCATCTCCAGAACCAAACGCCTTCTGACAAAGACCACCTAAAAACTGAATTACACACTCTCTCGAATGTTTTAATTGCAACGGATTCCAAAAAAACACCATCACCAAACTAATCCAAAAGGAAACACCCCCAAGAACCAAGAAACAGAAGAGAACAACGGCACCGCCTCCTCCCCCTTACATCAAAGGCACCACAGACAAAATCAGCAAAATTCTCCACAAACACAATATCAAGACAGCCTTTTGCACCGACCAAAAAATAGCCAACATTTTAAGAAACCCCAAAGACAAGATTGAGCTAGAAAACCAAGGAGTCTACGAAATACCATGCAAAGTCTGTCCAGCCACATACATCGGACAGACAAACAGGAGAATAAGCGCACGCATCGCAGAACACAAGAACGCAGTCAAAAAAGAAGAAAAATCTTCCTCTCTCTTCCAGCACATAAAAACAACAGGTCATGAAATTGACTTTGAAAGAACCAAACTCATCTCCAAAACTGAACACTTCAACAGTCGAATAATCATGGAAGCCATTGAAATAGAGAAACACCCAGACAACATGAATAAACGTGATGACACCTCCCGCTTGCCTGACATCTGAAACTAGCCCTGGTCAACAGACGAGCCTCTGTCACAAAGACTGACACCAGGTCCAAAGGACACAAGATGCCACCACCTTCCATCCACACCAAACACAAACCCAGACCCTTCCCACAGATGAAACGAAACCACCATCCAATAACAAAACCACGACTGCACCATCTACTGTGCACCCCACTCCAGTCACCACATGGAGCACACTCACACACCCCAAAAAAACATTGGGAGACCACAGACACGTAGCCAGACCAAAATGAATTCACAAGACACAGGACCCCACTCCACCAAAGCCCAGGATACTGCCAGAACCTACCAGCCATCTAACCCACCAGCATGTAAACAGCCATCTAAACAGCCATCAGCAGTTAATCCCTGATGCCTCAGCCACACAGCAGATCACAAAAGAACAAAGGAACAAAGGAACCTACAATCAGCAACAGAGCAAGCAAACCACACACCCCCAGCAGTATTTATAGAAGGACTTCAACTGAGATCACGCTTTGCTTCAAGAAGAAAGAAGCCAGAACACCAGCCTGAAGATGACGAGTGAGACCTCGTTTGGTTCCAGATTTCTACAGAAGTCATGCATACCTATACTCATGAAAATCTACTGAAAACATATATATATATATATATATATATTTGGTTTCTAGATTTTCACGGGTATAGGTAGCATGTTAGGTGGATTCGGGTTTCTTCATTGGAGACCACAGACACGTAGCCAGACCAAAATGAATTCACAAGACACAGGACCCCACTCCACCAAAGCCCAGGATACTGCCAGAACCTACCAGCCATCTAACCCACCAGCATGTAAACAGCCATCTAAACAGCCATCAGCAGTTAATCCCTTAACGATCGCCTCAGCCACACAGCAGATCACAAAAGAACAAAGGAACAAAGGAACCTTCAGCAACAGAGCAAGCAAACCACACACCCCCAGCAGTATTTATAGAAGGACTTCAACTGAGACCACACTTTGCTTCAAGAAGAAAGAAGCCAGAACACCAGCCTGAAGATGACGAGTGAGACCTGCAAACGTCGCCAAAACAACCAGATTTCTACACGGGAAGAAACCCGAATCCACCCTAACATGCATATATATATATATAGATATAGATATAGATATAGATATAGATAGATAGATAGATAGATAGATAGATAGATAGATATAGATATAGATATAGATATAGATATAGATATAGATATATAGATAGATAGATAGATAGATAGATAGATATAGATATATATATATATAGATATATATATATATAGATATATATATAAATATATATATATATAAACCTCCTTTTCTATTATTATGTCAAGGAACATGTGATGCTTCATTCTCTGTTTTTCTTCTTGTGGCTGAAAACATCAACTGCAGGTTTTTGGGGATTTTTTGCTTCCTTTGCGACACGAAAATATAACAGAACACAGTCCTGACTTGCCCAACCAATGGCAACATGAACCACGTAACTACAAACTGCAGTCATGAACCATGTAATGAATTGTGTGACATGACCACACACCCCTGACATGAACTGCACCACTGATTATGTAATGCAGGCTGCTTGGGCATACGGTGCAGTCATATGTTTCTGTTATGCTAACTTGAATAGGATTTGAGCCAAGGTGAAATTTGTGACATCTTGTTTGAAGTTTCTGTGACAGTTCGTCAGTTCCATTAGTTCATTTCTTGACAAATAAAATTGGTTGACCCAGGCAATTCTCTTGGTTCAGATGCTGTTCTTGGTAGTTAGTGGCCAGAGCCCTGTCGGTGTTTCTGAGAGGTTTGTGTGGCTTGTTGGGGCTAACTGATAAGGTGTCAAGGCACATCTCAGCTATATGCCTGGTTGTGCATGCGATTGCACCCTAGGCCTCTGTCAATTAGCCACAAGTATTCTCAAAGGCGCTCACGGCCAGGATCTGATAGCTTTTGTGAGTTTTTCAGGCTGTTTGACCGTGTTCTGGAAGTTTTTCTTCCTGACGTTTCACCACAGAGTCTGGTAAAATGTCAGGAAGAAAGAAAACTTCCAGAACACAGCCAAACAGCCTGAAAAACTAACACAACAGCAATCTTCAGTAGGATTCCAGCCAACATCACCTAGAAATTTTTACTAATTCATGAAAATGCATTGTTATTAAATTTGGGTTACCTCTTCCTTCATCACAAACAAATATATTTTTGAGTTTGTGTATTAAAAAGATTACAGTAGTACTTAATAACCGTTTTCTACCCTTACTATATCATACAATAACCTTTTACTGAGTTCTAGTTATTAAAGAGGTACATTGGGTCATAATTGTTGAAATATGTTTCCTTGGGATTAGGCAGCTCAGACTTATTAGCCATTCCCAGTATTGTGCATTGCTTGTTTTGGGTTTCTCTCTAAGGTTTTGGCATAATTGCACCAAGCTCAGCACTGTAATTCATCTTGCCTAATGGCTAGTTATTTTGGGTTAATGTGATTATTTACATATTCATGACAGAGTGACCAGTAAACATAAACTTAAGATATAAAAAATAGCCATTAGACTGCTGCTTGATTAATAGCTGATCCTAGTTATCATGGCATGAAGGCTTCAGCTCCGAGTAATCTTTTAGCTTGTCTCTCCAACCCAGAGAACCCATGCATAGTTTTGAGAATCCCACAGAGGGGGAAAGGAATGGTGTATGTGTGCAGAAAACCGCACACAATGGCTGCTGAGCCTACATGGTGCAACACCACTGGTAAAACAAAGCAAGCAAGCAAAAGGGAACCTCCAGAGAAGATTGTCACACATCTAGCATGTAGGAGATGTTCAGTACCAAAGATTAAGAACAGCAGTGGCGAGGGGGGCAGCATGATGGCTAACACTCTTGCCTTCATTTTCCTGGTTAATGGGACTGATTACAAGGCATATATAGAAGAATATGCATTTCAAATTTAAAACAATACACAGTGCTGGGTTTTTCTGCACCTATATATTAATCTGGAGGCAAGCCAGGGATGCATACAGAGAGCATGGAGGTAGCAGGTAATCAATGGCTATAAAATAAAAATCATATGCTGTGTCGGGTCTGCCTCTTTGACAACCCGGCCGGCACTTAAACTCTGTGATAACACCTTCTTCTTTATGTTGCTGCCACCATTCACTATCTTATATTCCTATTCATGAGAAGTTGGACTGACACTGAAGTTTATTGAAGTAACTGAAGTACATAAATAAATGACTTCTCTCACGTTGTGTATCTAAACTTATAAGCAGTCCCTAACTCCCTTAACCAAGTCCCTGACCAGACCCTCTCTCTCTCTTACAAACACTTTGTCCTGTCGCCAACTACTCTAGATGCTACTTGCTCTCTGGCTTGATATCTGTCTCTCTTCTACAGTTTAATTGTCACTCCTTTTATAGAACCCAACCCCGCCCACCTTCTGGGATTGGCCTTCCATTGGCATATCCATAGGTCTCACTCCAGGGGTTCTGTCACATATGCCACCAAGTCAATTCTGATTTATGGTGACCCTTTCCAGAGTTTTCCAGGTAGAGACTACTCAGAAGTGATTTATCATTCCATTCTTCTGGGGATCCCCTGGGACTGTGCAGCTTGACCAAGGTCACGCAGGCGCAGCAGGGAAACTTCCAACCTCTGGCTCTACAGCCAGGTCATTAAACCACTGAGCAATTCAGTTATCTATTTTTTCCCCATCCAGTAATCTAGTTACTTCTAATTAGCATTTTCCCCTTATAAAGATTTTGCAATTGTAACTTGATGAGGGAAAACCTCACTCCTTTTGTAGCATAACTCTTATGGGCTGTGGCCTCGCTAAATGAGGTTGAAATGTCACATGGTCCGAGCACTGGCTTGAATTCTGCTTGTCTAAAAACACAGTTCTGTCTACCTCCCCTCTTTACCTCTCAGAAAGATACTTAGCCTAAGGATGGCTTTCAGTGTGCCATCAAATGAAGCAAGACTTAGGTGGGGGTTTCTTCCATACTTCCAGAAGCAGTAATCACTGCATCACTAATCATTAAAATATTGGTACAAGTCTAGTCTCACAGTTAGGAATGCACATGTCAGACCATTGGGCACATATATAGCAAAAGTAGGTAGGTTGAAAATCTGAAAGATTCATAACTTATAGTAGGTTAGTTCCTAGTCCTGCATATGCAGAATCCCTCCTCCCCGAATTCATTTCTTGTACTCATAATTTGATGAAAAATGTCAGTGTCTTATTTTGTTAGTTGACAAAAATACTGCTGAGTCCACAGATTGTCACTAATTTTGATCGTCTCTTTGTTTGCTTTCATCAGCACATTTAAATCTCATATTGTTGTGCCCTCATTTTAAGTCACGGGTGATAGATAAGGCACTCTAATAGCCCCAAAGCTGTTCCCTATGTTTTCTTCACTAATGAAAGTCTACCAGCATGAAAATCTGCTATGAATAACACTCTTTTATATTCTCTTGCTAATTTTAATTTACTGTTCCATGTCATGCAGTTCCAGCAACTGCATTTTACAAGCAGATTGTTTATATACTGTTTCTGTGAGGCCTTCATTTATCTCTTCTGTACCCAAACAGAAAATGTCTTTTAAAAAGACATTTCCAAGGAAACTAAGCCAACAGCGCCGTCTCTGGTCTTTGAGTCAGCAGTAGCTTTTATATACATATATAGATATATAGATGACTGCTGGATATATTGCAACCTAAATGGGATGCTTTTGACAGTTACTTCACGTCGATTCTCGTCCCGGGAGGAAGTTTGTGTGTGTTGATGTCGGCCGCAGTCACATGGTCTTCTTCCAGTTCTGTCCCTGTTCCCATGTATGCACGGGCGTGATGGATGATACCGGCATGACTGTTACCGCACGTCCTTGTTCCGTGATGACATGTGAAATTCCACGACTTTGTTCTCCATTTTTTTGGTTGTTTGGCCCAACCTTCCGTTTTTCGGTGTTTCAATTCTCCGAAGCATTGCCTTCAATGCATTATAAAGCTAAGTTTGAGGCATTTGTCCTTTAATCTCTCTGCACTGTGTTGCTGACTCCATAGGGAATGTACTGGTGAACAGCACCTCACACTCCTGCCACTAGATGGAGAATGGCAAGTTGCGTGATGAGCCTTACCTCACTGGCACTCATCTTGGAATGAGAATCGTGACAAGCAGATTCCCGAGGCCAGGGAGGGGAATCTCTCATCCCGTTTAAATCACAGTTCAGGGGGCATGGTCGTGATGAACTCCCCTCGTCCCACAATGGGCGTAGGGTTAGATTACTTTGTACCGGTCCCAAGTGGGACCACAAACAGCGATGAGATGGATGTGAAGTATCAGCCTTTGAGAGGTTTTGGCTGGGAGGGACTTTTCTGGGCTGGGATGGATCTCATTTAACTCAGTAACGGCCAATAGTTTCCTCTCTACCTCAGATCCTTTTTCTCACCGTTTTCTCCAGTCATGGTTCTGACATTGTTAGCAATGGAGTATGTCAAAAGGTAACAATTAGAGTGATGTGTTCTGTCAGTCAGTGTAGCCAGTTAATCAGCTATTAGTGATGGTTTTTATAACTTTTTGAAAACAGAAGAGAAGATCTAAACAAGAAACTGCCAAGTACAAGGTATGCTGCTCCTTTATGCAGGTGCAAATCAAAGCACATTGTGCCTAAAGCTAGCCAAGATATTTTGGTGAATCAACAGAAGAATCCCACTGGTTCCCATTTGACCCCGGGCAGTAAAAATTCAGCAATAACAAATTAAGTCAGGGTGCAGCCACAGTGCAATTTGCCCCATCTTTTGTGGCAGAGTTTGCACAAGTAATCAGTAATGAAGCAGCTATTAGTGATGGTTTATAACTTTTTGAAAACAGAAGAGAAGATCTAAGATGAGAGAAACTGACTCTGTAAAGGAAGTGAACAATATCATCTTTTTGAATGAAATCATCTTTTTTTTGGGGGGGGGTCAAAAAGATCTTGATAGGCTTGAAGCATTCAACTAAAAACAAAAGAATGAAATTTAATGGGGTTTAAGTGCAAAGTTCTAGACCTGGGGGGGGACCAAATGTACAGTTACAAGATGGGAGATACCGTATTTGTCTCAGAAATATTAGTTATGAGAAGGATTGTGGAATTGTTGCAGCTCAAATGCTATGAGCCAACAGTGCAATGTAACTGCAGAAAATGCAAATTCTATTTTAGGATGCATTAATAGACATATGGTCTTAAAATCTTGTGAGGTACTAGTTCTCTATTTGTCACTGGTTGACATCATCTAGAGTACCTTGTCTAGATCTGGACCCCACACTTTATGAAGGATGCAAACAAACTGGAACAAGTTCAGATAAGAGCAACAAAGGATGTGTGTGTGGAAACCAAGTCCTACATGAGCATAATTCATATGCTGAGAGAAGAAAGAAGGTGATTATGATAGAAACATTTATTGACTAAAAATGTGTTTAAAACCATGGCATTGTTGTGTTAACATATAACAACATGAACATATCCTGTTGCTCTTTTTTCCACTCTCATCCAGTCCACAGCTGCAGTGAACCCTTTCTTCTTTTTTTTTTTATTAATAAATTTTTATTGGATTTTTAAGAGGGGAACAGAGGGAAGGAGTATGGGTAAGAGGAAAAAGAAAAAAAAGGAAAGAAAGGGGGGGATACAGTTTTTAAGATTTACATTGAGTGTATCAAGCAAAATAGAAATAGTAATTAAACATATTGCTAAAATTGCCAAATGTTGTCACAATACTAATAAATTTGTTACTTCTTGCCATCTTTCCCGAAAGATCTCGTCGTAGTCTCCCTTTAAATAACCAGAGAGTTTATCAATTTCGATGCATTCTCTTATCTTTCCATGAAGATCCTTCTCTGTTGGCGTGATTGGTTGTTTCCAAAGTTTCGCGTACAGTATTCTTGCAGCAACAATTACATGATGAAGTACATATCTCTGATCATAAGAAATATTCATATCTACTATATTTAACAGAAATAGTTCTGGTCTAAACTCTATTTTAATTTTCAAAGATCTTTCTAAGAAAAGTTTTCCTTGAACGAAATAGATTTAAAGATTTTAACTGTGTTCCACAGAGAGTCCCATTTATTTAAATGAATAGTATAGCCTAAGTTTTCTGCCCAACTTATCATACAGTCTTTAACCAGTGTATCAATCATTTTTTCATTTAACAACATGCTATAGAATTTACTAAGAAGCTTGGAGTCACCAGAGGAAAGTATTTTATCAAATGAGGTATCAGTAGTCATAAAACCACCCTCTTTGGAAAGCTCTTTGAAATGTGAATGTAGTTGTTGATATTTCCACCAATCCAGATTAAAGCCTTCTGATACTAATTTCCCTAGTGGTTTCAATGAGAAGTCATCATTCAGAAGGTGTCTGTAGGTTATAACATTTGAGATTTCACTTGCCTGGGAGCTGTAAATTGCTCCCAGTGGGGATAACCACATAGGTGCTTTGAGGTAAAATTGTTTTTTAATCATTAGCCATATTTTGACTAAGGCATTCCTTATCCAGTGCTTTTTAAAGAGGGTAGGTAAATTTCCCCTATGCCACAAATAGTGATGCCAGCCCTTATCAAGACCATAACTCTCAAGGTGCAATATTCTTTTATTTGTCATCAAGATCCAATCCTTAATCCAAGTCAAGGCAGCAGCCTTGTAGTATAGTACCAAATTAGGAAGGGCAAAACCACCAAATTTGGTTCTATCTTGCAAATAAATATTTTTAATCCTTGCTTTTTTCTTTTGCCATATAAATATACGTATACTTTTTTCCAGATCTGAAATGATCTTAAAGTTTGGCAATATAGGCAGAGATTGAAACAAAAAAAGCAGTTTAGGTAAGACATTCATTTTGACTGCAGCGATTCTGCCCATTAGGGATAGCTGAAGTCTTGACCAAGTTTCGAGGTCAGCTTTGATTGTTTTTATAACATCGACATAATTGTCTTTGAGTAAAGAGTTACATTGGTTAGATATAGTAATACCCAAGTATTTTACCCTATTTGAATGTTGAAAACCAGATTGATTTACCAATTTTTGAATCATGAATGGAGTCATATTTTTAGTTAGACTCAATGTTTTTTCTCTATTCACCTTTAATCCAGAGATTTTAGAATATGCCTCCAGGGTCTTTAGAAGTTCTACGGAAGATGTCTGAGGGTTCTCCATGATAACCATCAGGTCATCTGCAAAGGCTTGTACCTTGTAAACTTCTCCCTTGTTTTGTAGGCCTTGGATGTCAGGGTTTCCCCTTATAACATGAAGAAGAACTTCCAGGGTAGTTATAAACAAAAGAGGGGAAAGGGGACATCCTTGCCTAGTACCTTTGTGTATATTGACTTTGTCTGTAAGGTGACCGTTGACTACAATCCTGGTATTTTGAGTAGAATAGATTTGTTCAATAGCTCGCAACATTCTATGGCCACACTGGAGATAATCTAATTGAGTTTTGAGTAAAGACCAGGATACATTATCGAAGGCTTTCTCAGCGTCGATGAATGCGAAAGCTACTTGCTTCTCGGGGTGAGATTCGTAATATTCCAACACATTGAGAAAAGTTCTAATATTGGATTGGAGATTCCTTTTCGGAAGGAAGCCAGTCTGGTCGCGTGATATCAGAGAAGGTAAAATCATCCGCCATCTATTAGCCAGAATGGTTGCAAAAATTTTGTAATCCACATTTAGGAGGGCAATTGGCCTGTAATTCTGTATCAAATCTTTGGATTTCCCTTCTTTGGGAATCAGTGTCGTATGTGATGATTTCCAGGAATCTGGTATATCTTCGCCTTCAAATATAG
This sequence comes from Phrynocephalus forsythii, assembly GCA_029282475.1. Classification (NCBI taxonomy): domain Eukaryota; kingdom Metazoa; phylum Chordata; class Lepidosauria; order Squamata; family Agamidae; genus Phrynocephalus; species Phrynocephalus forsythii. The sequence continues at coordinate 40,785,592 of JAPFRF010000006.1, forward strand.
ATGTAAAGAGATTTTTCATATTTCCAGAGATTGTCTCCGAATATTTTTGGTAAAATATGGCTGGTATTTGGTCAGGTCCAGGTGCTTTATACAACTTTTGATGATTAATAGCCTCTGTTATTTCCATCATTGTGATAGGAGCATTCGTCTGAGCTCTCTGTTCTTCAGTAAGTTTTGGAAAGTTGGCTTGTTTAAGATATTGGAAGATGGCATCTTTGTCAATCATCTCCGGCTTGAATAATCTTTGGTAATATTCCTCTATGATTTTTTGGATTAGTAGTTGCTCTGTCTGATTTTCCCCAGTTTTGTCTTTAGGTGAATATATAGATTTTTGTGATTGTACCTTTTTTAACCTATACGCTAACCATCTACCTGGTTTGTTTGCATTTTCCACAAAATTCAGTTTGGCCAGCTTAATTTTGTGAGCTATATCTGCGGTCAGGATCAGGTTGAGTTCATGTCTACAAGAGGCCAGGTCTTTGTTCAGCTTGTCATTACGGGGGTCTTGTGTTAAGTCCATTTCAAGCTTTTTCATCATATTAAGGATTGATTCATATTTCTTTTTCCTCTCTTTATTCCGTTTTGCCATATGTTGGATAACAAATCCTCTGAAATATGGTTTAAAGGCATCCCATACCGTTTTGAGTAGTGTACCCTTATTTAGATTAGTTTCAAAATACAAGTTCAGATCTCTAGCAGCCTCTGAAATGAATTCTTTATCGGTCCAAAGTGTTGAGTTAATTTTCCAGTGCCTGGGCATACCTGAAGATTTCAATGTCCATAAAATAGCATTGTGGTCAGATAACATTCGGGGTAAGGTTTCTATATCTCTTGTATTTAGTAGAAGATCAGATGTGGCCCAACACATATCTATACGGGAGAAGGAAGCATGTTGTCTTGAGTAAAAGGTGTAACCATCTTTTAGTGGATTTTTCCTTCTCCAGATGTCATGAAGTTCTAAAATATCGGACATGTCCAAGAACGATTTGGGCAGTGTGGAAGATGAAGTCTTGAATTTTTTTCCCTTTTGGTGTTTTCCTGTCTACTGAGGGAATATGTACAGCATTAAAATCTCCCAATATTATAAGTTGATGATTTCCATATTGCAACAGTTTCTGAGTCAGTTGTTCAAAAAGGGTTTGTCTTCCGTGTTTATCGTTGGGGCGTATATACCAGCGATAGTTGTTTCTTTAGATTGAATTTTAACTTGGACAAGAATCCATCTGCCTGATTCATCCTTTTCCAGAAGAGTTGGAGAAAGCTCTGGTTTGATATACAGTGCCACCTCATTTTGCTTCTTTTCTTTGTTTGATGTGGAAAATAGCTTTCCCAATTTATTTTGTATTAAATAATGTTCATGTTTTCTCAATATGTGGGTTTCCTGTAGGCAGATGATTGAACATTGTTGTTTTTGGAGGAAATTGAAAAGTTTTCCGACGTTTCTGCGGAGTGTTCAAACCATTGATATTCCATGTTAGAATTTTTTGAGCCATCTTACTACTTCCAGCGATATTTCTTCTTCCCTGATTTTGGCCTGAGATAGTGCTTCGGCCTGGCGCCTCCCACTGCGCCACAAGAATCTTGGTCATGCTTTGAAGTCTCTTGTTTCGAAGTCTGATTGTCACGGTTGTCTTCTTTGGTAGTGGTTTGAGTTCGGTCGTGTCCTCACCTTCAGTGGAGGATGATGAGGAAGAAGAGGGGGAGTAACCCAACTTCCTTGCATTTTTTTTCAACGAAAGCTCTAGCTTTCTGATGGGATTCAATTTTCTGTAGTTTACCTTCCCATTGGAAGGACAAACCTTGGGGGTAGAGCCACTTATATCTTATGTCATGCTTGAGCAAAAGTTTGGTAAGAAATGTATATTCTTTCCGCAGTTGACGAACCTCCCAAGGGACATCTTTTAGTATTGTCACTTTGGATTTATTGATTTCCACCTCCTTATCCTGAGTAGCCTTAAGGATGCAATCACGAGTGTATCTTCTAACCAATTTGACTATTACCTCAGGGGGGAGTTTGTTTCTTCTGGTATAAGCCGTTGGTTGACGGTAGATCAAGTCTACCTCACGAAGAAAATCTTCAACAGGTGCCTCTAGTAGGGTGGCCAAGCTGTTTCCAACTGTGGTGTAGAGGTTTTCATCTTTGTCCACAGTAAGGTTTTGAATTCTTAGAATTTTGGAAGAGGCTTCAATTTCCTGTGTAAGTACCAGTCTACTTGTTGATTCCATTGTGGCTTCAATTTCTCCAAGACGAAAGTCAGTGACATTCATGTTCTCTTCCAACGCTTGTAAACGACCACCAAAAGTTTCTAGTTTGGCATCCACATTTGAGAAACCCTCTTTCATTTCTGCTCTTAAGTTGGAAAACCCAGTGCTTTGGTCTGAAATCGTTTTAACTTGAGTGAGATTTAATTGATTAAGCGCATCTAGGATCTGACTAGATTGGCTTAATTGACTTGATTGCTGGGTCATAGCTGCTGGGTGGGCCAAAGGGACAAAGACAGATTTCTTTTGTATAATTGGGGTTTTACTCATGCTGAAGGGGTTAATCTTATTCTAGTTGGTTTGCTGCTTTCAAGAAATATATGTGGAGTCGCAAACATGGAAAAATCCAGTAGATGGCGTGCTATACCCACTTTTGCCAACAGAGTCCGAGGAATATAGTGGATGGTGAAATCGGGAGCTTTAGAGTTAAATCTGCCGTTAGATGAATATGAAAGTGAAAGCCATAGTTGCAGTCCTCCGAGAGGCAGATGGTAACAGATAAAACAGGAAAGATGATTGAATAGAGGCAAATTCTTTAGGTAAGTTGCTTGATTAATATATTTGAAGGGGCTTTCGGATAGAAAAAAGCCACTCACGATTTCTGGAGGAATAGAGGCAGCTCGAACTCCGTCGGGACCTCCCAAGGTCTCAGCCGCACAGGAATAGCACCAGGGGTTTCAAACCTCTCCCGATGGAGAAGGAACCATGCCTGGGTGCCCCGGATCGGTTCTGGGATGGATTCTGCTCCCAGCGGGTCGTCTTGAATGGAATATAACCCTCTTGGGACCTGGGGTACATTGACGTTAGCTGGGACTGCTTCAGCTAGCGTCTCTGCTGATCGCGGCCATCTTGTTCCTCCCCAGTGAACCCTTTCTTCAACCTGTTTCCTACTCGGTGACGTGGCCCCTGTTCGTTAGTCCTCACCTCTACTACAACAAGATTCATTTAAGTTGGCTTCAGACACTATATTCTCTGGAGTTAGGGATTCTTGTTGATTGTATTTTGTCCTGGTTGCTTGAACCCAGGATGAAACAGACTAGGTATCAATGGGACTGACATGGGATTGGCACCTGAATTTGGTTTATACAGACTCCTCTGTCCTCTCTTTAATCCAGCAGCCCAATTAGCCCTTGTGAAATGGTATAAAAGGTATCAGGGACTTCATGGTAGAGTATGCTCCTTAAAATGCAGGTGAATTTTGAGCACGTTCATCGACAGACGGCAGATCCTCAATGCAATCCATAGGCACGAATAGCACCATTCCCGACATTCTCCTTTGTTCACAGCATCAGTGGCCTTCATGATGGTATTGGTCTTCTGCACCCATATGTTCTAGCCACTGACCAGGCACTATCTGCATGTTGTATCGAGCAACATGCAGGTGGTAACATGTTTTCTACCCCTGCACGTGAAGGATGCTGATTAAGCAGGAGAAGGCAAAGTCAGTGGGCTCCATTTTCACAAAGAATGGGGTGATAATGATGACAAGTCAAACCCAGTATTGGTTGGGTGTTTACTTTTCATTTTGATTTTGAGTCAGTGGGTGACATTTTGGTCTTGGGAGCGGCTTGTAAAATGCACCACTTCTGGAGGATTCCAGTGGCAGAAAAATACAGATCTTTTGCTGGGGATGGGGGTTGCTCTGTGGTGTCCTGAAAAGTATTTAGGACTGAATGTTGTCCATGTACCATATTTTGCCTACTTCAAGGTAAAGGAAAGGATGGCAATGACTGAATTACTATTCAGATCTAGAAGTTTGTGCAGAAATCTCACCATTTGGTATAAATCAAATACAAAGCATACCCACTTAAGATAAAATAAATTGCCCCTTCCCGGTTTTATTTCCTATTTTGCATTCCACTTTTATTTCCTATTTTGCTGTACTTTCAAAACCAAAAAATAATGGCACTTTTTTGCTTACAAATTGAGGCCATTTAATAAAGGTTGACAGGTAATTTGTCATGAAAGTGTAGCATGATGAAAAGAGCATTTTATGTTTATACTCAAGAAACTATAAATACAATAAGAAGAGTTATACACCTTTTTGAAAATGTAAGTACCACAGATATTCAAATTTTATTAAGAAAGACATGGGATCCCTTTTAATAAAAGTGAAAGCATTATAGTTTAAGCACAACAGTGTATTAAAAAAACACATAGTGATGTACTTATATTCAAATGTTTGTAGGCTGAATGTCATGGGTAACAGAAAAATGCATCAGAATTATTATTTTTTTGTCCTTTTAAAATCAAAGTCTTTAATCTACTTCAAAAATGTAGGAATGGGCACAAATCACAACAATGGTGGTTCATTTCAACTCATGAATCTTCTAGGATGTTAAATCACAAAAACTGAATTTACAATCCCTCCCTGACAAATCAGTGAATTGATTTGTTGATTCTGTAAAATGCCCTCCAAGCAACTAGAGACACCGTAATCACAGAGAAGCTTCCCCGATGCTCCTCTATAAGCCCTGCAGGTTTGATGATAATTAGGATGTCTGAGTTATGAGCCCCCAAGAACCCCTCCCCCCAAAAAATGCCCCCATGTACCTAGAGACACTGAACTTGCAGAGAAACTTTTCCCAACTCTCTTCTACAATTTCTTCAAATTTAGTGAATATTGGGTTTCAGATATCAGTGTTATACACCAAAAATTCTCAGCCACCCCCAAAAGGAAAGTGCCATTTACCAATTACCTTGGGGAAACCCAGTCTCCCATGAACCTGGACAGATTGGTACCACAGACAGGGAAGCCATCTGCTCTGTCCTCCAGGTACTACGGCTGAAACTGCCTTTACCACAATCTGAATCAATTCATGGCGCAGCCCAAAGAATACAAGTTTGTCTCCAAATGACACATCCAATGTATTCCTCCTTTGAGTATGCCAGAGTGCAAAAGCCCTCTGCATTATCTGATTATCAGTGTAACTTTGCATAGAATGCTAGAGCAATTATTAAAAAAAAAGAAATTGCTAAGCACATGTCCCTTGGATTAACATCCAAGCACCTAAACATCCTCCATAAAGCAGATCCTGCTTAAATATCCTCCCTAAGGCAGACACATCTCATAAAGAACACATGAAAGGGCCTTCTCTGTTGCTGATCCCAGACTTTGGAACTCCCTTCTGCTGGAAGGCAGAACTGCAGCATCTCTGCTGTCTTTCTGGAAGCAGGCAAAAACCTTCCTCTTCAGGCAAGCTTTCCCTGAATGATGGACTACCTACTATGTGCCTTTTATATGGGTTACAGATTGCATTGACTAATTTTATAAGAACACCAATGTTTTCCATGTTAGTTTCCACCATGCATAATGGATTTTTTTTCTTTTTGTGTGCTCTTTGTAACTTTAATGTTGCCTTTTAATGTTCTAAGATGCCTCTTCTAATTCCATGTTCTTAACTTGAATATGCTTGAAATGTTCTGGGCTGTATATCGTCCCTCATTGTTGTAAGCCACCTTGGGTCCTTTTCCAAAGAGAAAGGTGGGGTAAAAATATTCAAAATAAATAAGCAAATAAATTTCCAATTATGTATGCAAGTCCTTATTCCATAGCGTATGGAAGGCAGTTTGATGAAATGGATTGCAATCCACAAAATGCCCACGAAAACCTGTTTCTCTTGTTGTCACTTCAACAGATTAACACTCTTTGAACACTGCTTTAAGGCAGGAAAATTCAAGGCTAAGGCTTCTTCCCTGTCCAGAGACAGAAACTGGTAATTGTCTCATTGACATAGGGCCTTTTCACACGACCCCTAAGATCCGCTGGCCCCTTAAATTCGGACCAAAGATCTTAGGGGTTCGTTGCTCTTCCTTCCTCCCCACCAGAGAAAGAGAGGAAAAAATCCAGAAAACTCTTTTTCTTGTATCTTGGCTTGCCATACATAATGATGCAGAAATTCTCAGGACGAGTTTCCTTTGACAATTTCTTTCAGTAAATTGCAATGATCTCTGGGAAGCAGTTCCTAATGATTTGTGCTTCTTTCTCTCTTTAATCTAAATGGCTATCAGTCTCTCCTCCTGTTGCTGAATGCTTCTACACTTTCTCTTTCCTCTTACCAGCTGCTCTGAGTGCAGCTTCTTTCATTCATGCACTGTTTTCCACCTCTGGTGGTTTTTGGCATATCATACCTGTCAGGCACTGGCAAAAAACATCTCTCTGAAGCTGCCATGTTGATACTGTCAAGGGAATGAACTACATTTCTACCCTCTCTCCCCCCACACCCCCAGCATTCTCATTTGCATGGCCACTGACAAACGAGTCATTTACATAATTTCTGTTCACATCTCGGTAACATGAGCTTGCTTCTTTTGTTCTATTTGCAATTACTAATCACAAAGATTTGAATTCTGAATTACTTTCGGTCCTCATCAAAATTTTAATAGATGAAGGGATTAATCACCTCTCCGTGTCTTCTCCCATTAAATCCTTTGCTGGGAAATTAACTCACATCTTGACACTTTTTAAAAAATCAAATCATGATTTCTTCTTCCAAATATTGCATGTGCAGTATACTCTTTAAACATATTGGAATTTCAGTCAATACCCTGCATGCAATCATAATGAGATCTTATGTAATTAAACACTCTCTGTGTGATAAATGCTCTACTACTCAGCAATCCTTTTACAGCACAGTACAGTATTTGAATATTATCAGGACTAGAGATGGGTATGAACCAAAAATGAGCCAGGAAGTTCATGGAAAATCACTGGCTCCTTGGTTTGGTCAGTCCAGGCTCATCCAAACGGGAGAACCTAAACTAATCTGAACTCACAAACATTTTAAGCATATTCCTAAGCTTCCTGGTTCATTCCCATGTCCCCCACATCCTACCCTCATTCCCTTCCCACTGCCTCCCTTACATCCTGACCTTTTGATGTCACTGCCATCACCTCGACCAACCTGAGTGACAGCCCAGCTGTATCCCATGGCCAGCTGTCTTTTAAACGAAGGAAGGAAGGAAGGAAGGAAGGAAGGAAGGAAGGAAGGAAGGAAGGAAGGAAGGAAGGAAGGAAGAAAGAAAGAAAGAAAGAAAGAAAGAAAGAAAGAAAGAAAGAAAGAAAGGCCCAGCTGAGGCAAACACTGGACTGTCCTGGGAAAAAAAATTATAGTCCCAAATGAACCAGTGGAGCAATTTGTGGTTCATTTGGGGAAAGTTCAGAAGTTTGTGGTTCATGGACTTTCATGAACTATGAAGCAATGTGAATTGCCATTTTGCTGGTTCACGCCCAGCTGGCAAGTACAAGTTTCTATCTAAGGTATGCTGTTCCTTTATGCAGATGCAAATCAAAGTACATTGTGCCTAAAGCTAGCCAAGATATTTTGGTTAATAAACAGAAAAATCTCACTGATTCCCATTTCACCCCGGGCAGTAATAATTCAGCAATAACAATTTAAGTCAGGGTGCAGCTACAGTTCAATTTGTCCCATGTTTTGTGGGCAGAGTTTGCACAAGTAAATGTCGTGTATTTCAAAGTCTTCTGTAGTACCTCCTATCTATGGAAGGCCAGTTGTTGTTGGTGTGTGGGCAAGACCATACTAAAACCCAAGATATTCCAAGCTACATTTTTTTTGTATCTTGCTACACAGAGAAACTGCCTCAAACCTAAAATTCCTGGGTAGCTTCTTGGAATAATTAAAACAAACAGCCTGGATGTACCACAGTGATCTGATGAATAATTCTGCACTGCAGTAAGTGCAGCTGCTCCTGCTTGGGATGCCCATGTTTCTAATCAAAATGTTTTTCAACACTGCATAAACTGTATTTTGGGGCATGCATTACTCAAAAAAAGAAGAAAAGATTTATAAAGCGTTGCTCTAATAGCCATAATATGTTTGAAGAGGAGTACTTTTTTCCTTCCTTCCTCAGAGGCTGGAAACAAACAAACATTAGCTGCAGGAAGTTTTGCCTATATTAATATTCAATTCTAAAAATATAGGCCTCTTTGAACTTAATGGGCAACCACAGCATCACAAAATAAGTTGGATGGATTTACATCTTTGGATGGATCTAATTTTGTACTATGTGTCATTCCCTGACTTGCTGTAACTGAACTGACTTGTGAGGTCACGTGGGGGGGCGTCCTTAAAAGTAATGTTCCTGCAGTTTGTTCAGTGTCCATCTGTACTGGGCATATGGCCATGTACACTACACATTTTCAGTAAAATAAATTTGCTGTTCTTTATAGCTCAATTAAGGAAGGGCTTTCAAAAGCAAAATAGTGTATATGCAAATTTTAAAAATTGAACATAAACTCCTTGAACTTTTTTAAAAAACCTGTCTGCTTACCTACCAATATTAGCAAAATGTTTTTCTCCTTCTGCCAATCCTAAGGACATAATGTCCTGTGGGAGGATCAATATATTTCAGAGATTGATGTCTCTCTTCCTGATAGCTGTTTGAATGGTTTTGGGCACATATGCCAAACATTTCGCGAAATTCATTCCCCACCACTGATTAGGCTAACTCCTCTTAGATGAGGCTTTCAGTTCTAAACACCTCAGTAATTATATTAATTTTTCTTCCAGTGTCATGACCACAGTGGTGCTTCTCAGTAATGAGGACAGTTAGACAGTCTGTAGCTACTTTCTCCATGTCTTTCAAAACAGACCCTTAGCTTTCATGATGCGATGCAATTACAATTTCCTTTCTTAATGAGCTGGGTTAGGGAATTACTCTATTTATATGTACACGGCACCATTGTACTTCTGGACAGGAGGAGGAAGACTTTGCTCCATTATAAATATGTGGAAGAAGTATTTATTTATTTATGTATTTATTTATTTGATTTATATACTGCAACCAGCATAAATATCAAACTAATCAATCAAAACCCACATAACACAAATCAAAAAGGGCATGTAAGCACAAATAAATAAAAAACCATCCAGTAATTAAAAGAAATAAAAATGAAAAGAAAAAGAGCTGATAAATAATTATCATAAAGCGAAAAAGAAGAGTAGTGTCCCATTTATATTAACAAGTTAGAATGGAATGATCAGGGAAGGCCAACCTATAAAGCCAGGTTTTCAGTAATTTCTTAAAGGCTTGTAGCGAGGGTGCCAGGTGAATCTCTTATTCCACAAGTGGGGTGTGACTACCTTGTTTCCCCGAAAATAAGACCTACCCCAAAAATAAGCCCTAGTGTATCTTCTTGGGGAAAAAATAAATATAAGACAGTGTCTTATTTTTGAGGCAACACGGTATCAAGAAGGCCCAGTTCCTTGTTGCTACTTTCCAGGCCTTCCTCGGGGTTGGCCCCTGCAGATGGCCAGCCTGGCTCAAAAGAGTAATCCGGGCAGTTCTTCTTGAGAAGAGCCATTCCATTTAAGACTTTGTATGTTAACATCAACACCTTGAAGTCAGTGCAGTAGTGAATCGGCAGCCAGTGCAGAGCGGCCAGTACAGGGGTAATATACTGGACCCTTTTTAACCCTGTTAACAGTATGGCCGCTGGGTTCTGCAGTAGCTGGAGCCTCCGCATTAACCTCATAGGCAGCCCCACGCAGAGAGCACTACAGTAGTCTAATCTCAAGATTACAAGGGCATGAACCAGTGTGATCAACACCCCAATGTACAGGAAGGCCCACAGCTGTGCAATCCTCTGCAGATCGTAACGTGTGGAGTGGACCACTGATGCCACCTAGGTTGTGTCAGGTGTGTGTGTGTGTGTGTGTGTGTGTGTGTGTGTGTGTGTGTGTGTGTGTGTGTGTGTGTGTGTTCTGTCTCATCAAGTCAGAACCGACTTGTAGCAACCCTAACAGGGCTTTCCAGGTAAGTGACATATTTAAGGAGTGCTGTTACCAGTTCCACACCTCCAGTGAGTATGAATGGCCAAGTGGGGACTCGAACCCTGTTCCCCAGAGTCATTCCATTCACTACACCACACTGGGAATCAAATATAACACTGTATAAATATTGCAAAGGAATTTTGATTAGTGTTGTGTTGGGCCTAGATCACTACAACTAACAATGCATGTGGGTGCATATATTTTGCTCATGTAGTCAGAGCCAAATAACTAGTATCAGCACACCAAAATTTATTTTCTGATTTCCTTCCCACAGAGTTGAGGATGTGGCATTCTTAAAGAAAAGAGTCGGCAACAATGCAGTCAAATCAATGCTGATGTGGTTCCCTCTGTATGTGAACCACCACTCACATGTGGGGCCAGTGGTGTGTGTGTGTGTGTGTGTGTGTGTGTGTGTGTGTGTGTGTGTGTGTGTGTGTGTGTGTGTGTGTGTGTGTGTGTTTATAGTTGTGACCAACTCTTCATGACCCCCATGTTCATGGAGTTTGCCCTCTTGCACATCCAGAAGTGTCTTGGCAGGAAAAATACAAGCATTTAAAATAGCTAATTTTCGCATGTTTCTGTGGTGCTGGTGGTTTTTGGACCACAATTTCAAAAAAAAATGTGGGATTTGGCAAATGGAGACGCTGAGGATGCCCCCTCCCAGCCTGGTACCAGCAGCCCAGGACAGGAGGGGGAAGGCTGGGGAGTTCAGGCAGGCATATTTTTCGCCTGCTTTTTTGGCCAGGCGCCTACAGCACCTGGTATTCCCTGGTGGTCGCCCATCATTTCCATTCGTAACGGTACTAACCAGGGCTGACCCTGTCTAGTAGCTTCAATGCAAATCAGGCCCTCTGAGATCAGATGTGCTTAGGGCATCTAGGCAGCATTTGCCCATAGTGCTCCCTTTAAAAAGGCTCTGGTCCAAAATCTAATGTTAGCATAGTTTCTGTGAATCAGTGCCTTCTTTTGTCCACTTTTTTTTTAAAAAAGTACTATATGCCCTGTTTGTTGATTATGTATAAGTAGCTACAACAGAGATGACAGTAACCCATGACAGTCTGTTTTGTAACAAAAGAAAAACCAGAAATTGTCATGTGGCAGTTCTAAGGCTGATAAGTTTTTTATTTTTCATAAGCTTTGTGAAGAATAAAACTGGTTAATCTTATAGGTTCTACATGACCCCCCTCATCAAAGAAGCTCATCTGGGACCCTTTTCACATTCAAATAGCAGACTAAAAATTTGGTCATATTTGCATTTGTGTTATTTTGTGTATGATTTTCAATTAGACTTTTTTTTACTTTTAAACCCTTCAAAGGAGTTGATTTCACCCTGACTGAATTGCCATATTTTTATACTCATTTGATTGCTTAATATTTGAATGTGAAGTATGTATTGTTACTGATTCAATAAGATCACTGTATTTTGAACTATTATTCAGTAGTTCAACTCTACTTCATATATCTCTATGAAGCACATTTTATAATGATTGGTGTGAAAGGTATCTCAACAAATAAAATAAAATTCATTGTAAAAGAAAAGCACAGAAGCATCTTCAGGTTACAAAAGAAGTAGGTATTTATATGTAAGGCACTAAGGAGAATAATTTGAAAAATAATCATTGCCATTTTTATTTTTCTCATCTGTATACATAATTATTTCTCTTATTAAACCTTTGCCTTCCATTTTCTCTCTCCTATCAAAGACCACAAAGCTATTGTTTGTAATGGGCAGCTGAAGGCACAAATCATGTTCTGTTGATCATGAGAAATGGACTAACAGGTAAGAGAATTTGTTAAACTCTATTCACAATATGAGCTAGCTGTAGAAGCAAATATACAGTGAAAGAGTACTGTCCCTCCAGCAAAATTTGTAGTGTATCTGGTTTTATACTTAAGCCAATAAGTATTTTTGACACACAGATATGTTTAATATATCATTTAATGACCAAACAATGCCCTCAGAGCAACTGGTTGTACTTAAAAGTTAGCCACAACATTCACAAGAGTAAGTACCTGATACATTCATTTCCAGATCAAAAGGACAATAGAAATAGTGCTGAAAATCACCACTGAAATGCATAAACTAGTGTCAATATCAATAAAACACAGAGGTACAGAACCAGGTCTTTAGAGCCTATGTGTTGGTTTTTATAGGTAAATATATTGTTTATTTTGTGGTGGTGCATATATTGTCTGAAAAGTGTTGTTTTGGTAAATATGTGATAGGAGAGGGTGAGTGGGGAGCATAGTATGTATTTCTTTCCCTCTCTTTCCTTGATTGGTTTCATGTGTTTGCTGTTGATCTGTTCGGTTAGTTGTTAAGTATATGTTGCAGTAAAGAAGGCGGCATCCACACGTCTGTCATTTCAAGAACCTGTATGTTTCTTTTTCAATTATTTCTTCTACAAATGTCTGAGTAATTCAGATTTTAAGTGCCATTTAATAAGAAAGGGATGGACTTTGGGGAAGTTGTAGCTATTCTTTGGGTCTCTACTTTGACTACATGGCCAAAAGGGAATGTCACCAGAAATTCAAACTTTGCAACACAATTCTTTGCTGTGATTCTCTGACAAGCTGGATTGTGCAGGCTTGTGAAAGCTGCACAATGCCAGGCCATCCCAGAAGAAGGGAGTGGTAAACCACTTCTGAATATTCTCTATCTAGAAACACCCAGAGAGGGTCTGCATAAGTCAGAACTGACATGATAGCACAGAAACTGTTGTTGTTGTTGTTGCTGCTATAATTTAAAGGAATCAGTGCAGAATCAAATACAGTATATTTCTGCTTTGAATTCTGTTTTCATAGCAATAATTGAGAAATTAAACAAAATAATCCCTTAGTAAATAGTCAACCATGAAAGGGGTATGATGCGAGTTTGTGAAGAAATATCCCAGTGTATGTTTTAACTTGAGTGTACTGCTGTATTAAGCTTGAATCTACAGGAGCTGAGCAGAGCAATAAATTTTGGAGATTGTTCATTCAAAGCATTGCTATAGCTTAGAGTCCACAATGGCACAACTATGTTGCAGAATGAAATGATAAAATATGGAGATATTATTACATTCTCTAAGGGACCTAATCCAGAGAAAGATATAATGTTTAAAGGTCAAGATGGCAGAGATTAGTTACTGTAGTTGACACTTTCATTCTGAGATACGTTTCTACCTACACACAAGAAGAAGGGTACTCAACTCAGCGATGTTTCATTGGTGACTGTTTCCCTCACTGGTTCTTGGAATGGAGAATTGTGGGAAGATGGAATTCTCACTGCTATGAACTCAATCAACTGAAGGTTTCCAACTGCCATGTTTTGGCAGTTGCAGGGTTCAACTGTTGTGGCACAGAGAACACCAGATTTTAAGGAGAAGAAACCAGAGGCCTGGAAGGGAGAAAACTTCAAGGCTGACCAATGACCTCAAGACAAGACTGAAATTACTGGGAAAGGTCTGTGCCACGTGGAGAAGGGAAAAATCCAAAGCATCGTTTAAGAGGGAGCTTTGAGCAGAGGGTCAGTAGAAGGCCATGGTAGCTTGAAGCAGCCATTGTGCTTTACCAAAGGCATGGGTAAGGAAGCAGTCCAATAAATTAAACTCTTTTGCATATCAAAGTATGCAGACCCAGCCAGAGAGAAAGCAATCACCTATGTCTGCCTTGACCACTAGTTAATTAATCGAGGTTGGCCTTGAGAGCCCTGTTAGGGTCACTATCAGTTAGTTCCCACTTGACAGCAGCAAATCTTATTGTAGCCATGTATACCATATTTGATCATATTAATGCTTTGTAACTCCCTTGGAGAGTCATTCAGGAAAATGTGTAGCTGCTGTCCTATTATCTACATTTAGGTACTCATCCATAAACAGTTCAAATTATATTGAATTAATCACTGCATTTTCAGGGGAAATGGGAATGCATTCATTTAAGTGATACTCAAAATATTACCCACAGACTTTGGTTCTGATGAAACCTACAGAAATACATAACAATTTCTCTAGTTCCAGATGTTGTTGCTTTGCTTCTCAAGATACAAATTGGTTTGGTTGCTCTGGTTGGACTCTAATCTATGAAAACAATATTGTTAGCGACACACACACACACACACACACACACACACACACACACACACACAGAGAGAGAGAGAGAGAGAGAGAGAGAGAGAGAGAGAGAGAGAGAGAGAGAGAGAGAGAGAGAGAGAGAGAGAGAGAACCTGTATTTCATCAGGGTGGATAGCTACAGTGGGTTAGGTAGCTGGTTGTGAAGTCAGTAGGTGGACGTTTGATTTGCCACTGTGCTTCTGAGTACAGATGGGCACAAATCGAAAATATGACATTTTGTTTTTTTGTTTTTTGTTGCAGGTCTGTTTTGGTTCGTTTTTGTTTTTCATGATTTTTTTGAAAAGAAAATGTTTTTTTTTTTTTTTTTTGTTTTTCATTTTTACATGCTTTTTGTGCGACTTAAAGCATTTCCACGCACGGACGTCCCCCAATGCCCCAGACCAGAAGGAAAACACTAAAAAATTGATGCTGGCAGAGACACAGTATAGACTAGGTATGCAGGGAGGCTGCAAAGGGAGCAGCGGCATTGCCCAGGGCGTAAGGCAGCCACAGAGTGACTGCACTGCGGGGCAGGGGGCTACTCACAGAGAGGTACGCACGCACACAGGGAGGCTGCAAGAGAAATCTCTTCTTTCTCTCCCCTAAGAGCCAGGCTGCAGCCAGCAGGAACACAGAAACACACACCTGCCTGGCTGGCCTAAAGTAAGGAGTCGCAGGGACAGCAATCCCACCCTAACTCCCACCGCAGACTGCAAGGAGGGTGAGGGCTGCCAAAGCTTTTTATGCCCTCTGTGGCTGCCACACCTATCCAGTCTGCAACCTGGGCATGCTATTGGTTGAAATTGTCCAAGAATTTACATGATCCCATCACATGGCTTGCATGATAAATCTTGTGGCTGGAATCCATTTTGTGTCATCCTTAAAGGGAAAAGAAAAAAATACATCGTGATGGGAGAAAGACAAAAACAAGTGTTTTAAGGACCGCAACCCCCTGGTAGGTAATAATTTCAAATAATTATCACTGCATTTTTACGGATGTCCAGGGTATTTTAATACCCAAGAAATCAATATTAGGCATCTGGGAGCCATTTTGGGTCAATGTCCCCTAACTCCCCTTAAAGGAAAAAAATACAGCGATCTGAGAAAAGACATAAATGCACGTTTTAAGAACCCCCCCCCCCGTAGGTATTATCAGGCAGAATAAATAATTATCGCTGGGTTTTTACGAATATTCAGGACATTTTTTAACATTTAAAAACAGCTCATTTCATTTTGCATTGCCATTAACGAAAATGAAACGTAACAAACCTAATTTTTGTGGTTCTGTTTGGTTCGTTCCAATTTCATCACAACTTTTGTTATTCATTTTATTATTCAAGGAAACGAATAACGGAACAAAAAAATTTTCGTTTCGTGCCCATCTCTACTGAGAGAAAAGCCAGTTTATTTAGCCTTATGCAAGCTGAAGTGTCCCCAGGAACTCACAGAAGAAGGCCATGTACCTCATTATTTTTATTATTATATTTCTTCAGCGTGAAATAATGCATTCCTGCCAGTAGATGGCAAGAAGTATACACACACCACATTTAAAATTCTCAGCAGAAACGTAAAAAGAAAAGGATGGGGAAGAAAGCCACATTTCAGTATTTCTGCTTGGATATATATGTCCAAGAAAACATACAACTTTTGTTACAGGGGATAGAGAAACTCACACAGTATGAGCTACACCTGTTTTCACAACATTTGAAGGCTGTGTGTAAGAAAAACTGTCAGACAGGTAGCATTTGACTGATGACTATTTATTTTACCTATTTAGATGGATGTTGTGTGTTGTGTCATTACAGTCATGACCGACTCTTCACAACCCCATCTCCATGGAGTTTTCTGGGCAGGACTACTGGAGTGGTTTGCCAGTTCCTACTCCAGCACCTGGTATTCCCTGGTGGTCTCCCATCCAAATACTAACCAGGGCCAACCCTGCTTAGCTTCCAAAACCAGGCGAGATCGGATGTGCTTAGGGCACATGGACAGTTTTCTTTAAACTCTGGTTTATATGTAGAGAATTTAAAGATTTATATGATGGAAATAATATGAAATGAAATGTACTAGAAAATTATATGATGCAGAAGGGGAAAGAATCTGAAGAGGACCTCAGAAACAGCAGGAGAATGAATTGAAATGAGCAACAAAATACTCATTGAAATCGAAGTATTTCAGTTTCCCTACCAAAAGCAAACCACAGTAGATCCAGATGGACCTTCACTATGATGATTTGTTTAAAATGATCCAATTCATTTCACTATAAATCAGCTCCCCTGGATCCTAAAGGCACCAAATTCGGTGCCTCTAGGACGTAGGGGAGCCATTTTATAGAGTTACAAATCGGTTAATTACTGTTTCATTTCGTACAAATATTTTTTTAAAAAAAATCACTTCTAATGAAATGAAATGAATCACTGGGGAACAAAATTAAATGAAACACAATGTTTTCATATCGTGTGCATCCCTACTCCCCACCAATAACTTAAAAGTATAAAAAGGCTATAAATACATATATGATGAAACTATTGTTTGTATGCTGTCATGAGTATAGTGCAGAGGAAATCTGCTACGAATCTTTTTTAGCAATCAGTAGTGACCTCCAGACCAAATATTTTGGCATTTTTAAAAACTATATCAGTACCCACTGATATCACAGGAAAAAGATAAAACTTTAAAAAACCCATTTCATCCACTAGATGTCAGAGTCACAATGATATTTAAACTAGCTGACTATCATGTATATCTCTTACAACTACAACTTAGAACTGTGGAACTGAAAGGGACCCTATGGAACATTGAGTTCAGCCCCTGAAAAGGAAGCACAGTTGGCATCTGAACCTCCAACCTCTAGCTCCATAGCCAGATACCTGAATTACTGTGCTGTCCAGCAGTCTTTCAATATTTGATGCAAATACATGTAATAAATACTCTTATGATTGGGCAACATTTGTGGGCTCAGAGGTTATTTTAATTGCTGGCCATCAGCTTAAGGTCTACATATCTGATTTTGAAAAAAAAGATTTTTTTAGGATGAAAAAAAAATCATATTTCATTTTGAAATTTAACTTTGATACAGTAAAGTTTTAAGCTTTCAGCTACACATTTTCACCACAACTGAAGATATTAATTTTAAAGTCATTTAAAAGTAAATATTTATTAAATATTAAATTAAATCAATTACAGGATGAGTTACACCCATTTCATTCATTCAGATCACAGTTGGGATCCATGAGGAACCATAGAAACCTGGAGAATACAGTATTGGGCCAAACTGTTGCTAAGAAAGTGGCAGAATGATATTTAAGGAGAAACAGGGCCTGGAACAGGAACATTTTGAAAGGTTTCAGAATTTCACTTTTGTTTCAAGTTCCCACTTCATTTCACAAAATGCTATACTGATAATGTCAGAGTAACAAAATAATACATATTTTTCCTCACAATCACACTACATTTAGCTCTTTGCTGCCAAATTTTGGTAGCTCACCACACCAGAGATTTTATTTATTTATTTATTTATTTATTTATTTATTTATTTATTTATTTATTTATTTTAGAGTATTTTTACCCACCTTTCTCCTTGGAAAAAGACCCAAGGCGGCTTACAGTAATGAGAGATATTATACATTCCACTACAATTAAGACATGTTAAAGTATTTGAGAATGAGGAATTGAGGGACATCTTACAGCATTAATAGACAATATTCATTGTGCTGCTGATTTTGGGCTGAAATAGTTTTTCTTGAGGCACTGGAGGGCTGCAGAAAAGTTGCTGAGGCTGCATGATGCTTTTAAATGTGTAGCTTTCATAAACAATGTATTATTTGTCTCGCAGTGGCCAAAATCCTGTGACTTAGCTTAGCAAGCTGCCACTAGAGTATACCCGTGGAATCTGTGGTAATTTGATGAATCAATTATTCTGTTAAATTCCACTTGATTCAATGGGCTTATACTAGTAGTGATTTACTACAGTAAGCAACTGGATTTTGTCTTGTAAATCTCAGGAGATGTTAAATGGATATTTATATCTAGTGTTCTTAATACAATGAAATTATTTTCTATGCCCACAGCCAACTACTGGTAAGATGACATGACACACTATTTCTGCATGTGAAATGAAGGCTTTGCTTCTATATCTGTATTGTTGTTGCATCTTTCCCCAGCCCCACGGTGCTTATAGTATTTTGAGGGAAGGAATCAGACCTGGACAGTTCCACCCCTCAAGGCTGTTTTAAACTCAGTAAGAATCTATTGAACCTTTTATCTGCCAACATTTTATGAAATCCTACACTAAAGTAAATTCTGTTTTTTGCTTCTGGAGCCACTTATTTGGTCAAATTTCAAGACTCCAGATACTCCTGGGCAAGTACTTTATTTTTTTCATGTAGAAGACTATATTTTTTACTAAAACAGATAGACTTAAAATTTAGGGTTGTCTTAGGCATGGAAGTTTTTTTTAACTGTTAGACTAAAAATTTTGTCCAACAACATTTAGTCTAACAGTACCCCCCCCTAAAATTGTTAGACTAAAATTTTAGGGCCATGGTGACTCAGTGGGCTAGAGCACTGAAATTGTCAACTGCAAAGTTGGCAGCTCGGCAGTTCGAATCCCGGATGCCATGCAGCTGAGCAAGCTCCTGCTGTTTACCCTCACTCCTGCCAACCTAGCAGCTTGAAAGCATGTAAATGCAAGTAGATACATTGGTGTCACTGTAAAAAGCTGGAAGGTAAACAGTGTTCCATGCAGAGAAATGCATTCAGCCATGTCAGCCACAGACTTGCACAGCACTGGCTTTTTGACTTGAAAACAGAGATGAGCACCGCCCCTAGAGTTGGACACGACTAGCACACATGTGCAAGGGATTGGCTTTTACCTTTTTATATACATGGAAGTAAGCCAATGAGAGAACCACACAGTAGAGGAACTTATGTCAGGATGTAAAATTGGGGGTTGTCTTATAAAGGGAGGCATCTTATAGATGGAAAATACAGTATGTTGTATAGGTTAGCCTCTCCCAAAGGGTCCATTTTGCCCACCCTTGCTCAATGAATTAGTTCACATTGTCAGCATGTAAGAAGAACAAGGAATTTTAGAGTATTGTTGTTGGCTTCTCTTATAGAAGCTCAAGAAAAAGCATGGAAGAGCGCCTGAACCTTGGTTGAACATCTCCAATCTGTCAGCTAGCTGGAGAGTGATGGGAATTAATTGACTTCCATGAAATTCATTGAAGTTGTGCTGGTGTCTGTCTACATCAAGAGAACAAAAATTTCTGGATTGCAACAAGTGGCCCACAATTTACTATGGAGTTTATTCCAACCCCATTACACCTGAATGCTGGAGGACTGGTATAAATATTTGTGGCTCTCAGTCCTATGAAATAAACAGGTCTCCCTGTTTTGAACTTCTGTGGTCTGAAGAGCACAAACAGAAGGGGCAAAGGAAGTACAAGCACTTTCTACAGCAAAGCTTTGTTCAGTGCCTCAAGTTGTTCGAAAGTGTCTCCATTGTGCCTCCTCTAAGAAGGACCTAGCCATTACCTGGGCAGCCATGTTTTAGTTGAGTCTTAGTGTAGCTTTGACAAAGGACCCCACAAGGGTTTGTGTGACTCCACCAACGGAGTGCTTGTTGTTCGCCACCATCACCAGGCCAGGATCAGAGGCAGTGTGAACTCATATCAGTGCTCAGGCTGTATGATTTGGACAACCTGTAGAGGGTGAGACTGAGCTTGTGTGCTTGATGTTGTGAACCACCACTTGCTAAGAAGGAGGAAAATGAAAAAGGTGAAGAAGATCTTTAGGCTGGGCAAGACAAGGAAGGAGCAACAGCAGTCACTGGCTCGGAGCAGAATCATTGATTCCGTCCCTGCCCTCTGCACCTCTTCCCTTGATGGTGGTCATGACAGCTATAAGATGCGAAGGACGGACCAGGGTCAGATGCACCAGGCTGCAGCTGAAGGAAATCTGAGGGAGCTCCGGCATCTGCTGAAGACACATGACCTCAATGAGCAAGATAAAGTTGGCAGGTGAGGAACAATTGGGACTGTGTTTCAATCCTTCTTCAAATTCCCACAAATAGCTCCTTATCTCTTTTAGTGGGCTGGAATCTCATGAATAGGAAAGAAACGGGAGAAAAGGGAATGGAGCTCCATCAGAGGTGGAAAATAAGGATATCTCTACATTAGCAACTGGGGTTACTAATCTGGGGCCGCTATCCAATGGCTGGTAAAAGTGACTCAAAATAAAAGGTGGTTTCTCCGACCCAAAGGTCATGTGGTCGAAGAGCTGCTTTATGTTGTCCCCACAATCGCTAAAATCGCTCCCAGCTTGGATGAGTTCACACATCCAGAAGCCGCTTCAAAATGACATTCTCTGTCTGTCTGTCTGTCTGTCTGTCTGTCTGTCTGTCTGTCTGTCTGTCTGTCTGTATCTCTCTCTCTCTCTCTCTCTCTCTCTCTCTCTCTGGTAGCCAAGAGTCTAGTAAAAAAGGATGCCTTCCAGGTATCAATTGCCATCCATTCCCCTTTGGCTGTGTGTGTGTGTGTGTGTGTGTGTGTGTTTTGCAGAGGAAACACTGGAAAGGCTTTGTTCATCAGAGGGAAAGGGGAGGAGGGGAGGGTGAAACAGCTGGAGCATTGTACCTCCCACCCCTACTCCCCCCCTTTAAAGAGGAGGCTGGGGTTGACAGAGAGGCAGGCAGTTACTGGCATCCTTCACCATCCAAGCCCTTCCCCTCTTGGTGGATGGTGGATGACAAACACTGAAAGGGGGTAGCTCCCTCCTCATTACACACACACACACACACACACACACACACACACACACACACACACACACACACACACACACACACACACACACACACACACACACTTTTCACAGCACGCACACCCTCCCTCTATCTTTCCCCCCTCCCACATCCGAAGCTCCAGCTCTGTCTCTCTACCCCCTGCATGTCAGAATCCCCGCCTTGCTGAAAAATTGGGATAAGCAGCTTTTCTAGTCCCCATTTTGGTTTGAACATCATTATGTGACTAAAAAAAAAAAAAAAAACACCACTACCCCCAGAGGTAGTACCAGGAAAACATGCTTCAGGGGGCATGGCTGACTTTTTTTTCTCCAGAATACCCGGCTGCTCATGAAGGCACAATTTTTGGAGGCGGCTTTTCTGGAAGTTAAAAGCACATTTAGCTGTCATGGGATAGAGCCCTTGATTGCTTTGGAGTTTTCAGGCATGGAGTTTTCAGGGCACACAGAGTGCCATGTTTAAGCCCTATCTTTACCCATTTCTCATTTTTAATAACTAATAATAATTAATTTTTGGTCAGTGGCATAGCATTATCTTGTTTTATTGCTGAAGAACACTATTTGACCATTTGGCTCTCTTCACTTCCGGAACACATTTCCATTGTAAAGAACATAAAAAATTCTGTCTGCTGTACCCCTGTGACAAAGGATGAACAGCGTCCACTTTGCAAAACCAGCAGGCAATCAATGAATGCTAAGGTGACGCTGCATAGCCAGGATATCATCTTCAACATTATACTTCATAGCACTTAAAGAATGTAGCACAATAGTGGAAAGGTATTTTTTTAAAAAAAACCTTTAAAAAAAGCATGCCTGTAGTGTTGATCCAAAATAGATGTGTGTCTGAGAAAGTAGATTCCTGGTCTCCTGATGGCCCTATCCACCACAAGTAACATTTATGTACTTGACTCCTGAAATGGTAGCTCACACTTACAGTGCATTTTAATATTGGGCCATATAACTTTATGGATAAACTGTTCACCTGTCCTCACTTGTGCAACAGTTAGAAGGAGAGGAAAGGGAAAACAGGAAAACCAATATTACTCCAACTTCTCTACTGACTGAATCTCAAACTTTCTGTTTTCTTTCTCTTTCAGAACTCCCTTATCAATTGCTACCTCCAAAAAAAAAACCCATGATTAATGTTTGATTAATGTTCTCCTTTCTTATGGGTCAGATGTTTTCCATAAAAATAAGAGTGGACAGTCAGCATGGGACTACATGGTTCATGGTGGTGATCCTATGTAGGCTTTTATTTCTATCATTTCCCAAACACTAGTAGAAGACAAACACTAGCAGTCAAAAAGATTATGCCTGTGCAAGGAATTATCACATTTTGTTTCTCTGGGTATCCCAAAGCTAAGGAAGGATAGATCATGTTTCATCATTCCAGATGGAAATAAGTGATACATAAAAAATTGTCAAATACAGTAATCCCCAATTTATCATGAGGGTTAGGGACCTGACCTAACTCGTGATAATGGAAAATCCATGATATGCAGATGCTGGGACAGTTTGGGACTGGAGGGCCTCTCTGGGGCTTCCTACACTTACCTGTGGCCTGGTGCTGCCCTGAACAGGCCTCAGATGGGCTTCTCAGGCCTGTCAGAAGCCTCAGAACTGGTTTCTGGTGATCCGGAAGTCACTTCTGGTTTGCCAGAAACCACTTCTGGGGCTTCCAACAGGCCCAGGAATCCTGTCGGAGGCCCATCCGTGGGCAGCACCAGGACTAGGGTAAGTGCAGGAGGCCTCAAACAGGACCATGCAGCTTGCCCCAAGAGCTCTTTGTTTTATATACTGTGGCCCCACAATATACCAGGACCTCAGTTTATGAAACGTGAAATGGCGGGGGATGACTGCATGCAAGAATGTATTCCTAGGAAATTCATGGCCCAGCAAAAAATACAGCCCCTGTAGCTGAGCTAAATTGTTGTTCTGGTTTGGGGATCTGTTTTTAAAAAGTCTTGTATTGCTACAAGGTTTCTGCAAATAGGATGTTCTGTTTCTTTGTGTTTTTTTATGCCCTTAGTCTTCAACATTTAGTGGAATATTCCATGCAGGAGGGGAAAGCAGAAGATTCTTCTGATGATCAAATAGTCCTCTCTGTATTGAGCAGTCCAGACAGAGCTGGAGATACAGATGTTCCATTAGGTGCACCTGTTACAGATAAAGAAGGTATTGTTTTATGTAGTAAGAACATAATTTCATATTGTATAACACCAAAAAAGTTATTGGGTTGCAGAGGTTACTTGAGCTTTTAGTGAGCTGATGAGCATTCACTAATATTGAACTTAATATTTTGGTGGAGTGTAGTTGCTTTAGAAAAGGCTGAGTACTTCTCACCTGGATAGGCAGACTACCTACTACAATTATCACCATCTTGCCTGCACTGAACTTTATTTTAGTTTTGGAGCTGTGCAAAAAACAAAAGCAAAACTAGACAGACAGACAGACAGACAGACAGACAGACAGAAAACAGACAGACAAAATAGATAGATAGATAGATAGATAGATAGATAGATAGATAGATAGATAGATGATAGATAGATAGATAGATAGATAGATAGATAGATAGATAGATAGATAGATAGATAGATAGATAGATAGATAGATACTTTATTATCATTAGATATTTCGTTGTACTGTGTACAATATCCCTGGTGCAATTAAAAAGGTAAAAAGCATTTAAAAGGTAAAGAGAATTAAAATCACTCATACATATCCATTACAACCATCACAACTCCCCAAGATCACACTATTTGGTCACAGTATTTAAGATGGTTATGGCTCTTGGATAGAAACTCTTTTTAATCTGTTTGTTCTTCCTTTTGTTACTGTGTATCTCTTACCTGAAGGCAGTAGTACAAACTGACTATGTCCAGGATGAGATGAATCCTGTTAGATGTTATTTGCCTTTTTAAGCATAGTCTAAAATTAGATTATGGGTGATAGTTTTATAGGCTGCTAGAAGAAAAATTTTAAAAATTTTGCTGAGCTGTCGAGAGCACAAGCCCTCTTTTTCAAAACAGGTATAGAAGTCCAAACATAGCAAGGGATGTGATTTGCCAGGAGAGAGTTCTTAAAAGTTCACTTGGCAAGATGGACGCCAGGCTTCTTCTTGGAAGGCACAGGGCAGCATGGTCCGTTGGGGCTGGACTTTATAGTCCAGTTCAAACAAAGAGCAGCATGGTATGGGCACCTGCCTCTTGCTTACAACCATCATTCTATTGTGTTGGTCTAATTGGCTGTCAGCCGTGCCAGACAGCTGATTCTAACAGGTCCGACTGTCAAATCAGCTGTCTAGCCAGACCCGGTAGAGGGTGCCATGCCCCCAGAAAAAAAAAAAAAAAAAAAAGGGGAAGGCAAAGAGGAGAGCTCCAGTAAGAATAATAATAGAAAATAAATAAACAATAAGATAAAATAAAAATGCTCCCCAGGCCTCCCAGGAGAACACAGATAATGGGGCTGTCTGGAGAAACTGAATCACCTCACACAAGAATGGCCCCAGGCCCAGGTGTGGGAGCAGGCTTATGGGCGGGGTAGGGCCAGAAGGGACTCAGTTGCACACAAGTTGGCAATGCTTAAGGTGATGGGTGATCTAATGATTTTCTGCTTCTATTTTTTAGAGAATGAGCATACAGGGTCACCTGGCAGGGCTACGCCTATGTTAAAATGGAGCAATGATCACTCACTTCTGTCCAGTGGGCATCTGAAGAGCCAGCCAGTACCGAGCATGGCTGGCAGCATACATACGATGCCGGACACTCCTGATGGTGCTGGTCGCACAGAACTGCTGCCTAGCCAAGGAGGCAGCATTGGTGGAGCCATCCACATGGCAGGCATTTCATCTCCAGGTGAGCACACACCACCACACTTGTTGCACACACCAGCTGAGGCTGGACGGTGGGTTACTGGGAGCCGCCTGATGCCAGTCCTTTCTGTCTCACCTTTCGCTAACATGTACAGGCATCACACGGGGAGAACCACATAGTCAGATGGGGCAGCCCAAAGCAACAAGAGCAGGTCCGCTGGAGGCAGGTTCCCAGAATGAGGAAGTAGGCACTGCCTTAAGCACAGGGGTGCAGGTTGAGGTTCCCCTGCTCAGGTATGCCTGAGGTGTCAGTACTGGATCTGCCAGAGGATGGTGAGTCCCTACCTTTTGGTGAACATCTATCACAGCCACTGTAGACAAGACCTTAAGTCGTTGCTATGTTGATGCCTTTGATTTGCTCAGTAGACAGATAGAGGAGATGACATTTGAGAGATTGGAGGAGAAGGAAGGAAAGAATTAGAAAATGCAAGCCTAAAAAGTGTTGGTCTAATTGGCTGACTGCATTCTTTATCTATGCTGGTGATATAGTCAGGGCCCACCCTAAGAGGGAATTGGAACTGATCCAGTGTCTGGACTTGATCCACAGGGTGCACATGGATTGTCCAAGTGCCGCCTGGCTGCAATATGATGCAGGGTTCAGGATGCACGTGGCCCACTGCCCAAACCATCGTGCCTCACCATTGCGCCTCATGATGGGAGAGCACTTTGACAGTGGACATTTAGTCCAGGAGTCTGGGTGATTCACCAACGCCCATCAAGGAGCAGGCCAAGTGGTTCAACCCTGCTGTCCACGTATTGGTCATGTTCCCAAAGGGACCTATCCCAGTGAATGTGAAGATTTTGCTGGAGTGACTTGGCGGCTACCCAGATAGGCAAGCTGCACAATATCTATTTGATTGGTTCCAGCTTGGCTTTTGCATCTCAGCTGTGGAGAAAGGAGAGCTTTCATAGCCAAAAAACAAAAGTGAAGTCAATGCAAAAATTTGAAGAGGTGTTGAGGCAAAAGATTGCCAAGGAAATGGCAGAAGGCAGATTCTTTGGCCCATTGGTCCAGCCTCCCACCAAGCATTTTTGGCTTTCCTTGTTTAGTGCCCAAGTAAGTGCCAGGCAAGTTTAGACTTATTATTCATCTGACCTAACCAGGTGATGATTCAGTTAATGACAGAATTCCACAAGGGCTGTGCAGCATTAGATACACATCTTTTGATACTTCAGCAGGAATGGTTAGGAGAGCAGGGATAGGTGCAGAAATAGGAAAGGGTGACATAAAATAGGCTTTCTAACTATTGCCGGTGCATCCAGCTAATTTTAAATTGTTAGATTTTGCATTCGACAGGCAGTGTTATATGGATATGGTGGCTCCCCTTTGGCACACAATTTTTGTGTGGCTTTTGAATGTTTTAGCACTTTTATTGTGTGGGCAGTCAGGTTTAGGTTGGGTGGCACCCAGGTAGTCCATTATTTAAATGATGATTTATTTCCCAGGAAAGCATGGCACAGGTCATTGTAGATCATTGATGGAAGTGTTCCATACACTCACAGAAGAGCTGGGGGTGCCACTGGCAGGAGAAAAGACAGAGGGCTCTGCCATACTTTTAACTTTTTTTGGCATTGAATTAGATGCGGTGAGCCATGCTAGCAGATTACGTGAACAGAAGCTAGCGGAATTATGTAGGCTTGTTGCTGATTTGCGGCAGAGGTTCAAGGCCATTGAGGGAGTTGCAGGTATTGATCAATCATTTGGATTTTGCATACAGAGTGAGTACTCTAGGTAGGGCCCTCTTGAGGCATATATGTGATGCCACAAGGGGTTTAGATGAACCATACCACAGGAGGGGAGTCTCTAGTGAGATGAGGGAGGATCTTAAGGTGTCGATGATAGCCTTAGAACAGTTAACAGAGGCTTGTTCCGGCAAGTTGTTGTTAGCAGAGCTACAAGTGCAAACAGATACACCTGGTACATTTGGTTTGGAATAATTTTCTGTGATAGATGGTGCACTGGCACCTGGTTGCTGGACTGGGCTTAGAGAGGCATTACTAAGGATCCCATCTTTCTCAAACTGATTCCAATAGTGGAAGCAGTGTGGCGACAATCAGGCAGTAGTACCAATTGTTATTCTCTGTCTTCATTCTGCAGCAGGGTTATGAAGTTAGTTAGGGTACTTAACTTGAGGTGTTTATATAGTTTTCCAGGCATGGCAGGTGCCTGGTGTACCGTATGAGATAGCTGATGCCAACAGATTACTGTGGTTCAGGTTGCTAGCTCCACTGGCAAGGCATCAACCAGAGACCCCTCTGGAAGAGGTATGGTAGATTGGCGGGTAGGGCCCAACAGGGCCATGAGCTTAGCATGGGTATCATTGACTAGGAGAAGATATTCAGCGGCTTGTGCCAAGTTTGGAAGCTTTGTGCCAATCTAGGGTTCCCTACATTATGATTGCCATTGGCTACCCCACCTTTCTCCTTGGAAAAAGGACCCAAAATGGCTTAGAATAATGAGGGACAATATACAGCCCAGAACATTTCAGACATATTCAAATTCAAATTTAAAAGGTAACATTAACGCTACAAAGAGCTCGTAAGAAAGAAAAAAATCCATTACGAGGGGTGGAAACTAACATAGAAAACACTGGTGTTTTTATGAAATCAACCAATGTAATCATGCATGGTAATCCATATAAACATTGTATGATAGGTAGTCCCTCATTCAGGGAAAGCTTGCCTGAAAAGGCATCTTCTGTGCTTCTATAAAATAACATTTGAGCCCCAAACATTCTATAGTTCAAAAATATTTTATGTAGAAGTGTTGTATAAAAATAGTTTTCTCTAGTCATTCTTCTGACATTTGCTTTTCTTTCTATATGTTTACACAGAAACATGCATTAATGAGCATTCCTCTGGAGGTACACTAAGGTAAGATCAAATAATAATAACAACTGAGAGATTTCTGTTGAACTAGAAATAGGTTTTATTCTTTCTCTCTTTTTCTCCATGTATGTTTAAGAGATTCTGGGCGAATGGGAAATGATGACTGGCTTTCTTCAGAAGAAGAAGAATTAGACTTGAATCCTAAGGTAACATTTTGAACTTTCTAAGCTGTGAATTTCCATGAGTGTGGATGATATTTCTTAAATTGGTTTTTATCAGTTATTATTATATGTTCTGGAGGCAAATGATCCTGAAGGATTACCAATTACTTCTATGGAGTTTTCTGTTAGTGCTTTGTCAAATTTCTTGGAATTTTCTTTAAACTTGCAACAGTTTTCTCACTGTTTGTCATGAGTAAACACTGGAATCTAAGAAAGGATGCATAAGGCCATCGTCCAAATATCAACAGTTCCCTTTCAAGTAATAACTTTCTGGTGGGCTCTTGAAATGACCCTGTCTTTCCTGGGTGGAGGAGAGCTTGGAGACACTATTCTGAGCTGGTTATCAGGGTTGACTGACAGGGTACATCTGTAGTGTCATTCTAGGAAAAGCAAAAGGAAGGCATTGTATGATTCCTGTGATCCAAAGTCTCAAGACAGTCAGGTGCTGATCTTGCTGTTCATATTGAGGACATCATTTTGACGCCTTCGGGACGTTTACCATATGCCATCTTTTTGCTGCCACCAAAAATATAATAATTTGCAGCACTTGACATGCCCCAGGATCATTCAAGAAGGATCCTCAATTTTAAATAGCCACACAGCTCAGTCTGGGAGGGTGAGCTTACTCCTGCCATGCCCCAGCTAAAAAGGGATTTGTCTCCTCTGAACAACCCTCAGCCCGGGAGCCTCAGAACATCTACTCTGCTCCAGGTCCCATAGAGTTCAATCAAGAGAAACTTTCTTGCTCACAGAAAAGTCAGTAGCATGCAGCCTTGGCTAAGGCTCTGGTTAATAAGCAATGACTTCCCCCTCAGGCACACACAGATTCCAGTTAAAAAGGTAAAGAAAAGAACTTTTATTTTAAAAGAAAAAGCAAGAGTAAAAACAGGAATCTCTTCTTGTCAGCATCATCTGGCAAGAGTTACAGATTCTTGGAGCTTTAACAAACAAAGGCAGATTTCTAGGACAAATTTACAAAGTGGATATATAAAAAAACCAATTTCAGGAAAATAACGTGAAATGCTGCACCCCAGAAATGAAAAATAATAACGCTAACTAATTCTGGCTAATATACTCACACCTGGAACAGAAAAGATCTCTTTGTGTTTTCCTGGCTGAAAAGCCAGCCTGGGCACGGAAGTCACATCGCTGCAAGCTGTTCCCCCAAGAAGCTCTCTCTCTCTATCCGCTTAAGCAGCACATTATATTATAGACCTAACATCTTAGGATTCCTCTTTGTTCTTTAGGAATGGAAATTATGCCCAGAAGGTTGTAGGCTCTCTCATCAATTAGCATGATTACAAGGAAGACTTTCCCCTTTTGATAGTGAACAAAAGGCCTATTGATCTCAAGTGTTCCATCACCTGAATAGGATGTTGATGTGACAAGTGGATTCCTTAACTAACAGGAGCCATCTGTTGTCATCCAAGTGTAACTCTTTGAAGTCCAGGGGACCATTTGATATGAGGGAGGTATTATAAAATTTCACCCATGTGTTTCTTCCTCATAGATATCATGTGTGAAGGCAGGTTTTTGATGTGCATGAGAGACAATATAAGACCCCTTCCCTTTGCTATTTTACAACCACATCAAACATTTTGATGAGGAGAGAAACATAACATTTTGTGCTCCCATTTAACTTGGCATCCACCTGTGAATTACAAAGAAAGTCAGTGTCTTTCTTTCCCAGGACATGACATAGCCAGAGATCAACAGATGATACAGATGACAGGACAGATCAAAAGATGAATTTTCTAGAATTCATCACAATCATTTCCAGTGCTACTTGTGGGATAAAACGTAGAAAATGGTCACATGCATCAGCCTATGGTCACAAATTGCTGTTAGTGCTAAATCTTACATGTTTTAATGTTTACTTTTAGAACCCGCAAAAGCCATGTGTAACTCAGCTAAGAAATATTTCTCAACTATTGAAGAAATATTGTAAGTAGCTTAACAAACAGATTCATTGTATAGCTTGCTTATATTTTAAAAATTAAAATGACTTTCTGGTCTGCTTAATGTTTTTGGTGAGTGCTTTGTGCATTGCAGGGTAGATGACAAAAAATAACACTTTCAGAGCAGGACACATAGCTAGTTCAGAACCCCAAAAAGATCAGTTTGTGAAGTTGGTGATATCAACGAATCCCTTTCTAAGGGTGTGATCACATGGGATGTATAGCTTGCATTTTGGAATGCTTGTGACATAGCCCAGTGCAAGCTGTTCTCCAGCCACAACAAAACATCTGTCAAAAAGCACTCCAGTCTGACCCTGATCCATGCCCAAACTGGATATTTGTGATCCAGCAGTAAGACAACTACATTTGAGGGCAGGACTAGAGTGATTGCCAAATGGGTAGGAAGGGTCACTTTAAGAGAGATGGCTCACAATAAAGTGATCCTTACTAGGAAATTGGGCAGTCTAGAAATACAAAAATAAATAAATAAATAATACATAGTTTCCTGAATTAGATCAGCACATTTCAGTAATACCAAAGATATCAATATTAAGTCTTTCCATTTCCCTGATGGCGTTGTGGGTTTTTCCACTTTGAAATAAGCTGTGAACATTCCCAGTGGCTATCCTTCTCATGGTTGGCCCAGAGATTTTTTAGCACACCTGGTCCACTGAAGGGCTTCTGGGGACTGAGGGCCATGGCCTTAGGTTTTCCAGTCATGCTAAAGATTTGCCTGGGGAAGTTAGCTTAAGTGAAGTGGTTTCCCTCTTGCCTACCTCACTGCAATTACTCCATTATATCAGCTGCCCATTATGGATCAAGAGTTTGAAGCCACTCACTCTGGATCAAACACTTTGGGAGTGGACCCACCATTAGGTTGGTCTCTCCACTGAGACCTGTCTGGCTTGAGAGACCCTTCTGGTAGCAATGCTATCACCAGCATAGCTCTCAGTTTCACTGAAACATGCAAGCCCCTCCACCTCCTCAAGGCCTGTATCCGTGGAGGGTTGTCCTTCATTTCTTTTCCAAATATTCTCAGAATACTTTTTGGTTGAGTTTTAAACATGTAATGCTTTTATATGCAAGTTTCATTAAATCATATGACTTCTAGTGTCTTTTTTATGCCCACATATGATTTCATGAAGTCAGTGAACACGAAAATAATCAGTCATTGGAAGAAAACATTGATGCAGGACTTCAAAAAAGCATTTGTCCTACTAAGCAGGAAGAGTATAATTCTGATTATTCTTCTATGGACAACAAAGAGGCAGAATTTGATGAAGAGGGCAAGAAGGAAGAAGAGCAAGAGAAAGGAGGTGGCAATGAAGAAGAGGGAAAAGAGGAAGAGGGGGATTTCAGTGAAGAATGGGGAGATGAAGATAAGGAAGAAAGTAAAGGGAAGGTAGAACATGGAGAAGAGGAATATATTGAGAAGGTGGGGAAGAGAGACACTTTCACAGATAATAAATGTGAGAGGGGAAATGATCTTTCCAGTAGTGATAAAGAAGCATGTAATGCATCAGATGAAGAAACTCAGAGGGCACGTGACATGCATATGTCTTTTATTGCCAGGCAACATGAATGTTCAAATGAAAATGCAGTTTTTAACAAGGTAAATGATGAGCTATCCCATGATTCATTTGAAAAGGAAAATAGTTACAAACATGGCCATCAATTTCAGAATACAAATGGTTTCCAAGACACCAAGAATAACAACAGAATTCCTCATGAGAACCAGAAGGGATTCCATAGAAATATTATTTCTTCAGTGGATACTTTTGAAATGACAACATTAGCAGGGGTTGCTCTTCCATCTGTCGTAAATAGCCATGATAACAAGGATATGAATTCTGACTGGAGTGATGATTCCATAGAAAATGATTATAGTCAACAGTCTAATACAGCATGGGAAATTTACAAAATTATACAACAAAATTCTGAGAGTCCTGTGGATTATCAAAATGCCAAAGAAGAACAATGCATGGATACAAAAGAACTGGGAGAAGCAATATATGAACAGCTGGTATTCAAAAATGAGAATAACCAGGAAGATGCAAAACTTGTTCCACCAGAAATCAATGTAAGTGACTCCAGTGTAGTGGAAGAATTGAATCAATAAGGTAAAATAAAAATGAAAGTTAAGTATACACTATGGGTAAATTATAAATAAAAATATAGTGAAATCAAGACCTGATATTTTTGTTATGTATATGTAATCAACAATTAGATACTGTTAAGAAATTGGTAATATTGTGCCACTTCATGATAAACAAAATATTTACTTGCTCCGAGTTCGTTTCTAATAACAATTCAAATTGTTGGATTTGGCCTGTAAAGTTCTCAGTAGCCTGAGGCTTGAATATTTTCAAGGCCAGCTTCTCCAGTATGGACTCACTCAGTCTTTATGCCACTTTTCTGTGATATTTCCCTGGGTGCTACTGTTTATCTTATAAATACAGAGAAATTTATAGGGAAGTTTTTACTTGTGAATCTGTTTGAATGATCTTTGATAGTTGATTTTAAAGATGCCAGGAACTGTTGTTGTAGAAATCATTTACAATTGCCGGCAATGTCATTCTATAGTAAATAGAAATAGAAATAGTTGTTTTACTCCGTGTATGGTTCAGTGAAAATATTCTGATATTCTCTTGAATACAAGAGCATTCTTAATCTCACAAGTGAGAAGTAGAGATGGGCACGACTTAGCGGTATTCCCGTTTCCGTTTCCGTTACTCATTTCCGTTACTCTACAGAAACGGTAACGGGAATTACTCCACCAGACTTCGAGCTCGAACTGACGAACGAACAATTTTGGTCTGATTTGTTGTGCTCGTTCCTTGCATCGCGCGATCGCGCGATGCCACGCGGCACAGAAAAAAAGTTTTTAAAAGTGAAAAAAAACCCGGTTCCCGGCCGAAAAGCAGGCGGAAAAATGCCTGCCGTGCCTCAGGGCACCTACCAGAGGGGTTGTTTCTGGAGGTCCCCGGCCTCCCCCCCATCCCCCATCCTGGGCTGCTCTGGTGGGACTCGCCGCAGGCTCGCAGGCAGCCAGCAAAAAGCCCAGTCTCGCCGGCTGCCGGCCGCCGCAATTAAAGCGCAAGCAAGCGGCACGGACGGCACAGGAAAAAACTTTTAAACTCTCCCCCCACCCATTCCCGGGCCAAAACAGCAGGCGGAAAATGCCTGCTTGACTAAGGGCGCAGGGCACCTACCGGAGGGGTGGTTTCAGGAGGGGGGTTCCCGCCTCCCCCCCCATCCTGGGCAGCTGGACTCGAGTCGCCATGCCATGCGGTGCGGGCGGGGGATCCAAAATGGGGCGGCGAACGCAATATTGTTTTTGAAATCGTGGTCCAAAAACACACAAGCACAACAGAAACACGCGAAAATTTATAAACTGCCAGATTTTTCACAGTAGCAGTGGGTTTTTTCTTGCAACAAAATGTCTCTCCTCTCCTCCTCTGTCCTCCATTGATTTTATTTTATTTTATTTTATTTTACACCTGCGCAATGATGGGCTGGCCGAGTGGCCAGCCATGTGGAAGTGGACGACCATGCAAATTTTTGGAGCCATCCCACCAAACGCATGGCCACTTGGCCATGGAGACTTCTGGGATGTGCCAAAAAGCCCCCTAAAACCTGCCCTAGCCCCCTAACCCTAACCCTAACCCATGACTCCGTACCCATACGTCACAGACTGTCTTCTTAGTGGGTCAGAGAGGCACCCAGAGGTGCAACCCACTAGCCCACCGTAACCTTACCCATCACTAGCCTAACCCTAGCCCTTGCACTAACCCACCTTAACCCTAAGCCAGATCTACTTGCATATTGTACTACACGCAAGTACAATTCCCTTCTTTGTGAGACATGGCGGTGCGAGAGCCTTAGGCATCACCCTATGGCTCTGGGTTCACTGCCATCACTAGTCTCACTGTCTGCAACTGGTATGCATATCCATATGGCTATGCATGCATTTTGCAGCAGCAGGTGAGGAGGGGAGACCCCCATGTAGAGGGGTCTCTTGGAGCCTGCTTCCCCTTCCTAGTGGTGATGATAGGAGGCACCCACGGGTGCCTCCAGGAGCCCACTTTCCCTTTATAGCGGGCCAGAGGAGGCACCCACCCCACAGAGGTGCCTCCAGGAGCCCGCTCCCCCCCCAAAAAAAACCATTACTAACGACAATGAAAAAACAAAAAAACAAACTGACTAATTTTTGCGAATTTTCGCAAAAACCGGAAACGAGCCGAAATGGGACCGGCCCGACTAACGACAACTCGAAAAAAAAATTTTCAAGTCGTGCCCATCTCTACTGAGAAGATTTATATTAGAAGTGTTGCTTACAGCACATTCCTATAGCATATGCCTAGAAATATGTCTCATTGAATTCATTGGTGTTTACTCCAAAGAGATGCCCTAAGCACATCCGATCTTGCCTGATTTCAGAAGCTAAGCAGGATTGACCCTGGTTAGTACTTGGAAGGGAGACCACCAGGGAATACCAGGTGCTGTAGGCGGCTGGAGTAGGAACTGGCAAACCACTCCAGTATTCCTGCCAAGAAAACTCCATGGATATGGGATCATGACAAGTCAGTTAGGACTCTAATGACAAAACACACACACACACACACACACACACACACACACAGAGGTGTGCACAGAATTGTCCTATGCTGTATAGAACTTGCCTGAAGATGGATTAGGAAGTTTCATTAGATTATTACAATGCAAACGATTGATGTGGTTCTTTATTTTAGGAAGACTCTCCAGAAGAAGCAGAAAAGGAAAATCCAGAGGATAAAAAAGAGGAAGATGGAAAAAACCCAGATATTGTGAATATAAATTTGATTTCTTATGAAAGCACACAAAATCAGATTTCCACGCAAGATGGTGGTGTAATAAAGGGTATGGATATATGATTTTACTGACACCATTGTACTCTACATAAGAACATAAGAAGAGCCATTCTGGATCAGGCCAAGGCCCATCTAGTCCAGTTTACCATACAGTGGTACCTCTACTTACAAATTTAATCAATTCCAAAGGCATGTTCTTAAGTCAAAGAACTCTTAAGTAGAACAGCCCCATCTAAAAAATCAAAATAATAATCAAAAAATTAAAAATTAAAAAACATTTTAAGTAGAGCAGACCACATCTAAAATTTGTAAGCTAGCAGTTACACCAACTATTTTCTGCTCTTAAATCGAGCCGCTCTTATGTCGAGCCGCTCTTAAGTAGAGGTACCATTGTATCTCACAGTGGCCCCGCCAAATACCTCTGGGAGCACACAAGACTTGATATCTGTCTCCTGATACCACTCCCTTGCATCTGGCCTTTGAAATAACCTGTTTTTGCACCTGGCGATGATACATCCCCATCATGGTTTGTAACCTGTGATGGACTTTTCCTCCAAGAATCAAATAAGAGATTTAGTTACTCATTTAAATGTTTAGTTTCTGGCAATTTAGATACATTTGTTGCAAGTGTAAGGAAGTCAGTAATAACTGTTTTGGGGATTAACCTTATTCTAACAGAAGACTCCATAGGATCTTGAATCACAAATAACTCCAGGACATGAAAGTCTGCACTGATTGTTGTTATATTTCATAAGGAAAGTCAGAGCCTACTGAAATGTTTTAAATGGGTTGCTTTTTTGCTGTGCAGTTACAGTTAAACTCTGTTTCTCTGTCTGTATAGTTTTGGATTTGATCCTTCAGGGTCTGCTAAATATATTAAGTGGAAGCAAGTATTACAGTTCATTTTGGAAAGTACTTGATTAGCTGTATACAGAAAGAACAAGATAGAGACTCTATAGCAGGCATGTCCAATGTCCGTCCCGGGGGGGCAAATGCGGCCCGTTTTAAAATTTCAAGTGTCCCTCAGTCTCTTCTCCCTGCCAGCTCAGCCTGTCACTCATCCATGCTGATTGGCCGCTCTCTGTTTGGCAGATATGTCAGCTTGCAATTTTATGGTTTGCCTGCCCTCCCTGCCTCCACCCATCCTCTTGACCACCCGCCCTGCCTACCCACCCCGGCTCCGTTGCAGCAGTGTCCTCCCCACTTCCTTGTGAGGGAGGGCAGCTTATGCGGGCAGCGGTGCATCTTGGGTGTGTGTGGGCCAATTCCCGGGCCATGGAACAGCCGCCAGATCCTTGGGCATCTTGAAACCGGAGCATTTGTGGCTGTTGCAGATGTGCATGGGTCACACCCTTTGTCCCCCCTTCAGGTTGAATAGACAGCCCCTGCACATTTTCACCTCACCAAATCTGGCCCTCCTTGCAAAAAGTGTGGACACCCCTGCCCTATAGCCTGTTTGGTCCTTCAGTCCAGTGTAGTTCTGGACTAAAGAATGGCAAAGTGACAAAGAGAGAGAATCTAGCAAACATTCACCCACACATATTCTCTTCTAGGCAGTTTGGCCCTTGTCTGAAGTTCTTGTCTGAAGAAGACTGGCAAAGTGACAAAGGTTAGGCATGGGATAGGTCATGTTGAACCCTTTAAACACCTCTTTGCTGAACTAATGCGTATCTTTTGCAACTCAATGATCATAATCTGTGGGTTATTTTTTTAAATTGAACATTCTACAGTATTAAGAAAAACTAGTCAGAATTATCTAACCCAGTGGTCCCCAACCCCCGGGCCGTGGACCGGTGCCGGTCCGTGGACCGGTTGGCACCGGGCCGCCTGGGGAGGCCGGGGAGGCTCCTCCCCTTTTCCTCCGCCGCCCTCCTCCTCCTCCTCTTCTGTCGCGGGCAGCCGGAGGAGGAGTCGCTGCCGCCGGGCACGGCGCACGGGCGGGGTGGGGGAGCCCGGGCTCCTGGGCGGGTGGGCCCCGCCTCCTCCTGCTGTCGGCGGCCGCGGCAGCCGCCCGGGCTTCGGCCGCGACTCCGCGGCCGGTGGCGGGGCCCGCCCGCCGCCGCCGTGGCGGCTCGGTCCCGGTGGCGCCCTCGGGTCGGAGACGCCACCCCCACCGGCCTCCTCCCCTCCCCCTCCCGCTCGCCCGCCCGAAGAATGCCCCACCGAGGCGGGCGCCCCCGCCGCCGGCCGCGGAGCCACAGCCGGTTTTGGGAGGAGGCGGGGGCCCGCCTGCCCAGGAGCCCGGGCTTCCCCCCCCCGCGCGCGGGGAGCGCACGCCGGCTGCCCCCAGCCGGCAAGCGCGCCCGCGCCGCCGCCCGCCTCGGTTGGGGCACCTCTGCGCCCCGCTTGCCTCCGGCCGCCGACTGGAGGAGGAGGCGGGGGCCCGCCCGCCAGGAGCCCGGGCTCCCCCCCGCCCGTGCGCGCGGGAGCGCACGTCCGACGCCCCAGCCAGCAAGCGCCGCTGCCGCCACCGCCGCCGCTGCTCCGCCGCCGCCGCCGCTCCCGTGACCCCCAAGGTGCCCCCCGCACCTTCCCCTCCCCCTCCTCCCTCCCCCCCCCCTTCCCCCCCCTCCCCCTGCTCCCCCACACCCCATCTCCCCCCCCCACCCCCCCACCCCGGGCCAAAAATAATAAAATAAATACCGGTCCCTGGAAACAAAAAGGTTGGGGAGCACTGATCTAACCCATACTTTTGTAGATACATTGGTGTTAGGAATGGATGAAGAGGAGGAAAAGAACAAAGAATCTCCTTGGACCCCAGAGGTAGGCTACTTTTCAGATTACTACTGAGCTTTGAAGAAAACGTTTTGCTTTCTTTAAGACAGTTCTTGATCATGTAGGTTATACCTTTTGTGTTGTCAACAGTTAAAAGAGATTGGTAGGTCATGCACACTTTGTTTTTGCTCCATAGAGATAACTTTAGTTTGTTTCTCATTTTCACATAGTTGACAAAAAGGTTTCTAATATTTGAATTGTCTGGGCATTGTTGAAAGCACTACCTGATAAATAGCAGATAGTGATTTCAACAATCCCCAGACAAATAAAAAAATACTTCACACCTTTTCCACCATGGCCATAGTTAATGACCCATACTTAATGGGTGTTGGAAGGTTAAAGGTGGGACCATTGTCCACCTAATGAGCCTATTGTCCACCAAAGGAGACTATTCAGGCCATTGTTCATCTTATGAGCCTCTTTCAGACCAGGCTGACATGAGGTCAAAGTGAACTATAAAATGGAGAACTGGCAAATAGCTTCCCTCAGACTGACAAAGCTGTTTGGATGAGCAGTGAAATGTTTCAGACTCTCAAGAAAAGATGTGCTGATGATAGAAAAGTAAATAAATGAATTAAGGAAATGATAGTAGTGAATTAGGAAATGACATGGGTGAAAATACTGTGGCTCCAAGGAAAGGTCCTTACATACTGTACACCTATAAACACATGGCTTAAAAAGAAAGGTTTTTAAAGTGTGTGTCACAGACATAGGAAAATGCACACCATCATTTTGATGGAGCAGAAGGACAGGTGAAGAAATGGTATGGTATTTTAATGATACTGATAGTTAATATTTTGATATTTACTCATGGGGCAATTATATTTTACTAATGATATTTAAGAATGGGATAGCAATACTGTAGTGCAGATCATGTTCCCACGCCTGGCAAAAGAAATTGTCTAATTGGAAGAAGAGAACTACCCACTGTTTTTGATCCTTGGTCTTTCTTGCACCTCAACCATCTTGGTTCATTTTGGCTCTTCAGTGCTTCAAGGAAAGCCTGCTTTCTATGTTGGTTTTATGCAAGACTTCTGAAGTAAATCAGGACAGAAGGTATTGCATCTTGTTATTCCATTCTATGCTAGGTAGTGGTTTTAAGAAATGCATACCTAGAATTAAGTAATACAGTATATAAAATCACCACCAAATGCAGAATGAAATAGCATCCTGCAAATAGCTCAAGCTTTAAATAGGCATATATACTGGTTATTCCACTGGAGAGACATCCATTTAAAAAGTGTGTTTGGCTTCTGAATAGAGTATTGATTGATCTTTTCATGTATTCTAATTCTTGCTTACTGCTTTACGGTATGCAACATTTCTTCCTTATCAGATTCATTTTCTTTATTACAATATTGTGAATTCCTTATGTGAAAAAGGACCCCTCAAGGTGCAGTGGCTTATTATTTTATAGTTTACTGTAATAATTTATAGTTTATTAATTGTAATTGGAGAGAAAGAGAGAGAATGAGAGAGAGAGAGAGAGAGAGAGAGACTGAGACTTTACAATTAATAAGCAGATTTTTCCATTTCCTCCCATTATACAATACTAAACTTTATTAACGACCAGCTTCAGGAATAGGCAGTATCTTTTCAAGAGTGAAAATGTTCACATTTTGGAGAGTTAAGAAAAATAAGTATCTTAATGCCTTATGTTTGTTGCTATCGTTATTGGGCATGTCATTGTTTTAGCTTGAAGAAGAAGAAGAAGAAGGGAAGAGTCGGAAGTAAAAGAAGAAGCTGCAGATACTGAAAAAATGTTTACATGTATTGAACAGAAAAGAGAACAAAACCCCCCAGCGCAGCATAGCAAAATGGAAGACAAAATGGAGCATGTGCTAGCAGAAGAAAGCCAAGTAACAAATCCAATTTCTTCATCAGGCAGAGAGAGGTTTCTTCCCATTCCTCAAAAAGGGTATGTATTCTAAGTTTAATCAATGTGGGTTTTTATGTAAACCAATGTGCTTGGATGAGTTTTTCACTGGGTTAGACCACTGTTTAAATGTTTCTTGAATTCTCATTGAGAGCTGATTTGAGGCACAGTATTTATATGAATATAGTCCTTACAAAGTAAATAATGTAGAAAGCTTTCTGGTACCAGGCCACAGCATGGGTCAGTCTCGCTAAGTGTCATACAAATGGACTTATTTTAACCCAGAGTTATTCATAGCCCAATTGAAGATGCTACAGATTGAAACCAGAACCTGGTACAAGGAAAACAGGTGGTCTTTCCTTGAGCTAAAGTCCTTCCTGAAATGGCAAATACCAATTTAACTAGCATGGGATAAGCATGTACCTATGTTTTGACAGAATTATATGTACATAAAAAATAGTAAGCAGCTTGAATGGCAAGTCTGGAAGTTGAATCATAGCAGCTAGACTTCTTTTCTTGAGAGATTGAAACGTTTTACTGCTCATCCAAGCAGCTTTATCAGTCTGAGGAAAGTTAGGATCAAGTCCTCCAATTTATAGTTCTCTTTGATTTCACATCACCCTGGTCTAAATAGGTGCATAAGTTGGACAACATCCTGAATAGGATTGTTAGGTGGACAATGGCCTGAATAGTCTCATTAGGGTGCATGAACGTCTCACCTATGCAACCTTTCCCAACACCCATGGGTTGTTAGCTATGGCCTTGCTGGTGGAGGTGTGAAGTGGTTCATAGCACTAACTTGGCACTAAATTTCCTCAGACTGTCGAAGCTGTTTGGACAAGCAGTGAAACATTTCAATCTCTCAAGAAAAGAAGTCCAGTTGCCATGACTCAACTTCCAGATAAACTCACCTAGATGACTAAGAATCTTCATAGACATATTGACTGATGAGTGTTCCCACAACTTCAGCTTTTTCCTCTGGTGTCTCAGTGCCATGTCTGGTGTGCAAATCTAAGAATGTTTGGTGATCGCCTAGCAAATCTAGACCTGTTCCATCTCTTGAGTTTTCACTAGACCAAACTGTTGCAGTAACGATGCATCGCATTGATTGGGTTGGAACAGAATGCTTGGAGTCCACCTTCTGTAGGCAGCCCAAAGCCTTTTATTAGATACAGTAAACAAGGCCGGGCCATAAATCCTTGACAGTAGGGAAGAGAGAGGAAGGATCTTTGTCATGTCACCTCTAGATCTGTGAGTATCTTTGTGCCTAATCTCTTGGTGGTAAACCTGTTTCCCTTGGGCTCCCTCACAAATCATCCCTGCTGGAGGCTGACCTTTGCCTGTTCCCAGGGTCATCTAGTGTTCACTATTGCCTGGCTTCCATGCTGAGTCTCTGCTCCACTGTGGACATGATTCTACTTCCAGGAGCTAATGGTTTCCTCAGTGTTCACCAGGTCTCTTGAGGTTTCAGCATGCCTGAACCCAGGGCCGGCGCTAGGGTTTTTCGCACCCTAGGCGAGGGGTGGGGGAGGGTGGGGTGGCGGCAGGGGGTCAGGCGGCGGCAGAGGGTTGGGGGGCGGCAGTGGCGCCGGGGGGTCGGATGGTGGCGGTGGCGGGGGGTCAGGCGGCGGTGGGGGGTTGGGCGGCGGCAGGGGGGTCAGGCGGCGGCAGCGGGGGGCGGGGGCGGGGGTAGCGGGGGGATGGGCGGGGGGCGGGGGGGCAGCAGGCTGGGCAGCGCCCCCTGTCCATTTTGGCGCCCTAGGCAACTGCCTAGTTCGCCTTAATGGACGTGCCGGCCCTGCCTGAACCTCAAAGTGGGCTTTCTACACCAAACAAGGTTATGCTTCATTCAGAAGATGCAGCAAGATAAATACTTCCGAAAGCAGCCATGACATGTTTTATGAACTATAAATAGCATGGATAGAATGGAGTGTGGAGTAGTTAGACTCCTTTTTTGAACAACCATGTTCTTTTATCATTTTCAACTGCAAATTACCTTGCCTCCATCTCTGTCAGTGCATCTAGAATCATAGAGTTGGAAGAGGCCTCAAGGGCCATCTAGTCCAACCCCCTGCCATGCAGGAACCCCCATCACAGTATTTCCAACAGATGGCCATCCAGCCTCTGTTTAAAAACCTCCAAAGAAGGACACTCAACCACCCTCCATGGCAGCACATTCCACTGCTGAATAGCTCTAAATGCAATAGTAGTAGTAGTAGATTTAAGCAGACAGCCATTCCAAAACATCATTTTGTTGCCCTCTTTTTAGGTTCATTGGCATGCCATTATTTTTCTGTACTTAGTGATGCTTGAGCACTGGTCTGAACTAATTGAATCCACAAACATGTTAATAAAGCCTGCTTTTTTATTTATTTGTATTATATTTTTAACAAAAAAATGAATTGGGGGGAGAAAGGCAAGAGGGAAGTAAGACAATGCTGTTACAAGTCTGGAATACTCTTTTGGTTT
This sequence comes from Phrynocephalus forsythii, assembly GCA_029282475.1. Lineage (NCBI taxonomy): Eukaryota > Metazoa > Chordata > Lepidosauria > Squamata > Agamidae > Phrynocephalus > Phrynocephalus forsythii. Next base: position 40,827,391 of record JAPFRF010000006.1, read on the forward strand.
GTCATTCTTGTCCAGCAGCATGGCTCTTCCTCAGCAGCATTACATTAAACATTAGCAAAAGTAGCATAGCAACTTCACTAGGAGAATATTCCATTCTCTTTCCTTATAGACCATTACCCTGTAATCTAGTGGGGGTGAGCAACACTACACTAAACAAGAGTCCACTTTATAATGCTGAAAGGCTGCATCATTGTTATTTTTAAAACCCTTGATTTGCTGGTTACATTAAGGTGTTGAGAGGACACACCTTACTCTAAAGGAGAACTGTGCTCACGAAAGCATGTTTATTCTCCAAAGTGAAGTGTGTGCTGAGTATCCACCTGATTTTAACATGGAAATTTGAGGTCTTCAAATGTTGATCATAGAATTTTGCTGGCATATAGGAGGGCCAAGGGTTGCTTGCAACAAGTTCCAAAAGGGGATGAATGTTGGCTTGGTGCGATTGCAGCAATAAATCTTTGTGTCTGTGCCTTCTTTTGAAATCCTCATTTTAAAAGTGGTATATTGTTATAGAAGTTCTACTCCTTTGGGTGAAAAGAACATTCATTCTTTTTTACTTCATTGAAAGTCCAGTAAGCCTTCATGTAACTTAGCCATCCTTGACTTGGTGCGGCTTCAAGTATTCTGGATATGACACATCTGATTTGCATACTTTTGATGTTTCTTGTTGTACCTTTTTGAGGTAACCTGGTATTAAAAAGAGCAACCTGATAGGGTTTTTTTTTTTGAGTGCTGTATTTTCCTTTTATTCGAGGACTAATCCAACTACCAGTGTGACAGACAAGAGAAAAAGTAAAAAGAAATTTGAGATTTCAACCAAAAGAGTCCATGAGCAAGTCAATCATCAACTTCAGGATGATAGTAGTTTGGGTGAAGCATTTCCAGAAGAGGAAAGGTATGGATAGTCATGATATTGCTGCATCTCATTTCAGTATGTAAAGAATTGTCTCTTGTAGAACAAGCTCATGATATATTTAGGGAGTTCTCCATCTCTTCATTGTCAGTGTTCTCCAAGTTCTTGGACATAAGCCTGTCTTATTAAATAGCAATAAGCAACTGAAATGGGGTAAGCAATGAGGAAGCTCTTCTGAATTTGTCTTGCCCCACTACAGATACAGAGAATGAATGGAAGCCCTCGTGCCTCACAAGTTGTCTTGTGCTTTCTCACCACATTGGGTGTGACATGCATACCCCTGTATATCACTATAAGGTCCTTATTATTGAGATAATGACATACACTAAGGGAATGCTGCATATCGCCACACAACACAAAGTTATGCAGGTATAACTTTGGTAGGCATTAATCCCCCAGCAACAAATATTATGTGTGTCAATTGCATAATCCGTTCATGGTTCCCTTTCTGGCCTATTGTGCAAGGCACCAACAGAAGTGCTTTTTGAATGACACTTCTGCTTTGGCTGTGTTTCAGCTACCACTTGCATAACAGTGAATTATGTAACAATGTGGCGTTACACATGTGTATTTTGTCAATAGGATTTCTGCCACTGTTCTATTTTTCACAATGAAGTTCAGCAAAACTCTAGATTAGACATGGACACGACTCGGCGAAATTGTCGTTTCCGTTTTCGGTTATCATTTCTGTTATGTAATGGAAACGGTAATGATAATTAAGCCATCAGAACTCGAACTCGAACCGAAAAAAGAAAAAATGGTCGGGTTTTTTGTTTCCATTTGTGGCATCGCAGTGATCGCGCAATGCGAAGCACAGAAAAAGTTTTTAAAAGTTTTTTAAAAACCCTGACTCCCGACCAAAAAAGCAGGGGAAAATATGCCTGCCTGAGGCTTTGCCACCTACCAGAGGGGTGGTTTCTGGGGGTCCCCGGCCTTCCCCCCCTTCTCCTGTCCTGGGCTGCTTGCACCAGGCTGGGGGGGGTTCATCCTCGTCTCGCCATGCCATGCGGTGGGGGGGGATCCAAAACGGCGACCGCAATTTTTCTTTTGAAATCGTGGTCAAAAAACACACCAAATCACCACAGAAACATGTGAAATTTATTTATTTTAAATGCCTGAATTTTAATAGTAGCAGCAGTGGGATTTTTATAGCAATAAAATGTTGTATTTATTTTATTTTATTTTATTTTATTTTTTATTTTTTTAGACCTGCCCATTTGGGCTGGGCATGGAATGGGACCATGCAATTTTTTTGAACCATTCCACCAATGGCATCGCCAGGTTTTTGACTGACACTTCTGGATGTCTCGGAGGGCATAAAAAGCCAAGGCACCTTCCAGAAATCGCAGTTGGGTGTATGGATGTGGTTGAGGGAGGAGGGCTGGCTGCTGGTGCTGGTGTGATCCGATCAAGATTGAGGAGGGAGGCTGGAGGCTTTAGGATTTAAGTTAGGCAGGCAGGGAGAGAATTGAATTTAGAAAATAATTTCTTTGATTCCCTGCAGCTTTGTCTGCTGAAGGGAATAGCAGTTTATTCTTTATTTTTTCTCTGGCAGTTTGTGAGGATTTTTTTTTCTGATATTGGATAAAGGGGGAGGTTCGACTGGGAGTGGGAGGTGTGGATTTATTTTAAAAATATATTATATACTACCATTTATTTTCTATTTTCCCAACTTCAGTTTGCTTGCACACACACACACTTGGGGTGCAAGCCAAGAACAGAACCTCTATCCTAAGTGATATCCTAACTGCCCACTCGCCCATCCGCCCGCGCCACCACCTGCCTGCAGCCCGCGATGCCGGCCGCCCACTCGCCCGCCCGTGGCCGCCGCCCACCCATGGCCCCCCGCCACCGCCGCAAGCCCGCACCTCCCCCCCGCCACGGCCCCCCGCCCCGCCCCCCGCCTAGGGTGCAAAAACACCTAGTGCCGGCCCTGATTGCGGGACGCCCCTATGCTCTGGGAAGTCAAATCGGGCTAAATCACGGTGGAAATGACAAATGACAAACGAAACAACAAATTTTTGAAAAATTTCACGACAAACGGAAACTACCCGAAACGGACCCATTCCGACAAATGAAAACTCGAAACGTCATTTTTTCTGGTCGTGCCCCTGTCTACTCTAGATATTACTCCATAAATATCACTTTGTCACCCTTGACTTTGGTGTGACTTTATGTGTCCTTGATATACCAGTCATGTTCATTTTTGCCCCACCCCCACCCCCAGACACTTCCCCCCCTGTGTTCCCTCCTTTTGCATTAAGCCAGTGTTAAAAGATTAGCCTGATAGTTTATTTTTTTAAGAGCTGTGTTTTTCTCTTTTTGTGGGGGGGCACTATTCCAACCACCAGTGTGAATTGTGTACGAAAAAGAGAAAACAAAAGACAGACATCAGCGGGAAGAGTCAGTCAGCAAATCACTGAGAAACTACATCAATTGCAGGAAGACAGCAGCTTGAATGAAACATCTTCAGAAGAGGCAAAGTATGGATGGCCACAATATTGTTTGTTCTTACTTAAATGCACAAAGAGTTGCCTCATGTAAAACAAGCCCATGATGTATTTATAGAGAGTTCAGTGTCTCCTCACTGGCTGGTTCTCTCAAAGTTCTTGGACATAAGCCCTTCTAATTTATGCAACTGTGGTAGCTTTTGAGAACCTGTTTTGTCCAGTTGTGGGCATAAAGAATGAGTTTAACCCTCATGCTTCAGGAGTTCTTTAGTGCTTTCTCACCTTATAGATACATACTGCTGTATTTCTCAAAAGAGGCCCCACTGTTGAAGTAAGGATAGGCATTGTCCAGAATTCTGTATGTTAGCTCATAACATAAAGTTAGGCAGGTGTAACTTTTCTGGATGTTATATCCTGGCTGCAGAGGTTGTGAGAGTTGATTAAGCAATCAGTTACATGGTTCCCATCCTGAACAATTTTTCAAACCACCTATAGAAGTACTTTTGGCATATCTGGAATTTGAGTCATGGCAACCGGACTTATTTTCTTGTAGCATCAAAACATTTTGCTACTCTTCAGTCTGTGGTAGCCATCTAGAATCTGTTTTGCTGAATTGTCCACATAAAGGATGAGTTTTAAACCCAATGCCTCATGAGTTGCTTGGTGTGTTCTAATTCCATTGGAATGTCAATGAGCTGTTAGCAATTGGGATACCATAGCACTTAGGTGTGGCTGGGTTTATTGTATGCTTCTTTTGTTTCCCAAACTCACTGAGAATTTCACTACTCTTTCCTCATTCCCCATCTTGCAACTCCTTCAGACATGAAAACCTGTGTTGTGCAAACAGCCATCCTAGTAAAGTTGGGATTTTTTTAAAAAGCCCACTACCTTATCTCAACACTTGGAATACTGTCACTATCATAGCGCATGATAGGGCATAAAATTAACCTTTCTTTCTGTTGGAGGTTTCCATGCAACAGGGACAATGCTACATATTTTGAGTGGACAAGAAATGTGAATACTACACAAAGCAAAAAAAAAAAAAAAACACCTAAACTTAAAGTGATACTTCATGGTTCCAAACTTCTCATCACCTTCCCTCACTCTCAGTATCAGTTCCTAGCTTAACATACCCAGCTCCCTGGCTCTGGCATTTACTCCTGTAATCTCGTGTGGTAACCAGCCACATTTGTTCCATTCTGCCTGGCTCTTCCCTCCCCCTGCCCTTCTCCTCCTCCAAACTTGTTTGTCAACCCCCCTCCTTGAGGGCCATTAGCTGGCCCTGTAGCATGAAGCTCTTGCCACTGAGTAAAAAACAGCAACCCACCAAGAGGAGTGAGAAAAGAAGTAAAAGGATGATGAGTTTTCTTAGCTGAGCAGGAATTTGAGCCAAGTTTCCTTAATCCTTATTTCACACTCTATCTGCTACATTATTCTGGCTCTCAAACCCAGTATTTCAATAGCATCATTTAACCTTAAGGAAATCTTGATACTGTGATGCCTGCTCATCTATTTCCCTCCATTTCTGTCTAAAGTGTCCATCTTAACTGATTGCTTAACTTCCTATTCATTGTTTCTTCAATCTCTCTGTTAACTAGCCACATGAATTCCATTCTATCTATTATTACAAAAACAATAGTCTGTATTATCGCCAAAATATACAGCTTCTAATCACTGTTGTCTTTCAGTATTTTGGACTATAGGTATTCCCATACAGTATCTCATTCCATTGCATGGTTTGCCCTTACTTCTTGATTTGTTCAGCTATTCTGATCACAAAATGACAAATTTGTTCACCATATTATTATTTATGTTGTATAAAGTAAGTAAGTAAGTAAGTAAGTAAGTAAGTAAGTAAGTAAGTAAGTAAGTAAGAAAGTAAGTAAGTAAGTATGCCTAAATCAAAGTCACAGGGAATAGATACCCACAATCCTTACAGTCTCTGCTTTATGGAACAGAGAAGACACCAAGCAAACTAGAGGCCTTTGGGAGGGAATATCATGTGTAAATTCCAGGATAAATTATAATTCACCAAATGGAACAGATTGAAAAAAACATTGTGGTCTATAGAGATATTATTTCCATTGGCCTTGCTTACTGAGGCAGATGGGAGGTGGGAGTGTAACAGTATTTAGAAGGCCACAGGTTCACAGCCCCTACTGTTAGCCAATTATGTTGAGTCCACCTGTCTCTCATTGTTTGAAACCAGTTGCCAATGACTGAGTTATATTTCCAACATGTCCTGCTTCTCACCCCTCCTTAGAGACCATGGGTGGTGAGATTTATCCGCATTACACTTGCTTCTTCTACCAGTCTCTTCATCACAGCTTTTCTTATAAGTCTGTCCATATTTGGATCCCAAAATATGTGTCTGTGGGTTGTTTTAATTGCTGTTTTTGTATTTGGCAAACCCTGCATAGTTTATTGACTGGGTCCATATATATTGTTCAGCATCTGTAGACCCTCATGCACACATAACTGTCCAGTACACAAGTCATAGAACAGAGTGACAAGCACATTCCATAAGCATGCGTTTAAAATGTTAAATCCCAGATTTTCTTTGAAACGAGAGGAAGAAAAGAGGGTGTGTGCTGAAACATTGTATGAGAAAGCCCAAAAACAGTTAAGAAGGAAAGAGCAGCAATATTGTGAACTGATGGTGGAGAAACAGCAACTTGAGTTTGTGCTGAGAAGTATGAAAATGGAGTTGAAAATCTACCAGAAACAGGTCAGATTAAATTACAAAATATATTCATTAAAAATGCCTCTACCAGGTTTGGAAGAGGTTGGGGGGAGTTTGGGGTTAGGGATAGGGTTAGGGTTAGGGTTAGGGTTAGGGGGGAGTTTTAAGAAATGGTTTTGGGTTTTGTGGTTACTGAAGGTGTTGCCATGCAGATGTATGTGAGTCTGAAAGTACATGCCCACTTGCAGATGCCGAAAATGGAATCTGCCCCAGGATTAATAATTTAGATTTATGGGAAACATTTCTGTGGAACTGAAATGAACTGTGTGAGTTAGTGAAACATCTTTTAATATTTAGTTTTCCATCAAGAATATGAGCACAAACAAACTGTTTTAGTAGGAAGTCTTACTCTTTTGACTGAAATCTTGTTGCATAAGTTACACCGCATAAAGCTGATCAACCATAGTAAATTTTAAGAAATAGAACGTTTTAAATTTCTCCTCCATGTTTCTCTGTGGCATCCCTTTCATTGCCAGGATGTCACAGGACAGGAAGAAATTTTGACTGACCGAAAACTGCCACTACTAGTAAAGTCATCCCAGAAGAGGTGATTTTTTGACCCCCAGCAATGAAAGGATTACATGGAAGCCTTGAGACCTTCAAAGGAGAAATTTTAAAAACTGTCAACCCCACCCCACCCCCCAAAAAAGCCACAAACGATGCTGTCATTATCCTTGCATGGCCTAAGTTATGTATCAGGATTTCAGCCAATATGTGTATTCTATAACAACAACAACAACAACAACAACAACAACAACAACAACAATAATAATTAATAATAATAATAATAATAATAATAATAATTAATAATAATTAATAATAATTAATAATAATAATAATAAATAGCACATAACATTTCAAAGTCATAAGACCTCCCCTTTTTCTCTCTCTCTCTCTCATAGTCCCCAAATCTGTCTCACAGTGTCCTCTTGGAGGACAAATGTCATTAAGTTTCAAAAGTGGATGTACAGAACATTAATGTAATCTCCCAGCCATGGATCTCTGGTTCTCTAAGGCCATTACTTCACGAACCGCTCGCTTCGCGGCAAGCCCTCATTTCTGTGTGAATCGATCGTTTCAGTCCGCACGCTCCTCCTTTTTGGCTGCGATGCCACCCCGACCACGCCCCCTTTACCGTGCTCCAAGCGGGGTGAGTGGTTCCCCTGCCAGCGGCCGGGAATCTTTTCGCTTCGCATCTCGCTTCGCTCCCAACGTGACGTGTGGTCTCGGTTTTTGGCTTTTATTTCAAGTTTTTTAAAAATATATTCAAACAGGGATATCGATGCATCACTATATCATTTCATCGCTTTGCGCTGTTACTTCCTCGCTCGAGTGGCGGCGGCGGCGGCGGCGGCGGCGGGAGCAGGAGGAGCCGCTGCCGCCTCGCCCAGCCAGAGCAGGGCACCCGGGGCAGGCAGCGTGCAAGCGGCGGAGAGCGGGCGGCTGTGCCATGCGGGGCTCCCCCCGAGTAGCGGCGGCGGCGGCGGGGGGGCTGCCAATGATGCCAGGAAACAGTTGAAATCAGTAGAGCCATTGCAACTGACAGTCCAGCATCAGTGCATCGATACGCCGTCGGTAGGTATTTTTTTAAAGGATGGATGGGAAATAAAGAACGTTGAAAAGTGGCATGCGAATGCGAAGGGAGCACATGAGGTTGTGCTCGATTCGGTCCTAAAACTGCAGCTCGTGAGTACTGAGAAACAGGGACGGGAGCGAAGCAAGAACACGTGACCGCCACGTGACCGCCTCTGAATTCACAGCAAAGGCAAGGTCGGTTCGAAGCGAGGCACTTCGTGAAGTAACGGCCTAAGTCAGTTGGGAGAAATCAAGGCAGTGTTTCTGTTACTAAGACCTTTTAGACAGTACTGTAGCGTGTTTCTTCTCTGAGCCTGCTCTGTTTTCACAGCTGCAAGGATCAGAAGAACAACATCTTCAATCCGAAAGACATATTTACAATTTAAGAAATGCTATGGATGCAAAGGAACAAGAAGCAAGTGTGATTTCTCATCAGTTACAAGAACTTCTAGTTAAACTGTCAGAAGCAAAGAGTACTATAAAACAATTAGAAGGGCACATACAGAGGTAAAAAAAAACCTGCAAGGTAGTTGAAAATTATATTTGCAAGCATGGTGTTGACATAGAGAATTAATGCAGAATAGTTATATGCAGCATATACCTTTGACTGTTTAATGTGCTCAAAACTATAAAATGGATAAATAGAGTATAATGATATTATACTTTATGTGGTTTTGTGACTTTGGTGTGGATTTCTTTTTTAAGGCTTGAAATTGAAAATGGCAGATTGGGAGCAACAACCAACCAGCAAACTAATAAAATTGCAGCACTTCAGAATGACCTACAGGAGAGTGTCTCTGTAAGTCTGGCACAGGATAAGGAATGGAGGGGGACTGGGTAGGGAAGTTTTAATCTATTACATTCCTTCATGTTGTTTTATGTTTCAAGGTGCCATATGATCTAATCCAAAGGATGTTGGAGCAATATTTGGGGAACAGTTTAAATTTTAAATCAGTTTTTGATGCCATGTGCTGTTGTGTTCTGATGAAATACAGTGTTACCTCTACTTAAGAGTGGCTCGACTTAAGAGCAATTCAACTTAAGAGAAGAAAACAGTTGACGTTTTAACTGCTGCCTTACAAATTGTAGATATGGTCTGCTCTACTTACATTTTTTTTTTTATTTTTTATTATTTATTTATTTATTTGATATTTTAGATAGGGCTTCTCTACTTAAGAGTTATTCAGCTTAAGAGCATGCATTCGGAATGGATTAAATTTGTAAGTAGAAGTACCACTGTACTTTGTTTTACTTTCAACAACCATAAAGAGATATAATAAACATTGTTGAAACATTGAATATGGCACCATAGCATCCAAAAGCAATCTTTTAGGACAGTGGTTCCCAGCCTTGTGTCCCCAGATGTTCTTCGACTGCAACTCCCAGAAGCCTTCGCTACCAGCCAGGCTGGAAACTGCTTGTATTACTGATTCTTTTCTTTTTTTTTTATTCTGGCTATAGATTCACAATCAACTTGAAGAAGTGATAGCTGGTCTGCAGACAGAAATAATCAGGCTGAAAGACCAGCTAAATCAACAGGTACATTAAACCTTTCTGATACACATATAATTTGTCTGTGGTTATATACACTTGTAGAATGCACCAGAGCAGAGATGATTGTTCAACGAGGAGGGAAAGTGTCATGATGCATCTTGGGATTATACGTCCTTGTACAATGATATTTTTGGTTCCTTCATTGCTGCCCTTCCAAATCTCAAATCATTTTAGAAGGCCAAAACCAAAGGAAAATGTATTATTTGAAAGGTTACCAATTGGCTTGAATATTAGGATTTTAGTTCAACACACTGGGGTTCTGAAAATAACATGCCTGTTGCATTTGAAGTTGATGCTCAAAGGCAGACTTGGTTGATGGAAATTAAGAAATGGTCACAAATCAATAATGAATCATGATATTTGTCAAAATGTGTTGTTTTAACAACCCTGTCTAATATAAAGTGATTATTTTAGTGATTTTAATTCATTGATTTATTAATCACTTTGGGGCTAATTTGGGGGAGAGCAGCCTCTGTCACTTTCCCAGGAAAGTCCCTTTGGGGGTGCATAATTCAATCATCTGAAACCCAAATTTCACCAAACTTGGTGAGATGATAGAGAGTGTTTCTAGGTGCCTTGACGGGCATGTTTTTTTAATGGTCCACCATCTTGCTCCTTTCCCTTTTGTTTTGTTTTGCTTGTTACCTGTTTTATTTTTGTATTAACATTTTATTGTAAGCCGCCCAGAGTTCCCATTGGGATCGGTGGGCGGGGTATAAGACTAATAAATAAATAAATAAATAAATAAATAAATAAATAAATAAATAAATTAAAAGACACCGTTATTAAAAGACACCATGAAATGTCATTTTAAAAAATCATAAATTTGTGATTCAACATAAATTTGTGGTTCAATATTCATGAATCATGACAGATTGCCATTTTTCTAATTTGTGGCCATGTCTAGTTGAATTGCAGCAGTAGTCTAAATACAACAATGAATTGAAGTACATTTTAACAGTACCAAATTTTTTATCTGAATACGTATGGGCTTGAGTTCTTAAGACAAGTAGAGGAGAGTCCAAAGCTTTAAATGAGTTTTTTAAGAGAAGGAAAACGGACAGATTGTGGACACAAGTTTCCAGATGAGGAAACAAGCTAGTCATGGGGGCTCTCCATCATCCAGACTTCACCAGGTGTGGCCTCTTGCCAGCAGGGAACAGTTCTTAGCAGCTGTGAGGTTACAATCAGCCCCTTTCAACCTGTGATTAAAATAAACAAACAAACTGTCAGCTCCCTGGCTGTAACTTCACTTCAGTGGCATTAAATCAGCAGGACAGTCAACCTGGGTTCTTTTAAAATACCACAGCTCAGTCAATAAAAATAACTTCTATGTAAGCACAAGTATTTTGCCTTGCCTACCATTTTCTTAGGCTTGATATTAAAAGCACTTTTCATTCTGCATTCCTTAGATAACTGCAGAGTGAAAAGTACTTTTAATATCAAAGCAAAGCAAAGCAAAGTGTTCTGCTTATATACCACCCCATACCACTTCAAGTAGTCTCTGGACAGTTTACAGTTTAATTACAGTATGTAGGCTACACATTGTCCCCCCTCCCCCGGCAAGCTGGGTACTCATTTTACCGCCCTCGGAAGAATGGAAGGCTGAGTAAACCATGAGCCTGCTACCTGGGATTGAACCCCAGGTCGTGAGCAGTTTTACCTGAAGTACAGACATTTAACCATTGCGCCACGGGGCTCCTAAGCATAAGAAAATGAGACTATGTCCCATCATCCCGAATTTCCTTCCAGCAACTATTCTCAGAAATTCCCTTATCATTTGTCAGCTGCTGTCACTCCTAAGACAGATAGCTCAAAGAGATAGTCAAGAGCTGAGGATTGTAATGCTGGTTCAGACAGGCTTTGAGATGGTTCACAATATGATACATGAATATGTCAGTTCTTTTTATGATCATGTGCATAGCAGTTAGACATGAGTGTAGCAGCATGAAGCACAGCACGGTTTGAGAGCAGTTGCAGTTGCATGAATGTTGCTGTGATTTCTTTTTCTTTAGAAGTAGACTGTGCCGTCTTGGTCTCCCAAAGTGCTAGCTCTTTTAAACAAAGTTCTAACATATATATCTTAGAGAATGGTATTTCTATGAGCCCTATAGAGGTGAAATCGAAGTAAACAAGTCTTTTGATTTTTTTTTAAATCTGCCTCAAGTTATCTTCATTCATTCCATCAAACATATATTTATTTAAAATATTTTACCCCACCTTCCTCCTTGAAAAAGAGACAAACCCAAGGCAGCTTCTAACACTGAAAGATAATATTTAAAGTTGAAGATAACAAATATACAATGGTGGTTATCAACATTAAAGAACATATTTAAAGTTAAGAATAATGAGTGTAAAGATGCAACTTACCTCATTAAAAAGGCAATATTAAAGCTAAGAACAATAAGTAAACAAATAAAGGGGGAAATCCCACTCTGAGAAAAGAACAACAACAACAACAACAACAACAACAACAACAACAACAACAACAAAAACAGTAGTACAGCATAATAATCCAACTAAAATTCATGTAATCTTAGTTCTTTAGTTACTGAGGGAAGATTTGCCTGAAGAAAAGGGTCTTTGCCTGCTTGTGGAAAGACAGGAAAGATGGGGCACCTCTGGTCTCCTGTGGGACAGATGTTCTAAAGTCTGAGAGCAGCAAAAAAGAAAGTTCTCACTTGTGCCCCCATTGAGATACGCCTGTGAAGGTGGTGGGTCTGAGAGAAAGGCCTCTCCTGGTGATCTTAAAAGCTGAGCCAGGACATAATGGGAGATACAATCTTTGAGATAGTTTAGACCCAGGCCATGTAGGGGTTTATAGGTTGGTGGTTACTTCACATCCTTCTTTTTTCTGCGACTAGTTTTTGTACTGTGACAGCATTGGTTGTGATCATGTGGTTTTGTCCCTGTTTCAGTGTTCCCATGGTTGTGATAACTTGTCTCGTGAAGTTACTTCAAGGTCTTGTACTGTGACAGACACTGAATTTGTCTAGATTCCTTTTTTCTTTTGGGGGGCTTAAAATTCTTTTTTTATATTTCACTTCTGAAAAGTAAAAAACAAAAAAACCTGAACACAGTTTTCTGAGAGAAACAAATGTTTTGTTGCGTGACAGTCATTACTACATGATGTCTTGTCTTAGAACAGAAAGTGGGAACAAAGAGTGACAAGGGAAAATCCTACCCCGTTCCGGGGCATAGTCGAGACAAATTTCAGTAGTTGTGCGATGGACGTAAAGTAACATTTTTTTTGTACCGCTCTTAAGCACAACACTAACAGAGACAAGATGGATTTGAAATAACTGCCATTAAAACAGTGCCTTGAGATTGATTGGCAACCAGCAGAGCTGCTGCTGTAACAAGGGTGTTATGTGATCCCTGTAACCATCTCCAGAGAGCAATCTGGCTGCTGCACTTTCGACCCACTGAAGTTTCCCAACACTTTCCATTGGTAGCACCCACAGTAATAACATTACTGTAAATCAGCCTGGAAGAAACTAGGGTGTGTGTCACAGCGGCCAAATCAGATCTCTCAAGAAACAGGCATAGCCGGCACACTAGTTTTAATAGTACCAATGCACTACTGGCCACTGCTAAGATCTGGGCATCTAGGCTCAAGGATGAATCTAAAAGCACCCCCAAGCTGCACAACTCTTTTTCCAATGGGAGGGTAATCTCATTCAGTATATAGGCTGCATCCCTATTCCTTGGTCTCCCTTTTGACCAACCAGAAGCACCTCTATTTTCTCTGGATTAAGTTTCAGTTTTTTCACCTTCATCCAGTCCATTACTGATACCAAACACTGATCTAAAGCCAAAGTAGCTTCTTTGGGACTCAGGGCAGATCACTATCTATTAAAATGAGACAATAATCACCTTAAAAACGACATAAAGAAACTGGACTAAAAAGCAAGTGTCTAACAAGTAAAACCACCATTCAAAACAAAATTGAAAACATTCTAAAGGCATTTAAACAGGCTTAAATTCAATCAAAGCAGCATTCCTAAAACCACCACTTTCTGCTGCCTGATGGAAGATCTTTGCTTGATGAGAGACTTCTGACTTCTAAAGGGAGTGAATTCCACAGCCAAAGAACAGCCACTGAGAAGGGTCTCTTACATCAAGTCACCCTGGGAAGACGATGGAACTGAGAACAGCCAAGATGATTTATAGGACGCAATATGATTCTTCAGATATGTGCTTTTTTATTATCCATTTCTCTCTTTTTTTTTCTGTTACTGATTGGTTTTGATTTTGTTAGGGCCATATGACTGCAAATTCAAAAATTCAAAAATCTGTAAATGAAGTTGTTTTAGTAAGGCAGTTATATGCTCCCTGTAACCAGTGCCAGTCAGCAGTCTGGTTGCAGCATAGTGAATTAGCTGAAGCTTCCAAACATTGTTCAAAGACAAGCCCTATGGATGGCACATTGCAGCAATATAGGTATGGTGCAACTAATATATGTGTCACTGTAGCCGCATCAGACATCTCAAGGAATAGGCACAGCTTGGTGCAACAACTCTAACTGCAAATACACTCCAGGCATTGAACTCAAAATCTTTGGACAACTTCTCCCAGCAGTTTCATGCAATCTTAAACAGGATTTGGAACAGGCAGAGCTGAATCCTAGGGGACCCCACAAGAAAGTGAGAAGGATATTAAACAGTATTTTTTCCAACACCACATTCTGATTTTGAACTGGGAGGCAGTTTGGGGGTGACCAGCACTCTACTGTCTACCCATGGAGTCATTAACAACTCCCAACTCATCTTGTCCTGCCCTCCACAGTTACCATGGCTTCTCTGCTCCCCCTCAGCATCCTCTCTCCTTTAACAACCTATCCCTTTATTGCAGGAAGATGGACTGGTGGCTAAGTTTGAGAGTGGAAACATCCTGAGATATAAAGATGAAAATCACAACTTTTTACATATATTATTGTAAAAATAATACTTCAAATTGCTTAAATTGGATTTGTCTTTACTGTATTTTAGCTACTACAGCAGTTTAACTACTACAGAGTGGGGATAAATTGAACCAAGGATTCAGATTAAATATTTAACCCAATCCAAAGGCTGATGAATGGAGGTGGAACAATAGTTGCCTATGTAATTCTAAAATGAATTTTAAAACTAACTCAGGTGGATTAGCAGTTAACAGAAAGTATACTACTCACCTCACTAGTGCCTCTAAAATAGGATGAAGCAACAGCCAAACTAATCACCAACTCATGGGCATCTGAATTGAGCCAGTATACAAATACCAGCCAAGCTACTTATAAAGTTTCTCCAATGGTTTTCTTTTTTTAAAAAAATCTAAGGGCTGTTTGATTTTTCCATAGAGCCAGAAGCAAACTGCACTGTCAGTAAATGCACAAGATTCTCACATGTGGGAAGAAGAACTGAAGTCACAATCAAAACTCAGAGTTCACCTCTCTGAGCTCAATAGGGAAAAGGGAGAATTAACGACTCAGGTAAGTCCAGCGTGAAGAGCTATATTTATTTATTTATTTATTTATTTTTACAACTTATATGCCGCCCACTACCCAAAGGTCTCTGGGCGGCTTACAATCAAGGAATTAAAACAGTTAAAAACATCAAACAACAATAAATAATTAAAACAACAATAAAAACCTTATACTAAAACATCACACTAAAATTGCCATCAGAAGACCCACAATCTAAATTGTATCAATTAAAAAACTTCTGGAACAGGAAGGTTTTTACCTGGCGCCGAAATGTCATCAGTGTTGGCGCCAGGCGGATCTCACTTGGGAGGGCATTCCATAGCTAGCTGCCGAAAAGACCCTGTTCCTACAAGCCATCCCTTTCACCTCCTTGAGGGATGGCTCTTTCAGGAGGGCCCCCCTGGCTTGATCTTAATTGCCGGGTAGGTTCATATGGAAGGAGGCGGTCCTTCAGGTATCCAGGTCCTATATACTCTGCTCAGTGCCCAGCTCACATCTTTTTCAAATGTCACAAAGGCAATATCATCAGGGCTCATCTTTGGTAGCTGTTTGCCTCACATTCATGAGGTAAACAAAGCAAAAACACAGACTGTGTGGGACTATTTTGTAATTATACTTGTGTGAAAGAAAACAAAAGTTCAAACCAAACAAGACGTGAGTCTGAATGAGCTAGTTCCTTTCTCTCTTTGGTTACACTCTGTAAAGACCCTGAGCTAGCCTAATTCTGCATCTCACCATCCCCAAAACTGCAAACACATTTGTGGAGAGGGGTGGGGGTGCTATGCAAGTATGTGAAGCTATAAACACATTGGCTGAGGTCCTGTAGCATACTTTTTTCTCTCAGTACCAGCAGAATGAAGAATTTCTTTCCTTTCTCTTCCTGCCTAAGCCAAGTTTGATTTAAAAATCCTGCTCCAGAAGAACCAAAATAAAAAAGAGAAAGTAAAGTATTGTGGCACCTGTAAGACTGGCAGATCTATTTCATTATGAGGTTTTGTTGATTACCATTCACTTTTTTGGCACATCCGGAGTAACATGTCTGACATGAGTGTGGCTGAAAATATAGATACAACTAGAGTAGGCCGTTTGAATAAATTACCTTTACCAAGGAGTTGACTCTCTAAAACTCCATTGATCCAATGGGCCTACTCAAATGGCAGTTTACTGATGGATTTCTACTGGTGTTTGTGTATCAGCCTTCTTGAAAATGTGAAGTCAGGTGATATCCATTTGATCAGTTTCTCATTTGATATGTCATCATTAATTAGATTCTTTCTAGTTTTAGAAAAGGTGACCATGTTAGACTGTGCTGGCATGTCAGGTAAAAACAAAGCAAATAATAAATAAAAATAAAGAATTCACAAAACAGATAACAATGTGGAACAGCATAGCAATGCATATAGAATATCTGACTGGACTTGTGAGGTGCCACTAGGCAATTAGTGAGGAAATATAGGTGTGAAATCCTCCATATAAGCCAAGACTGAATATAAGCAAAGAATTTTTCAAACATTATTTAATGTCGTTGTCGACATTAAAATATAGCAGTAAGTCTTTAAGATGCCAAATATGTTTATCTTCCTCCTTCCCTCCCTTCCTTTGTTTGTGCATGACACTTTGTGTTTATGCTAAGTCTCTACTTTGGAAAAGATAGAATGAAGTATGAATTTCAAAAAAACTTTTTTTGCACCTAGTAATTAAGTGACAATTATGAATAGAAAGTCATCAGTACCTCCAGCTGAATGTATTTTATAAGTTAATGCTAAGTGTGTCCATTTATGTAAAGATTCATGTTCTTATTATTCCACAAGTTTGAGAAGGAAAGGAAAAAAGTGAAGAAACTGGTAGAGTTCAAACGATCAATAGAAATGAGACTAGATCAAGAAATGAAGAGAAACATTGAATTACAAAAAAAATATAATGGGTAAGATGGTCTCAGTTGTTAAGAAATTAACACATTAGTGTTTAATTTATAGAATAATTCTTATGTTTTTAATGTGTTTGTTCATGTATTTATGATATTCCTGTAGTTTATACTTAATGTATTATCATATTATGGAGTTCATGTATAATACAACATAGATATTGTGGCCAGAATCCTGCTAGAGTTTATGTATGGGTTTTTTAAATGTGCCATAACTAATGGATATGCCATAATAATATGCCATAACTAATGGATTTTTAAATGTGCCATAACTAATAACACCATGGCCATGAACATGGTTGCATGCCTGATGGTGCAATGAAGGTGCACCCTGGCATCTCCTCGAGTAGTCATAATAAGCTGCAGCAAGTCCTGCAAATCTTGCCAATAGATTTCCAGCCAGTCAAGTATTAACTACTTAAAGCCAGAGTGATAGAACAGTGTCATAAGGATGTACAAGGCAGCAGAAGCCTACATGTGAGATCAAGGAGAGGAAGGTGATGTCTCCTATTGGAGTGCCTTCCCAACTTCTCTAGAAAACATCTGGTACCAGAGGCACAGGATCAATGAACAAAGAAGGAAAGAGTGAAGGGAGACCCCCAGAAGTAGGCAGCAGAATATGGGGATGGAGAGAAAGAGATCCTCACACAGAGACATGGGAGAGATTTATTTTTCCTCAGGGGGAGTCTGCTCTGCAAAGAAATCACAGGCTACCTAACATACCCTCCTACTGGCGGGAAAAGGGAAAGAGAGAGAGATGAGAGAGATGGCTGCCCAGGAAGATATGGAAGGGCAATGGGATTCCCCATGGAGACCATATACCCCAAGCAGCCAACCCCAACAACACAATATGAGGACTCATGGGCTGGAGGTGGTGGCAGGAGCCTGATTCCCCTGCCACTGCTGCAGAGGCCCTTGCTTGAGAAGCCATTGCTAAAAGAGGAGAGAGGATGGAGGCTTTGATAAGATATGGCTCGAGAGAGACTATCAAACTGGAAAGAATCAGTTCAGTCATGTTGAGCCACTTCCTCCACCCACTAGGCAGAAGGAGAATTTACTGTCCAAAGAAGGCTGCAATGATGAGAACAAAGGAAGTACTGTACAGTAAAACTTAATTTGTTTTTAAACAAGAATATAAGTCCTGTCACTCAGTGGAAAGGCATTATAAAAGGGCTGGGGTGAAGTGAAATTAGAACCATTACAATAAGTAAATATGTTTTGAAGAGGCATTTGAAATTCACTTTTTAGATGTTACATGTTTGGTTGAACAATGACCAGAAGATACTTCCTCTTTTCAAGATAGTTGTTGTTTTGACTTACATGCCACTCCATAGCACTAGAGCATATTCTGGGCAATTTACAAAATAATTATGCAAAAGACTTGTCCCTCAGAAAGCTGGGCATTGATTTTACTGACCTAGGGATGATGGAAGGTTGAGTCAACCTTGAGACAGCATCAGAACATATCAGGACTGAACTCAGTCATAAGCAGATGCTTGACTGAAGTGCTGCAGGTTAACCATTGCTTCACAGGGCTAGATAATATTACTCTGCTAGAAACATCCATGAACATTTCTATTTTTTTAAAAAAAAGTTTGGTTTTCAAGGTCTCTGTGGCCCTTGTCAGCAGAACCACTGCTGTCACTGCAAGATGACTGTGTGTGACAGAAACAGCATGGCAGGGGATCAGAAATTTTGACACTGTTACTGTCATTAGCAAGGGCCAGTGACACAAGAAATTGCTTCAGCTGCCTACTTAATCAATGACGTTCAAGCCAAGGGGTATTTTTAATGCCTTGACTTATGTTATAAACTAAGTCTTTTGCGAACTTGTCAAAAAGTTAAAACTGGAGATTTATAATATAATAAATATGTTTTGACAGGAGCAAGTGACTCTACCATTATTCTCTGGTATGTTCACCTCTAACGTTATTTTTGTAACATTTACAGCATTAAAGCACTTCTAAAAACAACTACAAAGAAACTAAAAGAATATGAGAGTGGAGCAAGCACATCACAAACAAGATTTCGGGGAGACAGAATGGACAAGCATTCAAAAAATGGCGTTGAAATTGGAGAGCTAAGAAAAAAGGTATGATATATGCTATTTTAAAAATTAATTTACATGGCTTTCTGGTTGGATGAATTGACCAATTATCTGAAAACAATTCTTTTAAAACTTAATAAACTTGAATTACTAGGGTGCATAGTTCTGTAATCCTGTGCAGGTGATTCTGCCTTTGTTCAGGAGCATGTGTTCCCAAAACAAAGCAAAAAGATGCTCTTAATTTCTTTAATGTTGGAATAATCTGTATTTTCATGTTATGTTGACGGTGGGACATCCTCTGACTTCATGTATGCATAAGGATATGGGTGTTTCGTTTCAGAATGGGCCTGGTTCTGAAACAAAACATGTCAGCACAGCTGGCATTCAGAACTGGGACCCACCCTCTGCAACAAAATCAACCACTGACTTAACCTTCCTCTAGCTCGCATGGGGTGCAATCCAATGAGGAAGAAGCCTCTGATGTATCATCTTTCCTTCTCCCTGTGGCTGGCGAATCAGGAGCTGTGCATCATCCTGCCTCCCTGTCTGATTGGCCAGCACCAGGGAGAAGGAAAGATGACGTGTCAGAGGCTGCCTTCTCATTGGAGTTGCACCCTGTGAGAGCTAGAGGAAGATAAGTCAGTGGTTGTGCCAGCATGCTGTGCTGGCATGTTTCGTTTCAAAACCAGATGTCTTCCAAAATGAAACACCCATCTCTAATCCATAATATATTTGACAGGAAAAGAGAGTGTTAGTGTAAGGAGAAGTTGACTTTCAACATTTTAGCAAAATATAAGAATCAAGAAAAGTCTGCTAGTGATATTCACTGAAGAATGGGGTGTGTTAGACATACCTGCAGTATCTCCAAATATTGTTGACTGAATTCGTACTTTTTCCTCCAAAATTAACCCAGAAGTCATCTGTCTGTCCACTGCCCCTGGAAGAAGACACATCCAAACAGGATAATGTGATAGACCTCTGTCAAATGCAACAGTATAAGAAAAACATTGAAGAGCAAGCAAAACAAGAAGTAAGACAAAAACTGCAAGAAGTAAATTTGTTTTTACAGGTAATTATATTAATGCTGTCATTCCATAACTGACCTGGTATAGCTAAATAGCAGATTACTGATCCTAGGAGATAACAATCAGCAGTTAACATTGGGAAACTCTTTTATGCCACTTGACTGTGTTTTTAGTATCTATCCATATGGATAAGACTTCTTCTTGCCTCCAAGATTTTATAATATGATTTTGCTTTCCAGACACAGGCCTCCTCCCAAGAAGCCTTAGAACAAATAAGGTCTGCTAACAACGCTTCGTTGATAAATCAGCTGGAAAGTATAGTCAGAGGTCTAGAACCTGAGCTCAGCAAGCTGAAAAACCAACTGCAAGAGTGTGTCTTACAAAATGAGTCAACACCTACTGAACTGACCAAATACAAGGATTTGTACTTGGAAGAACTCAAAAGGAGGAAATCTTTGGGAAGCAAATTAGTTTGGTAAGTCAAAGAGGTCTTGCACCAATCCTGGTTTCCTTCCTGCATATTTCCTCTTCATTTTGTACACATCCATCATGGATCATGTTTAGCATTAAAAGAATAATCGCTCATTGTATTTGTTTACAATAATGTGTTCAGTAGAAAGCTTTCAAAAAGTGCCATGCTGCTGCTGTTGCAACTAATGGCCTAAATCAAACTGAACACTGGCAGATGGAAAATTCCTGCCAGGATTTTTATAGCGGCTTTCACAACCTTGTGAAGGTCACATGAGGAGTTGTGCTATGTTGGCACAGCAGTTCTGTCCTTAAGCAAAGGTGACATTATATGATATTCATGCAAGTGTGAAATTTGAAAACAACTACAGAAAAGGCACCAGATGCCTCCTTTTGTTACTTGGCCAAAGGCATGATTTCTTGTGGAAAATAACACATGTAAGTACAGTAATAAAGAATGCCTCTGATAACAATTTTTTGGACAACAAATGGAAATTTCTGGGTATGGGGCTGCCTCGGATAACAAATGTTCCCTATGGGCTGCCTTGGATAACAAATCTTCCATAATGCCTTGCAAAAAAAAGGGTACCCAGGATGTATTGCACCCCCTGTAGTTTTTGGAGGGGTGGGAGGAGTTAGAGCATTTTATGGGTTTTTTGAGCCATTCTGAACATGTTTTGCTGAGGGATTTGGACTTTTAAAACTTAGAAAGGTAGCGAGCTAGGTTTTATTAATCTTTGCACTGCTTTTCCTTTTATTTTTGATAGGAACAGGCTGGGGTAGTCATGCTGCTTTCTTCTGTCCTTGTTTCCAATATTTTCCATTGCTCTGCAGGCAAAAATGGGCTGGATTTTTCTTCTTGCTTATATTTGTTTGTCTGCATTTTTCTCCATTGAACCTTGAGTGGGAATAGGCTGGGGTAGTTTTGCTGGTTTCTCTTGTCCATGTTCGCACTGCACTGCAGGGGAGGTGTTCTGGAGGGAGTGTTCCAGCCCTGCAGACCTTTAAAATGCACTTTGTAAAGAGGTCTGGAAATCCCCCACCTTTTTTGTCTTTTCTCAGACCTCTGGAACGGATTAATCAGTTTCCCATTCATTTCAATGGGGAACTGCGTTTTGGATAACAATTTTTTTCAGATAACAAATTGCCTCTGAGAATGAATTAAATTCATTATCAGAGGCACCACTGTAGAATGATACAAGCGGGATCTGAGCCCATTGCATTTTCTCCCAAATTCAGGTTAAAGTTCTTCAGAATAATATGCTGATGTTCAGTAATGGTGAAAACCCTGCTGGCATTTTATTTATTTATTTTATTTATTTATTTATTTATTTATTCAACTTATATGCCGCCCACTACCCAAAGGTCTCTGCGCGGCTGGCATTTTACGATGGAGTAAATGAAATTATGTAAATAATTGTTAGCTGTCAGGTGACAAGCAACAGGCCTGCGTTGCCCCCAGTCAGTCCTCATTTAAAAGCAGGTGGGCAGTATTGGCCAATTTGTTGGTTCAATCCAAAAATATCATTTACCTTTACAACTGGGAGCAAGCAAAGGCAAGGCCATTGATAGTCCATTTAAGTTCAAGTAATCTTGAATGGCATATGAGAGGGGAACTTCCATACCATTTTATAAGAAAACCCCCAATGGCAACACACTCAGAATTTATTGCTCCCACCCAGCCTCACCCTCATGTTCTGCTGTTACCAGTTAGCAGTCAAAGGGCCTTGAAATGCTGGCAGTCTCTTTGCTCTAATCAGTTCAACCTGCACAAATGGGTTTCATATTTGCTGCACTCCCTTTTGATACATCATTCTTATGCACAAGAGTGTCATCTGTGCTGCCTTTTGGTAGCTTCTGGAACCCATTTCCACATCAGCTTCCACAAGTTGCATGAGAACGTCCTCTTCTAAAGCCAACACTGCAAGATGATTGTGGTGACAAACCAGGAAGTCTTTAGCAAACTGCCTGCTTGTGTGATTATGTACACAATGACTTCCTTGAGGATTAGCTAAAAATTGTCACTGCAGTTCACACGTTTTCATTTATGCTGGCGTAAAGCCCTAGTAGGACTCTGGCTAGTGAAGATTCATTTTCTTATATGTACGGCTGATATTGCATCAGATCTTTTAATCTTCTCTTTTTAATACTAAAAATGTAAACTCTGATATTTTGTGAGTTCGCATGAATCAACCAAAATCACTACTCCTTCTAATGTCATATTTGATAGTCACTTTCTCTCAACTAGTCAGCAACACAGAGCCAAGCAGTGATGGCTTCCTGAGGGGATTCTCCAGACACACCAAAAAAAATACTCTACGGTTAAAAGATTCAAGGAAGGAACAAGACAATATAGCCTAGTAATGATTTGTCATTCAGCAGGCACAGTGGTTACCAAAAGCCAAGGATATTGCAGAAAGGGGAAAGTATAGAAAACAGGGAGTTGCAGAGGGAGGGGACCACATGCCACCATGATTTTAAATTTACTATTGGGAGAGGAGACAAAGGAAAAGACTCCAGGAAGCTTCTTTTACTACTACATTGAAATAAAGCAACAGTTTGAGCATGGTAGCAAAAGCAATTACTGAATTTATGCCTCTTAGCTTTATCTAGTGGTTAAGATGCGGTACTACAGTCAAGACACTGCTCATTAGCCTGAGTTCAATCCCAGTGGGCTCAGGTAGCTAGCTCAATGTTGACTCAGTTTTCTAAGGTTGGTAAATTGATTGCCCAGCTCATTGGAGTGGGTGGGAAAACATGTAGCCTGCACAATTAAATTCTAAATCACTAGAGTGCAGTATGGGGCAGTATATGAACATCACCCTTTGCTTTTATATAGCAGATTACAGGAAGGCTTCAAGAGAGAAGGAAGAAAAATTGTGTTGTATCACCCACTCATACTCCCCTCTGGAGTAGGACTACAAAGCCTCAGTTCTAGGCAGCACAGAACAGAAGCAGTCCAGTGAGGGTAGGGCAATAAGGACACCTTATTTGCTGGGGGATTCTTACCTATTCAAAAGCTTAAAATGCACCCTTTCAAAACACAAATGTAGCTTAAACAGAAGTTCAATGCACGATTCTTGTAAAGGGATTTATGTGTTAATTGCTCACCAGCTGTGGACTTTTTTACAGGTCTAATGAGAGGTTAGCGGAAGCAAAGGCCAAGCTCTTTCATGAGCGTTACAAGAGCAAGTCTTTACTTGCCAGCAGCTTTTTAAGTGGAAGCCTTTCTGCAAGTCCCACCTTGGAAACCGGTCAGCTTGGAAAGCTTGGCAACAATCGAGCATCCGACAGGCTTTGTACTCCTGCAGGATTCAGAAACCCAATGGGAAGTCCTCCGTTAGCCTCAAAAAGCAGAGTGGAGGCTTGCTTGGCAGAGGTAATCCTAGCTTTTTTTCAAATATGACCAATACAGTGGTACCTTGTATAATTAATTTGTTCCAAATGAAATTATATTAAGCAAATTTTCCTTTATACAAATTTCCCATCGGAATGCATTGAAAACAGAGTGATTCAAACCGCCGAGCTGCTGACTTTACAGTCAACAGTTTTCAGAACCTTAGTCCGCTGAGCCACCATGCCCCCTGACCAATAGTATACCTGCATTCAAATATCTTGTTGTTTGGGAGTCCTGAAGAATTTGGCCGAACGCCCTAGCAGTGTTATTTGCTAGGAGTTCCCAATCTTTAGGAGTTATCAGACATATTTAGGATTTTGAAAGGAAGTTGTTGGCATTCTTACAGCAAGGTTGTCAAGGTGAATGTAGTCATTTGGAGAAAGAAAGAAAAACCTCTTTCCCTGAAGATTCAATTATTCAAAAAAAAACCTCTGGTTTATGAACGCGGGATACTGTGTTTCTCTACCCATGATTCAAAACACCAGGAAATTGCCTGGTATTAGACATGGGCACGGAGCGGCGAAATCTTTGTTTCCGTTTTCGGGTTATCATTTCTGTTACGTAATGGAAACGGTAATGATAATTAAGCCATCAGAACTCGAACTCGAACCGAAAAAAGAAAAAATGGTCGGGTTTTTTGTTTCCATTTGTGGCATCGCAGTGATCGCGCAATGCGAAGCACAGAAAAAGTTTTTAAAAGTTTTTTAAAAACCCTGACTCCCGGCCAAAAAAGCAGGCGAAAATATGCATGCCTGAGGCTTTGCCACCTACCAGAGGGGTGGTTTCTGGGGGTCCCCGGCCTTCCCCCCCTTTCTCCTGTCCTGGGCTGCTTGCACCAGGCTGGGGGGGGGGTTCATCCTCGTCTCGCCATGCCATGCGGTGGGGGGGGATCCAAAACGGCGACCGCAATTTTTCTTTTGAAATCGTGGTCAAAAAACACACCAAATCACCACAGAAACATGTGAAATTTATTTATTTTAAATGCCTGGATTTTAATAGTAGCAGTAGTGGGTTTTTAATAGCAATAAAACGTCATATTGATTTTATTTTATTTTATTTTATTTATTGTTTTTTTAGACCTGCCCATTTGGGCTGGGCATGGGATGGGACCATGCAAATCTTTTGAACAATTCCACCAATGGCATGGCCAGGTTTTGACTGACACTTCTGGATGTCTCAGAGGGCATAAAAAGCCGAGGCACCTTCCAGAAATCGCAGTCGGGTCTTGGATGT
This sequence comes from Phrynocephalus forsythii, assembly GCA_029282475.1. Lineage (NCBI taxonomy): Eukaryota > Metazoa > Chordata > Lepidosauria > Squamata > Agamidae > Phrynocephalus > Phrynocephalus forsythii. Next base: position 40,852,184 of record JAPFRF010000006.1, read on the forward strand.
GGAGGGAGGAGGGCTGTGCTGGTGGTGCTTGTGCGATCGAGATAATTTGAGGAGGGAGGCCTGGGAGGCTTTAGGATTTAAGTTAGGCAGGAACGGAGGAAATTGATTTTATTAGAAAATAATTTTTTTTATTCCCTGCAGCTTTGTCTGCTGAAGGGAATAGCAGTTTATTCTTTATTTCTTCTCTGGCAGTTTGAGGATTTTTTTTCTGATATTGGATAAAGGGGGAGGTTCGACTGGGAGTGGGAGGTGTGGATTTTTTAAAAAATATATTATATACTACCATTTATTTTCTATTTTTCCCAACTTCAATTTGCTTGCACACACACACATTTGGGGTGCAAGCCAAGAACACTACCTCTATCCAAGTGGAGAATATTTTACAATATTATTTAGTTTACTAATTACTTACTTCATTGTTTGTTTTTAAACTTGTGTTGTGTGTGCATTTGAACACACAGACACATTCCATTTCAGTGGATCAGAAAAATTTAGAAAATTATTTTCATTTTATTCCCTGACTACAACTACTAAACTATATTTTATTTACACCCCACCCCAGTATCTTTCTTGGGAGGCATAGTACCACTACTCTCTTTTCACTTCCGGCTTATTTTTGGGTGTGGCTGAAGCCACCTGTCCAGCTGCTGCTGCTGATATCAGCCTTACAATATTATGTTTATTCATTACTTCAGCTCATTGTTTGTTTGTTTACATACATACACTTGTTGTGTTGTGTGTGCACTTGCACACACTGGCAGGCAAATTCCATTTCAGTGGATCAAGATGAATTAGAATTTAGAAAACTATTTTAATTTTATACTCTGACTGTGCCTGGCCTGCATGCACTGCAGTTTTGCTGACTGATTGCTGAAGAAGGGAAGAAGAGTTTTCTTCTGGACTTCTGGTCTGGATTTAATAGTTTCATTTCATTTATTTTCAAATACTACCATACCATTTCCTTCCTAAGTTTTACAGCCTGACCTGAGAGCAAGAAGAGACACTTTTAGATTTAATTTCATTCATTCATTTAGCTGTGCCACACCATTCTTAGTTGTTGCCTTGATAACTACTGATACTCTGGTCCCAAGCCATGGAGGGCCTTGAAAATCAAAACCAGGACCTTGAACTTGATCCGGAAGACAACGGGGAGCCAATGCAGGTGAGCCAGGACTGGGGTGATGTGCTCGTATCTATGGGCACCCACCACCATCTTAGCCGCCGCATTTTGCACCCGATGTAGCCTCTGAACCAGGGTCAAGGGCAACCCCACGTAGAGGGCATTGCAATAGTCAATCCTCGAGATCACCAGGGCCTGCACAACTGTCCTCAAGGAGGACTCATCAAGGTACTGGCGGATCTGGGCGATCCTGTGGAGGTGGAAAAAAGCGGCCCTGGAGACAACCATCACCTGGGCTTCCAGGGAAAGGGCTGAATCCAGGACCATGCCCAGATTCCTGGCCCTGTCTGTAGGCTGGAGGGAAACACCCCCCAGCATAGGGAGGGGGCCATTGTACCCAGATGAGAGCGCCCCGAAGAACAAAAACTCCATCTTCTCCGGATTCAGCTTGAGCCGGTAATCTCTGGTCCATTCCAGAATGGCCTCCAGACACAGATCGAGGGAGCGGACTGCCTCCTCTGCAGATGATGAAAAGGAGAGAGAGAGCTGCGTGTCATCAGCGTACTGATGACAGCCAACTCCAAATCTCCTGATGACCTCCCCCAGTGGCCTCATGTAAACATTGAACTTCATGGGTGAGATTGCCGACCCCTGGGGCACTCCACAAGGGAGAGTCCAAGGAGCCGACAAGACATCACCCAGCTGAACCCGCTGAGTCCAGCCGCTAAGGAAGGAATGGAGCCAGGCCAAGGCCTGACCACCAATTCCCACCTCCACAAGCCGGACCAGTAGGTTACCAGTAGGTTGGGAAATCCCTTTGCAGAAGGAGGGGAGATTCCTTCCAACTAGCATTCCAGCTTCCAAAGGCGGAAGAAACAATCCCTCCCTAACATTTGCACTCTGGTTTTTTGTGACTTTCCTGGGTGGACTGTGTCTCCACTGGGCAGTCAAAACTCTGGCTTGGTGGCCTCCAAAGTAGGTGGCTGAAAGAATCCCTCCCCGTTGTTCCCCGCCATTCTGGCTTCGTGGCCTTGCCGTGTGAGTGGACTCTGTCTCCACTGGGTTGGTGGAACTTGTCTCCTGTTTTTGAAAAACTGGCCTCCAAAGTAGGTGGCTGAAAGAATCCCTCCCCGTTGTTCCCCACCGTTCTGGCTTCGGGGCTTTGCTGTGAGTGTGCATGGACTCTGTCTCCAGGAACTGGTCTCCTGTTTTTGAAAAACTGGCCTCCAAAGTAGGCAGCTGAAAGAATCCCTCCCTGTTGTTCCCCACCATTCTGGCTTCGTGGCTTTGCCACGTGAGTGCGTGTGGACTCTGTCTCCACTGGGTTGGTGGAACTGGTCTCCTCCCTGAAAGCTTCATTGAGAGATAAAAGTACCAGGCCGGAAACAATCCCTCCCCGTTGTTCCCCGCCGTTCTGGCTTCGTGGCTTTGCCATGTGCGTGCATGGACTCTGTCTCCACTGGGTTGGTGGAACTGGTCTCCTGTTTTGGAAAAGCTGGCCTCCAAAGTAGGTGGCTGAAAGAATCCCTCCCCGTTGTTCCCCGCTGTCCTGGCTTCGTGGCTTTGCCGCATGCGTGCGTGGACTCTGTCTCCACTGGGTTGGTGGAACTGGTCTCCTGTTTTGGAAAAACTGGCCTCCAAAGTAGGTGGCTGAAAGAATCCCTCCCCGTTGTTCCCCGCCGTTCTGGCTTTGTGGCTTTGCCGCCTGCGTGCGTGGACTCTGTCTCCACTGGGTTGGTGGAACTGGTCTCCTGTTTTGGAAAAACTGACCTCCAAAGTAGGTGGCTGAAAGAATTCCTCCCCGTTGTTCCCCGCCATTCTGGCTTTGTGGCTTTGCTGCAAGCAGACAAGAGCAGCTGAAGGTGGGCCCACATGTCCTCCAGATCATGCTGAGCGGGAGGGAAGCCTCCGCCCACGGCCACCTGAGACAACACCGAGGCCACTTCCGGCAACATGACAGGGAAGCCGGATGGGGTGGAGGACAGCGGAGGGTCTCTGCCCTGGAGATGGGCCTCGATATGCACCACCTGGTCAAGGAGAGAGAAGGTCTGCTCGCTCCATGAGCGAACCGGTCTCCTTGGGATACTCCAGCTGGCGATGATTCTCCAAGAGATTGAGGGGAACTCATCCGGATGAGTGGGGGGGGAAGCATCTGAATATCTGACCGCTAGTTGACCAGGTTGACATTTGCTTGGCTTTACAAGGAGTGTCATGGGGAGGGGACATTGAGAGGAGTAGAGTAGACCCTCATCCAGATTTGGGGGAGGAACGGAATACTGTGTGTCCTGCTGCCTCTGAGAGGTGGAGGGGAAATGGGATGGATAAAGGCTTCAAAACAACAACAAAAAAGTATAACAGGCAGCCAGACCAAGTAGGGTGGCCGGTTCAGTCAGCGTTGACCAAGGGGGAAAAAGAATATTGCATTCTGCCCACTTTGTTTGCTTTACTGCATAGGATGCAGTATTATGCTATTATATATTTATTAAATATCTTATTCATCACCCAGTTTAAAGTGTTTTCTGCCTGCTCTGGGTCATTGCGGGATGCCCCCATGTTCTATGAAGTCAAATCGCGCTAAATCACGGTAGAAACGACAAATGACGAACGAAACGTTGAACCGAAAAATTTTTGAAAAAATTCGTGACAAACAGAAAAGGAACGAAACTGACCCGTTCCGAGAAACGAAAAATTGAAATGTCATTTTTTCTGGTTGTGCCCATCTCTACCTGGTATTGCTGCACAGTACTATACCCAAAATGCCAGCAGGAAAAAAATACTAAGCTTTACATTCAGAGCAGTCTAAAAGTTGACAAAACCACTGGCAGCTGTCAAGACAGCTGGGGAACCTTCAGCCCTCCAGATGTTTTGGACTGCAACTTCCAGAATTCCAAACCTATAATGCCAATGATAAAGGGCTGTGAGAGTTGTGGTCTAAAACATCTGGAGTGCTGAAGGTTCCCCACCCTTGTCTACAGGACACCCTCTTGTGCTCCCTACTAGAGATGGGCATGACCATGAAAAAAATTTTTTTGAGTTGTCGTTTTTCGGGATGGGTCCGTTTCGGGTTCTTTCCGTTTGTCATGAAATTTTTCAAAAATTTGTCTTTTCATCATGTCGTTTGTCGTTTGTCGTTCCCGGACATCCCATTGGCATCCCCGCGCAATCAGGGCTGGCGCGCTAGGTGTTTTTCGCCCTAGGCGGTGGGCGGGGTGCGGGGGCGGGGAGGTGCAGCTGGGCGGCGGGCGCAGGGGGCATGGGCGGGCGGCAACAGCAGCAGGGGGGAGGGTATATTCTATATTTTTAAAATAAATCCACACCTCCTCCCCAGTCAAACCTAAAACAATATCAGAAAAAAATCCTCCTGACAAACTGCAGGAGCATAAAAAGGAATAAACTGTGTGTTGCTATTCCCCACAGCAGACAGGGAATGAAATATTTCCTAATAATTCAATTGAATCAATTATTCCCTCCCTGCCTGCCTAACTGAAATCTAAAGGCTCTGCGTCCGCGAAATCGAAACTAGTCTAGCACAGCAGCCAGCTACAGCCCTCTCCACCCAAATCCAAACCCAGACTGCGAGTGTTCTCTCGAGTGCCTCGCCTTTTTATACCCTCTGGCACATCCAGAAGTGTTAGTCAAAACCTGGCCATGCGATTGGTGGAATGGGTCCAAAAATTTGCATGGTCCCATCCCATGGACAGCCCATCATTGCGCATGTGTAAAAAAATAAAAATAAAATAAAATAAAATAAAATCAATGGAGACGTTTTGTTGCAAGAAAAACCCAGTGCTGCTACTATAAAAATCAGGCATATAAAATAGCTAATTTTCGCATGTTTCTGTGGTGCTTTGGTGGGTTTTTGGACCACAATTTAAAAAAAATATTGTGGTCGCCAAGTCGTGCCTGTGTCTACTCCCTACCGTTCACAAAATGACACTGAGCAAAGGGAAATACCAGAATCTGGTTCCCCTCACCCCCACCAATGAACCACTTCACATCCATGTAAAGTAACTGAACAATTGTCAGGGCTAGTTTTTGACAAGTGTGAATGGTTTTGCTGTGATGATTTATCATAACTGATCGTGCAGAATTGCATATTTTATTTTATATCTAACAAAACACCAATCTCAATGTAATTTCAGATGCAAATAGAACTAGAAAAATGCATTGACAAAGAATTAGACCAAGGTATGTCAGCAAACTGCATGTTCACAGTTTTAATTCTCATTCTGCTGTGGAAGCTTAAAGGGAATAGTAGTATATAAAATATGAAACAAAAACTGCTTGCTTGCTTGCTTGTTTAAAATATTTCTATCCTGCTCCATATTACTGCCATCATTCTTTAATCATGCATGAGTATTTCTATAATTTAGAACGTAGATGGAGGGATAATAAAACTTTTAACACAGGGCCTTTACCCAAGAAGTTCTTGCTTGTGTGCAAAGCTTACACACCTCTTCTTTTCATACTCACTGTTGCCTGTGTGAAGAAAACTGACAACAAAGGGAGTGGGGTTAGCCATTCCCTCAAGGAAGTGTGGGTGACCCGGCATTATCTCTGAACCTGGTCTATTGCACAACCTCAAGCTGAAAGGATAGCCCTTTACATCATCTTGACTTCAGTTGTGGGAAGATAGAGTACACTGTGAGTGTAACAAAATAATAAGGCACAATGCATATAATATGAATCTATTAGCAGTGATTTGATCAAGGACTCGTGCAGGTTAGGTCCATTGCTGAGGTAGGATTTGACCCTGTGTGTCAAATGGTATACTCACTCACCCTCACACTTAGTGGATGGTCAGAAGGAGAGTGAGCTTACTTTGTTTCACATCTGTCTTCCAGTTTGTGTCACAATTTGTGATGAGCATGTAACCATCCATTAATGAGCTGTTTAACAGCTAGCAACTTTTGTTTTTAACCACGGAAACAAACATACAGGTCTGGCTTTGTTCAGCCATACATAGTTGACTGGCTAAATATGAACCTGTAGTACAGAGTTGCAAAGCAATCCCATTGATATACCATGTAAGAAACATACATAACCTTATTCCTCTAATAAGCAGAAAAACAAATGGCTCGACAATTCTTGTGTTTGCAATTTATCCTAATATACTGTAGCAAAATAGGTAGTTCTTTTAGTATTTCTTTCTAATGGTCATGAAAAAATATTCATCCTTATATTGGTTGTAGAGAAGAGCTACCTCTTCATTATCTGTTCTGTGTTTCCTGTGAAAATGATAAGAAACTGACCCTTTCTTTTCTTTCTTTTCAGCTAATGCTGAACTTCATGCTAGATCTGGTAGAGTCTCCCCTATAGGATCATTTAATGGATCTTCAAAAAACATAAATATGTAACAAGATCAAGTGTCCAAGGTCACAGAGGAGTATCTCAGTCTTTTAAACAAAAACTATATGCTTTGATCAAAATTGAACAAAAAAAATTAAAGATGTGACTTTGATACGTAACTTTAACATGGATTTTTCTTGATTGTGCATTTATCCGCATCAAATGTGAAATCTTTGAGTTTTTAATCAGAAACATATCAGGCACAAAGCACTTTTATCTGGAGTAGTATACAGTAATACCTCGGATAAAGAACGCCTAGGATAATACATTTTTCGGATAACAAATGGAAATTTCCAGGTATAGGGGTGCCTCGGATAGCGAATATTTCCTATGGACTGCCTTTGATAAATGTTTCATAATGCCTTGCAAAAAAGTGTACCCAGGATGTATTGCACCCCCTGTAGTTTATGGAGGGGTGGGAGGAGTTAGATCATTTTTCCATGATGTTTTGGAGCCATTCTGGACAAGTTTTGCTGAGGGATTTGGATCTTTTGAACTTGGTAAAATAGGAAGCTAGCTTTTATTAATCTTTGCACTTTTCTTTGCATTTTTGGCTGGAAGAGGCTGGGGTAGTCTTGCTGGTTTCATTTATCCATGTTTGTAGTCTTTTTTCATTGCTCTACAGGCAAAAATGGGCTGGATTTTTCTTCCTGCTTATGTCTGTTTGTTTTCATTTTCCCCCATTGCACTTTGGGTGGGAACAGACTGGGGTAGTCTTGCTGGTTTCTCTTGTCCATGTTTGCATTGCACTGCAGGGGGATGTTCTGGAGGGTGTTCCAGCACTGCAAGCCTTTAAAGTGCATTTTATAAAGAGGTCTGAAATCCCCCCAAGCTTTTTTCACTTTTATAGGACCTACAGAACAGATTAATTGGTATTTCAGATAACAAATTTTTTCGGATAACAAATTGCCTCTGAGAACGAATTAAATTCATTATCAGAGGTACCACTGTATCTGCATAGCTATATGGCTCTTCTTCCTTTATCTCTGAAAGCCACTTTTCTCCTTTTTGTAATCAGAATGCACTAGCTAATGCAGTATATGCTTTCAACATTTGGTCATTTTCCCTTACAGATGGCTGAACTGTCCTGTCATATATATTATGTTTAAATCCTGAAATACTTTGGGGAAGTCCTCTAGCCCAGATAAAAATTTGGAATGAGAGGAAAAGAAAATCTCCCTTTGCACTGTGCTTGATGTAATCTTGTAGTTTTACCTTAAACATGCTAGTGCATTTGAATTTGCATTCTAAATGACCGGGACTAGAAGACTTCAACCCCCACCTTTTAGAGAAAAACAATATGATTTCACATATCTTTGTACAGTACTTGTTTCAACATACCTATTCAATCACGTTTTCAAAATCTGTTGAGTTCTTCTGAGTTTACTTGTGACTATTCTAGCTGATAACTCCAGTAAAATGAGTTATTTTTTTCCTCAACATTTTCAGCTTCAGGACTGGATCTGTTTTCCCATCCAGGATTGCTTTTCCACCCAGAAATTGGACACTTTCACTTTGCTACCATATTTTCAAAACTGAAATATAAATGAACCAAAAACAATTTCTTTTGTGTACAAGCAACTGTATTCCCCTCCCCCCAACTCTTGAAAGCTGTGGAAACAATGGAAGGAATGTATTTCAGTGACTGAACATATGCCTTACGTGAAAAAGATCCTAAGCGTAGTCTCATGTAGCCATATAGGTTGTCTGATATGTGGACAGGCTGCTACCAGTCAGTAATGGACAATACTAAGCTTGATGCACCAGTGGTCAGATACAGTTATGTCCTGTTGTTGCTGCGTCAGGGCAAGAATAGTATATAGCAGGGCTTAAGCATAACATTTTTCCAGCATGACAACTGTATTACATGCATTGATCTTAACTAGATTAGGAACAATTATAATCCCTCTAGCAATGCAGATTATAGGGAACTAGTGTTTTGCTTTCAGTGTATGACCTGACCCTACCATTTAAAAAAATATCTGGTGTATTGAAATCCCCCTTGGGGAGAAGGATAGGACCCCAGCTGCCTGCATGGGTAAGGCCTTTGGGGACCATTAACCTCTCTATCTGAGTGGGAAGGCCCCGGATGGAGGGTAATGGATTCCATAGCTAAGCCCATATACTCAGGAAGCCAGCTCGGTGTGTATCTCCCCTCAGATCAGCCAGGAAGCCTGTGAGAGGGGGATGCAGGACAAACAGCTACCTGCGACCCTCAGATAACCTCTCCCCCCACCAATGGAAATTCACCAGCTTACATGACCCCTGGCAAGTAGGACTGTCTCCACCCTTTGTGGTGCTTGTTTAACTGTAACCAATAAAAGCCCAGAGCCCAGGTGAGAGACGCAGAGAGAGAGAGAGAGAGAGAGAGAGAGAGAGAGAGAGAGAGAGAGAGAGAGAGCCTGGGACTCAAGAGATGCTTGCACCCAACTCATGTGCTGTGTAGTTTGTATCGCTACAATCTGGATAGCTTGATGAGTCTCAGCATCTTCACAGCACCTGGCAGCAGAACCAGGGACTGGGTTTGATTCCTGCTGTGCCATGTTAGAAAGGAGCATGCCTGTGTGTTCTTGACTAAGGCCGTCACTTCACGAAGAACTTCTCTTCGCAGCGTGATTGCCTTCGCTATGAATTCGAAGGCGGTCACGTGGTAGTCACGTGGTCTCCATTCGCCCCCATTTCCGTGTCCTCACCGGGCGAGGTTTTAGGGTCGAATCCAGTAGTACTTCATGTGCTTCGATTCGGAGCTTTATGAACGTCTCAGCATCTTCAATACCCGGCTGCATTTGCGGTCAGAGGACCGGCCATCGTGTTTCCCTGAGCAGAGCTGCTGGGTTGGGTTTTTTGGGGGCGGGGGGGGGGGAGAGGCAGCTTCATCGCCCTGTGTGCCCCGCCGCCGCTCTCTGGGTTCTTGCAGCGGCGGCACCGACACCCCCTCCCCCTCCCTCTGCGCAGCCCTTCGCCATCCCTTGCCAGCGGAGGGGCTCTGCTCACGCTATGCATCGGCATTTCGGAGAAAAAGTAAGTTAAAAAAAAATAAATATACTTTTTAACTGGCCACACGTGAATTTGGATACATGTCCCGGCCTCCGGCAGGGGAATCTCTTGCCCCGCTTGGAGCACGGTTTAGGGCCTGGGCGTGTGTGGCGCCGCATCCAAAATGGAGGATCGTAAGACAAAACCGACCGATAGAAATCAGTATATTCGTGAAGTAACACAGTATATCACAGAAGTGAGAACATCCCTTTGCATTTCATAAATATTTTAGTACTGTATATCTTTTCATGTGACAACACTGAAGAAATGACACTTGGCTACAATGTAAAGCAGTGAATACAGTGAATATACTGCTTGTGTAACAGTGTAAATTGCTGCCTCCACAAAATAATGCAACAAACAACCATTAATGTCTAAACCGCTGGCAACAAAAGTGAGTACACCAGTGAGTGTCAATGTCCAAATTGGGCCCAAGTATCTGTTTTCCCTCCCTGGTGTCATGAGACCCATTAGTGTCACAAAGTCTCAGGTGTGAAGGGGGACCAGGTGTTATCACTCTCACTCTCACATTTGGTGTTATCACTCTCACTCTCTCATATTGGTCACGAAAAGTTGCACATAGCACCTCATCGTAATAAACTATCTGAGGATCTGAAAAAAACAAATTGTTGCTCTACATAAATATGATCTATGCTATAAGCAGATTTCCAAGACCCTGAAACTAAGCTGCAGCATGATGGCCAAGACCATACAGCAGTTTAACAGGGCAGGTTCCACTCAGAACAAGCCTTGCCAACCAAAGGAGTACCTGTACTCAGAGTCATATCCAGAGGTTGGCTTTGGGAAATAGACGTGTAAGTGCTGCCAGCATTGCTGCAGAGGTTGAAGGGGTGGGATTGGGGGTCAGCCTGTCAGTGCTCAGATCATAAGCCACACACTGCATCAAATTGGTCTGCAGGGCTGTCATCACAGAAGAAAGTCCACATACAGGTTGCTCCATAAGGACATGGATTTCTGGAACCATATCCTGTGGTCTGATAAGATCAAAATAAACTTATTTGGTTCAGATGGTATCAAGCATGTGTGGTGGCAACCAGGAGAGGAGTACAAATAAAAGTGTGTTGTGCCTACAGTCAAGCATGCTGAGAGGAGTGTCATGGTCTGGGGCTACATGAGTGCTGCTGGCACTGGGGAGCTACAGTTCATTCAGAGAAGCATGAATTCCAACATGTCCTGTGACATACTGAAGCAGAGCATGATCCCCTCCCTTCGGAGACTGGACTGCAGGACAGCATTTCAACATAACCCCACACCCCTCAAAAATGACCACTGCCTTGTTAAAGAAGCTGAGGGTAAAGATGATGGACTTGCCAAGCATGTCCCCAGACTTATACCCTATTGAGCATCTGTGGGGCGTCCTGAAATGGAAGGTAGAAGTGTGCAAGGGTTCTAACATTCACCAGATCTGTGATGTCATCATGGAGGAGTGGAAGAGGACTCCAGTGGTAACTTGTGAAGCTCTGGTGAATTCTATGCCCAAGAGGGTTAAGGCAGTGCTGGAAAATAATGGTGGCCACACAAAATATTGACGCTTTGTGCCCAATTTGGACATTGTCACTTGGGGGTGTACTCACTTTTGTTGCCAGTGGTTTAGATATTACTGGCTGTGTCCTGAATTATTTTGAGAGGACAGCACATTTACATTGTTATACTCACTGCTTTACATTGTAGCCAAGTGTCATTTCTTCAGTGCTGTCACATGAAATGCTAAAATGTTTACAAAATGTGAGGGGGTCTACTCACTTTTGTGTAATACTGTGCATAGTCACAACGCATCCTGAGAAGAGAAAGGGAAATCATTAACAAGCCTACTCAGCTCATGCAAACTCAACCCTCTTGCATCCTTTTATTTACTTGAATCTTTCCTCCTCTTTTCCTGCTCCCTTCAACTTTTCCTTGTTATGTGCAATCAAGGTGCCTCTGATATATAGTGACTCTGTGAACAAGTGACTACCAAAATACCTTGTCCTTAACAGGATTTCACAGTTCTTATAAACTCAAGACTGTGGCTTCTTTTATAGAATCAATAATCTTATATCTGGTCTTCATGTCAACACTCAATGATATTAGATATCTGAATTTAATCTTAATAGGCTATCAAATATGAGAAACAGGACCTCTTTTGAAGATTAATATGACTGCAACTATAAGGGAAAAAGCCACGTGGTCCTTGTACAAAATCCAAAGACAAGAGTGACAAAGGTACCACCCTTCCCAGCCCTCAGATAGTGAATATAAGCTTCTGTAAAAACATGATTAAGATACATTTGTCAGTTCACAAGGGCACACTATCATAATTTACTCAGACACAGTGAAGTGTATGTAGACCGGTATTATCTGAATGTGTATTTTAAAAGCCCATAAATTTTCAATAAAATGTAGAGTTTATTATACATATGAAATCATATGGTTCAAGATCAAAATTACCAAGAAACAAGTTATTACAAAGTATTTGGGGGGGGGAAGTTGCCATGTCAGTCCATAAATAGTTCTGTACAGCTGTATATTTATGAAGTTCTACATCTTCTTTCTTCAGTGCACAACTGAATTCAAAGGTTCGGCTCTTATATTCCCGAGGTCAAGGGATGAGTCTGTCTCTTCATCAATTTCTCCAATTACAGCACTGCAAAAGAGATTAATTGTATATGAAGTTCTGAAATAAAGTCAATAAAAAAGGCACAGGACTTCTGATTTACAATTACTGTATTGTCAATTCTGCTAAGTAACTCTGCATGCTCACTTTTACCCAACAGTATTTACTGCAATTGTGTCAAAATGACGACAACAAAAAGAAGCACTCAAAAGTGTAGAATTCCATCTCACTACACATCAACAGTATAGTGTAAGACTAGTCTACTGCTTACCAAGTACTGGTTTACTTCAGGCAAATAAAGTTACAGTATATTGATTGCAACTGGCAATGCTACCTAGGAAAGTGTTTGTGGAATAAAGGTTACACAATTTCTTGGAACCCTCATTATATCATTTCACAGCTATAATAGATACAGCCTGAATAAAGCGTCACAGCATCCTGAGCATCACTTTCAACACAGGAATCACAAATGTACTGATTGTTTTTCATAGCTTTGGGTGGCAACCCCATATATTTAGAATGTACCATAGAACCTAGTACCACACACTTTGAGGAAACATACAGTAGACAAACATTTCAGGCAAAAACAAAACAAAACAAAACAAATGAAACAAAACATGTAGCAACTTAAAGACTAACTTTCATATTTTAATGTAATGTTTTGTGGGCACATCCACTTCTTCAGACATATAGCAGCAGAATGAGGTGTGCAATATAACATAACATTTTAGTTAGGAAGATCAAAACTGTGGTAAATAGCCACAGCCTAGTAAGCCATGAGCTTCTAATAGACCCTGCCAACTAGAAGGCCAAATTCTGCTTCCAAATGCTTCAGAAGTAATAGTAGTAGTATTATTATTATTATTATTATTATTATTAATAATAATAATAATAATAATAATAATAATAATAATAATAATAATAATAATAATAAATAATAGCAACAACAACAACAACAACAACAACAACTTTATTTTTATGCCGCCTTTCTCCCCAAAGGGACCCAAGGCGGCTTACAACAATCCAGAAAAATAAAATAAAAGCAATACAATGTAAAAACAACACAATACCTATAAAATACTATAAAACTACTATACAATATAATACAATAAAAACAAGATTAAAAACAATAGCTGCAGCTGAATTTTAAAAAGCTCCCCAGCCAATGAGACTAAAAAAGTAAGATGTTATAAAAATTTGTGAAGGCTAGAGGCTCAGAAGGCTTGCCTAAATAGGTAAGTCTTAAGGCTTCGCTTGAATATTTCAAGGGAGGAGGCAGTTCTTAATTGAAAGGGGAGGGAATTCCATAGTATCGGTGCCACTACTGTGAAGGCCCTATTTCTTGCCGCCGCCACTCACATTTCCTTGGGTGGCAGTACTCGTAGAAGGGCCTTCTCCGATGATCGAAGGGGGCGGACTGGATTATATGGAAGAAGTCATGGTGTTGCACTTTCACAAACAAATATAAGAAATGGAACACACAGTAGTATCATATAAGTATCACATGGCAGGCCATTAAAGTGGAAAGAGGGGAGGGAAAAAAGGAACTCTTTGGTTCTCTATGCCCATTTTTTTTGTTTCACATTATCACAACAACATGAAAATAGATCCACTATTGTGTATGTATGGGTAGCAACATGGAAAGCTCAAGCAAAGGTACACAGAGAATATAGCTGATATCTCACTTCCAAATAAACCATTTAACCATGAAAATGTGACAAGTATTTCAGGTTAGATTACGGTATGTTAAAATATAAGGGCAAGGGAGCCAAACTTACACATTGTCTCCTCTTACAATGTATAATCCTAATACTACTTGCTCCACTCCTTGTGAAGAACTGAACACTCTTTCATGACTTTCATCTAAAATCAAGTTGATTGTTTGATCAAACCCCTTGAGGGTTCCCTGGAAAAAAAATAAGAAAATTAATTTCAAGTTCCCAAAACTGCATTACTTCCTAAACATATTTTAAATGCAACATTGCATTGCTTTACAAAAACAAGACACCTATAAATTTATGCTAATTTAAGCTTATTATTTCAAAGTACTTATTCACATAAACTGTGTATTATCAGCCCCATTTTATTTACCATTGAACCTCGTCTGCCTTCCTGATCGAGTATGAGAAACACAAATAATTTGGTTATAAAGACTAATAACCACTTGTTAGCTATGAACTGTGAAATTTTCTATATACAGTGGAACCTTGACTTACATACTGCTTGACTTACATCATATTTGACTTGCATCAAGAAGGGGCCTGTTTGACTTGAGTCGCAGGCTTTGACTTACATCTCGGAGCCCTGGTGCAAGGCACCGGAATTGGGTGGCAGCGACAACACAGCATCACGGCTGCCGCCTCCAAACTGCTCCTGCCTTCTTCCCCTCCTCCAGCAGCGGCAGCTTCGGCGAGACCAGCTCAGAGCACCTGGAGCTGGTCCTCGGCCTCACCGAAGCCACCGCTGCTGCCGGAGGAGAAGAAGGGCCGGGAGCTTGGGGCTGGCCTCGCTGGTTAGACAGTCGGCTCAGTCTTATAAAAAATCTGGCTGCAGAAGTCTGGTCCACAATGGAAGCATTTTAGTTGGGGAGCTGTAAAGTTGTGGGACTCTAATGGTAAGCATAGAGTTGTTCAGAACTTGGAACGTCAGGTTAAAAATCAGTAAAACTTAAATGTTAGACATTGTTGCTATGAACATTAAAAAGTGGAGGCATATAACTTGTGGACTATAATTCCACTGCCGCCTCCTCTCTTTGAAGAGACATTTCATTTACATCCCCAGAAGGAATCTCCTATCCCAGTCAAATTTGTGTTAAATTGCTGTTTTGGGGGGTCTTTTTCATCATCTGGAACGGATTAATCCGCTTTCCCATTACTTTCTATGGGAAACGTTCATTTGACTTAAGTCATGTTTGACTTAAGTCTAGACCACTGGAACGGATTAATGACGTAAGTCAAGGTTCCACTGTACTGTATATCAAAATGTTCATTCTTCCAATATTCAATCAGCTTCTAATTTTTACACAGCGAGCATATGTGTATGGTTTTTTTTTTCCTGTAACCCAAAGGGAGTTCTTATTTTTTATTTCAAAATCATGACCTCTATTGTACTATTACAAAAGTTTTTCCTGTGTCCTATGAATTGCATTTCTTAAATTATTACTGATTCAAATTCAGGTCTAGTGAAAGGATAGCAAAAGGATAGCTAAATAGAACTTCAAGTAATCAAATAATCAATGAGTAAACTATATATTTTAAGTCTTATTCTCAAATATGTTTGCACAGGACTTCAACCTCAGTATCTAAAATAATAAAATACAATTTGTATTGAAAAGGAATACTGACCACAATCATCCGACCATCTGAAGTAATTACAGCAACAGTACCTGACAATCAAGTTAAAGAATGGTTTTCAGACACATAGAGTTGAGATGCCATATCTAGTGTTAATGTAACATGCCACTGTTCCAGTAGCAACTAGCATTGTTGTGACAAGTAACAATAGGAGATCTGAACAGTAACAACTATGTGTTAATATAGTAAATAGGAATAAGTTTCAGGCATGGAAAGTTTGGTAGGTAATGTGAGTTTACACAGCAAAGGGAACAGCCTGAAAAAAGCTAACCAGTGGGAAATGATGCAGTTATGCAACTAAGAGAGGGGCAGTCTGCAGGTAGAGGGGGGAAAGATATATGAATCAGAGGGGTTTTGGTTTGACTTGGAAGGGGGGGTATAGGACATTACAGTGGAAACTTATAACCAACAACTGTATAACATTATGTTGTGTACAACTGGGTGTGAGTGCCATTATACATTGTAACTAAATGCCTTTGCACTGGAGGGCTGAAAAAACACTCTAACCCTTATTCACAAGATGTGCCTCCAGAAAAGGGTCAGGGCAGGCAGAAGACTTGTCTGCAGCGAGACATCCCCTTATGCTGGCAGAAATGCCACTATGCCAGTAATGTCTTAATCCTGACCCACAGTCACACCCCAAGGGGACTCAAGTCCCCGGAGTCAGTGTCAAGTCAGGATTAAGACATACCAGTGGCTCGATTTAGATTCAAATTGGATTTAGTCTTGGTTGCTTTCCACCCCCCCTCCCATGACTTGGAATTCATTTCCCATTCGGAATCCTGCCAACCCCCTCCCCATTTTAACAGGGACTTGGACTCGGACCCAAAGACTCTCCCACTTGGCTGACTCGAAGGGCCGTCCCTGAAACCCAACCCTGCCAAATGGCAAGGGAATACTCCGTCTCATTAGGAAGGATCAACGACACCCCTCATCGCTCCGCAACCCAGGGCAAATAATCCTATTTCTGCTCTTGTCTAAGCGCTCAAATCCCTGACTTGCTTTATTTAAATTTTTCCAATATTTTAACCCGGCCCTTCTCTTTGGAACAACACCCAAGGGAGCTCGACAAGAACGCGCCGGGCGAACACCTTCTTGAAAAAGCTCACGAGCAAAACAATAAACAAAACAAAACCCCGATTCTTCTCCCCTCGTTACTCGCCCCCCTCGTTACGTTCCCTCAAAGTCAGAACCAGACGCTCCTTTCCCCCTTGGCTCCCCGCTTGCCGGCCCTGAGGTAAAAGAACCGCCCCCGGAAGCCTCCGATTGGCTACCACCGTCCCGTCAATCAGTGACCATGCAAAGCCCGCCCCCGCTCTCCGGAGGAACACCGAAGGGAACCTATGGCAGGCGAGCGCGGCCGACCGAAGGCCACAGGCTCGCCTTCCCAACCGCCGGTCCTACACCCCCCACCCCCACCCCCACCCCCGGCCTTTGGGAGGGCTCGCGCTTTCCCACGGCGGAAGGATACGGTTGATGTAATTTTCCAGCGCGGAGGTCATGGCGGCGGTCGCAGCTTCGGTTCTGGGAAAAGAAAGCCCCCGCCGGTAAAAAGAATCCGCCGCGCGAGGCTTCCGGAGTCTGTGGGGCAAAATGAACGCCGTTCGCGCTGCCTGCTGGTCTCCCGCGTAACGCCATTTCCGGGCCTAGGCGGCGTCGCTGCGCATGCGCCGGCAGTGCTCGAGCCTTGCCCCTGCGGGGAACGTGGATTTCGCCTTTTCATCTTGGATGTCCGCCCGGTGGTGGAGACTGGAGAGGACAGGCATTTCCCTAGGTAGAAGTTTTGCAGAAGGTAGTCTTTGCAAGAATTCCAGGCAAAAATAAAGGAAAACAGACAAGAAAAAACGTGGTACCTTAAAGACTAACTTTCATATTTTAATGTAAATGTTACATTCAAATATGAAAGTTAGTCTTTAAGGTGACACATGTTTTTTTTTCTTTTGTTTTATTTTGCTTGATTTTTGCCTGGCATTTTCTATGAAAAGCCTAAATTGGGTAGACCCGCGTCGCACACATAGCTCCCAAGGTGGCAGTAAATCGCAGAATGGGGCTTCCTCCTCTCCCGCTCCCCGCCCCCAAAATCCCCATCTGGCTTGGGAAATATATGGGGCAGATCAAAAGGTGCCTTCCAGTCCTCCTCAGCATGGGGAGCAGACATGAGACCAATTCAATCCACACTTCCTCTCCTCTTTTGCGCAATGCTAGTGTTCGCTCTTCCATTCAGACTCATTATGTCTCCGTTCAGGTTGTTCCATAACATCCGATTTATAGCAGGCTTAATAGGAGTTTCGTGCCATGTGCAGTATATTTAAGGAGGGGTTTTCAGTTATCCATAGAGTCCCTTCCATTTCTGCAGTTCCATCATCGTCGTTGTTGTTGCTGCTGTTTTGTTTATTAGTATTAGGATTAGTGTTACCAGTGCTGCCTCCAATGGCCAAGGGGGATTTAAGCCAAGGTGCCCTGAGTTCCAGTTTGCTCACAAAGTGTCTTAAACTTTGGACATTTCCATCCATTCCTATCCTACCACAAGACAAAGCATCACTGAAGTTTAATAAACATGCCTTGACTTCTGCCTTTTATTTGGCCGGGGAAGGTGGGTTTCCTAGATACATGACCTTTGCACGGTTTGATTTTCTTTACAAGCTTTGATTTTACACTGGGAATTTTAATTGTTATTCCCATTTCGAGGATTTTAGGGGGATGTGATGATCCTGAAAGCACCAGGAGTTTGCAGTCTTGAAAAGTCTAAATGAAAAGGATTAAAGAGATGGATTAGCCAATGACATGCCTCTGTTATACCAATGTCGTTTGTGCTTGTTGCCCATGATCAAGGCATTACTGATACACTACTTCCTTTTTGTTCCCCTCCAGATTCCTATTGCTTTTTCTGCTTTTACCTATTTGTTAAAAAACCTTGAATGTTGTGTTCTTGGAATAAAAATATATCAATTTGATTGTTCCCTAGGATGAGAATTGTGCCTTGCTAGCGATTCCATATTTCAAGGGCCTAATTCACAAGTTAATTTGCTGCCTGCTCTGCTAACAGGAATTAATGTGACTGTTGATCACATTTCAAATTTAGACATTTCAGAAACAAAAAGGTAAAATTTATAAATGGAGCAGTATATGAATATGCAAGTCATTGTTAGAGTGTCAGATTCCTAGAAGCAAGAATTATCAATGACATCTTAGCTCGCTTAAACTGAAACAAATAAAATGATACTGTAGCCTGAAACTACATACACTACTTAGTTTGATTTCTCCCCTCACAGTAACAATTGATAATTGTTTTTGGCTTTTGTAAATTGTGTGTATTGGAAGAAAAAAAGTGCAATTATTAAAGGCTGTGAAGAACTCTTGTGATCACTGGACATTTGTTTTGATTTGTTTTTGTTCTTAAAAGGGAGTTGATGGCTATTCTGGTTACCCTTCAATACCTGTATGAAAGAGAAATCTTAAGGACCTTCTTCTAAGCATTATGCTTTAGAATCCTTAGATTGCCCAGAAATGGTCTTAAAATGGCCAACAAAATTTTAAATAGAAAAACTAAAAACCAGTTCAGGATTCTTCAGTGGATTTTTGAATATGTAGGTTGTGTTTGGCATGATTGTACAGTAAAATGTACTGATGTCATATTTCTGCTTTTTTTTCTCTTTACAATGGCAGGAGATTATAGTTTTGTTCGGTTTAAAGACAAAGGTCTGAGGGATCAAACTGAACACTAAAGGAAGTGCATAAATGATGTGTGCCTCAGCAATGAGTAATGAATAAGTTATACAATAAAGTATAGCTAGATGCAAGATACAGAAATGAAGAAAATCAGAAACTATGATAGACAGGTATGTCCCACTGGTTAAGAGTGCACTCCTTCACTATACATACTAGTATATTGCATGTCCTATGTTGATCTCTATGCAGTTGAAACTGAAACAGTATAATTTTCAGTGCAACGCTAATGACTCTGAAATAGGATATACATAAATATAACAATGGGAGGGATGCGCTATCTCAGGTCATGGTACAATTTGAATCACAATGAGCTACACAAAGTATGGGGTTAGTTAAGATTCCCTTGTTAGTGCTGGTAACTGCATCTTCTCGCCATTTTCCAGCCCATCTAGCCTCATTTAAGCAGCAACCTTGTATCCTTAGAGAACAGCAGGAATTTAAAATATCTCCCATCCAGGACAAAGTTAATAGTAACAGCTAGAGCGTAGAATAATAGAGGGTAGATATTCACAAAATCCCCAACAGAGTAAAATTACTTTAACTTAAAAGATAATAATATAGTCATAAGTGAACATGAACTTTGCTGGAGAAGCAATTCTGTAACTGGGATGCTAGTGATCAAAAGTCTCTCTTATGTAGTTGAGGGTCTGCCTTTCACCATTTGTGTGGCTAGTCCATCTTGATCACAGATGCATCAGAAGAGACACACTCTGGCTTGTATTGTTTTCCATTTACCATACATTGATACAATCTATTCCCGTCTAAATTTCAGATTTAAAGTATAATTGAATAAACAAAGCACACTATTTTTGAACATCTGCATAAGTGGATCATCATTGTGGAGGTTCCTTTCTATATTGTCATTTTGTTCATGATTATACTGTATATGAAAATTCATACTCCTTTAGTGGGTTTTGGGCATGTATTTATAAATGACACATAGCTTTCTAATGTGCTGAATTAGGCAGATTTGAAAAAAGTTGAATCTCAGCATATGGTAAACTTATTTCCCAGTGTAGTGATCATTTCAAAGAACAAGTAATATTGGATCAGAGTATGCTGGAGAAAATTCTGTGCCCAGAACTCCTACCTAGAGATATTTTAAGTATGTGAGTCAACTCTTAACACAAATCCCCTTTCAACTGCATTTGAAATACACATGCTAAAGGAGTGTAATAGGAATATATTAGTCTTCTGATTATGCACTCACTGCCAATGCAAAGGAGGAAAACCTGGATAAAGATGTAGAGTTGATTTTGAATATAAAATAAAATTGATATGAGCAAAAAAAAAAATCTTCACAGCTTATGAATGTTTAATATGGTATTAAGCACCCTCACATAACTACCCAAAATTAAAAACATCTGAAGGGCATTTTGGCTTTGAAAGTTATATAATGCTCTGTGGTGTCATGGAAGGCATAGAAAGGGCAAGGGGGCATTTCCAGGAAAAATCGAAATTTTAAAGATAAATCTGAGGGTTACATGGGTCCTATGTGCAGGTACAGATTTCCAGAGATAAAGCTTTTGAAATTATGGGGACTATCCACCCCTTCCATAACCCTCACTGCAAAAACCAAGGAAAGTGTTATTTTTGTTGCTGCTGCTCCTCTTATTATAGTATCAGGAATTTTCTGATAGTTTTCTGTTTTGTTCACCCTCTTGTCTTGCTGGATGCATTTATAGTTGTCCCTTTTTATATTGAGTTGGTTTATCCTTTATTAGTTCAGTATTTTTGTATATCTTATTTATATGTTTGTTCACTGCCCAGAGTTCCCTTTGGGAAAGTCGGTGCAGTCAATACATGCAATAAATAAATAAATAAATAAATAAATAAATAAATAAATAAATAATCCTTCTAGTATTTTGATATTTCTCTGCCAAGTCACTCAACAATTATCTGGAATTTGAGACTGACGAAGCTGTTTGGATAAGCAGCAAAACGTTTCAATCTCTCAAGAAAAGAAGTCCAGTTGCCATGACTTGACTTCCAGATGAACTCACCTGGATGACTGAGAATCTTCACAGACTCAACGATTATGACTTTCTTCAACATTTCCCTCATAGTAACAACAGAACTTTGGTGCTGGGGGGTCCATTTGTACCTGTGAGGGAAGCCTACACAATTAACAGACTAAATTGTCCATGAGTTATCATCGCTCACAGAGTCTACCTCACTTGAAAAACAACAGCAACAAGCAAACAGTCAGGTAAGTGAAGCCTGCTGACTAATTTTCCAGGATAAGGATGCCACTACAGAGTGAAGACAGATTTGGGCCTTGAGATCAGTTTGAAAAATGAGCCACAAATGCCAGTCACGAGTGAGGCAACACTACAAATTATCTTTAAAAATCTCTCTAATGCAATACCTAAATTTAAGGTCCAGTTTTGCTGGCTGTCATGTGAGTCCGTGTTTCTACTCTAAGCCAACTCGGGAGTCAATATGGTTTGACAAAGCAGACAAAGGACAATGTTTTAGCAGTTCCAGGTTTGTCAAGATGTCCATATTTTCCTCTTCAGTATACTGTCTGTTGGGAAGACTGTAAAACCTGATCTTACAAAATGTCCAATTAAACCAAAATTGTCCCTACTGGGGCAGGGAAATGAATGCCAACAGTATTTTAAATACTGCACACTATATGGAGATGAAAGAAAGTGCCTAACTCTGGAAGCCTTCGCTTTTGTTTGTTTGTTTGTTTGTTTGTTTGTTTGTTTACCACCTTTCTCCCCATAGGTGACCCAGGATGTCTCACAACAAATAAAAGAGCAATTTTAAAACACAAATATAAATACCACATTTAAAACCAAACTTACATTGAGATTTAAAAAATCAAGTATAAAAAGAATACAAAAACATGATAAAAACCTGCATGTTAAACAACCAGGATTCCTGAGACAAGTTACTGCTTATTCCTACTAATTCCTTCCTACTTTTCATGGATATAACTCCTTCCTTCTCTTGTTTTAGTGTAGGCGTCTTTGCTCTAAAAGCAGCCCAGAACCCACAACTGAAATGCTGCTTTGGAGGTTGAGAGATAACCCCACCTGTGCTGGGAGATTCTTACCTGGTAAAATGTTTAATGATAGCAAAATTTGTCAGCTATTTGTTTGCCTGCTGCAGACCTTTTTATGGGGCTAATGGGAAAGCAGCAGAAGCAAAGGCCAAGCTCTTTTGGGAACACCGAGAGCAACTCTTTCCTTGCTAACAGCTTTTTAAGTGGAAACCTTTCTGAAAGTCCCTTGGAAACCAGTCAGCTTGGAAATCTTGGAAGCTAACTAGGCCCCTTGCTCTTGGAGGAGGATTCCTGAACGTGATTTGAAGTCCATTAGCCTAAAAAAAAAACCCAGAGTGGAGCCTTGCTTGGCAAAGGTTAGTCATTGTGAATGTCATTTTAAGCAGCTCTTGAGAGCTGTAATTTTAGGTCACCTTCATCTCCTCAGTTATTTCCATTTAACAAACACACTGAGTACTTAAAAGTATTTAACCTTTGTCCTGTTTATACTTAAAGAGAAAAAGGAAATGAATCAAGGGCAGTAGTGCTGGATAAGCAATAAAATCTGAACTCTCATTTCTTTTGTTGTTGTGACAGTGTTGTACTAGTAGGGCCACTGCTAGCCAATACTATTTACTGATGTGTCACAAACCTTTTGGAGCTATTGCATACGTTCAGGATTTTGAGTGACTGTTGTAGGTTTTCATAGAAAAGCCTGTATTGTCTGCCATCCATGACCAGGCAAATAATATTGGTTTGGCAGTGCTGGTGTGAGGTAATTGTTGCATGTGGCCTTAATTACAAATAAGCTTTCCTTCTAATTACACAGTAAATAAAAACAGTTCTGGCAGGAACCGACAAATCCTGTCTTAGCATTAGAGCCACTCTGTTTCTATTGGGGAAGAGTATGTGCTAAAATACAGTGGTGCCTCGACTTACGAATTTAATCCATTATGAATGCCTGCTCTTAAGTCGAATTACTCTTAAAGTCGGGGTACCTATCTAAAAAATTGAAAAAAATAAGTTAGAAATGTTTAAAAAATGAAAACAAATATTTGTAAGTCGAGCAGACCATATCTAAAATTTGTAAGGTGGCAGTTAAAATGCCAACAGTTTTCCGCTCTTAAGTCGAATTGCTCTTAAGCTGAGCTGCTCTTAAGTCAGGGTACCACTGTACTGGTTTAAAAAGAAAAACAAGCTTTCAACTACACAATGCTCAGAGACCCACAGAGAAGATATATTAATTTTTTCAAGTCTTCCTCAAATTCACCACTCCTAGTATAGTTAGTATATAGTCCAATTTAGAGATGAGCATGAACCCCAAAAAGTAATCAGGAAGTTTGTGAGAAATTACTAGTTCAGGGGTCTCTCTAAAGGGATCTTCCCCATGGCTGATGACAGCGTGCAGCCAAAGGGAAAACTGTCTAAAGAGACCCCTGTTCTCGCCTCCGACCTGTTCTCGACTTCTGTTCCCTGTGACCGATGTTCCGCATGTGGAGGCGAGAACAGGGGTCTCTTTAGACAGCTTTCCCTGCCGCCGATGACAGCGTGCAGCCGCTGTCATTGGTTGTGTAACGAAACGAACCAAACTGAACCCATTTCGGTTTTACCTAACGAATTACCTAACAAATGAATAACGAATAGCAAAATGAACTAAAAGTTCATTTCGTGCCCATCTGTAGTCATGTCTCTAAAAAACCCAACCACCATAAACCCAGTAAGGAAGGGTTGTCTGTACTTTTGTGGCATTTTGTCACAGTATTCTGTTAAGGTCAATTTCATAACTGGGCCGAGAAAGGATTAAATAGGTATTAAATAGGTAGTATCATACATGGATCCTACCTTATGTAGCTGCCAATTTGCATATTCTTAGAAGGTAAAAGTGAAATGTGCCACATCAGTGTATAAGTTACAAGAAGCTTTTGTTGCTGGCTTCTGCCAGAAGTAGAGTTGATTGATCTGTTATTCATGCAAAATAATATTGTAGGTCAATGTGAAACATTTTTTCCTACAAAATCTATGACTCATCAATTTCTTCTATTAATTCACTGTGGGAAGGGGTTGATACTTGTTGCTGCCAAAGACATATTACAAATAGATCAGTTGGAGATGTAAAAATAATATGACAAGTATGTGTAAAACATTTTAGTGGGGAATTTTGTGCTGTTATTATATCCACTGTTTTCCCTGCATCTTAATAAACATGTGAGTCCTTAGATGTGTGGCAAATCACCTGCTCTGTCTCTTTTTTTAAAAAAAACCAATATATCCCCTAAAACTCTGTTTTTGAGTTCATTCAGGGGCTTAGTTAGGCTCAAGCATTTGTTAACAGTTTCTATTAGAAAAGAAATCATTTCCAGTAAGAGAGAGAGAGAGAGAGAGAGAGAGAGAGAGAGAGAGAGAGAGAGAGAGAGAGAGAGAGACTTAGCAGTCTTAATTTCAATTTTTACTGTTGTTTAGTACATACAATAAGGATAATTCTTCTGTATCCTTTTGTGACAACCTTCAGTCTACCAATATATACCCTTGATGTCCTGACATTGATCAAAACTGAAATATCAGGACTATCACATGACCCTGCCACTGCATCTTCCTGCCTGAATTTTGTCTGAGTGATGTAACCTTGGAAATCTAGTTGCTTATTATAAAACTATGTGTATGAAGTGCAATTATATATCTCTCCAATTATATATATATCCAATCTTTAAAAATCCTGGATACAAATCCAAACATTTGTATCTCTCTTTGCATCTTGATACCGGTATTTCCAGTGCAATTGGCAAGTAGTAATAAATTTGGCAACAACAAGAATAAAAACTACCACTCTGTCAAACAAGTGATGGCAATCTTATCCACAGGACACTCATTCTTCCTTTTTTCAAGTTTTCAAAATGATAATAAATGCATCTTGGATTGGTGTGAATAAATTCCTGAATGAGTCTTCCTACGTGTCTACCATAATATAACATCATTTTTGATGGTTTAAAGAAAATATATGTTGATAATAAGACCTATACTGCTGTTCTGTTTTGTTTTGAAAAGCACATATTTAATATTGTGATGCCTTTTAAAAAAAAAAAGCTGGGATTTTGTTCTGAAGTCATGTCTCTGTTTCTAAAAATATGACTTCATGCTGCCAGAAACCTTGGACTGAGAACTAAACTACATATTTAATCAATGCACCAGAATGTGGAAGGTCTTTTGAGGTACACGTCCCGGAGGGAGTTGTACTATTCCTTTTCAGCAAGCAAAATTGTGCTTGAGGCAGGGAACGCTGAAGACAAGAACAAGACAGTATGATAAATGCAGTGGAGGCAACTTGAAAATGGTTTCTTTCTCTAGGAGCACTTGAACATAGTACTCATTACTCCAACTGTGTTTCTCAGTGGTTAATGATACATTAACACTGGTCTCATATCAAGAAGATCAACAGAGAATTAAAATGTTCTCACTGCCTTCCGCCTCTTGGCCCCCTTTAGTTCCCTTTCAGGGGTTCTGCACGTTTCATGTGATCTTCATGTCAAAAACATGACCATGAGTACAAATGTGTGTTTGTTACAGACTGTTCTGGCTTTCAGTGTTATGTACTGTACCTGTATATTGTTAAAACATAAGAACATAAGAACAGCCTTGCTGGAACAGGCCGCAGCCCATCTAGTCCAGCATTCTGTCTCACACAGCAGCTCACCATTTGCTTCAGGGTATTCCCAAGCAGATGTCTTCAACTGCTTACGATTCCCTGCAAATGGCATTGAGAGTTACCCTGCCTATCTCTCCAAACCAGAGGTTGTGCTTAGGCATCCATAATGATACGCTTGTTCTCCATGAATTTGTTCAATCCTTTCTTAAAGCTGCCAAGGCTGACAACTGTCACCACTTCTTCTGGCAGGCAGTTCCATAGAGCAGTGATCCTCTGGGTCAAAAAGGACTTTCTCTTATTTGTTTGAGATCTAGCACCTGAAAGTTTCATGGAGTGTCCCCTAGTTCTAGGAGACACTAGAATCATGCTAATGACTAATTTGGAATTGATGCAGTGGCAACACAGACTATTAAAACAACCACCACCAACCACCACCAACTACCACAACAAACACCTGGAGGATACAATTTGAAGGATGCATACCAGGTGCCTTTCAACACCATTCGCATGACATCAGAATAGAACCTACCTAACATGCAAGCCCCAAGATTATTGTGTTAGTCCTTGCAATGCTTTAGTTAGAAACACCTGCCCTTAATTTGCTTCCACAACAGGAAATGTTCATTGTCTGTTGTCAAAGACCATTTTACAAAACACTTCATTTAAAAAAACCCTCTTAACTGTGTGTGAATGCAGATACGCTGTACAGTGGTACCTCGGATAACGACAGTAATTCATTCTCCGAGGTTAGTCGTTATCCGAAACACATCATTAGCTGAAACGTAGTTTCCCATAGGAATGAATGGGAAACCGTTTAATCAGTTCCGGAGCCTAGGAAAAGGCACAGACACCTGTTTTTTTGCTCAAGACTCTTTATAAAGTGCAGTTTAAAGGTACAGATGCAATGCCACCCAGGATAACTCTTTTTTACTGATGCATGCTGGAAATTCATCCGAGGCAGTCCATAGGGAAAATTCGTTATCCAAGGCAGCCCATAGGAAAAATTTGTTATCCAAGGCAGCCCATAGAGAAAAATCATTATCCGAGGCAGACTTATACGTAGAAATTGTGATTCATTATCCGAGGCAGCCCATAGGGAATATTCGTTATCAGAGGCAGTCCTATACCTGGAAATTTGCAATCGTTATCTGAAAAAATTTGTTATCTGGGGCAGTCGTTATCCAAGGTACCACTGTATATAAATTGGCCCCCAATGAGTCTGATTTCTGCATGCTGTCTCTTACCTCTGAATGTTTTACATCCCCTGTTTTGACCTTTGATTTTCACATATTTCTAGCTGATGGACAGAGTTGTAATTAGCAATTTGGTGCTCAATGTAAATGGCATGAAACATGCTCTTCCATCAACATTTTAATTGATGATGTGAAATTTAGACCACAGTTGAAGTCCTGTTGCTTAGCTTTGGAAGTCACAACTAGGAACCCACTGAATCAATAAAACCTATGATTCAAATATCCTACTCTATTTGCAACTTACTCACCAAGGAACAGGATTTCAACCAATAAGTAAGGAAGACAAAATAACTTTATCCATCACTTGTTGAATTTGCTTTTTATAAAGTGCAACATCAAATTTAATACATAGAATGAATGGAAAAAAATGCAAAACAGCAAGATAATCATGAGTACTGGAATCAGTCAAATTACAATTTAGGGTTGCTGAATAGAAACATACAAGAAATTGTTTAAGAAAAAAGTACATGTCCTTTATTTCAATAACATCCAGTTTTGTTCATATTGCCTCTGTTACTGTATATCATCTCTCTCTCTCTCTCTCTCTCTCTCTCTCTCTCTCTCTCTCTCTCTCTCTCTCTCTCTCTCTCTCTCTCTGCTTTTAAAATCATATAGATTGTTGTGCAAAGAGCACATAAAGTTAAGAAAATATAAAAAATAATGTCATTCTTTTGTAATTTATAGCAAAGCTGTCTATCACTTGTCCAAAATAATAAGAGAGATGTATTTTCGTAAGAAAATACACCTTTAAATAATTTAATTTTACAGAGTAATTTCTCACATGATGCTACAGTTGCAATCTCCTTATCATCATTCCTAAATTTTGGTAAGATTTGATAAGTCCATGTTAGTTTATTATTTCTGCAACATTTATTGATGGCTTCAATAATGGGTTTGATAGCACCTACTGTTTAAAACCTTATAGTTATAATGAAACATCCACATAATTTAAAGTGCTGCTTAAATTCCCCAATTATGTTGCTTTGGCCTGCAAATCTGTTGCCTACTCTAAGAAAGGTTTACTTCCAGAAAGAAATGCAAAATCAATGTAGACTTCATTTAATTTGCATCCTTCCATTCCCCTGAAACACAAATATTTTTTTACATTTTGATTATTTTGTTAACATGGCTAAGTAGGTCATTCTATAATATAATGTTCATTAAAATTACACTTAATTTGCACTGATTCTATTTGCCATTGTGACAGCAGTTTCTGGATTAACTACCAGTGAATTCAATATTTTGCTCTTCAGGACTTCATGGATTTCTTTAGTTTTGCATGAAGGCATGGTTACACTGTTGAAATTAATGGATAGCTGGGTTTTGCAACAGATGTAAAGTCATGTGGTTTTTAGCTTCATTTTAAGACATGTGATTGTGAGGGCAGTGAGTGTGCCAGAAAAGCAGGCTAGGAAAGATAAGGCAGAGGAGAACCCTAAAACCAAGGAGGGGAGGGGAAAGTGAGAACAGCTGATGGGAGAGAACCAGGCTGATGAGGAGCACTGTAGCCAAAGCAAACTGGACAGAGATAAAAGCAAGGGTGAGTGGAGCTTTGGTGTCTTCAGTTGAAAAACAAGAAAAGCAAGATGAATGGATGCAGATGAAGAAGTGCTGGGTCTGATGGGAAGGAAGAGGTGGTGTGTTTCTCCCAAGCCAGATGGGCAGCAATCCACCAATCCATTGTCCTGGAGAGGCAGATAGGTGGATGGGCTTTTCAGCCAGCTATGGACTGTACAAAGATTACTTATGTGTCAAATCCCACCCTGCTGGACTTGGACTTTGGGGTTACCCAGGGGTAACTGAGAGTCCTATTATATGGGAGGTTGCCCAGCAGCCAGGGCTTACCCCTCAACTTGCTGCTCCTACAAGGAACAGGACTCAGCGCAAGTGCAGTAGGGAGTAACTTCAAATAAAGCTCTACTGTGCCTGATACCTGAAACAGAGCCCACTGATACTTTGCCTGCCAGCCGCCAATTCCTTAAGGCAGGAGGCTAGCTGGAAGCAGAGTGGTATAATACTCCCAGGAACTGCACAGGCTGTAAAATAATTGCAATGCTCTGGAGCCAGTATTTCCTGTTTCCTTGTGATGCCCCCAAAGCCATGTTCTTCTCCTCTGCTGGGTTTTGTTGTTGTGCTTCTTCAACTGGTATTGTTAACCTAACAGATAACAATATAGTTACAAGGGGAACACAAGCTCCTCTGTGGATAGGCAATTTTGTAACCGGGATGCTTGTGAAAAAAAATTTTTCTCTTATGTACTTGAGGAATTACCCTTCATCATTTGGTTGACTAATTCATCTTGATCACAAATGCATCGGAAGTTACACAAACTGCCTTGTATTGTTTTCTACCAACAGTTATGTAATCTTTTCCATCTAAATTTCAGATTTAAAATACAATGATATAAGCAAAGCACCTTGTTTTTGAACATCTGCATAGGTTGCTTATCATCAGGAAGGTTTCTTGCTATATTGTCTTTTTGTTCAAGTTCGTATGGGAAATTTCAAACTTCTTCAGTGGATTTTAGGCCAGTATTGAAAGCTAGCACATAGCTTTCTAAGGCACTACAAATGGGACATTTTTAAAAGAGTTGAGTCCTAGCATATGGTAAATTTATTTCCCAGTATTCATTTCAAAGAACAAAGAGTAATAGATCAGAGTATGCTGGAGAGATGTTGATGCCCAGAACTCCTACACAAAGTTATTTTCAGTATGTGAGTCAACACTTCAAGACAAATCCCTCTTCAATTGCAGAAGTGTAGTAGGAATATATTAGTCTTCAGATTATGAAATCATTGCCAAAGCACAGGAGGAAGAACTGAAGAGAGATAGAGAGTTGATTTCAAAAATAAAATAAGATTTGTATGAGTAAAACTTGAGTTTATGAACCTTTAATGGTGCACAAGTAATAGGCTGTCTTGATACCTGTAATCTGAAATGTAGAATATAATGGTATTATATTCTGACTTTGGCATTGAATAGTGTAGAGAGTTCACAAAGGTATCAAAATTGAGTTTGAGGCTTTAACATATCCTGATAGATTTTGTGGGCAGCTTTCTTGCCTTCCCATTTTTATTACTGCTCTGTGTCATCTCAGCTGAAAAAAGTTACAATTACCCTGGTATTTATGGAAATATTTCTATCAAATGAATACATTCAAAGACCACTGAGATCTTTGTATGAAACCCTGCTGCTAATCTTTGCAATTCAAAGTTGGAATGGCATCAATGCAGAGTGAACCCTCTCTGATAGCAGTATTGTAACTCTATCTTTCTCTTTCATCGCTTCTCAGTTTCAGAACACCCTACAACAGTGTTGGCGAACCTATGGCACAGGTGCCAAAGGCAGCACTTGGAGCCCTTTTTGTGGGCACCTGACATTGCCCCTTCATAGCCACCTGTATTCAGGTTAAACTGCTGTATTGGCACTTTGTGAAAAACTAGTGGGTTTTGAATCGCAGTTTGGGCACTCAGTCTCTAAAAGGTTCATCATCACTGCCCTACAACCAAGTGGCAAGCAGTATGTCTTCCACAGGGGCCACTCAAAAAACCCCAGACACCCAATAGGAAAGCTATGGGGGCGGCTTTTGCTAACTTATGGCCTTCTGGTGACATGGGAGGCTATTTTGTCATGTTTTTGCAGACATCTAGCACCGTCTTACTTCTCCACGAGCCCCACTAATTATTATTTTCTTTTTTAAAAATGCTCACTCAATAGGGCAAGAGGTATTTTCCAAGAACAAAAGAAAATCAGTTTTCAAAGACAGATTTGAGGGGCATGTGGGGATATGTGCAGATGCAGACCTCTGGAGATGTGTGTGAGTGGCTCTTGGAACTCTCAGGATCCTCCTTCTTCTGTATATCCCCTTCCTGCCAAGATATTGGGGTTGTTATTGATATTGTTGCTGTATTCACTATCATGCTGTCAGGAATTCATTTCTAATAATTCAGTACTACTATGCCAGATCATGTCTCTTTTAAGGAGAAAAAAACAGTTTGGTTGGGGTATCATTTGCAGCTGCTTCACAAACCCAGAGGTTCCAGATCTTGTTGGGATTCAGTTTGAAAAGAAAGGAATAATTTTCCCCACCAAACCTTTCTCTTCTGGTTTGCTAATTTCCATTCAGTTTTCCCCTTGCCAGCCCAGTGTCCCCTTCCCACCATCTCCTGTGTGTGGGTGCATCTTGTCTGTCTTCCTGTGAATGTTTTGGGCTGCAGTTAAAGTTTGCATTCAAAATTGTTTTTCCTCTCATCACATCAGATTATTGCTATCCCACTTAGGAAGAAACTTTAAAAATTTAAAATAACTTAGAGCAAGAATGAGAGTGGCTGTAGGAGGCAGCCAGGTCAAGGCAACAGATGCAATTTTCAGAGCCATTCATATATGCTAAATGACAAAAAAATTGAATTGATTTTACATCCAGGACACTCTACCAGTTTAGTAAAATGCTGACTTATTATTAAAAAAACATGACTCCTGGAAGGAAGAACCCTTTATTTTGTTGTACACTATTGTACATTATGTAGTCCCTTTTTTTTTTGAAAATCAATTTTAAAACACCCTAAACCCAATTCAAATACCAATTTTTCATAGTGTGACTGAGCTCTAATATACAAAAAGATGAGTAAGGAAGAGTGTTTTGGTTGATGACTTTCTCCATCATCACTCCCATCCATCATAGATATGTATGATTAACTATATATAACACATTATTGCAGCCAATATTAAACAATATTGCTCCCAACTCAGTGCTTTCCAAACTTTGCAACATCATGCTCCCTTTTCATTTTGAGAAATCCTCTTCCTTTCAACCTCTTACCGCCATCCACATCATTGTCAAGGGAAAATTCAATTCATAATTGCAGTTAAAATTAAAACACAAAAACAAAGTGACAAGGCTAAAATCCTGTCTGTTCCTTTTCACAGACTATAATACAGGATTTGCTATCAGATTAAGACTGATGTATTATAGATTACATATCATGTAGATAATCATAGCCAGATGGACAAAAAAAATATCCCTAGGCCACTTCTGAGCCTGAAAAGGGGGATAGAAAGTTTTTAATTAAATAAAATAAAATATTAGCATTGTGGGCTGGTGATGTCATTGTAGTTGCACAATGTCAAGTTTTGCCAACAGTATTTCAGCCAATAAATAATATTAGAAACACCTGCTTAAATGTCAGATCTGAGTAATAATGAGAACTCCAGTTTTCCTCTGGAATTTTGAGTGACTGTTTTCCTTTCTTCCTACTTTATTTATCCCCCCCCCGCCTGCCACAGACACACACAGAGAGACACACAGACACACACAGACACACACACACACACACACACACACACACACACACACACACACACACACACACACACACACACACACACAAAGAATATGCACCATAGGGGAGGGAAGGTCCTGAAATATACTGTCTACGTGGCTGGTGTACTCTTTCTGGTCATTGTAAAAAATCAGTCTTCATGCCACTGTAATCTTTCATCTTCTGCAGATTTTGGGGTGATGAGGGGTGGTGGG
The DNA here is from genome assembly GCA_029282475.1 of Phrynocephalus forsythii. Lineage (NCBI taxonomy): Eukaryota > Metazoa > Chordata > Lepidosauria > Squamata > Agamidae > Phrynocephalus > Phrynocephalus forsythii. Next base: position 40,884,803 of record JAPFRF010000006.1, read on the forward strand.
TGGTGGAAGTCAACCTAAGGATACTTTATCACTAGAAAATACAATGATGCTGCATGAAGCTGAAGGCAACAGGAAAAAATACCTCATAAGACAGGGATTGACATTTGCAGGAGCTGGGCAGTATTATTGATTAGGATGTTTTTTGAGGTCACCAATGGATAAAGTGGCAACACTAACTGGGCAATATAGAAATGTAAATAAATAAATAAATAAATAAATAAATAAATAAATAAATAAATAAATAAATAAATAATGCCTGCATAGGTCAAAAGCAACCTGACAGTATGTAAAAGCAACACAAAAATGGGCATACCCCTTTCATCGTGCAAACTACAGTACAATATTTTTAAACATGAATGTTTTAATAACCCGCATTTGGCTTCATTTGAGTTGGAGTGAACTGGGAACGTTTACCACGAGAGGGCGCCAAAGCAGTTTAGCCAGAACTTTGCAACTCCTACTGGATTCAGTTAAATAAATTCAATGAAGCAAGTGTCATTTATTGAGGTAGAATCAGGCCACAATAACCTTGATTGCTTCGCTTTGATGGGGAAACTCAATTTAAAATTGCTGGTTAGAAACAATCACATTTCTTCTCTGCACATTGTCTCTGAGTAGCACTAAACCTAATTGTCCTAATAACTGAGGGTGGTAGGTTTTCAGCACAACCTAGGGAGTTTTAATAGCTTTGTATCTTAAGACGAAATGGGTCATCTTGAAAATGTAGTGATGGTTATATAAGTCTTCTTTACATAATTTCTAGCTCAAAGCCCTAGAGCCCTTGCTGTACAGTCTATATCCTACAAGTTATTCCTGATCTTCCTGGCTTTTCTGTAGTTTTTGTACATACAGTGGACACGGGGAACTTATAGGGACATATTGGCCTCCTAAGCAACTGAGGAGCTAATTTCTGCTTGAACAGCACACTCCATTTCCTGTTCAAGTTCTTTTAACCTTGTATGCAGCCTTTGGTAGGTTTGGCTGGGAGTTCTGAGCTCGAATGGCTGTCAATCAACCCAGCAGTAACCAATTGTTCTTCCCTGCCACTGATTCAAAGGGAGCATGCCTCTTTGCTCAAGGGTAATTTTCTTCTTTTAATCTGCTGGCTTTCATGCAAGTAACAGTTTACGTGTACAGTTAAAATGAACTCTGCAGGAGTGTGCTAGAAGCAGGCTGTGAGTCTGCTGAGGCCTATCAGCAGTCATTTTTGTACAGTATACTTTTTTACATTTAGAGCCTTTTAGTTTTTCTCTTACCAATGTCTTAAAGTGAGTTATTGAGACTGTAAGTGCCAGTGGATGAATCAGTCTATGTAAGGGAGGTTTGACGCTAATTCCCTGCACTTCTGCTGCACAGCTTAAAAAAATCTAAACCCAAATTCAAAACTGCAACATTTGCTGCTCCAGTGACAGCAACAACCTCACCAACACCATTTCTCTTTACAGTAGTTAGATGGGAATCAAATATTTTTTTCAAGCTGACTCACACTTTGAAGCGGGTTGGGGGGGTCCAGGAGCACAGTTTTGGCATGGAAGCACAGGACACATCCTTCATGCACCCTGTTTTAAATAAAAAAAATTTAAAATTTCAGCAGAGGGGACAGAAAGAAGGGCTCACTGCAGAGTGAAAGAACTTGAAGGAAGATTGCAATGTTGTTGTTATGTGCTGTCAAGTCACCTCCAATTTATGACAATCCGATGAATCATCTGTCTGCAAAATGTCCTCTCTTCCACAACTCTGCTCAGCTCTTTCAAATTTATGTCTGTGGTTCTTTTAGGGAGTCAGTCCATCTCCTCTTGGATTTCCTTTTTTTCCTGCTGTCTTCAGCCTTTCCTACTATTATTGTCTTTACCAGAGAATCTTGCCTTCTCTTAATGTGCCCAAAGTGCTTCTGGCAGTTTGTGGTACCTGGAAAGCTCTCCTCCAGCACCGCATGTCAAAAAAAAAAATCTGTCAGCTTTATTTACTGTCCCGCTTTCATATCCATACACGGTGATCAGAAATACAAGACTGTGAATGGTTTTGGTTTTGGTCTCCAGTGATACATCCCTCTTACACTTGATGATCGTTTCTACTTCCTTGATTGCTGTCCTTTCAAGTCACAGTAAAATCAGAAATCTTTCGATTTCTTGGCTGCAGTCTCCATTTGGACTGATGAATGAACCAAGGTATAAAAAAAATCTCTATTTCAATTTCTTTATGGTCAGTTTTAAAGGTGTGTAGATCTTCTGTTGTCAAGGTTTCTTCTTCTTCTTCTTCTTCTTCTTCTTCTTCTTCTTCTTCTTCTTCTTCTTCTTCTTCTTCTTCTTCTTCTTCTTCTTAACATTCAATTGCAGTCCTGCTTTGACACTTTCTTCTTTCACTTTCATCAGAAGATCACAGGGAGAGGCAACACCACTGCAGGGCAATCCAGCCAATTGCCAAAGAAGGCAATTGCAATTGTGTTTTCTAACCATTCAGTGTGTGTTAAATGAGCTGGTTATCCCAACAGTTTCATTGGGAATTCTTCAAGGTACAACTGAAACCCTTTGTGTTTTCAGCACAACAAAATAACCCAGAACATCACATAGAAACAGGACTCTCTCCATTGCTTTACACTTGAAAAGGAAATTACAGTAACAACTGCACTACTTATTGCCAAGATGTGTGCGTTATCACCAACCTTTTTGTTACTAACTGACATTGATGATATATTTGTCACTATTGGTACATCCTGAAGTATTATACAGTATTCACCAACTTCTGTTGCATTTAAAATTTCCTATTTCAACAACATCTGTTCCCAATCTAGGCTGATTATATTGCATGCAAAACTAGAAGCAGTTGCACCACTATCTTTCTGATGGAATCTCGTCAAACGCAATGTGCCTACTCATACTAGAGTACGAAAGAATTGCTGCTAATCTTCCTGGTCCCTTGCAATACCTGTGTGCATGGTTTGCAACTTAGTATGAAACAAGTAAAGAAGAAATGACTGGGTTACTGAGTACTGTACCTCCTGTTGCTTTGGAAACCAGGTTCTGAGTTTTTCGCATCTAAATACAGTATGTGCCTATCTTTTGGCTTAGGAAGGAACATGTGGAAGTTTTTTACCCTCCAATTGTTCCTTCTCTGACTCCATCCCCCCAAAACAGGCTGGAGAAATGAAACTGATAATGCTTGACCCTCTATTGCTGTTGGGATGAAGCACCCTTTCTCCCATATGTACCTGTTGTATTTGCCAGGAGTCGTTTCTGAAAGACTGCACATTCCCCAGCTCTGTTGCGCAACTATTGAGTTGTAATTCTCTTTGCTCCTGATACTTCCAGGTGGTGCAGAACTCATCCATGGAGGAGAAGAATTTATTCTAACTGAATGAAACTCTACTTGTTTTTCCTCCCTTAATAAGTAGATCCTGGATGCTTAACTGGGCAGTTTTTGCCTAGGATGGAATAACTGTTTATTAAACCACTATAATGAACTCAGGTTAATTATGAGAAATAGCCAGCTGGGTCAATTTTGCATGGTACATTTTAAAAAAAGATTTCTTGAACTCACTCTCTCTCTTCCACACAAATCTAGTTAGAATGTGAATCATAATAATGGTTTGGCATGTATAGGGTGGCTCTAAGAGAATTTAGAAGGTAACAAAAGCTTTCATGGTGCCAATGTCATGGCACATTGCACACACACACACACACACACACCGTAAAATATTTTTAGATTCAAGTTGAACACTTTTGGGTCTCTTTGCTATTTGTCTGTACCAATTTCATAAAGTGCAACAGCCTTAAGGGAAGTACAGCTGTGGGATGGTAATGTAGTATTTAGTGATGCAACTCCTAAGTGACGTTTCCATAGTGACTCTGCTTGCACACAGGATGCTGCATTTAACGTTAGGGAGCTCTTAAAACTTTTCATTCCTGAAATAGCTAAGTACCTTACCATAGTTTTTTTTTTTAATGCTCTTTTATCCTCTGCATCAACACCTCTTTGGATGAATTAGATATGTGCACTTCAATTGTATAACATCTACCTAAGAAGTGACCAGTGTTAAAACATATAGCTCAATGCTGTCAAGATTGGCATTCTCAAGTCCTCTTATAAATATATGAGCCAGAATCCTATCACACCCAATAGCATGATTGGACATGTGTCCAACAGTAGAATGTGCAACTCATAATGAGCAGCAATTTGCCTTCAAGATTTACATGATTTTCCTTACACAGGCATAAACCGGCAGTAGGATTCTCATCATTGTGTGGTAGCTAAAATCGTCAAGGCAGGCAAACTATTTTATATCAATTCAAATATCCTGCTTCTCATTCTTAGACTGCAATGCTATATACATTCTCAAGAGTGAGTAAGCCCTATTATTGCATATAGTGGGGTTTAGTTCTCAGCAAACATTGTACAGTGGACCCTCGTATAACAAACGGTTTGTATAACATAAAATCTGTACAACATAAAAAATTCGGAGATAGGGGAAATTTGCTTAACACAATCGTCTATGGGGCTAATCCATACAACATAAAAATGGTCGGGGTTGGGGATTACTCTGTTTTCAATCTATTCCTATGTGAAATTTGTATAAAGGAAAATTTGCTTAACATATTTTCATTTGGAACGAATTAATTCCTTTATACAAGGTACCACTGTAATGGCTTCTGGTGCATGTTTGCTTACTCAGTGCAAATTGTGCACATGCAAATGTGTGCATGCTGAAACAAACTGAGCTGCAATAAAAAGAGAGAGGGGGTGGGCCAATAAATTTAGACCACCTGCATATTGTCTGATCATGTTATTTAAAGCACACTTGTTTCATGAAAAAAATCACGAGGCACACCACCATTAGAAAATGTTTATTAACTCGGTGCCTATATTGACTATAGCCAATGTCAAAAAACAAAAGCCAATAATTTATAATTACTTTATTATGAAATCTTCTGCTGCAGTGGTTGCCTTCTGGAATTTCAACCTTGGCCGTACTTGTAGGAACACTGAGGAGCAGGGGGAGAGAAAAGTGCCATCAAAATGGAGATTGGATCAGCACACCCTCCCAGCCTGTTTGCTTGTCTCATCCAGAGGTTCTGCCCAGTCTGTTTTGCTTGGGAGGCAGGTCTCTAGATGCTGCGGCAAAGATAAGCCGCCCCATCATGAGTTTTGTAGGAGCCCAGTGGCAAACAAGGAGAGGGGAGGCCACACATCAGAAGTACAGCTCTAACAACAAGTGCTTTGTTAAGTCTGCCTTGTAGCAGACATCCAGGAAGGCTCCATAAATGCTGCCCCAAGAAGAAATGCACCCCATTGTTCAAAAGAGCAAACGTCACCTTTAAAACACCTGAAAAGATCAACTCTGCCAAGCCCTCCAAACATTATAGAAGTTGCCCACATACTCTACATGCAGATAGTCCCAGGCAAGCTTCTGGAACTCCACAGAAGGGTCTCATCACTATTCTAATTATATACTTTGTGGACATAGTGAGGACTCCTCCTAGAAATATGTGATGCATTATACCATAGAAGATCCATTATACTGTACATGTTTTTAATGAAATCTTATTTTCTTTTTGTTGCTCAGATCACACAGCACCTTTACACATCTTTTCCAAGAAGACTTCAAAAAATTCAATTTCCTAGATCCATTCTCAAACACCCCTGCCCAAATTTTGGAGTTCTGGGATTGATTGTACTCTTCCCTGACCTGGTTTTATCCTGGCCCAGGTCAGTAAGTGCTCCTCCTACCTAGAATACACTGGAAAAGTTCTTTTAATTGATAACACAACAGTGTCCATTAAAAAAAAATTAAGCCTTCCTTTTCGAGGAAGAAAAGTGGACAGTATAACGGAGAAAGAGCTTTGATTTCTTTCATATTAGAAGGGTTGTGAGCAGGGCCGGCACAAGGTTTTTGTGTGCCCTAGGTGAGGGGCGGGGGCGGGGCGGGGGGGGCGGCAATGGGCACGGGGTGGCGGGCGGATGGCAACGGGCAGCAGGGGCAGCGGCGGGGGGTCAGCAGGCTGGCCAGTGCCCTCTGTCCATTTTGGCGCCCTAGGGAACTGCCTAGTTTGCCTTAATGGACGTGCCGGCCCTGGTTGTGACCAAAGCATCACCTTCAAGGTCATCAAAGATAGGGCGGTATTTATAATACAAATGTAAGCATTTCTGGGAGGAAATGCAGTTAGTAGGTTTTATTTCCATTCTGAAAGAAATCAACCCCGAATGTTCACTGGAAGGACAGATTTTGAAGCTGAGGCTCCAGTACTTTGGCCACCTCATGAGAAGAGAGGACTCCCTGGAAAAGTCCCTGATGCTGGGAAAAATCGAAGGCAAAAGGAAAAGAGGACGACAGAGAATGAGATGGTTGGACAGTGTCATCGATGCAACCAAAATGAATTTGACAAAACTCCGGGAGGCAGTGGAGGATAGGAAGGCCTGGCGAGCTCTGGTCCATGGGGTCACGAAGAGTCGGACACGACTGAACGACTGAACAACAACAAGGTTTTATTTAACATCTGATACTAAGGCTCCGAAAACTGTGGGCTGCAAAGTCGGCAGCTCAGCAGTTCGAATCCCAGGTGCCCCAAAGCGGAGTGAGCTCCCAGTGATAACCCCAGCTCCTGCCAAACTAGCAGTTTGAAAGCATGTAAATGCAAGTAGATAAATAGGTACTGCCGTAAAAAGCAGGAAGGTAAAACAGTGTTTCCTTGCAGCCATGGCGGCCATGTGGCCATGGACTTGCACAACACTGGCTCTTCGGCTTGAATATGGAGATGAGCAGCACCCCTAGAGTCAGACACGACTAGCATGCATGTGCGGGGGGACCTTTACCTTTTTACTAACAATTCAGTCATCAGGATCCTGCTTGTGTTGATGTAAGAGCTGTGTGTAACTAATACCAGCTAGCTGACAAGGTGCTAGGACCTATTTAAGTGGCACAGATGGGCATGTGACCAGGGATGTTAGCCAAGACACATCAATTAGCCACAGCTAGCTGCAGCAAATTACAGAGACTTTTACATAAACACCAAAGAGGAATTTCTGATTATTGGTGCTGCAAGAGCCTGGCTGAATATTTGAATTGTCAAATATTTTTGGCTACATATGTTGGACAGATAATACATGGAGTGAAAAAAATGCTGCACATGCATGCTAATTGTTAAAATTAAAAATGCCTCTTCAGCTAAACATAATTCTGCACCATCCTTGTGGAAAATACCATCTGTGAAACATGTTGATGAATATTTGACACAAAGCCTTTTAGTTTAGTGTAGTGTAGTTTTATTTATGATTGGTATACTGTATCTCTCTCAGAGTGGATATAGAGCAGACACATTTCAGGAATTTATCAGCTGAAATGCAAGGTGGCAGGGCTATTGTTGTTTGTTTGTTCATTTGGGGTGCCTGTTTTCATCTCCCAAGCACCTTTCCACACAAAAGAGAAATCTGCTGACCGCACAAGGCAGACCCTGGGAGGAACAGCCACTGATACAGAAAGGAGGAGGAGGAGGAGGAGGAGAGAAGAGGAATGGGGGACATCACAGCCTTTTTTCAGGGACACTGACCCTTCCCAATCAACCTCGACTGCAATAGCCCCTGGTCTGTGCAGCAGCCATGCACTCTCATCGAGAAAGCTTTATTTATTTATTTATTTATTTATTTATTTATTTATTTATTTATTTATTTATTTATTTATTTATTTATTATTATTATTATTATTATTATTATTATTATTATTATTATTATTATTATTATTATTATTATTATTATTACTGGAGGACCACTCTGATTTGAGTTGCTGAATGAGGCTGTGGTTACGAGCAGTCAGGTGGCTTGCTAGCTGGCAACTCTAAACACAACGGGAGGAGAGGAGAAGGCAGAGCAATCAGCCCTCGTTGGGGAGGGTCCCAGAAAGCAAAGAGACTGATGGGGTGGGAGATGTCCAAAGTGTTCCCTCTCTCAATCCAAGAAGGTCTTCGGGTTTCCTCAAGAGATACATCCAGAGGAGAGTGATTTCCAGTGAAAAGAGAGTGGTAATGGTTGCTCTATTTCACATTGAAGCTTTCTGCCATGATTTTGCCATGCAGTCCAAAAAATAAAAATAAAAATGGGTCACTGATCCAGAAGGGTAACATTTTCCAGTTCTGCATGGTTTACAAAAGGCTTGCCTCATTCCTCTACCCAGTTGTGAAAGGTGGCTTTTGTTTTGCAAGTTCAGCTGCTAATTGGATTAAAAATAATAACGCAGAAGACCAAAATGAGATTTATGCGCTAAATTGATTCTTGAACTAATTTTCACGCCTAATCCCCAGAAGATGCAAGTTAACCGGGTTGAAGGAATGAAGAACAGGAGCCAGGCTTCTTTTCTGTGTGCATTTTAAGCCTGAGGAGGAAGGGACACAGGGAGGGAAGAGGCCCACCAGGGAGGATGGCCTATTTAAGGAGCGGAACAACCCAAAAGAAACCTAAAGGAGAAGAGACATTGTTCGAGCACCACCTGAAGTGAAGGTGTATCCTTGTGAGAGGAGCCCTTTCTGAAAGGCAAAACGGCTCAGGTTTTTTTTTTTCAAATGCAAATGGGGTATTAAAAGGGCCCTTTGTGTGGACAGGCAGCGTGAGAGTCCTTATCTGCTAGTCACACATCCTATCAAGCATATATTAGTATGAGCTGGGTGGAATATTCAATAAGCAGGAAGGCCAAGTCTGTAGCACCAGCTGTCTTTATGAAGAATGCATTGACAGGCTCTCTCAAACACCATATTGCCTTCTTAAATGGTAACCTATACCCCTGGGAAGCCACAGGGTATCATAAATTAAACTTGATTATTCTCTCCTTATGTATAGTGTGGCAAGGGGAACATTCTGTTTATAATGCAACACGGCCAAAATCACAGGTGGTGGGTTTGCTTTTATTATTATTATTATTATTATTATTATTATTATTATTATTATTATTATTATTATTATTATTATTATTATTATTATTATTATTATTATTATTATTATTATTATTATTATTATTATGGGAGGTGTTCATTCCAGCACATTGTTTGGCACAGCACGCATGCAGAATGTTACAGCCATGTCATAGCAGCATTATGTGGCGTGTGAGCTTTCCTCCTTCCTTTCCTTTTATTAGTATTTTGTTCACAGAGAGCTGGTTCTCATGTGGTCTTTTTGTGGGTATACAGGGAATGATATGAGCTATGATATGTCACAAGAAGGAAAGTTGCAATTAACAGGGCACCTAGTGAGAGAAAGCCTGACGAGCCATGGATTGGTGGAGTTTGGGCACCTTTTCAGGATGACTCACAAGCGAGCGCATTAATAAAAGCCTCTAATTTGGTCCGGGTACGTTCAGCGGGTGGCACAAGTAACGATTCTGTGAAACAGGATGCTCTTGCTGTTGCCATCAATATAAGGCTGCTTGAGTGATCTATAAATAAGCAAGAGATACAGTGAACTGAATGAAAGTCCCCCCACCCATTTGGCTCCTTCTTCAGTTTTCAGGACACAGGAATCATCTATTGTATTGTGAAAAGGAAGAGTGAATTAGAAAGAAGAGAAACTCAGAAGGTTATGACCTTGTGCAAGCATGTATTAAAGCGTTTCTAACAATTAGCCTAGTGTGATACTGATAACATTTGTGATATCATGGGCTTTAGCCTGCATCATCAGAAGCAGAAAGAGGAGGAGGAGGAGGAAGAGAATAGCAAACCTAGCCTCTCTTCCTTTAGTACCTCCACTGCTGCTAGTAAAATGTCTTGATACCTCTTGATAAACTTTGGCAATCTGCAGTTCAAACTTCACCCTCTACAGTGGTCCCCCTGGGGTAAGGGGTTATTTTACTGCTGGCATTTCATATTTATTTACTGTTTATTGTTTCATTTGTTCTTTATTGTCTTCTATTTATCTGGCTTTCATGTGAACCGCCCAGAGTCCCCACTGGGAAATCGGGTGGTCTACAAATGCAAAAATAAATAAATAAATAAATAAATAAATAAATAAATAAATAAATAGACATTATCTAAGAGTAAGCACCAATCAAGTTCAATGGGACTTCTGAAAAGATGTGCACAAATGGCACTATGGGGTAAGGGGTAAGGGGGGTAAGGGGGGAAAGGCCTGGGGTAAGGGGGGAAAGGCCTGTTTCAGGCCTCCCATACTTACCCCAGGACTGGCACTGCCCCGAACAGACCTGTGAGGGCTCCAGAATGCCTGGGAAGGCCCTCACAGGCCCGTTCGAGGCAGCGTCAGGCTGGGAGTAAGTCCAAGAGCCCCCAACTAGGCCCCCTAGGCTCGGCCTGACCTGCATCCGCATATTGCGGATTTTCAATTATTGCGGGTCAGTTCGAGTCCCTAACCCCAGCAATAGGTGGTGGGTCACTGTATAACCCTCACTGCAGCATTGATTCCATTTGCCCCCAAACACATCCTTGTAAAAGCTTTGCATTGTTCCGCTATCCTGAGGTACAACAGTATGTTTCATAGTGATGGTGTCTGACATCTGCTGCCCTTTCACTGTTTAGAAGAGATAACCACAGCCATGTCACCTTTTGCCCTTGCATCCTTACACTATCCCCCTCCCCCAAATTAATGAAATACATACCTTCCTGTGCCACTGCCCTGTAGGTTCAGGGACTGTACAGACAAGAGGAAGTCTGGAAGTCATTTTGAACATTCTTGTAGCCAGATTGTTGTGCCTCCCTGATTCGTTGATCATGATATAGGGATGTATGTCATGTACATCCCAGTAATATGAGCTTTGTGGAGGGCAACCCCAGTTTCCTGCACTTCAAAGATATCCCAGGGAAGGAGGTTTTAAGGAAGCTGTTTTCCCAGGACTTGATCAGCTCAGGAAACATGGCGAACCAAGGGAGCTACAGAACGATAAACTGATACATAATTGAAATGCCTCATGCTTGGCCCCCTTTCAAGTAAACTCCAGTATATATAAACAAAACAAATGTTTAAGTGTCCTCCTGAGAATGGAGCGGAAAACCTGAAATCTCTTTCTTGGGGAAATAAAACTATGGGGAATTAGAGGACAAATTTGGATAAAGTATTAGCTTCATCTCTATCTGGGTGCAGGGCATCATGCCACTGAGTATTGGCTTCAGAACTGAGACAGGAGGTGTGGAAAAGATACCAAACTGGAGTGATTGCATCTGTGATGATTCTTGGTTGTATGCCGTGTGTCAGAAATACACTGATGGTTTTCTGCACCTCTACCAATCCTTGACTGGAGATGGTATTCCTCTGAGAACAACACAATTCTCCGTGCTTTATTTCTGAACAGGCATTCATGCCTGTGTTGCTCTGCAAATCATAATTCTTCACCAAGATAGTACACACCTCACATAACTTTGGGCACGTACTGTATATGTACAAGCCGATAGATAGATAGATAGATAGATAGATAGATAGATAGATAGATAGATAGATAGATAGATAGATAGATATGGATGTAGACACACACACACACACACACACACACACACACACACACACACACACACACACACACACACACACACACACACACACACACACACACACTTTCCTGGCAATTAACCTTTTACTGAACATGTTGGTTTGATGCTTTTATTTGTATATTCTCTTTTTTCTAACTAAAAAGAAAACCTTTAAAAATATGAACAGATCTGCTGAATTAATTGATAACTTTCTGAGAGGCAAACATCATAGTCTTTTTGCAGAGCTGGTAGAATGCATAGCTCTATCATAGCTCTATCTAGCACATTTTCTGTCCAGATGCATGTGTTGATATTTAATCCATTCTCTTCGTATAGATTGGCTAGTCTTCAAAATGGCACTATCCAGGAGGTACCACCAGTCTCATAAGCAACAGCAGTATCCCTATGCTGCAAAATTGGCATGGGGGAGAGAGAATAATGGGAGCATGAAGGAAAATGGCCCATTGAAGGATGAAGCAGGCTCAGAAGCCACAGGATGCTGGCAGATGAGTGGGAGGTGAAGAACTGAATGTCAAAGAGAGGGGTGATGGAATGGAAATGCCTTGAAAGAGGACAGGTCTGGCTGAACACTGCCGTGAAGCAATCACACTGAAGGTTCCACTTGTTCTTTTAAATGTCCAGGGCAAGATCTGAGCTGAAGATCTCCTAAACACTCATTTGTCTTTTCAGGGGGAGTCTGTTTGAAATTCAAGTTTCTAAGGATGCCACAAAGTTGGGCCCAATGAAATTCTGACAGGCTTCTGACGTTGAAAATCTATCTTGCTTTGAGTTTTGGCAGTGCTTCACAGCAAACCAGTGAGGCATGGCATGCGTCTCCTGCTTGTTTGATGTTTGGATTTCCTTTTCAAAGCACTGCTGTGTTCAGATGTATGTGAAAGGGTGAAGGATATTATGACGTCCCACAAGTGCCTGTCTTGGCAAGCAGCGGTAAGGAACAACAAGGGAGGGCTCTTCATCTCGCATATGGAACAACCGTACGATTTTGTCTAATTCCAGTCAAATCCATGCAGCTTGTCCCACATGAGGAACTTCTTCAGAATTATTTACAGTAGATTTCTGTTAGCTGTGGTTTACAATCATAAATGATAGTTGTTGCTAATGAATGCCTCTTCTGATGGAGCAGACGTCATCAGAATGGGGAGATGGCACTCAGCACTTCCCAAATACACTTTCAAAATCTGCCCTGGAGGGTTACAGACTATAGGGTGAAACACTATTAGATTGCATTTTAAACTCAGGTTCATTAACTTTTTCTCCACTAAAAGTTGCAAGATCTTGTTTCCCGGATGCTTGAATCCTCTAAGGGAGGTGTGAACTTTCATTTGTGCACCTGACCTTCTACACTCCTTATCTCACAATAGTGCCCAGGATCTGGTATAGAAGCAGAGAAGGAGAGTGGCAATGTTGCTACAACTTGTTTTTATATGTTGTTGTTGTTGTTTTAATTTGACACCATACCACAAAATTTTTCAGTTCCGAGGACCCTTGAGGCCAGCCATTATTCACACCGTTGGTTGAGAAGTGGCCATGCTACAAGGGGAGAGGTGACAAGACGTAGGAGAGAAAGAGAGAGAGAGAAAGAGAGAGAGAGAGAGAGAGAGAGGAGAGGCTGGCAGCAACTGACTCAAGCAGCAGTTGGGATTAGAGATGGGCACGACTCAAAAAAATGGTGTTTTGTTTGTCATTTGTCGTTTAGGGGGTCCGTTTCGGTTCATTTTCATTTGCAAAAAAATTTGTTTTCGTTTCGTTATGTGATGAAACGAAAAAACGAAAACAAAAATGAAACCAAAAAATTGCTGCTTCGTTAGCATTCATTGCAGTTCAATGTATTTGCCGCAACGAAAACGAAACTCATGACAAAATTTCTGTTGTTTCAGTTCGGTTCGGTTCGTTTTGGAGACAAAATTCGTTTTTCGTTTCGTTACATAACGAAACGAAAACAAAAATGAAAAATTGCTCATTTCGTGCCCATCTCTAGTTGGGATAATGGCCAATGGCCAGGTGCTCGCTTTGGCAGCACATGTACTAAAATTGGAAAGATACAAAGAAGATTAGCATGGGCCCTGCTCAAGGATGACATGAGCATTCGTGAAGCATTCCATATTTTTGAGCCAGAGCTTTTTAAAATGAGTTGAGAGAGAATAAAAGTATTTTCTACTTTTATACATCCTGAGAGTCCATCTCCCATTCATATTTGGGCTTCTGTGGATGTACCAGTTCATTTTGCTTCACCTCCTGGTGCTGGACAGGAATGTAGGGCCCAGGGTCCCTGATTGACATATTGGACACAAGGGTCCCAGTTGATTTTTGCCTATCCTATTTATTTTATCAAGAGACAAAAGGGACAGATTAGGGGCAGTATCATATTTAAATAGGTCAGATTCTAGCTAGTAGTGCAAGGACAGGGGTGGTAGCAGTGAGTCCCAAAGGACATTATTTGGCAACTGGGTATCCTGATTGTGTGCCTCCATATCGTGTGATTCAAATACACAGGCTTAAAAGTAAACTAAACATTGCTTAAGCCCCCGATTGTTTTAAGATTGCCATCTATTTTCTCTTGCTCATTTTCCTTGCTTTTTTGCTATTTTGCATACTTTAATGAACTACTATAAATCACCCTATCGTTAGCCCATATAGAAGAGCTTCAATTCTACTGAGGAAATTATTCCATTTCCAGCAAAGATTACTCTGAAAAAAGGATATTAATAGAGAGGACCAACGTGCATCTGTTTCCTGTGCTGTTAATTAATACATGAAGGAGAGCTCTATTTCCTGACATAGGGTGGCTTTGTACTAGATTTTAAAATGCACCATCTCTAACTTTCACATGGAGATTTCACACTTATTATGTGAATTGCCTCATCAAGATAGAAGGAAAACCCAAACCTTTTGAGTTAATTTACTTCTGCATGTTTCTCTGAAGGCATAGTGTGCCAATGATGTTGGGGAGGGGGTCACATGATGTCCATTCCCCTCCCTCCTTATGGCTGCACTTTGGCTGCAGGTAGGAGTGCCAGCCTTCCAAGATCTTCCATGAAGAGAGAATCCAAGTGGATTTGATGGCTGATGTAGTGGGCACACCTGTAGCCTTGCTTGGTCAATGCAGATAGGTCCTTGCCTTCTCATTTTTCTATTTATTTTTGTGTGTTGTTTTCAGATTGTGGTCATGTATCCTTAGGATAGTTTACTTTAAAAAAATTTAAATCATGTTGTTGTTTTGTTTTACAAAAGACAACAAATAAATCTGCTGAAAGCATTGTTGTTCAGTTGTTCAGTCATGTCTGACTCTTCGTGACCCCATGGACCAATGCTCGCCAGGCCTTCCTGTCTTCCACTGCCTCCTGGAGTTTGGTCAAATCCATATTGGTTGCATTGATGACACCATCCAACTATCTCATTCTCTGCCATCCCTTTTTCATTTTGCCTTCAATCTTTCCCAACGCCAGTGACTTTTCAAAGGAGTCCTCTCTCCTCATGAGGTGGCCAAAGTACTGGAGCCTCGGCTTCAAAATCTGTCCCTCCAATGAACATCCAGGATGGATAGGATTGAACCCCTTGCAGTCCAGGGGACTGTCAAGACTCTTCTCCAGCACCACAGCTCAAAAGCATCAATTCTGCAGCGATCAGCCTTCTTTATGGTCCAGCTCTATACATCACTACTAGAAAAACCATAGCTTTGACTATCCAGACCTTTGTCAGCAAAGTGATGTCTCTGCTCTTTAAGATGCTGCCTAGGTTTGCCATTGCTTTCCTCCCAAGAAGTAATCATCTTTTAATTTCATTGCTGCAGTCGCCATCTGCAGTGATCAAGGATCCCAAGAAAATAAACTCTGTCATTCTTGAAATCATAGCAAAACATTAAAACACTAGACTATAAAGAATGTTCAAAGCCAGCAATAGTTCTAACAGTCAAAGGAAAGGAAAAGTCAACATTATGTCCTTGAAGGTCTTGATGTGGTATAAAAAGGAAAAAGATACCTGTAAAAGTGTCTTCTTCCACTGAGAGCTGCCCATGTTGCCTATTCCTCTGAGGCAATTTGAGTGCTCTGACCTCAAGGGAGATTGGAAAAGAGAAAAATAAGAACTGGGCCTTCCATAGATGTTACATAAGGAAGCAAATTATCTAGATTCTCTTCAGGCTGGCTTCAGGTCTGGGTTTGGTAGTAAGACAAGTTTGGTTGCCCTGAAGCAAACTAGATATTGTCAGCTATTTATTGGGAGAAGGACAGAAGGAGAACAACTATATTGAATATACGGTCTCGTTCTGCTGCCAAGTACATTCGCTGCTGGAACTCCTTTGCCCTCTTTTGCATAATCACCAAGACCTGAGGGGGGAGGAGAGTCCTATTTAACAGGGCTCTTCCCATTGTACTGCCTCTTTTCCACGAGGTTTGCCAAGGGAGGAACTGTGCCATGGCCTGGGGCATAGCCCTGCCATGTGCTTAGGAGGCTTGTGCGGGTATGCATTGGTGCCCCACACAGGTTGGGGAATGGGTGCTATATGGCACCCCTCCATTGGGCACTGATGGGTGTGGGTGGTTTGCAGGCAGGGGGCTGGGGGCCTCTGGCAGGGCTGTGCCCTATGGAGGCTGGTTTATTGGGAACAGTGGGCCTCCTCATCTCCCCTCTACTAACAGGACCTTCAGGGAGTAGGCCCTAGTGGGACCCAGACCCAGCATCATCTGGCGCCCCCTTCTCCTTTGCTGCTCTTGGCACTGGGCCTTTTAGGTCATGGGCACTCTGGTGGGATTGTTTGCTTTGTACAGGGCAGTGCCCCCCTCTCCTTCCTGATTAGCTCACCCAGTTAGTTTCAGGGGAGGTAGGCCCTGACAGGACCAGGATGGGGAGGCATATGGGTCATAGGAAGGCTTACCCATTGCCTTGGCAGGTAGTGCAGAATAACAAACACATTTTGAAGTTTTGAACTTCCTCCTTGATCTCAAACTTCCAGCCCTACATTCAGGACCCAATCAGGAAGTTGAAAGGCCAGTTGGCAAGGCGGGTCCTCTTAAGTCCCCACCCCACTCCTCCAAAGAGCCACTGGCATGTGGCGAGGAGGGCTCGGCATCAGTAATTTTTCTTTCCTCCCCCCCGCAGGCTGCCCACTGAGCCTGGCAGCGAAGACGGCAGCTGGATGGCAGTGGCATCAAGGAGGGCTCAGCATCGGTAAGTTTTTCTTTCCCCCCTCCTCGCTGCCCCCCTCTGCCCCTGCACGCCAGCCGCGGAGCATGGTGGAAAAAAGAACATCTGGCTGCTGGCAGTGAGGGGGGGGACAAGAAAAAATACCGATGCCAAGCCTTCCGCACTGCCACTGAGCCCAGTGGCGAAGAGGGTGGCTGGCCAGCAGCAACGGCAGTGAGGAGGGCCCGGCATCAGTAAGGATCCCCCCCTTTCTACCACTGCTGGCGGTAGGAAGCATTTGGAAGGTGTCAGGTGTGAAAGCTTTCATCCTGGCACCCCACCACTCTTGTCACCACTATTATCCTCAGACAAGAGTTTTTGCTCTTATCCACACATTTTGCTATCAGTGGGGGGCAGAACCGATCCCCTGCATATACGGCGGTCCTACTATAATTCTGAATCCAGCACTGTCACTTGAAGGGCAGGTGCCCATAATGGCTTGGAATTCCTTTTACTAGCATTGCCTAGTTCACCAGATATGACCCTACCTGGTCAAGAATAATATGTTCAAAAGAGTTTATGCCTCGATAATCTCCAAATTGGATTAGAATAACACTTTTTACATGGGGCTGCTCTTGAAAATGACCCCAAAACACTAGCTAATTCAGAATGTGTCAGAAACCAGTGGTTGGGGAACATGTCTGTGAAGATGCTCAGCCATCCAGGTGAGTTTATCTGGAAGTTGAGTCATGGCTACTGGACTTCTTTTTCTTCAGAGACAGAAACGTTTCACTGCTCATCCAAACATCTTCATCAGTTTCTATCTCTCAAGAAAAAGAAGTCCAGTAGCCATGACTCAACTTACAGTGGTTGGGGAGTAAAAGTGAAACTGAAAGAATGAACTACTTCTCCAGAGTTACTGTGGAACTAACATAAACAAAGGTATTTTTTTAAAAATGCCTGTGGCTGCTGGCCCATACACATATTTGTTTTCTGGGGGAGGCTGGCTTCAGATCGTAAGCAATCTATTCCTCTATAATTTCTGCAGTAACATGATTGATAGATAATAAGGAGTAAGTGTGCTCTGTGGTATTTAGAGATGCAATTCAATCAACAAATAGAGAATTTCCTTGTCATTACTTTCCGGTAGCCAATGTATCGTGAATTTCACTCTGCAGATCAGTCTCCTACTTGAAATGCAGCAATCATGCATAACGGAAGCATGTGTGAAGGGATTTGCCAGTTGATCTGAATGAGGGACACATCTGTGAAGTTGTCCATCCGCATGCTCCTACTTCATATGCATAAAAGACTCAGCAAAAGAGATTTGACTTGAATGAAATGCTTCAGTATGCACTGCTAAGGAATCTTCAGTATGTACTGCTAAGCTTCAGTATGCACTGCTTAAGCATGGCAACAGTTAGCTTTGTGTTCACCCTTATCTCTGATGAAACAGTAAGACAATTTATGAGTTTGCCCTGCAGGTACGCTAGACTGCAATGGCTTAATGGTTGTTAAAATCCTGTTACTATTTTGCACGTCCGTAAGGTAAAATGACAGTCACTGGGAGGAGGCAGACAAAGAGATCCTGCTCCGAAAGACGGCCATGAACAGAAGAGAATTGGCCCCACATGGCTCGCCCTTAAAAGCCATCTGACCCCAGGCAGGAGACCACATAAGGCTTGACCCCACAACCATGCCTGCTCCTGAATGGGCGGGCAAAGTGGCCCCGCCCCACACTGTCGATGAGTCAGAGCTGACGCTGTCTCCACCCTTATCTCTGTTGAAACTATAAGACAATTTAGAGTGTGCCCTGCAGGTATGCTAGACTGCAATGGCTTAATGGTGGTTAAAATCCTGTTACCATAAACAAAAATATTGGTATATGGCCCAAAATAAAGGTGGTATAGGTTTAGTGAATGTTAAAAATTATTATTTAGCAAATCAAATAAGGTTTATTGGGGATATTGTGTTTAGTCCAGAAAGATTAATATGGTGGAAAATGGAATCACCGGAAATAAAGGAGGATATTGAAAAATACTTATTCGGCACTATTAAGAAATCAAAGCTAAATGAGATTAATAACCCCTTTCTTAGATCTATGTTAAATGCATGGTACTTACATAAGAAAAAATTATGTCCCTCGGACTCACCATTGAGATCTGTAACTGAAATGGAGAATTTCCCTATAAATTTGAAAGTTTTCAAAAAAGTATTTAGGGCTAAACAAGTGATTAGATTGAAAGACTGGATAGGCAAGATGAAAGGGAAAGTACAAATGAAGGAAATTCTCCAAGGTAGGGATATATCTTGGTTTAATTTTATACAATTAAAGAAATGGACTGATACTTGGATAAAGAAAAATAATAAATGCAGAGAGTACACAAAATATGAACAACTCTTATTTTTGTATGAGGATACTCAGAAGGAAATAGCAGTAAAAGGTATTGTTAGCAAACTATATAAAATTATTTTGGATTTAGATGAAAATAGGGGAGGATCTGGATCGAAATTATTGTGGGAACAAGATTTTAAAAAGAAATAAGAGAAGACTGGGCTAAAATGTGGAGAATGAGAATACTTAGATCTATGTCTGTTAGAATAAAGGAAAATTTCTTTAAAATAAGTTTAAGATGGTATTTGACGCCAGTGAAATTGAATAAAATGAATGCAAATTTTTCTAAGCTTTGCTGGAAATGTGATAATGAGATTGATACCTTTTATCATTTGTGGTGGGAATGTAAAAAGATACAGAAATTTTGGAAATTTTAAAGAACTTAGTGACATACTAGAAATGACTATAGAGCCCAAATCTGATATTGCTTTGTTATCAATATTTGTAGATCATAGTTATGATGTTAAAACTAAAGAGTTGATTACAAATTTGTTGACAGCAGCTAGATTAATAATTGCTAGAAATTGGAAATCTAAATATGAACTATGTTTAGAAGAATGGTATAATGAAGTATGGAATATTGCTTTAAATGATAAATTGACTTGTTCTCTCAAGGTTAAAAAAGGAGAGTTAAAAAGAGATATTTTCTATGATATATGGGGTAGATTCATTGAATATGTGCTTGTACGGGATAAGGGTAAGGTTTCCACGCAACAATCGATTTTCTTCTGGAGGGGAGGGTGACAAATGTAAATATGAAGAGTGATCCTGTTGGTGAAGGGGTGCACTGTTGTTGATGTTTGTCTTTTTTATGTAATTTGTATATGTTTTTTAAATAAATAAAAAAGAAAAAGAAAAAAACAGAGAAAAAAATCCTGTTACCATTTTGCACGTCCGTAAGGTAAAATGACAGTCACTGGGAGGAGGCAGACAAAGAGCTCCTGCTCCGAAAGACGGCCATTGACAGAAGAGGACTGGCCCCACATGGCACTCCCTTAAAAGCCATCTGACCCCAGGCAGGAGACCACATGAGGCTTGACCCCACAACCGTGCCTGCTCCTGAATGGGCGGGCAAAGTGGCCCCGCCCCAAACTGTTGATGAGTCAGAGCTGACGTCTCCACCCTTATCTCTGTTGAAACTGTAAGACAATTTATGAGTGTGCCCTGCAGGTATGCTAAACTGCAGTGGCTTAATGGTGGTCAAAATCCTATCACCATTTTGCCCTTCTGTAAGGTAAATGATAGAGCTGCCTAGATGCCCTAAGCACATCCAATCTTGCTTGATTTCGGAAGCTAAGCAGGGTCGACCCTGGTTAGTACTTGGATGGGCGACCACCAGGGAATACCAGGTACTGTAGGCGCCTGGGGTAGAACCTGACAACCACTCCAGTTCTCCTGCCAAGAAAACTCCTTGGACATGGAGTCATGTAGAGTCGGTCATGACTGTAATGACACAACACACACACACACAAGGTAAATGATATAAATTTTGGGGGGAGATTGCTTCTAGCTACTGAGGTTTTTGTTGTTGTTATGCTGTTCAGTTATGAATATACTCAATATGGTAGCCTTTCCCCCTTTACATGCTTCTCGACTCCACCTAAATGATCTTATGTGCCCACATACAAAGATATGCAGAGAAGGCTAAAATGATGTCATTGATCATCATGTTGACAAGTTCCAACCACAGCAACACTGGAGAGGACAAAAATATTTACATAAGAACAGAACAGCCTTGCTGGAACAGGCCACAACCCATCCAGTCCAGCATTCTGTCTCTCACAGTGGCTCACCATTTGCTTCAAGGTATTCCCAAGCAGATGTCTTCACCTGCTTACGATTCCCTGCAAATGGTATTGAGAGATCTCCCGCCTAACTCTCCAAGACGGAGGTTGTCCTTCGGCATCCACAATGATAGCCATTGATACCCTTGTTCTCCAGGAATTTGTCTAATCCTTTCTTAAAGCTGTCAAGGCTGACAGCTGTCACCACTTCTTCTGGCAGGGAGTTGCACAGACCAGTGATCCTCTGGGTGAAAAAGTACTTTCTCTTTTTTGTTTGAGATCTAACACCCAAAAGTTTCATGGAGTGCCCCCTAGTTCTAGTCTTGTGCGAAAGCTTCATTTGAAGCAAGAGGCATGGGAGGAAGGAGAGAATTGCACAGCCACCTTCTTGCCTTTGCCAATCAGCCAGTAAAAGTACACCCATAATTGGATATGGGGCTTTGGAATTTGTTGTTCCTCAGAGGAAATTGCTAGGGTGAAATATTAGCCTCCCACCCCAACTACATGACAGCTACTTGAAGAAAACTTTTTATTTATCTACCAGTACAACCAAGGAGGCTCAATTTAGTGAACTCTTAGATTGTTCTAAGACTAGATTGCTGCAAACACTGCTAGATTGCTTCCTTCATCTCTTCATTTTCAGGTCAGTATAGGTAAGATGCCTAAAGAGATTTGGTTCTCCTTCCCCTGATATTCTTTCCTGAGGGATTTGTTGACATTTGAGGCTCTACTTTGGATGCCTTTGCTAGCTGAAATACGACAGGGTGTGTGTTATATTGGACATAACTCTATTTATAATGCAAGACAAGCTGCACATGGATTCAAATTAGGGAGGGCTTTGTGAGGAGCTGCACATGGATTCAAATTAGGGAGGGCTTTGTGAGGTTTAAGTGTCAACCCCAAATCAGGCCCATCTCTTTTCTGCACAGGTCCACATTCTTAGGGTGCTTTTAAATGACCTCTAAAATCCGCTGGCAACTTAAATTCAGACCAGAGATTGTGGGGTTTTGTCCTGCTTCCTGTGTTCCCACCCTTACGCACTCCATTGCTTCTGTCTGTGGTGAGGGAAGGGAGGAAAAAAAAGGGAGAAAAGAATGCAGGCTCACCTCTGCTCACCTCTGTCTGCCTTCGGAGCAGCTCCGTAGGGATTCCAGGATGTTAAAGTGGCAGTGGGGACAACAAAACAAACAGAAGGCAAGGAGAGCCCGGCATCCACAGCTTTACAATCCGCATTGGAAGATTTTTTTACCTCCAGAGACCAGGTACTTGTAAAATGTGCTGGGGCGCGCTTAGGTGGGCGTGGTCGTACTTATTTTTTTTTAAAGTCCGCAGCTGGTGAGAAAACAATTTTAAGCTCTGCATCTGGGATCCCTTTGCCTCGGATTTAGGGGTCATGTAAAATGTGTTGTTAATGTGGTAAGTGGGTGCAGAAAGCCAAACCAAAAATATCATGACCAAAGCCCCTCCCACTTGCCTCCTCTTAATCTCAGCCCTATTCAGTTGTTATCTAGGGGTTGTGGAGACCATATGGACTGAGGGAAGTCAGCTAGTCCATCCCCTCATCATTGCTTTCAACACATGAAAGAAATAGTTTGAAGAGCATAATGCTCCTCTTTCCATTTCTTTATGAGTTCTGTTTCTCAAAATGATGGCTAGTTCTTAAACAATTGTTCAGCTTTTGAAGATTACCTTATTGTATGTTTTGGGTGCCTCAGAAATGGGAGGGGCACTGAAATGAGTAAATTTACATTAAATAAATGCCATGTATTTTGAGAATGTATCTTTGATGGCATCTAATTTTTTATTATTATCTTTCTTCTGTTCTGATGTAGAAGTGCACACACATATACACACACACACACATTGGGACTATAAAGCCTAGCTTTATACAATTTCCCCACTACAAACCTATAAAGCTAATAACTATCATTTTGTTTTTATTCTCAGAATCTGCAATTTGATGCTAGAAAAATACAAGACAGGCAGAAGTTTTGATAAAGTCCATGAACTTGTCATACTCAGACCATCTATCAGACAGTTGAATCAACCTTGTTCCTTGCCATGAATAATCTAGGAAGAAAACTAAACAGATTTTCCATTAGTGGCTTTTTGAAAACACAGAGGGACTTTCTACTGTGTAACTTTATATGGATTACCATACATGATTGCATTGACTGATTTCATAAGAACACCAGTGTTTTCCATGTTACATTCCACCCCTCATAATAGATGTTTCTTTTCTTTTTGTGTGCTCTTTGTAGCTCTACTGTTATCTTTTAATATTCTAAAATGCCTCTTTTAATTCCCTCTTCTTAACTTGAATATGTCTTAAATATTCCAGACTGCATATTGCCCCTCATTATTGTGAGCCACCTTGGGTCCTTTTCTAAAGAGAAAGGTGGGGTAAAAATTAATTAATTAATTAGTTAATTAGTTAAAAGATTTGTGGCATTTAGCCAATTGTGGATTGAACAAAATCCAACATGAACGTGACTGCTTGTGCTGTTTATCATGTCTGATGACAGATTTGCTATGTGTTATGTCCGAAAGTGTCATCACTCAAATAATTGGATGCAGCAAAGGCAAAAGCCTGTTTGAAAATAAGACCAGCATTGATGTTGCTTCTGAAGATAGTCTGGATCAAATTGATTGAATCTGTTGAGGAACTATAGATGAGAAGAGAGATCCTTATAAGAGCTGTGGTCATTGAGTTGAATACCATCACCAAATACTCAGACCAGAAATTAACTTGGCGTAATACCATAGTTTGTGGTGGGTTTTATAACCTTTATTTCTGATTCTGACATATATTTGAGCCCTGCTCTTCACACACATTATTGTGTGAAACGTTTTCTAAATAATACTCTGAGAAGCCAAAATGTTTAGCTGTATTCCAATCACTTGAAGTGGGGAAAAAACCCTTTATGTGTAGAGATGAGCACAAATTTTAAAATTTAAAAAATTCATTCAAAATTACTAATTTATCAATTCATATTTGTATGAATTGATATGCCCAACAAATAGAAATTGACGATTTTTTAGTGATTTTTGATTTATCAATTTGTTGGGCTATTTAAAAAAGCTCCACAAGGAACCTAGAGACACCAAATTTGCAGGGAAGCTTCCCCTGCCTCTTTTCTACATTCTCTTCAAGTTTTGGGAAGAGGTTATTTCTGGTGTCCAGGTTAGGTACCCCCAAATAACCACTCCAAGGAAACTTACTCCCAGATACCCAGAGACACCAACCTTGCAGAGAAGCTTCCTCTGACTCCTCTCCATGTACCCTCCAGGTTTGGAGAAGATTGGGTTTCCACAGGCCAGTTGCCAAAAGGCACTTCCCTTTGTGGGCCCAATTTGTTGGTCTATAACTCAGATGACTGAAACCTAATCATCACCAAACTTGATGGAATTGTGTAGAAGAGTCTGGAGAAGCGTCTCTGCAAATTGGGTCCCCCTAGCAGCCTGGGAGAAACTATCCTGGGGGGGGCTGTTTGGGGGTACATAACTCAGACATCAGGAAAGCAAACATCACTAAACTTGCCAAAATTATAGATGATAGCCAGGAGAAGCATCCCATTACTATGGTGTCTCTAGGTTCCTTGAAAGCCATTTTATAGGGTTATACATTCAAAAAACAAATTTAGAAATTGATTCATTGGTTTAGCAGAAGAAAACCGTACATTTTTGTGATTTGTTGGTGTTGATAAATCACAAATCAAAATGAATCATAATTGTTCTGATTTGTCACCATCTCTATTTATATATTAGAGTTGAAGTAAAGAGTGAAATGGATTTGCCCCATTAATCTTTGGGGATATTGGGACATTGGCTGAAATTTAAATGAGAGATAGGAACAAATTTTAAAAATGGTGATCCATCATGATTTGTGATTCATCAGGGCTGATGAATCAACAAATTGACAAATCAATTAATTTCCAGTGATGAATTGATGAACTGGTGAATTGATTCATCCATGTGGCTATAAAAAAAGTCCCCTGTCACCTAGAGGCCTCAGATTTTCAAGGACTTTCTTCTGCCTCTCCTCTAAAAACCCTATAATTTTGGTTAAGATTGGGGTTCAGCAGTCTGACCTGCATAACCCCAAAGACAGGGCAATAGGAAAGTGTTCTCAGACACCTATAGACACCAAATTTACAGGGAGGTCCTATCTACAATATCTCTAAGTATGGTGAAGATTTGGTTTCAGACACCTGAGTTATACACCCATAAATTGCCCTACCAAGGAAAGTATCCTTTATAAACTGGGTTGAGAAAATCCAATTTTCCCAAAACTTGGAGGGATTGTAGAGGGGATTCAGAGGGAGCTGTTTGCTGTGTCTATGTACCTGGAGAGAAATTTCCAGTGGGGGGGAGACTATTTGGGTGTGCATTACTTAGACATCAAAAATCCAACTTCCAGAACACTTAGAGGGATGATAGATGAGAATAATGGGATGCCTTCCTCCAAAGTTGGTGTCTTTAAGTGCCTTGGGTTCCATTTTATTGCCTGAAAAAGTAACAAATAAAAAAATCACTAAAAATTCCTCAATTTGTATTTGTTGAGCGACTCCATTTATGATGAGTACAAATTGATGAATTTTGACAAATTAGCCAAATTTGTCAGAAAATGTGATTCATTTTTAAGTTCATCCCCATCTTTAATTGGAAGGAACTACTTTGCTTTCCTAAGTTTCCAGGTTGGGACAAGCAGTACTAGAAGAGTACAACATTTGATTCCAACCACCACTCCAATGTATTTATTGTCTGAAGGCCAGGTGCCCATTTCAGCCTAAGTCCCAGGTCTCATTGATTCAGCATAAAGGTGTCCATGTCTTTTATATTAGATAATAAGTCACTCAGGATGCACTGCAGGGAATCTACACTATCTATCTATCTTACCCTCCTAGATGCACTCTGTGCCCACTCACTATTTTTATAATTGCTTCCCTTTGCTGTTCACCTTTGTGATGTCACAAGGTCATGTTCCTGATCTCAAGTTTTGGCTCTAAATATCCAGAAATGACAAGCTGCTGGCCTCATAGCACCACTGTTCAAATGCTGTCTTTTGTGTCCCCTTGCCTAACTTGTACAGAGGATGAAATGGCACCCTCTTTCCCCCCCTCTCCCCTCCTCTTTTATTTGGCAAATAAATTTATTTGGCAAAGGTGGCTCCTGATCTTCTCTGCAGGACATTTGTCTCCAGCCTTTTGATCCTAATAAGCCCAGTATAGAGATGTGCCTATTTCTTCAAATTCAGTCCATCATAATATCTAAAAGATTCTGCTTGATAGGAACAGGGAAAAACAGACATCCACATACTGAAACATACATACATACATACATACATACATACATACATACATACATACATACATACATACATACATACATACATACATACATACATACATACTCCCCCCCCCTTTACAGACACATTTGCATGGGGAGTAAAGTTGCTAAAATTGCCTAAGTGTGATCAGGGCCCACCAGTTTGAACAGGGCTACACCCAGCTCCCCACCCCCATCCCCCACCGCACCTCAGGAAATTCCATGTCATTTCTCTCCTCTCAGCTATGGGAAGGACTGTGCATGCCATCACAAGTCACTCTTTGATTGACAGGTGAGCAGCTTCAGAATGGTTTCCCTGATAATCAGTTCATAGTTCTCAAGCCTTTTCTCTCTAGCCCACCAGGCACAAAAGGGGGCAGAATCAAGGGCATGGCTCTTGCCTTACAACTCCAAACTTCCTAGCATTTTAGAGCTTGCCTGCATCATGCCATATGAAACCAAACTGACATATGTTAATAAAATTTACCATATACAGATCCACTGCCCTGTTCTGAGGCAAAAAGTGAAAATCTGCATTTGAGAAACCCAAGCCAGTGAATTCTATACATCCAGCACATGTGACTTGATTAAATAAACATACAATCAAACATATTATACTCGGATAATTCAGTTCAGTGTTAGCAAAAGAAAAAGAAAGGAAGAAAGGAAAAGGGAAAATGTTGTTTTGTTAAATTAGGTACTCTGCCATAATGAAAAAATTAGTACACCATATTGTTTGAAAAAGCAAAGGTGTGGGATGATGAGTTACAGGCCTACAGGAACATGTCTGTAGCATTAACAGCCTGAGATCCTTATATTTTTAAGTGCTGCCAGATTGATTCCAAAGTTAGAGCTTTTGCTTTTTAAGCCTCGGAAACATTTTATTACAATAGCTTGCATAAAAATGTATTTCAGAATAGCAATTTAAACAGCAAAGATAAAGAAAGAAAAGTTCCTAAGACACACAGAGGAATTTGGAACAATCAATTTGGATAACTTGGCCTTCTGAGTTATTGTGTCATGACTTTCATGTCAAGAGATTTGTGGGTTTAAAAGAACAGGTTTAAGAGGGAACAGGTTAGCAGTGGTTCTAGAGAATCTACAAACATGTAGATACTTCCACATTGTTTCTTCAACATATTTAGTATTCAGAGGTGCACTGCCTCTGAACATAAACATGTCATTAAGGGGGGCTTTGAGTAATTTTTCCAGCCAATCTGGATGTAATTTTGAATTTCTGATCCTCATCCTGTTGAATATACTTGAGAAAGTGCCAGATGAATGGAGTTCTGTGGCAATACATATTGTTATAACAAATATAATTTGTGGCTGTTGTTGCACCTTCTCTCTTTTAAAAAAACTTTTCTTTCTTTTTCTTTCTTTCTTTCTTTCTTTCTTTCTTTTTATTTATTTGATAAAAAACTACAATACAAAACATAAAACAACATTTATACAAAAGGGGAAAAAAGTTAATCAAGACACTACTGGTCTGAAGAAGTGGACGTGTCCATGAAACGTTACATTAAAATGTTAGTCTTTAAGGTGCCACGTGTTTTGTATCTTTTGTTTTGCTTTGATTTTTTCCTACAAAACAAGACAAGCCCCGTGCAACCCACCTCCCACTTGGGGATTAGCACAGGCTTACAAATCTTAAGACATTGACCATCCCATTTCCCTCCAAAAATGCACTGAGTCTTCTCCTGTTGTGTACCCTTTACCTGTTTGGAATACATATGCCAACAGTTTATCCCATATCCCATTAAAATGATTAGACTTTTTAAATCCCTTCCTAATTTTTCCATAAGTCCCTACATCATTCCTCCAATGTTATTTGATTGTTGGATTTCCAACAAAAATTAACCATGTGTTGGCACCGTCTTATCTGTGGACTAAACTAAGCTCAGAAATCATCTCCCTATTTCACCTTCTCTTCTCAATCCATGTTGCTGGAAGTGGTTACACCAAAGACAAAGAATTGGGATTTCTCCATGGTGGCCCCCAGTCACTGGAATAGGTCACCAATGGAGAGACCATGAGCTGCTTCCCTCCTTGTGTTCAGAAAATGGTTGAAAACAGAACTATTCAAAGTTGCCATGAACAACTGAGTCTACACAAAAATCCTGAAAGCTCAGACCTTTTATGAAGAGGCTTGAAGACTGTGCTTTATACACTTTTTACAATAAATTTTCTTTTTCCTTGTCAGCTAATGTTGTTCCTGTGGCACAGTTCTTTTTTGTCTGAATCTCCATTCCATTTTCTCTTAAAAGTTCCACGTGATCCCATTTATCTTTTAACAATTTATTGTAAGTGAGCAAGCATATGCAAATAATTTGTGAATAACAAACTGGAAAATCAAAAACGTACTGCAAACCTTTTTGGCACATAAATAAAACTAAAGCACTTTGTTGTGGAACTTATATAATAATTTTTATGACATTAAAGTAAATATCTAACAACATGAAAACATAATGAAAACACAGTTGAGCATTTGAGCATAACACAAACTATAAGTATTAACAAATATAGTCTCACCTGTTCCCAGAAGAGGGTGATATTTTGTTCATGTCTTATCTTGAAATACGTGATAACAATGATTTTATATCCTTGGATAGGGGATTTTTGCCAAAACAATTTCAGTGATTGTTACTGAGTTACTTTCCCAAAGGTAAGTGTTGCCTTAAAGAAAATCACTCAGCAATCATACCTCCTCCCATCTGGAACATAGTGTGAGGTTAATACAGTACGTTATATTAATTTTGGCAATTGTGTACATGTTTAGTATTAGATTGTGGGAGATTTTTTTCTCAACACATATCAAATTTTGTAACATTTAACAAAGGACCAGAATGGACGAGAAGACAGGTTATATCTGTACAAATATGTTGATTTACTCTCCCTTTTTAAAACTAACTCTGGCTCCTGGATGTCTTCATCAAATAAGTAACTTTAAATGACTATAAAACCAATTTTGCAGCTGTAGTTTAAATGGAGAGCTAATTTTATTAAATCAGATACCAATCACTAATGCAAAAATGAGGGATATATTGCATTTTTGGCAACTTCTGCAAAAATCTATAGATTTGTGCACCATAGCAACAGGAGTATTTTGAACCTGAGAGCTGACAACCAGAACAGCATCAATCTCTTTGAAAGCCTAAAACACTCTCATTGCTTCTGTTTCCAACAATCCTTTCAGCCTCCTTCTAATTTTTTGTAAAAAAAAAAAAGTACTCAGAATTCTAGGTCTGCAGTAACTTTGATATTAATAATACCATGTACAGTGGTGCCTCTACTTATGAGTTTAATCCATTTGAATGCATGCTCTTAAGTCCAACAACTCTTGAGTAAAACAGCACTATCTAAAAATAAATAAATAAATAAATTGGGGGGGGGGAATTAAAAATGTAAGTAGAGCAGACCGCGTCTAAAATTTGTAAGGCAGCAGTTAAACACCAACTGTTTTTCACTCTTAAGTTGAATTGTTCCTAAGTTGAGCTGCTTGTAAGTAGAGGTACCACTGTGTTTTCTGAGATAGGATATAGTTTTGAAATACACTGATTGCATATTTCAAAGACATTTCATTAAAACCATCTTTGATTATAACACCTGTGATTTCAAATGTCTTCACAATGTTGAAACAACTGCCTAGTAGTTCTTTGGAGCTAAGCCAAAAACTCCAGCCTCTAAACATTACAATATATAACATGAAAACATGTAAATGGGGTTCAGTCTCATTATTACTCTGAAATTCATGGATCTGTTACATTTCAGCCTCACAGCTCCTGCACAGTGAACTGAAACATTTTTCTTCTCAACATTAGAAGTAACAAAACAATGGGTTTTCCTCAGTCCTACATCTCTGCACCCAGCTAACACTCCACATTTTGTGTCTACTGTACATGTTCAGTCTTTATTGTACTGTTTTCGGAGAAATGGTTCATCATTACACCTTTGGAAATTTATTGGCAGTGAGTACTTACTACATTTCATATTCTCTGTGAGTGTCCCATGCTCACCCTGTGAAGACACTCCAGGATTGTAAGAATCCTGCATAATTTAGCATTTATTCTGCCAGAGGAGCCTTGCACAGGACAGATTGCGTTCTGCATAGAAATTGTAGTAATCCTGCACATTTAACATTACTTGGTGGTGTTTTTTTTTTGGGGGGGGCAGGGGTTAATAGCCACAAACACTCCAAGAAATTTTGCAAGATTTCTCAAAATATTGTGGGGAAAATCTCACTGTAGAGTAATGAAATAAATTTCCCTCTTCACTTTTTCTCTCTGAGACTCAGCAACAGTAAGATGTGGAATCCTAATAAACCTTGGTTGTCTCTAACTTCCCTTCTATTTTCTGTCAGCTGTAACCATTCTGGCACTCACCAGCTGTGTTAACTATTAGAAACAGAGATAGAGTTGTCAGTGACTAAAACAAGAACATTTCCTCAGAACATGGAAAAGCTAAGTATATCTTTAAATGTTGTGAAGATGACTATAATACTCATGATGAAAAGGAGAGAAAAATAGGGGCAATTCTACCCATTTAAATGAATTCAAATTTTTAACCTCAGTGTAGAAAACTCTTAGTAGAAAAGTTGTGATTCTACAACAGGGCTTCATTTTTTTTGATAATATGTAATTATCATTCTATATATTAGTTTTATCCCATTTTAAAATATGAAATGTTTTTCAGCATCTCCAGAAATCCTGTCTTCCCCCCTGAGTTAAAAGTGGCTTTATTCTTTCATTGTCATCTGCTTTTACTTATTTTTTTATTATTTTGGTTTTCTCTGTTTTCTCTGTTTTGGCTTTTTGTATGCCATCTTGAATGCTATAGAGATTCTGCATTGAAAAGTATTTTCTAAATGAATTTCTACAAAAGAGTGTTTGTGACAGACTGTAAACAAAGTGCAACTTGTGAGAAAAGCAACCATTAGATCTAATCTTTGACATGGAAAGTTGCCTTGTATCTGCGAGTTTCGCTTTGTTTTTGTTTCTTTAATCAAATTTGCTTTTGTTTATCTTTAGGGAAAAAAGGTGGTGTTACTTCATGAAATTTGCAGTTCAGGAAAAGCTGAAATAAGTGGCCAGGACAAGAATCAATACTGACTTGTCTATTATGTCTCTTGTGACCTTACATTATGACCCACTGTACAATCCCCCAAGAGGCTATGGAACCATTTTAGATAATTATTATTTCATAGCAAAGAGAGATAGTAAGAAATCAATGGTGCATCCCCTTAGTTTCCTGTCTGAGCCTGGAAATATTCCAGACTACATCTCCCCAATCCCCAGCCTGCATGCTAACTGGACATTCTGGCTATCAGATTCTGCAAGTTCTGCATATTCCCAGAATGTAACATTTCCAAGTTCTGCTTCCAGTCATGAGGCAGCCCATTCTCTTGGCTCAAATAAATTGTGAGCACTGCCCTCTAATGATGACATCCTGTATAGGCACAGTGCACTCATTAGCCAACCTAATATCTAACTAAATCTTGTTAATAAATAAATAACTAAAACAGCACTTGTGCTTGGCCTCCCATTGCCACACAACTATTCAAAACTTGCTCATTATATCAGTAGAGCAACAATGTTCCTTTTTGCTGCTTTGCTTCTGAAGGAAAACTTCATTATGCCTTTGTTTCCTTGTGTGTGTGTGTGTGTGTGTGTGTGTGTGTGTGTGTGTGTGTGTGTGTGTGTGTGTGTGTGTGTGTGTGTGTGTGTGTGTGTAATTTTAAAAATTCCAGCCATGCTAGCCAATACCACGTGTTAAAAATCTCTGACGTTAATACTAATGATTTAACATGTTTGTAACACATTTCATTTTATGACTGTGATGGGAAACTTCATGCCTTCTGCTGAAGAACAGATGAAAGAAATTTTCCTCTGTAGAGTATGGTCAAAAGGCCCTTGTTGAATTCCACAAGCCATTTGTAATTCCCTCTCATTGTATCCAAGTCTGGGCACAGCAGCTGAGAAGGCCCTTTCATGTGTTCCTACAAGATGTACCTGTGAGGGTGTCAGGATGAAGAGGAAGGACTCTCTTGATGACCTCAACACCCGAGCCAGTTCATACTGTGAGATTCGATCCTGGCCTGGACACTACAGTTCTGTTGATAGACCCTAGTATACCATTTATTTATTTATTTATTTATTTATTTATTTATTTATTTATTTATTTATTTATTTATTTATTTTGTTTGTTTGTTTGCTTGCTTGCTTGCTTGCTTGCTTTTGCTTGCTTTTGCTGGCACATCTCACTGTTGGCTTGTGATCTACTAACTTCCCAGATTCTTTTCATGCTTTATGTGTGCATCTGATTTTCCCTGCCTAAGTAAAACTTTTTACATTTTTTTCTGTTAAACCTCTTTTTGTGTTTTTGTTGGCCCAGTTATCTAACCTGTTAAGATCATGTTGAATCCTGATTGTGTTTTTGATATATTAGTTACCCATCAAAGTCTTGTAGCACATGCAGATTTAATTAGCATCCCCTCCACATTGTTGTCCAAATTGTTCATAAAGATCTTGAACAACTTCAGGCCTAGGACAGAACTGTATGGCCCTCTTCTGTCACTCTCCTCCAGGATGAGCACTCTTGGTGAGCACTCTTTGGCTGTGATCTGACAACCAGCTAAAAACTCAACTAACCACAGGTGGACTATGACCATAACTTTCATTATATTTGATAAGGACTGTGCTCCCCATACTGTGTTGATCCAGATATCTTGGTTTATCCTCCAGAACCTTGGGATCCAAAATGGATTCATTCTGATGACTTCTTTGGCAACTTCACCAAGCCTCCTGGCACAGTGGTTAAACTGTTGTACTGCAGCTGTTCCTGTGCTGAAGGTATTAGGCTCAAGTTTCACTCAGTCTTCCGTCCTTCCAAGGTCAGCAAAATGAGAATCCAACCTGCTGGGGAAACAATGTGTAACCTACATAATTCTAAAACACCTCCCAGTGCTATGGAATGGTATATAAGCGGCACACTTTGTTTCTCCAGCTGTTGAGTTCTTCAGCCGGAAATGAAAAAAAAAAGTGTAACTTTGGCTCAAGTTCACATTTCAAAAGGATTGCTAAATGAATTACTGATGCAACCAGAAAATCCTATTTCACCCATGCAACATTTTTGAAAAAAAAAAGATTTATTAAGTCTCGAACAATCTATGTTCTCAGTCCAGATTAGATGAGAGAAATGTTTGTTTGTTTTCCTGGATGAACTCCTATGTGGGCAAGGGAGAAATGTTATAACACAGGGGCAGCAGAAGGGTGCCTCACCCTACATTTTGGAAATGAGGTGATCCACTGTTGAATGAGATGTAATGCCCAGGATGTAATCCAGATCTCAAAAATATCTCAGAATTAGAAAATGGGGTGATTTATGAATGATTTCATGAGACAGGCAGGGGTATCCAAACTTTGGCCCTCCAGATGTTTTGGACCACAACTCCCAGAATTCCAAGCCTGTATTGCCAGTGACAAAGGACTGTGGGAGTTGTGGTCCAAAACATCTGGAAGGCCAAAGTTTGGACACCACTGGGCTAGAACATGTCTGCCAGAGAAAGTCAAATAGGGAGGGAGAGAGGATTAAATTCACTTGGAGACTTGCTTCATGATTCACAGTTGTAATCCAATGGTCAGGCTACAAATATGAATACCTTTGCATAGTATGTCAATTGGGAAAGAAAATAAGTGATACCATTGTAACATCAGTGTGATTTTTGAATGTGTGGCATTATTAACAAAGTGGAGCCACCAAAGCTGGAAATATAAAATCAAGTCTATTGCCCTTAATGTAGAGAAATTTGCAGCAGAAATGTCTCAGATAAAAATATATTTTAAAGAGTGGGAGTAGTAGATCAATAGCAATCACTCAGAGTTGGGTGATCAGTTGAGAGAGGCTGTAAGAGGCAGAAGTTTAAAAATACAGTGCTTAATATACAATTTTAAAAAGCCTGTGCATTTAGTGAAGAATCTACAAGTGCATTAACTTGACATGACTGACAAGTATGAAATGAATTGCTGAGGGTGAAGTTAGCTGGGAGTATATTTACTGCAATAACCTGTTGAAATGAATCTTTTTGTCTTGCTTAATGTGTGAAGATATTAAAGATCTTCTGCCCCTTGAGTAACATAAACAGCAAGAGGCTCTTCTTTATGATTGCAACAGTCAATTCAGCATTTTTAGAGCAGGTTGTTATGGAGCCAACTGGGAATGGTAGGCAGTGGCATGATTTGGGACATATTTGCAAACAGAGCAAAAACACCCTGCAACCAATGGTCCATCTCAGGAGATGTTTTATTTTTATTCATTCAGACATAGCCATCAAGAGAGTGTCCTGCCTTTCTCATGACAGTATGAGAAACCATACTGAGCTCTAGGCAAACACTTAAGTTGTTGCTCTGCATGCAAAGAGGAGTTTGGCATGAATGTGCTACCTCAGATCTTCCGCTCTCACCAGTTGCTTCCCCTTTCATATGTAAAAGGTGTTCTTTGTAGCAGAGAGCCACTTTCCCTGCAGTTTAGGACTCAGGGGGTTTCAAAAAGCCAAATGGGTTTCAGCAAGAAAGGTGGTGGTGGTGGTGATGATGATGATGATGATGATGATGATGATGATGATGATGATGATGATGAAGAAGAAGAAGAAGAAGAAGAAGAAGAAGAAGAAGAAGAAGAAGAAGAAGAAGAAGAGATTAACCCCTGAGTATTGTTCCAGAGACCAAAAAAACCCAAAAACACAGGATGTATCTTTGTTCTGATTTCCTGGTGGGATTTCAACTCAACAGATGTTCTAGGGGGCATTGTGGACCTACATCAGCATACCTTATGTGCTCCTCCTTACCAGGGAGGACTGAAAAACAGCCCTTGAAAAAAAAGCAGACCCAGGTAATAAAGGGTTGGTGCCTGATGTGCCTAATGCCAGAGAATGTTGAATGGGCAGAGAACCAGGCCTGTCAAGTGTCACGATTTGAGTGGGACATTCCCATTTTCTAGCCATTGTCCCTCCATCTTCCTGGAACATTTCTTTTACCAGAAATGTCCCAGGCAGCAGAGATAGAGGCAAGCTTCCTCCAGCTGCTGACAGGACAGACTTGGGAGTCCAACTGGAGAGAGAGAAGGAGACTACGACTCCTATGATCCTCTCTGGAAGCTGCACTACAAAGAGCCTGCAGTGCCAGAAGTATGTATATAAAGGGATGAATGTCTCGGGAACGCTCCCAGTAAAGCTGCAGGATCTGGGCAGCCCGAGCATTTGGGCTGCAGGCAGGCAGGCTGAGTGGTAGGGTTCGTTTACTCCTCGCCTCACCTTCCCGGTCTTCTCATGCCCGGATCCTGCACCATGCCCTCCCCATTGTCATCGCCCTCCTCGTCCCCCAGCACAGCTTCTACAGGGCCATGTCTGCTTTGGCCCACATGATGGGAGGGGCGGTGCGGGTGCAGGTACAGGTGCACACACTAGACATGGGCACGACTTGGTGAAATTCTCGTTTCCGTTTCTGTTCCTCGTTTCCGTTACGCAACGGAAACGGTAACGACAATTAAGCCGTCAGACTTCGAACTCAAACCGATAAAAGAAAAATTGGGTCTGATTTGTCATCGTTCATGGCATTGCGGTGATCGCGCGATGCCAAGTGGCACAGAAAAAAGTTTTTAAAAAACTGATTCCCGGCCAAAAAAGCAGGTGAAAATATGCCTGCCTGAGTGAGGGCACCTACCAGAGGGGTGGTTTCTGGGGGGGGGGTCCCCGGCCTCCCCCCTCTCCTGTCCTGGGCTGCTCTGGTGGGGGGCATCCTCATCGTCTCGCCATGCCATGCGGTGCGGGGGATCCAAAATGTCAACTGCAATATTTTTTTTGAAATCGTGGTCCAAAAACCCACCAAAGCACCACACAGAAACATGCGGAAATTAGGTATTTTAACTGCCTGAATTTTTACAGTTGCAGCAGTGGGTTTTTCTTGCAATAAACGTCTGTCTCCAATCCCATTGATTTTATTTTATTTTATTTTTATTTTTATTTTTTTACACCTGCGCAATGATGGGCTGGCCATGGGATGGGACCATGCAAATTTTTGGAGCCATTCCACCAATCGCATGGCCACTTGGCCAGGTTTTGACTGAGACTTCTGGGATGTGCCAGTCAGGCATAAAAAGCCCACTATAACCCTAGCCCTAACCCTAACCCTAACCCTAACCCATACGCCAGTACACTGTCCTTCTTAGTGGGTCAGAGGCACCCAGAGGTGCAGCCCACTAACTCACCCTAACCTTACCCGTAATAACCCTAAGCCTAGCCCTTGCCCTAACCCCAACCCTAAGCCAGATCTGTACTCACATTGCACTACACGCAAGTACACTTCCCTTCTTAGTGAGCCAGAGGGCGCCCAGCAGAGGCATTCTTCTGTCACCTCGCTCACAGTCCAAAGTTCCAAAAAACTCTGTACGCCAGTATGCTGTCCTTCTTAGTGAGCTAGAGGCACCCAAAAGAGAGGTGCCTCTGCCAGTGCCACTTGGTACGCAATGGCTACACGGTCATGTACCCTTCCTTTTCCCTTTGTAGTGGGCCAGAGGAGGCATCCACCCCAGAGAGTTGCCTCCAGGAGCCTGCTAAATGCCTTCCCTTCGTAGCGGGCCAGAGGAGGCACCCACCCCAGAGAGGTGCCTCCAGGAGCCCGCTACCCTACCCCCCTAAACCAGTACTAACGACAGACGACAAACGAAATGACAAATTTTTGAAAAATTTCGCAACAAATAGAAACGAGCCGAAACGGTCCGGCTCCGACACACGACAACTCGAAACGTCATTTTTCCTGGTCGTGCCCATCTCTAGCACACACATATATTGAATTTGTGCACACATTGCACTTTCCTCCTCCCATCCCACCCAGCACCAGGAAAAATCTGACAGCTATGCAGAGAACACAAAGCAACTCTAGGCATTCCAGTGCCTATACATAATGCACCCCCTCCCCAATGGGTGCACTGCTCACCTACACCAGGATACAGGGGTTTGTCACAGGGGGATGAAATGTGGTTTGTGTTGCATGGCTGATTATTTCTGTCTAGGATTTCCCTGAAAAGAAAGCTCCACTTGAAAGTAAGACATAGCAAATAATTTGTTTGTTGTTGCAGTAGTAATCAATCACCATCACTGTCATCGTTGTCATCCTCATCCCCATTTTAGAACTGTAGAGTTGGAAGGAAGCCAATGAACCCTTGAGTCTTGCCCTTGTCAAGGAGGCAAAGTGGGGAATTAACTCCCAGCTTCTGTCTCTGCTGCCCGAGCCCTAAACCACAGTTGCATGCCGTTGAATTGATTCAGACGTATGACAACCCTTTTCAGAATGTTTTAAGTGTCAGTACAAAGGAGGTGTTTATCATTCCCTTCTTTTAGAAATGATCTGAAGCCATGCAGCATGCCCAAACCCACACAAGCTGGCTCCTCTCCGGGGGGTGGGGTGGGGGGACACGGTGGTGAATTAAATGCTTGGCCTCTGGCTTTGCAACCAGGTGTTCCAACCCAATTTCAGTTCTTTCCTCCTATAGCAAGAATATGAGTAACTTCACAAGGGACAACTTTACTGCTTTTGTGGCCTAACTGTAGCTTTTCGTTCCTTGTATAATTATGGGTGTGGCTTCACAAGAGGCATAAGAGGAATGTCACTTGAGTGGACTGTCCTAGCTCCTTTTGTGGCTGCTGCACCTGCCCGATGCTCTGGTGTTAAGTAATAAGACAACAAGATAGAGGGAGGGAGGGAGGGAGGGTGCTATGCCACAAGCCACCAAATTTCAGTATTCATATTTTTTAAAGTAATTGTGTTAGTTGTTTTGAGGAAAGTGGGGAAATGATTACTTGTTAAACATGAAGCTATGGCAGCAGAGCCTTTGAATTAAAACTGCAGCCAGTAACAATTTACTCTTTACAAGTAACATTGCAAACTGTGCCTCTACCCCACTCCATCTTCTTCCTCCAGGCAGGCTCGTCTCCGAACTAATAAAAAAAACCCAGTAAGTGTATTTCTATGAACAGTCTGCAGTCTACAGGAAGGGCAGAAAGTATCATAGTGTTGGCTCTGTACCAGCTCCTAATCCCAACATGCAGCTCTAAGACATAGACATACTGCTAGGCATGTGATTTGGATTTGAAAGGCCTTTTGGAAATGAAGCAAAGCATGAGTATTTGACTCTTCCCAAACTGATCTGAAGCAAAGTGAGAAAACATAAAGCACTGCCTAGACCAGTGTTGGCGAATCTATGGCACGGGTGCCAAAGGTGGCACTTGGAGCCCTTTCTGTGAGCACCCGACATTGCCCCTTCACAGACACCTGTATTCAGGTTAAATTGCTGTATGGGCAATTGGTGAAACATTAGTTGGTTCTGAATCGCAGTTTGGGCTTTCGGTCTCTAAAAGGTTCACCATCATTGGCCTAGACAGAATTTGGTCTTTTTGATGCACTCAGTTCACTTTGGCACTTCAGATATTAAACAATCCATAGCAGCAGCTGCTGCATCTTTTGTTTCAAATGTTCTGAGGTGACTGATAGCTGGTCAACAGCATTTATTTATTTATTTATTTATTTATTTATTTATTTATTTATTTATTTATTTATTTATTTCTATACCACTCCCTTAGTGCCTTTCCCCAGCTCCACAATTCTATTATTTTCATCATACTCCTCTTTATATTTCTATATGATCTGTCCTCAGTCTTCACTTTGTGGATCCATGCTCTTGATTTGTTTCTTTCCATTGTCTTAGCTGATAGTGGTTTGCGTTGCCTAAATCTACAACCTCCTTACATTCCCAGGTGGGTACATTGGGCTATGGATTTAAATTCCCTAGTGGCTCTCCATCTTGGCTGGTGAAATGTGGCTCCAGCCATTTTGCTGTCAGCAACAAAGAACAATAGTCCAATTCCAGATACAAAAGTCAGCTGGATGGTCAGGTCAATCTTTGCAGTTCAGTTTATGGCACTGGCCACAGGACAGCATCCTCCACTGCAACCAAATGCAGATGGCTAGCTGAGAGGGTACAGGGGAGGCTGTGGACTGCACACAGCACTATCCTTTGGCATCTGGCTGTTGCCTTTCCCCAGCAAACGCTGCCTAAACCAAATGGCAAGGCCACCCTTGCACAGGGGGATGCAAGCTGAAATGGGGAAGGTTTCTTTTTCAGATGGTACAGCTTACAGATTGCCACAGCCACTTTCCTGAGAGGCCATCCTAGCTGAAGTAGCCGTAAAACTGTAGTCTCAAAGAAGTAAATTTGACACCTGCGGAGGCAGGGCAGGCAAAATCAAAGTGCAATTCAGAGGTGCAACATTATAATGCAACACATAGTCACTAAACAGCAAGAGGAGAGCGCTGATCTCTGTGGCTCTGAGAGGCTTCAATCTCCACAAAACCGAGAAGAAGAAAGGGCATCCATACCTTCATTGGGGCATCACTGTTTGCTCTGTGTTGCTACAAGGAATGAAGCCACATGGGTGCTCTCATGAACTGGTTGTCTTTATTCTCTTTACCTAAAGGGATTTTTGTACTAAATCCAGCTTTCTCTAAGGAGTTTTCTCTCAACTCCTACGTCTGCTAAATTCTTCAGGCAAACACTGTAAAGTCTTTGTTCTCTCTTCTAGCAACTTGCCTTGACAACCTCAAGAGAGGTGTAATACAAAACAAGTAATTGGAAGTTATAATGCTTTGTCTGCACAGGGCACTTGTTCCCATGCAAGCAATACAATTTACTTTCAGAGTAAATGGACTGCCACTACACATTCACTGAATGTAGTTAACACCATTGTGTAGTTAACACCATAAAACTGATCTCCTGGTGATGGATTTGCATCAGTCTGCTGATAAGTCCAGATTTTTACATCTCTGTGGCAGTACATGAATATGGACATGGTGATATACGTATATTAATGCATGATAAATACCATCCGGATACTCTTCTACATGATAAACTTCTAGTAATTTGAGGCATACCATTACCTTTTCCATATTACGTGGAATGGGATGGAGAGAAGGGCCTCTCCTGATGACCTTAACACCTAAATCAGTTCGTACTATACAGGTCGTACAGTGCTTTGTAGGTCAAGGTCAGCACCTTGAATTGTGCCCGATAGCTGATTGGCAGCGAGTGGGGAAGGGGATGAGAGACTGATTGCCTGCTCTCTCTGGCTGCAACTGCTAGAAATGTAAGTTTTAGTCTTAGTTTCTCAGTGAGCTTCTCTCTGTCCCATCATCCTGCAGCCTCTTGCTCCCAGCTTCTCAGTGAGTTCCCCTCAGCTATTAAAGTGCACCAATATTCTCAAATGGGAAAGTTCTGTGTTCACCCCATCCTTTCATTTTTTCGCTGGCTTTTGGTCATGTTCATTGAATGGCCTTGTTTGTAGCAACAGTGGGAAGGGAGACTTTTCTCCTGTCGTCATTTTCTTTGAGGATACTTTTTAGAGGTGGGCACGAAACAGAAAACCGATGTTTCAGTTTGTTCTGTTTTGCCCCCCCTTTTTTTTCTTTTCTGGTTCAGCTTACCTGGACCACTGCCGATGTTGATGGGGGACCACCACCACCACTACCAACACTGGGGGACTGCTGGCGATGCCAACACTGGGGGATGGCCAACCCCAATGCTGCCGACGCCGACGGGGAACTGCCGCTGGCAATGCTGGGGGGGTGCCGACAGGGGACTACCGACACTGCTGATGCCAATGCAGGGGGACCGGCGCCACTAATGCTGCCAACACCAGGGGACCACTGTGGCCAATGCCAACACCAATGCCGGGGGGGACTGCCATCGCCACTGACCACACAGCCCCAGGGTCTGGATTGGAGCTTTCTTTTTTTCTTTCTTTCTTTCTTTCTTTCTTTCTTTCTTTCTTTCTTTCTTTCTTTCTTTCTTTCTTTCTTTCTTTTTTGCAGTGCCGACCACGTGGCCCCAGAGACTGGGTCGGTGGCCCCAGAGACTGGGTATTATTATTATTTATTTTATTATTATTATTATTATTATTATTATTTTATTTTATTATTATTATTATTATTTTATTTTTACAGTGGCAACCATGCGGCCCCAGGAGCCGGGTTCACACTTTTATTTATTTTGTTTATTTTTACAGTGCTGACCATGCAGCCCCAGGGGCCTGGTCAGCACTTTTTTATTTTTATTTTTATTTACTTTTTTATTTTTAAAAGTCCCTGACACAGGGGCTCTTTTTATCCCACAGCTGAGAAGTGCTAGCTGCCACTCGTCCCAATTTTATTATTATTATTTTATTTTTCCTCCTGGCCCGCAGGCCAGACCAGCTGGCCCATGGGCTGGAAGGACTTTTTTTTAACTTTATTTTTTTAAGTTCCTGATGTGGGGCTTTTTTCCCCTCCTGGCCCGCTGCCAGAGTTCCAGGCGAGGTGGCTGGTGGCAATTGGACAAGGTAGGAGATGGGGGGGGATCATTTCATTTCATTTTCCTTTGATGGGTTGGTTCGTTATTCATTTCATTAGCTAACGAAATGAATAATGAATAATAAAATTAATTAAAAATTAAATTTCAAAAAATCATTTCCTTCCATGAGTTGTATTATACTTTTATAAAGATTGTAATAATGATTTCAAAATTTTATACCTGCACAGATATATTTTATGCCAGTGTACCTCCTCTTTTTTTTTTTTATGTACTCAGTTACTTATTTTATTTTTTATTTTTTATTTTTATTTTTTTTTTTTTGCCTGTAAATGGAGATCCTACCCTGAACTCAACCCCTTTTTTACCAGCTCTTAATCACACTACAGATACTGATGTCACACTCTGAGCAAATCATTTTCAGGAGTGGGGGGGATAATTAGGAAAATGTGAAAGCAGCAGGAAAAGGTGGGAGGCGGGGTGACTGGCAGTGGCGGCGGGGGGCAGCAGGGAGACAGCGGATGACAGGGGATGGCGATGGGCGGGGGGCAGATGGCGACAAGCGCAGGGGGCGGCAGGCAGATGGCGACGGGTGGTGGGGGGCAGATGGTGGTGGCCAGCGGTGGGGGCAGGGGGCAGAAGGCTGGCCAGCGCCCCCTCTCCATTTTGGCGCCCTAGGCAACTGCCTAGT
Organism: Phrynocephalus forsythii; assembly: GCA_029282475.1. Classification (NCBI taxonomy): domain Eukaryota; kingdom Metazoa; phylum Chordata; class Lepidosauria; order Squamata; family Agamidae; genus Phrynocephalus; species Phrynocephalus forsythii. The sequence goes on from JAPFRF010000006.1 coordinate 40,926,983, forward strand.
TCGCCTTTATGGACATGCCAGCCTTACAAATAAAGGCAGTGCTTTTGGTTATGTGAACCCTGGAACACTAAGAAAACAGTGAAGAAATTCAGGTTTAAAAAGATCCAGCAGGGATTAACAGGTGCTCTGACATATATCTGCCAAAGGAATGAAGAGGAAATGCTTTTATAATTTTATACTGAGGAAAAGCCTAATTTCCCTGTGTGCACAGAGGGATGCTCACACGCTAACTCTACTAGATGCTGATCCTTACTTGTTGGTGTACTGCAGGGATATGCCTTATCCTTTGGCTAGCTTCATGAACCAAGCAGTTCTGTAAGCCAAGCCCTAGTCATTTTCACTGTATGGAAGGAATTCAGAATGGAAAATAATTTCAGGCTGAGAACGGTACTTGCTTATGCCTTCAGGAACAGGAGTATTCTTATCTCCCAGTTAGAGGTGAAAGACTGGAGCTGTGCCTTATACCTACAGCACAAAGGGATTATAGAATGAAATCGTGGCAGATATTCAAGGTAGTGGGCCTGTGTACAAAAGTAATTTCATCTTCTTGCAGTACTTCAATTACAGGTTTGCAAAAACCCACATTGTGCTGTTCCCATGTATTAATCTTGCTGTCCTTTTAAGGATCCATTCTTGATCATCCCAGAGTGCTGGACACATAGCAATAGGCTCAAGTTACAGGAAATAAAATCAAATATATAACAATAATTTTTAAAAAGTTAGAATTCAGGAGCAGGGCAGCATAGATATTGTTAGTTGGTGTAGTAGCATGATGTTTGTTCATTAAGGGCGTTTATACACGAACCCTAAGCTCCGCGGCAAAGGGCTGCAAGCTCCGGACCTTAAAAATGTTTCCCCACCAGGTCCGGAGTTTGCAGACAATTAAGTGCGACCCCGCCCACCTAAGCGCGACCCAGCTGCACTTTCCTGTACTTGCTTTTGGGAGGTGAAAAATATTTGATGTGGAGAGTGCCTGAGCTCTCCTCGCTTCTTTTTGTTGTTTTTCTTTCACCTCCGCCCCTTTAAGAGCAACCAGGAAGTAAAACCGGGGCTCAGAGCAAGCTTCCATGCACGGGATGTAAGGGTTTCTTCTTTTGTCCGTGTCTAAGGCTTTTTTCCCCTCCCTCCCCTCCCGCAGACAGAACAAGGAAGTGCAGAGCGGGTGGGGACGGAGGAATAGCAAGGAACCCTCAAGATCGCTGGTCTGAATTTAAGGGACCAGCGGATCTGAGGGGTCATGTGAAAAGGCCCTTAGACTCCTGATGTTTTCAGTACGTGAAATTTGTTGAAATAAAAATATAAAAAAGTTACAGGATGCCATATTTTGGTTGAATATCAGAAGAGGAAAACTTCTTAACTGTTAGAGCAGTAGAACCATTGATACTGAATTATTAACATAAACATAAAATGTTCAAATAATTATCAAAAATGTTAAGGGATTTTAGGAGAGGTGGATTTAAAAGCATAAGTATCTTGTAAACAGAGATAATAGAACATTTTTAGAACCTCAAGCTAAAAGAAAAGAATTAGATAGCATAGAATTAGATAAAGTTCAGAGAGATTTAATGTATATGAAGAGAAATTATTTTGAATTTAGTAATAAAACCTCTAGATTTTTGGCACGGTTATGTCAAGCTAGAAGAGCAAAAAACGTGATAGGTGTGATTAGAGATAAATCAGGAAAGAAGTGTAGCCTGATGAAAGAAAAATTGCAAATATTTCAAGAATTTTATGAAGATTTATATAAGGGAGGTAATGTCTCAAAAGCAGACATAGAAGAGTATGTTAAAGAAATTGTTAAAGAAAAGATACTAGAGACAGACATGAGGGAACTAGAAAAACCAATTCAAGAGGAAGAGATTGGAGCAATTATTGATAAGCTAAAAAAATGGTAAAACCCTGGGTTGTGATGGACTAGATTCAGATTTTTATAAATTGTTTAAATCAGTATTAGTTCCAAGATTAAAAATACTTTTCAATAGAATCTTACAAGGAGATAAAATACCATTATCTTGGAAACATTCATTAACAATTCTCATTCCAAAACCTAACAAGGATATGATGGACCCTAGTTCATATAGACCTATCTCATTAATAAATCAAGGTGCTAAGATTTTTACCGCAATATTAGCGAATAGAATGAATGGGTTTATTACAAAATATATCAAGGAAGATCAAAACGGGTTTCTAAAGGGAAGACAAATTCCTAATTTAACTAGAAGAGTGCTGAATATTATATAAGATACAGAAAGAAGGCTGGTATTCTATCATTGGATATATTTAAGGCTTTTGATTGTGTGGAATGGCCAACACTAAAAATAGTGATTGAAAATTGGGGGTTTGGAATGAAATTTAGAGGGGTGTTAGATCAATTATATTTTGAAAATACATCTGAGATAATAATAAATGTTGGGATTTCAGATCGGATATCTCTAGGCCGAGGTACTAGACAAGGTTGCCCCCTCTCCCCAATTCTATTTTGTTTAATGATTGAAATGTTTGCGGATAAAATAAGGAATGATGACTTAATTAGCAGATTAGATACTGATAATAAAGTAAAGATTAATTTATTTGCAGATGATTCCTTACTGACAATTAAAAACCCGCTAGAGAGCATGGATAGAGTTAAATATCATTTGGAGAAATTTGGGTCAATATCTGGATTGAGGGTTAACTGGCAGAAATCTAAGGTGAAGTTGTTTAATCATAACAAGGAAGAACAAGAAGTGTTTACCCATAACTATGGATGTAAGATAAGTAACTCAATTAAGTATTTAGGTATAGAATTAGTAAAGGACACACGGAAACTAACAGAATTTAATTATAGTAAACTGAAGAAAGAAATTAAGAATAAAATGTTAGAATATTCAAGTCTAAAACTTTCTTGGTTTGGGAAGATTGCATTGATGAAAATGAAATTTTTACCAAAGTTAAATTTTTTCTTTATGATGCTTCCAATACAGTTAAATACGGATGACCTTAAATTTTTGCAAGATTTAATTAATAACTATTGTAACAGTGGTAATAAAGCTAGAATAAAAAAATTGGTATATGGCCCAAAATAAAGGTGGTATAGGTTTACCGAATGTTAAAAATTATTATTTAGCAAATCAAATAAGGTTTATTGGGGATATTGTGTTTAGTCCAGAAAGATTAATATGGTGGAAAATGGAATCACCAGAAATAAAGGAGGATATTGAAAAATACTTATTCGGCACTATTAAGAAAACAAAGTTAAATGAGATTAATAACCCCTTTCTTAGATCTATGTTAAATGCATGGTATTTACATAAGAAAAAATTATGTCCCTCAGACTCACCATTGAGATCTATAACTGAAATGGAGAATTTCCCTATAAATTTGAAAGTTTTCAAAAAAGTATTTAGGGATAAACAAGTGATTAGATTGAAAGACTGGATAGGCAAGATGAGAGGGAAAGTACAAATGAAGGAAATTCTCCAAGGTAGGGGTATATCTTGGTTTATTTTTATACAATTAAATAAATGGACTGATACTTGGATAAAGAAAAACAATTAATGCAGAGAGTACACAAAATATGAACAACTCTTATTGTTGTATGAGGATACTCAGAAGGAAATAGTAGTAATAGGTATTGTTAGCAAACTATATAAAATTATTTTGGATTTAGATGAAAATAAGGGAGGATCTGGATTGAAATTATGGTGGGAACAAGATTTTAAAAAAGAAATAAGAGAAGAAGACTGGGCTAAAATGTGGAGAATGAGAATACTTAGATCTATGTCTGTTAGAATAAAGGAACATTTCTTTAAAATAAGTTTAAGATGGTATTTGATGCCAGTGAAATTGAATAAAATGAATGCAAATTTTTCTAAGCTTTGCTGGAAATGTGTCAATGAGATTGGTACTTTTTATCATTTGTGGTGGGAATGTAAAAAGATACAGAAATTTTGGAAAAGTATTTTTAAAGAACTAAGTGACATACTAGAAATGACTATAGAGCCCAAATCTGATATTGCTTTGTTATCAATATTTGTAGATCATAGTTATGATGTTAAAACTAAAGAGTTGATTACAAATTTGTTGACAGCAGCTAGATTAATAATTGTTAGAAATTGGAAATCTAAATATGAACTATGTTTAGAAGAATGGTATAATGAAGTATGGAATATAAAATGATAAATTAACTTGTTCTCTCAAGGTTAAAAAAGGAGAGTTAAAAAGAGATATTTTCTATGATATATGGGGTAGATTCATTGAATATGTGCTTGTACGGGATAAGGGTAAGGTTTCCGTGCAACAATCGATTTTGTTCTGGAGGGGAGGATGACGAATGTAAATATGAAGAGTGATCCTGTTGTTGGTGCACTGTTGTTGATGTTTGTCTTTTTATGTAATTTGTATAGAAACAAATTACATAAAACATAGAAACATGAATCCTCAGTTTGTGGTTCAGAAAGCAGAACCACATTGACACAATGATCAGATGGCAACACACACACACACACACACACCAGAGAGAGAGAGAGAGAGAGAGAGAGAGAGAGAGAGAGAGAGAGAGAGAGAGAGAGAGAGAGAGAGAGAAGTAAGACATGAGTTCTGTAGAGCAAGGAAGGCATTTTTGAGACATGTGCTATGCAGAGAATCCTCTTCATGACCTCTTTGGAGCCTTCACTCAGCCCGGAAGGAGAAACAGATGGAGAAAAAGGCTGAAAGTATTGGCTGGTGAGAGCTTCAAGTCAGAAGCTTTTAGGCAGAACTCAAACAAGCAAAGCTCCAGCAGAGAATCACTAGAGTAGAAATTTATTTGTAATCGTAGAACTGAACCACTGGCAAGGACTCCATGGATCATTATGTCCAGCCCCCTGACAAGGCAGGAAATATCTAACACTACAGTCAAGATGAGAGGTCTGCATAGGTCCATTTACCTTTAGAGAGTTTGGTAACTAGGCAGTCAAACTTTCCTTCAATATTTTAAAAAGATTCCTTAAAGAGAAAGGGCTTTTGAGAAGAGAAGAGAAGAGAAGAGAAGAGAAGAGAAGAGAAGAGAAGCACATTTGAATGCAAATCTCCTTATGCCCTTCATACTTTTTTTTCCACATGGGAGCAATTAGCAGCTTCCCAACTCAATTAGTAATGATTTTCTTCTAGGGGACCATCATTTGTAGTTTAATAACTCAGCCCCCTGAATCCCAAACCTCTCCAAATTTTAGGGGCTTCCAGGGAAGAGTCCAAAGACGCTACCTTGGATTTTGATGCTGATACATGGCGGTGATGCCTATTTTTGAGTACATAATGTTTTGTTATGTTTATGTATTCAAAAATAGGGGTTGCAGCCATGTATTGGCACCAAAATTACAGGGGAGCTCCCTCAAGCTCCTCCCTGTTAAGTACCCCAAATTTGGAGATGTTTGGGGTTCAGGGGGCTGTGTTATTAAATTCCAAAAGAGGTTACCCCAGGAAAAAATCATTTCTAATTAAGGGAAGTGCTAGAGGAAGCTCTCTCTGCAGGAGGGGGCGCTATTAGCAGCTTCCCGACTCAATGATTTTCTTCTAGGGGAGAAATTTTGGAGTTTTAATAACTCAGCCCCCTGAACCCCAAACATCTCCAAATTTGTGGGGTAGCTTAAATGAAAGAAGCTACCTTGCAATTTACATGTCACTAGATGCATGGGATCACTATTTTTGAATACATATTAAAATATAATATATAATCAAAAACAGTGATCCCATGCATCTGGCAACATGGGTGAAAACAGACTGTGCATGCTAAGGGTTTTTCCAATTGTCACATCCAGTACATAATCCAGACATTTCTTTTTCAATCCCTGGCATTTCCAATAGAGCTGGGAACGAGCCCTGACTGACAATCTAGTGGCCAGTCACTGGGGAACAAACTGAGCAGCATAAATCAGTGGTATAAAGTAGCTCCTTCTGCCCTTAGCCAAAATATTGCTTTCACAGCTGTAGTAATGAATGAATGAGCCAACACAGACCTGATAGCCTTCATTGTCCTTGCATAAGCTTCTTTCACCATTTGAAGCAGCAAGTAACAATGTGGCCACTCTACAGGTCCTGAAAGATATGTTCAGAACCTCTTTCCTTTGAATGTGTCATCTACGTCAGCCATTCCCAACAGGGGCCAGATGGCACCCCGGGAAGCCCTGGCAAATGTGAAGGAAACAATTATTCACACACCACCTTATGAGGTTTGTTATGTGATATATATGATCCTGATTCAGCCCATGTTTTCTCTTATGAGGTTGAGAGTGGCTGATCTAAGTGGTATGTTTTTGGTTGAGATGGGCACGAATCAAAAAAATGGCATTTCGTTTGTCGTTTGTCATTTGGAGGGTCTGTTTCGGTTCGTTTCCGTTTTTTGCAAATTTTTGCAAAAATTCATTTTCGTTTTGATTCATTTTGTTACCATTTTGTTACCATTTATTTCAATTTTTTGTGATTTTTTTAGGATTTTAAGCAATTCACTCATATTGCAGTAACTGAAACGAAATGCACAACAAAATTTCCAGTGTTTCTGTTCATTTCGTTTCATTTTAGAGACAAAATTCATTTGTCATTTTGTTACGTAACAAAACAAAAAAACAAAAACAGAAACGGAAAATTGTTCGTTTCGTGCCCATCTCTAATTTTTGGTGTATAAAACAGCATCTGTTTCATCAACATGTTTTCTTAGTATGCTGCTTACAGCATTTAACCTCATAGCGTTTAAAGCACTATCTGGGAATTTTACCATTTAATTATGCCATTTGCACATTTTCTGCTCCTTTTACAAAAGTTTATTGACAGAAAGATAACAGTGTATAAGAAAACACCCTCAGCCCTTTTAGATATTTTTGGGTTGGTGTTCTTCTTCAAGCTCATGTGTCCCAGCTATGATGTGATAATCATGGACTCAAGTCCAGAAAGGATTGGGAAGATTTATTAGTCTCATGTGAATAAGAGGATGCTTAATGACACATTCCACTGCATGTTATAATCTTGTTCAAACTCAACATAACTTAAAAGTGCAAGTTAAATATTTGCATTTATAAATAAAACAAAACAACTCTTCAGGATGTCAAAGCCTTTGGCTTGCATCAGTCTTTCTCCAGCCTGTAAGAAATGCCAGTTAATTATGCGAGTGGATGGAAAAGAGGAACTTTTGAGGGTTAAATTATTCTCAGGTACTTGGGAGACCTTCCAGCTACAGGATTACTCGCATCAGTCATTCCTGGGCAAAAGATTCCTATATGATTTTCTTCAATCATATTTTTATAATGATTTCTATCAGAAAGTAATCAAGAAGAAAGGGATCAAACACTTTTCTAGCACCCTATCAGCATGATGTTTCAGAAGTCTTTTAGTCCTTTAGGCTACATGGGGTGTTCAGGTGACAGATGAAAAGCCTCACTAGTTTTGACTTTGGGATTAACAAATTAATGAGGGTGCACAGAATATTTCCTCACAGCACAGACAGATTGTGGCTGGAGAGCAGGGGAGGCTCTCACTCCACCATTTTAAGGCAAGGCGCCCCTCTGCTTGGAGACTCTTTCCAAAATGTTTCTCAGTATTGGAGATCTGAACACATCTAAGAGAACATTCAGCTCAGGTTGATTATGAAAAAAAAACCACATTCGTACCACTATCACTCACAACTCTCATGAACCCAGTGCGCTCACTCTCTCTCATTCGTGTTTTGCTTTCGCTCTCTCACTAATACCATTGAAGGGATACTTCACCCTAAGATTCTACATGGAATATATCTTGTGTCGGTCAGAAACTCTCCTTATGTCACACACATGGCATGGACGTGCTGTGAATATCACTTTGCAACATGTGGTGCAGACTGTGGATTATTTCCTGACCATCAACTGACCCTTTTGATCTGTTTATGGGCCATGTGCTCCAATAAAGGATATCTTTGCCCAGCCAAAATCAGATATTTTTCTTTTTCTTCCCTGTCACCAAAGTGAGTTTTTGTAACAAAGAAGAGGCGATCCAAATAAGTGCAAGAGAAAACCTTTAATTAAATGGTCCTCAAGAGCAAGAATTCTTATTCACACAAATGACCTTTAAAAATAATGAACTGCTACCAACCTACAGAGGTAGTGGTGGCCAGGATTAGCTAATCTGAACATTCTTCCTTAACTAGAACCTCTCTCTGATGGTTCATTAAAATATTATCCTTGCACAATTTTGGATTTCTTTCCCTTCTTCCTTGCATGTATTACTTAGAGGTCAATGTGTATCAGTAGTTCCGAGGATGCTTCTCTTCTCTGCAGTGTTTGCTTTCCTTTCTGTGGGCAGCACAATTATCTCTTCAGAGGTGAAATCATTGCTAGCAGTATTGGATTTTCTAGTGAAATTTTAGGCACTTTAAAACAAAGGGGCATTTATACACGACCCCTTAAAACAAGGGGCGTTTATACACGACCCCTAAACTCCGGGGCAAATGGCTCCCAGCTCCGGATCTCAAAAATGTTTACCCACCAGCTCCGGAGTTAACAAGAAATTAAGTTCAACCCCGCCCACTTTAGCGCGTCCCAGCTTTCAGGTACCTGCTTTTTGGAGGTGAATATTATTTGATCCGGTGTAAGGATAGTGAGTGCGGGGCTCTCCTTGCCTCTGTTTGTTGTTTTTTGGCTCCTGCCCCTTTAAGAGCTACTTTTACAGAGACAAGAGGCAGAATGAGGTGAGCGGCATGCTTTTCTTTCTCTTTTTCTCCCTCCCCTCAGGCAGCCAGCAACCAGGAAGTGCGGAGGGGGGTGGGAACGCCCAAAGAGCGACGAACCCCTAAGATCTCTGGCCAGCGGATCTTAGGGGTCATGTAAAAAGGCCCAAGTTCTTGGATTTCCTTCTGGTTAATGAGTACAGTTGTGATATTTTCAGCCAGTTTCAAAATTGGTAATTTATTTGGAAGAGAAGAAACTTACGGTCAGAAATTGGACAGAGGTGGTGGTGGGGAAATCAGTGAAATTTCTTGGGGAAAGAAGCTGTTGTCTGGTTTGTTAGATACCAGGGCCAAGTTCAATGCTATTCAATGTTGACCCAAGCTCCCCAGTTTTGGTGTGTCAATAGCCTCTTTCACACAATAGCCTAATAAGCAAAAGTGTATCCCAAACACAGCTACAATGAAGTAGCTCCTTGTTCTTAGAACTTTCCAGCAATTTTTCTCAGGGATGTAGCAGCTTCTTGTCTCAGTAGGAAAGACGGTTGGGAGCACAGTTCTTAGCATCCTCTGGGGATATCACAAAAGAAAGTTCCCATCGGTGCACATGGGATTATGCAACATCCAGGTGTGCTTTGGCAAAGAATTGTCAGCAGGTAATTCTGAGAAAGCAGAATGATTTTAGTTAGGAGCAAGTTGATCCTTTATTTTAGCCAAATCTCTTCTGTTCCTAGCAGCTGCGAAGACAAAGAGGCTCTTACTCATCTTGCCTTTTCTTTCTGTCCAGTTAGATGACCCTTGTGCAGGGCTGTGTTTGTATATATTTGGTTTTATATCAGTTTTAAAATGAGTACAAGTGATGTTCTGTGTGTGAATGTTGGAATATGTGAATGGATGTTTGTTTTTAAATGGTAGATTTTAAAGTATGTCTTGGATTTTTATACTGGGTGTGTGAATGAGCTGACTGGATGGCACTTTTTAATCTCGTATTTTATACAATGACAATAAATTCTATTCTATTCTATACTATTCTTTCACTCCAGAAGTCACTTAAGTTAATGGTGACCCCAGCCATGCTTTTATACAGTAAGCATGCCAACACGAAGCAACCTAATCCTATCTTGCACTTTAATTTATCACAGCACTTAACAATAAAACATTATAACTGTGCAACTGGCAAATGAGTGTGGTAGACTAGGTTTGAAGGCTAGGTTCTCCCTGTGCTTTCTTCTCCCACCATTTGGTGTGGGATGCCAAACTCTCTACAGCCTTACAGATTTATACTGTATATCATTTTCTACCAATGAGCTCCAGACAACATACACAGCATTCTTTCTCCCCGCTTTATTCTCACAATGACTTGTGAGATAAATCAGGTTGGGAGTGTGACAGGAACACAAGGTCACCAAGCGTGTTTCATAGAATGATGTGAGGATGGATTCAGAAGACACTTTTAAGGCCATTGAATCCAAGCTCCTCCTTAATATGAGTGTCCTAACCAAATATGTCTAACAAATGACTGCCCAACTTTCTCTTGAATGCATCCAATGCTCACTCCAACTGGAAATTGTTTCCACTGTCATACCGCTCTAGGAATTAGAGGTGGCATGAAAGTTATGAGCTGCCTGTGAATTCTCTCTGCTCATACTCATGGAGAGGAACAAGAACAGGCAGCAGTAACAAAAACAGAAGATCTCAAGGGGGTGGGGGATGTCAATGTGTGCCATCCTCTGAGGTGTGAACCATGACTCACAAGGTGAACCATGATGATTTGTTGATTCAGATTAAAGTGGCACACATTCTTAAATCCACATACAGAAGCTCTCTGGATAGGCAGGTAGCTGCATATAATTTCAATACAAACAGTGAGGTACAGTAATCCCCCACCTATCATGGGGGTTAGGGACCTAACCCAACCCATGATAATGGAAAATCCACAAAATGCAGATGCTGGATTGGGTCAGGACTGGGGGGCCTATCTAGGCCTCATACATTTACTTGAGGCCTGGTGCTGCCTTGAATGGGCCTCTGATGGGCTTCAGGAGCCTGTCGGAGGCCCTAGAAATAGTTTCCAATGATCCAGAAGTGACTTCCGGTTTTCTACCTGAGGGAACTGCATCAGTCTGGCCTAATGGTCGATTTGTTTCTTTTCAGCAGGTTCCTCAAGATGTTAATCTCAAGCATTATTAGTAGCTGAATGCCAGAAATACAGTATTTATTTAATAAAATGCTGTTTAGAAATTCCAGACACACAGTTCAGGCTCAAGTATCTCCTCTCCAAGGAATACCAGTGATGGAAGTCAATTACACTTCATACCCTTCATGAATATTGATACATAATATGTTGTAGCCAGGGCCAAGATGTGCTAATATAGATAATTTTGACTTCATATCCATGTGTGTCTGTCCATGCATATGTTTACAAGTACAGGGGAAAGTAACATAATTTCTGGAGCATAATCCCAGTGTTCTATGAAAAGATGCTTTGGGTTAGGGCCTCAAGTGGGGGAAAAGGTTTTTAAAATGAGGCCATTGGTAATAGTGTAATTGTGTGCATGCCTGCTCAAAAGAAAATTCCAGTGAGTTCAGAGAGTCTTATTCCTAAGTGGGTATCGTTGTAGCCTCAGAGATTAAGCCAATACATACCTATCCATTGAATTCAGAAATGCTTACTTCTGAGTAGGCAGCTGCACGAGTGTAGCAGCATATTTTTATAAAAAAGGCTTTGAAAACACCTTTTTCAGGAGGCATTTGGCGACCTTTCTTCTTAAGTTTCTACCTTTTTGGGTTTTTTTTTTTTTTTTTTTTGGCCTCTTGTGTTATCCCCGCTGGAGGGTTCTGCCTCCCCTCCTTTTTTGCAATTTGTGATTTGGTCTTTTATTGTCTAGTTTTATTGTTAGCCGACCAGAGTTCCTATCCGGAAGATGGGCGGATACAAGTGTAATAAATAAATAAATAAATATACTGGGGGAGGGTGAAGAGCAGGAAATGTGATCTGCAGAGAAGTCTCATACAGGGGTATTCAGAAATAAATTCCATTGAGTTGGGTGAAACCTAACAAGTTTGTATTAGGACTACATATTAATTTCGTCATCTTCTTCAAATAGAAAGGCTTGAGGCTTATTCGGTGGAAATTTCACAAGCAAAAAGCGATCAGTAGCTCAGTAACTCAGTTTTTAAAAAATGAAGAAAGCGTGAGCAGCTAATACATGATTCCTATTACAATGTTCCTACCAGGCATTCCTCAATTTTTCTTTCTAATTACCACTTCTGCCCTCTATGCACTCAATAATGAGGAAATGAACAGAGATGAGGAGTCTTTTAGGAGAAACGCAATCCTGAGTTTTATGTTACTGATAGGGAAAAAGGAGGAATCCCTATTCAGTCAGCAGCCTGTCCTTTGCACAACATGCATAGGGTAACCACGTGAAAAAGAAGACAGTGCGTCTGCACCTTGAACCGTTGAGTGAAGGAGATCATTTCAGCTTGCGTTAAAAACTACTCCTGCTGAAATGTCCTCTTCTGAGCTACTATTGAAAGTACAGGGACCCTGCACTCTTTTTCATCTAGCCACCTTATGGCTAGAGTCCAGTGTTTGTGGAATTCAATTTATGAAAACATTACATAATGCTGTCACACATGTCTTCCAATATGGCATGTTGAGAACATTTTGTAATTGACAGAATTATCCTATTTACATAAATCATCCATCCAGTGACAACTAAGAATGAGTGTTGCCTTGTAGGATTTCGGTGCATGAGAACATAGTAGAGCTTCAAATATGCATTTGAATTTCATTGGTTATTACTGCCCTTAGTTACTGAAATCATTGAACGTGTTGGATTTTCATCATTTAATTCACCAATTAATATTATTTCTGGGACAAATGGGATTTACTGAGAATGACACGTGAACATTTACCATTGATGCTTCATGGAACAGTTGTCATTGTTGCCCTCGGAATCAGTCTTTTTCTGGTTTTAAAATATTTTCACATGCCTTTCTCCATCAAAGGACCCAAGGAGGCTAACATCATTTTTAAAAAACATAGCTAAAACAATAAATTATTCACACATTAAACCAAAATTAAATAAACATTAGCTCTGCCACCTATTTTTCCTTTATATTTGTTGAGCAACTGTTAGTTATTGTTATTAGTCTGGTGGTTGTATTTAATTTCATTTAATTCACTGAGTTATTGTCCTAATTGTTTGCTATCGCTATTGCAAACCACCCAGAGTGGCCCTGTAGCCAGACGGGTGGTATATAAATCAAATAAATAAACTAATAAATAAATTTGAGTTTGAAATGTTAATTAAAGCATTATTAAAACTTATTAAAAGCAATAAATTAAAAGCAATAAATACTAACCATCCCCAATCTTAAAACTCCATATAGCCAGCCAGTCATTATAGGAAAGCTTGTCTGAAGATAAAGTTTCTCATCTGCTTGTGGAAGGGCAGCAAAGATGGGGGCAGCCTGACTGGCTGGGATAGCTCAGTGACTTAGGAAGTGTTTGATTCCACTTAACTGTGCTGCTGGGAGTAGGACCATGCAAGCTCCATAGTCCAAGAGTGACTCCAGGAGAAAACCATTTCTGAGCACAGTACACATTAAAAAAAAACCTTGGACAAGATGGTCATACTGTACATCAGAACTGAGCTGATGGCATGTTGATTATTATCACTACTTGATGATGGTGAAGAAGAAGAAGAAGAAGAAGAAGAAGAAGAAGAAGAAGAAGAAGAAGAAGAAGAAGAAGAAGAAGAAGAAGAAGAAGAAGAAGAAGATGATGATGATGATGATGATGATGATGATGATGATGATGACTAGAGATGGGCATGACCAGAAAAAAATGTCGCGTTTCGAGTTTTCGATTGTTGGGGTTGGGGTTGTTTGGGGTAAGTTCACCTCTCTGTTTGTCACCCATAATTTTCAAAAATTTGTCGTTTCCGTTTGTCGTTTTACATTGTTTAGCGTTGGGGTTGGGTGCCTTGACTCACTAAGAAGGTTGGGGTTGAGGTTGGTTAGGTGGGATAGTGGGCTCTGGGAGGCACCTCTCTGGGTGCCTGTGACCCACTAAGAAGGAAAGTGTACTTGCGTACAGATCTGGGTTAGGGTTGGGGTTAGGGTAAGGGCTAGGCTTAGGGGTACGGTTAAGGTTAAGGTGGGTTAGTGGGCTTTTTATGCCCTCTGGCACATCCAGAAGTCTCAGTCAAAACCTGGCCATGCGATTGGTGGAATGGGTCCAAAAATTTGCATGGTCCCATCCCATGGCCAGCCCATCATTGCGCAGGTGTAAAAAAATAAAAATAAAAAATAAAATAAAATAAAATCAATGGAGACGTTTTATTGCAAGAAAACCCACTGCTGCTACTATAAAAAATCAGGCATTTAAAATACCTAATTTTCAAATGTTTCTGTGGTGCTTTGGTGGGTTTTTGGACCACGATTTAAAAATAAATATTGTGGTCGCCATGTTGGATCCCCCCATCGCATGGCAAATGGAGATGACGAGGATGCCCCCCCAGCCTGGTACCAGCAGCCCAGGACAGGAGAGGGGGGGAGGCCAAGGACCCCCCCAGAAACCACCCCTCTCTGGTAGGTGCCCTCACTGAGGCAGGCATATTTTCGCCTGCTTTTTGGGCCGGGAATTGGGTTTTTTTAAAAAAACTTTTTTTCTGTAGTGCTTGGCATCGCGCGATCGCCGCGATGCCATGAACGACAATGAAAAATCAGACCCAATTTTTCTTTTTCAGTTCGGGTTCGAGCTGGAGTGGAGTAATTCTCGTTACCGTTACCCGTTACGTAACGATAACGAGAACCGAAAACGGAAACGAGAATTTTGCCGCTCCGTGCCCATGTCTAATGATGACATAGCCCAGATGGACAACATATCCTATAATACAGCTGTTGGCTGGGGATGATGGGGGTTTTAAAATATGGTTGATGACTAGTTGGCATCACTTTTCCTTTTTTTCTTTCTTTTTCTTTTCTTCCATCCATCCATGCCAACTAACTTTATTATTTAGTTCCATAAGCATTCTCTCTGTGTGTGTCTCTGTCTGTCTCTTCTCTCTCTGTCTCTCTCTCTCTCTCTCTCTCTCTCTGTGTGTGTGTGTGTGTGTGTGTGTGTGTGTGTGTGTGTGTGTGTGTGTGTGTGTGTGTGTGTGTGTGTGTGTGGTGACTGGCACTGATCTGGAAGTGGTCACAGTATTTTAAATATGGGACATTATTTTATTCTGTACTGTGAATTAGAAGTGATTTTCCTCTAATGTATTATAAATGCAGTTCTAAACCTTGGAAGTATTCAAGTACAGTAATAAATAGGATGATAGAAATAAATGCACTTTTCCCCTTTAAAAGTAACATTTTGAAGCTAAGATTAACTAAAAGGAAGAAAGATTACAGCAGCTATTTGCACTGAAGAAACCTCTTGATGGTACACTTAATAAATCCATCCTGCTCTGAAAGGGACCTCGGCACTGTATGTGCACCAAGGCAGTGTCTTCCCCATAATCACACTACCTCAATGTCATTTTTATTACCCCACCCATTTCCCATTTCTGCACGCAAAGGATACTTTTAGAGACCTGGTAAATTTTGTGCTGGATCATCTGGAAAAAATGAGCTTACAGGAAATGAAAGCTGTAATCTTGTAACCATTTACTTAACACTAAGCTTCCCTGTACTCCTGGGACTTATCTCTAAACAGACTGTGCTATAGTTTCAAAGAGAGACCATTTATGTTTTGTTTTTTAAGTTAACAGAGTCAGGGCTTGTTCTCTGTCCTTTTCATTCCCCATATTAAATGCATAACATTATATAAGCACTGGATTCTACTGTATTTAAAAGATTTAATAAATGTGAAGTATTTTATTCAGGTGGATTTTTGACCAACACTGTCTGGGCTAGAGATGGGGTTGAATTAAAAATGAATTCCAATATTCAATGAACATTGCTGATTCATTTAATATTTTGCCCCTTCATGTTCATCAGGTCCGGAACCCCTTATGAATATGTTTTTTCTTATTTTAGACAGCCCATGGCACTGTCAGAATACTGAGTCTGTCCAAATACACTAAGTTTTCAATTTTGAGTGGTGCTTAACCCTTTCAGTGCTGAAATGGAATCAGTTCAACCCCAACCCCCTCACACCAGTTCAATCAGATACCAGAAAAAAATTAGCATGTTAAATAACTTTTAACAAAGAAAGGGAAATTACCAAGTGCAGAGGGCATGGTGATGATTAATAGGAAAATTACACTGGAAGGGTTAATGCCTGATATTGTACATCTTAACAAAATGAATTTTAACATATCAAAAAGAATGAATCATTTCCAAGCTCTCTGGAGTCCGTAGGCACAATACAATATATGTGATATCAGCAAGAAAAAATCCATTTGTAAACAAAATTATTCACCCTCTTTTGAAAATCAAGTTCATTGTCAAATTTTAGAATTTCAGCTGTTTGCAATGAACAAGTCAAACAAAAGCAACTGAAATAGTTCAACACAATGGATGCGTCAAGTAGTTTCCTCAAAATCAACTGAAAATGCCACTTTTAAACAATCAAATCAATACTGAAAGTCTATAAATTTTGACAATACACCTGATTTACGATGGGAGTTAAATAATTCTGATTAGCATACAACTGTATTTAAACAAATTGGGATCAGATCTCTGAACAGAAGACAGAGACTTATCATGCTGTGGACATTTCTATGAATTGCTTTTATTGCACCAATGCCCCTTCTGACAATTTACTGACAAAGAGATATACTGACAGTTTTTCACCACTGCACTAGAGGGAGCTGTGCTGGTTGATTATCTGTCCCCTTAGCAGTCTCCTTCTCCACTCTGCAAAAACAGCATTTCCATTGCGCCCAGACTCTGGAACTCCCTCCCACTAGAGGCCAGGACTGCCTCATCTCTGTTGTCCTTCTGGAAACAGGCAAAGAACTTTCTCTTCAGGCAAGCTTTCCCTGAATGATGGACTACCATTATGTGTCTTTTATATGAATCTATAGGTTCACATAGACTTTGTGTTTATAACTACTTATAACCTTGTAGCTTTAATGTAATGTTGTCTATTAATGCAGTAAGATGTCCCTCAGTCCCTTGCTCTCAAATACTTGAACATGCCTTAATTGTACTGGACTATGTATTATCCGTCATTACTGTAAGCTGCCTTGGGTCCTTTTCCAAGGAGAAAGGCAGGGTAAAAATACTCTAAAATAAAATAAAAATAAATTATGAGCCCTCTGCCAAGGAAGCAGCAACTACTCTTTTAATAGCTATACTGCTTCTTTGAAACGATTATGGACTAGTTCAGCCGAAATTGTGCTGTCCATTAACAGTTTGGATTGAAATAAATGGGGAATGCTTTCTTAGGTATAAAGCCCATGGATACACAATTTAAAACTAAGAATTTTATCATTATTTGCATGATAGTTTTTCCTCGTAAAATATGCAGGTTTAATTTAATAATGAATAAATAAACTCAAGCATATGACCAATTTTCAGTTTTCTTAAAGTAGGAGGCTGAGAAAGATCCTTCTCTTCAGGGAAGCCTTCCCTTGTGTTTTCCATTTTTCAGAGCAGCATTTTATTTATTTCTATATGGGTTTGCTTATTCCTGCCAAGAAAACTCCATGGATATGGGGGTCACAAAGAGTCGGGCATGACTGTAATGATGCAACACACACACACACACACACACACACACACACACACACACACACACACACACACACACACACACACACACACACACACACACACACACACAATTTTTAGCTTTAATATTGTCTTTCAATAACATAAGATGCCTCTTCACTCATTGATCTTAGCTTTAAATGTTGTCCTTAATGTTACCAACAACTCTTGTATACTCATTGTCTTCAACTTTAAATATTGTCTTTCAGTGTTCTTAAGATTCTTTGGACCCATTTCAAGAAGAAAGGTGGGTATAAATAAATAAACAAACAAATATTATCTAATGAAATGTTTGAAAGGAAGCTCAGATTCTGATACTAGAATGTTTACCATTCTTTTACTAGCACCTCTGATTTTTAAAATAGATTTCAAATTGTTTGGAACTAGAGAGAACTTCCTGAGCATATTTTTGGTTAATGGTCCAAGTTAGAAGTTCTGGTTTCATTGGATTCAACCCAGCATATTTCTCTGAGGTGAAGGATTACAATTATTCACATACAGAACTGAACTGAAACACCATTGAATCTTACTTCACTAGCAGAGTAGGACAGTATCTCCCTCAGCATGTTATACACAAGGATGGCAGGGCAGTTTGGAAGATCAGGACAGGCTTTGAGAACCCATGCTCCAAAAGAGGAAAGTGACCAAGAGGCTTGAGGGAACAAGTAAACCATTGCTACTGATCTCACCTCATCCTATCATCTGCCATCTCAGGCAACTGTCTCACTTTTTCAAAGGACAGATCTCACTACAGAGTTATTGCAATCCTTACTCCAACAGGGACCTCAGGAGAGCAGGAAATCTGACCCTGTCTGTCTGTCTGGTTGTTACTGCAGTGTAAAACCATAGATGTCATAAAAGTAAGATAAAAGGACCCTAAATTCTATAAAGATGTGTTTCTCTTAGCTCAGTTTTGGGGTAATGTTCATATCCAAGCTATGTTACTTTTCCATTTTGGATTATGGTGTAATATGTGTAGGTACATCCAATGCTGGCAAAGGCACTGTGCTGCTTGTAATGGAAAGCAACTACTATGTATGTCTTCTAAGTCCAGCCATTTCCTCCCTTCAGTTATTTTCCTCCTCATCGTTTCACTAGAAGCATCTCCCTCCATCTTAGCTTCTTATATTCTGTCTGGACATCAATACTTCACATAAATATGTGGAGAAGTGACAGTTGCCAAGTTACTCATGCACACGTCTGTTCCTGTGGGTAGTCTATTCATGAGGGCAGTACAACACGAAATAGCCTCCTGTTACAGGACAAGAAACACAGTCTAACCCTTTATACAGTAACACAAATAGCTATTGATGTTGGTAAAGTAGTAACATCTGCACAGGTCCTGAATGAGACCTCTGTAAAAATCACAGAAGTAAGCTGGAAATCTGGGGGCAACAGGAAAATCAGATCCAAAGTTCAGGAGATAACTCAAACCATATTTTTAGGAAAGCACTTTTGATGCCCAGATATTTTCCTGATATATCAAAGGTACTTTGTATAATGTTAATGTTAATTGCTTCAAGCACTCGTTGGAAAAGATTTTCTTTTATACAGAGACATCTGTTCATTCGTGGTCTTATGATCTTTTGCGTAGCCATTCCTGTGTTGCTCTAGCTGTTTCCTTTTATCTATAATAGCAGGATGTCCCCTCTTGGGTGGAGAATTCATCACAATATGAGCTTTAGAAAATGGTTTATATTTGTATTTTTCTTGTGACCGGTGTGTGATACAAGTATGGGGTTTTTATAAATGAAGAGATGAAAAGACTTTTTAAATATACGCAAGCAAGAATATATTCAACCTTTCATTTTTTAAAAAATGGTGGAGGCAGGGAAGATGGCAAAGAAACACAAATATGGTTGCTTACCCCAGAGGCGTAGCAAGGGTTTGGAGCGCCTGGGGACAAAGTTCATTTTTGCGCCCCTTCTGCCACCCCCCCAACATCGCACTCCCCCAGCAATGGGGACCCAATCCTGTGAGTGTGGGGTGTGCATGCGTGTGTGTGCACGTGGGCATGGATGGATGGGTGGGAGGGTGTTTGTGCATGTGTGTGCACACGCGCAGTAGCACACATGCCTTACACTTCACCCACGGTGCCCCAAAGCAAGGCGAGGAGGAGGAGGAGGATGCCGCGGCCTCCGCAGCCTCTGTGCTCCCAGCACACCTGCCTGCCTGCCTGCTTCACTGCTCGCTTGGCGTGTGGTGGTGGAGGTGGCGGAGGGGGTCCTAACCCATTGCCAAGCCTCAGCCAGGGGAAAGGAGGACTGCTAGTGGGAGGGCACAGAGCTTTCTCTTCCTGCTCCCCTCCAGACACCCCCAGATTGCTGCGCCCTGGGGCAAATGCACCCTTCCACCCCCCCTAGATACACCCTTGGCTTACCCCCCACCAAACTTGATGAGAGGCTGGCCACAAAATATAATGTACAGTACTTGTGGCCAACATCTATGACTGACATTCAGGGGTGAATGGCAGGGGACATTTCAAACTACCTGAATCTTGACAGACAAAATGGTCACTGGGGACTGAGCCAGCAGAAACTAGAGCCAGGTACTAGTAATTCTGATTTTGTTCCCATCCTGCTCCTTAGTTTCAACAACAACACTTAGCCACTGCAGTGCAATTCCTTAACTTCTAACTGAACATAAGAACAGAGTCATTATAGGCAATCTGTGAATTTTAGCCCACAGGATTGCTATTAAGTACAGCATTAAATTCTTGCTAGATGTCTGTTTCCCTCCCTTTCCCCTGGAATAGATAGCTATTTCTTTATGGAAATCACAGTAAAATGCCATTAAATTTTGTTCAAACCAGCAGGAGGAGGTCAACAGCAAGTCCTGGCATTTCCATTGGCCTATGTCCTTGCAGAGACTCATCACATATCATTCTGATTAGTTGGCATTCCACAGGAGTAGTCTTACTATCAGGACATGGTGTCAGATAGCACGCCCCATAGGAAGTCTGTTGTTGCACATCTCCAACCAATGAGAAGGAAGAAAGTGAACCAAGGCAGGATGGGCATGGGAAATTGTAGACATATGAATGCATTATTGGTTGTGGTAGTTGTAGACACTGGAAATAACAACTGCAGAGGCCTATGTCTTTGAGTAAACACCTTACCTGGCCCTCCTGAAACTACTAAGTCATAAAGGACTACTTGTTTGTTTATCAAAAGACAACTGCTCACATGGGCAGTTGCTGCAAGGTTCTTTCTCCTGTCTTCCTGGTATACTATATGGCAAGAAAGGGAGTCTTTGGCCCTCCAGGTGTTTGTGGCTTCCATTCCCACAACCCCTTGTTTCTGATTTGCACAATTAAAATGTTTTGTGGTCACACGTTTCTATTTACAACAGAGTTAATGGACATTGTTGAATGGATGTTTTGTATCAGTTATCTTATCTGTGCTGGCATTCCTGTTTTGCAAAAGAGAAAGAAAACAAATATTGTACATTAACATTAAGTCATTGTAATCATTGTCACACCATCATCTTAGAACTGCAGACTAGAAGGGAACCTATGGAGCATTGCGCTTAGCCCCTGTCAAGGAGGTGAATCTCACTCTCAACTGGAGAATCTCACTCTCAACCTCTGGATCTGCAGGTAGATGCCTAAACCAATAAGATGTTTCTATGATTCAAAGGAAGCTAAATGGCAAATAGAAAGCACGTGTCATGGAGAATACTAGCTTTTTAATGGGAAATGATTGGGAATTGTGGGAACAATCACAGTGGGTTATACATATAAATCATACAGGCTGGATTTTGACATTCAGCTACTAGCCTCCTAACAACGTAAGATGTCAAAATTTCAAACAATGATTGGATCTCGTAGTCTTTCAAAAGCCTTTAAAACATTTGCTTCTCTCTGGCATGTTAGTGACACATAAGACTACTACATTCAAGGAGCAACATGCCCAACTGAATTGATCTTCATACAGAAGTATACTTTCAAATTTAAAAAATAGCAAGTTTTCTTTTATAGAACTGTGTAGATGCAAGATCACTTCCAGTGCTGTTTAGCATGTTCAGATATGTTCATTATTTAAATCATTCACTAATTATGTATATATTGTGTGAGTTTCTCTATGCTCAGGGAATTTCTAGTTGGTATTCCATCTGCCCTTCACTCCAGCTGCTTTGTAACTTCTGGAATGCAGGATTCATTGGCATCCCACAAATTCCAGTGTACTCAGGCTGCCCTTCTATTCCTGATGCACTGGTAGCATCACTCCCCCAATTTGCTTTTAAAACAAAATGTATTTTATCTGCAATTTATTTACAAGTTGAATCATCTTCTCATTCACTTGAAGGAGAGCAGTTGTATTTGTAAACAAATAATAGGGGGAATTCATACATTGTTTAGTCTTTGGAATCTTGATGTCTGTTGTGTATTTAATTGTGGCTCCACAGAAATTTTTCACAACTGTTTCATTGGCTGAAATCCTGTTGTCTAGTGTGATAAATTGCAACTAGAGCAGCCCATTACATCAGTGGGGATTTGGTGAATCAATTTCTTCATGAATTCCATCTATCTAGTGGGCCTACTGTTTTTGTGACTTACTACGCTAAGCCACAGGATTCCAGCCCTTGTCTTTTAAATGTTTCCTTGTTATGCTACATTTTTATCTTAAAACTGTTTCATGATTTTGTGCTGTTAGCTTCTGTGTGTTCCAAAACTGGGGAAAAGCCAACTGGAAAACACCAGGATAACCTCATCTGGATGACTGAGAATCTCCACAGACAAAGTGGAAAGCAAAAAACTTGAATGAATTAGGAAATTTTCCATTCACTTCAAAATGACAAACAATCGGAGTATTCCCAAATTATGTGTATATAGGAAAAATAGATGGAAGTGGTGGAATACATAAAAATAATGAAATGCTTTCTGTGAAGCTATCCTTTTAAAAAGGCAAATAAAGAAACAAAATCTATCTGTCTGTCTAAAGTTTCTGTGTCTCCACTTGTTGTGTGGATCTTACAAAAACAACTGGATCAGTTTTCTCTATATAGGGAGGCTAAGAATGGGATGGTCTGACTTTAAAAAAAAGCTTTATAATGTGTACAAAAATTACTTTGCAGACCCACAGGGTTATCTGAATTAGTGTTTCCCAATTGCCTGGATGGATTGTCACCAAATTTGGAGAGGATGTTTGGGACATAGGAAATTACTGATACTTACAACTTGACAGCACATAGCAGAATGATAAATCAATCAATCAATCAATAACAGGAAAAATAAATAAATAAATAAATAAATAAATAAATAAATAAATAAATAAATAAATAAATAAATAACAGGGGGAAATGCTGTCCTTTGGCTGACATTTTGTCATTTATACAGTGCCAATGTGATATAGTGCTTACATTTTAACAAATGTAACAAAACAAAAGTCTGCAAGGCTGCAGTGTCCCATCCTGATGCAAATGGATTGTGCTGTAGGTCTTTTATGCACTTCTGTTGAACTAGAGCCAGCAGATCTACTACTTACTTCAACACTTCACTGGTTTATTTAACATATTTCCCCTCATTGTTCTTGTTAATTAAATATAAATCTACATACATGATACATTGGCTTGTTTGTATTATGTTGCAAAAAATTTTCAAAGCAATGCCTAAGGAATAGGATGCAATCTGCTGAATACCAGCTTGACTGATTTAGACCCTGCTCTACATTAACCTATAGTTCACGCATGGCCGATTTCCCCCTCTTCTAATTGAAGGATAGTCATTTGTTCTATTTATAATTACTTAATGAGACAAGGATGTGTGGTAAACAAAAGGGAGATTTAATGTATTCTCGGAGGGAGATTTGATTAAGTAAAGTAATGCAGCAAATTCCAATAAGTTAATTAAAAATAATCTTCAAATTATTTTGGAGGCTACATGTTTTAAGATCCCTGTGATCTTTGATGCATTTTGTGGTATGATAAGAGGACTAGATAAATCTTCAGAGAAGATGAAACCAAAAGCAACATAAGATCAAAGAAAGCTGCCTTACAGTGAATTGGGCCTTCGATCTATCTAATCCAATATACAGTAGCTGAAAATTCAGGAATGATTCATTCCAAGACCTCTCTGGGGCATCTAGAAATTGACCTTGCAACACTATAGGCAATGAGTACACTCTACTACTGAATTCAGGAATAAGATACAAATCAAATGGCCATCAATTATAATGCCCATGTGTCCTAATATACAGAGAATGCTCCTCTTTTGTAAAAATCCAGATCAATGTTTGCAGAGTTGGTTAGTCTAAACCAGTGGTTCTCAACCTGTGGGTCCTCCAAACAGCTAGGACTGAGGACTTCTTGGAGTTGCAGTCCAGGAACATCTGGGGACCCACGGGTTGAGAACCACTGGTCTAAACCCATTTTAAAGACCAAGTTGTCTGGGAAGAATTTTCAAGTTGCTCAAGAACAGTCAGTATCACAGTGGAGTCTGGTGGCTGGCATGTCATTGGGTCAGTAAATCCACTCCAGGGCGTTTCATGAAGCTGTCCAATGTGCTGAAGCTATTCTGGGAGTAAGTTTTAGCATCTTAGATAGCACCTGTAAAAGTCAGACACAGTCCTGAATGCATTACGTGCCCCATAAAAACCAAAGGCAGCAGCTTCCATTGGTACCTGGAGAGCAAACTAAGCAGAAGGTGCTCTATTCATTTGGTCACTACTTACTCTGATACTGGGAGACAAGTTGTATTTCATTAACATTTCTATACTTGCATCAAAACATCTAACTTAGAATATGCAATTTAAATGTGAATTTGCAATTTCCTTTTGCCTCGTTTTTGGTCATAGGTAATTATCACCCAGTAGCCGTCTGGATAGCTCAGTGAGTTACAGTATGTATCTGGCTGTGGAATCAGTTCAGTTCCCCACTGCACATCCCAGAAGATCTAGCCTATGTGGTCTTGGGCAAGCTGCATAGTCTCAGGAATAACCCAGAAGAGGACTATATACTACTACTGTACATGCCACTGCTGCTTGGTGGTTTCCTAACATCTAAAGAGCATTTTCCCAGTTCTAAAATGAAATGTCTCTCCTTTGTTACTATTGTTAATATCTTTATGCAGAAAGATGCTGGTATTTTTAGTCTCAGCTTTTCATCTTTGTCCCCAGCCACCACAAGGATACAGCCTTTGAGTTCAGGCCTTGGGCTGAAACAAGTTTTCTACTCTTTGTATTTAGTACTTTCCTGTATTTCAGAACATGGAAGCCTCCATTCCAACAATCAAGAGGCCTCCCGCAGATGTAATAGCCAGGAAAGAATGCCCCCATCCTAAGGAACTCAGCTTCTCACTACTGTATGCTCTGTCCTCTGCACAGTTGAGAGGAAGGGGGTTGTTCAATTTACTTCTGCCCCATGTGTACATTTAACACATTTATAATCAGCCTAATCTCAGCCACTCATATTGCTTCTCTTACTGGCTCCACCTCCTGTCCATATGTTCAGTGAAAGTGGAGCCTACACAATTACAGTTAATCAAAAGGTAGAAAACCAGCATGCACACAGTGATTGTACAGAGATCCCCTCCATGTGCTGAATTTCCAGTTCTAAGGAGCAGAACAAACATGACACAAAACCTGGTGGGGTGGAATCTTAGGCCCATATCTATACACTGGATGTACATGTTACTTGGAATCCTGTTGGGTTTGGGCTCATTTTTGCTACCCCAAATTGTATGAATTTTGAGTGTCTCTTTAAACAAACATTACTCCTTAATCTTTTTGATACCCTGCGTTGTGAAGAGGACATTTCTTAATTTAGTCTGTGGTTTTGAAAATGCTATTGGCAGATTCATTTCATCAGACTGCCTGGGTGGCTGAGCATTGCTTGATTAATCTGTTACATTATTGATGTTTTGTCACAATCCTTTGGAAAGTTAATGTCAGCATGAGGACACCTAAACAATGAGAACCCCTACTGTTCTCATATTAGTATGCCCTGCAAATGTTTCTGTAAAATTTAGTGGAATGATCCTTTAGAGACTGATCTTTGACATGTTCAGAGAGCACAGAGATTTGTCTTTAAAAAGTGAACAACTTAAATATTATGGCTTGTCTGAGTGAAGGGTTGTCTGCAAAGTCGAACAGTTCTATAAAGAAAGCAAACTCTGAGTAACAATATAATAGAACACAGGCATACACAGAAGCATTGCAACTGTGTTCTTGTTTACTGTGGCATTTTCCATGATATTCTACAGTACAATAACGTTAAAGAGAATGGCCTGTCAAAGTAACAAATGTGTGGAAGATGGGTGGACCTGTGAATGTCTATGTAGATCTGGTCAGGCTTCAGGATTGAAAAACTGTGGCAAATGATCCTCAAGTACAAAACTGCCCAGTCAAAATTGGTTACTTAGAGTGCTTTTCTTTGAGATAGTCTGTAAATAGTATGTGCCCTGGATTTGAAAACAAAAGATAGATAGATAGATAGATAGATAGATAGATAGATAGATAGATAGATAGATAGATAGATAGATAGATAGATAGATATAAAATCAAAATTCATTGAATTGAATTCTATCCATTGCTACACAGGCATTGCTTATAGTGTTTTGCATGGTAGAAGATTTGTGTTCTTAATAATGATGCCATTCATTTGTGTCAGCCCTGTGCTTCTATGTACAATATTTACTGAAAGCAATGTTTCTTCCTGTTCGTTCCTTTATAGGATACATTATATTTTTCTTATGCGCCCTCAAGTAACTTTTGATTTGACATTAATTCAATAAGAATTAATGATGTCCTAAAGGTCCTTTTCAAACAGAAGGCCATAGCTTCCTTTAT
This sequence comes from Phrynocephalus forsythii, assembly GCA_029282475.1. Classification (NCBI taxonomy): domain Eukaryota; kingdom Metazoa; phylum Chordata; class Lepidosauria; order Squamata; family Agamidae; genus Phrynocephalus; species Phrynocephalus forsythii. Next base: position 40,953,134 of record JAPFRF010000006.1, read on the forward strand.
GGAGTCAGTCCATCTCAATGTATGCACAACAATAATTTCATGTCTATAAATCAGCAAATGCTAATTGCAGTTGTCTCTCTCTGGTTACTATACATTCTCTATAGGGTGAAGTAAATAAATATGGAGATTTATATTTCCCACTGCTGAAACCCATTGGCTGAAATCCTGCTCCACAGTCTTATTCTCTGCGAGGCTGCTAATGTCATCAAACAGTCTCCAAGGTTTGTATTTGCAGCATATTCTTCCTTTCAGTATTTTGGAGTCCTGGAGGATTCCTGAGAGAGAATTCCTTCTGGTATCATCAAATGCTGAATCCCTTTCCTGAAGGCAAATGCTGAAATGAAACATGATGATTTTCCTGGTTTCCTATCCTCTCCTTACCCAGGCTGCTTGGATTTATTTCTCAAAGTATTTTTTCCTCTTATATTGTAATTCCTTTTTTATATAGGAACAAGCCAGCAAAACCTGAAAACTATATCTAGTAGCTGTCAGAAAAGAGGAGGGCGTTTAGCATAATATTAATATACTGTACTGGGGTTCATGACACCTGTTGTGTGTGAAAGTTGAATAAACACTCTTCTGCATTTGATCTATCAAATTCAAAGTTCTAGAGATTTTCTCCCCCTTAGTGCAGTTTTCTAAGGCTCATAGGAAATGGGCATGCATGTTGTAGTGCATATGCACAGGTGTGCCCATTTCTAGTGTGCAATAATGGTGCATGGTGTGCAACGGCAACAGCAAAATGCCTAAACATCTGTTGCCCAACCTCCGACTGTGCAATACTGAAGGTGTGACATCCACTTCCAGGCTCACTTCAAGCTGTTGCTTCTAACCTATAAAGGCCTAAAATGGCATGGACCCAAAATCTCTCAAGGACCACGTCTCCCTTTATGAGCCTGCTCAAGTGGTAAATTCCTCAGGAGAAGCCTTTCTCTCTGTCCCACCACTGTCACAGTTGTGTTTAATGGAGACACGGGAGAAGGCCTTCTCTGTTCTTGCTCCCAGACTCTGGAATGCCATGCCACGGAAGTCTAAGGTGGCCCCATCTTTGCTGTCCTTTCGCAAGTGAAGACCTTTCTCTTCAGGCAAACTTTCCCTTAGGGACTGGCTGTCGCAGCCTTTTCCCACAAACTAAAAACTTCCTCTGTGTGTATGTGTAGTGTCGTTATAGTTGTGACCGACCCTTCGTGACTCCACATCCATGGAGTTTTCTTGGCAGGAATACTGGAGTGGCTTGCCAGTTTCTACTCCAGGCACCTACAGCTCCTGATATTCCCTGGTGGTCTCCCATCCAAGTACTAACCAGGGCCGACCCTGCTTAGCTTCCGAAATCAGGTGAGAATTGATGTGCTTAGGGCATCTATCTCCTCTCAAAGGTTATTGATTGGTGAGGGGAAATTTTGGACATTAAAGACTTTCATGTGCAAGTGAGACATTTATCTGGTCTCCATTTAAAGTCCTTTCCCCAGCAATAACAGTGGTCGGACTTCTGCATCTGTATTGGTTAGCATTTCCATCATAAAAGTGGAAAGCCCATTCCAAAGAATTTTGGCATATGTGCCAGCATGTACATGAAGCTTCTACATGTGCACTCTATGTCCCACATAGACATAGTGCCACTGGAGACCTTCCCCTGAACCAGTGGTTCCCAACCTTGTGGTCCCCCACTCCAACACCCAGAAATCATGGCAGTGGTGAAAGCTTCTGGGACATTTAATTCAAGAACATCTAGGGACTCAAGCTGTCAGAAATCACCATGTCAGGCAGGATGCATGAGGTCCGGATTCTGAGAAGAGGTGAAAGCATTTTCTTTTAGAACTCTAGTACAGTACTGCACTGCACTGCAGAATCATGTATAAGCAGAGATTTTTTTTTAAAAAAAAACCTCATAATTTATGTACACATGTAGACTGAATGAAGCAGTTAAGCTTATTTTCAATGGAACAAATCTTGCTTTATTGCTTATGCCAGATGGTATAACTCGTGATCCACCAAGCTAAATGTAGGCTGTCTATCTATATGTGGAAGACTGCCTGGTGATTAAAAGCCTTCCAGTTGTTTCAGGCCCGAGCAGAGAGCAAAAACTAAAGATATGTTGAGCCTTTTATGGGCTGCCACCCTGAGCTATGATCTCCAGCGGACAGATGTTTCAGAAGGTTATACACCTACTCTATACATTGTGTCAGTCTAGCTATTCTTGTTTGTTGTTGCAGGTTCAAAAAAAAACAACTTTTAAAAATGAAACAAAATGAAACATAATGCAAAAATTTTTTTGTCACAGGTATTTGAAAACAAATATCTATACTGATTTGGGCTCAAAGGTCCAGCATGATGGAAAGACACCTTGTGACAAAAGGGAGCATTTTCTGTATTCTGTTTGCCTGCGAGAAGAGTCCCTGCTTTTCTCTGTCCTGTTGTCTCTGGGTGAGGTTTCTGAAAGTAATAAATAAGATTATTTATTAATGAACAGATGTATGGTATGCTACAAAACTATATATGAGGAGTTTGACTCTATATAGTATAAAATGACTCCTAAATTACAATTGCAGAAATGACTATCAGGAAATAGTAGTTAGTTATCCATTCAACAGAAAAACAGTATCCATTAATGATACACTCCCTGATGCAGAAAGTAGTAACTTGAGAAGACATCTTGGAATTCAGCAGAAGGCAAATTAAATCTCTTTCAGAAGTCATACAGTAATAGTCACACTATCTGTGTGACTGATGCATGGCAGTGCCTTACAGAGCTTCCAGAAAACTGGGGTGACATTTTTAACTGGATAAGATAATGCCTGTCACAGATGGTAAGCCGAGTGTGAAGGAGCACTGTTTGTAAAACGATGTGTTATGTAGGAAATCTGTCTAAATGTAGTTACTTCTTGCACTGCATGATGCATTTTTGTTCTTAAGAGGAAAAAGGCAACGAGCATTTGCCAGAATGAGGAAGACATAGTTTTATATTTTTTTTTAACTTTCCCATCATACAAAGGGAAAAATCATCAACTGTTTGCCTCATAAAATAGTAATTTGGCTGTCTTATGACTTCAATATGGGTTCCATCACTATACTATCCTCAAAGCAGCCATGAAGTGGTTGATTGGTTTTTAAAAAGAAATTAGCTTCTGGGATTTTCCTTTTTTTGCTTGGTGTCACTTTTTTTGTCAACACAGTAGTGAGCATAACAGGGTGCCCTGTAGTGTACACCCTCTTGACTGCTTCCCTTGGTATCAGGCTGCCTTTTGATATGTAAAGCTGGGCATCTTTCTTTTCCTGCTGGCGATGTGGGCAGAATACTGTGCAGCAATAGGAGGCCATTTCCTGGCATTTTGAATCATGGATACAGAAGCACAATGTCCAACATTCATAAACTGGAGGATTTTTTTCAAGAACTGGATAGATTACAATGCAAGAAAAACTGTGAGTTGAAAATTACAAAGTGCTGATGGATCTATATCAAGTGCACCCAGAACTAAATTTTCTTCCTCATTCCAGCTTTTATTTAACTCCTGCATCCTGCAGTTCACTGAAATTACATCTGAACAAAAAAGGGGGGAAAAACATTGTTTAGGTCAGTAATTGGCAGTCTCCACTTCTCTAAGGAAAACAGTGTGCTGCATACTGTAATGGATCTAATTTCATAGTAATCAGCCTGAATTTCCTTTAATTATACCTCATTATTCTTAATTACACACTGAATATCATTCTAGGTTCTTTTGCTGCTCTGTTTATGGCACAGAGATCTGTGTACATTCTTATGTCAATAATATTTGTGCATGTAGATGCATCAGATGTTGCATGTCTGATACTTTGAGCTCTATTATAAATTCATTTCTATGTGTATATTTGTGAAACTTAGTCTATTTGGGGGCAATTTCTTTCCAATGTGGAAAGAGGTTTTTGCTGAAATAGCTACTGTATAAATTATATTATTCATGCATTGTGATTTTAAAATAACTATTTTATTATTGTTGCATGGCATCTCAACAGCTTTACTAAGATCACTTTAGTTCACATCCCCGGACTGGCACACTGAGAATGCAGAACTTGGCACTGGCACATGTCAAAGTAGCCACATTGTTGTTTTATTATGCCATCAGGTCGAGTCCTCCACCAGTTTCAATGCCACTGAAAAAACTACCAACAGCATAATTAGTAGCTTTTACATAAATATGGATGGTGTTAATTACTCTACAAGGGAGGAAGATCGGAATTTTGATCAGAAATTTGGCTGATTTAGGATACTAATATCTTTCAGATTCAAATTCCCTTGAGCTGTGTGGCTCCATAAAAATGCATCTGGTACAGTTTAGGCCTGAAGAAGAATTCAGGTAACTCAAGAAGATCTTTGTATAACTGCTGACAAATAGGTGTCTAGGATTTACTTGTTTAAATGGAAGAATTAATCTTTCAGTTCAGTACTTCAGGCTGCGAGATCAAAGATGCAACTTGCTAGGGAGCCAGGTTGATAGCAATCATCTTGCAAAGGTTCCAGTTTGCCTGAGGTTGGCTTAGGGCTAGGCTGAGCCCAATGCAGACACAACATTCTGTCATATCTGATGTCACTACTTGGGTATGATTCAGCTTTTGGCAAACTGAGAGACGCTTAACCATCAGGCTGAGACAGATCATTGTCAACATATATCTTAGGCAGGTGATGATGAAAATCTCCTGTGTGCTTTGGAATGGAAACTGCAACCATTTCTGGTATCTTTCTTGTATAATATCTACCTTGTGAGATTTTGCACTTGGAGAGCTACAGCTGACAGCAAAATGAGACATAAAAAGTTGCTATCAAAATGTCCATGATTATGGAACAAATTATTAGAGTCCCATCTTCTTTTTAGAAGCTTTTAAAAAAGAAATCCTCAGGCCCTTTTTACCATCGGTAGCAAGGGGAATGCTTCACAAGCCATATTTATTTTTTGATCACAATTATTTTGCAAGGAACTATTCTGAGGATGTTATTCTCCCTTTCTCAAAACAATAGTTACATTTTTATGCATTCTGAAAGCTTTTTAAAAATGGGTCCAGGAGACTGAGTTATCAAAGGCTTTTTAAGGTTAGTCATCAACATCAATGCCTATCCATCTGATCAAAATTGCCATGGAGGACACAAGTGTATAGAAACTTCAGTGGGTCCTCTCATGAAACTAGCAAGGGAAGTGTTAATCCTTTCCCTTAAGTGTGTGAAAACCTGAGCTTCGAAACTGCAATGAGGTCTCTGGGAGGAGGGAAGTATCTTCTCTTTAGAGAGACTATCATTTCGAAGGCTGTTAGAATGTTAGAAAGAATGGTAATTTGTTCATCCGAAATTCTCATGGTGCTGAACTTACTGACAACTGTGACATCCAGTCAAGTACTTTTGAAAAAGATGCTAATAAGCTAGTTTAGGAAAGAGCACAATTGGATTGGCAGAAAAGTTTGATCCATCCATAGAGGGGATGATGGGATACAAGGGGGGAGACAGAAGAATTATCCGCTTATGCAGCCTTTAGCCCAGGGGTGCCCAAACTTTTTGTAAGGAGGGCCAGATTTGGTGGCTGAGAATGTGTCGGGGCTGGTTGCTCCCCGACCCTGCCACCCCACTGCAAGCCCCACCCACTGACCCATAAGTCCCACCCACTGACCCCTTGCAACCCCACCTGCAGGAAGGAAGGTGGGGGCCAAGGGAGGGAGGGAGGGAGGTGGAAACCAAGAGAGGAAGGAAGGAAGGTGGGGAACAAGGGAGGGAGGGAGGGAGGGAGGTGGGGACCAAGGGAGGGAGGGAGAAAGGAAAGAAGGTGGGGACCAAGGGAGGGAGGAAAGAAGGAAGGTGGGGACCAAAGTAAGCACAGGGAGCCGTGGCCACAGGTCGCCCCCTGGAAGAGGTGATCTGTGCAACCTTGTACCTCCCCAACCTCCCCAGCAGTGGTAACAGCTCACCCACCAACCCACCCCAAAGCTCCTTGGCGGTGGCAGAAGCCCACTGGCCTGCCCACCCCCACGCATTCCCCTGCGGTGGTGGTGGTAGCAGACCGCCCATCTGCCCATCCGCCCAAGCTTCCCAGCGGTGCCGGTGGTGTGGCCCATGTGATCACTGCCCCGCGCATGCACCCAACCTCACAGTGTTCCCGGCTATGCCGGTGGTGGCAGCCCGCCCGCGCACTGCCCTGTGTGCGTGCATGCACCTAGCTTCATAAGGTTCCCGGTGATACCGGTGGTGGCGGCCCGCCCATACGCCATCCCCGCATGCGTGCCCAGCCCCACAAGCTTCCCGGCGGTGGTGGTGGTGGTGGCCCGCCCCCTCGTCAGCCCACCCAGCCCCACAAGCTTCTGGTCACCGGCCGGCCGGCCCGCCCAGCCTCTCAAGCTTCCCGGCGGTGTCAGTGTTGGTGGAAGATTTTTTAAAAATGGGGGGAGGGAGGGGGAGGGAGGGGCAGGCCAGCCAGCCACAGGCCACTCAGAATGGCCTGATGGGCTGGATTTGGCCCCCGGGCCGGACTTTGGGCAGGCCTGCTTTAGCTGCTTGTTCCTATGTTTAGCTAGCTTACTTCATCTTTCAATATGCAATTTAAGCTTCTTCTTCTTACTGAATTCAGCATGTGCACAGGAGTTACGCTACTTAGTAAGTACCGATCTAGATGCTAGCTTCAACTGTTTTCTGTGGGCCCAATTCTTATCTGCCTGTGTCTCTGAACTGAGTTTTCCTTTGCATCACGTCATTCTTCTTCTTTCTGAAGCTTTAAACCTACTTTTGAACATGCATGACTTTTTAAATTAGCTTTAATAAAGATAATAAAATGTTGCAGCTGTCTCATCACTCAGACAGATTAAGAGGATAATGGTACTCAGGAAAATGACTAGCACTGAGAAATTTGGAGTATATGGTGGGCTTTTGGTATCTTTTACCTTGAAAGGCATGTTGAAACAACCTGTCTCTGCCCAGAGCACTAAAGAAACAAGTAAGTTCAACAGTGTTGGGAGAAGGGTCTGTGAGAAGGGAGACGAAGAAAAGCCATTGGAGCAGAGTGTGCCGTCTGGAAAGAAGGAAGAGGAAATTAAAGAACTAAAAGATTTGAGCTTAGAAGAGAAAACCGGGCTGATAGGAGAGATAAAGGGTCAGGAGTCAGAGGAAGGACAGCGCGAGGAGTTGGGGGCATGTGCGCGCGAGACCATAATAGAGAAAGAGGGATTATGGGTATCGGAGAATGACAGTTGGAAAGGGGACGTTAATGCGCGAGAGAGGAGAGAGGACAGTTGGGATAAGCAGTTGAGAGAGAGGGAGAGAAGGCGAAGGGAGTTAGATGGAAAACGGGGAGTAGACCGAGGTGAAGAATACCAGTGGTCTGTAACTGTGAAACCTCTGAGATGGCCGGAGACCTCTGAGAAGTTTAGAAAAGAATGGAGGAACGAGAGGTCTCCGAATCCGGTAGCGCAATGGGCTCGTCACCCGTGTTGCGGGACCCAATGTATGGGGCGCGGGTCGGTTACTCGCCATTATTTCTAAAGTCTCCTAATAGTCAAGTTCCTTTAGTTAATGTTATTTATGAAGAAGTTGAGCCGCTAGATGCTGTATCGAATTCATATCCACAGTTAACCCCGCAAACAAGAGGTCATGTTTTGTCTGTACCTGAGTTGGTGTTAAATAAAAATCCTTTTGATGTTCCTTACCAAGAAGCCTCTGATTTTATAATTGACCCGGAATCGCGGATGAAAGAAACTGAACCCTCACAAAATGGCGCCCAACCCGGGGCGATTCCGAAGTCAAAAAGATACCAAAAATTAGAACCTGATCAGAACACAGACAAACAAGAGAGAATAATTGAACTACTGGCCGAGCAAAACAGATTGTTGATGGCACAACTGTTGAAAGCCGAAAATTCGCCTAACAACCCGTCGAACCCAGTACCTAATGAAGAACGAAACCCGTGGGTTTCAAATCCCGCGCCAGTAAGGCTTCAGAAAATGGCTAAGGACGACGATGTCGAAGCTTACCTGAACACTTTTGAGAGAGTGGCGACAGCGGCAAAATGGCCAGTATCTCAATGGTCTCTGATCTTAGCACCATGCCTTACCGGGACGTTGCAAGAAATAGTAGATGCCTTGGAACCGGCTGACGCGACCGATTATGACAAGGTGAAAAATGCTATACTGCTGACGTTGAACCTTACTCCCGAGGCATATAGGAAAAAGTTCAGAGCATTGGGATATAAGCAAGGGATACATCCCAGATCACTGGCACAAAGGTTAAAAGCCCATGCAACTAAATGGCTACGACCAGCGGAAAATTCAAGGAGCAAATCATAGAAGCCATAATCATCGAGCAGATGTTATCGGGAGCACCCACACAGACCGCGTCGTGGATAAAAAGAAACCGCCCGACTTCGTTAGAGGATGTGGTACACATCTGGGAAAGCATTGAATCATCGGAAGAGAAGACAACATCTCGCGAGAATACACCTTTAGGGAGATCTCAGCATTTGTCGCATGAGAATACGTCATCAGACAAGGCCGGCAATAACAACAGATCCGTTTACAAGATGGCGTCGGAGCGAGAACGCGCCACGAGGAGTGGAAACATTTGAAGGCCGACAATTTACCAGGAGTGGAAGAGGACTGACGAGGCTGAACTTTACTAATAAAAATACTCAGCCTAAACCCGTATGTTATAATTGCGGATCATCACAACATTATAAACGGGACTGCCCGAAGCTTGATTGCGCGTGGGGGGGTAACTCTGATGAAAATGTTAACCAAATTGTAAATGTAGAAAAAGATTGTGAAGTGGTCGCTAGGGTGAATGGGGAGGTTAAGAAGGCATTTATCGACACAGGTTGTGCCAAAACATTAGTCCGTTCGGTAAAAGGGGGTAAATGTAAAGAAGCTGTATCTGTGAAATGTATTCATGGGGATTCTAAAACGTATGAGACAGCCTGGGTGGAGGTGGAGATTAAGGGTGTGAAGAGAAGAATTAATGTGGGAATTGTACCCTCGCTGGCCAGAGAAATGTTAATAGGACGTGATTGGCTTAATATTGATAATCTCATGCAAACACAGGAAGGGATGCAGGGAGATGTCCAGGCGGAGGTGAAGGCTGTCCAGGAGGAAATGTCCTTGGCGTCTAGAGATCGGGTGAGATTTTTACAACAAAATGACATATGTTTAACAAAACTGAAAGATAAGGCTATAGATGTTTCTGAGTTAAGCAACGGGTATGAAGGATATTTTATGAGAAATGGGTTATTATATCATATCGATAAAAATGGGTTTGAAAGACTGATTGTTCCCCAAGTATGGAGGAGGGAAGTTATGAGGTTAGCCCATGATATCCCTATCGCTGGCCATTTGGCTATAGAGAAAATGTGGGCCAGGATAAATCATCGGTTTTATTGGCCGGGAATGAGAACAGATATAGAGAAATTTTGTCAGACTTGTAAACAATGCCAATTAACACAGAAGAAACCCCACCAGGAGCACCTTTAATATCTATGCCTATCATTGACCAACCTTTTGAACGCATTGCTTTGGATTTGATTGGGCCTTTACCTAAATCCTCCGCTGGTCACCTGTATGTTTTAGTAATAATTGACTATGCTACCAGGTACCCTGAAGCTATTCCGTTAAGGACAACCACAGCTAAAATTTTGGCACAAGAGCTATTAAAGGTGTTTTCGAGACTTGGTTTTCCCAAGGAGGTACTTACGGATCAAGGAAGCAATTTCCTCAGCATCACTTTCAAACAGATGTGGAAAATTCTTGATGTAAAACCGTTAAAGACGACCGTTTACCATCCACAAACAAATGGTTTAGTGGAGAGATTCAATAAGACTCTAAAGTCTATGTTACGTAAGATTATTTTGGATAATCCTAGGAGATGGCACCTCTTATTAGATCCCTTAATGTTCGCTATTAGAGAGGTACCACAGTCTTCTACAGGGTTTTCTCCATTTGAGTTACTCTATGGACGCGTACCTAGAGGAATATTAGATTTAATGAAAGAGAAATGGGAATCTGGTGGTGATGAAGCAGTTACAACCGTGAAACATGTTATTGAGATGAGGGATCATTTGAGGAAAGTACAGAATCTGGTAAAGAAGAATTTAGTATCTATTCAAGCTTCACAGAGAAATAGATATGATAAGAAAATAAGGAAAAGGTATTTTCAAGAGGGTCAGAAAGTACTATTGTTATTGCCAATCGAGGGCAGCAAATTATTAACAAGATGGCAAGGACCATATACAGTTTTGCCAGAGATGCCAGACAAAGTTAAGGATAAGGGGATTTATCATGTAAACTTACTAAAAGAATGGAACGAAAGGGAAGGATTTATGGCTGAAGTAGAAGAAGATGATTTGGGCCCTGAATTAAATGTTGTGAGTAAACCTAAGGAACATCTGCAGATATGCCAAGACCTGTCAGAGGATCAACGTTGTCAAGTAAGGGAGATTGAAGAGGAATTTGCAGATACGTTCTCAAATAAACCAGGGCATACTAACTTATGTGAACATAGAATTCATGTGGAAGGGAATCAGGTGATGCGTGATCAGGGTCGTAATGGCCCAGGCACCTGATCCCGTGATTGAGGATGAGGTTAAAAGATGTTAGAGCTAGGGGTAATCGAACCTTCGACTAGTCCTTGGAGGAGCTACCCTGTTGTAGTTCCTAAACCCGATGGCACTGTTAGATTTTGTATAGACTTTAGAAAACTAAATTCAGTATCCAAATTCGACGCGTATCCAATGCCCCGAATTGACGATTTATAAGACCGGTTAGGAGAATCATCTTTCCTAAGCTCCTTAGACCTAACTAAAGGTTATTGGCAGGTCCCCTTAAGGGGAGGGGACAAAGAGAGGACCGCTTTTGGAACCCCCATAGGTCTCTATCATTTTGTCAAAATGCCGTTTGGCCTCCACGGGCATCTGCTACCTTCCAAAGATTAATGGACAGAGTGTTGGAACCTGTGAAAGAGTTCGCCGTGGCTTATATAGATGATGTCATAATCTTTAGTAAATCGTGGGAGGAACATCTGTTGCACCTTAGAGCAGTTTTAAGTGAACTGCGCAAAGCCAATTTGAAAAGCCAACCCCGCTAAATGTAAAATTGCTCAACTGCAGGTGAAATTTCTGGGGTTTAAAGTAGGCCAGGGCAAAATATACCCGATGCAAGATAAAATTGAGAGAGTTTCTGAATGGGTTAGACCTAAAACTAAAAAGAGAGGTACAAAGTTTTCTCGGGCTGACAGGGTACTACCGTCAATTCATACCTCACTTCAAAATAGCAGCTCCTCTCACTGATTTAACTCAGAAAAAACTTCCTAGGATAGTTAGGTGGGGGATAAAGGAACAGGAGGCTTTTGACTTGCTAAAAGAGAAATTGTGTACTTGTCCCGTGCGGTCAGCTCCTGACTTCTCTATCCCATTCCTCTTACAAACCGATGCTTCAGAAAGAGGAATCGGAGCAGTATTAGCTCAGGAGAAAGATGGGGAAGAACATCCAATTCTGTTCTTAAGTCGAAAATTAAGTAAGAGGGAGCAAAAATATGCTACCATTGAGAAAGAAGCCCTTGCGGTGAAATGGGCTATGCAAACTTTGAAATATTATTTATTGGGAGCTCCTTTTGTGTTAATTACCGATCATGCGCCGTTAGTGTGGCTGAATAGGATGAAAGATGTAAGCCCGCGTTTGACCAGATGGTATTTGTCTTTACAACCGTTTTCTTTCGTTGTCCGTTATAAAAAGGGAAAGGACCACCTTAACGCAGATTATTTTTCCCGACAGGGTCCCTGGTCGGATGATATAAAAGCCCAGACGGCTCACTTGGAAGGGGGGGTGTCCTGTGAGAAGGGAGACGAAGAAAAGCCATTGGAGCAGAGTGTGCCGTCTGGAAAGAAGGAAGAGGAAATTAAAGAACTAAAAGATTTGAGCTTAGAAGAGAAAACGGGCCGATAGGAGAGATAAAGGGTCAGGAGTCAGAGGAAGGACAGCGCGAGGAGTTGGGGGCATGTGCGCGCGAGACCATAATAGAGAAAGAGGGATTATGGGTATCGGAGAATGACAGTTGGAAAGGGGACGTTAATGCGCGAGAGAGGAGAGAGGACAGTTGGGATAAGCAGTTGAGAGAGAGGGAGAGAAGGCGAAGGGAGTTAGATGGAAAACGGGGAGTAGACCGAGGTGAAGAATACCAGTGGTCTGTAACTGTGAAACCTCTGAGATGGCCGGAGACCTCTGAGAAGTTTAGAAAAGAATGGAGGAACGAGAGGTCTCCGAATCCGGTAGCGCAATGGGCTCGTCACCCGTGTTGCGGGACCCAATGTATGGGGCGCGGGTCGGTTACTCGCCATTATTTCTAAAGTCTCCTAATAGTCAAGTTCCTTTAGTTAATGTTATTTATGAAGAAGTTGAGCCACTAGATGCTGTATCGAATTCATATCCACAGTTAACCCCGCAAACAAGAGGTCATGTTTTGTCTGTACCTGAGTTGGTGTTAAATAAAAATCCTTTTGATGTTCCTTACCAAGAAGCCTCTGATTTTATAATTGACCCGGAATCGCGGATGAAAGAAACTGAACCCTCACAGGGTCTCATAGGACATTTTCCTCAATCACTAGCACAGTGAACCCTCCTGGCCAGTACACACACCAGATTAAGCAAGGGCAGTGTAGCTAAGTGATCGGTGGGTCCTCTCTGTGGTGGTCCATAATCATCACAGGTCCAATACACAGCAGCCAGGTTGCTGTCTGAGGAGGGTCACAGGGATCACATAGCCCCTACGTTACACAGCTCCTCCGCTGCCCATCTATTCCCAGGTACAAATCAAAGTGCTGCTTCCGACATGCCCTCTAATTTTCTTCCTGGCTGCTCAGGGCTCTTTCTCATGTTCATGTGCACGATCATTTTGAAATAAATTCCTGGCTTGTGAACATTTGGTAACTTATGCAGAACTCTCTTCATCTGGAACAGGGGTCCTCAACCTAAGGCCCCAGGGCTGGATGTGCCCCTCCAAGGTCCTGAATCCAGCCCCCGGGACCAATTACAATCCCCCACCTACCCCCTGCTTTGTGAGCAAGCCAGCCTCCATAGCTGCTTCTATTGCTGAGGCAGTTCAAAGCAGTGGGCTATGTTGTTTCTCCCATTCCCCCCCAACTACCGCCCAAATGATCAGCATGCTGCCTAGTGGGGCATTCAAAGTGGGAGGGCTACAGCAAGGTCCCCCACTCCCCCCATCCACCGCCCAGATGGTCGGGGCGCCGGGTGCAGCCGAGCAAGGCAATTTAAAACAGGAGGGCTGCGGCAAGGTCTCCCACTCCCTCCACGGCCCTGAGGCCCCAGCCCTGCTCCTCCTCCACCCTGCCCACCTGCCTTCCTTGTGTGGCTGCCACCTGTGTTATTGTAGATGTGAGGAATGGAGGGGGAAGGCAGAGGCAGCGCAAGCCAGCCTTCCGAGCCAGAGCAGCCATGGCAGGTGACCGAGGGGAAAACGAAGCTATTTCCTATCCACCCAGCCCCCTCTGAGCTGCTGCCTTGCTCTGTGGAGTGAGGGAGGGGAGGAGGGAGCACAGCCATGGCCAGAAGCTGTAGCTGCCACCACCATCACCAGGTTAGAGACCAGCGAGGAGGAGGTGGTGGAGAAAGGAGAGAAGGGAAGAGAAGGCCAACGGTAGCCTGGGCCTGGTTCCTGGGAGGCTGGCGGGGCTGCATTTGTACCCAGTTGGTGATGAGCGGACTGGCGAGCCAAGAGAGCACCGCAGCCTGGCTGGACTCAGCCAGTGAGCGGGCTGCAGGTGGCTTTGGGCATGCCTTCCTGTCTCCCCTCCCTCCTTCCCAGCCCTTGTTCCCTCCCTGCCTCCCTCACTTGCAGCGCACCAAGTCAGGCTGGGCCAGGCCAGGCTGAAAAGGGAGGCAGCTTTCCCTCCAGGGCACAGTGAGGATGTGATGGCCAGGGCACATGGCTGGATCTGCGCGCAGTGGCACCAGCCTTGCTGCTCTTGCTGCAGTTGCTGCTCCTCATCCACCCAGAAGGTGATGAGGGGCCTGAATTTGCCTGGGATGCCACCTCCTTCCCGATACAATGAAGGAAGGAAGGAAGGAAGGAAGGAAGGAAGGAAGGAAGGAAGGAAGGAAGGAGAGCCACTCCAGCCACTGCCACTGTAGGAGGAGGAGGAAGAAGAAGAGGCGCAGCAGAGGGATCCCAGCGGTGGCACCTCAGGGTGGTGATCTGGAGCAGGAGGCATTGCTGGGGCCCTGGAGACACAATGATCATGGGCCAATCGTGGGGGCTCCGCCCACTTGCCCCTCCCTCACTCCTTTTTCCATGTTGGCCTTTATTTGTTTGTTTGTTTGTTTGTTTGTTTGTTTGTTTACTTATTTTTGGACTGTTGTCCGGTGGTGTCTGGGGGGTGGTAGACCGACCCACTGTTTGAAAACTTTGAGGACCCCTGATCTAGAACTTGATTGGCATGGGAGCACCTTGATGGAATTTGGAAAATCTACAAAGGATTTTGCATCTGTGGGCTTTAAGTCAAACATTGTTATATTCTATTTTCCCATCTTTATCTTCGACATCAGCACACAGAGCAAAAGACTAGAAATGTGCTGGGAAAGGAAACCCTTTCTATGAACAAACAGAAATGGCTTTCCTAAAGATGGATCACTTCAGACTGGGCTGTGGTTTTTTAAAAAATTAAGAGGAGGACATAATATACTGTACATGCAAAGTAGAATGGACAAAGGGAGACATAGAGGGGAAAAAGAAAGTGTCTTCCTTCCTTCCTTCACTACCTTTCCAAATGTGTGGCACACCCATTGCCTTTCCTGACAGTAGCGCAGGGAAAAAATTGACAGAGAAGGAGACAGGGAGAGGGAGGGAGGGAGGAGGGAGGGGGAGGGGAGGGGGAGAGAGAGGGAGGAAGGAAGAGGGAGGGAGGAAGAGAAAGAGAGGGAGAGAGGGAGGGAGGAAGAGGGAGGAAGAGGGAGAGGGAGAGGGAGAGGGAGAGAGAGAGAGAGAGAGAGAGAGAGAGAGAGAGAGAGAGAAACAATACATCTTATGGTGCAGAATGTTGTTACAACATTCTGCACCCTGGTCAACTTGTAAGCATTTTCCCCAAAAAGGGGGTAGAGAGGAATGACCTTGTACATCAAGTTGGAGAAGAAGGAGAAGATAATTAATAACCAAAGAGGGAGGGTGTGTATTTTGGCAGTTGGCTTTAACTCAATTAAAAAAAAACTTATGTTGAACTCATGGGTTTTTTTTTTAACCAGTTGTCACGTTGTAGTAAAGAACATATCATTTTGTTCATTCTTTAACTGCTTGGTCTATTATGTTTATGTCAGAAAGGAAGCCATTTATTTAGAACATGAGCAAGCCCGGGCAAAGACTAGTCACAGGTACCCAAAGCACTAATGCTTCTCACCCTTTCTTGGCAAAATATTCATGGCCCAGAACAGAGAAGGAAGGCTGGCCAATCTCTTCGTCTCTGTTTCTAAGGTTCCCAAAAAGATCACAGATGTCTTGGGAAAGTTTTTGTGAAAAGAGAGCCTTCATGCTGGCACGGGCCTCAAAAGGACAGAATGAGGATAGATGACCTGACCTACTCTGAAGACAGTTTCATCCTCTCATTGTTAAACACGTTGCCAAACAGGGCACCTGTGGTGGCATGGGTAAAAATATTCAAAGCAAAGGGATGTAATAGAAGATGTCATATGTTAGTGGGGAAAAAATCTGCCTTTATCTATACAAAGAGCAACTGTCAAGATGAGAGTGTCCCTCATGAGAGACACTTCAATTGTATGGTGTTTGTGTGTGTGTGGTTTTTAAAATCAGAGTCATAAAAAAATTGCTCAATTTTATTTCCCTTGGGTTTAAAAAAACATGTTTCGACTATACCATTAATTAAAATTAAAGGAAATGAAGCTCACGTAAGCGTAGAATCCAAAAGGGAAATGTGATATTTTCTCCTCATGTGAATTAAGTAACATCTGGTCGTAGATCTATTTAAATTAACCTGGAAAAGGGAACTGCAATACTAGGAAGCATAGGATGGAAAGGCTGTTCTCATTTCTCATATATAGTCATCTTTCATATGTGGATTTGCTTGGAATGCTAATTGGCAGTTTTGCATTTCAGTCTCCTGTTCAGATGTTTCTTCAAAAGCATTTCCAAAGTAGATTGACATACTATTCATTTCTTTTTTATGCTGCAGTGGTATAACACTTCCACATACCATTTTCCCATTTCCCCTCCTCCATTATTGATACCACTTACTTGAGAATGGAATCAACTTTTCTGACCAACAGACAGATTTCCATTTGCTGTCTCAGCTGTTTTCCAATGAATTTGGGAGCACCCACTGCAATTGTGTCATCTTTTTTTTTATCTTGTTGATGTGGCACCATTTTGTCACCTGGTTTGGAAGATGTGTCATGTGATATGCCTATCATGTTACATTATCCCTCCCCATGAATAATCTGCCTGCCACTCCATGACTGTCACATATTCTGGAATGCCATTCTTTGTTTACAGACTTTGTGAGCACCACTAAATTCTGAAAGCAGATGATACCTCCAGCTAAAGCCTGACTCAGAAGCAAAGTGTGCTCTCTCTTGCTCTTGTTCTCTCTTGCTCTTGTTCTCACTTGCTCTCTCTCTCTCTCTCTCTCTCTCTCTCTCTCTCTCTCTCTCTCTCTCTCTCTCTCTCTCTCTCTCTCTCTCTCTCTCATTGGAAGAGGCAGAAAAATCTAATTCTTAAAACCTGAAATACATAGCATGCTGTAGTTCTTGTGTACTGCTGTTCATCCAAAATAAATTCAAACTTAGTGGCTTATCTTCTATTCACCCCTACAATTTTGACAGTTTTAAGGCAAAATGAAAGGTATAATTAACAACAACAACCCCCCACTCACCCCTGTCAACTTAAACATGTAGTACTACTGTCTCAGCTCACCATTTTGTAGTGAGTTGAGTTTTTCCAGACAGGAATGTCACTTTCAGACACTTTCTAGGCAGAGGAATCAGAAGGTGAGTTGGTTCCAGGAACAACAGTTGAGAACTGCAGTTCAGGGGAAAATAACCGTGGCTTTTCCCCTTCCTTGGGCTCTGATAGCAGTAGTGTCCACAGCAAACTTTTCTTTTTTCTTTTTTTTGCAGGAAAATAGTCCTCTAACTGAAGTCCTATTCAGCAGCAGAAGCTGGCAAAAATGAGGATATATGACACAGTTTCCACTAGATGAGAACTCACTCAGCCTTTTCCCTCATTGGCTGTGCTGATTAGAGATTCTGCCAGTTGTAGTCCAAGAATATCTGAGGCCCCAAACCTGGGAACCACTGGGATAGTTCTTTTCTAGGAACTGGCCAGCACAAAAACCAAACCCACCTTTCACTCAAGGCAGCAATAAGACTGTGCTGAACAAGCAAGCCTCTCCTACTGTTAGACAGAGTAAGCCAACAGCCCAAAGACATATGTTTTGGGTGTCAGGCAAGAGCAGCAAATGGTGGGCTGTTGAATTTGCTGTTTCAAATGCCAAGGATGGGAAGACGTGTTGATAGGTTTACTGAGATATAATGCATCTTGAGTTAGATGGAGTAGGTTTTCTGAGATATGATGCATCTTGAGTTAGATGGAGTGGCAAGAAGCGCCATTTTTTGAAACACGTCATAATACTGTAGTGTCCCTGAGCAGATTATTGTCATATCAGTAAACAACTTATATCATGTGTATCAAGAGAGCAGGACTTGTGTCCTTGCAGATAGTTTGGACCAAAACCTCCATCGGCCCCATCTAGCTGGCAACTACCTGTAATAATGTAGCATCATTAAGTCAAGGCACCTGGCAGCTTGTATGCTACTTCTACTCTGGTGGATTTGGGGGGGGGTGTTTTGCTTGTTTGTTTTTGTTTGCTTGCTTTTAATCCTTCCCTTGTGCATTTAACTCAGCACAACCCCTTGGTAATCAGCCTTTTATATACAAAGAGTTGTTCACCTTCACCGTGATGAGCTATTAGCTGTTGTTGAAATGTGAGGAAGGGTCTAATGCTCAGGCAACCAACTGGAACATAGGCCATTAGGGAATGATTCTTCCAGAGCAATCTCTTCCCTGCTGTACAAACATCCCCCCCCCCCAAGGCACTACATGACATTGGAAGGACAGAGAGAGAGAGAGAGATCAGAAATAATGAGAAAAGGTGCCGTGCCATAACTTGACATATTTCACCCAAAAGAAACCTCCCTTTCACAGATCTTTTGTGATACACCCAGATGACACCCAGAGGGTAAGAAACATATTGTACAGAGTGTTCCAAAGTACCATTTGGAATACTTATTAAAAGGGGAGGGTATAATCGTCTTTAGAAAAATATATGCCAGTCAAGCTGTAGATGTAGGTCTTCATGGGGCAAGAGGAGGGGGTTGCAGCAGAAGGCTAAAGTTAGCGCTTATAATTATACAGCACTCCAGTTATTTACCTTCAAGGCACTTCAATCACCACCTTCCCCTAACTGAAGGATGCATCCAGAGTAAAATTACAAGATAAAAGGCTGGTGAGAAGAGTGTCTTTTTCTTTGTGCCCTGCCTTTGTGACTTTGGGCAGGTTGTTTTATCCCATTGGCCCTAGTCCAGCACAGTTAGATGGATGTAAGCCCATTGTAATCGGCAAGCTTAAGCAAGCTTAACTCTGCTTTGGACTGTAACCTAAGTAAAAACAACTATTTGGATTGAGACCTCAGCTCTATCAACTATTTATTTCTAGCCTGCCCTTCCTCTGTAATTCTGTAGCGTATCTGCATGCAGACAAGAGTGGAAAACCCAATTATGGAAACATTTCACATTTGTTTTCTCATTTATCCATGCAAAGTCATGACTGTGCATTAGACTCCATAATATCATTGACATTTGCAATCAGTGGCCTTGCTTTCAGGCACTTTAGTTCCCCCCCCTTAAAAAGTTATGATCCCTAAGCACTGAAATGACTAATTAAGTATTATTTCTTAAAGAAAAGTTTTGGTTTGAAATGAAATGTTCTCAGGATAAATCTCTTGGAGTGACTTTTTTGATGAAAAGCTAAACAGAGATCTGTCCAATCTTAACACCTCCCCTGGAAAAGGAAAAAAAAAATTGTCCATTTAAATTAAATAAAATCATTTAAAATATTAAAATCCTTACTTACATATCCACACCTGTATATCCAGAGACCAGAAAAATAAAGATGGAAAAATATCAGCTAGTGAAAGAATGAGAGGAAGGAAAGGAATTTATCAAGCACTTTTAGTAATGGAGAAAATCTATTAGCAGGTTGGTAGTAGCATGTTCAACACTGGATCCAGTGTCAAAAGGAAAAGCATGCAAGACTGTGTCATTAGGGAGTCAGTAAGCCAGGCATCTAAAGGCTGCTGCTTTGTAGACATGTAGCTGGCTGGATAACTCAGTGGTTGAGGTATCTGGCTGTAGAGCCAAAGTCTGGGAGTTCAATTCCCCACTGTGTCTACTACAAGCAGAGCCAGCCTGTGTTGCCTTGGGAAAGCTGCACAGCCCTAGGAAGTCTCCAGAAGAAGGGAATGGTAAACCACTTCTGTTTATTTCTATCTAGACAAAAGGCCACCCAAAGTTGGAATGAACCTGAGGACACACAATTATTATTCATAGTTTCTCACAAAATACCAGAACTAGGGGAGATACACTCAAATTGAGGGCTGGGAGAGTAAGAACAGACAAAAGAAAATATTTTTTCACCCAGCGCATTGTTAGTCTGTGGAACTCCCTGCCACAGGAGGTGGTGATGGCATCTGGCCTGGATGTCTTCAAAAGGGGATTGGACAGATGCCTGAAGGAAAAATGCATCATAGGTTACAAACCATGATGGAGATGTGTAATCTCCAGGCTTAAAACTGGGGTACTTCAAGGGCCAGAAGCAGGGGAGTGGTATCAGGAGACAGAGATCTAGTCTCGTGCACTCCCAAATGCATCTGGTGGGGCCACTGTGAGATACAGGAAGTTGGACCAGATGGGCCTTTGGCCTGATCCAGCATGGCTCTTCTTATGTTCTTATGTTCATGTTGATGACACATGATTAAATAAAATTACGGTCAAGTCAGAAAACCATGTAATGAATAGAGATGGGCACGACTCAAAAATGGTGTTTCGTTTGTCGTTTCGTCGTTTAGGGGTCCATTTCGGTTCGTTTTCGTTTTTGTGACGATTTTTGCAAAAAAAAATCATTTTCGTTTTGTTAGGTTTTTTCTAAAAAATTGCTGTTTCGTTAGCATTCTTTTTAGTCCAATGTATCTGCTGCAATGAAAGCGAAAAACACGGCAAATTTGGTCATTTCGTTTTCATTTTTGTTTTGTTTTAAAAAAAATTGTTTCATTTTCATTGCGTAACGAAATGAAAAAACGAAAAATCACTCGTTTTGTGCCCATCTCTAGTAATGAATGTACTCACCTTTTGATTGTCCTTTAACATATCACAAAATAGATGTGTGTCGTTTCCCCACCACCACCACCAAAAAAAGGCCTCTTTTCTAAGTTATACATAGACTAAATAGCTAGCCATTCACACTGGCTGGATAGCGCAGTGGTTGAGGTATCTGGCTGCAGAGCTGGAGGTTGGGAGTTCAATTGCCCACTGTGTCTCTTATGAGAAAAAGCCAGCCCATGTTTCCTCGGGTGAGCAACACAGTTCCAGGGCACCCCCAGAAGAAGGGAATGGGGGAAACCCTGAAAATGAGTCAGCAGAGGTCAGCATTGACCAGGCAGCATGAGAAGATTATTATTTGTGGACATGAATAAGAATTTATTTAATGTTAACTACTTCCTTTTGAAGCAGCTATTAGTAACTTCATTAAACTATGTAACACGGCCAGTTGACTGTTCATTGTTCATTCCTTTCTTTGCTGCAATTATTTTCCACTCAGTTGACTCTCTTCTCTTGACTACTTTTCCCAGACCATTCATATTATTGCCTGTGCCCTGCATGTTGTTCACAGACATGCATTGTTTCTGGACTTATAACAATATAAACAATATAGCAATAAAATAAGTTTTGGAAAGCATCCTATAAATCAGTGGTGGCCAAACTTCGGCTCTCCAGATGTTTTGGACCACAACTCCCAGAATTCCAAGCCTGTATTGCCAATGACAAAGGACTGTGGGAGTTGTGGTCGAAAACATCTGGAGGGCTGAACTTTGGCCACTACTGCTTTTAAATCATCTGGTCCAGCCCCTCTGAAAGAGGCCCAGTGGGCAATCAAACTTCCAATGTCTGGCTCCAAAGCCAGAGACCTAAACGGTTGTTTTGTTTCTAGCCTCTCTTTCCTTTTCCAAGGGTGGGAATGAGAAGGAAGACAGATTACAGGAGATTTCCAACTGGCACTCTATTTTTAGCTGTGCAACCTCACTGGTAGGTGCCCATGCCATTAGGAATGATGGGGGTTAAAGCCCAAGACCTCTATGAACCACCATGTTGTTAAAAATCTGTTCATTCTCTTGTACGCTATACACCAGTGTGGAGCAGGGCACAGCAGTAGAGATGGGCACGAAATGAACTTTTTTCATTTCCGTTATTTGTTATTCATTTCGGTGATTACCCTCCCCTGCCCCACAGTGCAGTCACTCTGTGGCTGCCTTGCACCCTGGGCAATGCCCGCCGCTGCCTTTGCAACCTCCCTGCATACCTAGTCTATACTGTGTCTCTGCCAGCATCCATTTTTTTTAGTGTTTTCCCTCTGGTCTGGGCCGTTGGGGGATGCCAGCGCACAGAAATGCATTAAAAATCATGCAAAAAGCGGGTAAAAATGAAAAACAAAAACCGAATAAATGAAAATGAATTTTTTCAAAAATTCACGAAAAACAAAAACATACCAAAATGGACCCCTCAACAAAAAATGAAAAACCAAAATGCCATTTTTTTCAATTCGTGCCCATCTCTACACAGCAGTCCAGGCTGGTTGGCTGGTGGTGGGCCCTGCAGCCCCAGAAGTTATTTTCCCAAGCAATGCCTGTTGGGTACAGAAGCTCTTCTGTCATCCAAGAGGCAGTGCATCTCATGGAAGAGCAAGTGAGGGATTGCTCTGCCTGGCATTTAGAAATAAATGTACTTCTAAATAGGTAAGGATTGAAGCAACTGCTTACAAAAACAGAAATCCTGATTTTAGAATTATATTGGCAATCACATCTGTGCTGATGAATGTAAGTCTGTCGAGGAGGTTTTGTATGCCTTTATCCTTTAAGTGCCTTATAGTGCAATAGAATATGTTTGCATTCTAAGCAGGCTTGTTCTTCAGAAAGGAAAAAAACAGGCTTAATTTCCTTCACAGCAGCAGTTAATTCACTTGGATCTATTTTGCACATCTAGCCATTGAGTAATTTATATCCATCTGCTTCACGGCAAGTCGTGTAATTTTTCCTGCTTCTGAAAGGCATTTCACCTTTAACTCCTGATCGGAGGACTCAGTGAACATCTCGTGTAATTCTGTGTTAATGTGAAACAAAGTCCCAAGTCATCAGTTGATACCTATATTCAGTTGCTGTTTCTGTTTGCAGCACAAAGTAGAGTCTAGATTTTTACCATGTTGCTGGAATCTGACCTTAAGCTGACATATCTGCCAACCCGTGAGATTAAGTGGAGATCTCCGGTTTTGGTTAGTCAGAATTAATGACTGCCAAAAATAAGACAGATCCCGGATGTTTTGCTTTACTGAGGCAAAATTTTAAATAGTGTGCTCCTCCCATTCTGTGCACAGAAGCCAACTGAATTCATAGACAAATCCCACTTCTACTGTGGCCATAGAAAAAGTGTGACATGGAAATGGAAGACAGCAGGCTAGATTTAGGGGAACCCACCATGTGGCACACACAGCTCAGTTGTGGTACCTTTGGATCCTGTCTTCTTGCTATTGGGGCAGAGTGTATGAGGAATTCATTGTGGCTTCCCACTTTTTACAGTGGTACCTGTTTATCTACTTGCATTTACATGCTTTCGAACTTCTAGGTTGGCAGGAGCTGAGGCTATTAGCAGGAGCTCGGGCCTCTTCGTGGCACTGGGATTCAAACTGTCGAACTGCCAACTTTGCAGTTGACCATTTTTGAAGCCTTAGTCTGCTGAGCCACCACGTCCTTATCTTCCTCTAATCTAATCTTCCTCTAACTAATCTTCTAATTATGCAGTGGATAAAACAATTCTATCAGGAACCTACAGAGAAGAGTAGTTATAAATCTCCCCACAGTAGAACACCCATTATGGGTTAGTTCCTAAACTGACACTTAGTACATTCACTCAAAGACTCTGTTCATGAGAAATAATAAAAATGTATTGGTTGCTTACAGTTTGAACACTTCTGCTTATTTGGGTAACCCTATTCACTGATTCAGTCCTATTTTTAACTTATACACATCTTAACATTTTGAACATATACAAATATACAGTAGGACCTCCTTATCTACGAGATCAATATCTACTTCTCCACAGTTTGAAAACAGGTTTTTAAATAATTTAAAAATCCAGAAAAAATATTTTCATGTGTACTACCAAAAATGGCCACTAGAGGCAGCCAAAAATCATGGTACTAAATAAGTAAAGAATATACAGCATGAGCTCTGGCACCCTCTGGTGGTCACTTTTGGTAATGCTGTGAAAATACTTTTTTCTGATTTTTCACTTTTATCATGCTATGTACCTAGTATTCATTATTATCCATGGTTATCCATATCCACTGGGGGGGGGAGACTTGGAACTCCAGCATATATGGTGGTCCTACTTTACCATTATATTAATGAACTATTCCTCATTGATATAGTAGCCAGGCATGTGTTTTAAAAGCCTGATCTGTCCTCTTTTTAATGAGGTTGCCTGTGCTCCCCAAATTAGCAAAAGCTCCAGGGGTTCCCAACTGTCTACAAAATGGTTCCTAAATGACAAAGCACAGTCCAGGTGTTGTCAGAAGATTGGCAATTGTGAGCTCAACAAGTTGCAACATGCACAGCCGTCCAAAGAGGGACCTGAAGGAAGCAATGTGTTAAAGAATGTTATTATTTTTGAGAATGTTCAGCAAGAGCACAGAATCAAAATTCACAACCATGGTTCTGCTTTTGTCGGCTTTTCTGTTTTATACAAGCCAATACGATTAGTGCATAATGACGGTGGACAACAGAAAACAGAGCTTCTCATTTTAATAAAAGAAAACAATAATGATAAAAATAAAAGCGTCAAAAAGGTTTTTCTGAGTGAATCATTCAGGATGCCAAAGGAAGTCTTCACATTTATACTTAAAAGGCTGAGCAAGCTGCCTATTGTATTTATTTATGCCATCATAAATTAACTATGATTGCTATAATTCACACACTGCAAGCAGAGAAATTAAACCCTTCTTATCCAAATAAGGTCAGTGAATAATACTCTTGGTGAACCTGCTGCTATAACAAGCCACAGACATTTCTTAAGATATTCTCTTTCTAAATAAGGGTGTATTCCTATGTAACAAAGACAGTTGAGAGCCAACTGAGGTGAAGCAATAGCAAAGACCTGCTATAGATTTTAAAATGATATTCCTATATTCTGATAGCTGTACTACTGTCCCTCATCTTGACCTAACTTTGTGCCTCATTGGGGTTTTGTTCATGGGTTGGAGGAGATTTGGATCTACTATAACTCAGCTTCTCCTTCACCCTGTGGCTTTCCCCTCACCCCATCCACTTTTTAAAAGTCTTTGGTACTGATTAAATGGCAGTCTTGCTAGGAGATTTTCTGCTGGGAAGTCTTGCCACCATGAGCAGGTTCCACCTGGCACAAGAGCTACTGTACTAGCACCAGAGGCTTCTGCTGACTCCAAACACGCTACAATTGGCATATAATGAAAGTGGGATGAAAAAGAAACCAGGATATGGGAGAAACTTCCTCATCAACCCATCTGCATTGTCTTGTTCCACTGTTCACATTTTTCATGGAAAGCATAGTGTTCTTTGATAGCAAACTGAACCTTGTTGTTATTGTTGTTGTTCAGTCATTCAGTCATGTCTGACTCTTCGTGACCCCATGGACCAGAGCACACCAAGCCCTCCTCTCTTCCACTGCCTCCCAGAGCTCGGTCAAACCCATGTTGGTTGCATTGATGACACCATCCAAACATCTATTTCTCTTCCATCCCCTATTCTTTTTGCCTTCCACCTTTCCCAACATCAGGGACTTTTCCAAGGGCTCCTCTCTCCTCATGAGGTGGGCAAAGTACTGGAGCCTCAGCTTCAAAATCTGTCCTTCCAGTGAACATTCAGGATTGATTTCTTTCAGGATGGGTGGGTTTGATCTCCTTACAGTCTGGGGGATGCTCAAGAGTCTCCCCCAGCACCACAGCTCAAAAGTGTCAATTCTGTGGTGATCAACCTTCTTTATGGTTCAGCTCTCACTTCCATATATCACTACTGGAAAAACCATAGTTTTGACTATTTGGACCTTTGTCAGCAAAGTGATGTCTCTGCTTTTTAAGATGCTGCCTAGATTTACCATTGTTTTCCTCCCAAGAAGCAGGCATCTTTTAATTTCATTGCTGCAGTTGCCATATGCAGTGATCAAGGAGCCCAAGAAAATAAACTGAACCTTACATATGTTTTAATCCAAATGGATTGCATTTCTTAGGAGAAAAAACAGCTGTGGGGTGGGACAATTAGAAAAAATAAAAATCAAGATTGCCAAGCAATCCGTTTGCAGAAACAAATTTCTGTGACCGGTTAATACTACTGTTAGATGACTACAAGATTATAAATATGGTGAGCATTTGAGTTGTCGAGAACTAGTGGTGGTGGTGGGGGTTTCCAGGTATAAATCTGTGCATTCAAGGACTGAGAGATAAAAAGTCTCCAAAATCTGGTCATTTTCTCAAAATGACTTATTAGATCTAACAGGAATATACCAGATATACCAGGAATTACTGGCATATCAAGATGATGAGATGCAGATTTAAGGCAAAAGGTATCAAGATATCAGGTCACAGTTTCTCCCTTCCCTATAGAATTCCTAATACATAAGTTATCTTTACAGGTATGTGCCTGGAATCCTAGCCAGAGAAAAGCATCAGAGAGAAGGATGAAGTGCAGCTGAAAATGAAGGGGTTTGTGTCAAGCGTGAAGTGCCTCAATGGAAAATTGTTGCCTCCTGAAGTGGTTCTCTATCACAAAAGAATAATAGTTTGAATCTCAAGTACCTTAATACAGGAGGTTGTATATGGGTTAACTGCATGTATGCATAGCATGGACTGGCCTACTTCTTTCCTTGTATCTGGACATCTGTACAATTGCTGGGCCCTTTGGATGTTTGTTATTGAGGAGGTACCTTTTGTCATTTCTGAACATAAAGGCTGTACAGGACAGATAATGAAACATATCAGACAATTTCAAAGATGGTGGGAAAATGGTGCTGACAACATGCTGCCACTTGAATCATTAAAGCACTACATTGCGTTAAAATTAAAACAAGGGACATATGATCTACAGCAGTAGTTATCAACCTGGGGGTCCCCAGATGTTCCTGGACTGCAACTCCCAGAAACCCCTTCCATCACAGTGGTGGAGGCTTCTGGGAGTTACAGTCCAAGAACATCTGGGGAGTGGGGACCCCCAGGTTGAGAACCACTGATCTACTGTCAGTAGACTATGCTATACAACATGTCTAGATGTCCATTTGTTTTGACAAAGTCATTAGAGCTCCATCACAGTTATATATGAAATTGTCCTGGCTAAGTATCCCATGTTCCTTAGGAGTGTGCATTTGGGTTCTTTCAGAAGGTACTTCTTTCATTTTTAAATTCCTGTGTACCAGCCATTCTGTTTTATCTGAAAAAGAAGACTTTGTTTGTGTTTCTCCATTTTGATTTCTCTATTCCTGTTTTATGAAACTCCAAAAGACTACTCTTAAAAAGCAAGATGAAGGCAATGCAGAATTGATCTACCTCAAAGCAGGCAACAGTATGTGAGAAGAAATAATTGTCAGGACAAAAACAAGAAAAGAGTGCAAAGTGTGCCTCAACAAGAACAACCACCCCTAGGATGAAGCTAGACATTTAGAGACATGTGGATTTCCTTTGATAACCATTAACGTTTTTTCCTTGAATGGTGGTATTTCCTCAAGGATGCATACCCCAGCAGTCAAATTTGCCAGGTAAACTGGTGCTTACCTTTCAACCGCCCATCACAAAAGAAAGCACGGCTAAACTATATTGCACAGATATTGGATGGGGGATACTTGGCTGGAGAATAGTACCTGTGAAAGGGATCTGGGAGTCTTGGTGGACCACAAATTGAACATGAGTCAGCAGTGTGATGCGGTGGCCAGGAAAGCCGATGTGATTCTTGGTTGCATCAACAGAACCATAGTATCTAGATCAAGGGAAGTGATAGTACCACTCTATGCTGCTCTGGTCAAACACCACCTGGAGTACTGTGTCCAGTTCTGTGCGCCTCAATTTAAAAAGGATGTTGACAATCTCGAGCAGGTGCAGAGGAGGGTGACCAGGATGGTTGAAGGTCTGGAGGAAATGTCTTATGAGGAATGGCTTAGGCACTGGGAATGTTTATCCTTTCAAAAAGAAGGCTGAGGGGGGATATACTAGCTATGTTTAAATATTTGAAAGGATGTCACTGGTTTGTTTTCCATGGCTTCAGAGACTAGGACTCGGGGCAATGGTTTCAAACTGCAGGAAAAGAGATTCCATTTGAACATTAGGAAGAACTTCATGACAGTTAGAGCTGTTTGGCAGTGGAATATGCTGCCACAAAGGGTGGTGGAGTCTCCTTCTTTGGAGGTTTTTAAGCAGAGGCTGGATGGCCATCTGGTCGGAAATATTGTGATGGGGTTCCTGCATGGCAGGGGGTTGGACTAGATGGTCCTTGAGGTCTCTTTCAACTCTATGATTCTATGATTCTATGAAACTTAAAATAGAGCAAGTTCAGGTGCTATGACAAACTGACATCTTTCACCATTTGCGAGAGCACCATTTCACTTACGCATTAAAAATAATGACTGAAATCTTCTTGCCAGGTTCCACAGGTGTAACACAACCTATGTGACTTTTGGAGACAAACTGTCTCAAGTTCAGACATTGTCACAAGTATCTATTGCATGCTGAGCTCTGCACCTTAGGGTGCAACGGGCAAGGACCATTGTGATTTCCTAACTAGAGGCAATTTGCCTACTCCAAAAGTTATGCCATTTGCATAGCCATGCATTTTGGCCATCATCTGGCTCAGTGGTTCTCAACCTGTGGGTCCCCAGATGTTCCTGGACTTCAACTCACAGAAATCATTCACTGTGTTGGAACGGGTTTCTGGGAGTTGCAGTCCAGGAACATCTGAGGACCCACAGGTTGTGAACCACTGATCTAGCTCAACCCTGAGTTATTAGTAGGGTAAAATTAGACAAAGAAATCCCATGGATTTTGGATCATTTGTGGCAAGGTCTGATGTGAGCCATTGTCCATTCATCACATGATGCATGGGAAACTGTAACTCACTCTGTCCCTGCCCCATGTTCAAGATGGACCTGTCTGGTCCAGTGGTTCAACTACTCTTTTTGGGGCGCAGGCTGCAGCGAATCTTGTACAGACAGATAGGCTGTCTTTAGGGACATTGTTCCCAGGAAAGCCACTCTTTCCAGCATAATCAGGCTCAAACCTTTCATCCCAAGCAGAAAATCCTAAATAGAATCAGTAGAGTTTTTTTAAAAAGTAAACAGGAGGATTTTAAACACATTCACCATTTCAAATGTCACAAACTCAATCTGACAAACTATGGATTATGAGATTAGGAATGGCTTCTGCCTGTAATCTTTTTCCTCTCCTTCCCTCTGTCTTTCTCTTATCACAGTGTAATACCTTACTAAACCACCATGACCCATCATATTATACCAGGAAATGGCAATCTGCCAACAAACATGGACAGGAAGCCAGGGTGTGACTGGAAAGAGCTCAACATTGAAACAAGATGGTATAAACATGAAAGAGAAGTGGAGTTGGATTTCAAGGCAGAAGAGGGAATGTTTGAGGCAGTGAGAGAAATGCAGAAGAGCCTTTACCAAAGGATCAGAGGACTATGAAACTGAAACGCAACTTAATTATAGGTCGAGGTAGGGATGTCAAAGCAAGAGAAAGAGATTATAGATTTATAAAAGCTGAAATGTCGCAACATGTTGCTAGTTGTACTTCGTTGTTCTAGCTTTGATGAGGTTGCCCTACTTTTGGCTAGTGGTATTTACAACAAGGTCTTTTCTGTCCTGGTCAGTTCTGATTTGCTGAACTATATTATTTTAAGAAGCTTCCAGAAACCTCTTAAATGAAGAGAGCATGCATCATCATGCATCATCATCATCATCATCATCATCTGGAGAACACAGCTGCTAGGTGCTAAGCTGGAGTTGGCCTTCTCCAATGATCGAACTCTTTCCAAGAGCCTAGGATGACTGGATATATCTTTGTAGAATATATGCTGTTCCTAATAATGCCAGCATTTGTAGTGCTGAGGGTTTCCAGATGTTGACCCAAGTCTTTTGGTATTGCACCCAAGGCACCTATTATTATTGGCATTGTTTTTGCTGCCTTATTCCATAGTTTTTCTAGTTCTATTTCTAAGTCCTGATATTTGGTTATCTTTTCTAACTCTTTACTGCTGACTCTTGTGTCTCCTTGTATTGCCACATTGATGATTTGAAATTTGTTTTTATTTATTTATTTATTTATTTATTTATTTGTTGTTGTTGTTGTTGTTGTTGTTGTTGTTGTTATTAAAATAACTCCACAAGAACAACAGAATAGCTTCTAGGTAATAACACCCTATGACCTGAGAAAATAATGATGTTACGCTCTCAGGTTTGAGTCTAGTATCAGTATTTTGAGTGGATCCTTTTATGATAGTTACGTATCCTATGGCAGGAGACAGAGATGCAACACTGGGTTATTATATTCCTAATACCAGTAAAATAAGAGCCATAGCATTTAGACTGTGGAAAATACATATGTGAAACCTTGGAAAGATCTATATAGATAAGACTAGATTGTACAAGAGTTTGATCTGATATAATAAAAAATTCCTGTACCCCTTTATTAGGGGTGCATGAGAGTTGCACCTTGGATAATGTGTGGCAAAATAAATCAATATTCTACAAGGCAATTCTAAAAATGGGAAGCAGCCCAAACAAAACATTAAGATCAGCACCAAATTTGGTGTTGTTGATGCTAATATCAGCTGTCAAGATGGTCTACAGGATACCCTCTTGTACTCACTACCATTCACAAAGTGACACCAAGTAGGAATGAATGCCAGAACCTGGTTCCCTTTTTTCAGTAGTAACCACTTCTCACCTAAACAAAAAGCAATTGCCAGGGCAATTTTGCAGGTACAGTATCTATTGATTTGCGCTATCAACATTCAAGCTTCATTGGTACACATATTTCTGTAGAATTTGGCTTTGGGGCTACAGTGGTATCCCTAGATATGTGTATATGTGGAAATATGTCAAAATAAGTCTAAACTGCATTCATTTAATTATCTATATGATTCTGTTTGCATCTTCCTCCCAAAAATTAAGACCCAAGGCAGTGTACAGTACAATTATGAAAGAAATGCCCTCAATATGCCATACATTATAAATATTATAAATATTAACAAGTAATTAAATCAAATCACTTAATGTATGTTTGCAATACAATTAAAAACAAATTTCAGCTTAAAAAGCAATACAGTAACCCTCTGCCTATCACGGGGGTTAGGGACCCACCCAACCCGCAATGACTGAAAATCCATGATATGTGGATGCGGGTCGGGTGGGGCCTGGTGGGTAGGGGCAATCAGATCCCCATGGTGCTTGCTCAGGCTGCTCCAGAACGTCTCGGAGCAGCGCAGTCCAGCGGTGGTGGGGGATCTGATCCCCCGCCGCTGCCCGCCCACACTGCCCCAAGCCTTCTTGGGGGGAGCATGGGCAGGCGGCGTTGGGGAATCTGATCCCCCACTACCACCCGTGTGTGCTGTCCCGAGACTTCTCTGAGCAGTGTGGGTCAGCGGTATTGGGCAGGTACTGCAATCCCATGGTATAGTGGGACTGTAGTACCTGTACCGTGAAATGGTGGGGGGTTAATGTAATTGCTATTGAAGCAAGCAGCACATTCGTTAAAGCTCTCGCCCCTTGCAGTCAGTCAGTTGTCAAAGCCCCAGCTTAAACAGGAAAGCTTAGGCATGTCTTCAGAAGGATATCAAGGACATAGTCAATCTCCCTCTTCTCAGTAATGTGTGTATCATGGGGGGGGGGGGGCAGGGGCAGCCAATAGGTTCCTTTATCATGTTCTCATTAGCCATGATTCTGAAGATGCTGGGACCTAGAGAAGAGATCCTTTGCAAATCTTAAAGACCAGGCATACCCAGAATATTTAGTTGTGTCCAGAAATGGTAGCTGGTAAAGCTACTGTAATATGGAAGTTATGTATTCCTTGCAATTGGTCCCAGTCAGCAGCCTGGCTGCAATACTTTAGACCAGCTGAAGATTTTCTTTCTTTCTTTCTTTCTTTCTTTCTTTCTTTCTTTCTTTCTTTTTCTTTCTTTCTTTCTCTTTCTTTCTTTCTTAGCCTCACTCAGTTAGCATTACAGTAATACCAGTGGGATTCACATTGGTATAAATGCATAGGAGTGCAGAGTGAAGCAACTAAGGTGATTAAAAAGTATGCCATATTAAAGCAGAATGACAGTTTAGTTTAACTCTCGGTAATTAACAATTCATGAACTTGTGTGTGTGTGTGTGTGTGTGTGTGTGTGTGTGTGTGTGTGTGTGTGTGTGTGTGTGTGTGTGTGTGAGAGAGAGAGAGAGAGAGAGAGAGAGAGAGAGAGAGAGAGAAATCTTAGCATCTTTTGAAAGAGGCAGAGGATGACTCATCAAGCCATAAAATCTGACATGCTGAATTATGAGAAAGCCAGCGCTTAAAATGAGCTATTTTTTTTACTTTTCCCACTGTAAATCATTTGAAAATTATTCCCACTACACCTGTCTCCAAAAGTGAGATTTCACTGCTTCACAGAAAACTTCAGTAAGCACCCTGCTCCTATCTCACCTTTGACCTCTGCCTCTTTGTAATAGGTTGAAGCAGCGGGAAATGCTGTACAGTTCTTAGTGCTAAAATACTTTTTGCTGACATTTCTGAAAGGATATCAGGAAATGTTCTTTCAGGAAAAGTGGTGTATGAATGGCTGCTACCACCGCCACCACGTTCCACCATGGGTGTTATGTTGCAATTTCACACATACACAATCACTTTAGCAGTCTGTGTAAAAACAGCTCTGGAGAGGCAGTAATGAAATGCAGCCAACAGACAGGAAAGCAGAAATACATGTTGCCTAGCTACAGAATGCAATCAGAATCTGGAATGAATCTAAGGCCACAAGCTAAAGAAATGTCACATGAGATTTTACTCCAGTTGCCCAGACCAAAGAAGTGATCATGTGGTACATACTTCAGAGAAGACTTAGGTAGCCCTTGACACACCAAACGTCTTTGCTAGATGGTTGTACAAGTTGTAAAAGAATTTTGAGCGTGCTTCATATTTGCTTTTTGACTGGTTAGTTTTTTGGCTGCAGTGTTCCTGGAAAGTCCCAAAAACTCAAAAGATAAGGTGACCAAGAAGACCACGAGGACTAGATTTGCTTCAGAATAAAACCAAGAGTTTCCTCAAAGCTAAATTTCCTTACGTCAATACCATACAAGTTTAATGTGGAGAGCTTCTAATTTAAAAAAAAAAGGATATGAATGGGACATTCTATTTGATAATGTTCATTTGCATATGAATACTGTAAATGAAAATACACAGATTTTTTTTACTTTTCAAGCTCCCTTACAAATGAACATTGCCAATTTTACCAGATAAATACATTTACTTTTGATTTTGCCAAGTAGGTACATAGGCATTGGTGCTTCATACATTGGTGCTTTTTACTGCCTTGTGCTCCAATGTAGCATTATCACAGAAGATATGTTGTTCAATTTTTAACTGTCTGGGGCTGCCACTTTTTTTCCACTTGGTGTGTTGACTCTGCAAATAACAACAGTGGTTGGGGGTTTACTAAAATAATTGTTGCATTGCTGACACAAGAATGGAGACCTTCTGATTTGCTTATTCTCTCACATTTTCCATGTCAAAGCAGCATACTAGACAACTTAATTCTCTGTCATTTTCTTGCATGTCACCCCTTTAACATACAAGTTTTTCTCTTTTTTAAAAAAAAGGTATGGAGTGTGTTATTGTCATGGTCAATTCTTACTACTGGTAAGAAAGCCCAGCAAAACAGACCATCTGATTTCTTTCTTTCTATCATCTGTTAAGTCAATAAAGTGGTTTTAAAATGTACACAGAGAGAATTCTAAACAAAACAACCAAGGGTACCCGGAGTTTCCATTTCAAGCAAGTGCCTTGTCCATATCCTTTCTGATAATTACATGGGAGATAACCCATACAAATCAGGTGGGGTGCAGAGGTACAGACTAGAGTAATTTCTGTTCTTGGAGCAGTGTGTTTTATTCCCAAGCCAACATAATGACTGCAGCTAAAGGAATATTTTCCCCCAGTGACAACTTGGAATTGGGACCAGGGACAGGGCTCTTGAAATTCTGGGGTGATGTAAGGCCCATCCTGGTCCACCAGCCTCCAGTGATGTTGGCAAGTCCTTGGATCTAAGTCCCATATCTGAGTCTTTGGTACCCAGTACTGACTTCCAAGCCCCAAGTCTGAGCCCCTATTAAAAACAAGCTCTCTGGTGGTTCCTCCAAATACTAATTTGATCTAACCCTTCTTAGTATCCAAAATCAAGTGAGGCTCAGATGCCTACAAGATAGCATGGAGCAGCTGCCACTGTTCCCATAATGTAAGATACAAGTGTGTGAATTGTCCTTTCTTTCTTTCTTTCTTTCTTTCTTTCTTTCTTTCTTTCTTTCTTTCTAGGCACCTCATGACAAGATTTAAAACAGACAAATTGATAAAAGCAGCACAGACTGTGCTAAAACACAGTGGAATTATTTATAGTCATAGAACTGTTTGGTTTAAACACCAGCATAAAATCATGTTGCTCTCTCTCTCTCTCTCTCTCTCTCTCTCTCTCTCTCTCTCTCTCTCACACACACACACACACACACACACACACACACACACAGAGAGAGAGAGAGAGAGAGAGAGAGAGAGAGAAAGTACTAGTCATCAGCCAGCTCCTGAACGCCTGGCTGACTAAAAAAAAAAAATCTGTTCTTACCAGCTGAGCAACCATAAGAAGGGGCCATATTGGCCTCTTTTGGCAGGCAGTTCCACCGCTTGGGAGCAGTTACAAAGAACAAATAACAAAGACAGGACAGCCCTTCCTGCGGCAATGATGTACCCACTTTACCTCAATCTTGGCTGCAGCATACAGGATCAGCCCAAACCTTTTTCCTTCCTCAATCAAAGGACAAGAGGTTGATGTCCTATGCTCCATCTGCAGAAACCACTGGACAGGCAGTTAACTCTTAAGGTTCTTAAATGTCATATAAATGTGTGCTATGTGCTGCAGCTAATTGCAGCTAATTGAGGAGGTAGTGGGATTATCTTGTTTCTGACAAGATGTACCTGTGAGAGGAGCCTTGGTGCATTGTCAATTGGCTGCAGTGAATCACATGAACTAGCATGAACATGTCTAGGCCTTCAGGTATATGTTTACTCAGATGTAATTTCTGCTGAGTTCAATGGTTCTTGCTTAGAGGTAAATGGGCTTACTTTGCATGTCTACTCAGAAGTATTTTAAACTGAGTGCACAGATAGTTTCTCCCTGAAAGCTGACCTACCTTCAGTAAGGTAGTCATGTTAGCCTGTTTCAGCAGTGGTAACAACAGTTAGCCAGTATTACCATACAAAGTGAAACAAACCCCAGTATGAGTCTGACAAATAAACTAATTTCACTCTCAGCTTTCACAGATATAGTTCACTTCTTCAGATGTGTGTGCTTAGGGTTGCATCCAAGTGGCAGTATTCAGTGCCTCTTTCCTTCAAAGTAAGCCCCACTAGATTGGCTTGGGTATTAACTGAAACACTGGTGGTTTGTGATGATTCATAGTTCATGGCTACCCACAGATCATGAACTTTCACACACACACACACACACACACACACACACACACACACACACACACACACACACACACACACACACACACACACACACACACACACACACACAACCACCTCATGGTTCCTTTTGGGAGTGTGTTATGCGGTGGGAAGCTCACTTGCACACAGGCAGCAGGTTCAGTTTCCATGGACAGAGGAGGGTCTGCTACCTTTTGGGATGGCAGTGGTGGTGACAGCAGCAGCAGCAGCAGCAGCAGCAGAGGAGGAGGAAGCAGCTTGAAGACAAGAATGGGGACGAGTAAGGATGGCAGGAGGAAGGGCTGAGCATCCATTTTGCTAGTGCAAAACGAAGCACCAAACCAAGAAATGTTTGGTGCTTCATTTCATTTTGGCAAATTGGGTTGCACAAATGAACAACAAATTAAGCCACAAACCAGCCCAATCTGGGGTGTTTGTGTGTGTGTGTGTGTGTGTGTGTGTGTGTGTGTGTGTGTGTGTGTGTGTGTGTGTGTGTGTGTGTGTGTGTGTGAGAGAGAGAGAGAGAGAGAGAGAGAGAGAGAGAGAGAGAGATTCAGTAGGGTTTCTGTCCATCTCTACTCTCTAGTAAATAGGTTTAAGATTTTACCTTCAACTACAACCCTATTCTCAATTAGGTGGGAGTAAGCCTCATGGAATTCAGCTGGATTTACTTGTCAGTAGACATGTATGGGACACCGCTTTTAGTCTAGTGTTCTTTGCACATGTTATTATTTTATATGCATCGGCAGGAAATTAGGGGGCACTTTATCACACATGCCAATTTTCAGTGGCACAGCACTTCTGGCTGCCTCTCATTTCCCTGTAATTCAATGCAAGCCCTGGGAGAGCAATTTTCTGGCGGCACTGTTTATTAGTATTCGGCCTCCCCATTGCAAAATTGCTACCATGGTTTAGCTGTTGGATCCTGCAGACTCAAGTTGCCCTTTGTGTTCCTTTAACTGGCCAAGCTTGGTTCCTAGCATGTGTTGTTCTGAAAGGAGTGCAAACCTCACTTAAATGAGAACAATACTCTGGGTTTCTACCCACGACATTAATCTCCATATTGATAAAGTGCACCTTCTCAAACATCAGAAGGCATATCGCTTTTTGCTGTGATACAGACATAGAGAAACCAGCATCTATAATGCATCTGAACATCAATGAGTTCATTTTTTCGAATATTACCAGACATATAATTGAACGGCAGCAATCCGATCAAGGGGGGGCGAGAGGGAGAGGCGGGTGTACCACAACTAACCACCAAAGGCTTGGCTTGTACACATAATTCTTTCTACCCTGCCTCCTTTTCAGCTATTGGGTTTTAGCCAGGTGTGAACACCCTTTCTTCTTCAGGACACAGGGAAATAATCTGCATGGCAGTAATGGCCAGGGCTCAACCAGATCCAGTTGGAGCTAAATTCAGAAGTGGATGTAGGCATCACATTTGGCCTTTAGGACTCTCTTTCTGTCAGTCCTCGTCTTTCTTCCTCTCTGCCGAGAGGATGACAAGGAGAAAGCTAGAAATCTCCTCTGACTGCACTTCTGGTTTTTAATTGGGGGCCAAATGCATTTAGAACAGAGGGCATATTTGGCCCATAGTGGTACAGGTTGCTGCCTCTGACATATACTCTGAAATCAACCCTGTAGCAAGGCTTCCCTGCTCAACAAAATCCCATTCTATGAGATTTCAGGGGCAAAACCTGAAACCCTTGCTGGGTCATAGCAGGCCACTTTTTCTGTACTCCAAATGACACAAGGGGTCTTAAGACATGAAATCTCTCCCCAGACCCTTACCCTAATTCCTAGGGGATTGGTGGGGGTATGTGTGCTGACAATGCATATGTGCAATACGCACACAAACAACAAATCCAACCAGCAGCTGGGAATGGGTAAAGTAGATGTGCAAGCCTTAAAGCAACCTAACATTCAAAAAACATACTTTTTTCCTTTTTCAGTGCCACTTGTCCTGAGATGAGATTTCCTTTTTCAGTGCCACTTGCCCTTCCTGGCAACCCAGGGGAGCATCACAATTCCTTGGGACTGCAGCTGGCTCCTTGTGACTAGGCAACCCTACTTACACCTCATGGTTTTCATCATAACATTTCCACACACACACAGCCTACTGTGTGCTTGTCTTGGCTTGCAAGGCCCTAAACAACTTTGTTGTTGTTCAGTCATTCAGTCGTGTCCGACTCTTCGTGACCCCAGGCCTTCCTATCTTCCACTGCCTCCCAGAGTTTGGTCAAATCCATATTGGTTGCATCAATGACACCGTCCAACCATCTACGCCATAGTACGGAAATGGCATTGGTTGCCCTGCATGATGACCTCTTGAGGGAGGCTGACAGGGGTAATATGTCCCTGCTGGTCCTCCTCGATCTCTCAGCGGCCTTTGATACTGTCGACCACGGTATCCTCCTGGGGAGGTTCTCTGAATTGGGGATTGGAGGCACTGCTTTGCAGTGGTTCCATTCCTTCTTGGAGGAACGTCCCCAGTGAGTGCAGCTGGGGGAGATGACTTCAGCCCCTTGGTCCCTCAATGGTGGGGTGCCACAGGGATCGGTCATCTCTCCCATGCTCTTTAACATTTATATGAGGCCGTTGGGAAATGTCATAAGGGGGTATGGAGCTTCGTGTCATCAATATGTGGATGACACCCAGCTCTATATCTCCTTTCCATCTTCTGCAGTAGATGCCGTTCCGTCCCTTGAGCGCTGCTTGGGTGTTGTGCTGGACTGGATGGGGGCTAACAGACTGAGGCTGAACCTGGGCAAGACGGAGATCCTGTGGGTGGGGGCCCCTTATGTCTGTGGTTTGGGAAGCTCCCTTGTATTTGGGGGAGTAACTCTCTCTGCGAAGGATGGGGTCTGCAGTTTGGGCGTCTTGTTGGACCCGGCGCTCACCATGGAGACCCAGGTGGCGTCAGTGGTCCATACCGCTCATTACCATCTGCGGAGGATTGCCCAGCTGTGGGCCTTCCTGGACATTGGGACACTGACCACGCTGCTTCATGCGCTCGTAGTCTCGAGATTAGACTACTGCAGTGCTCTCTACGTGGGGCTGCCTATGAGGTTAATGCGGAGATTGTAGCTAGTGCAGAATACAGCAGCCAGATTGTTAACAGGGTTAAAAAGGTCCCAGCATATTACCCCTGTCTTGGCCACTCTGCACTGGCTGCCTTTCACTACCGCATTGACTTCAAGGTTTTGGTATTAACATACAAAGTAGAGATGGGCACGAATAGACAAAATGACATTTCGGTTTTTCGTTTCCGTTACCGGACCCGATTTGGTTCGTTTCCGTTTGTCGTGACATTTTTCAAAAAACTTCGTTCCGTTTGTTCGTTTATTTGTTTTTCGTTTTGTGTGTGTGTGTGTGTGTGTGTGTGTGTGTGTGTGTGTGTGTGTGTGTGTGTGTGTGTGTGTGTGTGCGTGTGGTGCTTGTGCAACTGTGGCTGGGGGAAGCAGTGGGCTTAATCTTCCTTCCAGCCACTGTGGGGTGGGGGAAAAGAGCTTCCCCAGCAACTGCCTCTCAGCTGCTCTGCACTGGCCTGAAGCCAGCGCCTCTCTGGTGCTCAGCTGGCTTCCCTGCACCCCTGGAAAGGAGGTGCAGGAAGACAGCAAGGAGCAGCTGAGAGGTGGGGTGGGTGGGGAACATAAGTTTCCCATAGGAGAGGGGAAGAATAGTTTAAAATGTCTCCTACCTTGTGCTGGTCCGGGTAGTGCTTGATCGCAGTAAAAAAAAAAAAAAAAAACAGCCAATGACGGTAGCGCTTGGTCAGCAATAAAATAAATAAAATAAAAATAAAATAAAATAAAAGAAGCACCAACAGGGCACCAGGGGTGGTCTGGTTGGCACCCTAATATCTTTAAAAACATAATAAAAAACCCCCTGCTCTGACAGGGCCGCAGGGGCCACGCGGTGGGCGCTGAAAGAAAATAAAAAACAAACAAAAAAAGCCCCACGCTACAGAAACCCGGAAGTGAAAGAAGGGCCCGCCCAGCCCCAGGGGACACACAGTGGGTGCTTGAAAAAATAACAATTATGGGGCCCCAGGCGTGCCCTGGTCAGCACCCTAAAATCATAAAATGAATAAATAAATAAAACCAAGCGTGGACGGGGCCCCAAGGGCGGAGCAGTTGCTTTTAAGAAAAACACACCCGCACTACAGCTCTAGTGCAGGCCAGGAACCCGGACGTAAATGGGTCATCAGGAGGGGGGAAGATAAGTTACAGGGATCCCTCATTTCCCCCACCCCTGGGGAGGGGGGAAGAGAGGGCTCTTTAAACTAATCTGCTCCCGATCACAGCTCTGAGCGCACGCTTGTAGCTCTCATCAGGAGGGGGGAAGAAGATTAGTTTAAAGAGCCCTCTTATCCACCCCACCCCATGGGGAGGGGAAAAGAGGGGGCACTTTAAGCATTTTTCCTGCTCCCGGTGGCAGCGCCGTGCGCCCACTGGGTGCTGTCATCTGGAGGGGGGAGATAAGTTACAGAGCCCCCTCTTTCCCCCACCGCATGGGGGTGCCCCCAAGCCAGCACCTCTCATCTGTGAAGGGGGGGGAGCCACGATCTTTAAACATTTTCTCCACTCCCCATGACAGCGCTAAGTGCCCGCTCAGCACTGTCATCTGGAGGGGGGAAGATTAGTTTTAAAGATCCCCCTCTTCCCCCTCCTCATGGTGTGGGGTGGATAATGGGGCTCTTTAGACTAATCTTCCCCCCTCCCAATGACAGCTCGGCAGGATCCCACTGAAAATTGCCCCGTGGCCCGTGCGGAGCTCCTGCATTGGCCACAGGGCCATTTTCAGAGAGGTCCTGCCGCCCTGCCATGGGCTGGACCCCTTCTCAAATGGCCCGCTTCGCACAAGGGGGCCCCCTAGTGCCAGGCGGGTCATTTTTGAAGGGGTCCAGCCAATGACAGCTCGGCAGGATCCCACTGAAAATGGCCCTGTTGCCAGCACAGAGCATTTTCAGGGTGGCAAGAGGGGGCTCTGATCCAGCCTCCGCCCGAGGAGACAGGATCTCAGCCCCTTCCTTCCCTACTCCCCCATGGAGCCCAACAGCCCTGCGCCGGTGGGCTGTCAAGCTCAATGGTGGAGGAGGGCGGCAAGAGGGGCTGGGATCCGGTCTAGCTCTTTCTCGACTCTGCCCCCGAAGCCGGAAGCCGGAAGACTGGACCAGGAAGGCCAGCAGCAGCACCGGCAGCAGGCAGGAGTGGAGGACTTATCGGGCAGCAAGGCCAGTAATGGAAACGAACAGAACCAAGAAAATTTTCTTGGTTCTGTTTGGTTCGAGCCTGGCCCGTCCAAATAGTCGTTATACGTACCGTTACGTAACGCTAACGGTAACGGATAATGGTAACAACAAATTAGTCGTTTCATGTCCATCTCTAATGCAAAGCCCTAAACAGTTTGGGCCCTCAGTATCTGACAGAACGGTTCCTCCCAAAAAGAACTGCCAGAATCAGTCGGTCAAGCCAGGTGGGTTATCTGCAGATACCGACCCCACGGGATGCCCGGAAAACATCAACAAGGAAACGAGCCTTCTCGGTGGTCGCATCTCATCTGTGGAACGAGGTTCCCCAAGAGATTCGCCTGGCGCCCTCACTACACGCCTTCAAGAAACTGCTGAAAACCTGGCTTTATAGGTTGGCCTTCCCTGACTATTCTGATTCAACCAACTAATATAAATAGGACGCTGTCATTTCCCCCGACTTATGAAAAACTTTTATTAGTTATTTTTTCCCATTTGTTTGTATTTTGAACTCTTAAAGCATTTTGATTTTTTGTATTTGTGCTTATTTGCTTATTTATTCCTTTTATTGTTATGATTTGATTATTTGGTTTGATTGACTAGTTTTTATTTTTATTTTAAGTTGTTTAATCTGTTTTTATATTTTGTATATGTTTGTAAACCGCCCAGAGTAGCTTTTTTGCTAGATGGTTACGGTATATAAATCATTTTGCCTTCAATCTTTCCTAACATCAGGGACTTTTCCAAGGACTCCTCTCTCCTCATGAGGTGGCCAAAGTACTGGAGCCTAAGGTTCAAAATCTGTCCTTCCAGTGAACATTCAGAGTTGATTTCTTTCAGGATGGATAGGTTTGATCTCCTTGCAGTCCAGGGGACTCTCAAGACTCTCCTCCGGCACCACAGCTAAACAACTTAGGGCCTGAATATATGAATTTCTGTTTCCACCCCCATGAGCCTGCTGTTTGTCTGTCTATCCGCCTGTCTGTCTGTCTTCCAGAATCCCTGCTTGTGGCCTTCCCATACCTTATTCTGGTGGCCAGCCAAATCTCTACTATTTTATATGGCCTGTGGCTTTTAAGACTAGCTTTAAAATATATATAGGCTGTTTTTATATATATTCCATTGAAGTCCCTGGTGAGCAGAAATACAATTTTAATATTGTTTAAAAATAACGATGAGTGTGCTAAAAGCAGTGGGGGCACAGGCTATTGTCTGTTGCCATTCATTCTACAACAAATCACCCTAGTCCCAGGTACCTCCTTCTCATTAAATGGTCAGGGCCATGTTTTCTGTTACTCCTGAACTCTAAAAACCCTTTCAGCCACACAGCAAGATTTCCCCGTTGTGTTGCTGAATAATGAAGGCATGATGTAAAGAGCCGTGTTTTTGGCTAAGACAAATAGCAATTGCCAAGGTGCCTTGCTGTGCCTGTGTATCAATTACATTGCTTCATCAAAATGCTTAAAGCTAAGTCTTACAAGGTGTAGGACTTCAGTTGCCACATTTGCTGAACTTGCCACAGAAAAAGAACCCACAACGATAATTAATACCTAATGGTGTTTAAACGCTGCTGCTCATGCTGTTGCATGGCAACCCCCGTATCACAGGCTTGTCAGTGTATAATAAAAGAAAGGAAGGAGGCATCAAACTGAAAGAGGCACTGTTTTCCCCCAACCCTCAACCCAGCTGACTGATTTTGTTTTTGAGCAGGCCAT
This sequence comes from Phrynocephalus forsythii, assembly GCA_029282475.1. NCBI lineage: Eukaryota > Metazoa > Chordata > Lepidosauria > Squamata > Agamidae > Phrynocephalus > Phrynocephalus forsythii. The sequence goes on from JAPFRF010000006.1 coordinate 40,995,195, forward strand.
TTCTGGAAACCTGTCCTCCCAGAAGCCTTTTCGTCCTGAATCTGTGGCAATGGGGGAAAGGGCAACTCAATGGGGTAGAAAAACCGAAAGCCTGTAATTGAATGAAACAAAGAACTTTTCCTTTTTTAAAAAGAACCTGTCCTTGCTAGAAATGCACCAGTAATGCTGCGTGCAGGATCCTGTCGTGACATATAGTGGCCAAAATCTGGTTGTTTTGCATAGTTAAATGCAGTAGAGTAGATCCATTTGGATCAATGAGAATTTGGTAAGTTGGCTCCTTCATACAAGTTCCATTGATCAAATGAGCCCAGTTTAGGTGTAAAAAGTAAAGTAAGTTGCAACTAGAATAGGCCCTGGGCTAACAAATTACTTTAGCATATGAATTGTGAAAGCTTATCCAGGACTTAGACGCAGTTTTAAAACCAGCCCTGTCTCCTGTAACATCTGAACATCAGCTGGTGGTTACCATCTTTCCACAAAGGATCTCAGCGCCTGGTAGACTACATCTTCTACCAAGAATTTATTTTGGTGCAATGCTTTGATAAAGATAGTCTGCTATTGAAAGCTCAGCTTGAATATTTTTTTTAAAAAAATTAATTAGTGACCTAAAAAGGTATCACGTAGCCTAGCCTTGTATTGTTTTTTTTTTTGGGGGGGGGGGACACAGCTCAACCCTTTTTACTTACATGAAAGAGTTCTGATTTATTGTAATCTAACAACATTCAAGTGAGCCAGGATATATGAAAAAGTTCAGTCTTGATTAGAAGGTATTTTTTTCCTGGCTTAAAAGAACATTAAATATACATCAAGAGTTATCTACCCTTTTTTTCCTATGACATATACATAGTAATTGATTATTTCGTATTTAAATTGAGTGCCTTTTTATCATATTGTTCTTTTTTTGCCATGGTCATATTGCAATGTATATGCTAATATTTTCATTTCATGATTGAAATCCAGTTGTAATCCGCAACTAGAGACGACCCATTGAATCAGTGGGGATTTGATGAGTTAACAGCTCCGCAAGTTCCATCGATCAAATGAGCCTACTTTAGTCATGTCTTACTACTAAAATTATCGATTTTTTAACACATCCACCTGTAAGAACAGGAGCCTGCCTTAAACCAGCTAAGACCCTTAGCCCATAGAGTTCAATATTATCTCCACTGACTGGCCAATTCAGGTTTTCAAATGGACAACCTTCCCAGCTCAACCTGGAGATACAATACTGGGCTTGAATCTGCAGCCTTTTATAGATGCAAAGCCTATTATCTATCATGAAGCAAACAGGCCTTCTTCTTGTTTGAATTGTTGGGAATCTCACCCTATAAGGTTTGTTCAGCTCAGCTGAGCTCCTACAACCTGATCTTAGTTCCCATGTTCAATTTTATTTTATGTTCAATTTTATGTTCAGTTTTATTTCTTAGTGCTGCCAAGGCTGGTGCTTGTATGAGGCAAGGTCAGCCCTACCTTAGGCAGCACAAATGAGGTGCCATGAAAGAGCACCCAATTATTGCTTATCTAACTCATTTTAATTGGATTCTTTTTACTGCTAGAAATTTGGAGAAGAACTTGAAGGATTCTTTACCATCTGGAAGTTGAGTCATGGCTACTGGACTTCTTTTTTGAGAGATAGAAACGTTTCTATCTCATCCAAAAAGCTTCAGTCCAGCTGTTTGGATGAACATGACTCAAAAAAAAGTCCAGTAGATAAACTCACCTGGATGACTGAGAATCTTCACAGATTCTTTACCTTCTGAGCCAAAATAACTTATCTGGAGATGGGATATTATTTGTGGCACTTACCTGTATGATGCATAATGTATGAGAGGTGTCTGTGCTGATTGGTGGGTTGGTAAACAAATGAGAGAGTCTGGGGAGTGGTCTGAGAGGATTTAAGGCACTGCTCAGCACTGTTTTAGTCAGATAGGGTCCTATTCTTTCTGAAGAAAAGTCCATATAGGGGCTGACAGAAAGACCTACTCTTGGAAATAGGACTAAAAGACAGAGTCTGAAAGATTCAGATAGGGTCTGGTACTGTCTAAGAGAAAGACAGGACTAAAGAAGAGATAGGATAATTAGAGAAAAAACTAAGTGCTTAGAGTTAGTAAACTTAGGAACTGGGTGCACATTATTCAGCTTTATTAGTGATCAAACTTAAGTGGGTTTGAACTCTATTCTTTTTGCTTATACTTCAACACGTTACCATTAATGTTCTTGATTCAACTTTGTACTCAATAAACTTTTATTTTTATTTTTAATCAGCCTGAAAACAGTCTGAAGGCTTTAATTTACTAGCGAAGCCAGTTGGTGGCAGTGATATAGGAAAATCAGAAGAAGTATTTGTCAATAGCCCGTGAAACAGCTGGGGGCAAGCATGCTAACGCTGCATTATCCATCATAAAATGGGTGGGTAGTTCCAGCTGTGGTTCTGCCTCAAGCAACAAAATATCATGGACCAGCTGTGAAAGCAACCATCTAACATGAAGTAAACTGCCCGTGGGTTTTGATCTTTATCTATAACAACAGTATATTTTCGAAATTATGGAACCCTATGCATATTTACTCAGAATGTATTCCTAGTCAGGCATTTTGCTGAAGACCCAGAGACCGGGATTTCCAGTCCCTGCCCTGCATCCCAGAAGAAAGAGCCTTCATGGCCGTGATCAAGCTGCACAGACCCAGAGTGTCCCAGGAGAAGCTGTTAACCACCCAGAGTTCCTTCCAAAGATGGGTGGTATATAAATAAATAAATAAATAAATAAATAAATAAATAAATAAATAAATAAATAAAAATAAGGAAACGGTACAAATCTGAGTACTCACCTACCTGGGAAACCATGAAATAATTATAAGTCAGAACTGAGTTGAACATCATACAGTACTTCAAGAAGGATGCTGTCAAACTGGAACAAATTCAAAGGAAGAAAACAAGGATGATCAGGGGACTGGAAACCAAGCCCTATGAAGAAAGATTTTACTGCCTGGATATTAAGATAATCAGAAGAGGCCTTTCTCTTGCTCCTACCATCTTCACAGGTACGTTTGATGTAGCACATCTCAAACTCATCTCTGTTCCTCCTCCCAGACTCTGAAACTCTGTCCCTCGTGGGGCCAGACTGGCCCCATCTTTGCTGAGTTTCAACAAGCAAAGACATTTTTTCTTCAGACAGGCCTTCCTTTAAATGTTTGGTTGACCAAGGAGATTTTTAAAAATGATTATTTTATTTTGTTTTACAGTACTTGCATTTTTAATATTGCTCCTTCTGTGAGTTTTAAGATACAGTATCTGTTTAAAGATTATTTGCTTCTTTTAATACTGTAAGTCTCCCTGGATCCTTTAAGAAAAGAAGACAGATAGATTGTTGTTGTTCAGTCGTTCAGTCATGTCCAACTCTTCGTGACCCCATGGACCAGAGCATGCGAGGCCCTCCTGTCTTGCACTGCCTCCCTGAATTTAGTCAAATCCATATTTGTTGCATCGATGACACCGTCCAACCATCTCATTCTCTGCTGTCCCCTTTTCCTTTTGCCTTCAATTTTTCCCATCATCAGGGTCTTTTCCAATGAGTCCTCTCACTGAAGTACTGAAGCCTCAGCTTCAAAATCTGTCCTTCCAGGGTTGATTTCTTTCAGGATGAATAAGATTGATCTCCTTGCAGTCCAGGGGACTCTCAAGACTCTCCTCCAGAACCACAACTCAAAGGGGTCAATTCTGTGGCAATTAACCTTCTTTATAGTCCAGCTCTCACTTCCATACATCACTACTGGAAAAACCATAGGTTTGACTATTCGGACCTTTGTCAGCAAAGGGATGTTTGTGCTCTTTTAAGATGCTGCACAGGTTTGTCATCGCTTTCCTCCCAAGAAGCAGGTGTCTTTTAATTTTATTGCTGTAGTCACCAACTACAGTGATCAAGGAGCCCAAGAAAATAAACTCTGTCATTGCCTCCATTTCTTCCCCTTCTATTTGCCAGGAGGTGATGGGCCATGATCTTAGTTTTTTTATTTTGAGCTTCAGCCCTCCCCCCCCCCCGCTCTTCTCTTTCACCATCATTAAGACGATCTTTAATTTCTCCCCACTTTCTGCTATCAGAGTAATATCATTTGAATATCTGAGGTTGTTGATATTTATTCTTGCAATCTTAATTCCAGCTTGTGATTCATCCCGTCCTGCCTTTTGTATTATGTGCTCTGCATATAAGTTAAACAGGCAAGCTGACAGTATACAGCTTTGTTGTACTCCTTTCCCAATTTTAAACTAGTCAGTTGCTCCATATCCAGCTCTGACTGTTGCTGCTTGTCCCACATATAGATTTCTTAGGAGACAGGGTGGTCAGACACTCCCATTCCTTTATGAACTTGCCATAGTTTGTTGTGGTCCACACAGTCAAAGGCTTTGGCATAGTCAATGAAGCAGAAGTGGATGTTTTTTCTGCAACTGTCTAACTTTCTCCATGATCCAGCACATGTTGGCAATTTGACCTCTAGTTCCTCTGCCCCTTCGAAATCCAGCTTGTACTTCTGGGAGTTCTCTGTCCACATACTGCTGAAGCCTCCCTTGAAGACTTTTGAGCATAATCTTTCTAGCGTGTGAAATGAGTGCAATTGTACAATAGTTGGAGCATTCTTTGCCATTGCCCTTCTTTGGGATTGGGATGTAGACCAATCTTTTCCAGTCCTCTGGCCACTGCTGAGTTTTCCAAATTTGCTGGCATATTGCGTGTAGCACCTTTACAGCATCCTCTTTTAAGATTTTAAATAGTTCAACTGGAATGCCATCATGTCCACTAGCCTTGTTGTTTGCATTGCTTTCTAAGGTCCACTTGACTTCACCTTCCAGGATATCTGGCTTGAGGTCAGCAAGTACGCTATCTTGGTTATCAGGGACATCCAGATCTTTCTGACATAATTCCTTTGTGTATTCTTGCCATCTCTTCTTGATGTCTCCTGCTTCAGTTAGGTCCCTACCATTTTTGTCCTGTATCATATCCATCTTTGCACGAAATTCCCCTTTAATATCTTCAATTTTCTTGAATACATCTCTGGTTTTTCCTTTTCTATTGTTTTCCTCTGTTTCTTTGCACTGTTCATTCAAGAAGGCCACCGTGTCTCGCCTTGCTATTCTTTGGAAGTCTGCATTCAGTTTTCTGTATCTTTCCCTTTCTCTCTTGCATTTTGTGTCCCTTCTCTCATCCACTATTTGTAGGGTCTTGTTGGACAGCCACTTTGCTTTCTTGTATTTTATTTTCTTTGGGATGGTTTTTGTTGCTGCCTCCTGTACAGTGTTACAAGGCTCCATCCACAGATCTTCAGGTGATCTGTCCACCAAATCTAGTTCCTTAAATCTATTCTTCACCTCCATTGTGTATTCATAGGGGATTTTACTTAGATTGTACCTGACAAGCCCAGTGGTCTTCCCTACTTTCTTCAGTTTAAGTTTGAATTTTGCTATAAGAAGCTGATGATGTGAGACGCAGTCAGCAGCAGGTCTTGTTTTTGCTGACTGTATTTAGAGCTTCTCCATCTTTGGCTGCAGAGAACATAATCAATCTGATTCTGGTATTATCCATCTGGTGATGTCCATGTGTAGTTGTTGGAAAAGCATGTTTGAAATTGTAGACAGACAGATAGACAGACAGACAGACAGACAGACAGACAGACAGACAGACCTGTATCTCTGGAGCTTTCCAAACTTTCAGTTTGTGATTATGAACATCAGTCTATGAAATATTTAGTGTGTTATTAACAATTAAAGCTGCCAGGTTTCTCATGCAATATTTGGAAAAGAAATGGCAAGGAAATATGCAAAGTGAAGTATCAGGCTATTCCTTCTTTGAATAGGAGGCTCTTCATGTTTGCTGTGTAATGACTTCAGAATTTAATCTGGTTCTGAAACTTGTAGCCGGCCCTACTATTATTGAGAGTGAGGCAGCTACCTGGTGGGTGGGTGGGGGGAGCAGCAAAGGCTGAGGAAAGCTGCCCTTAGATGTGTTAGGAAAGAAAGGAGTGTGAGCCAGCCAGCCAACCAGCCCTGCTAAGCTAATCCATTGCTTTTCAGTGTGTGGGTCTTGATGGGTGGGTGAGTGTATGTCTGTTTTTGACCACAGGCTGGTGTAAAACCAGTCAGGGTGGGGGTGGGGGCTTGGACACTGACTTGTGACCCTTCTGCCAGCCTCCTTCAGAAGCTGCTTGTATCCATGGAGGCGTTTCTCTTGTTTTGCCATGTAAGAGAGATGGCAGACAATTCCCTTGCATCAGGGTTCCTTAATGGCACTAACAATGCAGTGAAGTAGTTTCATTACTATGCAAATGTCTCCCCAGTGAAAGATCCCTGCACAAACAGGGTTTCATTACCAGTGCCTAATAGAGAGGTTTAAACTTGGACCTGAGTGAGTTAACTCTTCACTGTTAAAGAGCTCTCTGGATTGTTGAATAGATTAACTTCCCTGGAGATCCCCCCCCCCAATTAATGTCTCCACAAGACAGTTATTTTTCTGCCATCTCCATAGCAGAGTACTGCTATCTGCATGACAAGACACTTAAATCTCCAAACAATTATTGGCCTGTTTTGTCTCCTGCTTAGTGCTTAATTTTTTTTCAATTGCAGACACATTTATTCTCAAGGCATCTGTCTGTTGACTTATTAATGCCATCTTGAAGCCAGCTGAATGGCAGTTTGGCTACCCCTTCTTTAGGGACAGTAGCAGAGCAGGCAAGGAAAAATAAAAACCTCCACAAGGAGACAAACAACAGAACTACAGTGGAACATAACAAATGGTTTGTATAACATAAAATCTGTGCAACATAAAAATTCCGGAGATAGGGGAAATTTGCCTAACAGAATCACCTATGGGGTAAATCTGTACAACATAAAACTGTTTGTGATTAGGGATTACTCTGTTTTCAATGCATTCCTATGGGAAATTTGTATAAAGGAAAATTTGCTTAACATAATTTAATTTGGAATGAATTAATTCCTTTTTTTACAAGGTACCACTGTAATTATATATGTTTGGCCCAAACATATGCTATGTTAAAAAAAATTAAGAACAGATAGATGAGTGAGGTAATCGATGGGAGGGGGGGGAACCCTTGAACTTTGACTTCCACAGATTTCATGGGAAGCTTCATAAGACCCGGGATCATATTTCTCTGAGGTTTGGTGGGACTGTTTTCACCATCCAGACACAGCTTCCAAAACTGCTCAAACTGACACTTGTTTAGAATCCTGTGAGGATAGGAATGCCCTAGGCCAGTGGTGGCGAACCTTCAGTACTCCAGATGTTTTGGACTACAGCTCCCAGAATTTCAAGCCTGTATTGCCAATGAAAAAGGGTTGTGGTCCAAAACATCTGGAGTGCCAAAGGTTCACCACCACTGCATTAGGCTCTCCCTTGCCCATCTCTTTCCTAAGTGATATACTCCTGGACTCATCACTGAGGCCTGGGTGCCCAGGTATTAGAAATGGCTAGGAGTGCTTTGGTGCAGTAAAAAAATTATGTACCAGCTGTTCCAGTTCCTTCAGATGCCTGATATGGCCACAGTGGTGCACACCTCAGTTACATTCTGCTTGAATTGCTGTGACATGCTCACCTTTAAAGATGGTTCAGAAACTTCAGCTGGTTCAAAATGCAGCAGCCAGACTGGGGACTCAGGCCAGTTTTGGAAAGTATATAATGCCCTTGCTACAGCAACTGCATTGGCTACCAGAATGATTCCAGTAGATCCACAGATAGCCAAATGTAAAACAGACCTGTTACAACCAATAGATCTTAGGTGCTGCATTTCATAAAATGAAATGATAGAAGCCCAATACCTTAAACCCAATTTGTTTCAGTTGGCCTCCTCAAAGGATGACTAAGTATGGATACAACTCTCAGGATGTCTCCAAGCTACATAAGTTTGACTCCTTTTTGACAGCCATATTATCATCATTTTATGAAATGCTGGGATCTGTCATTTGATGGGGGCTTGAATACAGAGATGACCACCACCCCTAGAGTCGGACACGACTAGCACGCATGTGCAGGGGGAAAGCCTTTAACTTTATATTTACCTAGAATTCTCTGCTATAGTTCAGAACTCTGCTATAGTTCCCTCGCACAGAATGCTCTGTCTCTTACAAAACTATAAATCGCAGCATTCCATAGGATGGAGCTTCGTTAGTTAGCATGGAATCAGACTGTGATAACTGTACAGCATAAGAACACCTTGACACTTTCATGAGATCTCCTCAATCTGCAGTCAGTTCTAGTTCTTGATCACTATCGTGCTCATTGTATGATGTGGGCTTCTTTTCAGAGGCCTACAACTATCTTCACAAGTTTAAATTAACTGCTTCAGGTGTAGAAAATCCCATTTGCCCCCTACACGTACAGGTTTACCATTTAGACATCCTTCTACCAAAACTGTGGCACTCTAGAAGTGCAATCATCAAACATATGGCCAAGGATTGTAGGAATAAACTCCGAATGTTCATTTTTATAGAAAAAATGTTTTTCTATTATCCACCAGAGAGAGAGAGAGAGAGAGAGAGAGAGAGAGAGAGAGAGAGAGAGATTTCCATCGTATGCATTTTACTCCAAAGAAAATTCCATCAAATTGAGTAGAGCTCGCTGTACAAGATAGAGATTCATGTGAAAGTGAAATAAATACAATAGAAGAATGCATCTCTAAGCGCAAGATGATTAGCATCTAATCCAAATTCACACAATTCATTCACCCAGGATCAACCTATGGTTTCCACTCAACCACCCAGCAATATAAAACTGGAAGAATTGTTATTGTATTGATTTGGTACAATTGTTAAGACAACCGGGAATCTGAAATTCTGGTAGGTCTTCTAGAAACCATGCAAAGCCATCATAGACATCAATGTATACTCCTCCCATGGGAATTTCTTTAAGGAACTATCACAAATGTTTAAAACGTCATTCTACATGTGCATTTATATGTAGAATGTAGAATCTTCCTAACTTTGTGACCAAAACTGCTTTTGATCCTTTTTTTCAGGAGTAGATATTAGATGAAGTCCTGCTGATCACTTGTTAATGTACTTTTAGCTATGAATATGGACTGCAAGGAGATCAAACCTATCCATTCTGAAAGAAATCAAACCCGAATGTTCACCGAAGGAAAGATTTTGAAGCTGAGGCTCCAGTACTTTGGCCACCTCATGAGAAGAGAGGACTCCTTGGAAAAGTCCCTGATGCTGGGAAAGATCGAAGGCAAAAGGAAAAGAGGACGACAGAGAATGAGATGGCTGGACAGTGTCATGGATGCAACCAATATGAATTTGACAAAACTCTGGGAGGCAGTGGAGGATAGGAAGACCTGGCGAGCTCTGGTCCATGGGGTCACGAAGAGTCGGACACGACTGAACGACTGAACAACAACAACATGACATCAGAAAGTCTTTTTGAATCTATCACCTTATGGTAAAGACCAATGGCTATTCTGAAGTTTAGCTAATAAGCTGATAAAACGGAGCCACTAATCATTCATCTCCTTAAAAAAAAATCATCGAGTTTATGAACATGGGATATTGTGCTTCTATATCCACAATTCAAAACACCAGGAAATGGGCTGGTATATTTAGCGGTATATTTTGCCACAAACTGCAAAATGTTAGAAGTTTCTGAAAGGTTCATGTTGTCTCCTTGTTTGATAGGGGCTCTTAACTTGAACCTGAGATGAGCTCCAAAAGGGCCATGGGGGGAAAAGGGGGGGGGAGTTGAGAAAGGCTGGTCCTTGTGCCCATTACCATTCACAAAGTGACACCAGCTTAAAGAAAATAATCCAGGAAGCGGACTCCTTGTTTATATCAGTTAACCACCTGTCCCCCAAACACAAAGCAATTGTCAGGGCTGTTTTTCAAGTGAATGAAAGGAAGCACAAGAGGGTATCCTGTAACCATCTTGATTGCTACCTTTGGTATTGTCAACTTGCAGGCTTCTCTTTGTTATGTAAAGCGTGACATCCTTTTTCTTGCTGACAACACAGGCACCATATTGTGCAGTAATGTTGGGCTATTTCCTTGCATCCTGAATTGTAGATACAGAACATCCCACATTGTTAAATGGGAGAATTTGGGAGAACTGAACCTCCCAGCTTATTAAAAAGGAAGTTTACTTATACATATACTACACACAAACACAGAGACAGAGAGGGGGGGCCAGCAGCAACTTCCCTCACAAAAAAATTACTCAGTGCTAGACAATCCCAGCAGATAAGTACATAATCTGTACTATGGTTGCTAGGAAAGTATAGAAGGGAGAAGAGATGAGACGTGGCTGTAGTCCTACTGTGCCAAAAATATTTGAAAGGGTTGTTTTGAACTTAATGATATGGCAAAGGTGCTAGTGAGTGCAACATATACAATGGAGAAACATACACATTCATTAACCTCTCAAGTAAACTAACGTTATCATGCTTGCTCCTCAGAATGCCAGCTAGAAACCTCTGTTCCCATTTCCAAACTCTTTCCTAACGATAGGCAAGATGAAGGGGGAGGGGTGTATCAGACCAAATGCTCTATAAGCATGTTGTCCACTCACCTTTTGGAGAAAAACAAGGGAAAGATGGGGGTTAGAAAAGATTACAGAAACCTAGTCAAAATCACTTATACTATGTGAAAAAAAATAGTGAAGAAAGACAAGAACAAAACCGAGTCATTTTAAATATCTTTTTAATGAGCCTTACTGATATCTTTTAAAATTATATATATTCTGAATATTGTTCTCTAATCTTTTAAAATATATAATTGTCAGATCTAGAATCCCTTTCTTAGCACCAGTGTCTGTCCAGGAAGGGGTTAAAAGTTCTTGTCTCTGAAATCCTGAATGAATTTTAACTGAAAGCAGCCAGGGCTGGGACAAACATAACTGCTGTGTGCCTTTATAATGCAGAAATATTTTGAGTATGTCTTTCAAAAATGTATACTAATTACCTGGAGATACATGGCAAACTCTTTTGGAGGACTATCACTATGTCACTTCCTTTAAAGAAAGCCTGTTTTTTTACTCTGCAAAGAAAACCAACTTTTTGATTGTTTAGGTAATCTTTCATTGCTCTCCTAACAAATCCCCTCCTATAACATAAAACTGCAACAATGTATCTACTTTGGACCCTGCTTACTAGTCAGCCTGTTCCACCTATGCTAGTTTATAAAAATATCACCATTTTATTCTTTTGAAAGATAAAGTTTCAGCCAAGATTCTTTCCATTTTTTTAAAGTGAGTCTTTCAAGATAAGCAAGATGGGTCTTTTCAATTCCTTTGATAAGTTTTAAATCTGGGGATATTTCTGCATGGGATGGGCAGTTTTAATCTTAAAAGTCATAATTTGAAACCTCTTGCCTGCACTTCCCCACGTTTGGCACAGATCAGGAACAGACTCTCCTGTGCCTGTGCCAAATGTGATGCTAAAGTGAAGTTTAATTTCAAAGATATAATATTTTTTTGTTTGGGCTGCCTCCATTTTATAATTGCCTTGTAGAATGCTGATTTACTCTGCTGCACAAGGACATCATTGCACTCTCATACAGTGATAATGAAATTGTCCCATAATAACCGATAATGAAGATTATGCAAAAATCATACTCAAGCCACGGGGCAAAACTCACAGTGGCTACCGTTAATGACGAGAGCACCTTAGCCACCTCCTTCCCTGAACTGTGCCATGCTCAGCAATCAGGCAGTATATGAGGAAATCACTGTGGGACAGACCAGAGACTATGCAGATAATCGGGCAATTAAATGCACACCAGCTACATTATAACAACAGTAATAACTAGGTTGTAATAATTTTTTGAGAAATAAATGGCGAAAGATTCAGCCTCCTGTATAGAGGAGGTTATATGCAGTTTTACCCAGTTTTGCAAAGAGGGACTTTGATTTAGGAAAAGGGTTATTTCTTTGAATGCTATATAATGTGTTTTCTCACTGTGAGCAAAAGCCAGCCTAACATTCTAAGAAGGTTTCCCCAAGATGGTGCCTTGCAAATAGTTTGGGCTGCCATTGCCATCGTTCCAAACCGGCCACAATGCACTGCTTTGTCCAAAAGAACGCAGCTCTTCAGTCTAACTGTGCTGCTTAGAAATATTTGGATGAAAGAAAAAGCAGTCAGGACAAGGACCATGTTTGGGAGGCAAACATTTCATAACAGTCAAGAGAAAGTGGGCTATTCTAAAGTCAGGGCAACGTAAACACACATGTCTTCCTGTAAGGTCCAAGTTAAACCATGGTGGTGAGGATGGCCATGGTGAGCATAAGTAGGTATTAACCTGGGTTTGTATGAAATTGAAGTCTTTGCTCTGGCGGTGGATCGAGCACAAACAAACCCAGCTGAGATAAAATGGAACTTTATTTTGCAAACAACAACCGTCACATAGACCGGCTGGGGCTCCTCTCAATGGTGAGGCAAGCCCCCAATAACGGTTGCAAGGATCATATATACATTTGGTACATAAAGGCAAGCAAGGAAGGGCATTACAATTGGATAAAATCTGCACTCCAGTTGGGCCTTCAGTTCCACTGGTCATGTACAGTACAGTACTCTCAGTGGGCTATTGGTTCCTTGGCAATAACAAGCCCCCCTTCCTGGCATCCCTAATGAAGATGTCCTGCACTCTTAAGTATCCCCGTCAAAGGTCCTGTAGGCCAATACAGGAATTATAACACTCCAGTATCCATTGGGATATCAGGGGGCCGGTCATTATCATGCTTGATTGAACTGATTTAGCCCTGCTGAGGACAGATACCATGAAGTAAATGGAACCTGTGTTAGTTTAATCAAGCACAGGAATGCATGTCTTTCCCCAGTGCCACCAAGTTCAAGAGGACACGGAAATTCAGGCAACAAGTTGACTCTGTTCCAGAGACCGGCCACGCTTGGCCCTCCAAACATTGTTGGGTGACACCTTCTAGTGTTGCTCACCAGCACTTGTTCAGTTGTTCAGTCGTGTCGGACTCTTTGTGACCCCATGGACCAGAGCTCGCCAGGCCTTCCTATCTTCCACTGCCTCCCGGAGTTTGGTCAAATCCATATTGGTTGCATCAATGACACCGTCCACTGTCCATCTCATTATCTGCCGTCCTCTTTTACCTTTTGCCTTCAATCTTTCCCAACATCATGGACTTTTGCAAGGACTCTTCTCTCCTCATGAGGTGGCCAAAGTACTGGAGCCTCAGCTTCAAAATCTGTCCTTCCAGTGAACATTCGGGCTTGATTTCTTTCAGGATGGATAGGTTTGCTCTCCTTGCATCTCCAGATGTGGCTGGACTGCAACTCTCGCCTTTTTTATTTTTTATTTTTTGCTCACCAGCACAGCCAATGGGGGAAAAAGGGAGTTCCAGTCCAACCACATCTGGAGAGCCACACTTCTGAATCCAACAGTGACAATATCTAAGAGGAAGAAAGGATGCTGATAAAGACCTGGTGGTGGGCACCAGCAGCATGGCTTTCAATCCCCACCTGGTCACCTTGAAGCCGGTGGCCCTGGGAAATTGTGCTCTCCGTTCAGTGAGGTGGGGAGTAAACTCGCTCGTGTGGGTCGTGTGACGGTCCCAAAGCCAACGGTGGCCCGGGTGTTTGCATCAGGCACTTCCGAAGCCCCAACAGCGGGAAGTGCCGGGCGGGAGATATTAGGAAAACGAGGGGTCGGGAGAAAAGCAGGCAAGCGAGGCGAGGGACGGGCCGCTGCGGGAGGGGCACAGCAACGCCTGGAACGAAGGGGCCGAAGAGGCCGAAGGGGACCCGGGGAGACGGCCCGGGGGGTGTTCCGCCGCTCTTCCACCACAGCGCCGGGATGGGGCGGGGGGGGCTTTCGGGCCGATGGCTCCACCTCCCTGCCTGCGTCGCGGCGCTCGGCGGCGGGTTCTGAGCGCGGCGAGCAAGGCGAAGGACTGCGCTGCCGGGGGGGGGGGCGGCGGCACCGAAGCGGTTAAGCGGCGGGAGGAGGAGGAGGAGGCGCGCGGGGGCGGGGCGGGCTTGGAGGCTGCCGCTCGGCTCCGCTCGGCTCGGCGCCCGTGGTCGGGTGGCGGCGCTCAGAGTCGGGGGCTCGCTTTGCCGGTGGGAAGATGGCGACGGAGGGAGCGAGCGGGGAGCCCGGCTCCGGCGGCCGCCGGGGGATCCGACAGCAGCGGTAGGCGAAGCGCCGTCGAGCGGGCTGGGCGGCTCTCCCGCTCGTTCCTTTTTTCCCGCCCGGCCAGCCAGCCGCCGAGCGCTGGGGCTCCGCTTTGCCTTGCGGTCCCGCGGGCGGGCTCGTAGGGAGTGGGGTGGTGGTGGTGGTGGGGCGGGCGGGCAGGGGGTGTCAGCGGGCGACGCGCCGCACAGCCGCCGCGCCCCTTGCTCGCGGCTGGGAAGGGAAAGCGCGCGGAGGGAACGGCGGGAGGAAGGAGCGAGCGCGGGCCCTCCGGAGGGAGCCCGGCTAGCTGGCATCGCTTGGCGCTACTGGGGGAACCGGGATCCTGAGCTTCTGCGCCTCTGGGGACAGAAGGAGGGAGGGAGGGAGGGAGGCGAAGTGGGGGGGGCAGAGCGCGCATCGCTCGGGCGGAGCTGAAGCGCGCCGGATCCGGGGCACCGCAGTCCCAGGGGGTGCCTCCTCCTCGCCCCTCTCTCAACGGGGACCAGGCGCCCGGGCGGGTACTGGTCTTAAGGAGAGCCGAGGGAAAGGGGTCACCGGGATGGCGAGGCGATCACGGGCCGGGCCCCGCGACTCCCGTTGGTGGTGGATCGTGCGCCGGCAGCCCCCTCCCGAATCGTTTCCCTTCCCTCCCCTCCGTCCCTCCCTCTGCCCTTCGATGATGGCGAAGACCCCCGTTTGCTTTCTGTAGGAGGCGGCTCCCTATTGTTTGCCTGTTGTGGATGTATAGGATTGTGTGCGCAGCGGGGGGGCTTTGGGGTCGCCAGCGCGTCCGTTCCGCGAAGAGGGGCGGCGGCGGCGGCGGCGGCGTTCGGGGGTGGGCAGGCGGTGCTGCTTAGCTGGCCGGCGGGCGGGCGGGCGGGCGGGGAGTGGGTCGCTTGGAGCTGTCAGCAGGGGGTCAGATCGCCCGTAACCGTTTCCAGGAGGGATCGCCCTGGAATTAACTCCCTCTCCTCCCGGACGCGCTGGCCTCCCCCCCACACACACAAACATACACACCAAGCCCCAGAACAACAAGCGTGGGATATTGTGAGAAAGCTCCGAGGGGATTTGGGCGGGTGGGGTTGCGTTTTAATTCCCAGCCTGCGCCAAACTCGGGGGTTAAGAAAATAGCAGATCACGATCGCTGAAAGGTTTCGGGGCTTTTGTGGAGACGGGGGTGGAAGGAGGAGCCCAGATCAGCATGCAGATAATAATCCCATTTAATTTCTCTCTTATCTCCCCCTCCCCAACACACCCACTTTCAAAGTGGCACCAGGGGAAAAAATATAACCTCCCCCACCCACCCACCTACCCATGATCTTTGCTGGAGGTTTTCTCTCAGGCTAGCAGGGGCTCCAGCTCCTCCTAATCTCCCAAAGTGCAGGCAGTCTTAAGGTTTTGCCACTTCTTCCAAGGATGTTTGACAGCCTTTCCTGGTCAAAAGAGGCCTTTTCCCAACCTCTCCTTTTGTTGTTGATGTGTCCTTTAGTTTTCTCATTTGCAGGTCAATTTCTAGTCCACTTGCTCCCTGATTTAATCAGGCAGCCGCTCCTCTTGCAAATGGAGCTGCATGGAAAAATCCATGCTTTGATTTGTCCCCGGAAAGCTGTAAATCAAAATGCTCTTGTCACTTGAACCACATGGGCTGTTAGTCCCTAAGATCCAGCTGTCATACCTTTCTAGTTTTTGCCTGCTGAGTGCTTTGGAGAGTGAGTGATGGCCACAGGAGAAGTACTCCATGCTGCCCTCTCTATGGATCCATCTCTCTCTATGTTCCATACATTTCTGCTGCTTTCAGCAATTTATGGAATTTATTCCAGTTTTCCCTCTGTATGTGACTCTGAGAAATGTAATTGTGACAGGGAAACCAAGACAGGCATGCACTTAGGCCTCCTGATATGTTGCAACACAAGTCCCATCATCCCCCACTGTCTGCAGCAGGTAGTGGCTCTAATCCGACATACTTAGAGGACCGGGAAAAGGCTGGGCTGATGTTTAATAATGCCTCTAAGTGACTCCAAACTGAATCTTGAATTTTAGTTGCTGATTGGATTTTTCCATCTTCTACTATGAACCTCCTCATTAAAGTCCTATTAAAAGCATATGAAAGAAATAACCATCTTCTAAATAGATCCCTAAAGAACTAATAGACAGGTAACATTGTCAAATTAATTAGTGTTTATTTCCTAAAGATGTGAGAGATTCATAAAGTAAACATGCGAGTAATGGAAGAGTGGATTGAAAGTGGATGTATTTGTATCCATTAGTAAGGAGGAAGAGGTTAATTTAGTATCCATCAAATGCAAGAAACTGTGGCTGCTTTTGTGCTTAGTATTTTTTGAAAACCAGGTCATACTTCTATTTAGGGAGTTACAAGGCTATTTATAGGCCAGTCCCTATTTAAAAAGTTGTTACGTGATGTTGATAAAGGCACACTTTTCAGTCTTTCGAATATTTATAGGCACCAAATTTCTTACGCAATTTAACATAAAAGAGGTTTGTTCATACACACACCAGATTGTTAGAACACTTAACAAAAGGGAACGCTGCTGCTGCCATTCTGCGTATCATTACCTAGGAGTAAGTGCCTTTGAAATCACTGGAACTTGAATCTAAGCAAATATTTGTCAAACCTGGCTGTCAAAGTCGCATGGACTTTTCTTTTGTACAACCAATGAAAGGCCACTGTCTTTGTTCTAACGGATACGCTTTGGATTTTTGCCCAGATCTCAGATTAATTTGTAACTTGAAAGTTTGCTAAGAACTGCAGTAGTGTGTTTTCAATTGAATCTAAGGCTTCTGGCTTAGCATACCCAGGCCTGGATGTATGAATAATCCAATAAAAAATTTAAAAGGAGCGCCAACGGTTACAGAGCAAGGTCCCATTGTTAACTCTCAACAGAGGGAGATGCCATTTTATGCTGAAGTATGATAGATATTTTCTGCTAGCTACTGTTTCCAGGATATATTTAGTGAAGAAGAAGGAAGAACCAAGTATCTTCCAGCTGGAGTGTTTGCATTCTTCTGCTTGCTAGAGAAATACATGGAATATTACAGGAAAATAACCCTGCAAGATATTTATGACCAAGGAGGTTAGGCGTAACTGTGTAAAATAAAGTTCTTTTTAATGGCCATATTTGGAAAGAAAACCAGAAATCTTCCCAGTGGAGGCTTTCCTGAACCAAGCAGAGCAATTGGTGCGGGGAGGAGGGGGTGCAAGCCTTAGTATCTGCCTGGTTGCCATGGCAGTCGTGACAAGGGAAAAACTTGAAGGCAGTTGCTCGAATCACCCTTCACACCTACATGATGCTGGAATTCACACTTGAAGCCTAGCCAGAAGCCATCCTTGGCTGGTATTGCCTATAAGGACATGTAACAGGCTGCAAGTTCAAATCCTGTCCTTGCCACAGAAGAAGAAGAAGAAGAAGAAGAAGAAGAAGAAGAAGAAGAAGAAGAAGAAGAAGAAGAAGAAGAAGAAGAAGAAGAAGAAGAAGAAGAAGAAGAAGAAGAAGAAGAAGAAGAAGAAGAAGAAGAGGAAGAAGAGGAAGAGGAAGAGGAAGAGGAAGAAGAAGAAGAAGAAGAAGAAGAAGAAGAAGAAGAAGAAGAAGAAGAAGAAGAAGAAGAAGAAGAAGAAGAAGAAGAAGAAGAAGAAGAAGAAGAAGAAGAAGAAGAAGAAGAAGAAGAAGAAGAAGAAGAAGAAGAAGAAGAAGAAGAAGAAGAAGAAGAAGAAGAAGAAGAAGAAGAAGAAGAAGAAGAAGAAGAAGAAGAAGAAGAAGAAGAAGAAGAAGAAGAAGAAGAAGAAGAAGAAGAAGAAGAAGAAAGAAGAAGAAGAAGAAGAAGAAGAAGAAGAAGAAGAAGAAGAAGAAGAAGAAGAAGAAGAAGAAGAAGAAGAAGAAGAAGAAGAAGAAGAAGAAGAAGAAGAAGAAGAAGAAGAAGAAGAAGAAGAAGAAGGGAGAGCAGACCTTTCTGTGAACACTTTCCACAACATACTGGGGAGACTCATCCACTTGGAGCAGGCACTAATGGGTTAGGTGGGTCCAAACCTGGGTAACACCACCTCATATACAAACCACAGACAAGCATTTACGCAGGACTTGGTTCAAGATGGCGCCACCTGCTGGGTCTCGTACATTTTAAACCGTGACCTTCAAATGTTATACTGGTGTGCTGAAGGCAGTAGGAACTTTGCATGGGACAACACCTCCTCAGTATTGTGTTCTGATCAAAGACTTCTCAGGGGCCTGCTTTGTGCCTCTATAACATCAGAACTGCTGCCTAGATGCCCCGAGCACACCCAATCTCACCTGACCTTGGAAGCTAAGCAGGGTCAGGTCTGGCTAGTACTTGGATGGGCAACCACCAGGGAATACCATGTGCTGTTGGCGCCTGGAGTACGAACTGGCAAGCCACTCCAGTATTCCTGCCAAGAAAACTCCATGGACGTGGGGTCACGAAAGAGTCAGTTTTGACTGTAATGCCACCACCACCACAACAACAGAATTATCAAGGAGGTTCTTGGGAACCTCCTTGAGCAAGAATCTTTTTTTGAGCTGGGGCACATGTTCCAAAATGAGAAAGAGAGTTGCGCCTCAGTAGCGGATAGAGCAAAGGATGTGGGGCCAAGTATCATACTTCCTGGCTTTTGTAGTTCCCATCAACTGTAAAATGCACAACTCCGTTCTCTGCTTATCCTGTCTGCTCGCAAGGTCCAGTGGGTTAAGAATTAGATTGGCCTTCTGCTCTTGTATGGTAGCAGAAGTCATATGCTAAAGGAAGGAGTCAAGGAAGCAGTCTCTACCAGTTCCCATCTCCATTTTTCATGCTGTTTTAGAGGGTCCCAGAGCGCTGCAGAACAGTTTTGAAGAAGCATACAAAGGGGAAGGAGAATCACAAATGTCATCCTAATAACTCATGAACAGAACTCTGTTACCTGTTCATCTGGCTCTTGACCTCTTAATGTTCCTCAGACATGAAGCCCATTTAACATAATCTAATTTACTAAGGGTGATATTCATGACTGACACAAAACACTGGTGCATTTCAGGGCATTCTGGATATATTCTAATCTAAAGTGACCTCTTGAGTCCTGTTTCCTACAATAGTGTTTTCTCAGCCTTTGGTCCTCCAGCTGTTTTGGTTGCCACCTCCTAGAGATCCAATCCAGGTCGACCTGTGGTCACGGATTCTGGAACTTGGTCTCCAAAGCATCTGGAGGGCCAGGTGCCGACTCCAGCGACCTAGAACATATCAAATCCTCACTTATGCTTTTAGTTTTGTGGAGAGATGGTTTCTAAGTGGTGAACAGACTCCTTTCCATGAAACTCACACCTCTTGTTTTGCTAAGGGGTTCCTGGAAAGCTTTGAGATTTCCTTTGAAGGTAGTTCAAAAGCTTGCACAGTCATTTCAGTGCCTGAGTTAAAACTACTGTTGCAAAAAAAAAAGTGCAATGGGAATTAATGTGGCTGCCGGCCCTTCGTTATGTGCCACAGGAAAAGCAGCAGGGTGGCTGTCAGCCCAACCTAGAAGAATGCACAAGCTTTGATTCTAAACAAACCAAACAAAAGGATGCCAGTCTCATGTTCGCCACTTGCGTCCATGCCAAAGGATTATTATATAATGATCTAGAGTTCCAGGATATGCAAAGCCTTTTTACATGATGTACACCAAGCATGTGGCTTAGTTTGAAAGGTGGTCATGACAGATGGGCACCATAATGCAATGTACTTATGTGCTGTTATGCCATGCAAAATTGGTGTGCTAATGAAAGCTACTGGGGGTTGAGCTTCTCTGTTAAGATGTCATATCACAGAAGGGAGTTGTGACTCGTGCAGATTTCTTTTTTGAGAACATTCAAGCAACAAGGAGATCAAGCAACACATCTGAAATTCTGGGGTATTAAACTATGCACACACTTCTTTCTAGATGTCTAATTGCTTCCTTCCTAAGTTGCCCCAATGTGGGGTTGTGTTTTGTGGGTTTTTTAAACAAATGTTGTGTAAACTATCTCAATGCCATATGCTTAGATTTCATGTCAGAACACCCAGTACCCGTTTCTTCATTAATTAATTTAACATAGCTCCCACTCACACAGCTGTGGCCATGAAAGTAGACTAGAACCCATATATCGCAAGAAGTGTGCACCAAAATGCAGGTGAGAAGGGCTACAGCTGAGAGGCTGAGCAGCTAGTTTTTCATGCAGAAAAGCCAAGGTACAGTATGGGAAAGACTCCTGTGAAATCCTTGAGAGCTACCAAGTGTGTGTGAAGATAGCACAGTGCTAGAACAGTGGTTCTCAAATGTGGAGTCCCTCAGTTGTTCTTGGACTGCAACATCCAGAGAAGCCCAGGTACACACATTTAGTGGTGATGACTTCTTGGAGTTGTAGTCCAAGAACATCTGGGAATCCAGATATTCCTGGATTTGAGAAGGGTGCTAGAGAATCTAACTCAGTGGTGTCCAAACTTTTTGCAAGGAGGGCCAGATTTGGTGAGGTGAAAATGTGTGGGGTCCAACCATTCAGCCGCATTTGGCCCCTGGGCCTGACTTTGGACAAATCTCTATAACATGCAAGGAGGAAGGAAAGATGCTGCAGCAATGGAGCCGGGGTGGGTAGGCTGGGAAGGTGGCTGGGTGGTGGTGGACAGAGGCAGGGAGGGCAGGCAAAACATAAAACTGCAAGCTGATGTCTCCATCCAGTATGGGGAGGGGCCAGCTGGCGGGGATGAGTGACAGGCTGAGCCGGTGAGAAGAAGAGGCTGTGGGCCACTAGACATTTGTAAACGGGCTACATTTGGCCCCCAGGCCTGACTTTGGACATGCCTGATCTAACTCAATGAGGTGGCTTTCTTGCTTTCCTAAAAGGTAACGACTAGAGGTGTTGAAACAATGTTGCCTGGGAGTTGTAGTTCCCAAAGGATACATCTGTTCCCCCCCCCCACACACACACGTATACCCATGGCATCTCTCTTTTCACACCACATTAAAAGGCATCAAGAAGGTATGAATAGACCATCTTGAGGCTTTCAGAGTTTTTGAGAACACCCCCTTTCAGCATTATTAACTGTAGGGTTTATTTTTTCTGCATACAAGTAAAACAAGCAGAAGGATAAAGATTTTTAAGTGAACAATTTTACTGATGTTTCATAGAGAGGGGCTGTGCCCATGCTTCTTAGATTTCTCAGTCAGAAGATGGCAATTTCACATCTAGGAGCTGGTATGTGTGTGTGTTGTGTCATTACAGTTGTGACCGACTCTTTGTGACTCCATGTCCATGGAGTTTTCTTGGCAGGAATACTGGAGTGGTTTGCCAGTTCTTCCTCCAGGCACCTACAGCACCTGGTATTATTCCCTGGTGGTCTCCCATCCAAGTAATAACCAGGGCCGACTCTGCTTAGCTTCTGAAATCAGGCAAGAGTGGATCTAGTCACATGCTGGTTCTCTGGCTGTGTGACTCCATGAAATCTGCATACCTGAGCAGTTGAGACTTGACAGCTGGCCCTCGTCCAGGCAGTGAGGACATTTTACTACCCCAAAGGCACTTTGTATCATATAGCCTAAACAGAGGTAGACCTGCAAAATAGGTTTTCTCACTATTTTGGTACCTACGGCTGATGTAGCAGGGATTTCATACCTATCCTTTTTAACTGTTACAGCCAGGGATGTCCATGAGGGTGTACAAGGGGCTGCTGGGGGGTGGGGAGCAGATTATCAGTCTGGTTTGAGTAATGGGATCCAGTGGAATGTATACTGTTGTGTATCAGCCAATTGCCATGAACTATTATTTCTGCCACCAACAAAAATTGTCCCAGCAAATCTGTTCCATTTTTTTATCTCTTCCATTGATTAGCATAATGTATTGAGATGAAAATGTCTTCATGCCATCTTCTGGAGAACAGTGATGCCAAGGGATAGAAGTGACACATCCTTCTTGTCAATAAATTTGCCCCAGCCATGAGGACACAGGAATTCTCAAGAAATGCAAGAACCACTAGCTTGATCAGTGTGTTCCCTTGAGATCAGAAAATACTCCAGAATTCACCCAGTACAGTTTTTAAAGTTGGCCTAGAGGAGGTTTAAGCCCATGTTTACCTCCTGATAACCTATCGCAAATCAGAGCAAGCTCACTTAGATTGTATTAATATCTTGCACAAATGCACAAGATAGACACTTGGTGAAGATACTCAGGTAAAATGATACTGAAAGCCACAGGAAGGACAGAATTAGAAAGAGTTTCATTCCCCACACCACCCCCATCCTTTGCTTTCCTAGCCTTCTCTTGAATTTTCAAAAGAGACATGCTGCTTTTTAATTCAGGCTGGTTATGTATTCCCAGTATGGGAGATTGGGAAAATAAAAACCACAGTTGCTCTTCAACAATATACTGCCTTTTCCTGTGCTTGTAGAGAAGAGCAGGGTTTTAGCTTATACTAGAATGGCTGGGTTCTTAAGTTATTAAATGTGATAAATTATGCTCACAATTCATATTTTTTATGTTGGAGGATTCTGGATCAAGACGCACCCTTTGCTTCTTGATCCAGAGGTAAATCTATTGAGCAAGTGAAAGGTTGAAGCGGCCATCTTTTTAGAAATGTATGTGGCCAATAAGCATGACTACATACAGTGGCTAAGATTGAGAAGGTGTGGCTTATTAGATTTCACCATCCCTTCCTGTTGGTTGTGATGGCTACAGTTGAAGGGAACTAAAGAGCAACAGGTTTGAGAGGACAACACACCCATCACCCCTGGTGTGTAGGACTACATTGGTGGGAGTTTCCAGTGTAATGACAATATGTCAGCTTAGTTCTTACCCTTTCAGCAGTGAGTGATGATAATTATACTGCAGAGCATTAGAGGGGTTTACCACCAGATAGGTGGGTAATGGTAAACCAAAATACCATTTTGTGTGCCTGCCTGTGCTGGGAGATTTAGCAAGGATATTACCTGGAGGCATATCGCAAGTATGCCTACTGGTGACATTATATTGTATTGGATAGTGGATTTTTTTTGTGGATTCAGGAATGGTTGTGTTCCCAATTTAGGTTTACATTAATCAGTAAAGCAACAACAGATTACACACAAACACAAAGAAAAAGTAACACAATTAAAAGATAAGATCATCCAGAAGACATGACACCAGAACATAAGTGAAAAAAGTAAGGTAAAATAATGTCAGGCAAAAAAAAATTAAGTGGCAGGAGGCAAAGCAGTCACAACATCACCAATTGTCTTAACATTGTTGAAACAAAGAGGTTTTTAAGACACTGACTAAATACCAAAATGCATCAAAAGAGCCATATATCAGTACTGTATTTGGTTAGCCCAAGTAGTGTTTGCTTTAAAAGGTATGCCAGACACTTCTATACTGTACTTGTGTATTCAGAACAAAGTCCCACTAACTTTAGTGTCAGTGTTATTTACTCCCACATAACTCTGTATTCAATTTTGACTGTATTGCCTTAAACCTCTCTCAAAATAGAGATATGCATAAGTATTTCCTTTTCTTCATGACTACAGTATGAAAGTGAACTGACTTTATCTGTATCTCCTGGTTTTATGTACAAATTAGAGCCTTCGTTCGCCACTGGTTTTTCCATTTGAGGAAACTTCTGACAAGGGCCTTGGCTCAAAAGTATTTTTCAAAATGCCTATGTTGAAAGGAACATGTATTTAGATGCATGTGAGCACATATTTGTATCTGCAAAGTCTTAGGGGGGAAATGCAGAATAATATGGAAGCTGTTTTGAATTAGCTTACGTCTGAATATATGCAAAAATGAGATGGACCAGAAGTAGACTGGCTGTCCATCTAGCCCTTGAACCACCAGTTTTTTTAGGGATTGTGGAGATACATTGACATTTCATGATATCAGGAATATCTGAAATCTAGAGGAAGTGTGTGTGGAGTGTGTGGGGGTGTGAGAGAGGAGGGGAGAGAGAGTTTCTGCTATATCAGGTTTCTTTGTATCTGGATATTGGCTGCATCTGGCTTTCATTCATTTTCAGAGCATGACTGCTACTTCCATGTGGTTCTGCCCTAAGTTATACTGAGCTCTAAAATTGAATGTGCGCCAAAACGTCAACTGAGAAATTACGTTTTCCATTCTCTCATTGTCTGTTCTCACACAACAACTAAACAGGTTCTTTAAAATGCAAATAAGGTGTACAGTGTCACTCAAGAGCAATATTTTATACCTCAGTCATAAAAACTGGTATTAATGGAACGGTTTCATTAGGTTCCATGGTGAACTAAAAATACTTTTACCTCAGCCTCTCATTGCCCATGGACTCACACACACACACACACTCTCTCTCTCTCTCTCTCTCTCTCTCTCTCTCTCTCTCTCTGTGTCTGGGTGTGTGTGTGTGTGTGTGTGTGTGTGTGTGTGTGTGTGTGTGTGTGTGTGTGTGTGTGTGTGTGTGTGTGTGTGCGCACACACACACACACATGTACCCTCGTAAATACTGTGATGCAGTTAGAGGAAGAGGCATGTTGTGCTTCCAGGTATCAATATTTAGTTCTAATGGCCAAAGGGGTTACAAAGACTACTTGTCTTGCTGACATTTCAGCAACATAACCATTAATCTTACCAGCTAAAAAGGGTACAGTCTTAAAACTACTTCCATCAGTTGCACATTTGATTTGTGGGACTTAGTTCACAGTAAACATTCATAGGCTAGTTTGATAATTTTCTCCTATATACACACATGTTGCCTTCCTGAAGGTGGCAGCAAAATAAATTCATTGGAGGATGGAAAGAGTTGCATTTCTTTTTGTACTACAGCTCCTGGCATGGACCGTGTTGAGTGTGATAACGTTCCCCACCTGTATTTAATATACTGTATAACATTTTGCTCAGAACAGGTGGGCCCCAGCAGACAGGAAAACCAAGATCACAAAATGGTTCATTACTTTTAGTGGCTCAAGTAAGGTACCCCTTTCTTTGTATGACCTATTCATCTGAAGGCGTTTGTACTTGGCCGAAGCTAAGCAGGTCTGGACCTGGATGGGAGACAGTATGGGTGCTCCATGCATACATTCTCCCAGTTTGTGTTGTAAGAAATCAGGGACATAAAGTGACTCATAAAACAAATATTTAGCTGCCACATCTGCTGGCTCAGAAGAGGGGCCAATTTTAATTTCTCTTCCCATCAACTTTAATGGGAAGAAAATAGCTGGGGCCATTGCTATGGTTCAGCCAGATGAACTGGAGGCAGAGAGGGCACTATTGGACTGTCACCAAAACAAGCTTTTGGCCAGTGAACTCACCCCAGGGTGTGGGAGTCGCCTCCTCCACACTTGACTTTTGAAACAGTAACCGTGCAGGTTAGACTTCCCCAAGATTCCCCCAGTGGGTTCCATCGCTCAGGAAGAACTCAAATCAGACTCAGCAGGCCAGTGTCTTCCTGTGGCCCCTTAACTGGTCTCTTGCTGAAGACAGGGTTGCTCCTTTTTTTAACTTTGTACTGTATTATAATAGAAAGAACAGCTAATAAAGGAATTATTTTGGCTCTAATATCTGCCATTCATCAACAGAAGATACTTTGTTTTGATGTTTGGGGTTATCTCTCCTACCAAGAAGAGGAAAAACAATGTTTAGTGTTATTTATCTTTTTTTTTTTTTTGGTCATATCTTTCCATGGTTAACTTTGAATTATTTATGTGGCACGTTTATTCCAGAAGCACAGGATACTGAATTACATTATTGTGTGTCAAATTTTTTATGCATCTTCATTTCTTTTATGTCGTTCATCAGGATTTTTATTAATAAGGTTTCTTAAATAATTGAGCACTGTTCTCATGTCTTGAAATCTTTATTCACAAGGTTTAATTATCTCAGTATTTTTTATTTATTTTGGAAATAGGCACACACAGGGCCTGATAAAACATTGTTGCATCAGGAGCAGTAGCAAATGACACTCTGCTCTCACCTGAGGCAAAGTACCTCAAACCAAGTGTCTAACTGGCACACAAGGCTAGTGCTGTTCCCTCTTTCCTGTCATTCTTGGACTGGATGGGCTGTGGCTTGTTCCAGCAAGGCTGTTCTTATGTACTTAATGCCTATGGAGATTTCTTAACTTATGGAAATAACGTTCCAAGTGTCATGCTATTTGCATAATTGCAAACAGGATTTCAACCAATAAAAGCAAAATTCAAAAAGTAGCAATTCTCTGTACTTCCATAATAACCAGAATCTGCTGCCTGTGGAGGCCACCTCATTCATCTTCATAGTAGGCTTCACCTGGTGTGTGCATAAGTTTTGAACTGCTTTCAAGGTTCACAGTCTTACAGCCTTTTGCTTAGAGGTGTCTGTGATTAAAAGTAGATTAAACATACAATTTAAAAGCAGAATCTTTCAACCCTTGCCTTATGAAAGGGCTGTTTTTTTCTCAGTTTGTTCTAGTGTGTCCATCTTTCTACTTCAGTTTGGTTCCCATTATCCTGGTTATTATGTACCTCGCTGAATTTGTCTCTGCAAGTAAATTTTCCAAGTTCTCGGTGAGTGGATTTCCGGGTTCTGAAACAGGCTGTCGCACAGCCGCTTGATGCTGCTGTCATAGGAAGAGCCTCAAGCACCCACTTCCCATTTTCAGCAAATCCACGAGTGAATCCTATTATTGTCTTTACTGATCATTATTACTTGCTTACTTTTCTGTTGCACTGTGTGGCTATATCTCCATTTGCATGTTTTTAATCACAGATTTACTTTTCATCTTGCAGAAAAGGGAGTTTGATCTGGACAGCCTCAGCAAATCAGAACTGAGGATGCTTCTGAGTGTCCTCGAAGGGGAGCTGGAGGCGCGGGATCTCGTCATTGAAGCTTTAAGGGTATGTTGCTGGTTGACCCCACTTTATTTCATAGGTTCCGTTCTCAAATCTAGGATGTTAAAGTAGAAGAAGTTACTATTACTGTGATATCTAAAAAAATTGAAAATAGCTCAATTGTAGGCAAATGTTGACAGATGGGAAGGTTAAATAATTTTAGCTGACTAATTTTCCAGTGCAAGTATGTACAGGACGCAGTGTATTGGGACATATTTTCCTTGGTCTAATTAACAGATTTATTATGTGTTCTTATTTTTCTTAAGCGAGAGCTGGGGAACCCTTTGTACCCCTAAGTCTCATGTTTTCTCATGACTAACAATATGGCTGTGGCAGATCCAGAATTAAAAACGGGCACATGCTTTGCATGCAGGCACGCACACGCGAGCATACTTCTCCAATATTTCACTTAGGGTTGAGCTGGAAGTTGAGTCATGGCAACTAGACTTCTTTCCTTGAAAGACTGAAACATTTTGCTACTCATCTGGAAGGTCATGCTTTCATCATTCCTGATTTCAGAAGATGAGATATGTTTGTAGGGTGCTTTCAAGGGGACTCTTGGATTTGGGGGCTGTATAATCCTTGAGCTGTATGTGATTTGTTTATGACCAGATTGGGTGAGGGCTAGAGATCATAGAAGAGTTTCCTTGCTTTTGCATCATCATAAGAGAGAAAACAAGGGAGATGAAAGAACTACCCAGTGTGACATTTAAACAGTTTCATTCCCCCATGTTCGCTGATGAGATAAGCCTGCCCTTCTCTACAGGCAATCCAGTTTGACACTTGGCACAAGCATAGAAGAACAAAACTCCTAGTAGTGCAAGCTGCATGGAGAGAGCATGTGAACATGAGGCATTGGGTGTCCCGAACTTGGATTCCAAGAAAGTCAACATTCAAAACCAAATGCTTGTAATCAGTGACTTTACTGAGCCTGGCAGTTGACTCGCTACGAGCCATGTTAAAATATGGATCAATGTGCAGCTATTTGTGGTGATGATTCTGTGATGATGGCATCTGGCAAGTAAAAACTGCCTTCAGGCAACCAAATAAAGTACAGTGGAACCTTGACTTACGTCATTAATCCATTCCAGTGGTCTAGACGTAAGTCAAACATGACTTAAGTCAAATGAACGTTTCCCATAGAAAGTAATGGGAAAGTGGATTAATCCGTTCCAGATGATGAAAAAGACCCCCCAAAACAGCAATTTAACACAAATTTGACTGGGATAGGAGATTCCTTCTGGGGATGTAAATGAAATGTCTCTTCAAAGAGAGGAGGAGGCAGTGGAATTATAGTCCACAAGTCCTCCCCTTTTTAATGTTCATAGCAACAATGTCTAACATTTAAGTTTTACTGATTTTTAACCTGATGTTCCAAGTTCTGAACAACTCTATGCTTACCATTAGAGTCCCACAACTTTACAGCTCCCCAACTAAAATGCTTCCATTTTGGACCAGACTTCTGCAGCCAGATTTTTTACAAGACTAAGCCGACTGTCTAACCAGCGAGGCCAGCCCTGAGCTCCCGGCCCTTCTCCTCCGGCAGCAGCGGTGGCTTCGGTGAGGCCGAGGACCAGCTCCAGGTGCTCTGAGCTGGCCTCGCCGAAGCCGCCACTGCCAGAGGAGGGGAAGAAGGCAGGAGCAGTTTGGAGGCAGCAGCTGCGATGCTGGGTTGTGACTGCTGCCCAATTCCAGTGCCTTGCACCGGGGCTATGAGATGTAAGTCAAAGCCTGCGACTCAAGTCAAACAGGCCCCTTCTTGCTGCAAGTCAAATATGATGCAAGTCAAGCAGTATGTAAGTGAAGGTTCCACTGTAGCTAGTAAGATCTTTCTCTGCCCCTCATCCCCATATATCAGTGGTACAAGTGACCCCTGAATAGACCACACTTGTTCTTGCTTCAGTGAGTCAACCTTTATGACCCTCTCTCTACAATGGGGAAAGAAAAAGGTTCAGCAACTTCTTTCCTGAAACGTCTCTTTCCCTCACCAGTTCCATTTCCTATGTTTAGTCTCCCTTTTCCTCTATCCCCAGTAGGGGCTTACAGAATCATAGAATAATGAAGATGGAAGGGGAATAAAGGCCATTGAGACTAACCCACTGCTCAAGTGAGGAATGCAAATCATTTAATTTTAATTTTATTTTATTTTTGGACCAATAACTTAGACTGCCTGCCAGCTTGTTATTAATGTGTTTTTTATGATTATGTTTACTGTTGTTTTGCTCTTTTATTTTTATTGCAATATTGTAAACTGCTCGGAGTTCTTTTAGAAGACAGGCAGTATATATAATCAAGCAAACAAACAAACAAACAAACCAATCAATCAATCAATCAATCAATCAATCAATCAAAGGATATCTGCCAGGTAGTTGTTCAAATTTCTCTTGAATGCCTCCAGTGTTGGAGCACTCACCACCTTCTGAGGTAATCGGTTCTAACAGAAAGTTTTTCCTGATATTCAGTCAAACTCGGGCTGCTATAACAGCTGCAGGTTTGGTAGGAGGTTGATTTCCATCCTCTTGTCTGCCTCTCTTGTTTTTTTGCTGAGTTGCGTTTCTAAACCTCTTGCTAGTGAGGAAGTCCATCCCTGTGTAGGTGATTCCACCTCTCTTTCCCCTGGCTCTGTCCTTCCTCCTGGTTTGGTCTTTCTTGTTCCCTTCTTCTTCTCTTACGTTTTTCCTCTTCCCCCAGCATGTGGCAGCTTTATTGGGGCACAGTTCTTTCCACCTCCTCTCCAGGCACCCTCCATTTTTGCTACTTGCTAGTCCTAGGGTTCAGCTAGGTTTACCACTGCCATCCCTCAGGAGGTTCCTTCTCCTCCTCTACTGCTATCCCACGTCCTACTCCCCTCTCATGTTTCTCTCCCTCTTGTCTCATTTTATTTCTTCCTCTGGTCCCTGTTCCACTTCCTCTGGCAATGGGAATTTATCTGCCTTTTCTGCTACACTTGGGCTCTCCTGATCTCTAGAGGATAGGAAGGGAAAACATCCCTTCTTCCTATAGGTTTGTTTGTTTGTTTGTTTGTTTGTATAGCTTGTATGCCGCCCACTACCCAAAGATCTCTGTCTGTCCGTCTGTCTGTCTGTCTGTCTGTCTGTCTGATTTTTATCCCTCCCATCTGGCAGTGAGGCCCCTCTGGGCGGTTAACAATAATTAGTCAATACAATACAGTACAAAAAAGGCACATAAAGTTCCTAAACATAAAAATACAGTAGATATAATTAAAGTTAAATTAAAATAACATGAGATGACATATAATAGGAAGAAGGGATGACTTTTCCTTCCCATCCCTATTCTCACACTGATAAAAGTCAGATTAGGACAACATGGGTAAATGCTTAAGTGCTTCTGTGTTGTAGATGTTCTTATCACATCATCAGCCAAGTCAAAACCTGAAGGTCAGTTTTGTGCTTTTAGATCATAACTCCCAGAATTTCCTAAACAGCAGGGCCAAAGTTCCAAAAAGTTTACAAGTATGGTTCAAAAATTAAAAAAAAAACCTGTCAAAATAATTGTAGGGCAAAGGAAGCATTCAAGAGATATTGTAGCAAAGGCAATTTCAGAACACTCCCCACAGAAAATAAGAAAGCTAAAGACCCTAAAATAATATCCAGTCATATTCAAAATACAAATCTGGTAACAAAGCAGTAAGTGAACATAGTATTCTCCTAAAAGAAGTGAGGTTAAACACAGGAAACTCTCTTTCTATTTTTATACCCACCATTCCTCTTTCTAGACCCTTGAAGGGAATTCACCAATCAGACATTAAATCATCCCAAATCTTCTTGAACAATGTGATTTATCTCAAGTAACTTCCCATTCACCCTTTTCTCTTCAGCTGATATCAATTCTGCTAATTAGCTCATGCCAGACTTAAATTTTTGGCCTTAAAAATTCCTTCTCATTCATTCTGTTAAGACACAGATGGACAAATCTCCCAATTAACAGGCAAATTCTCTCCCCTCCACTGGGCTGCTTGTTCCAGGTACAAGCTAGCAAGCCTGTGTTTCAAAGGGCAACTGAAACCGCCATACCACCCATTTGCCAGTCTCTTGACAGATGGTGATAATGACGATGGTATGTTAAATAAGATGGAACTTCACCCCATTCCTCTCTATGTACAAGGGATCCCTCTGTATAAAAGTCTTTCTCCCACATTGGATTAGATCAAGCCCTTTGCTTTTTAATATTTGCAATAGAAAATAGAAAAATAATATATAAGTACAGGGGTAATAAACTACAATACTTCCTTAATTAAATCATTAACTACTGTATTTCATTTTTTTAAAAAAAATATCAGTCAGTGGAGAGTGTTTGTACAGCTTTGTTACTTTTCCCATTCCCAGTTTCTTTTGCCTTTTTAAGACATCGGCATAAGTTTGCCTTTCAAAATAAATTCAAATTTCACCTCATGTTCTGTCATGCAAATAGGGGTAAAAGTTATGGCATGTTCTAGGTATCTTCAGCGCTTTGAGCGAATGTGAGTGTGGAATAACGTGCATTGGGTAGAAGCTGATATTTATTCCCAAGTTAGCATCAGAGGAATGTTTCATGACAGTGGCTTCTGCAAACTGATTTTTAGAAGCAGGAATGATTTTATTTTTACAAAGCAGGGAAGAATACTACAGTAATTCTTTTCATGCAAAACAAAGGAAATCGCTGCTTACAAAAACTATGTATCACTATGGCAGTGATGGCGAACCTTTTAGAGACCGAGTGCCCAAACTGCTATTCAAAACCCACTATTTTTTTTTTTTGCAAAGTGCCGATACATTAATTTAACCTGTATGCAGGTGGCTATGAAAGGGCGATGTCGAGTGCCCACAGAAAGGGCTCTGAGTGCCATCTTTGGCACCCGTGCCATAGGTTCACCATCACTGCACTATGGGGATGGATTCAGACTAAATTAAACATGGTTCCATTGAAATCAGTGAGGTATGAGTGTTACCAGTTCAGAGAGATGTGGAGAGCTGGCTGTGAGGGCAGAACTGGACTCCAATTCCCTAAATCACTAGTCAGCTTGACCAGAGAAGAGGCTCTACTGGTCACATCTTCGGGGATTCTAGAGGCTATAGTCCAGTGGTGGCGAACCTTCGGCGCTCCAGATGTTCTGGACTACAACTCCCAGAATTCCAAACCTAGATTGCCAGTGGCAAAGGATTGTGGGAGTTGTGGTCCAAAACATCTGGAGTGCCGAAGGTTCACCATCACTGCTATAGTCAGTTCACCTCATGGAACAATCTCCCTGCTCAAATCAGATGTGTTCCTTATGTGAAGTGCATTCAATAACAAGTTTCAACAAATTTGTTGGCCCAGGCATTTTGTTGCTTGCAAGCACCGCAAGCTGTTCTTAATAATTTTAAAGGACATATTTTACCGTTTTGTTGTTGCTGTTTTTGCAGACATATTTTAATGTGTTTTTTTCTCATCATTTTATTTTGAAGTCTGCTTTTGTATTATTTCTTCACCAGAAGTGAAAAACTGTCTATAAAACTTGTCAAAACATAGATGTTAAAAAAAGTTAAATAGGTCCATTCATTCAAGGGGATGTCCCCTGCCCCACTGCTCCTCACAACTTCATCTACAAAATCTGCTCTGGGGTGCTCCCCAACTTGGAAGATCACATTTGGAGGGTAAATAACTGAGGGAGTGAAGTACTCATCTCCCTTCCTGGTCCATAGATGGAAGTTGTTCCATTAGCAATAAAAAAACTTGTTCGATATCACCCTACCCCCTTTTATTTCTGGTGCAGGATTCTTTAATAAAAGTCACTTTCTTGAGTCTAAACAGACAGGAAATCATTCAGTATTGCCATGTTTGATAATGTTTCTTTATAAGTACTGGAAAGATTCAGGTAAAGATTCTGGAAAAATAAATACCTCAAAAGAATAGATCTGAAGCAACTAAGTCATGCCTTTTGTCTGTTTAGAAATCATTGACAGAATTATGGTTTGAGGGGTTGTAAAAGTTGATCCTTTGTTGACATAGTAGCTTACAGAATGCAGAAGTGTCATGTTAGAAACCAGTCTGGAGTGCTACAATGCTGTTTAAACTTTCTACTGTAAAATTGAACATGGCCTGCTACAGTATACATTGTGTTCCTTATTTGGTCATGTTTCTTGAAGATGTAGCATGTTTATAAGTTTCAGAGAGTGCTGAGATAAGTCAGTGAAATAATAATTGTATACATAAGGCATTCAGTGTATGTGTATGGGTATATGTGTGTGTGTGTGTGTGTGCGCGCGCACACACACACACACACACACACACACACACACACACACACACACACACACACACACACACACACACACACACAGAGTCTCTATGTGGTGCACTTTGTGCTTTACAGTTAGGTTTCTTTTTTTTGGATAACATATGAAGTATAAAAATGACGAAAGAGCTGGTTGAAATTAGGAAAGAGCTGTTTGAGGGTAGAGGAAACAACATGTGCATTTGAACTGTTCCTTCATGGTATCTCATGCCTAGGGTAAGTCCTTTGCCATGCGCCATCCATTCAAACTAGTGGCACTTTGTAGTAGCTGCATTGTGGCTTGGGTCAAAGGACGTAGCAAAGTTACATTCACCATCAGCGTCGAGGCCCTGAATCTGGAGAGTACTTCACCTGGGCTAAGAAACTTCCAAGTTACTTTTCTCTCAGAATCTGTGCGTAGTCCGGGAATTAGCAGCAAATGTTACAAATATCATTTCATAAGAATGATGAATGGCAACTGGAAATGTGATGTTATACGTTTTACGTGGTGACACAATCACAGGCATGTGCCTTGTGGCTAGAATGTGTGTGGGGGGGTTAAATTTGGTCAGTGATGCACCCCTCCTGCCACCCACTCCCCATTGTGACCATCTCTTCAGAGATGGCACAATTCTGTCTCTTGGCAGGTGATGAATTATGAATTGGGAGCTTGATTCTGTACCATGACATATGTACTTTGGGGAGCACTTATCTCCTCCTTTCTCTTGTCAGCATTAACAGTGACATTAAAGTTATTTGTGTTTTGATGCCAGAGATGAAAAAAATGTCTAGAAATCTTCCCCAGAGGAAGCACGGAGATTTTGAGAAATTGTGGGGAGGGGCATAATTCTTAAGTTCTCTGAAGGTTTCTAAATTGTTTTTGCATTAGTGGTGTGAATCAAACAAGACTTTAAACTGATTTGTCACAACAAAGTTATTAATTACCAGTGAGCTAGTGTATGCAACATCATTCACAGTGAAGAAGTTTCATTCTGTGTTGAACCCCATTAATCTTTTTTTCCACCTTCAGGGTTTTGTATTTTACAGATGGTTTGTGAACTGACAGGTCCAATACAATCAGAAAATCCTGTAGATAAACCTTAAGAACTGTGGTGATTGGTGGCACTATTTTTGGCTGTGTTGTGAATCCGTCCTGGGTTTTTGCCTCTTCTGTGCAGGAGCTATCCAGGTGCTTAAACCTGTACCCTAAACACAAGTAGTAGTGCTTTAAGAACTCTTGTGAAGTGCTGATTTGAGTCCAGCAGGCATTTACAGCACCCCTGAAAATGGACATGCCAGCCATCCCTGTTCTTAAGACTGCCACTGTTTAGGCATTGTAGAAAATGTGAAAAATAGAAAATACTCTGTTTCTTGTGTAATAGCCTATAATCAGTAAAAACAGCTATTTAATTAGCAGGTATGCTGGAAAATCTTAATTGATCATCATTTCAGCACTCTTCTGCAGTGTTTGTTTAGTCAGGTGGGAATTGTTTCACAAATATAATGACATGAAATTTATTTTAACCAAGAACAGAGAGTATGTTATATGTGTACCTAAGTTTAAAGTTGTATGAAGGGGAGGCTGCAATTTCCATTGTAAAAAATTGGTTTGCATCTAGTTGTCAGGATGGCATAATATTGGTTCAATGTATCATGCAAGTGATGAGCACATCCTAAACTTGTTCCAGTTGAATGCAGCAAATATTCTGGCTGAGGAACAAGTTTGTCATTAATGATTTAAATGTGTGAAAGACAACATGTCACTGAAGAAAAGCAGGATTTTAGAGAAGGGAAAGTGAAAGGTTCTTCAAATACCTTCTTGAAGGCTCAAGGAAGTCCAAAACAATGTAAAGAAGGTGCTTCCTTTTAAAATACTGCTATGCAGTTGTAGGGTGTATCTACAAAGTAAATCACTGAAAGAGGCCTTCATAAGGAAACAATGTATTTCTACAGGACATGATGCTGATATTATTTCCTTAAGAAGGCAGATATTTAAAGAAACATTGTTAATTAATTTAAAAGATACTATAGTTGGGACATTGTAACTATGGTGGGAAAAATACAAAGTAGGTTGAGGTTATTTAAGTGTGAAGTAACTAGGCAATCTATTATTCTAGGGATTTTCAAAATATGAATTTTTAAAAATTAAATATTGGGATACCTTTCCTTTAAGAATGCTCTACTTGATTTTCTGTGTGCTGCTTTCTACAATAATACAGTGGTACCTCATTTTATGAA
Source organism: Phrynocephalus forsythii (assembly GCA_029282475.1). Lineage (NCBI taxonomy): Eukaryota > Metazoa > Chordata > Lepidosauria > Squamata > Agamidae > Phrynocephalus > Phrynocephalus forsythii. The sequence continues at coordinate 41,030,634 of JAPFRF010000006.1, forward strand.
CATCTCAGTTAATTTAATTTTTGGTTTACCAATGAAAATCCATTGAAAATGATGCCTCAGTTTACATGTTTCCCCCCACAATACGAAGCAAGTTTCCCCAGGGTGCATTGTGCCTGGGGGGTTTATAGCGCCGCCCGCCTGTATGCTTTGGTTTACAAATTTTTCACAATATGAAACATCCTGGAGAATGCATTAAATTCATAAAATCAGGTGCCACTGTAGTTTGAAAAATTTGCTTCCAAGGCATTTATGGAGGATTTTCTTTTCTTTTGGGGAGATATTCGGTAAGATATTGTTACTGTCTAAAACTTTTTTCTTTTAGAGTCTGGCATCAGCTGGCTCCACGTTATCGATTGGATGTTTGTTGTATTAGGTATTGGCTGTTTTATGTGTATATCAATGCCCTAAGCACATCCGATCTCACCTGATTTTGGAAGCTAAGCAGAGTCGGCCCTGGTTAGTACTCGGATGGGAGACCCCCAGGGAATACCAGGTGCCATAGGCACCTGGAGTATTAACTGGCAAACCACTCCAGTATTCCTGTCAAGAAAACTCCATGGACATGGGGTCACAAAGAGTCGGTCACAACTGTAACCACACAGACACAGACACACAGACACAGACACAGACACAGACACAGACACAGACACAGACACAGACAGACACACACACAGACACACACACACACACACACACACACACACACACACACACACACACACACACACACACACACACACACACACACACACACACACACAATGACTGCATAGCTTCCTGATTTTATTTTAGAAAGTTAGTATACTGATTTAAATCAGGAACACAGTACTCTTGGGGATTTGATTCCTGCTCCCCCTCCTGTTCACTTTGGTCAGCAAACATAACGTATGAGCTGATAGCAGCATTTGGATATTGTGCTGCACTGTAGGCTAGCTGGACATGACCAAGCCTAGCCTGGGTCTAGCTCTCCTGTTACCGTTTTCCTCCCTCTCTCTCAAAAATATGAGAGTGAAACTCCCACAATCCTCCAGATACTGTGGCCCGTAGACATACTGACTGGGGATTTATGTGAGTTGTGGTCTAAAAAAAAATAATATTCCCAAACTGTTCCTTCCTTGTAGTCAATATTTCAGTTATCGGCTGGTGGTTATAGTATTTGGATCATGGGAGGCTTTGAAAGGGCTTTCTGGTTTTTACAGTATATTTCTGTGTCCATGCCTATAATAAGATAATATTCACGAATGTCTACAGAAACAGGAGCTTTGCCATAGGGAGTATTGTCGGTACTTGCTTTACTGTTAACGAGTAAGCACTGGACCCTTGTCCCAATTACAGTATTTCTCTTTATCTAAAATCTTTACTTAAAACCTTTTGAGTAATGTTAGTAAGCTCATATAAATCATATTATTATACACATAACAGGAGAATTTGTTGTTAATTGCAACTACATCTGCTCTGGTTCTTCTGGGAGTTGTGTCATGGCAACTGGACTTCTTTTTCTTGAGAAATTGAAACGTTGCACTGCTGTTTGGATGAGCAGCAAAATGTTTCTATCTCTCAAGAAAAAGAAGTCCAGTTGCCATGACTCAACTTCCAGATAAACTCACCTGGATGACTGAGAATCTTCACAGACATCTTCTCTGGTTGTTTTTAAAATGAAGTCTATGTTATTAAAACCCATGTTCATATGTGCAACAGGCTTTTGCCGAAATCCAAACTAAATAGGGTCCTATCCAAAAATCAATCAAAGATAGAATTGAGTTTGAAAAAAAGGTTGCAGCAACCAGCTAGGGAAATTACCTTGCAACTTCTTGTTTGAATTCTAAAATTGAAAGCTCTCACCTGAGAGTGTCCTCTAGCCTTTCTTTCCAGGCATTTGAGTAGGTTGGCCTTGCTGAGGCTTATTCGGTAGCTAGAAATGGAACCAGTGATACGAGATCAATTCACAGCATGCAGATAGTCTGAAAAAATTGCCAGCCTGTAGAACAGTTTGGAACAGAAGGGAGATCTGGCAAGTTCCTTGTCACCACCTGTATGCTTTCTTCTTGGGTACCATGGATTAAGTTCAAATAAGTCTTTGTCTATAGAGGCTGGAATATAAGCGTCATCAAGACTGGTCCCCAGCTTGCTGCACAGCGGTCATCTGGTTTTCAAAGGTTGCATGGATCATCTTTCTCTTCCAGGAATTCATGCAGTAGGAAGAGATGCCAAACATCTAACTCCTCTGGTAGGTTGGCTGGAGGCCCCATGAATTGGAATGTAGTGACATCACACCAGCCACTGAAGTTGGTAATGGCTTCTATGCTGAAGGTATTACCTGGCAAGAGGAATATCTAAGGCTCACACCAAGGCTGTAGAGGTTTTTTCTATCCTCTTATGGTTTTTTTAATTTGTTTGCTTTTGTTCATTCAATTTCTATCCCAATCATCTGGCCACATGGCCGCTCAGAGCGGCTTACAACACTAACAATAAAAGCAGATCAGCATCATAAATAAAGAGAAATTCAACTCTCTAGTCAACATGCACAGTGATTACAGTTACACAAAATAAAATTGCATAAAGATTAAGCATCACATATTTAAAGAATTAGGTAAGACTGGCATGGCAGCTTTCAGAAAAGGAAAATTGTCATTCCTAACATCGCTGTGTTTGCCTTGTTGACAAAGGAGGCCCAAGGAGGGCCAATGGCTCATTTGAGCCAGTGCTGTCTACTTTTGCATCCTCAGTCTGGAACCTGCCAGATGGTGTTAGACTGCATATCCCATCACCCCATCAGGATGAGCATGAGCAGTAGGCATCCTTGTTGTTGAGGGATATTGTAGTACCTCATGTATGCCAGGTCAGATCTTTTACAGCCCTGCTAGAGAGCCCACTGTTAGAACCTGGGAACTCTTCTGCATACAGTCTGTCAGTCCCATCAGTCCTGTCTGTATCGGAGGGGTGCCTCTCTTCCATCGCCCAACAAGTCAAACTCAGCAGGGTTTATTGGTATCTGGACTGGGACAACATTCAATGAATAAGCAATAGCTTCAGAGTCTTCAGTCCCAGTTAAGTCCACTAATCCACTTGCTGGCTCCCATGTCTCCTGACTTCCCCTTCATCAGGGTGTCCAGGGGGTTAAAAGTGAACCCAGGTCCTGTCATCTGGGTTCTTTGATGGTCCCTTTGTTTTTACAGCAGTGTCATCAGGGCTCCTTAGGTGTCACTTCTATCCTATGAAAAGGTCGGCATGCCTGCAGTAAGGACAGATAGTGTTGTACAGGGTGTGAAGCTAGTACCTAGACTAAGGCTTTCTCCATATGAGTAGGGAGAATTAGGGAAGAGACCATTGGTGAGATGGTTAGCATCTTGATTTGGATCAGGAAAGTAACAGCTGCAGCAGCAGTATTTCTTCCCCCCTCCCTTTCTTAAAAGTAGAAATGGCTTGCATTCAGTTCCACCTGCAACTTCAAAACTTTCTCAAGGGCATTCCCAGGCAGAGTGCAGTAAGAGTCCTCAAAGTGACAAAATAGGTGAAGTGTCAAAACAGCTGATCATGGTAGCTAGGTTCTTTTGATGAATGAAAGGTCTTAATTTGTAAGGAGGCAGCAAAACATAGTCCTGGGTGCAGTTATCATTTAGCAAATGAGAAACAGTGGCAGCTAGGGAAGGGCCTTGTATGATGGTGGGATGCTTGTCAAAGTTTGAAGATATTCCTTTTATGTACTGCAGCTTATTCTGGAAAATCACAGTGAACATGTCCTGAAGAGTTCTGGGTTTCTGAAATGGGATCGTTGGCCACATTGGCGCACCCCGACACAAGCACCATAGTGGCTTGGATACTTTCCATCAGGAGCATTCAGAGATGTTATATTAACTCATCTGAAGCTGAAGGTCCTAATATAATAGTTGTGTAGAATTTTTTATTTGCATCAAGTATACACCAGCCCTTTTTAAAAAAAAAAAATCTTTGCTTTGTTTTTTTTTCTGATTTGAGCAGTAATTCAGGAAGAAGAGGGAATTCATCTTCCCTACTCCATGTTTTCCATTACATTTATGAATGCAGCCCATCAATAAAAGTCCAGCCATGTACTACTTAATGCCACACTTTGTATAGCAGGCACTACAAGACATCTGCTGCAATTTCATCTGCCTTGTTGTTGGCCATAAATAACCATTGAATTGGTCTTTATCTCCCACCCCATCTCATCCTTCTGATTGACCTCTGCTATTCAGTAGAAGAAACTATGTACCAAGAGGAGGGAAACCATTATTCAAACAAATTGCAGGACTCTTGTGCGTGTGTGTCTCATCATTTCCGCCCCCCCCAAGGAAGTTAGGAGATATCTTCTGTTCTTCCTCAACAATTTAATCCAAGCTGCATTTTAGCCCTTAATGACATTCTAGTGAATTGCTTTGAGCACAGCTACAGTGCCCTTATCCCTGGCTAAAGGGGCCATGCTTGATGAGAGTTACAGAATGACACTTTTTGTAGGCACCAAATTGGGGAGAACTTCTGTAGCAGCTTTTTCAGACTATGCTTATCCCTAGCTAGAGAAAAATATAACATTTGCCACTTTGGAAGGGGGAAACAAAAGTAGTGTGTAATTGCCAGGCTCCAGTTGAGAATATGCTTGCCTCCTTCCACTGAAATTAACAGTACTCAGAAAATTGTCAACATTTTATTTATTTAAGAAATGCAGATCCTGCTTTCCAGCTTGGAATGCACCCACAAAGCACTTAAAAGTCAAGAACAGAGAATCATCACAAGGCATCCAGAACAAATGGGAGACATTCAAGAGACACCGCAGTGGTAGAATACAAAGTTATTGAGACCTGAACACCTTTTGAAATGAACTGCTCTGTCCCTGAAACTGGTGAAGGAAGAGAAGGAGGAAGAGAAAGGAGGGTTCACAACTCTGTTGGTGTTCATCTACCAATGGTAGGGTATCTATAGGTAACCTGAGCTTGTGAACAAGTTTTTATGGAAGAGGACAAATTTCCTGGTTTGTACCTATCTTAGTTTTTTGGACTTGCTATCTTTGAAGGCAGTGCCCAAAGAATTCAGCAGGGTTGTTAATGAGAGAATTATTCATTAACAATTCAATAAAATGACACTTGTTTTAATACAGTTTAGTATTTCTGTGTATTTCTGGAGTTATTTTGTAGGTCTATAACAAATATAGAAGCAAGCTGATTTTTTTGGTCTTTGATCACTGGAAACCAATTATGGGGCCTCCGACAGGCCCAGGAAGCCTGTTGTAGGCATGTTTGGGGCAGGGCCCAGCCTCAGGTAAGTGTAGGAGGCCCCAGAGAGCCCCCCTCCCCAAAAGTCCCAACCAAAGCCAGCATCCACATATCACAAATTTTCCATTATTGCAGGTCAGGTTGGGTCTCTAACCCCCACGATAGATAGGGGGTTACTGTAATCTAGATGGTAGCCATATTAGTTGCTCAAGGGAAACCAGAAGTCTTACAACATCCTTAAGACTAACTAGCTTTTATTTCTCATAAGCTTTTGTTTGTCCAAGCACACCTCTTCAGACTAATGAACTCACGGTGTATTTGGATTTAAAAAAAAAAAAAACAGTTGGCAGGGAGGATGTGTCAAAAGATACCAGCAATAGGGCCTGTTGTTCCTGGATGAAGAAAATCTTTAACAGAGAATAGACAGTGATTAATTTCATCATAACTGTGGTGATTAGTGCCTGACTGACCCAGAAACAGATCTTGGGGTCAAGATGGGTTAATGAGAATGTGCGTTCAAGCTGTGGTATCTGCTTCTGACTTGTCACATGTTAGATTGCACAGTGTTGTACATGTAGACATGCTCACTCAGCCCTTTCCTCTACAATGCATAACTTGTGCTGAAGATAACCACAGGGAACAAACACATCACTTGAACACCATCAGTGGTACAGCATCCTTCATGACCTCTTAAGGGGAGGATACACGCTTAAGGCTCACTCTGATGTTTTTCTTCAGCACCTCACCACTATTGCTCATACCCATGATCATGTTGCCCAACACTAGGACTGGCTCAGCAACAAGGCTTTTCTCATGCATTATCCACGTGTATATCAAGAAGACAGTGCAGTTTGCCACAGCGACCAAGGTGAGCCAGTAATTAATGAGATACAGTAGGCACTCAAGCACACATTGGCGTCGTGAGCATTTTATATGTATGGCTTATTGAAGCAGAGGCAGTGGGTTGGAGGAATGTCAGCAATTCAGCTCCTGAAATGTCAGGCTTGCATGTAAAATGTTTCCACTTTAGATGAATACACATAAATTACTCATCATTTATTTTCGGTACTCTCCGTCGTGCAGTTCTAAATTGCTTCCCAAGAAAACATGATATCTGAGGTACCCAAAGGATTATTCCAACACTCAATAGATGCACTATTTTTTTTTCTTGGGAAAAAGAGTGTAATTTTGGAATTGAGTCTCTGAGTGCATTTGAGCCCATTCCGTTACTGAACATGAAATCTTCAGCATGAGATTTTAACCTGGATATCTGGGAGGTTTCTTTGTACTTTTGTTACAGAACAGTATAAGATGCAGCTCTAGTTCTTGTTAGTGCCCCTAGCAGGGGGAAGCAGGAATGGGGAGAAATCTCTTTACCTGTGGCATAGGAGCCCCAACTAAGGAGACTGGGGTAAGGATTAGGATGTTAGCAGCTTAAGGTTGTCTCAGGCTGGAGCATCGCCTCTTTAAATTTTGACACAACTCTGATGTTCACTCAGTGTCCCCTGAAAATTTTGAATTTCCTAGCAGAGAAATGACATGGACAAGGCTGTGAGATAAAGCTGTACTGTAGCCTACTGTGAGCCAATGGGATGTGAGAGGTTTTGAAGAATCGAGTCTAGGAACTCAGAGTAGGTGTCCTGAGCGCAAGAAGATGGAGGCATTCAGGAAGGGATCCAGAACACAAGGTCACATGGTCTTGTAGAGAGTTTGTATTCTGGCTTCCAGTTAGCCATGACCCTTCCCAGGATACTTAGGTCTATTCCCCTGCTAGTCAGACAGCATCACAACCAACATTTGGCAGTCTAGAGGCTCGCCTTCTCTATTTTAAAAAAATTCTAAAGCTTTTCCATGAAGGCTTTCTCCCGAGCCTGCCAATATTTCCTTCTTTTACATGCACACCACTTTTGGGCTTGCATAAATGATGACACCCAGAAAGATGAAGCGGTACTTGAATGTAAAAAAAGAAGAAATATAGTTGCTATTGCTAACAGAATGCAGGCTCCAAAAAGCAAGGGATGTGAGAAAGCAACAAAGGTCACAACCCAGCAAGTGCATGTACTCTTTTGATTCCAAGGATTACCAGCTATCCATTTTATTTTGGTTTTTAAGGAAACAAATTCCTCTGAAGATGCTAGTGGGACCATGGCAGGGCATCGTCACACTTTATTCAGAATTAAGAGAACAATATGTCTCCTGGTAGTTGTCCTTGGGACAAGGCAGGAAGGGCACCTGTCTGCAGCAGTTTTCCAGCTGGTTTCCTAGCTGCCTTCTTGGAACACAAGTGAGGAAATGTAATCTTTTGCTGCAATAAACTCTCTATTAACATCAGCAGCAGCAGCAGCAACAATAGGATCACATGATTTTCTGTTAAATAGGGCAGGCCCTACTATTGGGCAGAGTGAGGTGCCAGCCTCTGGCGTTTCTGGGAAGCAGAGAACAGTGTGCTGCTTAATGTCATCCCGTAGCTCTTAAACCATTTTCTGGCTGGTTTGCATTTAATTATCAAGGCTACACATTGTCCCTGTTCCTCAGCAAGTTAGCTATTCAATTTACTAACCTGGGGTCAGCTGTGAGGCAGCTCTCAGAGCATGTTGGGATTGAATTCAGGTCATGATAAGCATCTTACCTGAAGCCCTGCAGTTTCACCACTGCTAATAGTTACATTATGTAATTTACGATGGTATAAGTTGAAGAAAATTGGGAGAAGTGCTTGTGGGAGTTAGTACATCATGTCTCCAAACACTACTATTTGAGATCCTGTGTTCCCTGATGAAGATCTGTGGGGAGTCACCCAGATGTCAGAGTTATTTAACAAGACACAGTACATAAGATTGTGATATATGTTTATGAAGATTATCAGTCATCCAGAAGGTTATCCAGAAGTCATGGCCATTGGACATCTTTTTTGCAAGATCAAAACATTTCACTACTCATCCAAGTATCTTCACCAGTCTAAGGAAAGTTGATGTGAGGCTTCTAATTTATAGTTCAGAATGGTTTCATGCCACCCTGATCTGAATAGGCTTGTTAGGTGGACAGTGGCCTGAATAGGCTCATTAGGTGAACAATGGCCTGAAGAGGGTCATTAGATGTACAACAGCCTGGGATGTGCAAAAGTCCTACCTATTCAACCTTTCCCAACACCAACTAAGTATGGATCATTACCTGTGGCCTTCCTGGTAGTGAAGGTGTGAAGCCCTTCTGATTCACCTGGGACCGATGAAAGGGCAGCATGATAACTGATAGACAGATTATACCTATTTCCCCCACCACTGTTGACAGAGGGATTTTCCATACACACATGAATAGCTTCCCTGACCCCTCTCTCAAACCACCTCTCTTTTCTGTCTAATATGTGTACATCCTTATCTTTGAATGAGTGTCCTTTGTCCTTCAAGTCAAGATACCCTGCTGATTTTGGTCCTGAACTGTTGCTCCGCCTGTGCTGGGTGATCCTCCTGTTTAGTGGAGGCCTTACACCAACTTTCCTTAGACTGACAAAGCTCCTTGAATGAGTAGTAAAACTTTTCGATCCTACAAGAAAAGAAGTCTGTGTGTCATGACTCAAATTATGGATAAACTTATGCTATGTTTATGCAACAGCTTCCTAAACATCACCAGCATAGTCAAGCTTTTACGTGACTAAATCTGTAGTTTCTATTCAGCTGAATGTCTTGGCTAGAAGAATCCAAATCTGTAGTTCAAAGTGTAAAACTGGATGCAAGGACAAGGTTGTGAATTCTAGTCAGATTGCTGTTAGGAGGTTCACTTTTGATTGATGTCCATGAGTTAGAGCATGTTCTGCTGCCAAGTCCAGCAAGGGACGTTGCCAAATCCTGTGGTTCAGTAGGCTTTCCCAGACTTTGAGAAGCTCTCCATCTGGGCTCCCTTCCACTTAACTCATCTCTTTTTTTTCCTGGGCTCCCCCCCCCCCCAGGTCTTGGAAGATATCATCCAAAGATTTTCTAAGATCTGGCTCCCAATGACCTGCACATCAACCAATATTTGAGGGGATTGTGGTGGCTTGGGGGCGGGGGGATTGGCAAAAGCATTTGAGAGTACAAAGCAGGCAGCAAGAGTTTTTGAAGTGAATCTCTGGCACTTGGAGCAAATGAGTCAGTTCAGTTAGCCGAAAAGAACAGCTCCATTCTTTTGGCACTTCTTTTATCTGGAAAGACAAATATAGATTGCTTGAACTGCAGTGTCAGCCCCCTAGTTTCAACTTATACAATGAGGCATGGCCACAGTTGCTAATGGTACTTGCAGTGGCTGGTTCAAAATACATTGGTTTCTTGTCCGTTAAAATCCATGAAGCAATCAATATTTGTTAGAAGATCATTGGGATACTGATTTTGTGTGGAGGGAAATGGGTCCTCCACAGAAAATTGCAGCATATTCTATCCTCCTAACTAGAGTGCTCTTGTCCGTCACTTATCCATGCCCGTCTGCAACAGACTATTACCCTTTCCGCAGTTACCATCATTTCCTGATTGTTTCTTCCAACTCACACTCAACTTCCTGTGCCTGCTGAAAAGGAGAATATCTCCACAGAAATATCTTCACACACTCCAGACCACTGTACATATAACAAGGTTATTCAGGCCATTGTCCACCTAACAAGCCTATTGAGGCTACGCTTCACCTAATGAGCCTATTCAGACCAGGATGAACTATAAATTGGAAGACTCACACCCATGTTCCTCAGGCTGACAAAGCTGCTTGGATGAGTCACAAAACATTTCTATCTCAAAATAAAAGAAGTCCAGTTGCCATGACTCATCTTCCAGATAACCTCACCTGGATGGCTGAGAATCTTCACAGACATCTCCAACTGAGGTTACTGAATGTGATGTTTTTGTTAGCCATTTAGTTAATGTTAAACGTTGCCTAAATAAATAAATGCATTTTTGAAAAGCTTTTGCACTTGGCTGCTTGAAAGCCGTTCATTCACACCACAGATCAATACTTCCCAACCCAGGGTTCACTGAGGTTCTTCAACCACAACTCTCAGGAATCATGGCCAGCACAGTTAATGGTGAAGGTTGCTTGGGAGGTTTAGTCTAAGAACATCCTGGACCTAAGGTAGAGGACCAGTACTGTAGATCGGTGGCTCTCAACCTTGAGTAACACACGTCTTCTTGGACTACTATGCCATGAAGTTCACTACTAGCTGTGCTGGACAGGGTTTCTGGGGGCTACAGTCCAAGAACACTGCAATAGATTACCAGATGAATGTTTTTAAGATTACTTTAGCAACTGTTGGTTTGAATTGTGTTTGAGGTTCTTGTGCCCACCAAATGATGTTAGATGGCAGCCCCTATTATCTCTCATAATTAGCAGTGGTAGGTACTTTTTGCTGCCTAGATGCCCTAAGCATATCCAGTCTTGCCTGATTTTGGAAGCTAAGTAGGGTTGGCCCTGGTTAGTACTTGGATGGGCGACCACCAGGGAATACCAGGTGCTGTAGGTGCCTGGAGTAGGAATTGTCAAGCCACTCCAGTATTCCTGCCAAGAAATACTGACATAGGGTCACAAAGAGTCAGTCATGACTGTAATGACACAACACAACACACACAGGTACTTTTAATATCTAGAGCTGGTGATTGCTGCAATTCAGCAACATCTGGAAGGCCACAGGTTCCAACATCTGGTTTGCACTAAGATGGTGGTAGTCATTATGGCTTGGAGCACCACAGATGTGCTCTGACCTGTGTGGTACCATCTTCATAGGTCACTGAATTAATTTTTCAGGGATTTCCATAGGAGGTCTACTTTCTGTTTGCTAATAAAAGTCATTTTTTAACACACACACTTATCAAGATCCCAGAAAATACATTTGTGCAGTCAGATCGTCTCATGATAGTGATTTATTGCCTCATTCTTCAGTGCCTTCTCCAAATGCTCACCTCAGCACAGCTCAGACTAGGTTTTGTTGCTGCTTCTTGACCCTGAAAGCTCAGGGGAACAATTTGCAGGCAATTTGCTAATTTAAATAGAAATGGCTGACTAGTCAAGACAAATTGAAGAATGTGAAGTGCCATTTATCACATTTAAAGCAAAAGACATAAGGTAATCCCAGCTAGGCTGAGATCCTGATTCTGCTTTGGGCCACACTACTACCCCCCCCAACTGCAGGGGAGGGGAAGACCCAGGAAACCCCCACCCCAAAAGTGGTGTTCAGTAGTGATCTAGCTAGCTTTGTAGCTCCCAGCCACTTTTTGTGGCTTATCTGCAGTTCTTTTCCATGTAATCTATCTAGTTTATGATGGTTTTATATGGTTTACAGCAGTAATTTTATTTAAGAATGATTTTATCAAACAAACAAACAAACAAAAACACCACCCAAACCTTAATTTTCCTGATTGATTCAGGAAGATTTTGGTCAAACTTTTGATCAATTCTCCGTCCAAACCAGGAATTACTCAGATTGATTGACATTTTCCTGAACAAGTTAAGTCAATTAAGATAAAAACCTTCACCTTTACATAAAGGTTACTCTTGAATATTCCAGATAACCCCGAAATAAGTTTGAATGAACCAGTTAAGTATAGAATAGCTTTATACACATAGGGAAAGTTGCTGGGGGACACATTGCTATTTCTTCTGCAGTGGATTACACTGTGTGTGTGTGTGTGTGTGTGTGTGTGTGTGTGTGTGTGTGTGTGTGTGTGTGTGTGTGTGTGTGTGTGTGTGTGTGTGTGTGTGTGTGTGTTTTATAGATAGATAGAAAGACAGACAGATAGATATCCTTACTTGAGGGTGATTGGGTAGGCACAAGAATGCATGCAAACAAGAACAGCTTTTCCAATAATTTTCCCTTGACAACCTTGATCCCATCTGATTCTCTGGTGAAATCATGATTGTGAGTTCATAGCAGTACTCTGTTGCTATGGAAACCAGTATGATAAAAAATATTCCTTCGTACAACTACAGAGGGGTCTCAGCTTTGAATATGGTACTGAATGGGAGAAGAGGGTAAGCAACTTCAGTATTCCCACCTTAATGCTTTTCCAAATGGTGGAAAATTGTTTTATTCAATTTGAAAGCTTTTATTCAGTATCCATACTATGGCAGTACTACATTTTTTATAAAAACAATATCTTGAATTAAATGGCTTCACATAGTTGGCTTTGAAATGATGTACTGTAGTAGTAAGGTAGTAATAGCATCTCCATAAAACAGGAATGTAAACAAAACCCCAGCATTTGATCTTCATTGACTTTGCATTAAATTGGCAAGGGAGAATCATAACTCAGTGAAATCTAGAATGGAAATCTTGAATGTGTATTTTCTGGAAAAGACGCTGATAGTATCTGTTGTCACAATGCTAAGCTTCCTTTGTACAATTGTGTTCTGATACAGTTTTCTTTTGAACAAATATTTTTAAACTGCTTTGATATTCACAGTATCTGTTCCAAGCTGGTGCTGGGTATTAAGTCTGATCACCCCAGACCATTGGCCAATATGGCTGAGGCTAGTGGTAGTTGGAGTCAATCAATAGTTCACTAAGATTTAAGCTGAGGTGTACACTGCAGTGAGACTGTCGTAGAATGATACCAATTAGAGGCAGAAGAAAGTTAATTGCCAAACAAACAAACAAACAAATAAATAAATAAATAAATAAATAAATAAATAAATAAATAAATAAATAAATAAATAAATAGATAGTCTTAGGAAAGATGAATGTTTACCACCACTAATACTGCAGAGAGTTATACTTCTGAAAAAATATTGGAGGATTTCTTCAACCCCAATAAAATGTGATTCAATAGTCCCCACTAATTTTTCTTTCCCTACATATAGTTGGACTAGAGATGGGCAGGAAACAGAAAAATAATATTTTGTTTCGTTTTGTTTCCAGGTGAGGTTTTTTTTTACAGGTCAGGCTGTTCCCAGTGGAGACAGCACAACCTGTTTTTAAAAAACCACTTGAGTGGCAGCAGCTTCCCAATCAAATCCAGCTGGGAACCAGGTGGCAAGGCAGAACAGAGCAAGCAGTGCTCCATTTGAATTTCCCACTGCTTGCTCCGTTCTCCCGTGCTGCCCCACTTCCCAGCTAGGGCTTTTTGACAGGTTGGGGTGGGGAGGGGAAAGGGGTTGCCGACCTGTCAAAAAGCCCCAGCTGGGAGGCAAGGGGAGGGGCAAAAGGCAGAAAGAAGCTGGCAGTGGGGGGAACTAATTCTTTCTGCCTTTTGCCCTTCCCCCACCTCCCAGCTGGGGCTTTTTGACAGGTTGGGGTGTGGGGGGAGGGGCTCCCCTCTCTCCACAGCCCTCCCTGTAAAAAAATCCATCTGGGAGGTACTGGAAGACCACGGGATTCCCTGCTGCTGTGGGTGCTGAGCTCACAGCAGCAGGGAATCCTGTGGTCTTCCTTGAAACAGCAGGGGTTTGAGAGGGGAAGCGCTGACATCAGTGCTACCCTCTCAGACCCCTGCTTTGGGATTCCCCACTGGTAAATTTACCAGTGGCTGCTCTGTTCTCCAGAGCCGTCCTGCCTCCCAGCTGGGTTTTTTTTTTGACAGCTTGACTTGTCAAAATCAGCTGGGTGGCGGTGGCAAGAACTGAGCAGGGAAACAGCCATGGGATCACAGCCGCTTTCCTGAAGGGATATTTGGTGGCGGCTTCGCGGTTTGGTTCCTCTGAACCAAAAACATCATTTTGGTTTGGTTCATGATGACACACTGTCTGCCTTTTTGCTTCATTTCAAAACGTTTCTAAACCTTATGAAACAATGAAACAGCGTGTCATTTTTTTGTAAGGTGCTCGTCTCTAAGTAGGACATTTCCAAAAATCATTTGAACACATCTGTACTTAGATTAGCTTATGGTAATTATGGTACTGTATTGTCAACTTTTGGGCTTGGCTATAAGCAGTACAATGCCATCCAGAACATCTGGATGATCAGAGATTAAGAATCACTGCTAAAGGGGATTTAGTTGAGTAGTCAGTTTCTATAGGGGCTCAGTCATGTACTCTTTGTCACATTCTTGATGGTGTTATGAATATCAGTGCATTAAGAAGTCTTGAAGCCATGGTGATGGCTATTTGCTGTTCCATGTTCTTAGTGGATTTCCTGCATGAACAGAATTTAGACTAGTTTACCATTAGTGTCTCTTCCAACTCTACAATTCTAACTCCATTAAGGCAGCAGTCCTGGATCTACTTATTTCTGACGGCCACTGAAACATTTACTCTTTAGTACATATGTATCGCTAGAGAGAGGAGGCTGTGTATTCCAGATTTTTTAGATTCTATAAAAGGTACAGGATGCAGAATATATGTATACATAGGTGTGTGGTTATAAATGCTGCAAACTTTTGGCATAGCACACAGTCCACACTGTCTTTCAAGTGCCCTTGCCAACTAGGTTGGCAGTAAAATTGGATTGTGCTTTGTTGCAGAGAAAGGTTTGGGATTTTGGAAACGCCGGGTTATGAGTCACAAAAATGTTGGACTTCTTTAGAGACTGTACAAAGGCTTCATTACTATAAAAAGACAAAATAAACATGGTTTTGCTAGGAAGATGTTTTTTTAACTATTTGTAGAGGTGACGTTGAAGGAAACTTCCATGAACTTCTTTACATATGTGTTGAAGGAGAGCATACTGTTGAGATCTTGGCATTGCAGATGAGGAATATTTGAGTCTATGAGACATCCAAGTGCTGTATGCAGGATATATTTTTCTCCTTTTCTTCTGCAAAATCATCTGGTAACTTATTGAAATCTGACCTGTTTTTCTTTCCCCATCTGTCACGCGATAATGTCTGCCATTACTTTTGATAAGAATCAAGGAAATATTAGATTTTCTGCCATATGTTAAAGAATGAAGCCTGCAAAGTACTCAAAAAACACAGTTTAAAAATGTCCAAGGCTTTCTCTTTGATGTCCTTCCTGTGCCTCTAGTTCATCATAGTAGAACCAAGCTGTGTAATTTTAAGGCAAGGCAAACACTTTTATTACTCAGCTCTGTATAATGTGTAACCTGCATTATTCTTTACCAGCCATATCATTTTGCTCTGTTCTAACTGACCAAAAAGTCTTCTGGGTTCTAGAAAGATATTGGGCATATGACCTGGAGAAGAGGCTGATTAGTAGCACTGTGTGGGAACAAGGAAAGTGGTTTGGTAGTAGATATAGATAGTAAATAGAGAATACTGGCTGTCATGGTCTTTAGAAGAAATAGTAAGTACCAAATCTACTGAATCCAAATATTGTCAGTTCTGCAGAGGACATTGTCCTGTCTAAAAATAGGCTTCCCTTAGGAGTTACATGCAATCAAAAAGCATCTGAATTATGGACTGAACCTTTGTGGATAGAACATGTTGCTTTTATAGGTCACTTGTTTTTACAGACTTCGTTTGACATGTCTTCCAAAGAAGAAAAATTACTGCTATACTCTACTTAATTACTGCTGTTTCCCATCAATGATGGCTTGGGGCTTCACACTTACTCATCAATCTTGTGTTCATTGTGTGCGGCTATTTGTGATACCAATAGTCCTCTTTAAAATCGACTTTCTATATTTAAAATATGATTCATTCTTCACTAGGGTTTATCTTAACCTTTCAGCAGACTGTCAGGGTACATAATCTGTAATGATGAACTTTTTACTTTCTAGTTATCCACAGTCTAATTTGAAGAGAAAATAACATTAGTTGAAGGCAGATTGTCTCTAAACAGAGCTTGCCCCTCTAGGTGGGTGCATTATTGCCCTCAGTCATTCCAAAGAAGTCAGATAATTCTACTTAGTTTACACAAAGCACGCGGCGAGCCTGTGCTATGTTTTCCTCTTTATTTTCTTTTGTTTGTGTATATATGCTATCTGGTTCTTTTTTGAATGTATATGGGTGACCTGAAATATTTTCAAATAAGATTGAATTTAGATTATTTTAGTAGACTGTATGGTAATACACATTTCCTTATTAATTGTTAAAAATGCTGAATTCGTTTATAAAATTTTCTAAAAGTGCAACTTCCTATTTCAGTAATGTTTTATGTATACAGGTGTGTCTTCATGTTGTCATTATTAACTATCTTGTAACTGCTGACTCTGTTTGTCTCCAATACTTCAGGCACGGAGAAAGGAGGTTTTCATCCAGGAACGGTATGGGAGATTTAATCTCAGTGACCCATTTCTGGCTTTGCAAAGAGACTATGAAGCAGGTGCTGGTGCTAAAGACAAGAAGTCCACCTGCACCAACCCACTCTCCATTTTGGAAGCTGTTATGGCTCACTGCAGAAAAATGCAGGAGAGGATGGCAGCACAGCTGATGGCAGCAGAAAACAGACAAAAGAAGGTACCCTATGTAAAAAATAAATAAATACATTGATCTTTTCCTATTTTTATCTTCTTCCTTTCAGTTCTTGTTCTTGTTCTAAAATATTAATCCATTCCAGTTTTACAATTTTATACATTCTTTTGTTGTTGTTTGCAGCTCTGAAGCACTTAAGTTAATTTTTTTGTCAGTGGCAGTGAACTTCTGATTGATTATCTGCAGTCTTTGACAATGAAATAATTTTATTTATAGAATGGTAATATTCATGACAATAATGGCAACAGTAATTATAAGAAGAACATAGAGCTGTCACATTGGCACAGCACATGTAAGGTCCTGAGTGCTTTACATACTCTGTTTTTCTTTCTCTCTCTCCCCTCCTCCTAACATCATGACAACAGTTGAGTTAAATAGATAAGTATCTTTCTCCCCACATTGAAGACGTGATGCTGAGGCTGAGAGGGAAAGAATGGCTCAACTCCTTGTGCTGCAGATGAAATTTGAACTCAGCACTCCCTATTTTTATACCTGATTCTGAGCTACAGGACTGAGAGTTCTTGATTTTTACCTATCGTAATAAACATTAACATAATTTCAATACACATTTTGAAAAGTATTTGTATCAGTTGGACCCCATTTTAAATAATATGCTCCCCCGCTCATGGTGTTAGGGTACATTGTTGGGACGCATTCATTTCTTTTCACTTGTGTAGTACTGGCATCAAAATTACAAATGATCTTCAGGTCCATGTTTAGTTTTGGCTGGTACATAAATTGGATACATTTGGATTCGAGATGGGCACGAATAAAAAAAATGCTGTTTTGTTTTGATTTGTGATAGGTCGAAGTCAACAAATCACAAAAGCAATTTTACATTTTTATGATGATTTGTAGATTTATTTTTAATATAAAACCATATAAAGTTGCATCCAAGACCCCAAACTTGCAGGGAAGCTTCCCATTAGTCCCCTCTATACTCCCCCCAAGTTTGGTGAAGATTGGGTTTCAGACATCTTAAATTATACCCTCACAAACTGGGAGTATAACTTCAGATGTCTGAAACCCAATCTTAAATTATACCTCCACAAAAATTCCCCAAGGAAGGTGTTCTTTAGCAACCGGTTTGGGAAAATCAAATTTTTACCAACCTTGGCAGGATTGTCAAGGATAGTCAGAGGAAGCTTTTCAGTTAGTTTGGTGCCTGGGGGGGACTTTTGTGTGTGGGGGGACTTTGGGTGTACATAACTTAAAAACCAGAAATCCAGTCTTCTCCAAACATGGAGAGATTAGGGGAAGCTTCCCTGCAAATCTGGTGCCTCTAGCTCCCTTGGGGCCATTTTGTAGCCCAATGAATTGACATATCAAAAGTCATTCAAAATTCATACTTGGATGGGGGGGGGACCAGTTCTTCCCAGCATTCTTAGAGATGTCTAACTTGGATTAAAACAAGCTG
The DNA here is from genome assembly GCA_029282475.1 of Phrynocephalus forsythii. NCBI lineage: Eukaryota > Metazoa > Chordata > Lepidosauria > Squamata > Agamidae > Phrynocephalus > Phrynocephalus forsythii. The sequence continues at coordinate 41,048,591 of JAPFRF010000006.1, forward strand.
AACCAAATCTAGGCCTCAGTCTCTGAAAACGCCATGCTACTCCAGCTCAGATTTCTAAGGAGGTAGCCAGGATGATTCTGGATTCTGGGATCTGGAAGTTGAGTCATGGCTACTGGACTTCTTTGAGATAGAAACGTTTCGCTGTTCATCCAAACAGCTTCATTGGTCCAGTAGCAATGACTCAACTTCCAGATAAACTCACCTGGATGACTGAGAATCTTCACAGACATATTGCTATGGATTCTGGGAATAATTTCCAGAAACACACAGCAAACTATCTCATCTGAAGTTAGCCTCTTATTTCTATGATCAGATTTCATCTGTGTAAAGATTACAAGAGGCTTTGAGGCCGTGTGTTTTCTACCCAGGAAAGTGATTGAGGATGTTCCATTCAGATATTGATCTTTTATGATAGGGTGTGACAAACAGAATGGGAGGGGTAATGTTTAACCCAGGTGTGATCTGATCTCTACTGAATACAGGTCACAGGATCTGAAAAAATGAAGAAAAAAACTATCCTTTCAGCCTAGAGTGCTAGCAAAGGCACTTCTGATATGTGGGCATCTGATATAAAATGTTTAGCTGTCTACAAAAGATGTCCTTTTATTGAGTACTAGATTCCCCCAAACAGTGTCAAGTGGTACCTTGAATTACGAATGCCTTGAAAAATGAAAAAACTGAATTTAGAAGGGAATTTTAGTTATGAAAATTTTAGTTATGAAAATTGAGCCAGTCCCCCCCCCCCCGAGTTACATGGTGCTTTCTCCTTCAGCACATGGCCAGAAAGCAGGCAGGTAGCAGGAATCTAAAGACACAGACCCCTGCCACCTGCCTCCTTTTGGAGGTGTGCTGACAGCCAGGTTATTTTGACAGCTCTGCAGCCTTTGCTTGGCTGAAGACTGGGTGGGAGGACAGAAGTCATTGCCCACCCCCTCACCACTGCCACCCGGCTGTGGCTGGGGAGGGGGCAACTGCTGGCCCAGTGCAGCAAGGGGATGAACAGGCCATGGGTGACTTCACCGCTCGCCTGATGTGCTAAATCTAGAAGGAACAATGTGCCACCCAGAGGTCCTTTTGCTACTCCATAGACCCTCCCAACTCTGTTGCAAAAAGCTCTTTAAAACGTGGAAGGAATATGTGTTTTAATTGGTTTTAGCAGCTCCCCAGCAAAATTTGTCAATCAACTGGGAAACTAAAACAAGCATTTCCCAATTGTCTTCTCAGCCGTTTGCAATTTGCTGATGGAATTCAACAGTAAGGCAGAATATAGATGCAGCCTACAGCAGGGTGATGGCAGGAGGCTGTTTCCATATATCCTACAGTTGTGCATCATAATCAAAATCAAAGAAAGCATGCTCATGTTGTAGAAATAATGGTTTTTATATTTGTACAGAATTTTGCAAATTTGATTGACTAAAATCCATTTAAAAAACTGAAACATCTCCAGTTGAGTTGCAGCCCTACTTTCATCTTATGAACAGCATTTGAATGCTTAGATGTCAGCACAGTTGTCACTCTCTGATCGTGGGTGGGAGCATATCTTTATTAGAAGCTAAGAACTAACAATAGCATAGTGTGCCCGATATAACTACTGATGGTGGGCAACTCTGTGTAATTATATCGGATACATGACATCTGACGCCAAACTTTCTTTGGACTTTATTTACATACGTTTTGCCAATTAATTAAAGATAAACATCCCGTACAGTGAGCAGTGCTGCTTTCAGACAGCTGTGTTGCAGAACTACAAGGGAGGCAAAACTACGAGGTGGCTTCACTGCTTCCCTCCACATGATTTCTCAGGTTCCATAGACGTGTGTGCCGGGTGCTTGCCTTCTGCCTCATATATTATTGCATCTCTCCTCCGCTCTCAGCAGCCCTTCCAGCCTCTAAGTCAGGGCGGCTGGCTCCTGGCCACTGGGTGTGGATTCCAACCCCCCTGCACCTGTATTTACTGTACCCACTTCCCACTAGACAGGTCTCTGAGGTGCCAGGAGGGGGAAAAGCTACACTGTGAGTCTCTCCCCCCCACCTGCACTTACCCACTCCTGCAGGGTAGGTGGCTAAGGCGTCTGCATATCATGGATTTTCTTTTAGCGCAGGTGGTGAAGTAACCTAACCCCCATGATAAATGGGCTCTGCTGTATGTCTTTAAGACCTTTATTATTTAATTTTTAAAAAATCGGACTTACTTTAAAAAAAAAAACAAGGTATGGGAGCATCCTTGATGTTGATATGTCCGCTCTGTAACTCGCATTATGATTTACTCTTCTACTGGTGTTAATAGAAGGAAAACTCCAATGTAAAAATTACAAAGAAAGAGGGGAAGAATTACATACACAGACCACACACCTTTTCCCACGGCCCACAACACTCATTGAGTGCTGGTTCCCTACTGGCTACCATCAGGTTTTACTATTCATGTTTAAAAAGATTTGAGTTTGCCTTCTTGGTGGTTTGAAGCTTTTAAAATGTCTTTTAAAGGACTGATATGATAGAAGTTAAACAATTTTGCAGACAATCTGGATAAACATTAGTCAAAGAGTCTAAAAATAAATACACAGGATGGAGCTCCAACAGGCTGGATGTTAACCAGCCACCTCCCTGTAACCCCAGTCCATCCTCCTCACATCACCAATCCTCAATTGTCATTTGATCTTTTTCTGCACTGAGGGCTCCATGCTGCTCTTTGCCCAGAAAAAGAAGACTCAACTCACATTTGAAGGAGTCAACCCTCAGTGTGTTATATGCCTCATAGCATTCCCACTGGGTTCTGACTCATTTAATTCCAAGCTGACTTTGTTCCTGCTTCCTGACTCCGATCAAGGAGGACAAGGAAGAATGGAACCAACCTCAGGAGTTTCCCAGGAGGCTAAGGCTTAATCGCAGCTGATTTAGCTTCACTCCCCTTACACTTCCTCATTTGGAGGCAAAAGAAGACATGGCAGCAGTTCATTTGCTGTCTCTTGGGGAAGGAGTGTAAGGCTTTACTGAGGCCTTCTGGACCTGATAGCTATGATCTGGTGGGCTGTATTAAAATCATCTTGAGAGGGCCTCCTCCATATGTCCATCTTAAATGAAGCATAGCAATTAGCAGTTAGAAAGGAAACTCTCTTGGCCTTCCAACCTTGTCTTTCTGTACTCTAATCTTTTCAGCTCATGGACAGGGCCTTTTAAACTTTCCCTGGCTTTTCTGTCTTTAATTATTTTCTGTATTTCAATTTCACTGCTCTAATATTGTCTCTCATTGCTGCATTTATTTTCGTTTTGTGCTCTTGTTGGTTGTATCACTATTTTGGACTCTATTTTGGTATTTGAATGCTTTATATTTTTTTCTTCTAAACAAAGCTGAGAACTTTCAGTTACTGGGTGCTAGGCAAAATAAAATAAAATAAAATAAACACATTTAATTGCATTTGATGGATTAAACTCCCTTTTAATCAGACAGCTCCACTTCTCTTCCTAGAAATCATTAAAGAAGAAATCAGATGCAGGAATTTTACAAAGTATTTTCCTGGCTGTTCCAACAAATCTAAGTACCATTTTAGAGGTTAGCATTTTTGGTCATGCAGGGTTTATTCTTTTTCAGTGCAACACCCATTTTGTTTCCACTAAATACAAATGGATTTATATCCGGAGTGGGGGGAGAAGACAGCAGAACTGCTGGAAATTTCTTCTTCATATCCTGCTAAGCTAGAGAGCAAGAGTGGGTTTGTCAGAAGAGAGGGAATACACACAAATAACAAAGGGGAAACCCCTTGGAGGAGCTGTCCAGCAGACTATCATTTTTCCTCTGGATTGGAGGAAGGCGGCAGAATGCTATTGGTGAGCAGCAGGCCAACCAGGAGCCATTGGCCTATATTGACTCTCCTTTCGCTAGCAACCCAAGCCAAATTTGAACCACTGACCTACAGCTGAAATGCTGCATATCCTGTTACCAATCCTCTGGGCCATCTGGTTCCCCAGATTACAGTGTACATGAAATATATTCACCACACAGGATCTTCTTACAGCTCTGAAATTAGTATGATTTTAGCATCTAGAGGAATGTCAAATCTGCCCCATCTTTGTAATAATCACAAATACAGGAATGGGACTATTTTATTTATTCTCTTGCTCTGATCAGCTTATGGCCTAACGGTACAGTACAGAAACAGACAGAGACTGGGTGATTAGAGGAGAAGAGGAGCTCTGTAATCAAAATAAAGATTACGTTTAGTGAACATGGATTGTATCTAACTAATCAGTCTCTTCATATTCCTTTGAATTACATCTAGATTCCAAATCAGGGTAGAGCAATGTCCAGGGATGGTAGTATCACATTGTGCACCCCAACCTCACCTGGAGGCCATTCTCTGCTTTTCCTGTTACATTTTCCCTTGCCCTACTTTCAACTTTTAAAAAATGGATCCACACATTCATCTTATTTTTCTATAAAGGGGGGTGGTCTCTGATGTGCCACTAAACTTTCATGGCAGGGTCCACCAAAATGGGGATTCCAGGTGGAGCCACCCACATCTTCAGAGAAAGCAAAGGTCTGAACCTTCTTGATCTACACTTCAGTGACAGGGCTGTCTCTGCTTGGAAAGAGATGTGATTTCTCCCTTCCACCCTTTCCCAAGAGATCAAGCAAGCGTAGAGGATCTAAGCTCCTCAAATGATGTGGAGATTTTCGCTGCTATAAACCTAGGCCATTGCCTCTAGGTGTTAGTATTCATCTGAACTAAAACTAAACAACATCTGGAAGGCCAGAGGTTTACCATACTTAGGATAAAGAATCCCAAGAGAATCCCATGTCTCTAAGACAGGCATGTCCAAACTTTGGCCTTCCTAATGATTTGGACCACAACTCCCAGAATTCTAAGCTTAGATTGCCAATGACAAAGGACCATGGGATTTGTGGTCCAAAACATCTGGAGGGCCAAAGTTTGGACATGCCTGCTCTAAGAGCATAGAAGTAGGAGGGAGCTTCTACTTATTTCAGAATTTCACAGTAACTATGTTAATTGTGTCTGGGTATCAATATTGCTGGCCTGTCAGAAATGCTGATTCATATTCAATGTGCTGGCAATGTGATCTGGCACTAGTGACAAACCTTCCACACTCCAGATGTTTTGGACCACAACTCCCAGAATTCTAAGCCAGTATTGCCAATGACAAAGGACTGTGGGAGTTGTGGTCCTAAACACCTAGAGTGCCCAAAGTTTGCCACCACTGTGATAGGGCATCATGTAAGCATCAGGACCAGCCTTTCACTCTAGAACAGTGTTGGCGAACCTATGGCACAGGTGCCAAAAGTGGCACTCAGTGCCCTTTCTGTGGGCACCCAACATCGCCCCTTCACAGCCACCTGGATTCAAGTTAAATTGCTGTATTGGCACTTTGCAAAATAATTACTGGGTTTTGAATCGCAATTTGAGCACTTGGTCTCTAAAAGGTTCGCCATCACTGCAATAGGACATTTCTTCTCATTCACACCAGAAGCTGCAGGACTTCAACCAATCTCTCAGCATCGAGAGGCAACTGCTTGTATACTTCCGTATTTCGAAATTAGCCTTCAGGAGGTTGTCAATTGTAATATGTGAAATGACTCTTGACAAACAGAAAAGGGTTGTGGCATTTGAAAAACATTGGTCTGAAATTCTCTGAAATAAAATAAAAGCAAAACTATTGTTGAGTTGTATAATCCACTTCAGGCACATGAAAAGGAAATGCCTGAAGAGGCAGGTTGTAATAGTTCAGTAGTTTAGGGATCTGATTGCAAAGCTGGAGAATGGGAGTTCAGTTCCTGCCTGTGCCTCTTTGACAGGGACAGGATTCAGTGATCCATAGCGTCCCTTCAAGCCCAGCAGTTATAATTTATAAAACTAATTAATATAATCTATAGTACAGTACCTCTTTTTTTCTTTGCAGAATCAGACTAGTTCAGGAAACTATCTGAAAATGGAAATAAACTAGTAGTATGCTGTAGCATTTTAGAAAGTGTTATGACATTTATTAGCTGGGTGGATTGTTCCGTGCTTTAGGTATGTGGCTGTGGAGCCAGAGGTTGAGAGTTTGATTCCCCACTGTGCCTCCCAGGAGTAGGGTGAGCTTGTGTGACCTTCGGCAAGCTGCAAATCCCTAAAATGCCCCCAGAAGAAAGGAATGGTAAACCACATTTTGAGTATTCTCTACCTAGAAAAACCTGAAAAGTGTTGCTATAAATCAGAATTGACTTAACAACATATGATGGTGGTGGTGGTGGTGGTGAAGAATAAGATGAAGAATTCTTTTTTATTTTTTCAATTTTTTTGTAATTTTCCTTCATGCCATTTAATTAACTCTTGCTGTACATTCAGGAAAACTGGATTCAGCTTCTATTTTTGCTTTGCTAATTTTTCCTGTGTGGGGTGGGAGATTATAAAGTCATTTTGGCTTCAATTTAGAAGGCCAAATATGGTTCATGCAGGTAACTTAAAAGTCCATGGCTATACAATTAAATTACACTAGATAGGTCTGGTAACATTTTTGCACCTTAAAAATGCCACTGGATTTACTTGAGCAAAGCCTGCTAACAACCAACGTTTTGTTTTGTGTCTCTTGATAGCTGGAGATGGAGAAATCACAGTTAGAAGCCCTTGAAATGGAGCACAAGAAGCTGTGCGGTCGTCTTGAGGAGGAGCGTGGCAAGAACAAACATGTTGTCTTGATGCTTGTGAAAGAATGCAAACAGTTGTCCAACAAAATTGTTGAAGAGGCGCAGCAGCTGGAAGAGGTCATGGCCAAATTTGAGGAAGAGAAGAAGAAAGCCATCGAATTGGAGGAATCTCTTACCGCAGAGAAGCAACGGAACACACAAATGGAGGCCCAAATGGAGAAACAGCTGGCAGAGTTTGACACAGAAAGAGAGCAACTCCATGCCAGGCTTAGTAGAGAGGAAGCCCACACCAGCGACCTCAAGGAAGAGAGGGAGAGAATGCTGAAAATGATTGAGCAGCTGAAAAAGGAAAATGACAGTAAGTTGCACCTTTCGCTTCCACGTAGGAACAAAGAGAGAGGTTCCGTTTCCGTCTCGGTTGGAACAGAGGGCCCGGCTCTGAGGACACTGGCCTGCCAGACGGAGGCACCACTCATGGATGGTGGAACTGAAACAGTTAGGAAGTTGCCTTTAACTGTACCTCTGAAGCCTTCAGCCGTCAACCCTTTGCTCCCTAGCCATGCAAAGGTGAATGTAGGCTCCGGCACAGGATTTGTGAAGCCACCCATTGACAGGCATTCCTCCTGTAGTGACCTGCTCCTGTCCCCTGCCACTCCACATCTGACACAAGGTCAAAGCAGAATTGAGGAGAACGGACCAAGTCCCTCATCTGACTTCACCAGTCTACCTTCTCCTTTCCCTAACCATGTGGCTTCTTCTTCCCCAGCACCCAGTGTAGCACCTCAGAACTACTTGCCAACTTCATCTATGCACTCACCTCATTCTCCATCCGCTTGCGCGGCTGGCCATCAAGGCCCAAATCCACGTGTCCAGGCAGCTAGGTTTAGGTTTCAGACCAATGCGAACGATCAAGACCAAAATGGAAACACCACCCAGAGCCCTCCGTCTCGAGATGTGTCGCCCACCAGTCGAGACAACGTAGTTGCCAAGCAGCTAGCTCGGAATACTGTCACCCAGGTCCTGTCAAGATTTACAAGTCCACAAGGTGCTGCATCGGGACGGCCGGGGATCTCGCATTCGATGGACGCTGGCACTTATCCTCCCCCAGTTGGTAGAATGAGCTTAAAGACTCCCAGCGTGTCAAGGATTGACAGAGGAAACCCTCCGCCCATTCCTCCCAAAAAACCAGGTCTTTCACAAACTCCTTCTCCACCACACCCACAGCTTAAAGTAATTATGGATAGTGGTCGCTCCCCTAACGTAGGTGCCAAAACTGAGGGCAAAACCCTAGTTTCACCTCCTTCCAGTTCACCTCAAGGAAGCAGGGTAATAAATGAGGAGGCAATTTCTAAGTCCTCACCTCAGCTGCCACCAAAACCGACAATAGATATATCTGTGGCATCTGCAGGCTGTGCCATACCAGCCATGGCCACATCTCAGGTGGGTGCCCGGCCTTCCCAATCCCCTGGACCAAGCCAACCTGCATGTTCAGAAAGTTCCTTTGTCATCCCCACCACCATTGCCTGTAGCTCCTCCATAAACCCCATTAGTGCTTCATCCTGTAGACCATGTGATTCAGACAGCCTACTGGTAACAGCATCAGGTAAAGGGATTGTTGATATTTTCCTAAACTCTGTCCCTCTAAGAATGGTCTCCTCTGCTTCTGTTTTGCCATCTAAGCTCTATGTTTTCCCATAGCTTTCCTCTTCCCTAAGTTTGTTTTGTCTTTGTCTTTTCTTTTGCAGAGTTGCACTTGACACTCAGGTCCATACTTTCAAAATTTCAGGGGTATGGGAAATCTATTCTGTTACATACAGTTTGGGTGTTTTCCCCCTCTTTGGTCCATGTGGCCATTCTTAGCTTTTTTAAAAATATAGTTAACAGTCTTTCCTGAAGAGAAAAAAACTAAATTCTTGTAACAGTATTTACCACAGAAAGTTGTTTAAACTGATACACATTTTCATCTTTGAAAATTTCATAATCCACATACTGCCCTCAGAAGCAAAGGGCTGGATAAGTACTTCCCTGCATCTCACCAATCTATTTCTTCATGGTTTGCTGCTTCACTTCATAAAAGAGAGCTGTTTGGAGAAATCACCACTATCACCCCTATCATCATCAACAACCACCACCCCGTAAATTATATTCTCCCCTTCTGCTGTAAACAAACTACTCTTTGTTGGTTTAAAACAGGGCTGTTCAACTTTGAACAGGCCAAGGTCTACATTAAAACCTCTACTTACGAATTTTATCTATTCCGAGCACATGCTCGTAAGTAAAAACGTTTGTAAGGAGAGCAGTGGTTTCCCATAGGAATGCATTGAAAATCAATTCATCTGTTTTGGAGGGAACAGATTTCAATGCGCCATGGTCCTTGAACTGCCCTGCTCAGCTGAGACTGTAGGCTGGCAGACCCAGAACTTTGCTGGGGCAGTGGTGGTCTTTGGGATGGGGGAGGGAGGGAGGGAGAACTTATCCCCTCACTTTTTTTAATTGATGGCCGGCGGGCTACTTTGGAACCCTTCACGGGCTACCAGTAGCTCGTGGTCTACCTGTTGGGCAGGGCTGGTTTAAAAGAAGGGTGGACAACCCTGGAGACATTTGTGTGTGTGCCACCTGCTCCGGCTGCACCACTGTAATTCGGCAGCAAAGCATACTACTGGATTTCCTTGGGAATTGGGGGCTTGGGAACCAACTCAAGCTTGTTATGCTTGAGAGGGTTTGCGATGGTTGCTGTTGCTTTTCAGAAGCAAGCAAGGCAGGCCCCTTTCATGATGGCCAAGTGGGAGGAGCTCCCCACCTTGCCCGCCTTTAAAACGTAAAACTTGCAGGTTCACATATGCGAAATATAAAACAGTCAGCCAAAGAGACAGATGCATCTAAAACCAAAGAAAAATAAAATAAAATAAATCTACCGCATTACAGCAAAACGCTGCTGAAATAAAAGTCATTGTCAGCCAGTGAATTTAGGGGCCACAACCATACATCAAGTGGTAGTGGTAATCTTTAATCAGAGTGCAACTAATGGCAATTATATTTTAGCTAGGGACAGGCACAAATTGATTCAGCCCAAAGTGAGAAAATTCATTGGAGCCCCATCCCAGCAACTTTTCTCACTTCAGGCCTAATCCATTCGTACCCATCTCCGATTTCAGCAAATCCAGAAGGTACTACATTTGGGGAAGGCTGTCATTTTCACCTTGTTGCTTCATCCTGGTTGAAAGGCTTCCAAGGATGAAGCACGGCACTATCTAGGAACTGATGGGATTTTGTTGAACATTCCATTGAATTATTTCAAAATCATGTTTGTGTTTCTGCTCAGTTTCTGAAACCATTCTAGGAATGGCTTCTCCAGGACCTGTCTTATGAAACTACAGTAGGACCCCCATATCTACTGATTCATTAATCACTGATTCAGTTATCCACAGTTGGCAGAGGAAAATATTAAATACATAATTCAGTAGCCACAAAGCAAGCTACTGTTGTAAAACAGGAGCCATAAAGTCATAAAACAGCAGGTGGGGGGTTGACGTTCTCTCTTATCCACTGTTTTCATTATCCATAGGGAGGCATGGAACTGATCCCCAGTGGATACTGGGGTCCTACTGTATATGACTGAAGGTTATTTTGAAAAGAGTTGTCCTCATTTTAACTAGCTGAATAATGCAGTGGTTTAGTTACCTGGCTGTGGAGCCAGAGGTTGGGAATTTGATTCCCCACAGTTCCTCTTGAAGGAAGTGGCAGACTATAGAGTCATGGGCAGGCTGCATGGACCCATGGTCAAGGGAACAGTAAACCACTTCTGAGTACACACTGTCTAAAAAGACACCTGAAGAGGGTCATCATAAGTTGAAATTGACTTAATAACACACCGTTCTTGTTATCCTATTCTTAGATTTCTTAATTTAATAAACCAAATGTGGTTAGTTTTAATTATAAAGAATTTCCCTCTGCTTTTTCCCATTTCCATTTGATGACCCATTATACAATTGAAAGTCATTCATTTCGTATTTGGACGATAGGTACTGAATGACATTAACCATTCATTATATCCTGTGACTGATTTTCTACAAACAGCCCGGCAAGTTGAACTAAGCCTTACTGTTTGTGCAATGAATTGGTATTATCTATCAAACACTTCCAAACTAGGGATCAGTTGCCAGATAAGTGGCCTCCCATGTGATGCCGAGAATCATGTTTGCCATCACCTATTCTGATGCAAGTTTAAGTATTTTTAATTTAATTTAATTTAATTTAATTTAATTTAATTATTTTTAATTTAAGTTTAAGGGGGGGAGAATTGGATGTATCCAGCACAGCTCCCAACTGACCTTAAGTCAGAGACCACTTAGCCATCATGAAAGATAAATCTTTCTTATATACACTAAGCACCTGTTTGTATACAAATAATCTAAGTCTAACCATACATATTTGCATGTACTGGCATTTTAGTGTTTTGATAATTTGGTTTGAGGTAACATCTTGATAGGCTTTCACTATTCATGTAGGAATGCCAAAGAGCCATTCAGTTCAGGAAACATGAAACATGGAATTTGGAAATCACAGGAGGCCTTGGAACTGAGCAGAGCTGCTAAGTGGCTGGAGTGTCTCATAATTAAGGGGGCATCTGTGTTACTCCATAAACACTGTTGCATTTGTGCTCGGCCTTGGTAGCCAAGAACAGGCATTTTGCTGACCATAGTAGAAACAATTCTGCATGGCTTTTGCCATGGTCTTATAAACTCTCAAACCAACCCAAGAGCATTCTCCCATCCATATAATGCATTTGTACATTACGGAGATATAAAGAGATGACCAGGGGCTGCGTCAGTTGTGTAGCATCCTCACTGTGGAAATTTCCAAACAGGGATGCCTTTTGGAATTCTAGTAACACCTTATTTTGTTACTAGACACAGGAATTATGCAGCAGAAGCTTCCTGTTCTAACAATTCCCAAACAGTCATCCTTTGACCTATGCAGAATATTATGGATGATTTATTAAAATTCAGTAGTAAGTTACAGCTAGAGTAGGCTCACTGAATCAGTGGGAATTTGGGGAGTCATCTGTAAGCCCCCTTGACCCAATAGGTTGTGATTTACTGGTGGATCTCAGCCATTATTTCTTTAAGGAAGGGATATAGTTCTATACTCAGTACATACTGTACATGATGATTTGTGGTTGAATTCCTAGCTTTCTCCAGGGAAAATTGACAATATTGTGATAATTGGCCTTGTGGTCTTACTCCCTGCAGAAGATTTTTATTTAGAGTTCCATTTTTATTTTATTTTCAAATCTTCAGGGGAATAGAATGAGCCTTCCAATTATTATGTAATTAGAGCAACTTAGATATTTGAAAGTGGGATAGGTGGCATTAGGAGACCTTGAGTGACAATACTGAACACTAAGTCACAAATGGATCTTGACAGAAGAGAATGGGTATATGAAAGTGTCCTTTTAATTTATGCCATGACATATGTACTCAGAAGGCATATAGGATTGTATATAGCAATTCTCCTCTGCTACCTTATCCATGAGATCCCAATTTCTTCATATATATATTTTTTTTACCATTGGGTGCGCCTGAAGAAATGCTTTGTTTTTCCACATGTCACAGTGTTTAGATGTTCTGAACACAAAATTGGCCTGAAAATTCTGTGCACAAATTATTAAAAAAACATGGTAGCCTTGACTAAAACTAGAGTAATTGTTTCATACTGAAATGGAAAGCTTCAATATTTTACTTCCAAATGGTTTGTGGAATCTTTTGCTTTCCAGTTCTGACATTTCATTAAATGCCAAGTGATGCTTGATTGATTAAAATAATGTATTAATCACATAGAAAAGAATCTTTGGGGTTAGTTAGAAAACCACCAACAATTTAATTATGAATCAGATTGTTGTAGATTTTTGAATGTGTCAGAAGAGTCAGCTGATTTTTAATCTAAATATTTATGCATTTATAACACCGCATTTTGTAAAATCAAATAAAAGTAGCTTTGTGTTAGCTAGTTTGACAGAGTAAATGCCCTCTTATTAATTAGCAGCAAAATGGTTCACTTATTTAGTAATCTTATGTCAGACGACTGTTGTATATTGTTCTGGTAACGTATTAGTACCTTTCATACTGTCATATATTCTTTTTTCACTAAAGACTAATAATTATTATGGTATAATGGAAATAAGAAAAGCTTTAAATACTCAAGAAACTTCTGTGGTACATCCTGTTGGATTAAATTGGCAATATGTTGGCCCTTAAATTATTCCCACCTTTTGTTGTCATAATTTAAAATCATTTAAGAGAGACCTTGCTTCAAAGTATATAGTTAAAGTGACAGTCAACCACTCACTGATGGCGAACCTTTTAGAGACCGAGTGCCCAAACTGCGATTCAGAACCCACTAATTTTTCGCCAAGTGCCCACACAGCCATTTAACCTGAATGCAGGTGGCTGTGAAGGGGCGATATCAGATGCCCACAGAAAGGGTTCCGAGTGCCACCTTTGGCACCCGTGCCATAGGTTTGCCAACACTGCACTAGGAGTTGGCTGGATAGTTCAGTGGTTTAGGGATTTGGCTACAGAACTGAAGGTTGGGATGCTGATTCTCCACTGTGCCTCTTGAGAGAAGTGACAACCTGTGAAGTTAGGGGCAAAACCATTTCTGTATGTTCTCTACCAATAAAACCCTGGAAAAAGTCATAAGTCAGAGTCGACTTGACAGTATGCAATTATTAGTAGTATTAGTAAAACTCTAGGAGGCTTCTGGTGGGCTATCAAAATTGAGGTGTGACGTAGCTTGCTTCTAGGTATTACACCAGGCATGTCCAAACTTCGGCCCTCCTGATGTTTTGGACCACAACTCCCAGAATTCCAAGCCTGTATTTCCAATGGCAAAGGACCAGTGGGAGTTGTGGTCCAAAACATCTGGAGGGCCAAAGTTTGGACATGCCTGTATTATACACTGGGTACTTTTAAGAATCATTGCCCACAGAGTTGAACCACAGAATGTCCTTTGACTGTATACCACTGTGCTCATACTGCTACAAGATGCAGTCATTAGGAACATAACAAATTGCCTTGTAGGAAGATGGAACTTTCTCACACAAATTGCATGCTGTATCAGTGAGCAGCATAGTCCTTGCTGAAAGCAGAAGAGCATGCAAATGTGGGATATTAGTTCAAGGCTATAATAAAGTGAGTGTTAGTGCCTTCTTGGCTTCTAGAAGTGCTACAAAGGCAACTGCAGTTATTATGCAGCCCATGTACTCACGTGATCCTGACTGGTGCACGAGTTTAACATGGTGGGAGTTATTTAGGACCATGTTGCAGCATGATCACCGGGAACAAACAGAGAAAGATTACTGTTCATATGACCTAGTCCAGGGATTCTCCCATTACAATTCTGGGATGAGATGCCCCCCTTTATCCCAGCCTAAGAGCAACCCTTTAGTTATAATTATTTAGTTGTTGATCTACTGCAGTCACTCAGAAGGGAGGTTAATCTGCCAGTTCTACATTCTACCCAATATAGGGTTTTCATGACAAGTGCAGTTTTGCACACTTGCATAAGCTACCCATGAACTGCCTTCCGGGTACTCCTTGGATATGGGCCATTTTTATGGAGGGTTGCCTAGGGGACATCAAGCAAGTGGCCTCGTGGCTCTCTCTGCCTTCAAGTCCTTTGAGTCTCCATTGAGTAGTAGTCTACAGAAAGAGAAATCTTTAAATGGCCCCAGACCACTGGATTTCCCATGCCCTTGGGACCAGTCTTTTCTTTTCTGTCTTAGATTTTGTTCTTCTGTTTCTGTTTATTTTTTTAAAAGCCACTTTTTGATCCACATATGTCTTGAGTTGATTAATTCTGATCCCATTTCTCTTTTATCTGTGGTTTGCTTGTAAAGTGAATGGGATGCAGGAGAGGGTTGGTCATGAATTCTGAGATTAACCATCTCCACACTCTGAAGCTGATGCCAGAAGCTGTTTTCCCTCCCTCTCCCTTCTTCCATCCTTCATCACTGCATGGCCAACACACTTTCCCAGATGCTTTGTATTTGCTAACTTTTGCATATGAAACTGCAAAGTTTACTCACATTTCCTGATTTTACAATGCAACTCCCTCAGTGAATACAAATCTGTTCTGGCTTCCACATGAAATCTTTGAAATTGGCAGAAACTTGCATCACCACATTACAATTTGCATACTAAATTTGCATTGCTACTATTATTGCTTTGGTGTATTGTTATGCAGGGTTTTCGAAGACTTTTGTCATATTTTTGTGTGTGTGGCTGTTTCACACTTTATTCCCTATATGTGTTTTACTTTCATTCCGTGTGGACAATGCTTGTGTGACGGTTGCATGCTGGAATTGACATGTGGGTTTCAGGGCCTTGCATGGAATTGTTTCCCATGCTAGGACCCTATTAATTTGTAAAGTTGTCTCTGTTGAGTAAAAAACTTAAGCTCTGCTAGGAAGATGAATACCAAATTGATAATATCAGCTCTATCACAAGGCAGAGTAAACCCACCTGATCTCTATTTAATATGACTGAAAATAGCATCTCGCAGTAGCTGAAAACTAACAATAGAATTTTCAAGAGCATTAGTCTCAGAATGGCTTTCCTTCCGTTTATAACCTCTGCCCAAGTTCCTTCAGCTTTTCTCACTTCTAAAAAATGGCAAATGGCATCCCATTATTTTGCTCCAAAATAAGTGCTAAATAAAGTACTTATTATTATTTGAAAGCTTATCCCCATGCTCTGCGCTCTTCCCTAACACCCACAGGGGAAAAAGGAATTCAGAATTGTAGAGGCTTAAGATGATAGGTAAAAGATTTCTTCAATTTAGTCGTAAACAACTAACTCAAATTCCAGTTGTTTTAAAAAAAAAATTCTTAATTGGCTTTCTGACAGTGGTTGAAATAATGTTGCATAGCATAGTGAATTGCACTATAGGGGGCCCATTGGAAATTACTTGAAATGTAGTGAGTCAACTCATATATTCCATTTATTCAAATGGACCTCCTGCAGCTGAACTTGCTTTGGCACAGCAAGTCACAACTAGAGTAGGCCCATTTGAATCAATGGAAGTCATGGAGAAATAGATTCACAAAATCCCCACTGATTCGATGGGCCTACTCTGGTGCTTGTTCAACAACAGGATTGCAGGAATTGTGTGATTGTAGACTGATCCTTCCAATTATCTGTAACGCCTGCAAAAATTGCTTGCCGCCAGACATAAGCTGACTGCTTTCACAGTAGCCATTTCCTTCGGAATTCACACCTTTGTCTTATTCCTCTGGAAAGAGCATTTCCGTCTTTTCATATTCCAGTTTTATCTGAGACCTGATTGGTGGTAAGTGGGAAAGGAATAATAAAACACAGTTGCAGCACAACTCTGTACAGTCTGGACAGGCAAGGCACTAATGAACTTCAGAATGCCCTTGTGCCTTTCATCGAGTACTGCTCTTTGTAAGTGCAGTCTGTTTTATTGCTGTCTGAGGAGTCTGTGATAGGTGATGGATGCCTCTTCAATTATCTCTCTGAATTGACCCAGTTTCAATATTATTATTGAAGGATGGAAGATTTGATCAGGGGTTTCCCCTTTCCTTTCATACTTTCAGATTCTGAGTCTGAACATTTATTTATTTATTTAAAACATTTCTGTTCTGCCTATTTTGTCTTAAGTACCCAAGGCAACTGACATCATAAAATAATGGAAACATTAAAATTAAACAAGAATTATTTTAAAATAGTAATGATGAATATTAAACTTAAAATGGGGGCACAATGATCCATTCAAAAAACCCCTCAAACCACCAACCATTAAGGGAAAGCCTCCATGAAGAGAGAGGTTTTTGTCTGCCTGCGGAAGGACAGCAGACATGGGGCCAGCCTGGCTTCCTGTGGGAGGGAATTCCACAGTCAGAGAACAACAAAGGAATGCCTGAGTACCCATCGTGTAGCACCAAGCCTGTGAGGGTGGTGGGACTGTGAGAAAGGCCTCTCCAATGATGCCCAGGCAGGCTCATATGAGAGAGGTCCAGTCATTTAGATAGCTTGGATCCAAGCCGTTTAGGGCTTTATAGGTTAAAACCAACAGTTTGAATTGTCTTTGGGAACAGACCGGCAGCCAGTGGAGCTGCTACAATAGGGGAGGTATACTTTATATTCCCTTAGCCAGCCCCAGTTAATAATCTGGCTACAGCATTTTGGACCTTTTGAAGTTTCTGATTAAATAATAAAGATCTAAATTATCATTTGGTCATACCTCATCCCTTTGACTCCTGCCCCCTTGGGGGTGTGGCCCTCAGGCTGTTGATGAATCCGGGGTGGGGGTAGGGAATTGTCCTTAGTTCAAGCAAAATAATTCATTTGGATTTTCACAATGAGATATATTCCACTTCATACTACCAATGAAGGGAGAAAATATTCATAGGAGAAATATCATCCATTAAGGAGGCTCATCCACTGACCCACAAAAGATGATAAAATTTACTTTGAGGGGGTCTACAACTGCTATTATTTTTGTTGATGTAGCCCGATAAAAGTTCCCACGTATGTGGAGAGATTGTCCAAGTACAGATTCTGTACTTATGATAAAAAGTAAAGTGAACTGAACCTATAAAGACAAGAACTCTGTATCGTTGCTGGAAACACTTCTGAGCAAGCTTCATAGGAAGATCTGAGCTATAGAAAAGTTGATAAATAATATGATGTGTATGCAGTATTTGTCTTTTAATTTCCCTTCCAAGAAGTTAGAAAAATTAATGTTTTTACATTATGAAATGAAGAAATAAGATAGGTTAAAATATTCATGTTGCATTTAATTATTTAAAGTTTACTCTTCTATGTCATCTGTGTTTTCTGATACAGATGATGATGATTTTAAAATATTTCAATCCATGCCTTCTTTATACAGTAGTACCTCGTAAGACAAATGACCCATCAGACAAAAACCTTGTAAGACAAATGAAATTTCCAGGAATAGGCATGTTTTGTAAGACAGTTTTTTCCCTATGGGTTAAATTCATCTTACGAGGTACCATTTCAGATCAGGTGTTGCAGACCATGTGGTGTGCAACACCCAATCCCCAGCATTGGGGGGGGGCTTTCTGAGGGAAACAGCAGTGGCGGTGGCAGGGCTGTGCGAGGATCACTGTATCCCCACTTTGCCCACCAAGTTGGGTAAGCCAGTGATCCTTGCTCAGCCCTGCTGCCACCACTTCCCTCAGCTCACCTCCATTGCCGGGGCTGTTTGTGAGGGAAGTGGTGGCAGATCACTGCTACTACTGCTTACCTCGTAAACAGCCCGGGCTGGGTGAAGATCACTGGGTCCCTGCTTTGCCCACCATTGATTTGACTGCGCCTGGCAAAGAGGAGGTGGTGGCACTTTGATCCTGGCTTTCCTGACCGTATAGCACCCACGGATCCGGGCTACATGGTCAGGAACACCAGGCAGGCTTTTGACTTTTGCGCACTGAGACTGGGCGTATGAAATTCAAAAGCCTGCCTGCCTTTCCTGATCATGTAGTGTGGATCCGTGGGTGCTACACCATCAGGAAAGCCAGGAACAAAGGGTGTAGCACCCACAGAGCAGATCCACTGCCGCTGTTTACCTCGTAAAAAGCCCGGGTTGGGTGAGAATCACTGGGTCCCTACTTTGCCCACCAAGTTTCCCCCTTTGCCAAAGGCTGCTCCACACAGCCACAACAGACAGCTTGGAGCTGTCAAAATAAGCTGTCTGTCGGCTTCAAGGGGAATACCCTTTGGCTATCCATTGATTAAAGGGGGTTGGGACAGCCTTCCCATAGGAATGCATTGAATACCTATTAATTCATTCCCTCTGGAACCGATTCATTAGTTTTCAATGCATTCCTATAGGAAAGCGTGTTTTGCAAGATGATTTTTTTTTTTGTAAGACAAAAAGACCCATGGAACGGATTAATTTCATTTTACAAGGTACCACTGTACTCCTGCATTCTTTTATTCCTGAATCTCCACACTAGGGTTTTAGTTTTTTTAGAAAAATAAATCATATGGTTTTTTAAAAAAAACAACGTATCACTCTTTTCACATTTTTCTCCCCAATCCCTTTTAATGAATATTTGTAATCTTGTGCTAATCTGCCTCATATGTACTCCTGACATTTCATTAAAAGTAGTGTGAAAGTGATCATGCAGTTTAAAACTGATTTGCTTAAACATAATCAGCCCATGGGTTAAACAATGTTTTGGGCTGGCCAGGGATGATATAAGCATGTCCTGGGCTACTAAAAAAATCTAAAGCTGGCTCCTTCTGCGTACTGTACAGCCCTCCATAAGTAGAGGGCCACTCTAGGGCCTTTGCCCAGGGAGACAGTACACTCTATCTACATCTTTCTCCCAATCGGAGAAATGTGTTTTTGATCAGGAAGCAGGGCATTGAAATTGGCAGGGATGGCATTGGAGTGACCAATCTCCCCATGTAGGTGCCTTCAAAGAGATAAATGTACCCATCCTAGAACTGCCCACTCTCTGCTTGCTTTATCTTCTGTATTTTTTAAATCCCTTACCATCCTTCCGGACAGAGTCTTCTCCCTTTAATGACCCTTGTTATCCATTTTTAATCCTTGGGTGGCAGCCTTTTGACCCTTTTTGCTGATTGATGCTCAATTTAGAGAGCAGAAATGGCTGCTGTTGCCTTTGACTCTATTACCTGGGTATCGTCAAGGTGACAACTCAACATCTGTGTGACAGATTTCAGGAATATTAAATTGAAGGCATAGCAGCTTCTCACATTTAAAATAAATAAATAAATATTAGTTCGAAAGAGATAAATAAAAAATTGTAGTGGCAATGACAGCGGTAAAGTATTTTTCTATGTTGAAAAAACTACAGAAATGATAAGATGCCTCACACACATTAATGGTCATGGTGCATGAGTTAGTAAATTCATGGCCATTCTGGTTCATAGTGCGAGACCACCTTCTTCTTCTCCAGCCTGTCCCTTGGAGGTTGGACATCATGTTAGCTCTACTGGCTTTGAATGCAGCAGCTCCAAACAGTGATATCATGTTGCATCCAAAACCGGTCTCTGATGTGCTTCACCTAGTAAGCCCCTTCACCTTCCTGCACTTTCACCCCATTTATTGTAAACTGAATAGTATGACATATATAGGAACTGCAAATTCCTTAGGGATTTCATTTCCCTCCGCCCCCACCCCCTGCCCCATGGGGGACCTACAATTATGAACCTCTCCAATCTTTTATATTTCTTTTTTCAGCTGTTTGATCCAGGAAGCGTTCACAAAGTCTTCTGCAACCTGTACAGCACATTTTGTGTATTTAATAAACTCTCATCTAAAGCTGCTAACATCCGATACCAGAAATGTCTAACAAAGAAAACTCCCTATGATTTTTCTCAAGTTCTGCTGTGTCAGTTGCCTTTCTTACTAGGGAAGCTTTTTCCTAGTGATTTTGAAGTAACTCACTAATTGCTACTCAGTAGCTATTCCTGTAAAAACACAACAGACATTGCCGCTCTGCCAAGTTCACATGACAGAACTATTGTTTAAGACGGATTGAGGCATCAGTTTTAAGGACTCTTGACAGCACCTCTTACTTTTAAACCTTTTATCATACTTTGTCTAGCTTTTGTTAATACTATGAGCTGCTTTGTGTCCCCTTACCAAGGGAAAGACAGCTTATAAATAAGACAAGTCAAATAATAATAATAATAACGTTCTTAAGAAGAATGGCAGTAAAACATTGACTATGTTAGAACTGGCTTTGTTTTGTTTTTACTTATCTTGTTTAGAAAGAGGGTTAACTTTTTATATGTATAAGTTGTCACACTCTTATTATCAGTTTTTGCTAATTTTAAATTCATAATCCCTTTGAGGTGAAAATTTGATTTACTAGAATCTTTTCTTTGCATAATAGGAACCCAGTAAGCATGAGTGCTTTGTTATGGTTGGCTACAGTAGTAAGCATCTCATGAGTTCCAGTTAACAGTGAATCTAACCTTTCCATGTTTATATGTGTCTCTTTAATTATCTTTGGATGCAAGATTTTTTTTAAAGTTGATAATCAGAGTTCCAGTAGATTTTTACAGGCATCGAAATGACAGGGAGTCTGTTTCTCCTCTGAGCACTCTTTAATAGCTTGAGAAATGTGCAGCTTTAACTTCTCGGTGTGTGTTCTATCTAATTCATGTTGCTTTTAACTCACAGGCTGGTCTCCCTCCCTAACCCCTTTATTATTGAGTGGTGGTCCTGTCCCCCTGGGTGGCAGGCCCACCCTTCTTCACCAAGCTGCTGCCCAGGGAAATGTCACTTTATTGTCAATGCTGCTTAACGAAGAAGGTCTGGACGTTAACGACTCCTGTGAAGATGGCTATTCTGCCTTGTATTCTGCTGCTCTGAATGGACACACAGGTAGGAGATGGGTCAGAGCTGTTGCACTATGAACTCTCTCTCTCTCCCTCTCTCTCTCTCTCTCTCTCTCTCTGTGTGTGTGTGTGTGTGTGTGAGTGAGAGAGAGAGAGAGAGAGAGAGAGAGAGCACGGGTGTGTGTGCATGTGCGCATGCGTGTGCGTGCAATTAATGAGCTAATTTAACACACAATTCAGCAACTGTTTCAATGGGTCTACTTTAGGAGGAACTATTGGGATTTAGGATGGCACTTCAAATGCTGTAAGTATACATATGTCTTCTTGGGGCCTTTTCACATGACCCCTAAGATCCACTGGCCACTTAAATTCGGACCAGGGATCTTGGGGGTTCGTTGCTCTTTCTGCGTCCCCACCCCTCCGCACTTCCTTGCTCCTGTCTGCGTGAGGGGAGGGAGGAAAAAAGAGAGGAAAAATGCAGGCTCACCTCCTAAGCTGCCCCGGAGCCCCATCGTCCTGATTCCTTCTCTTCTTTTTTTCTTTTTTTTGCCTCCCGCCCCTTCTCTTAAAGGGGCAGGAGGAAAAAAAAACAGAAGCGAGGAGAGCCCCACACTCACCAGATTAAATCCGGACCTGGGGATTTTCACCCTCCTAGAGCAGGTACAAGAAACGTGCGCTGGGATGCGCTTAGGTGGGCATGGTCGCACTTAATTTCCTGCAAACTCCGGAGCTGGTGGGGAAACAATTGTAAGCTCCGGAGCTGGCAGCCATTTGCTGCGGAGTTTAGGGGTCGTGTACAAATACCCTTAGAGGCAAATCCAGTAGGGCTTCATGCAGGTAAGTTGGTCTAGGATGGCACAGCTATTGAGTGTTCAGACTTGCTATGTCTCTTGGATCTGTGTGAGGGGGAAAATGCTACTGGTTAATATTAAAGGGGAACTGGATTTTTGCAAAACACTTCTCAGTATGAAACAGGGGTGTTTTGCTGGCAGAAGAGTGGGACTGGTTTACCAAGAGTTACATGACTCTTCCTACCCACCTCCTCCAGTATCGTCTAAAACAAGCTCTGGTGTGCTTTCAACTCCTCAAACTGGTTTTCAGACAGTGGAGAGGATAGAGTGAAAGGGCTGATGGGTAAGTGGTTCTATGATCAACAACAAAACATTGGATGTAGCCCATAGAAAACTACTTGCTCTAGTAATGTTGATCATGTTTTTTTTCCTGTGGCTATGTCACTGGTTCTTGACTTTGGCTAGCCCAGGTGTTCTTGCAGTGCAATTCCAAAAGCCTTCAGCACCAGCTGTGCAGGCTGTGGTTTCTGGGAGTTGCAACCCAAGAACACTTGGGTTACCCCAGGTTGAAAACCACTGGTTTGTGTGAAGAATGTTGGAAGGACAACAAAATCTTGTTTAATGACATCTGGAACAGGCCAGCTGTTATTGCTTCTATATAAGAATTAATCAGAGTCAGTTGAGTTGTACACATGGTAAGTGAGCACAAGGCAGTGGCCTCAGATTTGCAGTTAAACTCTCATGGTGTCGGGTTGGATGTGTGTATTTCATTTGTAAAATAATTTTGAGCTGATTTTCAGCTCCAAAGAAATCCTGACCCCATTTAAGAGTTGAAAAAACCCATCCCCCATAAAAATACAAGAACAGGAGCAAAACAAAACAGGGCACAACTAATACATTTGAAGTCACTCAAATATAAAGCAAAAGAAAACAGCTTTAGCAGTCCGCCTGCTAAATATATCTGACATCGGGTTGTAGGGAGAAACATATTAATAATCACCATATGCTATTTATGCCAGCAAGTAGTTGCGGTTACCACTAAATCCAGGCTCAGCTCTGTAGCCAAACATTAAGTCTACCATACAATCCCAGCAATGTCACTGTGTCTCTGCTTAATGGGATTCTTCTGACATGGAATTGGTGCTCTCTCCTTTCTAGGGGAAAACCTTTCATATTGCATGAACCTATGCAGACCCAGTCCTATGGAACCTTCAGCACTAAAAGCATATTCTGGACATATTCATGTTTCCCCCATGAATACTTTTGTCTCCTTGTAGTAATATAGGCCCTATAGGATCAGAAGTGGCCCCAGCCTTTCACCCAGATCACAGTGGACCCTTAGACAACTCTGAAAAGAAGCCTTCTCCAGTTATTACTAAATTATGTATTTTTACTACAACTAGAGATGTGTACTCCAGACCTATACCCTTCGGTTTCAGGAAACAGCCTCTGCCATCTATGGAGGCACTGCAAATACCAATTTTCCAGGCAATGACTCCTGCGGCTTGCCTCCACAGATAGCAGAGGCTTTCCTCTTCAGACTTGTACCTCTCCATGTGTGGAAGCACTTGTGATAAAAACCATATAAAGGGGGCAGAGGTGCAAGGCTAGAGTGCTACCTCTCACTTGGTAAGTATATACATTCTGCTAAGGACTGGAAGAGGGTTAAGAGAATTTCAGAAAGCAGTTAAGTAGTTCTGTGAGGAAACCAGCATCTGAAAGGAAAACCAAAGAGAATGTGAGAAATTTTCTGGGCCAAAGCAAATCACTCCCAAGCAGTTTGGAGTAGTGTCTATGACTACCAGCCAAGTAGTAGCCATTTAAAAGACTGCCCCTTAATAAAAACTGTCAGCATGTCTCATAGTGGCAAATTCATTAGAAATTTGGAAAAAATTCCAGGATTCAAACCTTCTTCAGAGCACTGATGTTACACATACAGTTTTGTACATTATCCTTTGAATGGATCCCACTGAACTTTTTTCTCCAGAGACATCTGTACAAGTGCACTGGGAAATGAGTTGCTGACATGTCCATTTCTTTTGCATTTCTGTTCAGTTTTAAAATTCATGTTAAATATTAGATGGCTGGACAGATAAAAGTTTCCCAGTATTTCCTAATAAGCGGGCATCAATTCATGACATTCTGCTTTTGGTAGTTGTATGGTTTCTAAGGAAGGATTTCCATATTCTATATATTTTCTTGTATCATATGTACATATATATTAGCATATGCTTGTGTTCCCAACTCACAGATTGTGTAAGATTGCTGCTGACTTCAGAAGCACAAGTCGATCCTGTGGATAAAAATGGTTTTACGCCCTTGTGTTCAGCAATTGCTCAGGGACATTGCAAGTAAGTAATGTGTCAGTAATGTGTTCCCTTTTGCCATTGCAAAATTCCTCGTCCTTAAATACAACCCTTGAGACTATATAGAGGGCAAGACCAAGCTGATGAAGTTAAATGGGTGTTCTTGCTTGTAACACTCTTACAATCGCCATTTTCATGGGAGTTGCTATTTGAAATAAAGATGACCTGCATTTTTTGTTCATGCACTTATTACTGTTATTATATTCCTGGGAAGTCATGCCTAAAAACAGTGACAAAGACTCTGACAGCATCTGAAAGGCCAGGAAGTTATATTTTCAAGCATTTGCGGTCTGCAACCCAATTCACCTGATGCATTCATGGAAGCTTGTGCAAAATAAGTTTTGTTAGCCTTGAAGATACCACCAGATTCTTTGCTATTTGTACAACAGACAAAAAGTGCTGCCCCCCCAAATCCCATTTTTAAATGTTAAAGTTTTTGTACATTTTTGCGAGCATGTCCTTGATTTTACATGCATTTTTCAAGGATCTGTGCTTCAGTGTTCCAAAAATAAAAGAGGGTCTTGGTATCTTGTATCCTCAAAGTTATCTCAAAAATGGGGCTTTGAACGGGGATTGGACAGATTCCTGGAGGAAAAGTCCATCACAGGTTACAAACTATGAGGGAGATGTATCATCTACAAGCTTAAAACCGGGCTACCTCAAGGACCAGATGCAGGGGAGTGGTATCAGGAGGCAGATATCTAGTCTCATGCGCTCCCAGACGCATCTGGTGGGGCCACTGTGAGATACAGGAAGCTGGACTAGATGGGCCATTGGCCTGATCCAGCATGGCTCTTCTTATGTTATGTTCTTATGAACTGATTTATGGTTCAGTTTTTACTAAAAGCCCTATCGTATGTTTCTCTGAGTGCACAAATTAATGTTAAATGGAAAACATATGCAGCAACTGGTCGCCGATGGAGAAAACTGCATTCACAGAAATTTTGCCTTTGATCCTTCTAAAGTGGCTTGCCTGCAAAAAAGCCCACTCTGTTAAGCTGTAATAGGTCACATGAACTGGGGAGATTTCACTTAACTTAGTGCCTGGGGAAATTACAAGAAGCGTAGGCAGCTTCTGTAGGACTCAGCTAGTGACTGGCTGAAGGAACACTTAACAATTTTGAGATACTGGCTGCTTTCTGGTGAGAATATCAGGGTACAGTATTTTTCCTTGCCTAGATCATCATTCTTGTATTGTGTAAAATGATGATGTAAATAAGATGTTTAATGCAGAAATAAGAACAGTGCAATGTTTTGTGCCTTTGATGCCTGGACAGAAGTCTTTCTGAGAGCTTCCATGCCCAGCAAGAAAAAAAAGGTGCAACAAATAAATATTATTTTACAGTTGTGACTAGATAGCAATATTTGTAAATTGCATGATTCTGGCAACTGGCGTTTAACTGCCAAGTAACCAGCAAAAGAGTGATCAGCGCAAACTTGAAATGTGACCCTGATCTGTTCTCTTATTGTAAGTACATTCACTAAATTTGGTTGGACTTTCAAGAAAAATATGCCTAAGTTTATCAGGCCAAACTAGAGATGGCCTTTTTGTTTCGGAAGTGGTCAGCTTCCGAAATGAACTATGGGAGCCCAGCTGACACTCAGAACCAGAGGAATGAAATCAACCAAACTCTTACCTGGCACTGGGCTTGCGCAGGGTCAAACTCCAGCGAGAAAGAAGCTTCAATGTTTCATCTTTACTTCTCCCTGGTGCTGGCCAATCAGACAGGGAGGCAGGATGATGCATTTCCCTGCACAGCTCTTGATTGGCCAGTGCCAGGGAGAAGGAAAGAGAGGCTTCTTCCTCATTGGAGTTTAACCCTGTGTGAACCCAGTGCAAGGTAAGGGATTGGTTGATTTCATTCCTCCGGTTCTGAACATCAGCTGGGCTCCCGCGTTTTGATTTGGAAGCTGACCACTTCCTAAAAGAAAAGCCCATCTCTAGGCCCAGCCAAAAAATAAAAAATAAAAAATAAAGAAGGCAAAAATGGTGCCACAACTAATATGTTGTGTTTTAGTGTGAGCTTTTGTGAACAAGTCCAGTTCCTCAGACATGCTTAAATGTGTAGTTTTCGTAATCGTAAGGATTTTTTTAGTGGGAAAACGTGTAATCAGAACATATTTGAATTCCACTAAATTTCTCAATGTTCACTATCTCTCTGCCAAGGTCTATTTAATAATCATTTTGTGCCATCAAGTTAGTTCTGACATGACAACTCTTTTCCAGCAAGTTCTCAATTTACCATTCCCTTCTTCTGGGGACCCCTGGGGCTATGCAGCTCACCAAAGGCTGCCTCTTTTCTTGGGGGAGTTGAACTCGCAATCCCTGGTTCTACCACCAACTTGATGAACTGTCCAGCCATCAACTTTGCCCTATTTAGGCACTATCAAATGTGACTTGAGTAAACATGAAAGGCTGGTAAGCATGCTACCCCAGCTCCATTGTGGATTGTGGTGGAGAATGGCAGAAGAGGAGAACTTCTGGTATCCACAAATATGGTCCTTGAAATAGGGAAGGTTAAAATCACATGAAAGTCTCCATGAATAGTGGATGCTGTCCTCTTTCTATTGTAACCCTTCACATCAAGAAAGTAATGGAACTGGGCGGTGTAAGGGCAGAGCAGGCATGTTCTTCATCACATCTTTACTTAAACCACACTTGATAATGCCTGGAAAGAGAGCTTTTGTTGTCCTAAATACAGTGGATCCTCATATAACAAGTGGTTTGTTTAACAGAAAATCCACTTAAAGAAAAAATATCCGGAGATAGGGGGAAATCGCTTAACAGAATTGCCTAGGGGGCAAGTCTGTACAAAAGAAAAATGGCCCCAATTAGGAATTAATCCATTTCAATGCATTCCTATGGGAAATTTGTACAAAGGAAAATTTACTTAACAGAATTTCATTTGGAATGAATTAATTCCTCTATACAAGATACCACTGTACCTGACTATCTGTGCTGTTGTAATATAGCTCTCAGGCATACAGTAATACCTCGGTTAGCAAAAGCCTTAGCTAGCAAAAAAATTGGATAACCAAACAAAATTTCCGGGAATAGGGATTCCTCTGTTTAAGATTTTTTTTTCCAGGACCTGGTTAGGTGGCAGCATCTAGGCTAGAGGCAGTAACATTTCAACAGCAGGAGAGGCAAGTGAGGTAGGAAAGAGGTCTGATCTAATCGCCTCCCTGCATTTAACCCTTTGGTGCACCTGACCACCCTTTGTTGGGTCATGACTTCCGGCTCATGGGTGCTGCAGCCCCAGGACTGAAGTGGGGCTCCACTTCAGGTGAGAGATGAGTGCTTGCCAGGTCCTGGAACAGAAGAGCCCCCACTTGAGTCCTGGGGCTGGAGCCAGCAGTTTCCCATAGGAATGCATTGGAAACCAATTAATCTGTTCCCTTTTTTTACTTATTCCAGCCCCTGGAATGAATTAATTGGTTTTCAGTGCATTCCTATGGGAAAGTGTGTTTCTGTTAACAAAGTTTTCGCTTAGTGAAATGGCCTGCAGAAAGGATTAATGTTATTAATGGAGGTACAGTGGTACCTCTCCTTACGAGTGGCTCTCCTTACGAGCAATTTGACTTGAGAGCGGAAACCCATTGGCATTTTAACTGCTGCCTTACAAATTTTCAATGCAGTCTGCACTACTTACAATATTTTTTCAATTTTTATTTATTTTTAGATAGAGCTGCTCTACTTAATGAATTGTTTGACTTATGAGCATGCATTCAGAACAGATTAAACTCATAAGTAGAGGTACCACTGCAGTTAGCTTTAAATCTCCACAAGTTGGAAGATCTTGCCCCTTTTGATGCTCTTATACTTATTTCCATTTCAACCTGGGTCACTAGGTGCAGGATTTTTAAATCTGATACATTTCTTGCTGTAGTTTAAGTAAATACTGTATATTAGAGATGGGCACGAATCAGAAAAATGGCATTTTGTTTGTCGTTTGGAGGGTCTGTTTCGGTTCGTTTCCTTTTTTGCGAATTTTTGCAAAAAAATCGTTTTCGTTCATTTCGTCACTATTTCGTTACCATTTATTTCAATTTTGTGGGGTTTTTTGGATTTTTAGCAATTCACTCATATTGCAGTAACAGAAATGAAACACACGACAAAAATTCTGGTGTTTCTGTTTGTTTTGTTTCATTTTAGAGACAAAATTCGTTTGTTGTTTCGTTACGTAATGAAACGAAAAATGAAAATGGAAACAAAAAATTGTTCATTTCGTGCCCATCTCTACTGTATATTTAACGAAAGGATTGTAGCAAGATTGCATTTTAAGGTCATGCCTTTTCTAGGTCAGGTGTTTTTCTAATTTATTGCTTCCCATTGTCTCCCCTCCCCCCACAGATGTGCAGAATTATTAATTACGTATCATGCTGACGTTAATCATGCTGCTGAAAGTGGAGAGACACCTCTCTACTTGGCCTGTGGAAATGGAAATAATGAATGTGTCAAACTCTTGCTGGAAGCTGAAGCAGATAGAAGCGCAAAAACCTGTGTAAGTTTGAAAGCCCATTTCTCAAAGTCAACATTTCAGGAAAACAGAAGTGAGGTGCCACGAAATGGCTCATGTGCAGGCATCTATTAATAACCTGAACGGCTGGACTGCTGATCTTCAAAATGGCTTCCATTGAGACATTTATTAATAACTTTAGCTGCTGTGCCGTCTGAAATCCTTTGGCATTAATGGGAGATTTCATCTTTTTTGGAGCTATAACTGCCTTCTCAATGTTCAATTATTTATTTTCCTTTCAGATTTCTGAAATAATTATCATTCCTGCCATCCTGCTATACAGGCTTAAACATTTGAAGTAGCCATCCTCACAGCCTGTTTCTATAAGCGGTTTTCTTTTCATGGTGTCAGCTTTGGTAGAAGGTTTTCTTATGTCTGTTGAAAAGCCTTGGACAAAGTGTTTGTGTCTTTCTTATGTAAAGTCCCTTTTGACTTTACTACAGAACCCATCATCACAGCAAGTGTGGATCAAAATGTCATTTGTGGCAATCTACTTACTGAGTTTTTATTTTGTTATATAGCTTGGTTTTATATCCTTCTAACATAAGCATGATGTATACATGGTTTTCCTGGTGTTCTCAGTGTCTGGGTTACCTCAGCTCCAGTCAACATAGACTGAGGTCAAGACTGAGGGGGCAACATTTGGAGGTGCTTCTTTTTAAACTGAAGGATCTTTTTGTACTCTTAACCATTTTGTATGATATCAAGTTTGTTGCTTTGGAGATGTGGTAACATGCTCAATTTATAAAGTTCTTTACCCACTAGACTTTGACAGGTCAGCATTTCAGATTTCTTTTCTGTGTGTTCTCAAGTGATTTCAGTTCATGAATATTATGTAACTGTGATTTTCAGTCTTTTCATTACGTACAGTAGATGTTGTTTCACATACATTTGCCTTAGCTGTCCAGTTACCTTTAATCCTTCTACAAAGGATTTGGGGCTTTTCATTCAACATGTACATCTAGTTTGGCCTGGTCCTGTCACCTCACACAATCTGAGCATCTTGCTTACCATGCTATTAGGAAAAGGTGGACTTCTTATTCCTCAAGTTATCACATGCTGTTGCCCATATTCTATTGAGTAATACTGGCTAAAATTACTGGGAGCACAATTTGGAAACCAAAGATACAGGAAACCTGGGATTTTTGCATGTCCCACCACCCTGAGTGTCTAGATTGTTATCTACCCAAGACTGGACTTTCCCCCCAGCAACAACTCAATTATGGAATATCTTCCCAAAGGATGTCAAGCTGGCCTCATATTTGATGAGCTTCCAACAAATCAGTTCTGTATTATTTAGCCTGAACTTGAGCTTTTGAATTGTTTTGCAATGTGTTTTTAAGGAATATTACACGTTGTTTTTATGTGTAATTCCTCTAGCTATCCTTGCAATTAGTGTTAGCTTCCTAAAAGAATGAAAAAAGTGCATTACAAAGTGGTTTATTGACCTAGGGGAAAACTGGGAAGAGGATTAATGCTAAACCAGAGCCTGTAAAAGATAATTCCCTATTTCCCATGGCCACTGTCCATGCGGGCTTAAGGATTCTGGAAGCTATAGTCCAAAAACACTATATCTTCACAACAGACAGTGGAAAACATATTAGTAAAGTGTCTTTTGTATTCTTTCTTTTTTTTTCTTTCCTCCCTTGTTTTCAAAGTAAGAAATATTATAAAATGAAGCATATTTTTGCATTGTATCATTTCAGTTCAGGGAAATGCCCAATACAGTTGGCTCAAACAAATAATGAGCATTTGGAGAAAAATAAAAACAAACAAAAGATACAAGTTCAGATGCTGGCCATTTAAACCAAAT
Organism: Phrynocephalus forsythii; assembly: GCA_029282475.1. NCBI lineage: Eukaryota > Metazoa > Chordata > Lepidosauria > Squamata > Agamidae > Phrynocephalus > Phrynocephalus forsythii. Next base: position 41,079,087 of record JAPFRF010000006.1, read on the forward strand.
CCATCCAAGGAAAATTAAGGGTTTGAAAATGCTTTTCCAGAGCAGTTGTGCTTGCTTTGTTATGGTAATGTGGGAAAGACTTAGTACAGTAGGGAACCAAAGAAACCAAGCATTCTTACAGAAAACTGTATGGCTAACAAAGAGATCAAGCATCTGACAAGGATCCAGTAATGATCATGACAGTATTCTATACCATACTGGCTTTATGAATTAGTTTCTTATAGCAAAACATATTTTATACTAATTCTATTCCTATTCAACTCCCCTCCCTATAAATCCATCAACTTCATCCTCTAGAACAGTGTTTTTCAACCACTGTTCCGCGGCACACTAGTGTGCCGCAAGATGTTGCCTGGTGTGCCGTGGGAAAAATTGAAAAATTACTTTATATATAGTCAATATAGGCACAGAGTTAAATTTTTTAACATTTTCTAATGGTGGTGTGCCTCGTGATTTTTTTCATGAAACAAGTGTGCCTTTGCCCAAAAAAGGTTGAAAAACACTGCTCTAGAATTAGTAACGTGTGTACATTCCATCTCTCCTCCAATGAGTTCCAGGAAGCATTTATGGCTCTCCGTTTTCCCCTGTTCCCCTCAGAACAATGCTGGGAAGTAGGTAAAGCTGCAATTAGAGATGGGCTTTTTGTTTCGGAAGGGGTCAACTTCCGAAACGAAATGCAGGAGCCCAGCTGGTGTTCAGAACTGGAGGAATGAAATCAACTGATCCCTTACCTTGCGCTGGGGTAGTGTGGGGCTAAATTCTAATGAGGAAGAAGCCTCTGATGTCGTCTTTTCTTCTCCCTGGAGCTGGCCAATGAAGAGCTGTTCAGGGAAATGCATCACCCGCCTCCCTGTCTGATTGGCCAGCACCAGGGAGAAGGAAAGACGACGTTGGAGGCTTCTTCCTCATTGGCGTTTTTAAACTCCAGCACAAGGTAAAGGATTGGCTGATTTCATTCCTTCAGTTCCAAATGCCAGCTGGGCTCCTGCGCTGATTTTCAGAAGCTGACCACTTCCGAAATGAAAAGCCCATCTCTAGCTTCAACAGAATAATCCAGTGAGTCTTTGTGGCTGAGTACCCAGACTCACTCCCATGCCTTACTTCAATGCCGTAAATACAACACCAGTCCAGGCAGCACATCCAAGCAAATGGAACTCATCCAGAGGCTGCTTATTTAAACTAATGCTGTTCAAAGGAAGTGGTAGTTCCTGCCCCTTAGCTCATTATATGTCAATGCATATGGTTATCTCCAGAAACAACAGATGGCCTGCCTTTTCCAGGCAGTATTAAGCACTTCAGATAGTTAGCAGACTCTGGATTTAAGTAAAATCGTAAGACTTTTTGCATTTCCTTTCACCTTCTTCAGGTTGCTTTGAGCTTTTTTGCAATCTGCTTTCCCGTTTCTCCAGGACGGCTGGACACCATTCCATGCTGCTGCGGATGCTGATAATGCAGAATGCCTAAGATACCTTATGTATTATGGAAAGCCAGAAAGTGGGGACTTTATGAATGAAGCGGATGCTAATTCGTGTATCTTTGACCAGGAATGTGAGGCAAACAGCTTTTGCCAAAATGCAAAGTCCATTGTTTCTGCAGATCTCATCAACCATGCTGACAAAGATGGCTGGACCGCAGCCCATATAGCAGCATCAAAAGGCTTTAAGGTCAGTCAGGCAGTCTGATAGTCTGTTTAAAGTGATATGTGTGGGGGTGGGGGGGAGAGAATGAAGATTAAAGTTCCTGTTCCCTGGCTGTGTGCGATAGAAGGACTGATACATTCAGGTTTGTATCTGACAGATTAGTTAACAACTTCAGGCTTTTTCTATTAGGGAACAGGATGGCCAAAGAAGCTCATATATGAAAATAAATGGCTCCTGTTCTACGTTCATCAGCAAGAGAGGCTGAGATTTATGGAGACGATATGAAAGCCCATTTTCTCAGCAATTCACCGTTAACATATTGCTACAAGACAAGATGGTAGGCTTGAGTGTGAGTGCAACTTGTACTGACAGCAGAGATGGCCACTATGTTTGGGCCATAACACTGGTCCCCTGTGATTGGATTCCCTATGGCACATCACCTACAAATGTTGTACATCTTGTGGGTTCTTTCCATGTCAACATCTCACCCCTCAACACACACACCAGAGATCTGAGGGTAGTGGCTTGAATAGCAACCGCGTGATATATTGCATCCAATATATTACCAGCACAGCATGGGAGTTAAATTGCAGGAAATCACTTCCTGGTGGTACGTGTGCAATGAGAATAACAGCCTGGACCTTGAAGGCTTTTTGAAATTCATGGAAGCTATAACAAATATATGAAAGTTATCTTGTTGGCAGTTGATAGCTCAGAGGTAAAAAGAGGTTGCCCCTCCCAGATCTAATTAGAATTATTCTTCTTTGTTACAATGGGAAAACATGGTGGGTCTTTTTTCATATCTGAGAGGTGGGTCAAATATCCTCTCCGCAGTAGCCTCTCCCTCGCCTTGACCACAGTGTTTCCCAGATATATTAAACTAAAACTGGTATCATGAGCAACCACAATCTTGCAGTCTGGGGATGGCGAGAATTGTTGTCTAATATATTAAGAAAGTGCCAGGTTGGGAAAAGCTACTATACTAAGCCATGCTTAAATGGCAGGTAGAAGGGGTGGCATATGCCTTCATGTACGTGCTGGGAGACTGGCTTACAAGGTGCTTTATGGTTCCCTATACCTGTATTTTGAAACATTACCATGTTTAACTGATTCATAGTTTTGGGGGGAAACATTGTGCAAGGAGTCTTACAGGCAATTTTATCCCTGACAGAAAACCAATTCTCTTGATAGATTCTTTCCCCCCTTCATGTTTGGAAGTGCATATTTTAAGGTTTGAAAACTGGCATTCTAAAAGCGAATTCCGCCCCTGTCTGCCTCAAGCAGTAAATGGTCCAGTCAAGTTAATTTTGGCTCAAGTTAATTCCTTCAAATCATGAAGTAATGTAGCCATTATCTTCCCAGAGCTGCCTAGAAGTCTTGTGTAGCCATGGGGGACTAGAGGCCGAGAAGAAAGATAAATGCAATCGAACATTACATGACGTTGCTACCGATGACTGCAAACATCTTCTAGAGAACCTGAGTGAGTAGCCAGCCTATTATGAATACTTGAAAACCACAAATCTGATACAGTGCCCAAGAGTTGCTGAAAAGCCTTTTACTGGTAAATGATGTTATTGGCAAGCTGTATATTATTAAATTGCAGATCCACTGTCATCTCTGTCATCCTCCCACCCTCCATCTCTCTCTCTCTTTCTCTTTGTGTATGGGTGAGGGGGGGGGTTTGATGGATTTACCTTACCAGAAGCTCCCTGTGCTGCATTTGATATTCTGAAATTCCCTGATATTTCCCTAAAGAGTTTTGCAAAAATGAACTCTACCTCTGTAAATGGGAGCTAAAATCCTCTTACAACATCTTGGCTGTCTTCCTTATGGCCCCTTTTCTTGGGTTCAAAGTAAGAATGACCCAATCTATCAAAACCAATTTTGTTCAGTTTCATTTGCTTTAACTTAAAATAATTTTGTCTTGTTCCTACAACACTTGGGAGTCATTTTTCTAGTTTGCACAAAAGTTTTTTGTTCTCTCATTTTTCCTCCTTTTTAATTTTTCATTTTTTAAAAAAACAGTTGTTTATTTCCTTTGCCATCTCTAGCTCTAGCTCTTTGAATTTTTGAAATAACTTAGAGTAGTTGTGCAGTATAGAGGTCACTGCAGAGCCAAATGATATGGTCTGTTTTTTCAACCTTGTGCATTCAGTCTTTCTACTTGGTGGCTTTTAGCTGATTTATAATAGCTGTGCTCCGTTGAAAGTTGTGCCCTTCAATGAGCAGGCCCTTCTATGTCCTCCAGAGGGTGTTATTGTGTGGAAAGTGGAAGCCTCCCATAAGGGATTCATACTGTATTCCAATCTTGCAGTAGCCATATCCATTGTGCAGTTTAGAAACAATATGAGTTTAGATCATCCTGCTGCACTTGGATATTAGAGATGCTGAAGCAGCTTATCTGGAGACCTACATGGATGTATCCCCTGGGTTCAATCTCATATGGAATTTGAAATGGAATAAGTAATGGAGTGGTTCTCTTTAACATTTGTCAAGAAGTTGGCCTGTTCCAACCAAAGCCAAGCTCTACTCAGAACATCTCCTGGAGCAATTCTTATTCAGCATAATTTGCTGTGAAGGCTTTCACCAGTAAATACAAAAGGCCAGGCTTAAAAGTGTTGCTTTTTTTTTTAAAGCTATAGCCTCATTGATCATGCTGGCTGTGGGATTTGGGTAGCTGCAGCCCAGAAAAGCAACTTTTCCCAATTCTGAGAGGAAAGATGAGAGGAAAGATGGAACTTGTAACATGGGGTACTTTCAAAGACAATATGCACTATATGTCTGAAGAAGTAGACGTATCCATAAAAGCTTACAATAAAATATAATAGTTAGTCTTTAAGGTGCCACATGTTTTTGTCTTTAATTTTTTAATTTTACTTATTTATTTATTTATTTATTTATTTGTTTGTTTGTTTGTTTGTTTGTTTGTTGTTGCCTGGAACATGAGCATATAGGATCTCATTGTATATTGGAACAAAATCGTAATATGGCCATTCAAATGAACCTCTCTTTGTGCCTTTTTTGTTTTATTTTATTTTGCTTTCTGCCTGGCTTTGTAAAGAAGGACCAGGGAAAAGGGAATTGTTTTACAAGGCCAAAGTATTTTAAGAACTACTGTAGTGTTTTATTTTAAAGTTAGCTCCTGATGGGTACAATAACCATAGCATTGTTCTCCAACCAGAAGAGGAAGACTTTCTATTTTTGTCCTAACAGCATGCATACCTTGTACTTAGGCCAGGTTAATATTTCCTCAAGAGGAAAGCTGTATATAGAAGCAGTGATTGTGTCAGAGTATTCCTGAGGCATAACTACATGTAGGCTGAAACACGGGGCAAAGAACAAACAACTTCTGTAAGTTTTCCATTCCACAAAGGTAATGAACAACTAGAAAAGGGAGCTGGCAAAAATGGAGACTTTCAGAAACTACTAAACTGTAACTTTCAGCATTCCTCGCCAAGTTATGCTGTCTTGGCTGATGGGAGGTGTAGCCCAAGATACATCTTCAGGAACACACTTTGTCCTCGAGATGAGAGGTGAATAAATAGCACAAGGGGGAAGGACTGTAATTTACAGAAAAAACTGGTCACAGGCATAACATGTCTTAAGAATTTTGGAACTACAAAAGGTCAGAAGTGAAAAGTTTCACTCCACTCGCTGAGATGAGAAGAGACATTGGAGATTGGTAGGCAGGTTTAAAATAAACACAAAGGAGTCCTCCTTTGAGGTTGGAACCAGTGTTTAATCACTGACCCTGGAGTGTCTTTCATTGAAGGTTTTTGTTTTGTTTTTAACAGAATTACTTGTGTTCCTGAGGCTTGTATGAGACATCTGTGTTGGATAGAAGATGGTTCTGGTGCTGCGATATTGTATATTTGGATGGGCAGTTAAAGCAGTTGGTCTTGTAGCCCTTTCCGCTGGTGTTGCAGAAATTGTTACTTAATTAATGTGTGTCTCCATGACAACACAGCTAACACGAGCATTATTATTTAATGTGTCTCGAGTACTTTGTCCAGTTCTTTCTAACCCTAGTATTTGAAGACAAAGCGGCACTCATTCAGAGAAGAGAAATCAGAATGGTAGAGGATCTAGAAATCAAGCAGAATTTGAAACAGTTGAAAAATCTGTGCAAGTTAAACTTGGGAAGACTCTAAATATTTTAAATAGACCTGGTATCAATCTTCATGTACTGGAAGAGCTATCACACAGAAGGCAGAACAGACATACTCTGCAAGGGAAATTACAGAGTACTGGATATTGGTGGGAAGGAGACAAAGAGCATGGCAACCTTTGCTAAGATAACTTCCACTTTGAGCTTTAGTGTATTGGACCTCATCCAGTCCCTTACTCAACTCAGGTACTGGTTCATGACCCCCACTATCACTGCCTCACCTGGATTAAAAAAACAGGGATTTAAAAGGTAGGTTATCATCCACCTACAGATAACAATTCATACCATGTATCTTGGTAATCTGCAGTGGATTCACATAGAGACCTGGAGACTGCTTAGAAGATGTATCAGTGAAGATTGTTCATTTCTTTTTTAATTTCAGTCGCACTAGATTCTTCTTTTGCTAAATCCAAACTTTCCAATTCTGTTTAAACAGATGCCCTCAAAATACCTTTACGGATTGCAGTTAGCCCGGTAGAGCCACCCTGCTGTGACACAGAGGATCGTGAAACAGAAAACACCATATGTGTGTTAAACATTCGCAAGCAGACAGGCTGGGATGATTTTTCAAAAGCAGTGAGTCAGGCAGTGACAAGCCATTTCCAAGCAATCACTTCTGATGAATGGAGGAGCCTAGAAGACTTGACACTTAATAACACTGCAGAATCTGACATTGGCCTCTCTGCAAGCAGTATCTTATCCATCAAGCTTGGTAACTATCATTCTTGTTACTTTGAAGAAAAAACAAAAGTTTCCTGTTTTCCAAGTTATGGTATATGGTGTGACAAGTAATTTGGTTCAAGTGTGTCCAGTGCTAATTGTGGTAGCTCATGGTCCCAGGCAACCATATTTATTGCACATCATGGTGGTAGAGGGGAAAGGATGTTATAGCTGTTGTGGGTTTTTCAGGCTGTTTAGCCGTGTTTTGGATGTGTTCAGAAATGAAGCCCAAGCATGATTTCATATGGTATTCATGAACCTTTGTGAGCCCATTTTTTTAAACTTTTCTTTTCCATCTTGTGCAACCTGTGATTCAGTGTGTGTTCTCAAACATCCAAACCAGGAGTCATGATTGGACACAAACTCTAGTTTGTTAAACGAGCAAGCAAAATAATCCAGGGTTTCCCACTGGCTTTTCATATAAACATAGAGAACTGCACATGAACTGTGAATTATACAACCCCATGTTAGAGCAAAAGAAAGACACAGCCTTGGGTTTACAATGGCTGAGCAGGATGGTTAAAGACAGGACATTTGTTTTGCCTCCATGTTGACCACTTGTGGTCTCCAACCATGTCTCTTTACAATGAATGTGTTCTTCAGATTATTTTTGACTTCAGCTTCCCGAATTATCTATTCTAGAAGTTCCACCTCTAGAGTTCTTCCTTTTAAGTCAGCATTACTCATATATGATTTACAGATACTACAAACAAGACTGGTTGCCTACCTGTTACTGTATTTCTTGAAATGATAATCTGTGAATTTGCTCAGGAGATCTGTCCATACTGTCATGTGTAAACATGGATGCATAGAGCAGCCTGGAAACAACTTCATATGTGTGCTGAACAAGATGGGTGAGGCTTCCACCCAAAATATCATTGCTCTAGAATTTTTTGATGGTGGCTGTGTAGAGATTCCTGACCCATATGTGTGAATTCACAGGCAAGCATTCCAAGAAACATAGTTGCAAGTAAGCAACACATTTAACCATGATTTGAACTGCCAAACTGTAAATTACTGTGCTTTCTTAGTTATCTTTAGCATGTAACACAATAAGCTTTTCAAAGATAACACCCTTCCTTTGAAAGTAGATTAGATCTCAGGAAGCAAAATTGAGGGATTTTTGTTCTTGTTAAGTATAGACCTTGTTTTAGATTTCAGATGCATTTAGATTTAGCAGGAGGTGATAGTTGCTTCTGAAAATTTTACCTCATAATTCTCAAAAAAAAAGACTGCATGTCATGTTTAAATTCTAAATCAAAGTCTGTAGTTAACAAGTACTATATATATGCACTTTAGCTCTATGTGCATGCAATTAAATGCTTGCTAGCCTCATGTCACAGTAAAAGTAATTTCAGGTGGTCATTCCCTGCCTTCTGTGTCTCATGCCTCTTATTTCTCTTTTCAACAGGCAACGTTTCATGGTCAATAGGTCAGACATTTTCCCAGTTACCCTGGGAATTTCTGAAAAGGAACCAGGTGGACCACATTATCGTATTTTTGCTTGGTAAATGTAAAATTTGCTCCTATTTTGATAGCACATGTTATATGTGTGTTCATTATGATGAAAGGGGGAAAGATTGCTAATAGTTGTCATCTTTATTAATTTCAGACTACGTGCTTATTCAGTGTTGGGGCTTGATTAATAAAATTGGCTTTCTTAGGTCTGCTTAAGCCATGCAAAAACAAGTTAGTCTTTTGAATACTTTCTACAGGGGCTAGTTTTCCGATATACAGTATTTTAGTATTATTTTTGTACTTTGTGGTATCTTATTAGTTCATTCCAATCAAGAACATACTCCATATTCTTTGGCAAACCTAAGGCATATTATTGTTTCTTGGCTTCAGGCCTATGTCTCGATGAAATATAGGCATCATGGTGTGTTCATAGTACCGTAACTACACTAGATTGGGTAGGGGCTTTTGGTGTTTTGGCCCATAATTTCCAGTTGATACAAGTCACTGTAGGCAATAGTAAAGGATTATGGAAAATGTGGTCCAAAACTTGAAGAGCCAACATTTCAACAACCTCTTCCAGATGCTCCTAAAATGTTAAATATTATTTTTTGTGAAAGTATTGATTTTCACTTTTCCAAAGAACAGGTAGAACACCTTGGAGCAAAGCTAATGATATTGAGTCTTATAGCCACCTCGGGGAGGGACTTTCAGGGAACTGGGTGAGAGAAGGGGCAAACCTTCCCTTCTTTTGTGCTACAATCCTGAAAACAGACCCCTCTTCCTTTCAGCTACAATTACGCAAAAGGACAAATCTTGAGTATTATAGTTTGGCGTTCAAGCATTGTTGAGCTGAAGATTGTTCTCATGGCATCTTTTGTCTTAAAGGTCCCCAAGAAGGATGTCTGCACAGTGTGAGTTATGCATCTTTGATCCATCTCCAGACACTGCAGAATTACCTCCGGCTGGTAAGAATTAGCTTATATCTTGCTTCAAAGCTTCATATCTATTTACCACTTCTACAATTATTTGTATATACTTTAATTGGACTCATTGATTTTTGCCAACAGGTCCTTTTTAATCCTCTGTGGCATAATTGAAAAGCGAGCCCAGGATAGCCAGACTTTTGCCTTATAGGATCTGCTTTGATTTGCCCACCCCACCCCCAAATCCCAAGGGTCTGTGAACAAAATCCAATCTAAGAGACACAAACTTAAAAAGTTCTGAGATAGGAATTTTGTTTTGATCAGCAGAACTGAATGGCCCTTTCTGTCCTTTGTATCAGAAGTATCAGTGGGCAGAAAGGGAATTTTTTTAATTGCTACAGTTCTTAAGCAGTTGGGAATCTGAAATGTTTCTGATCTGACTCCTATCACAAAGAAATCCAGAAGTGGATCCACTCTTGCCTTCTTGCTTTTTCTGGCTTTAACACTGTCACCAATAGTCTTCTTCATCATCATCATCTTCTTCTTCTTCTTCTTCTTCTTCTTCTTCTTCTTCTTCTTCTTCTTCTTCTTCTTCTTCTTCTCCTCCTCCTCCTCCTCCTCCTCCTCCTCCTCCTCCTTGCTGGACCAAACATGTTGTGAGTTATTTCATGTGCCAAGCTCTTCAGTAGGCCCATCATGAGATGATAGCAAAAATTCACAGAGAATTTAGAGAAAAACATTTATATTAAATCTTGAAATTTTTATCTGGCTCTTGTTTTTATGAACCACTCAGAGTAAAATATGTGTGGTCCTCCCTGTGTTATTGTTTTCCTCACTGGTTCCAGTCTGCTGCTTGGAAGTGTTCTGCTTATATACCGCACTGGTCTCTCCAATTACAGTGTGCAGGCTACACATTGCCCCCCCCCAGCAAGCTAGAAGAAGGAATTAGAGGTTCACTTATCCAAGGAATACAGAAGCAAGCATTAGCAGCAATGTAGCATAGGATGTTTTCTCCCAGTTCTTGAGCTTGGAAGAACACAACTCATAAATCTTTGAATACTGCTAGTTTCCCCTGTGTGTGCAAAATGTCATTTCCTGCAGGATACAAAAAGAGCCTCCTAGATCAGACAGAAGTTTCTTGTGGTCCTGTATCTTGTGATGCCCCAGATGGAAAACCACCCATCCCTGCAAGCAGAACATCAAGGCATTGATCTCAGTTCTGTAACCTCAGCACAAGGAAGCTTCATTAAGTTCCATAGCTAATACAGTGGTACCTTGTATAAAGGAATTAATTCGTTCCAAATGAAATTATGTTAAGCAAAATTTCCTTTATACAAATTTCCCATAGAAATGCATTGAAAACGGAGTAATACCTAATCACAACCATTTTTATGTTGTACGGCTTCGCCCCATAAATGATTCTGTTAAGCAAATTTCCCCTATCTCCGGAATTTTTTTATGTTGTACAGATTTTATGATATACAAACTGTTTGTTATACGAGGGTCCACTGTATATATTGACAGAACTATTTTATAAAGCAGGAGAGGGGGACGGCCAGTTGTTGGTAGACTACAGCTCTCATTATGTTGAACAATTTGCCATGTTAGCTAGGGTTAATGAGGTTAGCATCCATTAATATACGCAAGACCATCCTTCAAAGGATTGCTACAGAGTTGGGGAACATGTGCTCATCCAGATGTTGATGGACTTGCAGCTGCCATGAGACTCTATTTGCAGTCCTGGGACTGGTGGCAGTGAAGGGCCCCATGTGCATCATTCCTGTTTTGATTGATAATGAGTTTGTTGGGATTTGGCTTACATAGGCCAGAAGTGGCTGTGATGAATTTGCTAGACATTTCAAATAAAAATGTCACTTATACTCACTTGGAACTTGTTACCACAGTGTCCAGTATGCCATCTAGTCAATCTTCTTGAGATCAGTTTCAGTTATTGCAGCCTGATAATGTGGACAAAACACTTGAATTTGTTAACTTTATTAGGATGATCATAGGCCAGACAGCTTAAATGCATTAGATTAAAATATATCTGTGGATGGGAAATGCTCTAATTTTCCTTGTCAGTGGAGCTGGGTCAGACTATGCCGGTGCTGAATTGCTATTTGGAGGCTGTAATGGGCTGGATGAGGGCAAGTAAACTGAGGATGAATCCCAACAAGACAGAGGTTCTGTGACTTATTGGATCCCACATCTGGGAGACAGTTCTGGATGTAGATGCTTTCCCTCTGAAGGAGGAAGTACATAAGCCTAGGGGTGCTGCTTGAGCCATCTTTATCTTTCAGGTCTTAGGTAAGCACATTAGCTTGGAGTGTCTGATTGACTCACAAGCTGTGAGCATTCCTGGAAATGGACAACCTGGCTACAGTAGTTCATGCACTGGTAACTTCCCAGTAAGACTACTGGAACACACTTTACATAGAAGTATGTCTGTGAAGATTCTCAGTCATCCAGGTGAGGTTGAGTGATGGCAATGGACTTCTTTTCATGTGAGATTGAAACATTTTGCTACTCATCCAAGTAGCTTCGTCAGTCTTTACATAGAACTGCCCTTGAAGAGTACATGGATGCTGCAATAAATTCAATACGTAGCAGCTGGTCTGCTCTCAGGAACACAGTTGATACCACACCAGGGCTGAAATACTTTCAGTGCTGCCAATACACTTCCAGTTTGAGTTCAAGTTGTTGATGATAGCCTAGAAAACCCTAAATAGTTTGGACTAGTTTTTTGAGAGAGCTCTTCTCCCTATACACAGCTGCCCAGTCACCAAGATCTGCTGTAAGGGAGGCCTTCTGAGTGTCCCACTATGGAAAATAATATATTTGTGGATACAAGAAGGAGGACCTTCTTGTGTTGCACTCCAGTTATAGAATGCTCTCCCCTTAGAGGATTGATTGACTACTAACTTCATTTCAATGCCAAGTTGAAACATGATTAATTGCCCAGGACTTGTAGTGATTTAATTACTGCAGTAGGTTGTGGAGGTGTCCTTTTTATTGATATTAATGTATCTGTGTAATACATTATGTTATTATGTTATTTTAAGGCTTATATACCACCCGTCTTCCCAAAGGAACTCCGGGCGGTTCACAACAGAATAAATCGACAATAATAATCAACTAACCAACCAAACAAATAACAATTAAACAAACAATATAAAATTCAACCCTGACATAAAAACTGAAAGCAGATGGCGGGGTGGGGGGTGGGGGGCTAATTAAATTAAGTCACCAAACGCCTCACGGAAGAGCATCATTTTTAAAGCCTTCTGAATAGTAATATTTTAAAATCCTGCTACTTTAAATGGTTATAAGATATAGAATTGGTTCTATCATGCTTTTATTACTATGCTCCACCCTTGGATCATGAGATATAGAGTGGAATATAAATGTTATAAATCAGTAAATGAAGCAGGAAGGAAAACAAGAATTCAGATGTTGGTATCCCCCCAGATGTGGCAAAATATTGCAGTTCAGTCTTTGATAGTTGACCATACTAGCTAATGCTAATCAGAATTGCAGTCAAAAAACATTTAGAAACCCACCAGTTCCCTGGCCAGCCTTCTTCCTGTAGCTGTAACTGAAGTTTGCCCACTCATGAACTTTGTGCTTCAAGGACATCATAAAAAAAAATAGAAGCCACAAATTAAACCTTCAAGAGACGTGACTATTACAGTGGCAGAAAGCTAATTCAGTCCTCTTGGAATTCAGTTTGCAAAGTTATCTTCAGAACCTTCTGAAGGTAATTATGTTGCAAGGAAACTGAAACCAGAGGATTAGATTTCATCTGGAAGCAACAGCTTGAAATATGGTGGTCTTGAAAAGTAACTGTATCTAGACACACAGAGAAGGGGGAGAGAATTTTAAAAATCTAAATAAAAAAATTAAAAAAAATTAAAAACCCTAATAATAATAATTTAACTGATTTAAAAATAAAAATCAGTGTGTCTAGATATAGTTAATAAAAAGATCACTTTTCAAGACCTTCATGTTTCAAGCTGCTTCCAGACAAAATCTAATGTTCTCTATAAATGCTCAGGATCTGAAGGGCTTCACAACATCTGCAGAAGGTCTTCATAGCTCTTTGCTAAGAGCTTTAGACTTGGAGACAACATTGTGAAAGAGTACCAGGAATGTTCTTGGGTGCCACTAAAGTAGTTCCATGGATTCTGGCCCTGGTTGTAAATGGCATTTAATACTGTATTATGTTGGGGTGGGGGCATAGGTAAATGGATACTATGACTAGGCTAACTCTGTAGAGAAGATATGCTGACAGTCACTAATATTATTAGAAGCATTCATCCATCTTAACCTTTCAGATGAGGAAGATACTATTTTAGAAGTCCAAACCAAGAACGAGCCCAACAGATTTAGCATTCTTTAAAGTTGCTGACTGTTAGCAGTTCCCTCTTCCTGTCATATGAGTATCTGTGGAGATGGTGACCATCCATTTTATAGCAGTGGCTGGTAGTGAAAATAAGTTCCATTAAAATCAGTACCACTTCTCTTTGATTGTTCAGGTATGGCTTTATGTCATAAATCATGTTTACAGAACCATAAGCATCTGTTTCCATTAATTTTAAAGCAATCCTTCAGAAAATGCAAAGCAGTATTTGCTGTGCCCCGTGGCGCAGTGGTTAAATGCTGTACTGCAGGTAAAACTGTGCTCACGACCTGGGTTCAATCCCTGGTAGCAGGCTCAAGGTTCACACAGCCTTCCATCCTTCCGAGGTCGGTAAAATGAGTACCCAGCTTGCTAGGGGGGCAATGTGTAGCCTGCACACTGTAATTAAAATTGTAAACCACCCAGAGACTACCTGAAGTGGTATGGGGTGGTATATAGGCAGAACACTGCTTTTTTTTTGCTTTTTATCCATCTGTCGTTTTGTGCTGTCAGTCACCTCCAGCATATGGTGACCCGATGAATGAGCCAAAATGTCCTGTCATCCAAAATCTCCTGTCCTCAGCAGTCACGCTCAACTCTTGCAAACTCAGGCCCGTGGCTTTCTTTAGGGAGGCAATCCATGTCTCCGCAAAGCTCTCCTCCAGCACCATATTTCAAATGAATCTTCCCCCCTGCCACCCTCAACTTTCATTACTGTCCAGCTTTCACATCCGTATATGGTGTATGAACTTGGTCTTCTTCATCTTCAACGATGTGTCCTTATACTTGACCTTTTATCCATAGGTTGAACAATACAGAAATATTATTTTCCATGGTCCAGAAGGCAGTTTGCAGGATTATGTGGCATATCAGATAGCCGTCTGTCTGAAGGTAGGAAGATATAATCCTGCAACATTTGCTTGGAGGGTGGGGGAGGGCTGGAGGGGAAGGAAGAATATAATTTTGCTAAATTTGTAAACTTTTAACACAGCACAAGCAACTGGCTGCAGGATTTGGCTGTGAAATAGTCAGAGTGAAGATTGATGCTGATTTCACCAAGGAGCAACTTGCAGAATTATTCATCAGGAATGGTAATATTTTGTTACTAAATCAACAAAGAATTTTGGATACCTAAAAGATCAACAAAATGTATTGAAGCATAATAGATTTTAATGGATATTACCCATTCCTTCAGTATTTGCTACTATCTGGTAACAGATAATTTTAGTTCTGTTCTATTATTATTATTATTATTATTATTATTATTATTTATTATTATTATTATTATTATTATTATTATTATTATAATATCCCGTCCATCTTCAAAATTAGAACTCTAGGCGACTCACAATGTGTCAAGCATACGCGACAATGCAAAACAAACAATTAAACAATTAGAACAAGTACAAAGCAACCAATAAATTAAGTATAGTTAATGCAGTTTAAAATCAATTAAAACGATTTCTGTGGCCTTGAAGTTTAGTCCTCTACATGGGGCAAACAAATGCTTGTGTAAAATACACTGTTGAAACAGAATAGGTTTCCTCTGCCAGTCACAAGAGCTCCTTGTATTTGCAGCTTGCCTGATCCCAGTGAAACAGCCCTCTGCAAGCAACAGGACTGTAGTAATTTTAGAGAATTTGGAGAGAGCTGCATTATCAGAATTGCTAGGGGAGTTTCTTCAGCCTCTTGAAAATCGTGGCTCTGATCATCCCTGCAATGTTAAAAAAGGTACAAAATTATGTTTCTTCCACTGGAGTTTTCTGCAATAACTACTTATGTAGATGATGATGATGATGATGATGATGATGATGATGATGATGATGATGATGATGATGATGATTCTGTACTGCGCCATCTAGCAGCAAGGCCACTCTGGGCAGTTTACAAAGATATGTCATAACAAGACAGAACAAGATACAATATAAAATAGTTGTTGTGACTCTTTCAGGCTGTTCAGCCATGTTCTGGAAGTTTTTTTCCTGATGTTTCACCAGACTCTGTAGCTGGCATCTTCAGAGGGCAAGGAGCTCAGGGAACTAGGAATTCTCTCTGTGCTCTGGGGTATAGAGTTAGTGAGCACAGTTTCAACAAAAAAGAAGAACGTCTAAAAATCAACAAAGCCTGGCTTCCAATACTAAAAACTACAGTCTGCAAAAGGTCAAAGCTCAATGATTCCCACCCAGCCAGAAGCAACAGTGATCAGTTCACATGATGTAACTGCTAACGACACCTAGCAACCACAAAGGATCACTGCCACCCCAATTGCATTGAAACTTCTTAATCCCTTCATTACAATACCATGACTAGCACCTTTTCTCTTTCCAACAACTTTTAAAAAGCCCACATTCTCACTCACTCTATACCCCAGAGCACAGAGAGAACTCCTAGTTCCTTGAGCTCCTTGCCCTCTGGAGATGCCAGCCACAGAGTCGGATGAAATGCCAGGAAGAAAAACTTCCAAAACACGGCCAACAGCCCCAAAAACTCACAACAACTATCAGATCCAGTCCATGAAAGCCTTTGAGAATACAATATAAAATAGCATTACAAATAAAAAAATACACATAACTAAATCCACAGTAAAATCATAGACACATATTTGAGAAACAAAGATCAGCAAAGACGGCATAAGACTGAAAACCCGAACTGTGAAAAAAGTAATCAATGACCAGGGAAAGCAGATCTATTTAGCAATGTTATCAATTGTTTTTTAAAGACAGACAGCATGGGAGCCAATTGAATCTCAGGCAGAAGTTGGTTCCACAAACCAGGGCCCATTACCAAAAAGGCCCTGTTCCTTTTTGTTGATTTACACGTCTTTTTCGACATTAGGCTCCTCATTTTTTTCCTGACTTGTTTCATTTAAATCCATCGGTATTCAGTGACAATATGATTCCCCCAAATGGCTTTGCATTTTTATTGTTGGTCTCTGTATGAAAACACTACTGAGTTGATATAAACGAGTGTCTACCTTGTTATAGAATGTTCCCTTTTTCTTCTTTTTAATTTTTTAGCCGGAGGGGTATCTGATGCTTATTACTTTCACGAGAATTGCTTTCTTATGGGGACTATCGCAAAATCGCGCCTTCAAGGCTCAGACCTGATGGTTCAGCAACATTTCCTTTGGGTTCAGCTACGATGGGATGGAGAACCAATCCATGGCCTCTTGCTCAGATTCTTACGAAGAAAGGTGTTAAGTAAGGTAGGTAGGGGCAGTTTGCACTTGAATTATCCACTACAAATGATGTTCAACATGGTTATATACAATACAAGAACAATGAAGCAGAGAACAGTGGTTCTTCCAGCTTGGAGGGCAAAGAGGGGAATAAGCAAATGGTGGCATAAATCATTCTTAACCATGCAACTCACTAAGCTGCTGCTTTTTCATTTGAAGCCGAAATGCGTTGCCTCGGGGACTTTGGTTGGGGACAGTGGCAGCCAGAGCTAGGAACTTATGGTCTTGACTAGGAAACAGCCTCAGACCAGTGAATTTCTATATAATATGCGTAGCTGCAAATTAGCTTTTGAATGGTCCTAAATTATGGGTAGTCAAAGCTTTCTCTTTGCAGTGCTAAGGAGGTATTTTACATATGCTCCATTTTTTCCATAAAAGATGCCAGAAAATGTGTCACTGCTTTTGTTCCTTCTGGTTTCCATTGTGGTGGTGGGGTTTATCACCAGGCATTAACTCAAAAACCTGCTGCATTGCAGTAGATTTATTTTATTTTAGTTTTGCTGGCATTTGTCTTTGTTGGAATATGGAGAAGTCCAAATGCGAGTGCCTAGTCAGTGAGAGACAGTTCATCATCTTTTCCCTGTCAAAGTACAGTCATAACCAGGGCTACTTAGTGGAACCAGTGTGGTGGCCAACATCTAAACTATAAAGATACTCCTACTCCTGCAATGACTGGGATAAATTTAGTTGGCATGACTTTTCCCACAAATAGCACCGTGGAGATAATTCTTTGCTGTACCTATATTACTCAGAATGCATACTGATTCAGAGGCTACAACCCTAAGGTTGCAAATGAAAGCTGGTTACAAAAGTATTATTTAACGTTTTAAAGAAATCTGGGTCTTCTCCTATGTGCACGTTGCCTTTGAGGTATTCAAAAAATCTGTATGAGGCATTATAACTGATATTTAAGGTAGCTGAAGAGAGAGCTAGGTGACGATTGATTATTGAGTTAGGTATCTGGCTGTAGAGCCAGTGGTTGTGAGTTCAATTCCCCACTGTGCATCCCAGAAGAGCCAGCCTGTGTGGCCTTAGGCAAGCTGCACAGCCCCAAGGTGCCTCCAGGAGAAGGGAATAGGAAACCACTTCTGAGTACTTTCTACCTAGTACTCACTACTTGTGATAACTCAGGATTAACTTGTTGGCACACAATTGTTTTTATAAAACTGCCTAAGGTTGTGATTAGACCAGAAACATCCTGAATCTCAGTTTGTTATACAACTATTGTGCACGGTAGCTAGAGGTGTTATGAAAATTTGTATTCCTTGGCTGAGAGATAAGAGCATTTTAGGCTTACGGTGTAATGCTTGCAACAATTATAAGATAAGCATCAGAGGTACTGTAATTATTCTTGGCTTTAAATTTCAATCCAACCCAGAGGAGAATCAAGCTGTTTGTCACTTTCACCTACCAGAGACCCCAACAGACCACCCACCAATCCTTCTTTTCACCCATCCCCTTACTCCCTTATTGGTACCCATTACAGAAAATAGAGCAGGCAGTGATGGCCGGAGCCTGAGCTGACAGGCAGAGCCATGGGCAAGAGTGATTATTGATATGCTGTCACAGACATGCTCAGACACACATCCTGTCCTGAAAGGGAGTCAAGCAAGCAGTCATTCACAGGTATACACATACAGAGGCAGACAGTCATTAATAAGAAACTGCCTCATATCTCCCTTATTCATTCATTTCACAGCTCAGCACAGCTGACAAAAATATGCCTTGCTTCCAAACCAGAAGTGGTCCTACCTATATTCGGTTTCAAGCTGAATATTTGACTTATTCACCTATTTTCCATCTCTTATTTTTTTCTTTCTTTCTTTCTTTCTTTCTTTCTTTCTTTCTTTCTTTCTTTCTTTCTTTCTTTCTTTCTTTCTTTCTTTCTTATTCTTATTCTTATTCTTATTATTCTTATTATTCTTATTATTCTTATTCTTCTTATTCTTATTATTATTATTATTATTATTATTATTATTATTATTATTATTATTATTATTATTATTATATATTATTCACACATTGGCTGAAATCCTGTTTCAGTGTAGTAAGTCGCAACTGGAGTCATGGAATCAGTAGGGATTTGGTAAGTTTCTTTGATTCAAATGATCCTATTCTGGTTGCAATTTCTAATGCTAAAGTAAGTCACATATAGAGAACAAAATGGAACTGGAAAAGGTGCAAAAGAGAGCAACTAAAATGATTACTGGGCTGGGAGACCTCCCTTATGAGGAAAGGCCAAAACATTTTGGGCTCTTTAGTCTGGAAAAAAGGCACCTGAGGGGGGATATGATTGAGATGTACAAAATAATGCAGGGCATGAGTAATGAGGGACACTTTTCTTCCTCTCATAAAATACCAGGACTAAGGGACATCCACTCATACTGAGGGTTGGGAGAGTGAGAACAGACAAAAAAATTACCCAGCATGTTGTTATTTTGTGGAACTCCCTGCCATAGGATGTGGTGATGGCATCTGGCCTGGATGCCTTCCAAAGGGGATTGGACAGATTCCTGGAGGAAAAGTCCATCACGGGTTACAAACCATGAGGGAGATGTGTCATCACTAGGTTAAAACCAGGGTACTTCAAGGGCCAGATGCAGGGGAGTGGTATCAGGAGACAGATATCTAGTCTCACGCGCTTCCAAATGCATCTGGTGGGGCCGCTGTGAGATACAGGAACCTGGACTAGATGGGCCTTTGGCCTGATCCAGCATGGCTCTTCTTATGTTCTTATGAGAAGGCTGTGTTAAATCAATGGAACCTATGGAGGAGTTGACTCACCAAAATCCCACTTTTAATGGGCCTACTATAGTGTGACTTACTACACCAAACAACAGGATTTCAGCCAATTTGTGATATTGTAAGTACAGAGAGAAAGGAATAAAGGAGTAGGTTGGCTAGCGGGAGCCTATGTCTGAGGTGAGGCTGTTTGCTCTAACGGTCCAGCCCACACTGCTTCAGATTAAATAAAAGAGAGGTGTTGCCATAAGATAAGTACATGAAGTGGGGAAAGAAGCAGTCCAGAACCCCCTTGCTTGGTACCAGGGAAACACCAGGAGAACACTTCATTAAGTGAATGAGGAAAGGTTCCATTGAAGTCCAAGTCTGTATGTTGGATTATTTTCTGAGGAAGTTTGGTGTGGGGAAGGAACGTTTTCCAAGTTGACCTTGCCCTTGGGTGGCAACTGCCCATCAGTAGACTGGCTGTGATTTCATGCATGGAAAACAAAAGCACAGTGAAAGTTATGCTCTTTGTGGTGCACGAGGGGATGGGAAGTGCCTAGGTCAGGGATAGATAAGATGATTCTCCTCTATTGTTTTAAACTACAACCCCAGTAAACCACTTCAGCCTGGCCAACGGTTTGAAGTTATGAGGGCTTCTCAAAACATTTGGAAGGTGCTGCATTGCCTATCCCCATCCTAGACAGTGTTTGTTACTGTCTCCAGAACCAAAGCACTCTTGAGGGATATGTCAGGGGAAGATACTGTTGCCCTTTAAAGCTTCTTATATTTCTCTAAGACAGGGCAGTGAGCAGACATTTTTCAACATAAACAGAACTGTTTAATTCACAAAATGCATAGAACACACACACAAAATGAAAAATGGAATCTTTGTGCAAGTGTTAATTTATTTTAAATGCAAATCTGCCCATCCCTGATTATGATCAATCCTCCTTTAAATCCTATTTCAGCTAAAGTTCCACACAACAGAACCATTAAGGGAGTACTGCAAAATAAGGGTCCTTCTACAGCTGGTCTCTCAAGTCTGTCTGCATGCTACAAAGCACTGCTTATAATGAGATTAGGAAGAACATGAGTTCTTTCTTATGAAAGGATTTCCTTTTTAGCTCTTGCCTCAAAGCACAACATTATCCTTTGATTGAAAAGCTTGTGTTTGGGTCTTCTGTTATATTCCAAGCTTTGTCTCCCTCTTCAACAAATGCCTGAAGTGCTCTCTATTTTCTGCAAGTTGTTTTTTTTATTATTATTATTTAAAATAAGAAAAATAGGAAGAGTGGTATAAAAGTGCCAGCAAAGGGTGAGCAAATTGGGGAAACTAACACAATGAAGATAGAATGAATAATTTTAAGTCACTAATAATAACAGCTGGCCATCACTGTGTGGGAATTGTTAGTAGCTGGCACTTTCTTAATGCACTTGTTAATGAACAAGGAGAGACTAGTATTGAAAAGACAAGATTATTTACATGAACAAACCTGATTTGGGGTTAAAGCTAATTGAATCAAGCACTGCAATTTCCTCTCAAGTTGATTATGGGTGATTAATTAGTACATTGCCGGAATGAGTAATGTTGACTTTCCATTGTCCAGTATTTTTAGTAAGCATGAGTGAGGCCTTGGGTTAGTAGCACTAACTGTTAGGCTTTTGAGATGAACTTGCTTGCACTGTAACAAAAGTACTAGTTATCAGGGTCCCTATAGGTTTGATCCCTATCCCCACCCCCCCCCCCCAAGCGAAGTGCCTGCTTCCAAGAGGGACTCCTTGGGCTTAATAGGGATTACAGTTCAAGACCCTCTAAGCAAGGCCTGAGTTTTACTGCCATTTTACTCCCTCACAGTACCCCGGAGTAATGCTGTATGAAAAAAAAATTGTGAGGATGGGCAAGGGGAAGAAGTCAACTTTGTGAGGAATTCAAATGGGTGGATAAAGGGAGGGAATCATGGCAGACTAAGCCCAGACAGGGTGCTGAGGTCCATGGACATGCCAGCAATGACCAGATGTTGAGCTTTGTCTTGTTGGTAGCTCTGTTTTCCACATCCTCTAATTTCAGTGAAAGCTTTCGGTGGCAGCTTGTTTTTTCAGATAACTTATTCAAGGGAGAAGAAGAGAAAAGGGTTGCTCATTTTTCTCAAACAAGATTTTCCAGGATGGTAGGACAACATAGCACATTCCATACTGCACAGTAAATGCAGTTCAGATTTCTCCACATATGCTTTTAGGCCTGTTCATTGTGCCCAAATGGCCTAAGCCATTTTCTGTGCCTTTCTATGCACTACCATTAGGCATGCCAAGGTAGCCATTTCAGACACCAGCTCTGGAGGCTAGCAGTAGCATCCCCCAGCTGTTCCCCATTAGTGCCTTGGCTGTCCCCTCTCCCAAATAAGATAAATCAGAAGCACTTCAGGAGCAAGGCCATAGCTAATGACCCATACTTAAATGTTGTTGGGAAGGGTTGCACAGGCCATTGCCCACCTACAAGCCTATTCAGGCCTTTGTCCAATTTATAAGCCTATTCAGACCAGGGTGATGTGAAACCAAGGTGAACTATAAATTGCAAGTCTCACCACTAACTTTCCTCATATTGACAAAGCTGCTTGGATGAGTAGCAAAAAGTTTCGAACTCTCAAGAAAAGAAGTCCAGTTGCCATGACTCAACTTCCAGAAAACCTGAATAAGATGGCTGTGTATGACACACTGCCTGTCTTGTTCTCACCAAACTCAGATGTAGCACAGGGGTTTATCCATTGTTTCAACTGCCGGAGCCTTCAGCTTCTAAATGTGGAGTAGAAGGTGCCTTGGAGATTCCACATTTTAAAGCTGATCTCTTTCACTCCTCCTTTGAGCTTTGAGTATTATTTCTGCCTTCCTTCATCCTTGCCCTGATGTGAGCACACAGAAAATCTGAGTGAAATATTTCACAGCTCAACCATGTGAGCATCATGTGCATTTTCCTAATCACAAGTGGGACATTTTCAAAAGCAGTGTAATGGCCTCAGCTTTGGCCCCACTAACATGAAATATTAATGGAGAAAATCCCACGTGTCCCATTCTTTAAAGTGAGATATGCAGCAGTCACATTCCCCTAGTTTGCCTTAGCAAGATGCTTTTAAGTAAAAGCATATGCACTTTGCAAGTTATGCTCTGTGTAAATTTAAATGCCTCTTGCTCTGTGTAAATGTTGCACCTTGTTTCCTCCTGAAGTTCCAGGAAGGCTGCATAGCTAACATCTTTCTAGTGGTTCTCCTAGAGGCCTTAAGCAGAAAAGCTACACTGAGTGACAGTCTCATTTGTCTGTTAGTTTTTCTTCCCTTGGTTTAAGTATCTGGGCGTGGAACCAGAGACTGGGAGTTCAGTTTCTCCCCATGCTTCTTTGAGGGCTGGAGTAGGTAACCCATAGAATCCCTTCCAGCATTGCAGTTCTAAGATCATCATAAGTGAGATGAAGATGAACCCATCATACACAATAAAATGGGGAACAATATATTATGTGTGCAACTTCTGTTCTTTATTATATGGTTGGTTAAAGATGTATTCCTCATGCTATTACCACTGGGAGATCAAAATTAAGTTCTCATATTCCAGATGTAATAAAGTTGGTCCACATTAGCATCTAGAACAAACTGCGCCTTGCTTTAAGGCAGTGGTTCCCAACCTGGGGGTCGGGACCCCTTTGGGGGTCGAAGGACCATTTCACAGGGGTCACCATGAGCCAGTGAAGAAAAAGGCACAAACAGCTTGGGTCTGGAGAAGGAGGGGGAGGAAGGGTGGGGGAAAGAGTGAGTTACAGCTTGATAGGTTGGAGAGGATGTCATTGACTGAGGTGCCTGTAGAGGGAAGCTCTCTATGGCACCTGAGGCAGTGGCCTACCAAAGGGGGCTTGTGGCCTCTTCCAAGCAGGGCAAGGGGTCACCACAACATGAAGAACTGTATTAAAGGGTTGTGGCATTAGGAAAGTTGAGAACCACTGCTTTGTGCGAATATCATCTCACTTGACAGGAATTGAGATGTGCTCATCTTTCTAAATATGAGAATGGTCACACATAGTGTACATGCATGTTGGTTGATTTCTTGTCAATTGATCCCTTGGCACAGTGGCTTGCAGCTCAGCTCAACGCTTGATGTCATTGTATTTTGTAGCAATGGGAAATGAAGGGAAAGACGGATAAATGGTGCAATCACAATGCTAGCTATCAACTATAGAGCATTCGAAAATGAACTATTCCTAACTGATGATCATTCTCCTTTTCCTTCTGCTAATGAAAGTAATGGCATACGTATTGTCAAATGGTCGAAGCTATTTACCTTCCTCAGAGGGAATAAGAAAACACATTGAGATTCATAATCCATTCTGCTTTTTGCAGTTCAGAGGAAAGATGCCTCCTCCATGTGATCCAGTGCGCAAGATGGTAGAGTGGATTGTTGCCGTTTGGCAACAGTTGAACTCATGCTTGTCAAGACTCGGTGCAGCTGAAGCCCTCGTGGGACCCAAGCATTTTCTCTCTTGTCCAGTGGTGCCAGGTCACAGCCATGCAACAGTGAAGTATGTGTTGTATTTATTCTTTGATAAACTGATAAAACCACGAGAGCCTTTAAAATACTCCCCTCTCCAAGAGAAAGGCGAGAGACAAACATTTAAATCAATCAATAAAATAATAAACCAATTCTAGAATCTTTTCCCTAGCACAGCTGAGATGCATTCCAACACCTAACGAATTAATTGCAAAGAGCTGTAGCAAACTATGCAAACCTTACATGAGTGTAAACAAAATTCTGGCTAGTGGAGTGCATCTTTGGTTTTCCCTTAGCTCACAGGAAGGCGTCATTTCAAGTTAATGAACATATGGATTGTTCTCTTGACTTAGAACCTCTTCATTCTAAGACAATAAAACACAGGCTTCTGTTTCTACAAGGGAAGATTACATGTGTTAATCATAATATTGTTCATATAATGTAGGTATCTGAGGATAAATCTAACAGAATTATGATTTGATTAGAGTTATAATCATCGACCACAGATGCCGCAAGACACTTTCATTTTCTGTGCCTTTCTATGCACTCCTAAGACACATGTCTTCCTTCAGTGGGAGCAATCACCACCTGCTTGTAGGTGCGCACAAGCGCCAGTGGGCACAATCTTTACCTCCAGGAAAAGGTTGCCTTGTGCTCTGATACTTGTTATTATGATTTAAGTCCTCAGTTAAGTATTTGTTTTCACAGAATTTGGAAATAATTTCTGTTTCTGTGTTTTCTGTTGTGGTAAGCACTATGTTGATTATGGTTTCCACATTCTCCACTTTTCAAATAATTAGTCAAGAAATGCATATGAAAACATGCAATTTACAGTATTTCCTCTGCTCAATTGAATACAGAATTGATTTGTGAAAAATAATGGTGTCAAAGGTGCATTTTAATAATCTACAATCCTTTTGCCCATTTTTCTACTCCCATGTCTAGTTTATCTCTCATCTTGGCTGCAACACAAACTTCTACTTCCACTGTATTTTATAAGGTAGTCATCAGAAATCTTGGAAATGCATTCAAAACCAACTTTCTTGGCGAACGCTTCAATATGACAGTCTTTCTCCATCTATTTTTATTTGTAATGCTTCTTTATACTGAAGGACAATAATAAGGATATGTGTGGATTGAGAGATTTTATTTTATTTTATATTTATTAATTTATATTTATACTTATTAACTGCCTGGCTTTCCCACGGGAACTCTGGGCGGTGTACCACAAATTACAACATAGGGCCTTTTCACACGACCCCTAAAATCCACGGCAAATGGCTCCCAGATCTGGAGCTTAAAATTGTTTCCCCACCAGCTCCGGAGTTTACAAAAAATTAAGTGTGACCACGCCCACCTAAGCGCGTACCAGTGCCAGGACCCTGCCTGCCACAGAACCTGAGGGGTTAAATGGTGAAGAGCTGCTGGAAGAGCCTTGCAGCTCAAATCAGCAAGCAGCTGGGTCTGATGACTCAGCTGAAAACATATCTTCACCTCCTATAAGGGCCATCAGCAGGATTCTGCAATGACATGCTACCAGAAGAGCTAGGGAAAAGGTCTTTGATGCTAGGGGAGAATCAGGTCGGCAAGCCCCGAGTACTAGCAGAAGCCTTTCCAGAAGTAAGGGTGTGTTCCCTGTTTTGGGATAAAGCTGGCAAGCTCACTTTGAGCTCTCTGTGGGAGCAACATGTCATTTGAACTTGCAATCACGTTCCTGTCTGTTTCTGACCTTGGCTCTGTTTCCTGACTTCGGACTGGTTTCCTGGACAATGGCTTGATCTGTTCCCTTGGGTTTGGCATCTGGTTTCTGTGAGATATTCTGGTTTTGACTTGGACTGGTAATTGCTGGGAGTTGGATTCTGTTATTTATCTGGCATTTGATTGTTAGCAAAGGACTTGAACTTGCATGGCTTTCCACTAAAGATCTTGGCAAAGAACTAAACCCTGTTTGTGTGTGTGCTCTGTGTGCGGGGCTTGACACCCAGCAATTCCTGATGCAGATGTAATGTAGTGAGTGCCGGGCTCTCCTCGCTTCTGTTTGTTGTTTTTTCCCCCGACCTTTTAAGATATACTTAAGAGACTGGGATGCTACCGGGAGCTAAGCGAGACAGCAGAACGGAGGTGATCTGGCAGTCTTTTCTTCCTTTTTTTCTCCCTCCCCTCACGCAGACAGCAGCCAGGAGTGCGGAGGGAGTGGGAACACAGGAACAGCGACAAACCCCCAAGATCTCTGGTCTGAATTTAAGTGGGCAGCGGATCTTAGGGGTCGTGTGAAAAGGCCCATAAACAACCTATCCGAAAAACAAACCAACAATAAGAATTCAATAAAACAAAACAAAAGGGTAAATAAAAACAGACAACTGCATCCATACCACAAATACATAGTCCGGCAAGAAAAGGCTGGGTCAAACAATACAAAACCAACATACAACATACCAATGTGCACTCAGCAATCACCGTAGCTTTCTGTATTATATCTTGTCACTCATACCTACAGAAGGCTCATTTCTGGAATTCAGTCCATACAGCCCAGCTACTCACAGACACAATGAAAGTGTATAGTCCTTACTGAAGGAATTACAGCACAGGAATCAAGAAAGATGATGCAAAGATGGGGTACACAAAAGTGATGCCATTGTTTCCCATCCAGGCATCATAGCTTAATGCCAAAACTCTGAACCATAACAATAAGTCATGCAAAGTCTTATCCTTCATATTCAGCTGTAGACTTGCCCCCCTTTTTTTTACCTCCAGGGATTCTGTATGTAACTAAGCTTAAATTTAGTAGACAAAGATTTGCCTGGCATGCTTTTTCAGGCTGAAAAAGAATTACCTGCTCATCTGAAATAAAGGCCAGAGATTCCTATTTTTAAAAGGTGGTAGCTATCATTTTCAGTTGCGGACATCAGCTGTCTTTTCTATATAGACAAGTCTTGAAAACTTATTATCTCTTCTCTGGTGCTGTTATTTCACAGAGTTCAGGAAAATATAGGTGACTAATTTACATTTGTCATTTTGAAAGCTGTTCCTTTATCCTTAGTTTGGACAACAAAAGTTCAGTTTTGGAGCAAGAAGACTGCCTTACCATAATGTAGGAAACAGATGCACAGGGTTTTTTCTTGTTAATACAGTCCCCCACTTCCCTATCCTTAGTTTAAAGCACAAAAATCTGTGGCATGCTTGGCAAAGAATTGTGACATTAAATTAAAATCCCTTGTGTGAGTCAGGAGCCTTGTCTCTCTTTTATTTAAAAGTTATGGCAATTAACTATAAAGACAGATGTTGTCATTTAAATTTCCCTAAAAGTCAAATCTCCTTCCATAGCTACCTCAGATGCACATATGTAAGATTAGAGTGTTAAGTGCTGACAGAAAAATTCTCCACAAACCCTCCAAGGTTGACCTCCTACTGAATTTATCTGTGGTGAAAAGATGACAGGATGCAACAATAATACCCTTCCTTTGAATATGTTTGGACAATCACATATTTGATATCTTGAAGGCAATCAGTTTTTTTTGGGGGGGGCTGTTGTTGTTTGTTGTTTGTTGTTGTTTTTTGGTCTTCCGGATCAGGTTCAAGGTCCTGGTTTTGATTTTCAAAGCCCTCCACGGCTTTGGACCAGAGTACCTGGCAGAGCGTATC
This sequence comes from Phrynocephalus forsythii, assembly GCA_029282475.1. Taxonomy (NCBI): domain Eukaryota; kingdom Metazoa; phylum Chordata; class Lepidosauria; order Squamata; family Agamidae; genus Phrynocephalus; species Phrynocephalus forsythii. The sequence continues at coordinate 41,106,529 of JAPFRF010000006.1, forward strand.
TCCCAGAGGGCATCCAGATCCAGACCCACAAGATCGTCGCAGGCGCGCTCACTGAGAGTGGCCACATCCAGAGAGGCGCGGAAAACGCGTACGCGGGACCGTGCCTTCTCTGTGGTTGGTCCTTCTCTTTGGAACCACATCCCCAGTGAGCTGCGCCTGCTGGAGTCCCTGCCTGCCTTTAAGAAGGCCTTGAAGACTCTCCTCTTCAAAGAGGCCTTTGGCTACTTCATTAGTTAGGCTTTTTCTTTCTTTTTTCTTTCTTTTCCCCCTTCCCCCTTCCTTTTCTACTTGTCGCCATCTGCCCTCCTGTTGCTTTTCTGCTCGGAGGTTTCCTTGCTTATTTTATGCGTTTTTAATATTGTGAGCCGCCCAGAGTTCCCGCCAGGGAAGATGGGCGGGATATAAATCCATAAAGAAAGAAAGAAAGAAAGAAAGAAAGAAAGAAAGAAAGAAAGAAAGAAAGAAAGAAAGAAAGAAAGAAAGAAAGAAAGAAAGAAAGAAAGAAGAAGAAATAGATTACAACTCACATTAAGGATTTGTAACAAAGGTGCAGCTAGTGTCATACCAACACAGGATTAGTATTTCCAAAACTGGAACGGGCAGTCTCTGCAGAGCCAGTGTTTGTTCATACCCATTCCTGAATGATGGAAAGATGTTTCTTTTCAGATATTCTTAATATCTGGATGGGAAAGACAGGGGAAAAGACTACATTGAATCCTCTCTTGTAATTATTCTCAGCCTTTCTTTTTTTGCCATGAAAAAATTTATAGCCCAAATCAGAATTATGTAGGTCACATAACAAAGCTTCAAAGGTAGTGTGTGGAAAATTGTTTTCCAGTCTGTGGCCTCCTGTAACATGGTTCCGCCTTTGGAACCATAGGGCCTCCATTTAGAATGGCTGCCCTAGTAGATCAAAAATAATTTTTAAAAAACAGGGCTTGAGATCTCAAAACAGCAGAGCTTTCCATTGTCTCTAGAGGACACAAGGGAACTTTTGGGACCTTTCCTCACGCCTAAATATGTTATCTTTTCCCATAGTTTTTTTTTTAGTTGTGTGTTTGGGAAGTGCTTGCCCCCCCCCCCCAGGAGCTAAACAATACATTTAGATCAAAGAGAAGCACATCTAGTGCATGGGCCATATAGTGCCCACATTGCTTAGTTTAAACCCTTGAAAATGAGGTATTTCTACCTTGAGGTCCTTAGTGGTGGCACTTCACATTTTGGCATTTCTATCACAAGTGGAATTAACCTCTGCAAAACACTTGATGAAGATACTCAAACTATTTAATATTTATTTATTTATTTTGAATATTTTTACCCCACCTTTCTCCTTGGAAAAGGATCCAAGGTAGGTTACAATAATGAGGGACAATATACAGTCCAGCATGTTTAAGACAAATTTAAGTTAAGAACAGGGAGTTTGAAGAGACATCTTAGAACATTAAGAGGTAACATTAGAGCTATAAAGAGCATGCAAGAAGAAAAGAAAAATCCATTATGAGAGGTGAAAACCAACATGGAAAATACTAGTGTTGTTATGAAATCTGTCAATGCAATCATGTATGGTAATCCATATAAAGTCACATAGTAGGTAGTCCCTCATTGAGGAAAAGCTTGCCTGAAGAGGAAGGTCTTTTCCTGCTTCCAGAAAGACAACAGAGATAGGGCAGGCCTGGCCTCCAGCGGGAGAGAGTTCCAAAGTCTAGGAGCAGCAGCAGAGAAGACCGTTTCACGTGTTCTTCTGAGATGCACCTGTGAAGGTGGTGGGATGGAGAGAAAGACCTCTCCTGATGACCTTAGCACCTGGTTCATGCTGTAATATTCAATCTTTGAGGTAGCTTGGACGAGGCCATTTTGTGCCTTGAATTGTGATCTCTGTAACCTGCCCCAGTCAGCAATTGGGCTGCCGTGTTCTGGACTTGTTGAAGTTTCTGAGACTTTGCATTGGTAGCCCCACAAAGAGCGCATTATAGTAGTCCAGCTGGGAGGTCACTAGGGCATGTGTCACAGTGGCCAGAGCAGGTTTGTCAAAGTACTTCGGAGGAAACCATTTCAGTATATCGAGGACATCACAGCAGAGACTTTCTTGGTTTAAAGGTTACAGGACTGCTTCCAGGGCTTGAAATGTTCCTTTAAAGTTTGTGGAAAGTATCTGTAGTAACCATCACAAATGTTTGCCCCTGTGCACTTCAAGGTGGATGTCCAGATTATGGAATGCTGTTATTGCTCCTCGGGTTCAAGAGGCAATTCTCTCCAGTGCTTCTCTGAAAAGACCTCCTACACTGGGACAGACGGCAGTCAAGAAAAGTCCAAGCCAAGGGCAACAGGCTGTGGTGAAAGCTGCACTCAGCATCTTATTAAATAAAGCTGTACTGCATGGATGTCCTCTTCCCAGAACAGGTAAAATGTTTTAAATGACCCAACTTCTAGAACTGAAGGCCTGGGATGAAAGTGAAGGAGATGATCCAGCTGCCATGGAGTGCATTCAGAGCTCCTACCATGAGACATTATTTCAAGGATTGAAATCGTGTCTCATGATTTCAAGCATAACAAAAACAAAAAAGGGTGACAAAATACCTTGGATGAACCACAATCCCAAGGAGATTAGGGCAAAGTTGCATGCCATTCTGCTCAATGGGAAATTTGTTCTTGGTCACAAGAACGTGGACATCACTGGATTGCCCATATAATCTTAAACTAGAGTTTGCAAGGGAACATTTTTCCATCCCACAGCATTTAAATAATGTTAAAAGATCCAAAACCACATGGATGTGTCCAGTTGCATGGGTCTTTTCCCTTTTAATTAATGGGGTTGCCATTTTCATTTTGGAAAGAGGTTATGGTAGGTGCTTATGAATTCTTAAATGTCTCCTTTTCCTGGCCTTTCTTCTCATTAAATGTTTGATATATATCCCTGTCTTCAAACATTGGACATGTTCCCACTGGGGTCAATCTCTAATTAGATTATCTCTCATTCTCCTCCCTACTTCCCTCCCTTACCTCCCTTCTTCCCTTTCTACCTCTTGATTTGTTTCTTTGCAAAAACAAAGCTGGTTCATTTCAACATTAGAATCATTTCTGCTGTGCCAAAGAGGCATCCTATTGCTGGAGCAGATATATAATACTTTATTGCCCAATTGATAAATCTATCCCATTAATTCTCAGAAGGCCTATCATGTGTCTTTGTACAGTTATTTTTTTTAAATCCCTCTGAGTTCCTGTTCTGCCTGGCTGTTTTTGTTTGTTTGTTTTTTCTTTTTCTTTTTTTTTAGTGTTGGGTTACGTTATTCTTGTTATAGGGCTGGCATCATCACAGGTACTGCTTAATCACAATTTTGGAATTCCTTTTTTATTTATTTATTTAGGTCCTGTCTTTCTCTTACCTCCATAACAAAAACAAAGGGGGGGGGTCAAGGCACCATACAGCATAATTTTTTAAAAAAAACAAGTCCAATTAATAGGAAATTGATTATAAACACTAATACATGCACAAAGCAGTTTTTATTGAAATGTTGTGTCATTTAAAACTGTTTGAAAGCTTCTCAGTTAAATCTATGGTTTATTTTGTATTCAATGTTTCAGAGCTGGATCAATATATAACTGATTTTAAAGGAGGAAGCTTCCCCCTCTCTATGGTCTCCAACTACAAGAACTGTCCTAAGAAAAAGGGAGAGAATGTTGCTTGGAGAAAAGTGAATACGAGTCCTCGTAAGAAATCAGGCCATTCATCAGCTCCATCATGGAACACAAAAGAGGAAAATGTAGAAGGTAACAGCTAATAGAAGTGGAAAGTGCTGAGAAGAAATACACCAGAAGATAAGATTTCATTTTAATGTCTTGTTGCTCAGTGCAAGGACAATCAAGGCCTTTTTGTACTCATGGTTCTTCTACAGTCCATCAAATGTTATAAGAATGAATCTTTTAAAATCATTTTCCATGTTGTAATGCATGTTGTAACAGATGCAACATTGGTGATGATTCCCCAGCTAACTGCATGTGTATCAATAATCACTATCCTTTTTCGTGTGCAGGTATCAGGTCAAAGAACATTTTGCAGGAAAATGGCAACAAAATGGCTTCCCTAACTAAAAAGTAAGTTCCAGTGAGCAAACAGAAGAATGTAGCCAAGATTAAAGCTAAATAACTGAATTGCATTTCCCAAGTGCCCTTCTACCGTAGCTCCAAGCAGAGGGGGAGCCTCGTTCTGCAAAATCAGTAAAGCAGAGTCTATGTCCAAATCATGTCAAAACCTCTAGCTTATTTGTTTGTGCCCTTCGTTTCAGGGAGGTTTCAAAAAAACACTTGATGGTTCCTTATCATCAAAGAGCAGATCCTCAGCAATATGGTGAGGTCAACCTAGCTGCCCCCCCCCACCTGAGCTGCAGAGAAAGTGGCAAGGCAAGGCCATAGTAATGCTCACCTTACATTACACTGAGCAGATGCTGTAGCCAAATGATATTTTATGCTGGACTAATATAGGGTTCATACAACCAAGTGGTGCCATGATAATATTGATCATTTGTGGGAAATCCTTAACCTTTCTGCTTCCTTGGATGTTTCTCAAAAAAAAAAAACCCTACAATGGAGAAATTGGTTGTTGTTTTTCGCAGTTTATCTCTTACCAGCAGTCACTCCTTTGTTTATAACAAGATAAATAAGTGTTTGTATTGTTTAATTTTCAAGAACTCTAGAAGATGACCCACTATGTGTATTGAATCTGGAGCAGAGACTATCACTTGGTTCTGATGAGGAAGTAGACCTTGTGCAGGAGCTTCAGAGTATTTGTTTAAGCAAATCAGAATCTGACATAAGCAAGGTAAATGCTGTTTACTCATCTCTACAGTGTAATCAACCATATCCTCTGGCATTTCTGTTTCGTCTTTAAACACATTGCCATTTTATGCAGTTCTTAAGAAAACATGCCTTGGCCCATCTCGCCTTCTAAATTCCATCCATTTATATTTCTGCCTCTTGTCCCTACACTCCTGCAGTGTTCTGCTTCCTTCTCTTTCCTCAGTTCTCTCTCTCCTGCAACACCTTTCTTGACTTCCTATGGCCTGGGTTATTCCCTCCGCTCTCTACTGAAACTACCCCTCAAATCACTGATGATTTCCTGATCATACCCATGCCCAAATGAACTATTTTGTCTTGATCCTTTGATTTCCCTTCTGCCTTTGGATCTTGATCAATCCTCCCTGCTTGATTCCATTTGTCTCCTAGCTTCCATGGGTCTTCATCAAATCTTTTCTATGTTAGTAATATTTTATTTATATCCACCCAACAGAGAACCTCTTTTGGGCTCCTCTCCCCATAATATAACTTTGACCCTCATTCCTTCGCCAACACGTCCGCTTCTGTTGATTTCAGTGCCACCTGTGTGCTGCTGACTTCCAAACTTTATGTCAGAAAGCTCAATCTAACCTGAACTGCCAGCTGCCTGCCTACCTGGCATTTCTGCTCACATGTCCTCCATATCTATTGATATCACCTTCTACTTTGTCAGTCAGGGACTTCTTTGATACTTTATTTTGTTTTGTTTTGGTGTTTTCCTTGCACTTTAAATCTGTTCCAAAGAACTGTGAAATATTAGGAAAATGTATAATGTACATTCTTCCTCTATAATACTGTGGAAAGTAGTTACTCCTTTATGTCCAGTTAGCAAAAAAATAAAAATAAAAAAACACCTGATTCATGCTCTTCTCCTCTCCTAGTCAGATAACTTGATTCTCTCTTTTCTCCAAGTCCCTGAGAGTTTACTTATACCACCTATGCAGAACTTTGAAACTATAGTCCACTTCGGGTTCTCAGAAATCATCACACGTGCTGGAAAAACACTACTCTGATTTCCTTTCTACTATCCAGTGCAAATCCTTGCTTTCAAAGCTTTTATATACACCCTCATTTCTCCACATTTATATGCCTACTTGTGACCCTTTACTCTTCTTTCCTTAAATGACTTCATACTGCCTGTAATAGGTTTCCTTTCTTTTCTTCAAAACTCACCATCCTAAAACCCATCTTTTTTCATTAAATCTTATTATCACTTAACAAACCCATGCTTAATTAGATATAAGAGAATTGGATGCATTTGTATTGCTTGTTGCCCCCCTATTACCTAAATCCCATTACTTCCCCATAGGATTTCATGCATAGCACACGGCCCTTTTAAAAATTTTGCCCCTTGCTGCAGCACCATGCACATTTTAATGATGAAGTGGAGGTGGTAATGTTAGACATAGGTCGTGTCCCCAGATGGGAATCCACATGGTGTCACCTATGTATAATACAGTAGGACCCCAGTATCCGCTGGGGATTGGTTCCAAGCCTTCCCGTGGATAATGGAAACCGTGGATAAGAGAGAACGCCAAAATGTCCCCAAAAATGCTGTTTTGTGATAGTAACTTGCTTTACAGCTGCTCTTTGTGACAATAGCTTGCTTTGTGGCTGCTGAATTATTTATTTATTTTTCCTCTGCCAACCATGGATAACTGAATCAGTGGATAATGAATAAGTGGATACGGGGGTCCTACTGTACTTGTGCCATATAAACAAGGTGATCATGTAGCAATGCCATCGTGTGTGAACTTCACATACTACAGCCAGAAAAATACATGGCAGATATCCTGTGGGCATTCTGGATTGTGGCACAGAGCTGCAGGGCACAAGTAGCTTTCTTGTAGGGGCCTAGATGTACAGTATGTTTCAGTAGAAACAAACTCTTCAAATGAGCAAGTTCATTAGCTTATTTGTTTTCCTTGCAGTCATATTCTGACTTACCACTATAAAGGAGCACTCAAGGTAGCGTACATAAAACGAGAAGAGCGAAAGAAAATGAAATAGAGCTATGAAATCAAGGAGATCGAATAAAATCAACCTTATTATAATAACCATTAAAATTAACTAATCAGTGTAATTATGTGCCATCTAATGGGTAGTGACTGAGTTTGCCAGTCCCTTCTTCTGGCGGTGTTGTAGGACTGTGCTGTTTGCCTAAATCTACATTGTCTGGCCCTTCTCCTGGGACAAAGAGTGGGAAATCAAATTTCCAACCCCTGTCTCCGCAGCCACATAACCAGGAGATTAAACATTGTATGCAATTTCAAAAGGCTGTTCTTGAAAATTGCGAGAGTGGTAACTGATTGCAACTCTGACCTTTGTGGCAAGTTTATAAAGTGGATTACAAGAGATTAAGAATAAGATCTAAATGATACATTTGAAACATTGGATTATGACAGAAGATACATCCAGTGTTATGTCACCTGTCTGGGAATTCTCAGAGGAAGCTGAGAATTAATGAGAGACCCTTTCTATCTGTATCAATCCGTTTCTGAAGATTCTCAGTCATCCAGGTGAGTTTATCTGGAAGTTGAGTCATGGCTACTGGACTTCTTTTTGAGAGATAGAAACGTTTCGCTGCTTATCCAAATAGCTTCATCAGTCTGAATACAGAGAAACGTTTCTATCTCTCAAAAAAGAAGTCCAGTAGCCATGACTCAACTTCCAGAGTATCAATCTGTTGTTACTAGAAATGAGACTTATAGGACCGTTTCTGCTTTAAAATACGAGGACTTCTAAAATTTGCCTTTCCTTGCTCTCCTTTTCCTCCAAACTTTGCATAGATTGTTGATACAAAGGATGATCTGAGGAAGATGATCAATACTTCTCAGAAGGATCCTGTGTTTTCAGAAAACATCATCAACACGTCAGCCTCGCAGCAGGTATATGACAAGTCAGATTGTGATAAACAAAGATGTCTGAATGTTTTCAAATCAACAGTCTCGGGTTGTTCATTAGACTGTGAAGACTATAATGCAATGCTAGGCACATTTCATGTGACTAGTGCTTCATTGTTGAGGCTGTGTGTTGCCCTTGCAGCACTGAAATCTTTCCACAAATAGCATCTGGTTCAACAAGGAAAGGACAGAGTGTCAGAGGCAGGCATAAGACAGATCAAAGATGCTGAAGGATATGATGAGCCTGATGTTAGGAATAGGCCGGAGAGAAAGAAAAGGTGCAATGAACACAGAGAGGAGAGTGGCAGATGCATTAGGGGTGCAGGAAAGAAGAGGGAAGGGAGATAAATGGAAGAGGAAAAGCAGAAGAATCCTATGGGCTGCTGATAGCTACAGAGAGATTTAAGGGTTTTGATTCAGAAATAAATGATCGGAAGTGTGTTCAATGTGTTAGGCTACTCTGCCACAATTTGCATGTTAACTAAATTATGTCCAGATCCATAGTTTCTCTTGTTTAGCTTCTCTGCAGTTTGTGTTCAACAGAGCATTAACACCCCATCAAGCATTTAGAATAGCACTAAGTTCTCCTGTACTTGGGGAAATTTTGGCTATAGTCTTATAGTCACGTACTTGGGAGTATGCGCCATTAAACTCAAAGGGGCTAATTTCTAAGTAAACGTATATAATCCAGTGAATATGTCTTAAAGTGAGACTTGTGCTCCTTCATAACTCAGTGTAAATCATGGTATACTGCCCTATATTCCAAAAACACACTCTTAGAGAATTGATCTGTATAGCTGAAAATGATGAAGGCATTATTGTCAGTACAAGACTCCAGATACTAGTTCTGAACTCAATACAGATCTGCTTTCCCGTTTCCCATTTTCTATTGTATTCAATAGACACAAAGCAAATCAGTTTAAGACATACAGTGTTACCTTGTATAAAGGAATTAATTCGTTCCAAATGAAATTATGTTAAACAAATGTTCCTTTATACAAATTTCCCATAGGAATGCATTGAAAACAGAGTAACCCCTAATCATGACCATTTTTATGTTGTGCGGATTCGCCCATAGGCAAGTCTGTTAAGCAAATTTCCCCTATCTCCGGAATTTTTTATGTTGTACAGATATTATGTTATACAAACCATTTGTTATACGAAGGGCCAATGTATTTATATACTCTGTGGAATAGATGGACTTGTGCCATGATTTAATTTTCCTTGCTGTATTTGTTTAGTTTTCCCTTATAACGGAAGCTTTCTGAGTGCCTTACGTGCAAATGCTGCATTAAAATACAGTATAAAGAATTGCATATTTTAAAAGCCCAATTAGTATTTAAAATATAACTTTAAAGAGTTGCTGGCTAAACATACATTAGTTAAAAGCTCAGAGTACATAAAAAGTTTTCACCTGGTGCACAAGATAGTAAAAATGCCATCAGGCCTCTGGGAAGGTTATTCCACCACTAAAAAAATACCCTCTTCCTCAAAGTCAGCCATTTCACGTTTTTTGGTGGGGATACCTAGAGAAGGGCCACTGAAGAAAATTTTAGGAGAAGAGCCCTTTTGGGTAACCTTCCCACTGAACATTGCACATTTTGGAGCACTGCTTAAAACCCAAACACTGGTGTAATCCCCAGTCCAGTTTAGTAATTGATGGCCTTACTCTGCACCAGTTGCCATTCTAAACAATGTTTAAAGATAGTTTCATGTACATTTTAATTCAAATGGTGTGCTGCAAGAATATGACTCACAAGACTATCTCTGTTCTAAAGATTTAAAGATTGCTGATTATAAATATATACCTATTTGTGATTTGATTGTAAGTGGGATGATGATGACATACTTGTGTTGCAGAAGGCACTTTAAGTAAATCTCATGCCTTGAGGCACTTCCAAAGGATAGCAAAAAGAAAAGAAAAGAAATAAAAGTGTGTGTGTAGGGAAGGGAGTCATTCTGAGAGGGAAAATGATTGAAAGACTTCAACTAGCCAACTGCTATGAATGAGATTATTTGGCTCTGGCCATTAATGAGCGTGCCCAGATACACTGAGCCTTCCAGATAGCTACAGTTGTCATGGAAACTGGAAAACACTGAAGAGAACTGGCTGACTAAAATAGAACTAAAGAGGAGGGCTTTTTGTAGGTGACAATTAGAACTAAGTTGCTGAAAAGCCTTTTTGTTTTTCTCTTTCTCGCCCTCCCTCCCTGAGACCACCACCTTCTACACAGGTGAAGTAGAAAAAAGGGAGGTTTCCTGAAAGATCAGCCTAGCAACTGGAATTTGCTAAAAGATAGACTGGGGCCAGTTTTAAAACAAGAGCATCTTTAAAAGGCCTACACTTTCTCATGAAGCAAAGGGATGTGAGAAACTGGTCCATTTCTCGTGTGTTTATTGACCAAATGCCTCCTGTTTCATTAACAGTGGCATAATGCATACACTGTAGTGTAATTCGTGGAGGGGAATTGTTTCAAGAAATCACTGTAGACATTGGCTGAGATTCTGTAGTAAGATGCAACTAGAGTAGGTTCTTTTAAACAATGCAGATTTGATGAGTCAGCTTTGCTGTAGGTTCCATTGATTGAATGGGTCTATTATAGTTGCAGCCCAACTACTGGATTTCAGCCAGTCTTGTTACACGGTGAGTCACATGATTCGGTACACAACAGATATTATCTGCAACCACTTTTTAACATGAGGCAATTTGCTACCAAATTACAAGGCGTTTGTATTCCACCAGCATAGCTACGCAAGAGGATATCGGCCATTTGATTTATGTTCTGGCTTTGTCCTCAAAACAAGGGAGGAGGCAACTCACAATAATAAATACAACTAGAACACAATGCAACTTCAGATAATAAACACAATTCAGTTGAAAATGCAGTGTACTGTACATTAAAACACTGTGGCCAGAATCTGATAAATTATGCCTGCAAGAACAACTACATTGCATAACTTTTAGCAATGGATTGATTGCCAGTGGTTAAGAAATTGGCATTGGCATTACCCATTGCACATCAGTCATGTGGCTTGGTGTGCAATAGGAAATGCGGGCTCTGACTTATTGCAGAAATTCACCAATGAAGGTATGAGGCCAAAATATGCCCTCAGATTCAGGGTAGTAACAGGTATATTTTACACGGAAAACAAATTCAGATTGCCATTTGCAAATAAAAATGTAACAACAATCAATAAAGAGGATGCACCATCCGTAATAGGATTTTGGCCTATATGGCAATATGTGCTCCTTGAGAAGTGTGTTTAAATGTGCCATGTCATCTACAACGGTGTTCCCCAACCCCCGGGCCGCGGACCGGTGCCGGTCCGTGGATCAATCGGCACCGGGCCGCCGAGGAAGATCCTGTCCCCCCCCCCAATACACCCACGCAGGCACCCACGCACACGCCCCAGGCGGGGTGCAAAGATCCTCCTTGTCAGGAGGCATCCTTCTTATTTTGCCCCCAAGGCCGTGCGGGAGCGGCGTCCCGGATCCCCGCGTGTCGCACCCCCCCATCCCCAGCTAATTGGAGGAGACGCCGAGCCCAGGCGGGCGCAGCTGTTGCGGCAGCCGGAAAAGCTGCCGGGGCTGCAAGCAGGCCGCAGGAGAAGGCGCTTTACCCAGGCTGGGCTCGACCCGGCACCGCAGCCCTCCCTGCCCGCCCGCCCGCCGGTCCCCCAAGGTCAGGCTGGGCTGGCCGCCGCCGGAGGGTGTCCCAGCCCCGCCCGTGGCGCTGAAAGCGAGCTGGCGGGGAGGAGCAGCGGCCCCACCGCCTTCCTCTGCCTCGTGGGCCGCCTTCCAGCTCCTGCAGCCTCCTCGGCCATGCAGGTGGCTGGAGAGCCCGAAGGTGGGTGCTGAGCCGCAAGCCCCCGGCCGCCCGGTCCTCCGCCGCCAGCGCCTAGAGAGGGCCCCCGGCGGGGCGAGCGGGCTAATAGCAGCCTCCCTCCCCCTTCCGCTGCGGTAGAGCCCAAAAGGCGAGAGGCGACCCACCCGGGCGCAGCCCACCTGGGCAGCCCCGCCCTTGCGCTGCTGTTGCTGCTACTGCTGCTGCTGCCTCTGCGGCCGGCCGGCCGGCCCGCCCCTCCTCCTCCTCCAGGTAAAAGGGGCTGCGGGCAGGTCGGGGCACCACCCCCTCTCCACCTTACCCCTCGTCAGATCCACCCTTCTCGCCCCCCACCCCTCCCGCCCCCTGCGTGCCTCCCGCCAGCGCTCCCCACTCGATCGGGACCCCGTCCCGCCCCGCCGGAGGAGGAGGGGGGAGAGGTGGGGAGAAATGTAGTTCCTTTCAGCGTGTGGCTGGGCTGAGGTGGAGGAGAGCGACGGAGCCGGAGCCAGGGGACGGGTGTGTGGGGGGCGGGGGGGGAGAAAGAAGGTGAAAAGGAGGGGGGGAAAGCCGAGGACGGGGGGAAGGGAAGCTTTGGGGAGTGGCTGCCCCTGAGCTAGGAAGCCAAAGGAAGGAAAAAATAAGAAAGAGGAAGCCAGAAATTAAGGGCAGGCAAGAGGGAAGGAGGGAGGGGCGAGTAGAGGAAGCTCGACTGACTTCGGGTGGAGAAGGAAGGGAGGAAGGGAAGGAGGGAGGGTGGGGGGGGGAAGGCTGAGAGTCACCCTCTTTTTTTTAACTAACCGTGAAAAGGAGGCAGCTGCAGGGAGAGGTGCCTTCATGGACGAGCCTGCTCACAGAAGCAGGGATTGTGTGTGTGTTTGTGTGTGTGCGTGTGTGAGTCGCGTTGAGATGAAGGGCGACCTGTGAGGACCCGTCGAGGAAAGGGGTGGGTAGGGTGGGGGTGGTGCCCTTCCTTCTTTTCTTTCTTTCTTTCCGGGTGGTGGTGGTGGTGGTGGTGGTGGTGGTGTGCCTGCCTGACTAAAGCCTCTCTGGACAGCATCCCCATCATCATCATTATTGTTTCTGGAAGGAGGACTTAAGAAGAAGAAGAAGAAGAAGAAGAAGAAGGGTGTCTTCGGGAGAGCGTGTCTCCCCCTGCCTCCTTTTCCTCTTTAATCCTGGGTGGGGGTGGACGAAGAAGAGCCAGGGCTGATCTTGTCTGTGGGCGTGTCAGTTGCAGGGTGTGTGTGCGTGTGTCTGTGTGTCTTGGTGGATGGGGATCAGGCTAGATTGGGAAGGCGAAAAAGAGCAATCTCTTTCCCCTGAGCTCACCTGGGTAGCGGGGGGAGAAAGGCGACTTGTTGGAAAGGGGTGGGGAAGGGAGAATGCGGGTTCTGCTCTCCTGTGTGTGTGTGTGTGTGTGTGTGTGTGTGTGTGAAAAGTACGTTGCGATCTGGGGTTGTGCAACCTATCTGTGTGAAGTGGGGTTGTCTGCAGTGACAGCAACCCAAACAAAACAAGCGGGCCACGGAAAAATTATCTAACATTTACCGGTCCGCGGGGATAAAAAGGTTGGGGAGCACTGATCTACAATATCAGCATCAAAATTGCTGATTTTGGAAAAGAAGACAGGTAACACTGTCTTGCCCCAGATTTTACCCCATTACAGAATAATCTCAGCAGTGTTCAAAAGCTTTCAATCTCCCCTGTGAAGGTCATGCATTTATTAGCAGGTTTCTGTCTCCAAATTAGAAAGGAGCCAGCTTTGTAAGAATCAAAAATGCAAAAAGCAGATGGCTGTACTCAGAGATGCCTGGGGCTCTTCCATCTTACTGTGCAATGTCATTTTTGTAAATGCTAAGATGGAAAATGAGAAGAGGGCAAGCCATACATTTTAAAACAGGAGCAGGGTTTTTATCTTTGTTGTTGCTAAAACAATTTTGTCAAGAAAGGCATTAAAACATATTCTGTTTGCAGTCTTTTTATCCAAAATCAACACACTGAACAGGGGCAGCCAATACAGTTTCCACTCCTGGAAACATAGGTCATGTTTTAATAATGGGATGGTAGCAACCCAAAAAGAATTACTGCTGTCCCTCTAAGATCAATTTAATATGCAAATGTCCTTAGTTTTCAAAGTGGAATTCATTTGAACGGTAACAGATATTTTGCAGTAGGCACGCATGAGATATATTATAAGTACAATAGACAAAGTGCTGTTTATACAGAGTGGAGGGGAAAGAGGGGTGAATTACATAGGCAACAGATGTTATGTTGCTGTCTGTTTTGTTTAACTGACAAGAACATTTTCAGCTGCACTAACTGCATTAAAATTAGGCCCTCAAAATATGTTATCATATGTGACACATATGGATGAGTCACTCTAAAAACATAACATTTAAATCAGCAATAATATAGTTCAATATCAATCACCACTGACTCCCTTTCTTATCATTTCTTCATTTAAGGGAAGCACATTAGATAGTGGACTTGAACAGGCTTCTCAATCTTCTGTAAGGTAGCACTGAAACTCTGGTATCCTTTCATTATAGGAGGTCCCAAATTTATTTGCAAAGATGATAAACTTAAAACTTGGCATTCATGAGTTATGAATACGAATACAAAATTTTTAATACGGCCGTAGGCCAACATCCAAATGCTATATACAAAAACAAGTTAAAACATACTACTACATTTCTAAGAGAATTAGGTACAAAGTTACAATGGCCTAACAGAAAAAGTAAACACCTCTCGCTCACATCTTAATTTAAAGGGGAGCAAGAAGGGAAGAGAGAAGAGAGGAGAGGAAAAATCCCACTGATAGTTAAGGTTCTATCCTTATTTTGTTAAAACCTTCCACTCCCGGATTTTAATAGCAGCAGCTAAAATTTTTGCCACATTAGGCAAAGTGTCTGAATTTTGTCTTGATAGAAGTAAGAGGGTATAAAATGCCTCAGAACGCCCAGGGAATAATTTTAATTGGGATTCAATGAGTCTTCTTCGGATATCAGAGTAAAAGTGGCAAGACAGGAGAACATGGGTTACAGTTTCTATTGCACCTGAATTACAGGGGCATTTGCGTTGAGAGTATGGAGTTTTCTTAAACTTCCCTTCCAATACTGCAGATGGTAATGCATTTAAGCGGGCAAGGGTATAGGCTCTGCAATGTTTTTTAATTGGTAGCATGAAGAGATAAGTGGCTGGTTTAAAGGGCAGTAGTGCTTTATCCAGAGAGATGTTATTTGAAGTTGCCCCCAGGTCATGCTGCCTCTCAACCTCCATAATATGCTGTTTAAGCATTTGGTTTGCTGCATCATAGCCCATTTGGATTACACAGTCCTCTGAGAATCCATACATTCTGAGTTTGGCAGACAGTGCTTTTGTCCAACTTGATATATGGTTGTCCTGTAGGATTAGCGTGGTTAGGCCTCTTGGAAAGAAGGATAACTTCAACCAAAATCTAAAAATGGTTATCCAAAACGATGGTCACGATGGTGGCATTCATGAGTTGTCGGTCGCTATGACTAGATCTCTGTTCTGCATTTATTTCCTTCTAATGATTTATTGCTCCTGATTGTATTAGTTGTATTGCCACATATTTGTTTCAATACACATGATTGAATTTATTTTAATATGGTTACCCATTTAATATGGTTACCCATTTTAGGATTTTATGAAGAGAGGACTGGATAGATTAGATTAAATTAGATTAGACTGGATCTTTTCCCATTCAGCCTGATTGCAGCAGTGCTGATGGTACTAAGACGCACATTATATCAAAACCTAAGACAAAACTGACATACTATGAATCCTTTGTAATGTATGACTTGGTAGACTAGATGAGCTCTGGATATGATCCAGCTGGGCTTGTTTTCTATTTTGAAAGCTACAATCCAAAACATCCCTAGTTTATGAAGTAGCCCTGCCAAATTCAGTGTGATTCTTTCAGTGCGAACTACTAGATAGCTGAATAATTTAGATCTCTGACTGTGGATTCAGAGGTTGGGAGTAAAAAAAAAAATCCCCACTCTGACTCCTTGACAGGGGCTGGACCCAGTGTTCCATATGATCCCTTCCAGCTTGGTGGTGGTGGTGGTGGTGGTGCTGGGGGTTGACACCCAAGTGCTTTTCACATCATGTGTGTGTGTGTGTTGTGTCGTTACAGTTGTGACCAACTCTATGTGACTCCATGTCCATGGAGTTTTCTTGGCAGGAGCACTGGAATGGCTTGCCAGTTCCTACTCCAGGCGCCTACAGCACTTGGTATTTCCTGGTGGTCGCCCATCCAAGTACTAACCAGGACCGACCCTGCTTAGCTTCCGAAATCAAGCGAGATCCGATGTGCTTAGGGCATCTAGGCAGCCATTTTCACATCATACCCTGTACATTATTAGCAGAAGGTGAATGCTGCATCAAGATACTTTGGCTTCTTACTGCAAAGCAGGGCTTGCTGTTGTCTGTTATTTATTTATTTATTTATTTATTTATTTATTTATTTATTTATTTATTTATTTATTTTTGATTCCTATATTGCCCATCTAGCTACCAGGCTACCCTGGAAAGTGTATAACAAGTAAACCACACACAAATATCAATAATAGCTGTTAAGTTCACTAATGAAAATGAATGCAAACAAAAATGACACTGCAAAAACTATTAATTAATAACAGGTAGAGGCAGCATAAATAGATCAGGACAGGGATACAAACAGTAGGAATGAAATCAGACTCAGGGAAGGCTTGTTTAGACAGCCAGGTCTCTAGTGTGCCTTTAAAAGTACCCAGTGTAGGGGCCAAGTGTATGTCTGGGCTAAAAAATTCCACAGACAATGGCTGCCCCGCCCGGCCTTGTGCCGAGCTGGGGCGTCTTTGCCGGCCGGTTGAGGGAGGCAGCTATTGGCTACGCTAGTAGCGTAGCCTACGTGTGGGGAGTGTGCCCTTTCTAAGTCCCTGGCGTGCTCCCCATAGCCTGCCTCTGCAATCGCCGGTTTCCCCACCCTCCCACCACTCTTTATTATGTGCTGGTGATGCTTTGCTGGTCGCTTCGGGGCCGGATGGGAATTTTTGACCATTACTCTGATTGGCCTTGAGTAGTGGTGCTTTTTCGCCCATCCCACCATTCACATGTTGGCGGTGGGTGTTGTAGGTAATAACTCTGGTCACAACTGGTGGGTAGCGCATAAAGTTAACCATTTAGGTCCCAAATCTAAATTACATCTTCAGGTCTTCGGCAGCCCTCAATTAATAACCCAATAGGTTTTAGTTAGGAAACAAATAATAATAATAACCCAATCCCCTAGGAGGGCTGCCAATCTTTAATCAAGTGTTGATGCCGAAAAGATCTTGTTGGCATCCTCACTGCGGCAGTTTAAAGGGCTGCAGGAAATTGGTAGAGTAATGGGACCTAATCAATTTATCGTTACCATTTAGAGGGTGTACTACGTTTCAGGCCCTCCTAAAGTTACAGTTCAGTGATAATTAATTCAAAATTCGTTACTGTAGTTAATAAAGTTGTGGCCCTTATTTTAACCCAATCTGCATATGTGTCGCCTCTTTCTTTCAACCTGGTCCGGCAAGAGGCCATCACTGAGAAAACCTGGTCCCTGGTTCCCTTGTTCTTGATTTCCAGGCCTTCCTTGGAGTCAGGGCCCTTAATAGCCCTGCCTGGGAAGAATCGGTGGATTGAGCAGTTCTCAGTAATCTATCTATCTATATCTATCTATCTATCTATCTATCTATCTATCTATCTATCTATCTGTCTGTCTATCTATCTGTCTGTCTATCTATCTATCTATCTATCTATCTATCTATCTATCTATCACTGAGCACCTCTTTTATTGCTGGCAGCATTTTGTTGTTGTGTTGTGACCGACTCTTCGTGACCCCATGTCTATGGAGTTTTTCTTGGCAGGAATACTAGAACGGCTTGCCAGTTCCTACTCCAGGCGCTTACAGCACCTGGTATTCCCTGGTGGTTGCCCATCCAAGTACTAGCAATAGTAGCTTTGTATAAATTGAGGGTTGTCAATCACGGAGTTTTGCTTCTATTTTCTGTTTCCTTTCATCTAGAATGGATGCATTCATGCTATTAAATGCTTCTCTGTTAACAGGATGAGAATCCTGAGATCTGCCGTCTCAGCAGCAGTCAAGTTGTGGAATGCAGCAACAGCAAAGCAAAAACTGAATCTTTCAAGAGTGGTGCTTCAAGAGCAAAATCTTTTCTTCCTGTGCCCAAAAATAAAGTCAGCCAGTCTTCTCAGAACACTAAACGAAGCAGCAGCAATACAAGGCGAATAGAGGTAGTCAGTGACTCAAAAGAAGAAATTTGGAATGTGCACAAAAAAATACAGCTTGAAAAATATGCATAAATATACCTGTCTACCATTCACCCCCCCCTCCCCAGTCTTTGCATAATCCCTTATCTTGGAGGGGGAAAAATCCATTCCCCAGTGTAAATACTTCTCTCTCGGTTATAATGTATCTATGGGACCACAGTTTGTATATAAACTGTTTATAATGAAAATAGTAGATTATATTGAATCGACCTTTAGAAGTGGAAAGTGCTAGCTTCATAAATGATTTTCTAATTTTAAAATGTTTTATTGTTTAATTATTTTCAGGGATGTCACCACAGAGAGAGTGTGTGTACATGCACACGGGTGTATATAAATATAAATATAAAATATATTGGGCTTGATCCAGAGAAATCTCTGTACAGAAGAGCTAGTATAATGTCCAAAGTTTCTGTGGCGATGCACATTCTCCACAGAATGAAGGTGTAGATAGCTGATTTGCAAGGATCGGCTGGCTGTCCACATTGGTAATGCCAGGGTGGCCATCTCCGCATTTGCATCACCCTGCACACTCAAGATATGAATCTGCAGGCCAGCTGTGCTCATCTGTATAGAGTTTCCATGAAGCAGGATAATATGGTGATTTCCGCATTGGAGAACTAAGCAGTGGATCTGCTTGTGTTTTCATTGTATCATGGGATCCTGCTGGGTGTTGCTCATGTGAAAATTATATTCTATGTGTGTAACATCCCTGCCACCGACAGAACCAGGTTGCTGGATTGGGACAATAAACTTTATATAGTTCTATGCTGAGTTGCCT
The DNA here is from genome assembly GCA_029282475.1 of Phrynocephalus forsythii. Classification (NCBI taxonomy): domain Eukaryota; kingdom Metazoa; phylum Chordata; class Lepidosauria; order Squamata; family Agamidae; genus Phrynocephalus; species Phrynocephalus forsythii. The sequence continues at coordinate 41,125,198 of JAPFRF010000006.1, forward strand.
GTGTTATATTTCATTCATTGGGGTTGGGCAATTCTGTATATTGCTGACTTAAAGCTAACCCACATATTTTTTTCAAGGTGAAAAATACATTCTGTGCTCACTTTCTGACAAGTGAACACTTTCTGACAAATGTAGCAATAATGGGAAGAATTTAAACTAACTCTTCAATTACTCTCAGTTATGAACTGCATTAAATGTTTCAGTTGTACATATTTGTAATCATGTAGGGGTTGTCCCCTCTTGTCTCTTTTGTTGTTTGGTTTTACACTCCAGCACATATATTAATTGTGATTTGTGCAAACTTCATTTTTTCATTTTTTTAAAGAACTCCACAGCCATCAACAGTATTTATTGTTTCATGCCACTTTTTGAGTGGAGCTAACAGTGAAAGAACAACCTCTGATTATATAAATTATTGTATATGTGCTATATAAGCCTTCTCCTTGTATCCTGTGTGAGCATATTATTGCATATGCTGTATAAGCCTTCATTTTAAAAACACACCTAGGAGTTTAGGGCATTTTGCGCTGAAATATCTGTAAGAGCAGCTCACAGTAGTGATGAGGACAAAAAAATGAAGCAATAATATTCCCGTGTCTGTGTTCTATCTAAAATAACATTTTAACTGCTATTCATGTGGGGGTGGGGGAAGAATATTCTCTTTTGTGACATTTTTTTCCCCTTTGAGATAGACTGTACTCTTTCATTTACGGTGTGGGGTGGGGAAACATTTGATCCAAGCGCCCACCTGATATTCTGTTCGAAGATATTGTCTTAATGTGAGAATCCTTATAAAGGATTAAACAAAGATTCCTTAAAAAGAGGTTTCACATCCCATCTGTCAGATTATTGGCCACTTGTTCTGATGGTGCTTTGGGAATATTCATCCCAACATCTTTGCAAGTGAGTTTGTAAAAGTAAAGTCAGCAGTTCCATCAAACATTCTCCCGAAATTTCACCTGTCATACCAATAAAGCTCTTTTGTACACTAATTTCTGCAAAAATGTTTGTATCTGTCCATTGTCTATAAATGTCCAGCTTTATGTGTCTCCTTTATGTTAATGGCACACTGACTTCAGTTTCTTGCATGGCACTATATTTTAATTTTAAATGAGAAGCAGGGGATATTTGATCAGAAAGTCCATTTGCAGCAGTGGGTCAGATGCTACCTTCTGCAGGTTGTGCCTGGAACTGGTAGCCAACAGGACTGGAGCAGACATCCTTCCATTCCTCACAGCCACTACATAAACACACATGATTTCCCCCACTGAGACATAAGCACACACACACTTACACCACACTGTTGCCATACATCATTGGGAATGGAGTAGAGGTTGGAAGGAAAGAGTTAATCCTGTACATGGCCATGTCGACATTAGAGATGGGCACGACTTAGCGGTATTCCCGTTTCCGTTTCCGTTACTCGTATCCGTTACTCTACGGAAACGGTAACGGGAATTACTCCGCCAGAATTCGAGCTTGAACCGACGAACGAACAATTTGGTCTGATTTGTCGTGCTCGTTACTTGCATCGCGGCGATCGCGCAATGCCAAGCGGCACAGAAAAAAAGTTTTTAAAAGTTAAAAAAAAACCCGATTCCTGGCCCTAAAAGTAGGCGAAAACTGTCTGAGGGCACCTACCAGGCCAGAAGGGTGTTTTATTTAGGGGGGGTTCCCCGCCCCCCTCTCCTTGGCTATTGCTACTGCTGCGCTGCTGGTACCAGGCTGGGAGGGCGCATCCATTTGCCATGCAGTGCGGGGGATCCAAAATGGCGACCACAATATTTTTTTTGAAATCGTTGCCCAAAACCCCACCAAAGCACCACAGAAACATGCGAAAATTAGCTATTTTAAATGCTTAATTTTTTACAGTAGCAGCAGTGGGTTTTTCTTGCAAAAAAAAGTCTCCGTTGATTTGATTTGATTTTATTTTATTTTATTTTATTTTATTTTATTTTATTTTATTTTATTTTTTACACCTGCACATTTGCAATGATGGGCTCGCCCATGGGAGTGGACCATGCAAATTTTCCACCAATCGCATGGCCACTTGGCCAGGTTGACCACAGAGACTTCTGGGATGTGCCAATCGGGCATAAACAGCCCACTAATCGTAGCCCAAACCCGAACCCTAAACCTAAGCCTAACCCATACGCCAGTACACTGTCCTTCTAAGTGGGTCAGAGAGGCACCCAGAGGTGCATCCCAATACTCACCCTAACCTCACCCATAACTAGCCTAACCTTAGCCCTTGCGCTAACCCATCTTAACCCTAAGCCAGATCTACTTGCATTGCACTACATGCAAGTACGCGAGACACAGCGGGTGCAAAGAGTCTGCCAGTCCGTCACTTGTGGCTCTGGCTGACTCCTGCAGCTCCCTCCAGGAGCCCACTACCCCCCCAAACCAGTACTAACGACAACGAAAAAACGAACTGACTAATTTTTGTGAAATTTCACGAAAACTGAAACGAGCCGAAATGGACTGCCTCCGACACACGACAACTCGAAAACGTCATTTTCCCTAGTCGTGCCCATCTCTAGTCGACATTATAATTGCATGGGAGAACATGTTCTGTAGAGAAGATCATTTCCACACACAATCTTTCCCAAAATAATTGTGTGCCCCCACCTACTTGCAGAATTATATAACAGAGGCAGCAAAATTTGGCAACAGCAAGGGGAAATTGGTCACCAACATCCTTAAATACCCAAGGGTTTCTTCAAGGGATTCATGGACTTTATAGCAATTTAAAGAAAGCTTTTATAAATCATAAATGGTTTCTTCAGCCTTGCTTGTGGAGTAGAGATTTACAGGTGGTTTTGCCCCTCATATTGCTCTGGCTAACAACTATTCATTTTGTATTCTTACTATCCCCTCTCATGTTCTCTTCTGCTCCACATTAATCTTCTGCAGTCCCTTCCATAATGTTCTAGTTATCTGAGAATAATCTTTCTGATTCTGTTTTCTAAGGATATTTCCTTAAGAGAGATGGGGCCAAAGTGGAAAATGAATCACATTTTCTGTTGAATTTATCAAAATTCATCAGTTCATACTAATCATAAATGTTGACAAATACGAATCAATGAACATTTAGCAATTTTTGATTCATTAATTCATCAGGCTATAAAATGGCCCCCAAGGCACCCAGAGACACCAAAATTGGAGGGAAGCATTCACTGACTCTTCTATACAATCCCTCCAAGTTTGGTGAAGAATGTGTTTTCCCAACCCTGTTACTAAAGGACACATTCGGGGGGGGGGTCACTTTGTGAGTGTCTGAAACCCAGACTTGACCAATCCTAGAAGGATTATAGGGGATTGCTAGGAGACCCCTCTCTGCAAGTTTGGTGTCTATAGGTGCCTGGTGAACACTTTCTGGGGGAGTGCTCTTTGGGGGTATATATCTCTGACTTTCTAATGCCAGAGGCAGAGGAAGCATCCCTCAAAATTTAGGGCCTCTGGGTCCTGGGGGAGGAGATTTTTATAGTATTTTTAAGGGGAGATGAATCAATTCATTGTTGCTGGAAAGTCATTGATTTGTCAGCCAGATTCATCATCACGAATCAAGACAAATCACTATTTTTTAATTTGTCTTCTTCTCTAATACTTATGCAAAACAAATACAGGCATACCTCGGTTTAAGAAATTAATGCGTTCTCTGGTATGCTTTGCAGAAATTTCATAAACCGGGAATGCACTTGGGTGCAATGCACCTTGGGAAAGGAAGTCCTTTCAAAATAATCATAAATTGACTTTTTCCCAAGGCTTTTCAGAAAAAAAAAACCCTCCTAAATGGAGGCATTATTTTCGATGGATTTCCTTTTGTAAAGCGAAAATTTCATTAACCGAGGCATTCTTAAACCGATGTAGCATTGTATTGCAATAAGAAACACACATATAAGATCCACACTACAGTGCAGTGGGAAGAGTGACAGACTATAATTCATAAGGGGTTGAATCCCTGCTCTGTCATGCAAACTCATTGGAGTGGGGGTGGCACTGATAACACCACTCCATCAATATCTGACATACTTTAAAAACCTGGTTAGGCTCTTGTAAGTCCAGTGCAATATAACATCACATAACAACAAAACATGGGTATTTCACTCAGTGCAACACTATGTTATTTGTTATATTTGCAAACCAAGTTATACTAATACCACAATAAAACCCAACACAGTGCTAACATAAAAAGTAAATGCAAAATTGATTTTGTTAGCATGGAATTTGAACCCCTTTGATTAGCAGCTTCACTGAACATCCCCCCCCCAAAAAAGTTGTCATGTAGCCCTACTGATAAGCCGATGTAAGTTCACCCTGTCAACATTCTATTGAACTACCAAAGAGGAGAAGGTCCACCAGCAAGCACAGCAATGCAAAGTTGCATAGCTTGTGCCGGAATAACTATAGCGTATGCAGCTATCTCCATGAACCACTTGACAATGACAATTTTGCAAGCATTTTGTTGCAGTATTATGATGCTGGCAAGATCTACAGAGCACAGGAGGACACCATCCAATGAATTTGCTGTAGAGCTAATCTTGGATGCATGGGGGAAGAAGCACACCTAAATTTGCCCCACTCTTATTACAACCCTGGGTCTAGCAAGAGAATGATTAGCCACTTAAGCACTGAATAAGTGTCTGAATGTTAGAGGGATGCTGGGAGGTGCCCTGGGCGTCTTGGTGGCCTTCATTTGGCTTACAGGGTGCTCAGTTCCCACCCCTCATCAAGAACTATAAAATATCCTGCTTCCAACTTCTGTGAAAACCACCTGCCCACTACCACCCAGATCAATTAAATTCTTCAGTAGATATACATGTCTCTCATTATAGTTTGATTTCAGTGCTCCGTTTCGTGGAAAGAAGGAAGAATTTCTGTTTTGGTAGTCCAAAATATATGTGCAATGGTGCTGCATTTTTTCTCTTTCATCATGGAGGAGAGCTTTTTCTTAACCTTTCTTTCTTTTATGTGCCTGAACCACACACACACACACACACACACACACACACACACACACACACACACACACACACACACACACACACACACACACACACACTCAGCAAATCAGCAAGGACAAATGAGCAGCTGCACAGGACGTGACTACAATTGCAGGTCTGGCATTCACATTTTGCTTTCAAAAGCTGGTACAAATGTTAGAAAAAGAAAACAGTTATAAGGGTAGCTAACCTTCACTGAAGTTTAAGGCAATGCTATTGAAAATGCTACTGTTGCTCAACACTATGGCACCCAAATAACCATGAATGGCACGGGTGTCTCTCAACTCAGCTGCCAATGTAAGTATTTATCTTCCTTCATACAGTCTTAGCTCCTGGAAAAAAATGAGCTGCTTTTATATATCCCAGTTTGCTCACTAACCTGCAGTTTTCATGAGTGAATTACATCAAGGTCTGGACATTAAGAAAGTAGGTTTCATGTAGCAGTGCTTTCTCAGCAGTGCTTTGAAGACGAGTGCTAAGTGCTCACTCAGTTGGTGGGGATCATCAACAGCTTTCCTTACCTAAGATGTATTCAGAGCACCAAAGTCAGAGAGAAACCAGTTCATTTCTGATAGTGCAGCTTCAACCTAGATACCTTTCCCTAGAAAAGATAGATATTTGAAGCATACCACTCTGAGCATGACATTTTCACATGTCCTTTCCTCCTCTCAGGTCAAGGTGGACACAACTGACCATGTAGCTCTATAGCTGCCTACTGAAAAGCACAAAGGATTGCATTCCAAAGCCACTCAGAGTGGCCTTGTTGCTACCTGGCGCAGTATAGAAATATAATAATAATAATAATAATAATAATAATAATAATAATAATAATAATAATAATAATAATAATAATAATAATAATAATAATAATAATAATAATTCATTTATTACGGTCATATGACCCAATTCAATGAAACAACAGGACAAATAACAGGAACAGCAATAGTACAAAACATAAATGTCAGCACAGAAACTACAACCTCCCAAAAGGTACATATCGGTCAGCCTTCTGCCATCAACACGGCCCTTCTATGGATTGCAGCTAAGAAAAATTTAGCAACCTGAGTTGTTATATGAGAGTTCTGGACTGCTAAACAATATGCAACCAACCACTTATCTGAGTTCCCTTGAAGTCTGTGGATCAAGGGATAAATCAGATCCCTCCTGATTTTCTCATAGAAGTTGCAATGTAGGAAGATATGTGACAGGAACTCTGGGACCCCAGCTCCACACAGACAAAGTCGTTCTTGTCGGGGAAGTCCCTGGAACCTGCCCTGAAGTAAGGCAGAGGGGAGAACATTAAATCTTGCGAGGTTGAATGCTCTGCAAGCTTGGGGAGTTCTGAGTGTGGATAAGTAAGATGCAGGTGTTCGATACACTGGGATAATGCCATATGCCTGTGGTGAACAAGTTCTATTCACCATCGAGGACAGTTCTTGTCTTTCTATATCATGAAGTTGCTAACTAAGAGCGTGCAAGGCCTGTTGTTGTCCTAATAGTAAGATGGAATCAAGGGGCATTCCAATAGATCTAATTTTGCATCCACTTACTAATATATGAGTCGGATAGCAAATAGTAAATATATCCCAGTTGTTCTGCCTGGAAGTGGATTCTCAACCAATATTTTAATGTCTGTATCCACGCTCTCATCTCAACACGCTCAAAGCCTATATCTAGATATAAAGCTGCCAGGCCTACAGTTGGGAACTACCCTAGGATTCAGCATAAAAAGGTAGATTGTACCTTTTCTATCCCTGAGTTAAGAGCACTAATCCAAATAGATATTCCATAAAGCAGTTTTGCTCTTGTTTTTGCTTTTAAAACATGGGCAGCAGGGAGAATGTGATGGCCTCCGTTGATATAGAAAAAACGGGTGATGGCTTTCATACCACTAGTGGCCTTGTTCTGTGCATACTCTCGTTGGGAGTCCAAGTACAGTTATATGTGAAATTCAATCCTAGGTATTTAAATTCTCTTACCTGGTCCAAGGAATTGTTCTGAATTGACCAGCAGAATTTTTTCCAGACCTTGGAGAATACCATAATTTTTGATTTTTGTATATTTACATTTAGACTGTTCTTGTCACAATAATTTACAAAGGCTGCCAAAAGTCTTTTTAAGACCAGTTGAGTTTGGGATAAGACTATGGCATCGTCTGCGTATAGTAGTAGTGGAATCTGCTGATTACCAAGTTTAGGAAAATGGCCTTCTACCGTCCCTAGGTGTGCTTCTAGATCAATAATAATAATAATAATAATAATAATAATAATAATAATAATAATAATAATAATAATAATAATAATAATAATAATAATAATATACAAGGATGAAAACAAAGTTCAAATAGTCAATGTGGCAATGCCAGGAGACACAAAAGTCAGCAGTAAAGAGTTAGAAATAATAATAATACATTGACTAGTGATTTGTAATACAAAATCCAGCATAGTTATCTTGTCTGCTGTGTGATAATTTAATAATAAAGAATTAGGAGTACAATTAGAATTAGAGTCTGTTTTTTGCTTTTTAAAAAAATCCTCTTCACTTTCATTTCTCTTAGTATTTTTAAAATTTGTGAAACCTTAATACACTACAAATACCATGGATTGTTTCATTTAATTTATAACTAAAATCTCTTCTCCCACCCCCACCCCCACTCCCTCGTGGAAAGAAACTTACCATTTCATTCTGGTGTTGGCATTTGGTATGCTCACTCTTACTGACCAGGTTCAGAGTTTGCTTTGTTTCCTGCTTTTTTGTCTCAAGTTATGTCTTAAAAACTTGACCCAATCACATATGCGGTTCTGCTGTGGTAAGATCGCTTATCGCTTTGGCTCGCTATCAGAAATGTTTAAGATGAGCTCTATCTTGTTATGGCACTTGCCTTGTTTACCTTTTGCTCTTGCTTGCGTGCTGAGCCACCATCAGCATTGGGAGCAGCATTGAACAGTTTAAATCAGAGTCAACAAAACTTTTAAAGAAGGTTCATCTAGAACATCTCTCTCTCTCCCTCTCTCCCTCTCTCCCTCCCCCCCTCTCTCTCTCACACACACAAGCATTCAGTTTGAGAGTTCTATCATATGGAAATGTAATGTATACAATCAAAGTTTCTTGGGGAAAGCAGTTGTCAGATTGAATTTGCATGGAAGTTACACAGCACTTCGCACAACCACAGGAACATCAAGGGTTGAATTGAATAATTTGGAAGACCACTTATTGCATTAGAGTGCTCTGGAAGCAATATTTTGGAACTGTTCCCATGGGACTGCCCCTGCACTATCCCAGAGTCAATCTAAATCAAGGACTGGCTGGCCAGCCTCACAAGGGAGCTCAACTGCTAATGCATTATTTTATGAGGCTGTGTAAAAGCTATCACGTTCTAGGACAGCCATACTCAACTTTTTATTGGCCACAGGCATAAACACAATATGAAAGAAATATAGGCCAAATCGGGATTGCATAAGTCATGTAAAAATTTCATAAGGTGGGGTGTGAAGAATTGTTTCCAGTCTGTGGGCCTCTTCAAAAAATGCCAAGGCCCCTCAGGGGCTATATGGCCCCACTGAGAATGGCTGTAATCTGGAAAGTTCAGAGAAAACTGAATTTGACAGGTAAAATTTAACACCAAAATGGGCTTCATGTCTTTGGATGTTACTCTGCCATGGTGTTAGTGAGATTTACCTTCTGTATATGCTCAGGAGTCTGGCTGATGGCTAGAGTGATGCTCCTTTGTGAAAACAGAGCAAGTTAGCAGTGTTATTTTCTTTCCTCTGCTAGATTCAATACATTAGGTCATTTGCTTATTTCTCCAAAATGTGCCCATCCACCCCTCTACACTCTTTAATAAAATAATCTAGCTCCACACTCTTTAATAAAATCAAATCTCCTGGATATTCAGTGTATTATGGTTGCTCCTAAATAGAGTCTTGTCCCTTAGGTCAGCTATGAACTTAAAGAGTGCTTTGGGGTTCTCCCTCAAGGGGGTGCCAATGGCCCGGAGGGAAATAAGTGATGTATTTACTTATTGATTATTTCTGAGGGAAGAGAGTTTCAGGACTTGCTGATCCTAGTAGCAACTTCTGAAATACACAGGGCTTCGGGGGCTTGGTCAAGACTCAGGCACCCTGGGAGGTGACAAAAAACACTTTGCGTCAAGTTTGCTTTTTTCTTCTTCCCTTACCACTTCATTTGAGTGATCAGCTAAGCCGCCTGAAGAATGGAGAGAGTAAAAATGTTATTTCAAAAATGCTGCTTGTAAATTTGAAGGTTACACATAATCAATATGAAAAGATAAAAAGCCAGTTAACTCTCACCTCATCTTGTGATATGGAGGCTGCCACACTAAGGCCCTGTCAACCTTTGAAAAGAGTCACCTTTTAAAGACATCCAAATGAGGGGCTGTCATCACATCTCACTGCCATGAATTCTATAATTTCATTGTAGAAGCACATCTTTACAGTGTATAAAGTAGTGGGTTCCCTCTGCCTCTTCTATTTCTACTACCCTTCAGTTTTATTGCATAGCACATTGAGCTTCATTGGTATGAAACACGGACAAAACCCTCTCTAGCTATATGTCTGTGGAGTCTGACTGAAGAAGCTACTTGGAGGATTAGCAAAACATTTTGATCCCCCAAAAAAATGAGTCCAGTTGCCATGACTCACCTTCCGGATGACTCTCTCTAGCTACTTTCTCTATATCAGGCAATCTGATGACAAACCTCCTCTTCCACTGACATTCAGTGGTCTCTTCAAATTACAAAGCAACAAAATTGAGGTGTGGGTGGATGGAGTGCATGGAGAAGAGCTGTGGTGCCGGGGGGACATCCATGGTGGTGGCAGCTTAGCGCCTCAATGGTCTCGGCTGCCAGGGCGGCGGAGACGATGGCAAGACACTTGTATTTACTGACGTGGCGAGGTGTCGGTGGTGGTGAATGTGAGGGTGACCCGAACCACGTTGTACCATGGAGGACTTGCCAAGTGGACCTGCTGAGGGGTCAGTGCCTGGGATCCATCTATTTCCTCACCCTGCTCCCCAGCCTGGAGGACTCAGGACATTGTGACTGTGCATTCACTGCGGCCTAGGACATTTTTTATATGCCTGAAGTGGCCACAGGGCTTGCCTTGTTCTATCTCTGCCTGAACTGGCACACTTTCTGGTTGTCATCTGGCTGCCAGGTTTGGATTGTTATACTGCTGGCCAGCCTGGACTGTGCCTAGACCTGATTGAACTTTAAGCTTGAGGAGGAGGCCCTTTCCCCATCTTATCACCTCTGTCATCTTAAAGTTAGCCTGGCTGAGGATGGCATATTATTATGTTATTTATATAGTTTTTAAAATTATATTATTTATGTGTATATTAATTAAGTTTATTGGGTTGTTCCCCCTAGCTTTTATATTGTTAATGTGTTATAAATTTTCATATTTTTCATAATTTGTTATAAATTTCATATTCTTATACTGTTTATTCTTATTTTTTCCTCCCCTCCCTTTTCCCTTGGTTACCATGTTTTCAGGGACTCCTATTCCAGTTTACACCTTGTTTACTCCTTTCTTAATGTACGATATGTACATTCTAGGACTGTGATTGTATTTTAAAATAACCTTGGCTCTCCCTTTCGACTTCCATCTAACCAACCCATTTATTGTGGAAAATTCCCCCCTTTTAAAACCAGATGTTTGACATTCCCAGAATTTCCTTCTTCCTGCTCCTAGTCGTCCCTGGAAAAGAGATGAGAGAACCAGCTGTGAACTAACAAGTGTATCTGCTCTGAATTGCAGTCAAGGAAAGTCCATAGGAGTGTACAATGACTAGTCACAGCACTGAGATGGGTGGGCGGTGGTAGCTGCATTTGATTTTGCTTACCTTTGTTATATATCAATTCTTGTTCTTAATCTAATTGCATTTACTCTTAATAAATTTTAATTCATGACATTTATTTATTTTACTGCATGCTATATGAATTATATCTTATTCTAATTCACCGATATACATTTCAATAATGCCTTTTTCTGGTGTGAAAGGCTGGTATTGCGGGCTGCTTTATGCATGTGGAAAAGCAGCATATAACTAAACTATTGCATTTTGTAGTATTCAGATTATTGCTCCCAATTGGTTTGACCCCACTGACGTTTTCACAAGTACATTGTGAGTGCCACTCAAAATTAAACTTAAGGTTGCCTTCCTTCTCTTCTGATTATTCCAATACAAGGAGTTTTTCTTTTTTCAGGTTTTCATAATCACATTTTGTCCAAGTTTCATCCAGTTCTTTCAGTTAGCCTTTCTCTCCCGTTCCTCTGCATGACACAAAAGCATGTGTGCCTTGACTCTTTTGAAGAAAAACAATGGTGCTCCCTTCTAACTGGCTGCTCCATCTTCCTGTTTCTAGTCCAGTTTGTGCCTGGACTTGACCCATCTTTCTTCTCACTGCAGCTTGGTGATCTGTGTCAAGGAATGTAGGAGGAGCTAACCTCAATTAGCAGAGCTGCAGCAATGTCAAGGATTAGAGGCAAAAACATGACAGACTCAGTTGCTGGTTTTCTATTGCAGTCTATTTACAAAATATATACAGGTTCCATTGGTATCCAGACTTACATCCAGTAGCCTAAATAATCCAGCTACTCTTCCTGATCACAGCCAATGCATCTGGCTTACTGGCTAAACAGCCCTGGCTAAACAGCAAGAACATATTGCAATTAGAGATGGGCACGTTTTGGAGGAGTCGTGGAGGAGGCAGTCCGTTTTGCCTTTGCCTTCCGTTTTTGCAAAATTTTGCAAGGCGCAGCTGTTCGTTTTTTTTTTTTTTTCCTCCTCCGTACTGGTTTGGGAGGGGTAGCAGGCTCCTGGAGGGAGCTGCAGAAGTCAGCCAGAGCCACAAGTGACGGACTGGCAGACTCTTTGCACCTGCTGTGTCTCACGTACTTGCCTGTAGTGCAATGCAAGTAGATCTGGCTTAGGGTTAAGACCCCTTCGGAAGAGGGCTAGGGTTAGGCTCCTCCTCCTGAGGTTAGGGTGAGTATTGGGGTGCACCTTTGGGTGCCTCTCTGACCCACTTAGAAGGACAGTGTACTGGCGTATGGGTTAGGCTTAGGCCTGTGTTGGTTCGGGTTTGGGCTACGATTAGTGGTCTGTTTATGCCCGATTGGCACATCCCAGAAGTCTCTGTGGTCAACCTGGCCAAGTGGCCATGCGATTGCCCCAAAATTTGCATGGTCCACTCCCATGGGCGAGCCCATCATTGCAAATGTGCAGGTGTAAAAAAATAAAATAAAATAAAATAAAATCAATGGAGACTTTTTTTTTTTTGCAAGAAAAACCCACTGCTGCTACTGTAAAAATTCAAGCATTTAAAATAGCTAATTTTTGCATGTTTCCCTGGGAGCTTTGGACAAGGGTTTTGGGCAATGATTTCAAAAAAATATTGCGGCGGGAGGCGCCATTTTGGATCCAGACTGCATGGCAAATGGATGCGTCTCCCAGCCTGGTACAGTCAGCAAAACCTGGCCATGCCCGATTGGTGGAATGGCTCCAAAACTTTGCATGGTCCACTCCCATGGGCGACCCCATCATTGTGTGTGCGTGTGGTGTAAAAAAAAAAATAAAATAAAATAAAATAAAATAAAATCAACTGGAGACTTTTTTTTTGCAAGAAAAACCCACCCCTGCTACTGTAAAAATTCAAGCATTTAAAATAGCTAATTTTCACATGTTTCTGTGGTGCTTTGGCGGGGTTTTGGGCAACGATTTCAAAAAAATATTGCAGTCACCATTTTGGATTCCCCACACTGCATGGCAAATGGATGCGCCCTCCCAGCCTGGTACCAGCAGCTCCCCAGCAGTAGCAATAGCCAAGGAGAGGGAGGGCGGAACCCCCAAATAAAACACCCTTCTGGCCTGGTAGGTGCCCTCAGACAGTTTTCCCCCCGCAAGGGCACAATCGGGTTTTTTAACTTTTAAAAACTTTTTTCTGTGCCCTCCCTCCCCATTGCCCGATCCCCCAATGCAAAAAACTCCCACGACAAATCAGACCAAATTGTTCGACCCCCATCTCCCCCTCCGCACCCCAGCCCCGAGCCACGAAAATCATCAAACATTTACCGTTCCGTTTCCGTAAATAATCCAGCTAACTTCCTGGATCACAGCCAACGCAAATGGAAACGGGAATACTGCTAAGTCGTGCCCATCTCTAATTGCAATACATAAGGTATCTATAATATTTCTTTCCAATCATTTCTTTACTTTCACATCACGTGTTAGTGCTTCTCTCATCCACGCTTCTGAGGTACGTTCCACTGTCCTTGGACATTAGCCTTCTTGTCAAGGCCACTTTACCGAGCTTGCTTCACGTTCCACTGTCCTTGGACATTAGCCTTCTTGTCAAGGCCACTTTACCGAGCTTGCTTCAGTCCACAGCGGGACTCCATATCTCTAATTGCAAGTTGAAAAACTCACTCACAAGAATATTCTTGACAATCTGGAAGAGTCTGTTTACAATCTAGTCCTTGGTAATAGCGTGCATCTCAAGACTAATTTCCAGTTCATATCCTTTGACTTTCCCTCCTGTTTGCCTTACTACTAAATTTGACTAGCAATGTCCATGTTTCTTCATCACCTTCGTTTCATAGAATAGTAAGGCCATCAAGTCCAACCCTTGCTCCATGCAGGAATACAAATCAAAGGATATTTGCCTGGTGGTTGTCCCAGTTTCTCTTGAACGCCTCCAGTGTTGGAGCACTCACCACCTCTTGAAGTAGCTGGTTCCATTGCTGCCCTGCTCTAACAGGAACTTTTTCCTGCTATTTAGCTGAAAGCTGGATTCCCTTAACTTGGGCCCATTTTTGCACGTCCTGCACTCTGGGATGATTGAGAACAGATCCTGCCACTTCTCTGTATGGCAGCCCTTCCAATATTTGAAAAGTGCTAGTGTATTGCCTCTCAGTCTTCTTTTCTGTTAGAATAAACATACCCAGTTATTTCAGTTTGCTGCAAGCCTCTTGAGACTTTCTAGACTGCTTCTAGTCAAATGCATTTCTAGCATTAAATATGAAGTTCCCATATTGAGCTACTTAGACGCATTTTAATATCTATACCACATTCTAACAAAAGCAATGCTAGGGCATTGATGACTAAGACTATCATAGCACTTGGCAGACCTATAATTTGAAATGTTTTAATTTGACGGGCAAAACGTGTGAGCCTCCATTCATAATCATTATTTTTATCTTCTTAATGTTCAGCTGCAATCCTGGCTTGGGCACTTTTACTAAAAATTATTTTGTACAGTATTCTAACTTCCATATCCATTATAGTTACCTATGTTGTTTTTAATGGTGACAGTTACAGCTTTGTGTTGTCTACATTGTTATTAGAAACTTTGCACATAAAAATAAAATTTAATAAATAGTTCTAGAATGTTTGAAGTGTACAAATTTTATGCATTAGTTCACATTTCTGTTTTCTACAATTGAGTTGTACATCCTTGTCATATCAAGTAGAAAAGCTGCTAAAAATTAAGTTAATTATGAGAAGCTAATAAAACTCCATATCTTCTTTTCTGCAAACATTAAGTTATTGCTCCTTGGCTTTTGTCCAAGTTGTGTATTTCATGCTGTAGAAGTATGATTATCAACTCTCCAGCACCATCTAGTGACAAAAAAAAATCCAAATAATTTGAAGGAATTCCTCAATATTATATTACAATTTGGGGTATCTCTTATAAAAGTATTTTTGTACTATGCATTTTGATCTTTTTGAAAGCTATTGTTACAGTTTATGGAATTCTAGGCCAGTGTGTAGAAAAGAGAAAAGACAACATCCATTGATTTAAATTGGTCATAATCTTCACTACCATATGACACAGAACGAATATACAAAGCAGTAATTCTATTGAAATATACAATAGTGTCTATAGAAGCTGATTTTAAAAATAGATCAGTGTGTATTTAGAGCCTTTCTGTATTACTGGATGACAACCTGAATAGTAGGTATTGTAGCTTGCTACATTTACTCTTTAAGATTGATAAAGATCCATACAGTAAATGGGCACAACTCAGTCACTATGATCTATATCACACACTGCCACTAAGTATATGACCCACCTACAATGAGGTAGGAAAGCAGATCACTTTTCTATGTATGAATGTACAAAATGCACAGAATATAAAGTGTGCCTTGAGTTTCACATGCCTAAGCCCAAGTTTTGTGCATCTTGTTTAAAAAGTGCATATTCAATAGACAGGGCCCACTCTGCTAAATGAGTATGTATACCTCGAGATATAGTCATAAGTGTAGGCTTGAGACCTGGAAGATACAACCTCTTGCAGTGTCCATGGGCGAGTCACTTGCTCTCAGCTTGATCTACCACACAGGATCTCCATAAGGATAATGTGGTTTGGGGAAAAGTACTGTATACCAGGCCTGTACAATGCATCAACTGCGGGTGACAGGTAGGCTGTGGGGCTGTCAGAAGTCACCCACCAGGTCCCTGCCAGCCTCCCAAACTGCCTCCAGTGACAGTGTGTTTGATGAAAAATCCCCCCCACACACACACACCAGGACGCTTGATCCAGATTTCTATCCTTCCCTTCCCTTCCGCTGCCGCCACGTCGCACCCCCTCACTTGGCTCCTCCATAGGAGACTCCACCCTCCTGCTTAGCAGCATCAGCTAAGCCTGCATGCATGCATGTGCTTCTGAAAATAGACCGTGGGGATGTTCAGTGCTTCTGAAAGTGGACCATGGGAATGTGCGGTGGCTGAAAGCAGACTGTGAGAATGCTAAAGAAGAGGCAGAAGATAAATTCAACTAATTCGGATACTTTTAATAACTCCCACCAAAGAATCTTCTTGCTCAAATTCTGATTGATACAGGGATAGTCAACCTCTGGGAAATCCATAAGGGCATAATGGCAGTATTTTTCACATACTGTTGGCTCATGGTTGGAACTCCATGGTATCCTACCTGTGAACTTTAAGGCTCCATATAGCCACCATGATTAACAAACATTGGTCCCATTCTTTGATCTTATCTAATTTCCCATTAAAGTGTGTTTTATGGCCATCACCACATTGTGTGACAGCATATCCCATAAATCAGTTATGTGTTTTGTGAACAAGTTCTTTCTTTTACCATGTGTTCCTTTCTGAGTGAGGTAGACACATAAAGGTCAACATGCCAAAGACACAGTGTGAAATGTCCTGAAGCCCCACTGAGATCAGTGGTATTAAAATGCATTGTTCAACTTACTCTGCCTCTAATAGAATTGCTGTTCAATGGAGGCTGTAAACCTGCATTTCTGAGCACTGGGAATGGTTAAGAGAGCACCATAATTTCCTAACTGATCTTGTACACACATTTTTGCTGTCATTCTACAGCTGCTGTTCAGCAGTACCAGTCCATGCCCTGGGAAAATTAGTTCCTTTTCCCAAAAGAAAAAATGACAAAGACTAAACAAATGTCTGTACATCTGTTTAAAACACCTATGTGCAACTTCCCTTTTCCTAAAAGGAGACCAGTATAAATTCAACACGTAGAAAGCCAGCATCTTCTTCTTCTTTTTCTTAGCATTTGTCCTACTTGGTGGTGGGGTCCACTATTCTTGTTTTGACCCTCCTCGTGGTCATGGGCTAGGCCCGGGTGAACCTGGGACAACTTCATGTCATTCTCAAGGGTGTCCGTCCCTTGTCTTAGAAAGTCATAAAAAGTAGAAAATCGAAGAAAGCCAGCATGAGTATTTTAAAAAATCTTAGTAGTGCAATGATACCCCAAATTAGTAAAATAATCTTTCTAAATGGGGAGGGGAGGAGGACACAGGGGACTTGCTAGTTTCATTAAATGTAATGCTAGGATCATCTAGGCTTCAAATGAGTAAAAAGGCAGGGATGGGCAACCTCTAACCCCAGGGCCAGGAGAAATATTTGGGCTGATGTCAAGTACTGAGCCAAACTTTCAAAGGCCCTTTGGGAGATGCTCAGTAGTGCACATTTATGGAAGAGGAACCTGGGAATCCAGCAGGTAAGAAAGGAGGGAGGGAGAGGAGATAGATAGATAGATAGATAGATAGATAGATAGATAGATAGAGATAGAGAGAGAGAGAGAGAGAGAGAGAGAGAGAGAGAGAGAGAGAGAGAGAGAGAGAGAGAGAGATCTGTACAGCCACAGAAAGCCTATAGTCAGCGGAGGGAGAACACCACACCCAATAATGTCAGGGGTCAAATTAAGATAATGTCAAATTAAGACCAGTGTTTCTATTTTATACTTAAAAATAAGTCAATGCAAAAGCAAAACACACAATACAGCAAGTGATACATCTGTGAAATATTGCTGTATACAATCATTTTGCCACACTGTGCAATAATTTGAATTAAAAATATTTATTTCAAATATATAACAATTGGATTCATACAAATATAGTCTTAATGGTATGCAATTCCTTTTAAAAACAGAACTGTCTTAATATGTGCATTTCTCAATATTTTTAGTAAAAGATATTAAATAAATATTCTAGAGAAATGTCAGTTAACTGAAAAATAGAACAGTATAAAAGGTTATCACAACGTTTAAGATCTCTTTTATATTGCTATTATGAGCTACTATTTCTACAAAATAAAAATTTAAAACACTTGTTGAGAAATGTCTGCTTCAAACAACCTTGATTGCTTTTAATTTTATGGGATTCAGCTATTCCCCACCAAGATTGTGAGGGAAACTCTTGGAAGACTTACAAAAGGAAGAAATACAAAATAAAAATAAAAATAAAAAGTACTATTTTCTTTGTATAGTATTCAACTTTCTTCAATGCAACTGGCATATTTAAACTGTGGATTCTTATTCCTTCTTCCAGTCACTTCAAAATATTGTACCTGGACTTCAGTTTATTTCAAGGAAGTTACCCAAAAGTAAAAACTAGCCATCATTCCATCACAAACTATCTGCTCATGTCCTTAGCCTCAAATGACTTCAAATCTAATGGATTCAACATCTTATTGCATCAAGTAGTGGTCATAAAATCAATGGGAACTTTTTTCCTGAAACATAATTATCATGTATTCACATTCACAAATACTTATCCTGTCAAATTTAGCTGATCTAAATATCATGGTGTTTGATCATAATGCTGCTGAATGCCATGGACTTGCAATAATGTGGAATTAAATTTAATCAAAAAGCCCATAGCTTTCCATGAGGGTGACCTGATCCAGATCAAGGCCACTTAAGCCAATGATTTAAATCTACTTTCTAATTTTCCAGTTCAAATATTTTCTGAATAAGCATAGCTCCCATAACAGGTAATCAAGTCTCTGTACTACCTCAGAGCACAGTACCCGAGTTATGGTGAGACAGCCTTTTGGGTGACATAATTTATATACGGCCACAGACAAATCAAAATCATTTATATGAAAACTTAAATGTTTAAATGCCAAGAGCAGATACTTATTATGCTCTATTTGACACAGAAATTAAATGTTTAGGCTTTCCAGTAAGTAGTCTAAATATTCGTAATTTATAGAACAATAAATCCTTCTACCGCCTAGATGCCCTAAGCACATCCGATCTCACCTGATTTCAGAAGCTAAGCAGGGTCGGCCCTGGCTAGTACTTGGATGGGAGACAACCATGGAATACCAGATGCTGTAGGCGCCGGAGTAGGAACTGGCAAACCATTCCAGTGTTCCTGCAAGAAAACTCCATAGACATGGGGTCACAGAGAGTCGGTCACGACTGTAACGACACAACACACACAAATCCCTATACATGATCTATGATTGGCCTCAGAAAACACATACATTATACCCTTGGTTCTCACTTGAATGTTGAAAAGTGGGGTTTTAACTACATTGGGTTGGCTAGGCCATGGATTCCAATTTAAAAGATGGTGATTCTATTTTTGCTCTGTACTATATTTAGATATTAGAGACCATGACATTTTATAGGATAGACTGACAGAGCTGAACTATTTAAAAATATAATTTAAAATGTTATTATCAGATTTCCCATTTTGAGTTTTTAAAATATGAGGTGTGTAAATAGCAGATGATATTTGATTGGCATATTTAATACCCAATGTGTATTTAATACCCAATGTGACCCTGCAAAGCATTTTTATCTATTCATAGAGTAATATAAATGCTTAATTTGTGCTTGCTTCTGCAGCTATCCAGTGGTACTTTGGCAATATTTCCCTTGTCTGGTATTTTCCCTTCAGAATACCTCCTATTAACTGTAATGAGATAACACATCAATACTTCTTCACAACCGAGTTTCTTGCACTTCTTCCTCTGTTTCTTCCTGTAAGGCTCCAATTTTAGGTCTGGACTTGCGCTGGCTTGAGTTCCTGAGATGTAGAGGGAAGAATCTGGCTCGGTCTGAATAGCTGATGGCTTGTCGGAAGGAATTTTTCTCACACAGCAGCTTCTGGATTGATTCATATTGCCTGACGTTGTTATCTTCTATCACCTAGCAAAAAAAAAGTTGGCTTACATTAGAATTAAGATGGTAGAACTTTACTCAGGACCTCACTACTTCCAGAAAATGAATACAATCTTCTAGAATGCCAATAATAAATGTGTTATTTACCCATTATTTCATGTTCCTAGGAAATCTTGGATTTAGGTATTGTTGAGGACCAGAACATCTTAATTTGGATATAGACTGTCATCATAGACCAGTGATGGCAAACCTTTAAGAGGCCCAGTGCCCAAACTGTGATTCAAAACCCAATAATTTTTCACAAAGTGCCAATACAGCAATTTAACCTGAATACAGGTGGCTGTGAAGGGCCGATGTTAGGTGCCCACAGAAAGGGCTCCAAGTGCCACCTTTGGCACCCGCGCCACAGGTTCGCCAACTCTGTCCTAGACTAATTTCCTTTGGAATAAAATCTCACTGAACTTTGTGGGACTTCCTTTTGAGCAGACCTCTGGTGTACTGGATTGACTCACATTTTCCTATTTGAATAATAGGAACAAGCTGTGGCATCCAATCTGTTGATTAGCAGTTTTATTATACAATATTAATGAAAGTTCATCTAGCAATTTCAAGATTATTAGAATGTACTATGGCATACATTTTCATGAACTAGAAGCCACTACAAGTGCATGCATGTAAATTAGTAATTCCAAACCTGTGTTTACTGTACTATAGCATATTCTCCCTTACTTTCCATGAAGCAAAAGACTAATAGTGGGTTGACTTATGGGAAATGATCTCCTCCACATCTGTCATCTGCTACACTGACTATTTAAATCCCCTCACAATTTTTTGTGTCCCTGACAGAAGCCTGCCCGAAAGGATGGGATTTTGGGAAAATTAAACCAGCAGGCACAGAAGGATAGCTGATGACTCTGGTCTACCTCTACTGCTTGTTCTCCATTTAAAGCAGACATTTATAGTAGACTACCTGTTGAGGTGTGTGACTTATTACAAGCCTTCTGCTGCTTCTACCTGTAGTGAGGGGTCTGTACCACCTGGAGAGAAGAGAGGTTTCCCCATTGCCAAGAGTTCCACCAAGTCAGACTGTCAGGTATCTAAGATGGCGGAATCTAGTAGCAGACATGAAAATATGAGTAATAATTCCCCACAAAACATGAAGCAAATCATGGGAAATAATGGGAATGTTGTAGAAATTGGAACAAAGTACAGTATACAATTAAAACTGAATTCATAAACATGTAGCTCTATAGCTATTTTACTTGTTCCATTTGGTTTTGGAAAAAATTACATTGCTATTTTTTTAAAAAAATTATGTAACAAGTTCATGAAATGACTTGACCTAGTCTTGATTTATGTTTATGATGATCTTGCTACAGAAATTATGCAGTGCATATGTAAATTATAAAATAAAAAGAGCTGTACAATACAGTCCAATTTTCATATAGGAATTTGGTGTTTCAAGGCGGGAAATACTGGCATTCAAAATAGTAAGGTGTTTCATTTTTGACTCCAGCATTTCAGTCAGACACAGGGAAGTCTGTCCAGCTTGATGTGATTCAAATTATCATTTTTTCAATTGTTAGTTTCATTACATACCATTTGTTTCTTGGGCTGCCAATTAAGAGTGCTTTTGTTTGATGGATTTTTGCTTCCCTATAAAACCTTTGTTTCATTTTTGCTCACTTTTTCAAAAGCACATTTTCCAAGCATTTTTCCATTAAATAATACCTTTTCATGTGTATTTCTCCAAAATATAAGCATTTTTCCACATACAATTTATTTATTTATTTATTTATTTACTTATTTATTTATTTACCAGATTTTTTAGCTGCCCCACTACCAAGAGGTCGCTGGTTTATGGAAAAAGTTTTCTGCATATTCCAAGTATAATAGTTTTATACTTGCTTGTTTTAATTTTAAAGATCTTAAAAAATATTTTATTTGCAAAGTGCATTGCAAACTTTTAAAAAGTAGAATTTTCATCTTCTAAATGTCTCTTTGCTTTCAAGAAGTGTACTGTAGTGTGTTACTTTGAAACTAGAGGCAAATGAATTTCTCACCTATTTCTCATTTTAGGATTTTCTCATTTAGCTATGTACTTTTTACAACTGATGCTTTTCAGAAAAACAGGCAAGCTTCTGTTTACCTTAAATGCAACTGAAAGGGCCAGAAGCATCACATTAAAATGTTTGATCTCATCCAGTTTGCCCAAATCTATCAACCTCTTCATAATTTAAATTTAGAACTTTGTCATATTTTTAATCCATGTTGTGCTTCACATTATTGTCTGGTGAACTAATGTTATTCCGGCTGGTAAAACTGCATCTTTGCTTGAAGGACCACTAACCATTCTTATTTATTTATTTATTGTATGCATGGTTTTTTTTTTTTGGATTTGCAAACACACTGCCTGGTGTATTTCCATAAATAATTAAGGGAGGCCACAGAAAGCAAACACTATGATCCCAGATAATCCTTCAGAACAACATGTACCAATGGATTAAATTAAACAAACAAATGGAATATAGGCTGCACAGGTGCCCCATACATGAGCAATTCTCCTATATCCCCAGTCTATTCAGAATGAGAGAACAATGTTCTTTCTACATTAAGTGCACTAGAAAACCCATCCAATGTATAATTGAATGAGCACAACCCCACATGCCCAATCTTGAGCTCTTCCATAGCACACAATAAAGTACCTACTTGGCAGGAGATTTCTAAAAACAGCTTGTGATATTGCAGGAGGCTCTACACTTCAAATAAAACAATAGATATAAAATGCCACTGGGGTATGCTCCAGTCCTCAGTCAAACCTGAAAATACACTTTGGATCCCAACATTCATGTTTAACATTAGGAAGGTACTCACCAAAAATCGCTGGCATTCTAGTAGTGCTTCTAGTCTGTGCTCTGAGAGTATCACTGTACAGTTTGCAAAAGCCTGCTTCAGGGTTTTTTTAATGACTTGGAAGGTCCTGAAAGGTAAATAATTTTAGTAGGCGAATGTATGTAATACAATACAATATTTGGCTCCATGTAAACTTTACAGTGTTTCCCCAGACTTTTATAGGATTGTAGAAAAGCGACTACAGCTTATATGAGACATTCATATGAGATGACCATGCATACCAGCATAACACATGCTGTGAAAGCTAAGCCTTAGCAATATGTCTGGGAAGATTCTCAGTCATCTAGGCGAGTTTATCTGGAAGTTGAGTCATGGCAACTGGACTTGTTTTCTTGAGAGATTGAAACATTTTGCTACTCATCCAAGCAACTTTGTCAGCCTGACAAAGCGGCTTGGACAAGTAGCAAAATGTTTCAATCTCTCAAGAAAAGAAGTCCGGTTGCCATGACTCAACTTCCAGCTATGCCTAAGCAGTAATTACCATTTACAAACTGGAATAAATAAAGAATTAAAATCACAACCATCATGTGCTGCCTAGTCAATAGACCACTATGTATGCTGTACAGTAGTTCTTATTTTTATTTATTATAGCCTTGACCAAATAAAAATTAATATTTGCTATAAGAAACCAAAAAAGGCACAGTAACACTTCAGTCGCATTTCTGCCATAGTCCTTTCTTTCTGCAAGGGAACTCTGGAGGAATTGTACCTGTGTACCTGAGTGTAGCAATAGGAACCAAACTTGACCATCCTTACCCAGACTAGCAAAAGAACCTGGTTTTAGTATTTAGCCAAAACTATTCAGGGCATTTTCATTTTCTTCATCAGCTTCACCCCCACTCCAGTTCTGCAATGCCCTGCCTGATGGACAAACCCTGACGGACTCAAAAACTAATCAGAAACTGATTGGGGGATATTAGTGGACTAATAAAGGTCTTTATGACAAATTACTTGCTATTACATCTGGACATATTTGTATCCCATCACTGTGCCTAACATCAGCTCACCAAGGAAGCTGACAATTTATGAAAATTAATACTGTACACAATGCATGTGAAATATGCTTTTTAAAAGGCATTCATGTTTATTAAAGGTTTAAATGCATAATGTGGTACAGTCATTCAACAGGCCTTAGATGGTGCTGTAATTAATTCAGTCACTGCTCTTTTAGTGATAACATGTGAAAACTGCCCCACTGTCACAATCACCATACTCTGTGATGAATATATGAGGACTAGAGATGGACACGGAACGAACATTTTTTCGTTTCCATTACCGTTCGTTGTTTCTATTACGCAATGAAACAACAAACGAAAATTGTGATGAAAATGCAACGAAACGAACAGAACCGCGAAAATTGTGGTTGTTATGTTTCGTTTCCATTAATGGTGACGCAATGAAATGAGCTGTTTTAAATATTAAAAAACACCTTGGACATCCATAAAATGCAGCAATAATTATTTATATTGTCTGATAACCTACCAGGGGGATTGGGGTCCTTAAAACGTTTTAGTCTTCTCCCATCGCAATGTATTATTCTTTTCCCTTTAAAATGGATGTCGCCACCAGCCACAAAATGGAGGCAACCCATGTGATGGGATCATGTTCAACTAATAGCATGCCCAGGTTGCAGACTGGGTGGGCAGGTCTGGCAGCCACAGAGGGCATAAAAAGCTCTGGCAGCCCCCATCCTCCTTGCAGTCTCTGGTGGGACTTAGGGTCAGATAGCTGTCTCTGCTGCACCTCTAGCTTCAGTCCTGCTGCCTCCCTGTGTGCGTGCATGCTGCGTACCTCTCGGTGAGTACCCTCCCTTGCCCTGCAGTGCAGTCACTCTGCGGCTGCCTTGCACCCTGGGCAACGCCCGCCGCTGCCTTTGCAGCCTCCCTGCATACCTAGTCTATACTGTGTCTCTGCCAGCATCCTTTTTTTTTAGTGTTTTCCCTCTGGTCTGGGGCGTTGGGGGATGCCTGCGCACAGAAATGCTTTAAAAATCGAGCAAAAAGCGGGTAGAAACGACAAATGAAAAAATGAAAAACGGTAACGAAATTTTTCAAAAATTTCACAACAAACGGAAACGACCTGAAACAGACCTCTCAACGACAAACGAAAAACCGAAATGCCATTTTTCTGTTTCGTGCCCATCTCTAATGAGGACAGTCTGAAGTTCTCTCCCAACCAAAAGCCAGTGCTTCAGGATACTTTTCCATTCCTTTCTTCCTTCAAACCATCATCACAGTATACTGCATATACAATAGGCTATAATTCTTTCTGTGCATGAGGAAAGGAGGTATCAACCGGTGGCTGGAGTGCAAAAGAACCAAAGCTTGGTGGAAGCACTCCCATTACCAGGCGAGACTCCTTCTCCATGCAGACAAAGGCAGGGAATTTATGGTGCTTGGAGAAATTGACCCTCCAGGTGCCAGCTAGGTTGCTCCTTAAGAAACATTATAATATATAATATATATAAAATCATATACCAATGTAAAATGCTGAGATTTTGTTAATTAATCAAACAGATTTCTCATGTTACTTCATATGTTACCTCACACTGTACCTCAAAGCTACTCTGTTAAGATGCATTTCCCATTGTATCACTGTACTTCCCATACGAGTACAACAACATAGCCCAACAAAATACCATGGCTGGTGATATTAGGAGCAACTGATACTCCCCTTGTACCTCTCCCAGTCCTGTAGCCAGACTGAAATGAGTCCAGGTCAGGGATGAGCAAACTGTGGTCTACAATCACAGGACAAAGAGAAACAGATAAAATATTTTCTCAGTACTTACAAAGGATCAAGATGTGCACTTGGCTCATCAAGAAGAAGAATTTTTGCTTTACTGAGAATCGATCTGGCAAGACACACCAACTGTTTGTGCCCATGGCTGAGGACACAGCCACCATCCACAAGGACAAAATCAAGCTGTCCTGGAAATTGTTCTATTACAGATTTCAGTCCAACCTGAGAGAGAATTGTTTCCTTTATTAGAAAAATGTCGTCATTACCCCAATATCCATACAATTTACACTACGCGGCAAAAGCCACAGGGGATTTAATTCTTGAACAATAGTTCCACCCTACACACCCCAATACAAAGCAAACCATTTGAAGCACTAGAGATTTAAAAGTTCTCTAAGATTTAGCCCAGGGACGTCTTTGCTCAGCATTTGTGACTAGAGGATTCATCTCTGATATACAAATCCAGGGGCTTTTGAGCAAGTCGCTGTCATTGTTTGTGTTCAGATGTAAAACAAATGCAGAGTTTGTTTAGTTTGCCTCTATCTTGTCTATATGTCTGAAGCATGGTCTGTATTCATGCCTCAAATTCTAGCACAGGGCTGTTCAGCTTTGAACAGGCCGAGGTCTACTTTTTCCGGCCCAAAGTGCCTGAGGGCTACTACACTAAAACTTACAAATTTTATCCATTGCGAGCACATACTCATAAGTAAATAAAATTCAAGTAGAGCAGTGGTTTCCCATAGCAATGCTTTGAAAAGCAATTAATTCATTCTGGAGGGAACAGATTTCAATGTGCCATGGCCCTTGAACTGCCCCGCTCAGCTGAGACAGGGGGCTGGCAGACCCAGAACTTTGCTGGGGCAGTGGTGGTCCCTGGAATGGGGGAGGGAGGGGTGGGGAACTTATCCCCTCACTTTTATTATTGATGCCCGGTGGGCTACTTTTGAACCCTTCGTGGGCTACCGGTAGCCCGCGGTCTACCTCTTGGGCAGGTCTGTTCTAGCAAATCAAGAGCTGAAATCTTAAGTCTGGCATGGGTCTGTTAATCTTGAGTTTCACTTAGCAGTGCTTTGTTCTTAAATTAACTGGGGCTTGCTATGGATCATTTACAAACGGGTTTGTGGAAACGTTTAGGAATAAGGGAAGGAAGGGATGCTTAAGGTCTCTTCTTTGTTCATACGGAAAACTCCCAAAGGACTGAAAACTCCCATTTCATTTCTGCCCCATTTCTGCAGGTAGCCGATGTTAAGAGTACGGGTGATGAGATGACACAGAGGATCATATTGTAACAGGTCGATATTAACAGAACAGCTGTAGAAACAAAATACCAATAAACAGCAGTCTGATCTGACGATCTGACAGCCAGATCTTGGCTTGTTCAACAAACCATAATGAAAACAAACTACAGCTTTCAGAATATTTTTTTTCAGAGAGCTAGATCGCTCTGTCACAGCAAGAACAAAAACTTGTGCAGCCCACAGAAGCTTCTGCCAAAGAAAACTTGTTAGTCTTAAAGGTGCCAGAGGGCTCTTTGTAAATATGGCTTTCAGTTTGTCAGAACATGGCCTTTGTTGATTCTCTGAAGCCCCACTGTTTGTTTTTCATAGATATTATCACTGCCAGGTTACTCTGAACTGAAGCCAAAAATTACAGGCGTGGAATAAAGAGGAAGAGAGAGATGCCACCACAGGAATGCCCAGATGAAATACTCTCCCCTCCTTCCTTTGACTGCTTAGTAATGGTTTGAGTATAAGGTTCAGAATGAACAATACAACAGATAACACATTCCCCTTTGCACTGAGAGCCAGGGGTACCTATCTGGCACATGGAAATCCCTCTGTGACTTATATTAATGTCATTAGCCTCATTACCTAATCCCAGGAGTTCCTTCTTTCCAGATGTATGTTTGAAGCACAATTATGAAGCCTAGGATGCAGCATATAGTGTCTAATTCACAATAAACCACACTAGCACTGTATCAGTGTATCTTGTATGGGTTCTATAGCTGGTAACCTAGAACAATTAGTTATTTTCTATTTTAAAGGGTCTGCTATGCTAAGTTAGCCTTATTGGAATCTCACTTTTGTGATTAGGTAACAGAATTATACTGTGTAATTTAAGAGTATCACATATTTATTAATCTGTTGCTTATTGTAGTAGGCCTACTGAATGAATGGGAATTTGTTGAGTCAGCGCTACATATGATCCATTGATTTCAATGGGCTTACTCTAACTGTGACTTACTTTAGCATAGTAAATTGCAGTTAGAAGAAGCCCATTGGAATCAATGAAACATGTGGAATAATTGACTCATTAAATCTCCATTGATTTAATAGGCCTGTTCTAGAGCAACTTATTATGATATGCAGCAGGATTTTGGCCATAGATTACCTAAAATGTTATGCAAATATGTATCTTCTGAGATTTAGTTTGATTCATAGAAGAGTTATTGAAGCTAATTTTATTAGACAGGCCTATTAAATAGGACCATATTGCAACAGCAGCATATCTGAGAGCTACATTCATCAACCTGTTCATCTGAAGTTCTGGATATTAAATGTATTCAGTCCAAGAATGTCTCTGTACTGAAAATTTTCCATGTTACCTTTTATTCTTTCTTTCATAAATATCTTGTGGCATTTGCATTACATCTTATTTTTGTCTTGTTATAGCTATGCTTCCAACAAATATCTATGTTCCTACCACTGTTTCGTATCCATTTGAAAAACTGACACAAAATACTTATTTACAGATTTTTTTTTTTTTAGCCGCCCCACTACCAAGTGGTATCTGGGTGGCATACAACAATATAATTAAAACTATAAAACAACATATTAAAACCATCCAAATGACAGTTTAAAACAATCAATATGCAATAATAAAATCCTGCTGCTCATGCATTCAAAAGCGTTGTCTCCAGGTGGATCTCAGCTGGGAAGGTATTTCAAAGTTGGGGGCAACAGCCAAGAAGGCCCTGTTTTGACATGCCACCCCCTCACCTCTTTAATGGATGGCACCTTCAGCAGGGCCTCCTGGCCTGATCTTAGGGTATAGGCAGGTTCACATGGAAGAAGGTGGTCCTTTAAGACATGGTGAGGTGCTATTGATTTGAAGGACTGTGTGTTTGCTTGGTAGTCTCTCTCCAGAGCAGGAATGCACCTATAAACAGGTGTTTGTGCTGACTTAGCAAAGAGGGCAGAAAAATTGAAAACTCAGCCAAAAAAACCTGGATACCACATGCCATCTATGGAGTTGGAGGCACCTAAATCAGGCTTCAACCCTCTACATTTCCCTGTCTGCAAATTAAAACAATTATATCTTCATCCAACCCATGGAACAGCAATCCTGTGTACCTTCCCAATGTGAAGAGAGAGAAAACAAAGGATCTTAGGACTAAAAAGAAAATAAAAGATAGTCACCAGAAAACAGAGCCACTATTCAGCAGATGTGAAATGACTCTCTTGGTAGATCCTAATCTTATTCTGATGCAAAGCCAAGTAAGATAACAAAAGAAAGATCCCAAAGCATTTAAACCACACTATTTAAGAAGAGAAATTAAAATCCCAAAATGTTATTTAGCATTTTATCATCAGTTTAATAGGAATTAATAGGAATTTCTGGAAACAGAATTTTCATTTAATAAGAGCCAACAACACAGACAGGCCCTTCTTTTTGCACCAGCTTGTTCACAGCTACAGCCATATAGTATAGTCCCATAATTATATGGTGTCATGTCATATGGCAATTCTTTGCAAAATATATACAGTTCCCTTTTCCTGATCGCACTATGGGATGGTGCAGCTTGCCTAAGGCTACACAGGCTGTTTATTCTTCCAGGAAGCACCCAGATGTTTGACTCACCAAGCTACCCATCCATGTGACTACAGTAATTATAAGGAATCTGTTTGTCAAAACAAACAAAAAATGACCCCAAGTTCCTTTTTAAACAATTAAATCACATTGTTCTCCTGGAAGTATTCCTAAATTTCATTCTAGGCACTTTTAAAATAAGATTTAAGCTAAATGAAAGTTACTATTACTTTTACTATTACTATTGTTATTACATACAAATAAAATATACCAAGCATTGCTCAGAGTCCATTTAAATTATCCCTTTGTTAGCTTTGTATAGCTTCCACTGAACATAGTTTAGCATCCAGGGCCAGTATACGTTCCTAAATGAGTCTTTTAACTTTTGGTCATTTGCAAGTGTTTAACAAAACATTTATCCTCATTGGAAATGTTTTTTTTTAATTTTTCAGAAGAACATTTGTAATTTCATCTATGGTCCATATCCAGTCTTCCAATAAAATTCTTCAGAAACTGCCATCTCTTCAAATGTTACATCAAAGGCTTCGTAGAAAGAAAAGC
Source organism: Phrynocephalus forsythii (assembly GCA_029282475.1). Lineage (NCBI taxonomy): Eukaryota > Metazoa > Chordata > Lepidosauria > Squamata > Agamidae > Phrynocephalus > Phrynocephalus forsythii. The sequence goes on from JAPFRF010000006.1 coordinate 41,154,653, forward strand.
TCTCTTCCTGCTCTTTGATGCATTAATTCTTAAATATAGTCTCTGACAGAGTAACCATCTGTCATCTGAATTTTGTTTTATCTGTCAGCATGTTTAGTTTGGCTCTTCCAAAGCCAGTATAATATTTCTTTTCAAACTAGTCTGAAACTACCTGCCTTTCCGCATTACTTGAACTGAATTTTCTGGATGTTTATTATGGCTCAAACATTTTGACATCATTTAGTACTAGCAAAATTATTTTTGCATCTCTACCTTGTTTTCCTTCTAGCCTTTGATTCTGCAGGGGTGTCTGTCATTTATCTCTCTGCTTGCTTTTGAATTCCCGTTGGTGCTTTGACTCTGTCGTCTTTGTTACCAGATTAATGACATTATTGAGCTTTGAACTGGTAAGCTTCCATTTCTTGTTACAGGCATGTGTACCAGATTCGGTTCTTAAATATGAACTCAAACAATTTATCTGTTAAGAGTTTTGGTTCCAAGATGCCCAGAATTTCTTAACTCTACCATTGTCTGAGCCCACATCTAAATTATCAATGTTTAATATCTACATTAGGGTGTAAGTTAAATTTGAATGAACTAGCCCTTCTGTTTCATTGACTCAAGCAATTACCTTGATATTTATCGTGAAACTGGTAAGGCACAGTAGTATTGAGGTGCTAGATGTACAAAGTAATGACTTAGATGATGGAAAAAACATAAGGACCTCTTGCTTTGTTGTAGATTCTCCTGAGAAGAAAATTCTTGGAACCATCACTGCTAGCAAAGGCTTAAATCAAGGAAGTGTCCTTTCTTTCTGACTTCAAGGACTTTACTTTTGAAAACAGGGTACAATGCCTTAAAGGCTCTGATGGAGAAAAGCTAGGAGAAGATCCTGGCTATGACAATCCATGGTCAGGTCTACCGGGAACAGCTAAGTGTTCATAAATCTCCAGAAAACATCTTTTCCTAGGAATAAAAGCTCCACAATCCTCAATGGGAAAATTATGTTTAAAGCATAGGTTCTTGCTGATTACTTGCCTGGCAAATGACATGTATTCATTGTGCTAGGGGAAAGGAATGGCTAGAATGAAGATGGACACAGCTTTACAAACACTTGAAAAGCCCCTATCCTTTGGATGAAAAATAGAAGTGATATTGACTATCTAAGAGCCTTGACAATCAAGCTTTAGTTTTGCTTGGATTTGCACTCTACTGACAGCACAAATATTAATTCATTTCTGCTCCTGCCACTACATTCTCAATATGTCAAGGGGGGGCTTCACAATATACAACAGAGCAAATGGAAATAAGTAACTATGGTTTGTACATGTCTCCAGTTTTTCCCCCAAGGCAGAACTATCTTAAAGTATGGAAACAGCACATGTTCTGCAAAACCTTGTCAGATACGAGTGAGAAGGACTGAGATGTGTTTTACGTATGGCATTTCCTCCTACCTTGTACAAATCTAAAAAATGAAGACGGGAATTTTACCTCCTCAGCAACATTCCATAGTTCTTCGTCACTCCACTGTTCATAAGGATCTAGATTCTTTCGAAAAGATCCAGTGAATATGAATACTTTCTGTGGAAGTAAAAAGTAAGATTAAATAGTGTTGAGAGGTTGTTACAAGCCTAAAATGTTGAACTTTAAAGGCCTTTTAACACTTTTCATGATGAGTAGTTTTGGACTATCATACTGGGTGCATACTTTCCACCATCCTAGTGGTGCAAAATAATTAATTAATTAATATTATTAATATTAATTCCTAATGGTGCAAACTAATTAATTAAAAATATAAAAATATATTTTACACTGTACCCTTTAATGGCCTTGCCACTCTTCTTGGTGGTTTCCAGAAATAAAGAAAACATACAAAAAAGCCAAATCTCACTCAAAAAACAACAACCCTAAAATACGACATATCTCTATTACAAAACAACAGATATAAAAATCAAGATGGAAGCAACAGAAAAGATAAAATAACTGAAGGGGAAGTCCCTGGACTACAATAGTGTTTTTACCCAACACAAATTTTCCTTCTCTCTCTTCTGGATTTTGCTTGCCTGCAATTATAAATGCATCTACAGTACCCGCACATGAAGATGTATAAACAGCCAGTCAGGAAGGAGACTGAAGGTGATTTCATTCAAAAAGAAAGAAAGATACATATCATGATGTGCCATCTTAATGCGAACAATGTAAAATAACAATACATTCCTGCAAAAGCATCAACTAGGCATTAAAGGCTATTAATTGGAAAGCTGCCCAACAAAAGGAATGGTCAACCTCGAGCATAATAAAATGCTAATTAAAATAGGACATTCAGTTAATTATTTTTCCCCATGGCAAAGAACAAACCATTATCATCTACTCACAATACTATATAATATAACTACAGCATGCTATGGGTAGGATTTTTGCCAAATAGCTAAGGCTACTTCTGCTCAACCTTCCCTTTAGAAACTGGGTATCAAAACAATTGAAATAGAAGCCTCACAAAAGAAATGGAAATGTCTTAAGGAGTGTGATTTTGTTGAGTGATTAGAGATGGAGACAAATAAAAATGGTGATTATTCATGATTTGTGGATTCATCAGGGCTGCCAAATCAACAAATAAATGAAACAGTGAATCAATTCATTTCCCCTCTGAGATGCTATGAAAAGCTTCCCCAGCATCTAGAGCAGTGGTGGCGAACCTTTGGCACTCCAGATGTTTTGGACCACATCTCCCACAGTCCTTTGCCACTGGCAATCTAGGCTCGGAATTCTGGGAGTTGTGGTCCAAAACATCTGGAGTGCTGAAGGTTCGCCACCACTGATCTAGAGGCCCGAAATGCAGAGATGCTTCCTCCGCTTCTCCTCTACATGCCCTGCAAGTTTGGCTAAGATTGTGGTTCAGAGGTCTGAGCTACATACCCACAAAGAGGTCTCCCCAAGAAAGTGCCTCCAGGAAACTAAAAAAACCCAACCTAGCAGGGAGGCTTCTCCCAATCCTCCTCTACAGTCCCTCTAAGTTTGGTGAAAATTGGGTTTCAGACATCTGAGTTATATGCCCACAAAATGCCCCCTCTCCAGAAAGTATCCTTCAGCAACTGGGTTGGGGAATTCAAATCTTCACCAAATATGGAAGGATTGTAGAGGAGAGTGAGGGAATGCTTCCCTCCATTTGTAGTGTTTCACTTTCTATGTTCCCTGTGAATAATTTTATAAGCCTATAATTTGAATCAAATTCATCAAATTCATCAATTGGGGGATTCCATTTATAAAGATTATGAATCAACACATTTTGACAAATTAGAGAACTTCATCAGAAAACATGATTCATTTTAAATTTGTCGCCATCTCTAGTTATGATTAGTCATCAGAACTATGAGCTCTATTAATATGTTGATTTTGGAAATGGAGCAGCTCTGAAAACTAACATCTTGATTGGATAACTTCTTATTGTCCCCTAAACAGGAAGCTAACTATCTTGTCTGTTTTGGCCCTTTCACCCTGCTTCTACTATTTGAAAGATTTGCATCATACAACTATGAAGTGCCAAAACAAATCTAGGCATCTGAAAGAGCACTCAAACTATTTTATACAGTATTTCTCCACTCCTAAGTTTAGCTCAAGACATTTGCACATCACAATTGCTGCATATTGACTACATTTCACACTACATAAATGATACAAGGTATCTTTTTCAACCTATCCATATGATAGGTAGAGATGCAACATCTAGGAAGTCTGCATTAGAGATGGGCACGACTTAGCGGTATTCCCGTTTCCGTTACCGTATCCGTTACTCTACGGAAACAGTAACGGGAATTACTCCACCAGAATTCGACCTCGAACCAACGAACGAACAATTAGGTCTGATTTGTCGTGTTCGTTACTTGCATCGCAGCGATCGCACAATGCCAAGCGGCACAGAAAAAAAGTTTTTAAAAGTTAAAAAAAAACCGATTCCCAGCCCTAAAAGTAGGCGAAAACTGTCTGAGGGCACCTACCAGGCCAGAAGGGTGTTTTATTTGGGGGGGGTTTCCCCACCCCCCTCTCCTTGGCTATTGCTACTGCTGCGCTGCTGGTACCAGGCTGGGAGGGCGCATCCATTTGCCATGCAGTGCGGGGGATCCAAAATGGCGACCGCAATATTTTTTTTGAAATCGTTGCCCAAAACCCCACCAAAGCACCACAGAAACATGCAAAAATTAGCTATTTTAAATGCTTGAATTTTTACAGTAGCAGCAGTGGGTTTTTCTTGCAAAAAAAAGTCTCTGTTGATTTTATTTTATTTTATTTTATTTTATTTTTTTTTTTACACCTGCACATTTGCAATGATGGGCTCGCCCATGGGAGTGGACCATGCAAATTTTCCACCAATCGCATGGCCACTTGGCCAGGTTGACCACAGAGACTTCTGGGATGTGCCAATCGGGCATAAACAGCCCACTAATCATAGCCCAAACCCGAACCCTAAGCCTAAGCCTAACCCATACGCCAGTACACTGTCCTTCTAAGTGGGTCAGAGAGGCACCCAGAGGTGCACCCCAATACTCACCCTAACCTCACCCGTAACTAGCCTAACCCTAGCCCTTGCGCTAACTCGTCTTAACCCTAAGCCAGATCTACTTGCATTGCACTACATGCAAGTACGTGAGACACAGCGGGTGCAAAGAGTCTGCCAGTCCATCACTTGTGGCTCTGGCTGACTCCTGCAGCTCCCTCCAGGAGCCCGCTACCCCCCCAAACCAGTACTAACGACAACGAAAAACGAAAAAACAAACCGACTAAGTTTTGCGAAATTTCACGAAAAACGGAAACAAGCCGAAACGGACTGCCTCCGACACACGACAACTCGAAAACATCATTTTCCCTAGTCGTGCCCATCTCTAGTCTGCATTCATCAACTTTCTCCTTTTCCACTTGCATGGCTGGAATCGTAGTACATTCTCAGTGCCAGCACAACGCTTATGGCATAATTTTCAGCCATTAGTTTTTCTTGGTGTGTGCCACATCAAGTGACCGCTGTGTGACAACTGCCAACTAACTGGAAGCAATTTGCCACGGAAAGTTATTATGTGAGTTTATGTTGGCAATGATAAGTAATAGGATTCTGGGACTGCATCAATCTCCTTTCTCTGACTCCAATAGCTCAGACAAGGCTTGAGCCATTTCACATTGTGAGGTCCCCTCATTGTTTGGGAATAACAATGGCATGCATTGCTTGAACACGTCTGCAGCCAATGGGAGAACCCTTGAGTGCAAACTGTGCTTGGTTCACAGACAATCCAGGAAGTGTGGACATTTCTGTCTGAAAAAAGCTATGAACACAATTCATTAATTCAATTGCTGAGAAACAATTTAACCTTCCTCCTAAATTAAGTTATCCCTAGAGGGCCCACTGAAACTCATATCTTTTGCTATAAGATATTACCGGTAACTACTTTGTCCATATTACTGAAAAGGTAAATTCACTCAATCTTCAATATAAAGTTGTCAGGATTCCATTTGGGTGCATAAGGGATCTCTATCTGAATTTCTATTGTGCATTAACTCTGCCATATTTTCTTTTACTGTATGTCTAACTTCTGTGACTAGACCAATTTGATAATCCTAATTATTTCTTAATGCAAAATGTTTGCACAGCTGAAGTTACAGTACAAAACTATTCATACAACACACCTAGTTTTTAGATTTCATAACCTGAAGTCTCAGCTTCCTTCCTCTTCTTCCAGATGTCTGTCAAAAAATTTCTGTCAGTGGCTTGAAATAAAGCCAAACCGCTTTTGAACCATTCCCCAAGCATCACAACTGGAAATGGACACCTCTTAGTGACACAAAACCATGGCTTTAGGAGTGGGAGGAAATGATACAGTCAAAATGTATGTTGCTTAATCTCTTTGAACACTAGACAAAGTATGAGAACTCTCTATTGCTCTGACAGGAATGATTTATTCTGCTTCAGAGGACACTAACTCTTCCGCAACTAGATCTTATGTAGTGAATGAAATGGGACACTTGTGTCATCGATAATGCTTGATGAATTTTGTCTTCTAGATAATATTGTTTTTTTTAGTGCCTTTCCCTCCATTGTGAAAATCCTGACAGTTAACTATTCTCTCCTTTACTCCTCCTTTGTTTCCATTTTAAAGGAAAACATAAAATCAAGTAACAAATTCCTCTTCAACTCATTTAGAGTTGTCCCGAGTATAAGAACAACAATAATCCAAAGAGATTATTATTAAAACAAGTTTTGTTTTGTTTTTCAAAAAAAAATCATGTATTTGAAAGCTTCATAATTAGTGTCTTTATATTTTATTTACACACACTACATATTGTTATTGCTGGAACTGAAATAAATAAGCACTAAAGGAAGAATCTTGAATGAGTAAACCATTGCATATTTGACTACTTTTAGTGTAATAACCATAATAATTGGAGATTCTCAGTCATCCAGGAGAAGTTATCTGGAAGTTGAGTCATCGTTCCTGGACTTTTTATAGGATCAAAGCCTTTCACCAACTTTTTATCAGACTAAATAAGGTACTTAGATAAGTAGCAAAATGTTTTTCAATCCCACAAGAAACCAAGTCCAGTTGCCATGACTCAGCTCCCAGATAATCATAATAAATCTGCTTTGATTGAAAGGGTGACCATTTCCAAGGTTTTCTGTGTACAGTATAGCCCAGAATACTTTTTCAAGGTAAAGAATACTCCTTCTCTGAAGGCACCCTGAATCTGTGCAATTTGTCCAAGGCTATACATAGCTGATCTCGATTACAGCATTTTTATTGGTTCCTCCTTGGTCTGAACTGACTTTGTCCCCAGGCGCTGAAACCCCTAGATACGCCTCTGGGTTAGCCCTGAAATTTTAGGGAATAGGAGACTGCTAAAGTGACAGTTATGAGGATTGTTATGAGGATTGTTAACACTTAGGCAAAGATTCTCCTTCTACTCTAAAGCTTAGATTGGCTATCAAACAGAAATTGGATATGGGGGGGGTAACAGATACTCTAGTCTACTACAAATGATTTTATACTATCTTTAGTCTTCTATAGACCTGCCTATTTTCTTTTCTGTTTTTCTCCTAGCATCTCACTCAGTGATATAAAAAGTGTTTCTGATTTTCTTTGAAGGATGCAAACTTAAGTAGCCAGGATGGCTAAGAGCTGTTTGAGCTGTCATTAGGTCCCATTCTGAGGGGGTGTGGTGGCTCAGTGGATTAAGGTTCCAAAAACTTTTGGCTGCAAAGTCAACTGCTCGGTGGTTCAAATCCCAGGTGCCATGCAGCAGAGCGAGCTCTCACTGATAACCCCAGCTCCTGCCAACCTAGCAGTTCAAAAGCATGTAAATGCAAATAGATAAAAAGTTACCACTGTAAAAAGGGGGGAAGGTAAAGCAGTGTTTCCCTGCAGCCATGCTCTTCGACTTGAATACAGAGATGAGCACTGCCCCTAGAGTTGGAAAAGACTAGCACACATGTGCGGGGGGGGGGCTTTGACCTTTACCTTTTACTTCATCCTGAAACAGTTAAAAATTCAGACTAGGTCAGATATTGAAAGGAACCAGCATCTGATTTAGGTAAAGTGTCAGGAGGGATATTTTAAAAATTCTCTAGGACTTAACTTTAGCTTTGTCTCTGGAAGACAAAATTAAACAATATTAAAACAAAACCAAAAACCAAAAAAACCCATAATATATTAAGACATCTCAAAAAGGGATTGCACCATGTCTGACTTTTCCTTTTATCTTGGGTTTTTGTTTCTTGTTTCTTGTTTGTTAGTTAGTTTTTGGGGATTGGGGAGTATTTTAATCGTATTTTAATTGATTTCACTGTAGGTTGCTGGGGGGGGAGTCTTTTGAGAATCAAAAAAGCAGTATATACCATTAAATAATTTATACATACAAACAGTATAAAATAAATTAAAATAATACTGTAGATCTGACCAAGTGCACATTTACAACAGGGTATTCCATGAGCTTTAATTGGGCACACTGACAATATGTGAAACGCTTGCACTAGTCCATTTGTAACTCAGTTCTCTTCAGACTGCAGAGGAGATTAATAGAAGACTGATGCTCCACTCATTTCAATGGCCTAAATTAAACTTTGAAACAGCTGATGGCATTATATATTATTCATTCAGCGATATGTGTATCAGCCTTTCTTCATTAGTAAGATACCTACTATATTCCTGGTTAATAAAAATAGATTCCCCAAAACAGAACATGTCCACTAAAGGCCCCTGTTCTCTTATGCTCATTTCCGTTTTCTTAAAGGTAGTGGTATGTGCCGTGTTCTGTGCTTTAAGATTATTGACTCTAGATTACTGGGTGTGGTGGTACTAATGCAACAGAGGAAACTGTCTGGCTTAGCTCTGTTTACATTTGGCTTGCAGTGAATCAAAATAATGAATTAAAATGTGGAATCCAGTAACAGCAAAGAAAACTGAACAAACCAGTTTTCATAAAAGATACACAGTCATTGTACCTGTAATATCTGTTACCAACTGCTTTTCATAGATGTATGAAATAGGTTTTCAAGTGCTTGGCTAATATTGCTTCCTTTATAAAAATATTTTTTTTAAAAAGTCAGATATCTTTTGAAATATTCTAAATTAAAAAATTCCCTTTTAAAACCTTTATGCACTGGTAATGGATTTTAAAAATCAACCCTAGTTACATTTTGTTCCAGAATCCTCAAAGAAGTAAATCTATTATGTAGGTATTTTGCTGCATAGCTACCTGAATTTTTATAAACAATGTCCCCAAATTTCAGCTACTTCCCATTTGACAAATATTGTTATGTGAACTTTATTTAATTTTGCCACTAGCATATTCTTTCTCCCCAAACACCCTGAAACTGAAACATATTGGGACAAAAAAATTAATCTCTTGCTCTTTCTCAATGAACCACAGTGTTAAGAATGAGAATGGGCCTATTACACTGTCAAAAGGTTACTGTATTGAGTTGGGAAGACACTATATTCAGTAAGGGAACTGCCATAAGGGATGAGCTTTTTTTGTATTTTTGGAGCCCAACTTCCAGAATTCCCCAAGAATTCGCCAGGCAGAATTCTTGGAAGTACAACCCGTAACCTTAAATCTGCAGACCTCTATATTTCACCTTTCTAAAGAGGAACTATCAGGGTATTTATCCCTGATATTGATTTCATCTCCTCTCATTCCCTCTTTACGGCCAGAGTGCTTCCTGAGAGTTGAAGTTCTTTGGCAGTCACCCTCTATAGAGTCCCATGGAGAGTGAAGCTATGTCAGCCAGGATGCTCTGCGCCTGGTCAATCAACCACCAGATGCCCAGTTGGAGGGCTGGCCCACCTGTATCATAAGTAGACAAGGCTTCCAATGGTGAGTATAAAGGTATAACTGGATCTTGATACAAGAGGCTCAGGGCTAGATTGTATAGAATGTCAGCTTATAAATGCATGATGTGCTAAACTATCTAATATCTATATTTGAGAGTGCTGAATATCTGTTTTGGAAGAGAGTAGACGCTGGCATAGTGTTGAGTGCTATAATTACCTCTTATATTATTTTCACATGATGAAGTACAAAGTTGATTATGGGGTAATATTTTTACTGCTTGCCCCAGGCTATCTACCTCAGAACAAACTTTTAACCCTAAAGTTTAATAAACTGCAACTAAATTATAGCTTTCCCTGAGGCAACATGATGACTAAAGAGAATAAGGTTCCTGTACCTTTAATAGTCCTGTGAAGGAGGAAATTTCAGCAGGTGTGGCTTGCTTTAAAAGCACCTGCTGACATTTCCTCATTTAAACAATGGTTAATGATATAGGAATCCTGTCCTTTTCATCTGGTCAACCTATCTTTGGTTTATTCTTGTTCAAGTCCATTGAATACAGTTGACATATAAACTCTACAGCAGAGTTTGCCAACCTTTTTTGACTCCGGGCCCCTTTTATAACAGCTAAGTAACCTATGACACTCCCCTTCTGCCATATTTACATAAAAAGTCAGCTGTAATGGGGTAAAGAAAATGTATTAAAACAGTTCTTTTCAGAATATAGTAATATACAGTATTGTTACAGTATTAATATAATAATACATAATTATAATGTAATAATACATAATGGGAGGCTGCAAATCTACCTCTACCTGATAAAATTTGAAAAGGAAAAATGTCAATACATTTTGAGATGAATTTATTTTTTTTAATGTGGAAATGCCCCTGACCCTCACTCCATGTTTCTACCTCCTAAGTGACGAGCCCCTCTCCCTCAAGCCCTCTCCCCTATCCTCTCCCTGGTTCTCCTCCCTCACCTTCCCCCTCCCTTGCCATTCTCCTCCTCCTCCATGACTCAGGAGAGGACCAAAGGCATCTCCCCCCACTAGGGTCCCCTCTCCCTGTCCTGTGACACCATTGCCACACTCAAGAGCTGGAGTCTCAAGTGAACTGAAAGGTAGCGCTGCTGTGGTGGCAATAACTTTTCAATCCTGCTGCCATCATATGCACTACATGCTCCACATTCAGTCCTCTTTGACAGAGCTAATGCTCTGGTCCAAAGGGCTGATGTCAGTTCTCCAAGATGGATACAGAGGAGTGAAGAAAAACAAGCAAAAACAAGCAAGATAGAAGTGGTGCGAATTCATAAAAGAAAACCCACCCAAATGGATAAAGATATAAATAAGAACTTTAGGTTGCCTGCAACTCTAGGTCAAATTAACCCATCTGTGGACCAAGAGGATTAAAATAAAGCCACATTGTGTATTCCATATACAATATAATAAATATAAACAATTGCAACTAAAAATAACTGTGGGACCCCCACCCCATCCCTAGAAAATACCCTTGAGGTCCCAACCCCCCAAGATGGAAAGAAACCCATGCTCTGTCTAAGAACAATGCCATTTAGCTTTCAAATATTTACATCTTACAACATCAAATTGAAGCAGAACATATTTGGAAAACTATTCTCCTTCCTCCAAGCTCTCTTAGGATATGAGTCTGTCAAAGACAAAGCAACACATAGAGAAACTGATTCCTTGGAAGTGTGCATCAATGAAAGCTTAGGAGCAGGATCACAGGTTTCAGAATGCAATCTCTACACTGTTCCCTTGCCTGACATTTAGAATTATTACTGATCACTCTGGGAGTTCTTCTCATGGATATAGGTCAACAGATGACTCATTTTATATTGGAATTACTTTTTTGTTGCTTCTTTTTTTTGTCCCTTGTGGGATTTCCTGCTATGCACTGAACCTAGCCTTTAGTACTTGTGAGAAATATATGACTGTAATTCACAAAAGTAACTGGTGACACTGTAGTGCAGCTTATTTAGTTTTGAGAAAGGCAGTAGAAGACAGGAAGGCCTGGCGGGCTCTGGTCCATGGGGTCACGAAGAGTAGGACACGACTGAAGGACTGAACAACAACAATTGTAATGTAGCCTGCATGCTCTTACTCAGAAGAAACCCTGTTTAGTGGCACTTCAGTTATGTAGAGAAATGCAAGAATAAAAAGAAGTAGGCTCCTTATTTTTAAAAAGGTGGTAAATTAGCAAAAAAAAACCTTAATGAAAAAACTTCCATGATATATAAATGGAAAGAATTTGTGCTTCCTAAAGATATCCTGAAATTGTTCTCTCAGTTCTTTACAAATCAGTCTGCATTTTTAAATAATAATGGTGTGTTTTTTAAAATTCTACTAAATTTTCAAAATTTCAAAAAGATTGAAATTTCCAAAGAAGCACTTGTTTATAAAGAGATCTACCATAAAAAATTCCTATTTGGAAAATGAGAAAGCACACCATACAGATTTTGATTGTTTTTGCTTCAGCCATCTATCATGGCTATTCCTTTTTTATATTATTAAAAACTGAATGATCTCACACAGCATTACACGAATGTGTACAGTACTCAGATATACCTGTTCTGAATACAATGACCACACTGGTAGACATGTGTATACAGTTACCGCTATAGACTTGGTTTTCTAATATTACAAAATTTTCTTGCCTATTTTCTTTGTTTTCCTTATTCAAAGGTAACTGTAATAGTTTAAGATAAAAGTAAATATGCTACAAGCCTCTAGCCACTTACTAAGGCCACACAAAGAGAGTTATGTATGTGTATATAATGTATGGCCTAGTAACTAAAGCAGCTCCACTGAAAATCATGTAAAATCATTGCTGGTTACATAACAGCTGTAGTGTCGCTTAATTATATCAGAGTTGTAGAAATGGAATTAAATTCAAATTAATCATTACTTCCAAATATTGCTTAACTGTGACCTGCTGTTCATTCAAAACCAGCCACAAACATTTCTACCCCCCACTCCCCCACCACCACCACTGGCCACTGCCAACTACTGCCTAAGTATTGCAGTAACAGGGTAAGAGACAAAACCAGAAATCTCACCATTGCCATAAACCACTAGGTTGCCTGAGGTAGAGTATTCTGCCTCTCAGTTTCCCATCTGCAGTATATAAGAAAAACCATGTGCCTCGTTGTTCTTGTAAGGATTACAAGTTTATCTGATTTCAGCACTTGAGGGCTTTGAATTAATATTGCCTCAGTCAGTAAGGTGGGATTTTTCTTATTGAAGGGAAAAATTCTCCGTAATCACATTAGGATTTTGGGTTGTTGTTGTTTTCCTGTATAGCTTCTGCCCTACAGCCCATATTTTAACCTGGAAAATGGCTTTATAAAATTCACTGAACTAACAATGAAACTCTAAACTCTGTTCAGAAAGCTCTACTGCATGTTTACATGCCCACTGCCCTGGCCATCTTGCAGGTTGTTTGTTTTGCTTTGCCCCAATTTAATTTTTTTCCTACCAGGAACATTATCTCTGAAAGCAGGGGAGAGAGATGTCTGTTTATTTTCCCATACCAGAGGGTTTGATAGCTCCATGACAGGTAAACACAAAAGTGGGTTGCTCTATTACATTATTTACATACTAAACTAGAAGGAAAAGTGTGTTTGCTGTCTGACTTTTATTTTAAGTGATACACATTAGCTATAGTCTAGATGTATTATAATAATAATGTAAAATTCCCAGTTATCAATTCCTTTTTTAAAACAAAAAGTCACTTACACTTCACGCTTTAGTGCAGGAACAGGAAAATTGTGATTATCCAGTTATTATGAGGATGACCACATGAAAAAGAGAACCGAGTTCCTGTATCTTTAATAGTGGAGGAGGACATTTTAGTAAGTGTACCATGTATTAAATGCTGCATCTGCTGGTATCTCCTCTTCTAAGCAACCATTAATAGTACAGGAAGCTGGCACTTCTTTTCCTCTGTTCACCCTAACAAGCTTCATCAGTCTAGGCCACTGAGTATGCTAATGGAAGCTAATCATCCTCAGCTAGCCCGTAAAGTGGACACTCTCCTACTAGATCCACTTCATTTCCTACAAATGCTCTGTGAGTCTCCTCAAAAATGCCTGTCAGTGATTGACAACGATGACAAATTCAGCCACCTTCCTGCTCCAACACAGAGTTCAAGAAATCATTTTTGCAGAAAATAAACTATTAAAGGAAGTTACAAATGGGGGTGTCTATGAAGGTAAGATCTGAACATGCTTAGCCAAGGTTTTGAAAACAATCTGATTCCACCTCAAGGCCAGTGGTGTACAATAACCACTTTTAAAGTTAATATTGAAATTGAAAGCTAGGAAATATAATGTTCCCTTTGTTCTTCTGATTACTGTAAAACTGTAGTGTGGGTGGCAGTGGTTATACCAGTTTGGTCAGTAACTTCAGACTCTTAAGGAACCCACTTAGATTTCTTGGTATGCCTTGGCAGTACAGATGTAAGGAAGTGGGGGCAGTTGGCACCACACTCTCAATTCTGGTTGGGGAGCTTTTCATGCTCTGTGAGACATTTCTCGCCCTGGACACTCTGTTTGTACTGTTGCCATCAGGCAGACAGTACAGATCTATTAGAATTAGGACAAATAGATTCAGAAACAGTTTTTATCCAATAACAGTGACCATGCTAAATTATGGTAAAGATTGAAGTTGATGGGTAATAGCAGTGTTAAATGTGTAACATCTATATTGTATGGAGTAATGTGCAGTTGTTGGGTGAGAGAGAGTAGGTTTGTGTGTGTGTGTGTGTGTTGTTTTTTTTTTTAATTGTAGTTTTTATGTATTGGGTATGAATGCTGTCAGGTGAGAGAGTGTAGGGCTGTGTGGGTGTATGTTTGGTTTTATGGCAGTTTTTAAAAAATGGGTACAAGTAATGTTGGACAAGGGAATGCAGGAGCATGTGTATGGATGCTTGTTTCTTAAATGGTAGGGTTTATGTCTTAGAATTTTTATATTTGGGGTGAGTGATACGCAGACTATCTAGAACTTTTTAATTCTGTTGTATTTGTGCAATGACAATAAAGTGTTATTATTCTATTCTATTCTATTCTGCATATGAGCCAACTCTAGTTTCCAACAATCAGAATTTAACATATATGTTAGCCGTGGAACAGAGCAAATATCTCAGTACTGTTCTCTGAGTTGGAGTCAAAAATTGTGCTTTCTCTACCAGCAGATGTTGCCTTAAGCCAATGTTTCCCAACCTTGGGTAAACCAGATGTTCCTGGACTGCAGTTCCCAAAAGTTTTCTCACCAGCTTTTCACCACCAAGAACATCCAAATAAAAGCAAATGAAGTCAGCATGGTTTTGGTTTAGCATTGCTTAAATATTGGTTAGAAAATATCTGTTTGTACATTGTACAGCAAAGCATGCATATTTTGGGTTGGAAATTACGATATTTTGAACAGCAATGGGGGACAGGTTTGGTTATTTTAACTCTGTTGTGAACAAAATTTATTTGGAATAATTTTAGCAAGAACTAAACCCTGAGACAGAGTTTCCCCCCAATTGTTTTGTGTTTTATTGCTGTATAATTTAAGCACTGGGAAGAGCCACCTGTTGCCTTGCTGGTGATTTGCCTTGCTGATTCATCACTGTGCCACTTTAAAATTCATTTTAAATATTTGTATCATTCCCACTCTCTTAGCTTCCAGCAGATGAAGGGTGACAAACGAGGAGGGAAGTAAGCAAGCAAGCCAGCCAGCCAGCCAGGGCTGTGATATCCGGAAACTTTTCTGTAGCAGGTAGAGGCTGAAGCCAAGGCAGCTGCTGTAGTAAGCAATATTTCCACATCATGCTGCATGTATGTCTGACGTACAAACTGCAAGCTTCAGGACCAGACTGAGGCTGCTGCTGATCCCTTCCCAATCCCTGGTAAAGTAACCCTGGGACCTGTCCAGAGGTGTTTTCTTTGCATATTTTTGTTTTTGTCATTTTGTTTTGTTTTGAGGGTGTCTTCCTCTTGAAGGGAAGCTGTTTTATGATGTTATTTCGCTCGCTCACTTACTCTCTTCGCTCCTCCATCCAAATCTCTTATTTCCGCCAAGGGACCTGAATGCCTGCACTTATAAATGCAAACAGTTGGTGTTCCATGTATTCCCCTCCACTGATTTACCACACAACCAGCATAAAAGTTGTCCTAAGAGTATGCACACACCAATGGCGAAACCACATGACTTTAGGTAAAGGTAAAGGTAAAGGTTCCCCCGCACATGTGTGACAGTTATTTCCAACTCCAGAGGTGGTGCTCATCTCTGTATTCAAGCTGAAGAGCCAGTGTTCTGCAAGTCCGTGGCCATGTGGCCGGCATGGCTGCAAGGAAACACTGTTTTTACCTTCCTGATTTTTATGGCGGTACCTATTTATCTACATGCATTTACATAATTTCGGACTGCTAGGTTAGCAGGTGCTGGGGTTAACAGCAGGAGCTCGCTCCACTGTGTGGCACCCGGGATTCAAACTACTGAGCGGCTGACTTTGCAGCCGACAGTTTTCAGTGTTCTAGCCCGCAGAGCCACCACTTTAAACTGACTTCAAATACCCCATCCCAGTCCCTGATTCATTTCAATAGTGTAACTAACTACATTCTAAGTCTGAGTGAATCACCTGTCAGCCAAGCCCTTCAAAACCATCTATGCCCACTTATAACATCCAACAGAACTTGGAGAAAGGGGAAACATTCTAGCCCCTGAATCCATCCCAGAGAAACACATATAATTCTTGGTACTTTAAACTTTCCTTTTGAAATATCATATTTATAATGTTGGTTAGGCAGCATAAAAGATAGCTATGGATAAGCTTTTTCCCATGTTGGGTTATTCTATTATTCCAGTAGTTACAAGATTAAAGGTTTGTATGTGTGTGTATATATTTTTACTGGAGAAAAAGGCATCTCTTAAGTACTATCCTTCAGATGGCAAATTAACCCCGCAAGAGATCAAGGTACACTAGATAAAGATGTCATAAAATTGAGACTCCTTACAGTGCTGCTGCCTCATCTCACCATCAACCTCCCAGATATTTCTCCAGTTCCAAGAATGAACTACGGAAATTTCTAGAAAGGCCTAAGAAAAATGTTTTTGTATTTGCGTAAGCAGACTGATCAATAATGTAACAGCATCCTATAGAATATAATAGCACCTCTCAATATGAAGAGGCCCCATGAAATAAATGTTATATGAAAAAAAAATTCCTTGCTTTCTGGAATCTTGTTGCTGATCTGTAGATCCTGGCAACTTACTGCCACATAGTGCAGATATGTAGTTCCCAACATTGGGTCCCCATCTGTTTTTGCACTACAACTCCCAGACATCCTGGCCACCACAACTGCTGGTGAAGGCTTCTGGGAGTTTTAATCTGAAAACATTTGGTGACACAATGTTGGAAACCACTGGTGTAGAACACAAGTTGGTTGATTGATTGATTGATTGATTGATTCATTCATTCATTCATTCAACTTCTATACTCCCCATTACTAAATAGCACTATTCTGGGTGGTTTATATAAATCAAAAAATTAAAAACTCCAACAAAGCATAAAATGTTATGGGGCAGGAAAGATGCAGGTAAGAACACTCTGGAGACTGCTTGCTCCAGCAATTACGTTTTGTGACCACTGGAAAAAGGAATGAGCCAACTCATCTCTGCAGCATACCAAACAGCAGGGTAAATGTCCATCTGACTGCCAACCATAGTTGATTTTCAAAAACAATACAGTGGCTGAAACCTACTGTCTCAGTGCTGTAACTAGTAGTGACATTGAGAGGCTATTCAGAGCACAGCAGGAATTTTTTTTTTTTTTTTTGCAAGCAACTTTGCAAGCTTCTGTATGAAGCTTTTGTCTGGATTTAGTACCTACTTGGGCCAAGTGATTTACAAGAAACTCATTTTATAGGCTAGTGTATATTTTACCTGTGGTATAACTCCAAATGCTTTCCTCCATTCCTGCACAGGGACTGTGTTCCAGGAGACATTGTCAATCTGAATATCCCCTTCTGTATTCAGAAGTCTCAAGAAAGCAAAGAGTAAAGTGCTCTTCCCTGAGCCAGTTCTTCCTAAAAGGCCAACCTGCAATATTTATCAACACAAATTAATGAAGAAACTGCCCCCCCATAAATTAATCACATTGTTTTAGAAATTAACAAAAGAACAGTTCAAGTTCAACAGTTCAAAAAATGCTTTGTGCTAAAATTGGTTTGGAACTATAAATATTAATAGAACAGCATGAATTCTCCAACGTTAAGAGCATATTCTGCTAATAAGTAGCAATCATCTAAATTCCCACAACCAAAGGATAGCACTAGAAATCCTCCTGTGTTTATATTACAAATATTTTTATTATAATATTTGTAACACCATTATAAGCTTTTAATGCAGAACACACAAAATTTATACTGTATACTTGTTCTTACTTTCCTTCTTTTTGTGAGGTATCATAATATCTAGATTGGGTCAAGTTGGAGAAAATTTGATTTGCATAAAACATTTCTAAACTAGAATTTGTAACCGACTTCTGGAAGCACACAGCCTCTAGGGTGTCAATCAAGAACTCTATGTGTCTAAATCACACAGCACGTGTTTGATACTCAGTTCTGCAAACCACTCACAGTATTATGGTGTTTGAAATATTGACATATTTATATATTACAAGTGCATGATTCTGACATAAATTCACTCTATAAATGCTCATCTACATGTTAATCTCTTAATGAGGCTTCATTATTACAGAATCATTCTCCTTAATTAGGAAAAGAAAGAGTTCTCAACTGGGCAAAGCACAAAACTCTTGCCTGTGAGTTACTCTAGTACTAGTTTACATCATTTTGCTTAGGACAGCACTAGACCCATATTCCGAAAGAACAGGTGGAAACAGAACTCTGATTATTTCCTGAATACACAGCCTTCTGGAGTGTGATACTCTCTAGATGGCATCAGCTCTACCTATAGGACTTTATTCTTGTTCTTTTCAAGACCGTGTCAATGCCATATTCATTTTACTACTATAGAAACAGAGCCATTTTTAACAAAGTTAATCTTACTGCAGGATTATAATTTAAACTGAATTGGGGTGTTGTCTTGAAAATCAGACGTTGAACAATATCTAGTTTTTTTCTTCAAGAAAGCAATTGCATTGATTTCTGCTGCTAAGTGTGCAAACTGGTACTCTCCAGAGGTTTTGGCCTACAAACTCCCTGAAAATCCAACCACATGAATCAATAGAAAAGGTCTGTGGGACTTGAAGTACAAATTGCTTAGTACCAATGTAATTTGTCTTACAGTAACTTTTCTGATTATCGAAGACACACTAACTCAGTAACATCAACTCCTGTCTCTTAAAGTTTTGAACGAAGTTTAACACCCATTAGCACAACCCCAAATATCCCAGATTCAGAGATGATGCCATCTAAAGATCATTATATTGTAGAAGGCTGATTCATTGTATCATGTAGATGCTTCAAAGTCTATAAAGATCTAAATACTGTATTTAGTGATATGTTATTAGTACCCCAGCCTGTAAAGCATTGAGGGGATTATTTTGTTTCCAAAACTTTATTTATTGGTAAGCCTCTCCAGCATAACACAAAAAGGAAGTAAATGCAGATAAATGTGCAGGTATAGGTAGTTTTATTGTAGTTTAGGAATAATTTTTTAATCCATACACTGTACAGTAATACCTTGGTTTACAAGCATAATCCATTCTAGAAAATGCTTGTAAACCAAAGCACCTGTATATCAAAGCAAATTTCCTCATAAGAAATCATGGAAATTCAGTTGATTCATTCTGGGGCCACATAGACCACATACTGTACACACAAAATGCCAAAACTTACAAAAGAATTTGGTTAGAAGTCCACATTGATGCCATGGTTTAGGTACCTGGCTGTAGAATCGGCTCTGCTTGGGACTAACAACTGGATTTTACTCTGTGTTTTTAATGTGATAATAATAAAGTGCAATTTATAGCCATATAAACATTTGACTAGCTGTCCCATGACTAGAAATTGTTTGAAAAATAAGGAAGGATGTTGAAAACAAATTAAATAAAATATAAAAATAAAACAAACCCCTAACCTCAGTCACCTTTTAAAACATTCCTGGCTAGTGCAAGGGAGACCTCCCTTCCTGTCTCTTCCCCCTGCTTTTAAGGCTTGCCTGAGATGGAACTTTCCAGACAATCACCCACAATCCAGTGGGAAGAAGGAGAGAGCCACCATTGGTTCATTTGTGATCATGGGTACTCTTAAACCAAGGTATTACTGTAATTTTCTACAAGTCTACAATGACAAACTTTTCTCAACTCTATGCTCTATAGATGGTCAGTACTTGTAGAAGTTTTGCATCAATTTTTAATGTCTGTGTCTCATATACCAAGCAAACTATATCTTCTGGTGTTTTTGTAAAACTGATATATTAAAATTATACAAATAACTGTTGTGTCTTTCTACAAGTTAGAAACCTGGAGGCATTTCACTTTTGGTTTAAAGAGAACAGCATGAATTGTGCCACTCACTTAGTTGCAAAACAACTGAAAAAGTTTAGATGAACACAAGTAAATCTTCTCACCCTTTGTCCTGGACTTATTGAAAAGGAAATGTTTTCCAGTACAGCCAGTCCTCCCTCTACATACTTGGCTGTGAGATCTTGCACCGTCATTTGCCCACCAGATGGCCAGATGTTATCTTCTTTAGCATGCCTATTCTCAATTATGAGGGCATGAGAACGCTCCCCATTCTTTGCTGGTGGTATAAATTTGGTTTCTTCTGTTGGCATATCTATGAATTTGAACACTCGGCTTACAGATCGCATCTGGAAACAAAAGCAACACAGTCAGTAAAGTCTTCTTAAAATGAAAGAAAACACTGACTAAAAGCTCTGTAACTAGGGATGGACAATTCGTTTCGGAACCGGAATGTGTGAGCCCAAGTGGTGTTTGGAAATCTCTGACACACAAGCAGCCAATCACTTCCCTTGCTCTGTGCCTGCACGGAGCTGAACAACAACAAGGAAGCAGGCTCCACCATCATCTTTGCTTCTCCGTGGTGCTAGCCAATCAGAAAGGGAGGTGGAATGATTGGCTGCTTGTGTGTCGGAAGCTTCCAACCACCACCTGGGCTCACGTGGGTCATTTTGGAACAAGTATGATCCAAAACGAATTGCCTATCCCTACTTGTAACTATAAAGCTATGTTGGATTTCCTGTATGCCAGTGTAAATGTAAGAGCATATATCATGACAGCTAATTGTGGCCAATTAATAACTTATTGTTGCTCACATTCCTACTTCCAAAGCAATCACATGATTTTGGCCCATGAGTCCCCCCCCCCCAATATATGGATTGCCTGCAAAAGAAGCTGTTAAAATATTGAGTTTCACCAGTACAATAGGTCCTGGGAATGTAATGTGATTAATTGATTGATTGATCTGATATGATTTGATTCATATACTGCTCTGAGCATTTTATAATAAAAACATAGAAGAGAAATATTAACAAACAACCAATAAAACAGATTGTGCCAAAGTAATAATACAGAAAAATGGCAGACAAAAAATGGATTGTTAGCTAAGACAGTTGTGGAAAATATCCCTGAAAAGCCACATCTTCATTTGCCTCCTAAATGTCCACAGGAAGGAAGCCACGTGAATATTCTTCAGAAGCTAGTTTCACAAATTTGGAGCCCATGCAAAGAAAGCCTTTATTCCTATAGATTACTTATGGGCCTCCCTCAGGTTGGCAACCTGGAGGAGCTTTGCCTGTGATGATCTAGTGGATCAAATAGATGACACTGGGGGAAAATGCTCTGACACATAATGTGGTCCAAAACCATGGAGGTCTTTATCTCTGAGTGTCAGAACCTTGAACTTGACCCAGGATGCAACAGATAACCAGTGGAGGTGAGTCAGAACTGGAGTGATGCAATCAAATTTGCTTAAACCAACCATCTATCCGGCTGCTACATTCTGGATCCACTGTAGTCTCCAAGTCAACCTCAAGGAATGCTTTGTGAGTATTGCAGAAGTCAATCCAGTAGATGACCAGAACCTGCACCAAGGTCCTGGGGGAGCCCTCAACTAGTTAGGGACAGTGTTGGGCAATTAGCTTGAGTTGGTTAAAGGCTGATCTGGACATGGATGCAATGGGACTCCCAGGAAAGAGCCAGGTCCAGATTTTGAACCTGGTCCCTAAATGGAAGAGCCATGCCATGTCACCTAGTCAAGGGACGAATTAGCAAATTAAAACTGAAACTGAAACTGAAGCATACAGTTCTTTCTGTCATGAGGATGATAATTAGAGATGGGCACGGAACGAACATTTTTTTTGTTTCCTTTAGTCTTTAGTCGTTCTGTTACGTAACGAAACGACAAACGAAAATTATGATAAAAATGCAACGAAACGAACAGAACCACGAAAATTGTGGTTGTTAGGTTTTGTTTCCGTTAATGGCGACGCACAATTAAATGAGCTGTTTTAAATGTTAAAAAACGCCCTGGACATCCGTAAAAATGCAGCAATAATTATTTATATTGTCTGATAATACCTACCCTGGGGGTGGGGTCCTTAAAAGGTGCATTTATGTCTTTTCTCAGATCGCTGTATTTTTCCCTTTTAAGGGGAGTTAGGGGACATCGACCCAAAATGGCTCCCAGATGCCTAATATTGATTGATTTCTTGGGTATTAAAACACCCTGGACATCTGCAAAAACACAGCGATGATGCGATAATTATTTGAAATTATTACCTACCAGGGGGTTGGGGTACTTAAAATGTTTGTTTTTGTCTTCTCCCATTGTGATGTATTTTTCTTTTCCCTTTAAAATGGATGTCGACACCAGCCACAAAATGGAGGCAACTTAGGCAAGCCATGTGATGGGATCATGTTCAACCAATAGCATGCCCAGGTTGCAGACTGGGCAGGTCTGGCAGCCACAGAGGGCATAAAAAGCTCTGTCAGCCCCCGTCCTCTGGTGGGAGTTAGGGTGGGATTGCTGTCTCTGCTGCGACTCTAGCTTCAGTCCTGCAGCCTCCTTGTGTGCATGCGTGCTGCGTACCTCTCGGTGAGTACCCTCCCTTGCCCCACAGTACAGTCACTCTGCGGCTGCCTTGCACCCTGGGCAATGCCCGCCGCTGCCTTTGCAGCCTCCCTGTGTACCTAGTCTATACTGTGTCTCTGCCAGCATCCTTTTTTTTTTAGTGTTTTCCCTCTGCTCTGGGGAGTTGGGGGACGCCTGTGCACAGAAATGCTTTAAAAATCACACAAAAAGGGGGTAGAAACGACAAAGGAAAAAACGGAAAATGGAAATGAAATTTTTCCAAAAATCCGCGACAAACGGAAACGAACTGAAACAGACCTCTCAATGACAAACGAAAAACTGAAACACCATTTTTTTGTTTCGTGCCCATCTCTAGTGATAATTAATGCCTCTTTCAAACTGAGAGGAGGTAAGAAGGGGAGTGCCCCAGGTTTCAGTTTGGGGCCCGTGCTCTTCAACATTTTTATTAATGACTTGGATCAAGGGGTTCCATGAATGCTAATCAAATGAGCAGATGACATGAAACTGGGTGGAATAGCTAATACTCTGGAAGACAAACAAAATTCAAATAGCCAATAGTATAATGTGGCTTTAAAAAGGCAAATGCTATGTATAGTATCTAAATTCCACAAGGTACTAGTTCCCCTCTATTTGGCACTGGTTAGGCCCCATCTTGAGTACTGTGTCGAGATCTGAACACCACACTTCAAGAAGGATACTGACAAATTGGAACAAGTTCAGATGAGAGTAACGAGGGTGATTAAGGGACTGGAAACAAAAAGTCTTACAAGGAAAGACTGAAAGAACAGGGGATGCTTAGTCTTGAGGAGACTGAAGGGGGTGATATGACAGCACTTTTCAAACATTTGAGAGGCTGCCATACAGAGGAGGGACAAGGTCTGTTCTCTATCAACCCACAATGCAAAACTCTCATCAACGGGCTCAAGTGAAAGGAAGCCAGATTTGGCTGAATATCAAGGAGAACTTCCTAACTGTTACAGCAGTATGGCAATGGGACCAATTATCTTGAAAGGTGGTGAGTGCTCCAGTGCTGGGGACGTTTGAGAGAAATTTAGAAAACCACCTGGCAGATATCCTTTAATTTGTGTTCCTGCCTTTAGTAGGGGGTGGATGCCCTTGTAGGTCCCCTTCCAACTTCATGATTCTAGGATTTCATGATGGCTCACTGTTGTTATGAATATTTAGGTCCCAAATCATAATGCTACCTTGGGGAAAAATCACCTGAGGAAATGTCCAACTAAGTATTTCTACCAAATAATAAGGAAGCTTCTTTATGCTTATAATCTCAGAGGGGAAGTCATAGGTTAACTTTAAATCTTGTTACACCTGACTGTTGAAATTCCTGCAATTTCTGGAAGTACTCTGGGCAGAGAAACTGCCAAACAACATGTACAAATTGGTCCTTAGATATATATATTTTTTCTCCTATAGATGATTTAAATATTTTATTTCAGTAGCTTTCCACAAATAAAGGACCAAACATTAACATTTGTTCTCTACAGGAAATCATGGTATTTCCCCATTGTAACAGATAACTATGCTAGCATTTTAATCAGATTCAGAAAGCTCTTTGCATACAGAGTTAGAAATGTTTTTATAGGTCAATTTCTGTACTGTGTTTCTTAAGAAAAATAGTGCAAACTATATGTGCATTACTTTATTCTTTGTCCTTCATCATTTCCACTATTCACTATAAATGATATCACATTTTTAAAAATTGCTAACCTACCAGACCGAATGCTCTAGCAAGACTAAGTATATTTTCTTAAATATAATTATCAGCATCAATTGAAAATTTGTGTTTGCTGACGTTCAGATCTGAGAACAATGAGAGTTCTTCACCATGGAAAAGCAAACTCCATGATAAAGAATATTTGTGTATTAATGGTGGGAATGTACAGCGAGGCTTTGTGGTTAAATGGTTCTTCTTCTGTGTGTATATCTAACTTGTAGTGACTTCTGAAAATAATAAATCTTATTTAATCATATTTAAGATATGACCTGCTGAAATAACTGGGGCTTGTTAGTCATGAATAATTTGAAATTTCAGAATTTTTCTTCCCATCTAGATCAGAAAAAAGTTCTTCAGAAAAATCAGAAAAATCACTCCCAGTAGTTCTTAATACACTGTGTATGTTATCATCAAACTATTAAAGCAGATTATGAAAACAAAACGCATGAATGTTAATGGATTGTGACTGGCCTGAGCTTTACATAATTACATGATAAATTATAACCCATTTTGTACATGTTCACACAAAGTTACCCTCAAAGGCTGATGAGGAAAATGAAAGCGGAATGGCTTTGACTTGGAAAAGGTCAGCTGAGGACAAAGGACACATAAAACTTTTTGAATAACCTGGCAGACAGGTTAATTAAACACTGGTTAATTAAACTGCCTTTTAAAGGAACCTTAGCTCATCACATTACAGCACATTAGACAAAACAGGAAGACCAAGATGCTTGGATCACTGGAACTGTTCAACTGCCAGAGAGGGGTTGATCATATACAGAGGCAAACTCTAATAGTAAATAAGGTTATTTATATAGCGACAGCAGCAACAGCAAAAATAGGGTGACCCTTTTCAGGGTTTTCCTGGTAGGGAATATCCAGAAGTAGTTCCCCTTCTTCTGGGGGTACACAGAGATTGTGCAACTTGCACAAGGCCACACAGTTTGACTCTACTCACAAAAATGATATAGTGGAGAATTTAACTCACAATCTCTGGCTCTGTAACCAAATACAGTGGTACCTTGTATAAAGGAATTAATTCATTCCAAATGAAATTATGTTAAGCAAATTTTCCTTTATACAAATTTCCCATAGGAATGCATTGAAAACAGAGTAATCCCTAATCACGACAATTTTACATTGTACGGATTCACTCCATAGACGATTCTGTTAAACAAATTTCCCCTATCTCTGGAATGTTTTATGTTGTACAGATTTTATGTTATACAAACCATTTGTTATGTGAGGCTCCACTGTACCTAAACCACTGAGATATTCATCCAGCCCATAAAACATAGGAAGTCAATACATTTTCTGGTCTTGGCCATATTGCCAGTCTCTCATCAGTGAGTGAATGCCACAACAACAGGAAGGAAATAAGAAACACTTCCTGAAACCCTATTACTGAGTATATTAAGTGGAAACTAGAGTAGGCACTGATTCAACAGAACTAACAAATACATTGATGCACCAAATCCCTACTGATTCAATCAATGGCCTACTATAATTGTCACTTACTATGTTTATTTATTTATTTATTTATTTATTCAATGGCCTACCCAAATCTCTGTTGTCAATCAAAGAATTAAAACAATTTAAAATAGTTATAAATAAAATATCAATAAATCATCAAACAGTAATAAAAACCTTCTTTAAAATCATCATCCTAAAATTAAGCAACAGGATTTCAGCCCCCATAGTTTACAGAAATAATTATGACATGGAAGTTAATGTTTCAAGACTGAGCAAAAAATATAAATTTTAACTTCATGCAAACATTTGCCCTGTTCTTCACAGTACAGCTATCTAAATTTTAATATAATGGAGGAATCCAATATTCTTATTTCCTGTATTTCTTCCTTACTTTAGCATGCAATCCACAAAGCAATTTTAATAAACCAAAGATTGCAATAACCATCATACCTGAATATCTCATTTTCCTAAAAAGAAAAAGAAAGCTATTTTTAGCAGTTAACTGCAGATGCTTCTGTGTTACTGGAATAAGATGTATCGGATTACAGTGAATAACACCACTGAATATTCACATTTCTTTCCAAGAGCTCATTAAGTTCAAAAGCAAGACATCGAAATGAAAAGATGTGAAGGGGAAAAGAAAGTATTTTAGCAGTTGATCAATATGCCTCCCAATTAGTGTGAGAAATACCTCTTAAGATGTCAATGGGTGGTAGACTGCCAATGATATTCAGGTGATGTGTTTTAATGGGAATTAAGAAACTGTAACAAGGCATAAATGATCCTACTACCACCATTAGGAAATGGGAAAAATAATGGAAACAGATTGTTCAGTTACTCCCAAGGAGCAGATTTGGAGCTCTGTGGTTGGCTGCCTGATCCAATGATCAATCCTACACAAGATTTTCATCATTGGGAACTGATTAAATGGCAGCAGCTGTCTGGCCAGGGACAATCAAAACAAACCATATGAATCATCAACACTGGTATAGTTTGGTATCTCATTTCTTTTTAGGCACGCATGTTTCCTTGCAGTGCCCCCCAAACAATCCAAAAATGGCCCAATTTGTCAGGTTTTTTGCTTCCTGGTTCATTTCGTGCTTAATCCTATGTATTTGGATTTGATTTTGTATTTTATTTTCGTGTTTAGAGACTGTATATTTGGAGCCTATTCCTTTAACTTGTAGATGTCCTGCCTTAGTCAATGAGTAAAACTGGGACATTCTCATTTGACTTCAAAGAGACATTTGAATCCTTTATTTCTTCAAGCAACTCCTGGTCTGCTGCTGGTAAAAAGAACTCAGGGTGTATAAACTGTAGCATCCAGTTTTGCTACCTCACTAATCATGTTGTTTTGTTATATGAGTAAATATCAAGACAAGATTTTGTTTACAACATTCATTTAAGATGATGGATGGATGGATGGGGGAGGGAGGGGGGACGAAAGAGAGAGAACTACAGAAAATATTACATGCCTGCCTTCTGACACTGTGATAGGCCTCTTCCTGAAACCAACTGAGAAGTTTCAATTTGAGAATTCTCACTGGCACATATACTAATACTTTTCAACAGTCATCTGAAGCATAGCAGCCTGTATGGAAAAGGAAGCTTCTGAAGCAGAAAAAAAATGTAAGATATTCCAAAAGAAAGCATCAAATGCAAGTTTAGAAAAAGAAACCAGAAAAATACATCAGGAAAGAAAAGACTTATGTAATGGCAACTTTGTAAGAAAAGTGTATAACAGCGAAGTATAGGTTTCCACCTCCAAAATAGGATTTATTGGGAAATTGTGTAAATGGATATATTATTATGGGATTTGTACTCATTTCTGAGGCCTCCGGTAAGTACAAGAACCCCCAGCTAGGTGCCCCAGGGCCGACCTGACCTGCATCCGCATATCACGGATTTTCAATTATCACGAGTTGGGTCACTAACCCCCGGAATAGGCGGGGGGGGTCACTGTATACAATCTAAAATGATGCTCCTTTGTGGTCTTTCCTTTTTATATGACATATACCATATAGGGTTCCCTTATATTTGTGGTTTCAGGAGTCCACAGAATATTATGGAACTGCTCCTGTGCATATCCAAGGGTCCTATTGTAAAGTACTAACTGCAAGCAAAAGTTATGTGGCTTCAACACTAAACACTATGCACTGTAACTTACAAGAAAGAAGGGTTGAGTAAACAGTTACTGTGGTATAAACAGGAACAAATTCACTGAGAATTTTGAAGGAAAAACAATCATCACAGTCCTGTAAAATGGACCTCCAGAGAAGTTATAAACAATAATAACTGGTGACTTACAAGTTTATAAATGAACATTCTGTACACAAAAGTAATATATGAAGCAAGTTATAATTGTGTAAAATAATTTTGTATTGAAATAAAAACAGCATCTAATTTTGAAGGCATATATGTGACTCTTACCAGACTGTCTACATCTATGCTTGAGTTTACGGCCCACTGCAAGGTTGCCATGATATTCATGGCTAATGTGAGAATAATGCCAACTTTTCCTGGACCATTGCCTAGAAGGATAAAGCCATATTTTACAATCACGTATACTTCTCTGTATTTAACTTGATTAATTCATTATTTTTACTAGACACAGGAAACAACTATTTTTTCCAGAAATATCCATGTGTTTTCAGGGATGGCAACATCATTTAGATTTACTATTACTTGCTGTATAATGCAAACATTGAAACATAATGCAAACAAATCTATCAAGGGGTCAAAACAAATCTCACAGATAGCACATAGCTATGGACTGAAATCATTTGATGTTTGACTCATAAGATTCCAGCAAGCTTTCAAGTGTGAGTGGTCATACATGCAAAGACCTGTTTACCTGCTATAAAAGATCGCCATTTAAAGCCAGCTAATCTGCAAATAATAGAAAGTGTGAGATGTTCCAGCTCCAACAATTACACTGCATTAAGGATTTAAGGACTGTCCTCTTCTAAAAAAAAATGCTATCCATAATATATCATTAGATTCAAGGTTTATGGTCAGAGGGATAGTGTCCTTTAATGATGG
Organism: Phrynocephalus forsythii; assembly: GCA_029282475.1. Taxonomy (NCBI): domain Eukaryota; kingdom Metazoa; phylum Chordata; class Lepidosauria; order Squamata; family Agamidae; genus Phrynocephalus; species Phrynocephalus forsythii. Next base: position 41,183,272 of record JAPFRF010000006.1, read on the forward strand.
TAGGAATAGGAGTAAGGTCAAAAAGAACCTATCCAAGTACTCTCAGCATATAGCACTTTAGGAGGCTTTTTAGAAAGTACACTGAATATCCTCAAGTAGGTTGCAATAAGCAGTATATAAAGTATTTCTAAAACCTCTTGCAGCACTGAACAATATCTGTTGGCTATCAATTCTTCAGAAAGACTTAGGCTTTAAATATGGACCTCATTTCAGGTTAGAAGAAGCGCTACATACCTGTAGTACCAATGGAAACAAATGTAACAATGATGAAGAAGATGACAAAAATCATTTCTATTCTCATCTGGAACCAACGTAGTGTTGAGAGATATAGGAACCAGTTTGCTGTGTGCAGATTCAGAGCTTTATGAAACAATGTCTCAAAATATCGTTGCCGGCCAAAAGCTCTTAGTGTCCAAAGCCCCTTCAAGCTTGTAACAAGATGTGTGAAAATTGGACTTCTAGCTGTAAAGTCATACATTTAAAATGAATTTTTAGTTGTTATTTTTAAAAATTCATGTAAAAACAAATATCTTTAATTTTGATTGCATGTGTTCTGGCTTCATTTTGAACCTGTATCAAGTCACAGGGTACTGAGAAGTATAATTCATTGAGCAACAAACTATCTCTTCCTATTGCAATGATTGCAGCTACTTTAATATTTAAATTATTTTAATTATGAGTATTGGCTGCCTTGAGTATTGTTGCTAGTGAAAATTTGGAATGAAATAAGTAACAATATTAAAATTAAATTAAAATACAATAAGTTCAATATGTTGATATTAGCCTGAAAATATTTGCAATGCTGCATCTTGGACAATATGTCACACAAAATGAAACTTAATGTATCGAATTCATGGTGGTAAGATATTTTCTTGACATCTTGTGCAACCAATAAGCTCCAATGTTTACCAGTTTCCATTACTGTATATGGAAATGAATTTCTTGAAAATTCAAGATGATAAGGTGATCCATTTGAAACTTCAGTGTAAAAACTCTGGGTTTGCCTTCCCATTTAAAAAAGGAAATATTTGCCATGAGAAAAGGGACCTGCAAAGCAAATCCTTTTGGTAGTAACACATATACAAATTCAATGATTAAATTACTATGTTTTCAATTGTGTGTTTCATTCTACCTGTTTTCAAGAATATTTGATCTACTACTTTCAGTCCTTACGGAGAGAGAAGGTGACACAGAAACCAACCAACTAATCAATCATGAATTACTTTCAAAGTCTATTGTAACAAATTTGTCTATACAATCTGGATTTAGAAAGGAGGCTAGTAGGCATTTTGAATTTATTGTGGAAGCAGGTAGCCTGGTGTTGGCTTCTACCAAATAAAAAGCAAACTCTTTTCCCTTGTCCTGCAAAGCAAACAACATGCAAATGGTTATGTCTGGGTCAGTATTTGCTCAGAATACATAAACACAATGACCAACATCCATTTGTCTTTTCCATCCTGTATGTGCAACAGCTTTTTGCCTTTTCATACCAGTGGTGCTAGGAGGTATTCAATTCTGCCACAAAGCAAACCAAATTGTTCTCTACGGGACAGTCCCCAACTTGTGTAATTGCAAAACTGGACATCACTGGAGCAATTGCTGAATGATCTGCTCACAGATCACTTACAGTATGTTCTGTGATTGCTAACAGGATTCTGGTGAGTGAAATTTCGCAATGGGAAGTTGATTGAAAAGTGACCAATAAATTTTTAATCAGTTTTCTTTTAATATTTCAAAAGCATATTAATTTTGTTAGACATACCTTCAGATTCCAGTTGTTTCAGCTGCTGAGAAGTGTGCAGGAAGTATGCTCTTAACAAAACAAAAGCTACTATCACAGGCACTGATGCTAGGAAGATGTACGGTTCCACAACTGAGACTACTAATATAGCACCAACCACAATGAATATTAACTGTGGGATGAAAGAAAAATTCTATTGATACAACAATAAACTTCTTTCTAACCCCTCATTTTATTTATCAGAAATCGGCAGTTCCTCACATATTCTTGTCTCCCACAAGTGCTTTCCTTGTTAGTACTGACCAGTATTTGCATCTAGAGTCTTATAAATTAGTAATTTACCAATCAAGATACCACGAAAATACATTAACTGATCTTATAATGCTTTAAAATCAACATCTGTACAGCCAAATAAAAGAAAATGTAAATGTATTCATACAATTCAATTCAAAACATTTCCATTTCCTTCAGAAATATAGATAATATGTATCTGTAGAATGAAAAATTGGTACCTAGTTTTCCAAAAAGTTTATGAGTACATTAATGAGAATAGTTTGTTTCTTCTTTATAGATCTTATTAAATGGAATTTGCAATCTCACATGGAATTTGCAATCTCACATAACTTTTTAAAATCTTCATCGTTCCTTTAATAATTTCCATTATACTAAAATGATATACAATGCACTAATTATTCTAGGTCTAAAATCTAGTTTTCTGGATAGTTCTGAGGTTTATGTATCTGGCTGCAAATGAGGCTGGGAGTTCAATTCCTGACTGGATCTCCTTGCAAATACAGCCAGCCTGTGTGACTTTAAGAAAGCTGCACTGTACAGTTCCTGGAGAAGGGAATGGCAAACCAATTCGGAGTATTCACTACCTGGAAAAAATATTGCCATAAGTCAGAACTGACCTGATGGCACATGATAATTATTATTATAATTCAACTAATCAGAGCACACTCACCAAATCAATTATTTGTTAGTACTTATGTAAATCTCATTAAATCACAATGAGTCAGCAGTGTGATGTGGTGGCCAGGAAAGCCAATGTGATTCTTGGTTGCATCAACAGAACCATGGTGTCTAGATCGGTCTTCTCTGGTCAGACTCCACCTGGAGTACTGTGTCCAGTTCTGTGCACCTCAATTTAAAAAGGATGTTGACAACCTCAAGCGGGTACAGAGGAGGGTGACCAGAATGGTTGAAGGTCTGGAAGAAATGTCTTAGGAGGAATGGCTTAGGGAGCTGGGAATGTTTAGCCTTTCAAAAAGAAGACTGAGGGGGGATATGATAGCTATGTTTAAATATTTGAAAGGATGTCACATTGAAGAGGGAACAGGTTTAGTTTTCCATGGCTTCAGAGACTATGACTCGGGGCAATGGTTTCAAACTACAGGAAAAGATATTCAATTTGAACATTAGGAAGAACTTCATGATGGTTAGAGCTGTTCAGCAGTGGAATATGCTGCCCTAGATGGCCCTTGAGGTCTCTTCCAAATCTATGATTCTATGATTCAGACAGAGATTGTAGTCAATTAAATTAGCACAAAACTGGTTATAATTGTTCAGACATTGTGAGCTAAGATTTTCCTTGTATGAGAATTTAAAAATAAAACTGAATTCTGTAATTATTATGAAACCTGACTGCATTTCTTAAATAATGTAAGGAAAACTCTGCTGAGGCAGAGGGAAGTTCTATCCTGAGAACTATTCTGTAGATTGTTGGATGGCTTTACAAAGCCTCCCCCCACAAACAAAAAATCATGATGACAATAGTTATCTCTTGCTATTGATCCCCACTTTTTCTTTCTTTCTTTCTTTCTTTCTTTCTTTCTTTCTTTCTTTCTTTCTTTCTTTCTTTCTTTCTTTCTTTCTTTCTTTCTTTCTTTCTTTTTTCTTTTTATTTAGTGGCATATTTCTAAAGTTCTCAAGTCCTATACCGTTCTCACAATGCTTTGCTTTGAGAAACCATTTTCTTGTGACTATCACACCTTGTCACAAAAACATATATAGATGTCATTACATATTGGACGAAATCCTGTTGCTTAGTGTAGGAAGTCACAAAAAGGGTAGTCTCACTGAGTCTGTAGCAATTTGATTAGATAATTCCTCCATAAGATCCACTGATTCAATGGGCCTCCTCCAGTTGTGACTCAAAGCAAGAGGACTTCAGCCACAATATGAAAACATATATTCTTTTTTTGTCTGTGATGAATATGCAGCCACTCTGTCTCACTGGATAGATAACACTTTATTCCAGACCAAGTTCTTGGACACATGCTTTCTTCTCTCTCTCATTCTTCCTCCAGATGAAGTAATGGAGTAGGCTGGGGAGCTAACAATACATTAACAAGGACTGGAGGAATATCCAAGCAAAAGACACAGTATTTCTGCAAAAGACACAGTACTAATGAAATTATGCAACTGAACATGTATTACATTATTATCTATTTTTCATTAAATGCGGTTCCTCCATCAGAAAACACTCAACCACATTGTGATAGATAGTACATTTGATTTTTACAAACCTGGATGAAGTCAAATATTGTAAGTGGCAGCAGGTCATCCAATATTGCTATATCCTTTGAGAATCTGTTAAGTATTCCACCTAAATGATGAAGAACATAATAATATAGAGGTAGACTTTACTGAAACTATACAGTAATAGATTATTTTAACATTCTAGTCCGGTGATGGCGAACCTTTTGGAGACCGAGTGCCCAAACTGCAATTCAAAACCCACTTTTTTTTTGCAAAGTGCCAATACAGTAATTTAACCTGTATACAGGTGGCTGTGAAGGGGCGATGTGGGGTGCCCACAGAAAGGGCTCCGAGTGCCACCTTTGGCACCCGTGCCATAGGTTCGCCATCACTGTTCTAGTCTTTCTGAACAATAAGAATACCAGATTTGTTAGAGGTAGTTTGGTATAGTTGGATTACCTCTACAGTGAGAACGCTATGTCAATACAGGCATCATAACATTATTACAAGTAGATTAGCTCAATGAAGACAGAATTATATTTAAGACTAATTTATGGACTAGGTCGTCCATACAATTTGGAACCATGATTTTTCAGGCTCTCTACCTGCCACAAACCTTCACCACTAGTTGTGCTAGTACGGGTACTTCTGGGATCTGCAGTTGAAAAAGGTCTGGGAACCCAAGGATGGAAACCACTGATCTAGAGAATTCCTCTCTTGTCAAGCTGCTCTAGCAGTGTCTCCAAAATTTCTGTATAACCTTATTTGGAGAAAAACTTCCGATGATAATGAGAAGGAGAGCTTTTCTGAGCCGCATGAAAGACTTGACATATCCTTTTTAACAAGTTAAAGAGCAAGTTAATTAACAGCTAATTGCAAAGCTACTGAAAACTGCCGATGCCAATCTAATGCTACCTGCTTTCAGTTTGTTGAAGGAAGACATAGGTGCCTGAAGGACTGCATGCAACATCTTGCGATGGAGAGTTTTAGAAACTGTTATTAAAGTATGCACCAGGGGTAAGCCTCTGAAGATCCCCAAAGCCAGCAGTGTATCTGCTACTCCCACATAAATGTAAAAGATATAATAGCTGCTTGTCTGGGTCACGATAACCGCAACATTATCCGGTTCATTGGAGGTAGCATTTCTTGTTGCTGTTATATTTGCAGGACGTGGCATGGCTAACCTGTAAGAAATGAATACAAACAGTCATTGCACGTCTGAGCTTTCCCCCATCTTTTATAACAATATGTCAAGGTGGAACAGAAATAATGACTGGTTCAAAATAGTTCTTTTTATGGAAAATATGGTTAGAATAAAATCAGAATTTTTAACATGAGAGGGGGAATGTTCATTATGTGTGAAAATATTTTGATTTATTTTCTCTGTGAAGAAAAATGTTTTTTTGTTTTTGTTTTGTAAAAGTTATTAATATTGATCTTTCACTTCATGGGTAAGTTTCCCAATGTCATCTGCCTGTCCCACCCTATCTTTTCAGACCAGACTCCCCTGTGTATAGAGGGACCCTCTTCTCCCTCTCACAAAATATCATAAGTAGGGGACATCCACTCAAATTTAGGGTTGGGAGAGTGAGAACAGACAAAATATTTTTTTAACCCAACGTGTTGTTAGTCTGTGGAATTCCTGTCACAGGATGTGCTGATGGCATCTGGCCTGGATGCCTTCAAAAGGGGATTGGACAGATTCCTGGAGGAAAAGTCCATCACAGGATGGAGATATGTAATCTCCAGGATTAAAACCAGGGTACTTCAATGGGAGTGGTATCAGGAGACAGAGATCTAATCTCGTGTGCTCCCAGACACATCTGGTGGGGCCACTGTGAGATACAGGAAGCTGGACTAGATGGGCCTTTGGCCTGATCCAGCATGGCTCTTCTTATGTTCTTAGGTGTAGCCATCCCAAGAGAGGCCCAATAGTCACTGACTAGAGGTAGGGCCTTCTTGGTGGTGGCCCTAAAATTATGAAATCAACTCCCAGAGGAGCTATGCCAGGCTCCCTCCCTTAAGAGGCAGTGAAAAACACTACTTTTCAGAAAGGTCTTTCACATTGACTCCCACTGAATGCCTCGCATCCAGTCTCGCTTCACTCTGAACACTGGTTTGCACCACTGGTTGTTTAAGGATGTTTTTTACTATGTATTTTGTACTTACATTGTATCTAGTATTTATTGCTCTATGTAGCTTGTTTTAACTGTTTGTGTAGTATTTAAGCACCCCATTAGTTCTGAAGAACAGTGTTTCAGCACTAATGTGCTGGTATATAAGCCAAATTAATAAATTAATAATAAATAACTAGTTATGCATGTAGCTTAAACATTCTAAAATTGAAATTAACTGTGGATTCAGTCTTGTTCTTATAACATTACATTCTCATTATACCCATAGATTGGAATTAAAGGCATCAGACACCTAAGTTACCAGTCATGCACTATACCCTAAAAGTAAAAGGGGAATCTGCACATATTCATTGATATTAGAAAACTATACTGAAGGAATGTTATTCTAAACTGAATGTCACATATAAGAAAGATATTTTGCACTCCTTCAAAAAGAATGTCCTTGACAATGTTGAAAAAATGTATCTGGTTCAAAATATTTGGACAAATATGTGGTTATAACAATGAGAGAGGCTGCTCTTCTAAGGTCTGGGGGTGGCAATTTCACTGAGCAGGCAGGGTGACTTTTTCATAGAAGGACCACCTCTAATTTTCATAGGTCTCCTCCTTCCCCAAAGAACCAAAGCCAACCCACCCAAATGGTTCTGTTTAGCATTTTTATCAACTGAGTCAGCACCACTTAAATCCTGTTCCAAAGTGCTTCCTAATGAGTACTTCAGTGACTATTCTGGGATGTGCCTCTGAGCACAGATGAATAGGATTTTGATGCTGTATTTTGATCTGAATTTAGGAATAAGCCCCACAGCAGAATCAAGCAAATTGGTTTGTAACCCGTTTAAAAAGACATCATGCTTATAGAAATAAATGAGGGTCAAATGAAATATAACATTCATTTATGCTCTTTTTGGTATGTTATGTGATGTTTGGTTCTCAAGAGAGTAGCTATATGCCTGAATCCTTTTGGGGATAGAAGAAAAGCAGAAAAGAAAAATCCTCTCATCAGGAGAAAATAAAATAATAATTGATGTGCCATCAAGTCAATTCTGACTGATGATGACAATTTTCAGGGGTCTCCAGGTAAAGAATACTCAGAAGTAGCTCATCATTCCTTCCTCCTGGGGGTATCTGGGGTTGCACAACTGGCCAAGGGCTACACAGGCTGGCTCTATGCATAGGAGACCCAGTAAGGAACTGAACCCCCAACCTCTGGCTCCACAGCCAGATATCTAAACCAATATGCTGTCCGGCCAGTTCCTATCAAGGGAAATGCAACCTGCAAATGACCATAAATGAATGAATGAATGAATGAATGGATGGATGGATGGATGGATGGATGGATGGATGGATGGATGGATGGATGGATGGATGGATGGATGGATGGATGGATCTTTCTCTTGGTCCTGCCCTCTCCCCAAACACAATCAGGGTATATTGCTATTAAAACCATCCTTAACAGGTTACATTTTAAATGATGCAAAGGAGGAGCATTTTCTGTTAATATAATGCAACTAATACTCACTCATTAATAAACAATACCCCAACCAGGGAAGCAATCACCTGTGAATAGGAAATCCATAGTTAATTTCCATTATATCATTAAGAACATGCCTACCATTAATATGACTATTGTGTTTTTACTTTTCTTCAAATGAAAAAAATAGAATTACAGTATTCTTCTCATTTGCTATCTTATTCTCAGAACAAGCTTGTGTGACAGCTCAGGAAAGAGGAAAAACTACCAAGTAGACAAATTTATCAATAGTTAAAATTGAGGACAAGTACCTCAAAAGTGCAATGGAAAATAATGCAAAAGCAAAAAAGACAATCCCAAACAAGAAGCACTAGCCCCTTCCGGCCTGCAGAGCAATTGAAAACAATTCAAAAACAAAAAAGAAAGTACCAAGAGAAAGGGGAAACTGCAAACTGTTTGTCTGCTGTTCACAGTTTCCTGATAAAAGTGCAATGGAAAAGAATGCAAAAACAAAAAAGACAACACCAAACATTAAACCCCAGCCCCTTCCCACCTGCAGAACAATGGAAAAGAACGCAGCAAAGATGGACAAAAGAAAGCACCAAGACAAACCCCAGATCTTCCGCCTGCAGAACAATGGAAAAGTATGCAAAAGCAAAAAAGACAACACCAAGCAAGAAAGCTTAGCCTGTTCCTGCCAGAAGTGCAATGGAAAGCAATGAAAAAAAAATACAAAAGACAACAAGTAGTTAAATGCAATAACTATGAAAAAGGTAAAATTGACTCTGCTTTCATTTACATGTGCTGTACTGAGTACTTACACGAGGCAGACTACAAGCAAAATATGCTTACCTCAATTACAAAAATAACTACACACATTATTAGCACGGCAATTAACTTTTTGTTGACAGTAATGTATCTGAAGTATGTATTCCATGTTGTAACAGTATTCATAGTCTCAGTATCATCAAAGAAACAGTCCTGGGGAAATAGTATACAAGAATGCAGTTAGAATGATTTCAATAATTATTTCTTCCATATCCAAAACCTGTCGGTATCACTTCTTCCATACAGACTATTATTCAGATATGCCTAAAATGAATAATACCACACCTAATATTCCTCCTGAGATTATTATTTTTATACTTTAAAAGTTTCAAATTGAAAATTAAAGGAAAATATAATACAGGAGTTACAACATGGGTTTTTTAATGTGTGTGAGAGTGTTTGGGGATTTGTGTGTGTGTGTGTGTGTGTGTGTGTGTGTGTGTGTGTGTGTGTGTGTGTGTGTGTGTGTGTGTGTGTGTGTGTGTGTGTGTGTGTGTGTGTCTGGTCTCTGTCTGTGTCTGTGTCTGTGTCTTCTGTCTGTTGTGTGTGTATATCTGGTCTCACATTGTATGACAATAAATTATTATTATTATTATTATTATTATTATTATTATTATTATTATTATTATTATTATTATTATTATTATTATTATTATTATATCTGCATCTTCAGCAAAGAAGACCACCTTACATAGATTCTGGTAAATGAAGCTACCATTTCAGCCACATACCTTTAAATCTTCTTCATTCAGGTCTTCGGTTATTTCTACTATACTGTCCTGTGACAAGCGCCTGGCATAGACGTCTATATCAGAAGACTGATGGACTACTGACATTTTACCTACTGATATACTGCTTTTTTTGTAAAAACTTTGACCTGCGTGAACTGATGTCCGGGTCATCAGGTTAAGCACCGACTGTCTTCTCTGTCCTCTGAATGTGGGGCCTTGATGAAAGACGTTGCTCCGAGGCAAAATTGCTTCCCCTTGTTCAGAATCGGGCACTAAAGACAACCTTCTTTCAACTGAGTCGCCAATATTTTCTTCTATCCCATTGACTTGCGGTGGCGTTTTTTGCATGAGGGAAAACTTCCGGCTCGAATTCAGTGCATTCATGACAGAATTTTTCCTTTTTTCAGGAAAATCTGAAGTTTGCTTGAAAGAGGGCATTTTCATTTCATTTCTTGGAGTCATTCCGTCATTGTCAACAGAGAGTCTCCTCAATGTTTCAGTCAGAATGGAGTTTCTTCTCTCTGGGCTATATTGATCAAAAGCATCGAGTCCCATCAACTCAGAGGTGAAGTTTGGTCGTTGACCCTGAAGCTCAGAGAATGTTCCATAGAAATAGCAGCTCCCTTCATGTAAAATTAGTATCTTGTCTGCTATCTTTAAATGCTCCAGTTTTGAAGTGACAAGGATTCTAGTTTTGTTGACAATAAGCTTGCAAACACAGCTTTAAAAAAGTAAAAAACAAGAAACAAGAAACAAAATTATAAACAGATTGCAAGAAGTGTAATCATGGTTGATTTATTGTTTTACTTAAATAGTTGATTGTTCTTAATTTTTCTCATCCCCAGCCCACCTCACTTTATGAAAGACAAATCAATTTACATTATCTGAGGTTACATAGTTTGAGAACTGGGAGAGAAATGCATATCAAGTTACACACTGCAGGATCTAGTAAGGTACTGTCCTCAGCTATTAGAAATATGGAAATTTGTATTTTTCTCTTTCCTCTAGGTTTTTTTTTTTCATAAATAGGCCACTTTTTTCCTGATGAGGTAACACAAGGCAGCTAACAATATGAAAACAAGGAAAACTAAAAACACAACAAATTATACATTTAAATGATTCAACTATAATGATAATTGAAAATACAATAAGCGATATAAACATTTAAAATATTAAAAGCACTTACTAAGTCTCCCAGGAAGTTGTTATAAAACTGACTGAAGCTTAGCTCCTACTCTAAATGTTAAAACAACCTTTTGTTACAGATTTCTGCTGCCACTACTCACCAGGACCCACCATGACTTTAGACCAAATACGGAGATAGTAGCATTACTTTCTTGGTATGTAAATCATTCACTAGTCTGCCAAGTACTCTAGGTTCTATCTATCTCTGTATTAGGGCAACAGAAAAGAGGAATCTGCTGAATAGATGTTGTATTTATATTTGTCCCAGAAATCCTAAATTCACTTATGAATGGATGGAGATTGAACTGACTGTGACTAAATGGAAAAGTGATGTTCGACTAAAGATGGACGCAGATTTCAACTCAACAAGAGAATTTGGATGGTTGTATTTCAGCTTCATAAACCAAAATGCGATCAAACTCATTTTTTTAACAGAGGTGGAAAAGCATGGTCACAAAACATCATGTAACTCACAAGGCTGTATATTTAGCCCCTCACTTATATCACTAAAATTCAACAGAAAACCTCAAAACACCATTAAATAGGTTCTAAAATAGGCTGTGCACAATCTAATCTGAGTGGAGTGAGACCAGTTTCACATAGTCCCCCCTCCCATCTGAACCAACACAGATCTTGACTGATAATCAGATTCTTCAGCATCTATAATTCCCATCCACTTGAACAAAGGCAGAGAAGTGGTTATTAATATTAAAAGAATTGTTAAACATATGCAAGATAACTTGGCGAAATGGCAGAACACAAAAAAAAGAGAATTCACCATGGCAAATTGCAGGCAGGCAACTTTTCAGGTTTAGAAGCAAGCCACCTCCAAACTTTCCTTGCCATTAATCATATCTGTATTTTTAATATTCTTTTTCCAGCTGTTAAGTGCTGGCAGTTCAGGAATGGACATTCTCTATATAGGAGCGGAGTTGATTAATGGGGGGGAGGGGGGTATTTTGTTCAAATACTAGCAGGAAACTAAGGGAAATGGCAAGTTTAGTCAGAAAACATCAAAATCCATAGGTGATGTGGAATATGCAAATAGTCACAAACACAATAAGCATTTGGAGAATGTTACAGACATTCAGAATTCTGTATTATAGAATGTGTTTGTTCAGCATGGCACTGCTATGCATGAACTATTTCCCATCTATCTGGCATAATATCCATCTATGCTATAAATAAGAAAGTACGTCAAAATGTTCCATACCTTTCAAATATTTCTTTTTCTGTTAACATGTCTAAATAACCAAAAGGGGAATCCAAAAGATATAAGTCAGCATCTTTATACACTGCTCTAAAAAGAGAGAGACAGAAATGAAATTAACCTCCACTGAAAGAGTATCTGAAAATGTCTTTTAACAAGCCTTTTTTTCAAACATTTAAAACTACTTTAAATGATTTATTCAGGAGACTTTTTTTAATATATATTATGTCCTGGGGATCTATGATCACAGTTGTATACACTTGTCAATTCAATTCAAGATACCTTTAATGGTATAAAATAAATCAAGAACAAACATATCAAATTGAGGAATAGGAAAGTAAATGATAAATAAAGAAATGGAGGGGAACAAATTAGTGGCCACTCTTAGTCCTGTAGGTCTCATTGATGGTATATAGCACTCTGGTCAGGTATTCAGCCACCAACTCCATCAGTTTGGAAGGTTTGTCTGCAAGTAAGTGCTGAGTGATACTTTCTGGAGATCCAGAAAGGTTAGAAATGACTTGGTCCAGGATTTGTTGATGGTATTCACTTGTATAATCCACCATATTCACAATAGCAAAAATATTTGTAAAGCCACCTCCCACCATTTCACGGTTCAGGTACTGCGGTCCCACTACATTGGGGGATCACAGTACCTGCACCTCGGGGCCACGCGGGGGGGTGGCGGGGTGGCGATCGGGTTACTCTGTGCTGCCCCTCAGCGCTCCTCCGCAAAGCCTCAGAGCTGCGCGGGGGAGCAGCGGGGGGGCAGCGGGGGGCAATCAGGTCACTCTGTGCCGCCCCCGCACTCCTCCGACAAGCCTTGGGGCTGTGCAGGGGGGGGCGGCGGCAATCTCCATTGAAATGCATTGAGTCAATGGATTTCAATGGAGAAATTTTCCCCATTGGAAAGCATTGAGCCAATGTTTTCCAATGGGGAAAAAATTCTCCATTGAAATGCATTGGCAATGCATTTCAATGGAGACGGCCCTGCCGCCAGCGCATGCCGCCCCAAGACTTCTCGAACAGGCGCGCGATCGCCCCCCCCCCAGGCCCCATCCCACCCGCTACTGCATATCGCGGATGTTCATGCATCGCGGGTGGGGTGGGTCCCTAACCCCTGCGAAGGGTGGGGGGTTACTGTACACTATACTGAATGTCCCAGGTATTTTCCCAAATTATTCCTACTGACCTGGCCATAAAATATTGCATTTTTCTGGTAGCACATTAGCTCATTTTGAACTTGCTTGGCATATTAAGTATCCTGACATTCATATTGCTCTAAAATAAGCTTAAATTGTAAACAAGACATGCATCAGCCTCATATATGTCATCTAGGCAACATACAGAATGATGTTCCAATAACCAAGTGGGATAATAGAAGTACTGAAAGGGTGTCAGGGATCAAGAATGGACTAAATTTGGTTCAACAGTGATAAGACACATGGCTTCTGTCATCTGAGAGGTGTTGCTCATTTCTTCTGGACCAAACTGAACTCCCTGTCCCAAAGGATTTGAACAACACCTTTCCAGACTGTTCCCTTAAGCACAAGCGAGTATCTTTCTCAGACTAAGGCCCCCATGCCTTTCTCAATCATCTTCCAGTGGCCACTTAGAGCAGTAGGTGGAGCCAAATATGCACAATCATTCACACACACACACACACACACACACACACACACACACACACACAGAGAGAGAGAGAGAGAGAGAGAGAGAGAGAGAGAGAGAGAGAGAGAGAGAGACATAAATTTTGCAATTTCCTGTCCATTCTTTCTGTAGAAGAAAATATGAAGTGCAAGATCATTTTTTATGTCCAAACACTAGAATTTTAGACAAAAACTACATTTCCAGGCCATTTAGTTTAAAGCAGTACTTGAAAAGCATTAAGAAGTAATAATACTTTGGACACTAACCATTTTCAATTAATTATTAGGAAAAATATATATAAAGGAAATATCTTTTGTATATGAATAAAAAAGATATTGAATAGAATAAGAAACTACCTATTTCTAACAAAATATACAAATATCAATCCTATTTATTACATCATGCTGTCATTTCAGCTCACCTGGCTAAGGAAATTCTGGCACGCTGACCTCCACTGAGAGTGATTCCACCTTCTCCCAAAACAGTATCATCTTTTTCAGGAAACTTCAAAATGTCCTATTGACAGAAGACATTTTCTATAGTCACTCTTTCTGGGATTGTTCAAATTTGTTATATAATTCACTTTTCTTAAGGAAGGAATAGTCCCTGACAGCTTTTCATGTAAGTCTTTTCTTCTATTGTGATGCAAAATATATATGACAAAATATTTTTAAAATATTTCTATATTTTTTCTAATGTCCATTGAGCCCAATACTGGAACTAAATGAGGGTCAAATGAAATATGACATTAATTAATGAGCCCAAAATCTATTTTAACGCCTCTTTACACTGCATTATTCACTAGTCTTATTAATCTGGACATACATAAAATTAGGCCACCCACCCTCCACTCCTCATTAACATACACAAACCTTTTCCAGTCATATTATAGTCCTTTAAGGACCCACTACTTGTTTCCATTAGAATAACTGCTTTATTGTTTCTGTCTTATGTTTTCCTATTATTCAACAAATTAAAGAGGAAGAGGAAGAAGATTCTTCATTTCTTTTAATTCCTAGTTTACAAAATAGCCTTTGTTGAAGGTCTCAGTAAACACTCTTGGCAATCTAAAATCCAGGGATGTATTCTGCTTTACTGTCTTGAGGATTGCACCTACTTCTGTGCCTTGCCCATTCATTTCCAATTCTTTTCATATAAACATATTTACATTTTATCAGAACAGGGCAAATGCCCTCCCATGCCTCCTAAAGATCCAAGGGGATTTTTTCATTTTAAAAAATGTGGGTAGTGCAGGTCCACATTCGGGCTTATGGGAGAGACATGTAAATCACATTGTGAACTTTGCCCAATCTTGTTCTATTGCACTGTCATCACTATATACTTTCCCTAGGATCCCACATCAATCATCCTTCTTTAAGGATTTCTTTGCTGTTGTTGTTTAGCCTTGGCAACCATGTGGTATGAGCTGTTTCTAAATACTCTATTCAGTGTGAATGTAAAATATAGAGGGTTGAACATCTCTTACAAAAATTCCTCTATGCACTTTAATGAAGTGCCACGGAAGCTTTTCTTAGGGAAGCAACACATTGTGGCATATTTCTGATTCACTCTAAAATATTTTAGGGGTAAAAAAGTATTGCCAGGGAGTTATTTCAATGTGGAACATTAATAAGTAACGTGTTCTGCTGAAAGTACTTCACGCTCTCCTATGGGCTGAACATTTTATTCAAACTCAAATATGTCAAACTCAGAAAGTTATGTAAACTATTTGCTTTCTCATCCATCTCTGTATAATTGCACTTGATAAAGCTACTACCTCTAATTCCTCAAGTGAACCTTGATGATAAGTTTCTGAGGATTAGATTACAGACCAGTCAATGGAGATAGAGGCTATCACAGTGTACCAGTTTCTTCACCTGACCAGGCCAGCACCAAGGGGGTGTGAATGGAAGATATATGAGTTAGGTCCCAGGTCTTAACTTGATGCTATGTAACCTCCTGTCTCTCATATAATTGAGGGCATGCATAATTATCTATATAATTGAAAGCATGCAAGAACAGGACATTACAAGCAATATTTAAGGTGTTACCTTCTGGTCTCTTGCACATTAAACTGTTCACGTGAATGCTCTTTATTTCAAGCGGACAAGGGAAATGAAAAAGGTGGAAATTCCTGGACTATCATAGCTTAGTTTCCAGAATTTCTAAATGTGGACACACATGCACACAAAAATAATTTCACTGTAATTTTTGAGAGCTCCCTCATTAAACGATTTAATACAGATGATAATAGCTAATATAGGAGGGATACTTTACTTCTGTAACATGAGCTGGTTGTACAATATCCCATGCAATCTCCTGTATGTATCAGCATGATGTTGGCTGCACTGCAAACATTGACGGATAAGCACTGCTGACAACTACATTGTCTCCATATCCTTAAATGAAAATGGATGGTAATTTGGGACTATAGAGGTTGTCCAAAGCAACAGAATTAAGCACTTCTTCCAGGAACAATGGGGCATTCAGCTCCCAGGTGCCCACATTCACAGAGCTTAAACTAAACTACCCTTGTTCAATTTAATAAAAACAATTTTCTTTTAATTCAGCACATGTTTTGTACTAACATACAGCACAATACCCTTCAAGCAAGAGGAATCTGCATATAGGTATCTTGAATTAGTTAAATCCTTAATTGTACAGTATTATAAAAACCCATCTTCAAATTTGTTGTATCTTAAGATTGCACTCCTTACATGGTGCTTTAATTGCTTATATCTCATCCTTAAAATGTTTTTAAGTACTGTATAGTCATTTGCCACAAAGAATGAAAACATGGAAGACTGAAGACTAACCTCTTCTAACTGGCAGGCTTTGATGACAGTCTTATATCGCAATTCATCATAGGAAACCCCAAAAACGATGTTTTCTCTAATTGTTCCAGGCATGATCCATGAGACTTGAGGACAAAATGAAATCCTCCCACTGTGCTTGACTTTGCCTTCCAAAGGCTCCAGCTCTCCCATGATTAGCATCAGAAGAGAAGACTGTAATTGAAATTATTAACCTCAGTTAGCATTTATTTCTTTAATGAGGAAGTTGACCCAATGTGTCCAGCAAGGTCTGCTAAGCAATAAGCACTCTCAAATTGCTGATACTAATAAAGGACAAAGTTTAGATTTAAACTGTGGAGGGGCATGGTGGCTCAGCAGACTAAGGCTCCAAAAACTGTTGGCTGCACAGTCGGCAGCTCGGCAGTTCGAATCCCGGGTGTCACGCAGAGGAGTGAGCTCCCACTGATAACCCCAGCTCCTGCCAACCTAGCAGTTCAAAAGCATGTAAATGCAAGTAGATAAACAGGTACCGGCATAAAAAGCGGGAAGGTAAAACAGTGTTTCCTTGCAGCCATGTTGCCATGGACTTGAACAACATTGGCTCATCAGCTTGAATATGGAGATGAGCACCGCCCCTAGAGTCAGACACGACTAGCATGCATGTGCGGGGGAAACCTTTACCTTACCTTAGATTTATAGCAATAATTCTGACAGGACAAAACAGCCCAAAATATGAAGGATCAGGAAATTTGTGACAAGCAGTCTTAGGAGCTCATGCTAGATTCAGTTTGAACATGAAATATAAATGGAATGTTTCATATTTAAAGGAAAATTGCCTGTGTCAAATTCTACTAGCAAAGTACCACAGTGCAAGAAATGAAAATTACTCATAAACCCTGGGACATGGTTAATTGTCCAATCTTCAAATGTGTAAACAATTTACTTCTGATTCTTTTAACATTATTTCTGATTGTTCCAGTTAAGAATTTGGTTTGACTTTACATTTTCTGACCATGATAGAAGTATAGGTAGTACTTTGTTTTTTCTAGTACTAATAAAGACCTTCAAGAAGGCTATTGACTGCAAATTCAGAACCTATCATGACTTCTGTTGTATTAAAAGTTAGCTGGAACTAAATGTATTGCACTTAATGAACATCAGTATTGTAAAGAAATGTGATCATGCTTTAAAAAATAAATGCAAATGCTCTGGCCAGAAATTGACTTCTATTCTTTGAAGACATAGCCAAAGAATTGGCATTCTATGTGACACTTTTTATTAGCTCCAAACTGGGGAAACCTCCAGACAACTTTCTTTTCAAATATTTCCATCCTTTTGCCAGTATCCTATGTGGGGCCTTGGAGAAGCCTGCCTATTCCCATAGTTCAAGTCTGATTGATAAAAAGCAACTACTGTTGAAATTCCACTGTATGAATGACCAATTTGTAGATTAGCTGAAGCTGTACAAAGTATTTGAAGCCATTGCCCGATTTATCTCAAACAGCAGTTTAAACTAAACATTGATAAGAACCAATTTAATGTTGAGCGGAAACACATACCGTAATCTATGGTCAGATTTAGAGGGCCCACAGTTGTGATCATTATCAGAAGCATCAGCCCTCTGTAATTCCCCCCTCCCCCTCAAAACATTTAGTAACTTAACACATGTGAGATAAAGATAAAACATTGCACCTCAACTTTATTAGGTTTCACTTGTTGGGACGGGAGCCTAAAGTAGGGTGTTTTCATGTGTTTTCATGGTTTTGCTAAACATTAACAGAGAAAAAAAGAGAGATACCTAGAGCTAGTGCTGCTGTCAATGGCAAACATGAGAAGAAGATATGTTTGTAATCACTTCCTATATCACAGCATTTGCCAACATTTTGTTGAACAACCAATTTTAGCAATCTGTCCGTACCTTGCCTGCCCCGGTAGATCCAGAGACAGCTAGCAGCTGTCCTTTTTCGAGTTTGAAGTTGATGTCCTTGAGAACAGGAGGAAAATGGAGTGGAAAGTTACTGAAGAAAAGACCATCATTTGTGGTGGGTATTTTGCCACTACCATTTTCAAGCTTTGCTTTTGCAAAAAGCTCTGCCATTCCCTGGAAGAAAATGAATGGAAAAGCCAAATTTAGGAGCAATAAATTTGATAGACGATTACACTTGACTGTAATGTTCCATAATTTTTACATGCCATCTTCTAAGATTACCTTTCTTCCTCTTTATGTATCTGTATAATTATCCGTAACCAATAAACATGTTAGGTTTGTTTTTGGAATGCTCCTGCTTTGACTGGAACCTGTTTATTAACCTGTGCATTATAGTTCCAATTTAATGTTTGTTATGTATTCACTGAGCAATAGCTTTGTGCCCCCTTTTGCATACACAAGTACTAAGTGCCAGCCTGGGGAACTGGAAGAGCATCTTAGTTTAAGAGAAAAACTTGGTTAACCTTGGCCATAGTTTGTGCTAACTCGTAAATGCTTTGCGTGGTTATCCACAGTGTCCTGTGAGCTGACAGGCAAACTTCCACCAAACAATTAACAGCCAAAATACACATAATTAAAAATTAAAACCTTCACCTTTGGCTTCTCTCTGTGTTATGTTTGTTGGACCTGTTTCTACCTGAGCATTCGTGCTTTTAAAAGGTGAAGCAAATTGCTGGGTTATGCTTTTCCTAGCATGGGTAGAGATTCAGCTTGAGGAGGAGTGGTTAAGTTACCAACGGTAATGGAAAAAACCACTGAAATGATAATTTAAGATTTCAACAACACGGACTGAAATTATTGTTGGGGTTTTGTTTGCAAACTAGCATGTTATCTGTAGGTAGTATAATTGGGAAGGACTTTTCTAGGCTAAGGTGAGTTTTTAACTATTCAGCACTAACTAATCATTCCTTCCAGCATTTGATTTCAAAGAGAGCCCCAACTCTCTGCTGAGTCTTCCTTTCTCCCGCTTTCATCCATTGGAAGCAGATGTTTGTTTTCTGTTGATCAGTTCAATTGGTTGCGAAGTATGTGTGCAAAAAGAAAGCAACATACTCAAGTATATAATTTCAAGAAACTCTAACTAAAGAAATGCTATTCTTTCTCCTCCAAATGTCTCAGAGAGCTTTACTGAGCTGATGAGAAAGGGGTAGATTCTGACAAACGTGTAGCTGTGAGTCTGTACTTTTACTGCCTAATGAAAGCAAATATTACCAGAAATTCAAAACTCTCCAACAATTACCTCATCCCAGAAGGCTGTGACTTTGTCTAATTCAAGCCCTGTAGTTGTTAAATTATATTCCAAAGTTTTGTGTTCTTCTTTTTGCAGAAAATCCTAAAAATGTAATTATGATAGATGTAAAAGCACAAGGATGGAAAAGAACAAAAAAATATATGATACAGCATGCCCAATTCTGGAGGAATTTCATGGTTGAGTGAATTCCATGGAATTTCATTCTTCAGAGTAGCCAGTGAATAATGAAACTCTGTCTCCTAGGACAGAAATATCTCCTCATCCTTGGGGAAAAGAATCTGATATAGTCTGTACTAGAGATGGGCACGAATAAAAAAAATGCCATTTCGTTTGTCGTTTGTCGTTTGGAGGGTCCGTTTCGATTCGTTTCCTTTTTTGCGAATTTTTGCAACAATTCATTTTCATTTTCGTTCGTTACCATTTTGTTACCATTTATTTCAATTTTTTGTGATTTTTTTAGGATTTTAAGCAATTCACTCATATTGCAGTAACGGAAACAAAACGCACAACAAAATTTCCGGTGTTTCTGTTCGTTTCGTTTCATTTTAGAGACAAAATTTGTTTGTCATTTCGTTACATAACAAAATGAAAAAACGAAAATGGAAACGAAGAATTGTTCATTTCGTGCCCATCTCTAGTCTGTACCCTCATCTATTTTACCATCACAGGAACCAGAGGAATGCAGCCATGTCAAATAATATTTGAGCTCCTCATTCCAAAACCACATTATATATAAAGAAATGGACACATCCAAGTGTTACACATAAGTTAGGGATCAGCAATTTTCTGCAGACACCACCTACCCCAAACTTAATCAAGATGGCACATTTTCCAATTTAAATATGCATAACTGTAGCTCATTTATTCATATTTTGTTGAATAGGATTGGTCACACAAATGAACCAAGGACAGCTTCTTATCTAAGCACCATGTTTCATATTCAAGCTCTTCAGAACACAACAGGTACATAAGAAAATCTTATTTAATCTCACAGTCCAGCTAATGAATGTTTGAACCACTGCAGCTGAAGCAACAGCAAATAGCCTCACACAACAGACATTTTACTCTTAAGATCAGAAGAGAAATACATCAAAACCTGTTCTACAAATAGCACTTAATGAAGGGCAATAAAAAACTTGTATATGGTTTCAGTGATAAATGAAGCAAGATAATATACTGCAGAAGTAGTTTACTATATATTCTTCTGAGAAAGTGATTTATGCACTATACCTGTATTTTGTTTATTGCTCCAAGAGAGTCGTACCAGGTCTGCACAGACCAAGGAAATTGCCTGGTGACTGTCATTCGAAGAACAATGCTGAATGAGATGGTGGTAAATATTTTTCTGAGGATAATTCCCTTAATCAGGGCATATGGAAGCACAGTCAAGAACACCACAAAAAATCCAGAGAAGAAAAAGACTGAACTATTGAAATATCTCACATAAGCTGCTTTTCTGGTCAACTTCAGTTCAGTTCTGTCAAAAATAAAAAGTAAACGTGGGAGTTGTCAGTTTTTTATCTATTTGTAAAATAACATTAGCTCAGGATGTAGATCGGGATGACATGAATCTGTAGTCAGAGGGTTTCTCTGCACCATGGCAATTTTATCTTCATAACAACCCTTTGAAGTAGGATAGGATTCTGGTTGGCCCATAATCATCCAGCAAACTTTTGGACTGAATACGAATTAGAAACTAAAATCAAATCCAAAACACTAATCCCTACATTTATTTCGAAACACTCTTTCAGCAGGAAGCACGGGTTACTCTTATATCTGAGCTGTGCATTTGAAAATTGTATGAACATATAAAACTGGAAGAGGAAACATGCTGGATCTGAACTAAGCCCAGTCTCATCCATTATTATGTTCCCACTGCGGCTAACCAGTAGCCTATGAGAAACTTGCCAGAAGGACATCAGACAAACACGCCCTTTTATCTCATGCTCCCCAGAATGCAGAAGCACATTGCTCCCCAATATACAAAGGACATTGCTTCTGGAAATAACCAGTCATCTTGACCAGTAAATATTGACAGCCTTGATCTCCATGAATGTACCCAATCCCGGTTCTAATGGCAGTCATCTATACAGGCGGCCAACACTAAATATAGTGGCAGTAAATTCCACTCTTTTAAGTATTCTAAGAAAAGTAAGAGATCCCTCAAAGCTAAGATATTCAGCAACTACATCCACATATAAACAAAAAAAATTGCTGTTTTTACTGTTGATGCTTTCCTGTCAAACTATTAAGGATCCCAGAAAATGCCATAGGCTAAGTATTGGTGAATATGGCCAGACATAAATATGGATCTATCTGACTGAGAGCCATGACCTTAAACTCTGCACCAAATGATTAAGTGAAAAGCAGGCCTATTTCCCTGTCCCTCTGTTTCTTGTCCTTGTAAGAGACGGCGCTTTATCTCTCTTGTGGTCCTGAAGAGCTCCTAGACCTACAGACGTCAGGCTAACTATTATCTAAATAAATCAAGTTAAGCATTTGTATTAGTTGTCTCCTTGTGTTGCTCTATAAAGAAGTTGCCAGAGATGTACAAATATTAGTTCATACTGAATATAAAGAAGTGAGGGGAAGGGAAGAAAACAAAAGATATTAAGGTCATAATCTTATACACATTTACTTAACAGTTAAGTGACACTAAACCAACACAACTTTTTTTTCTCAGTGACATGCTGTACTCTAAGGGCTATTTTTTTAAAAAAAAATCCTACAGCACATATAAATGAGGAAAGGTGAAGAAAAAAAGCATGTTTGCAAAATTCATCACAATTCAGATATTATCTTCCACGCTTTTTGCAACTGCAGGACTCCATACTGAAAGAAGCTGTAATAAAGTGAAAGCTGTGGATTTAGCTTTGAAGCAACCTTCAACACACTCTGACACTGTAGCAATAGGAAGTTAATCATTTAAGGACTATATATCATCACCAGGTTGTATTTGGAAGGAAACCTGTGTTCCCAGAGTGCTCTGTGCCCTTTAAACCACTTAAGGCAAGTTTGAATGAAAAGGTCCAGTAGTGAGGCAGAATGTAAAACATTACAGAAAGACTTGGGTTAGGAATGATGGCATCAGTAAGACAGCAAATCAGATTCAGTGTTTACAGCTGCCAACATAATGTGCATGGGGATGATTGTGGGGGGGGACTTTTCAATTCCAATGTATACGTCCACAAGAGAAGCCTTAATTCTACTGCAATACAGTGATACCTCAACTTATGAATGCAATCCGTTCCAAATGCATGCTCTTAAGTCCAACTACTCTTAAGTCGGGGTACCAATCTAAAAAATTGAAAAAATAAGTTTAAAATTTTTTAAAAATGGAAAATAAATTAAGTCGAGCAGACCATATCCAAAATTTGTAAGGCAGCAGTTAAAACGGCAACAGTTTTCTGCTCTTAAGTCAAATTGCTCTTAAGTCGGGGTACCGCTGTACTGACAATTGCTTTGTCAATACACTATGGAGACAAGCAAATTGCAGACTGGTGTTGCTGAAAACAAAATGAAAGACACCTCTGGTGCTACAAGCAGCGTTGTAAATCAAGCAATAATTAAGGAAAGCCTATTATTCATCAGGGATCATTAAAATTAATTAATTTTTTTCTTTTTTTTTTTTTCTTTGCTGCCTGTGTCGTCTCTTGAGGAGGGTCCCTCCTCGTTATTTTTTGGTTTCTCCCCTGTTGTTTTTATTGGTGCCATATTTTACTGTAAACTGCCCAGAGTTCCATCCGGAAGATGGGTGGTATACAAATATAACAAATAAATAATAATAATAAATATATCAACTATATAATTCACTGGGTAGTCAAACTGTTATGAAGTTCATAAGGTTGGATTTCAAACACTTGTCCATAATCACTGAAATGACTAATAAAAATGACCAAAATCAAATATGATACTTGTAGTTACATTGGGATTTTTATCCTCTAATATCTGAAACCCTCTCTGATACCAAAACCCTGCTCCAGTGGGTTTCCAAATGCTCTGGAGCATGGTTTTAGGAGCAGGAGAGAGAGAGAGAGAGTTTACATAAATGGTCAACAGGAGCACAATGTTATCATTCAGTGTTCAACAATCAGTAATAATACCTATGCTTTGACCTGGGATCACCATCTTAAACACAAACTACTGAGAGACAGACTAGTCTGGTAGGAGTTGGTGACTTTAGGAAAAGGTAAAGTCTTTCACATTCAGATAATACTCTTACACTTTCACATACTGCAGAACTGCCTAACAGGTAGACCGCGGGCTACTGGTAGCCCGCAAAGGGTTCAAAAGTAGCCTGCCAGGCATCATTAAAAATGTGAGGGGATAAGTTCTCCACCCCTCCCTCCCCCATCCCAAGGACCACCACTGCCTCAGCAAAGTTCTGGGTCTGCCAGCCCACTGTCTCAGCTGAGCGGAGCAGTTCAAGGTCCATGGCGCATTGAAATTTGTTCCCTCCAAAACAGATTAATTGGTTTTCAATCCATTCCCATGGGAAACTGCTGCTCTACTTACAAAAGTTTTTACTTATGAGCATGTGCTCAGAATGGATAAAATCCGTAAGCAGATGTTTTAGTATAGTAGCCCTCAGGCACTTTGGGCCAGATAAAGTAGACCTTGGCCTGTTCAAAGCTGAACAGCCCTGACATACTGTAATAGCAAATGAAGTTAACACATTGAAAAAAATAAAAAAATCTAATTTGAAATGTGCCCTTACAAAAAAGTTTCATAAAGATCAGTAAGTGGCTTATTGCTTCCATCCCCCTTATACTATCTGAAATTTCTTGTTAATGGATTCATGGATATGATGCTTTGTCCTACTCATTTCTTGTTATACTTTTATCCTTGAAATCTTAAAATTACACTTTCAAGAAATGCAAAATAGAAGCTCAGCATTCCTTCAACTTAAAACATAACTGGGTTGAATTCTTATATAAAAGTTGCAATATTCATTATTGCACCTTTTCTTATTTATTTAACATTTGTATACACTATGCCAATAGGCAAACTGTAAAAAAAGAAAGAAAAACAAAATGAAAGGCATATCTATTATTACAATTGGTTTTGTGTACCAAACAAGAAAATGTTTCTTAAGAAAACTACATACAACATTCAATGGAAAGAACTGTAGTGCACTCTTAGCTGAGTATAT
This sequence comes from Phrynocephalus forsythii, assembly GCA_029282475.1. Lineage (NCBI taxonomy): Eukaryota > Metazoa > Chordata > Lepidosauria > Squamata > Agamidae > Phrynocephalus > Phrynocephalus forsythii. Next base: position 41,207,890 of record JAPFRF010000006.1, read on the forward strand.
ATATAAGGTCTAGGTAAAGGAGCTATAAAACCTCCCATTTACTTGTTTGCTTAGTGCCTGCTATCTGAACATTTGATATGTTTAGGCATCATGTCTGTGAAGATTGTCAGTCATCCAGGTGAGTTTATCTGGAAGTTGAGTCATGGCAACTGAACTTTTCTTGAGAGACTGAAACATTTCACTGCTCCTCCAAAGGAACAGTCTAAGGAACACTAGTTGTGAGTCCTCCATTTTATAGTTCACTTTGACCTCATGTCACCCTGGTCTGAAATAGGCTCATAAGATGAATAATGGTCTGAATAGGCTTGTTAGGTAGACAACAGTCTCAATAGGCCTTTAGGTGAACAATGGCCTAAAGTGCTGAAGCCCATAAAGTATGGATCATTAGGTATGGCCTTCGTGGTGGAGGCATGAAGTATTTTTGATTTGTCTGGGTACTGTTGAAATCACTGCCTGATAAGTGGCTCTCAAAGGAGCCTGTGGGGATGTGCGGAGGCTGTAAGTAGACCACAGGCTATTCAAAGTTGGACAGTCCTGGCATATACTATATTGCTCCTTTTGTGTTTTGTGGAAGCCATTCATGTGAGCATTGAAAACCCCTCTCTCAACAGAGGTGGGGGGCTCAGGCACAGTCTATCTGCCACTTATCAGAAACATAACAACATTTACCACACATGTTTCCTTCTAGATTTAAATGCTTTCATCACATAGATATCCCAAAACATTGTATTTCTTCTATGAAATTGACATAGTATTCATTAAAGTGGAAATCAAATCCACCTTGGGAGTCTTTCACTTAATGTTCCAGTACAATACCACCTAGATTTTCATTTCATGATTGATCCCAGTTAAAAATACGAAAATCAACCATTCACTTGAGAGCTGTGTATATAGGATCATGCTGGGATAGGCTGTTCTTGCATAGGCTATGGATATCAGAGCAACTGGACATCATAGTCTAGCTGGCATTTTTAAAGTGTCCATTTTTATTTATTTATTTATTTATTTATTTATTTATTTATTTATTTATTTATTTATTTATTTTATATACAGCTCCATCTAGCTACATGGCTACTCTGGGCGGTTTACAAACTGAACAGAAATCAAAACCATAAACAGTAAAATACAATAAAATAGATAAGCACAAATATATCAATAAAAACACAAGTGGTAAACAATATATAACAAAAAAAATAGAACAGGAGCAAGATAAGCTACAGATAAAAACAAAATAACTATATAATAGCAATCATTATTAGAACAGATTAATATCCAGGGAAAGCCTTTTTAAATAGCCACGTCTTTAGATGCTTCTTAAAGGCTGGGAGGGAAGGTGCCAGACAGATCTCAGGAGGAAGTTGGTTCCAGAGCTGAGGGGCAACCACTGAGAAAGCCCGATTTCTCATCAAAGATTTATGGACCTCCTTCAGAAACGGCACCCTCAAATGTCCTGCCTGAGATGATTGGGTGTTATGGGCAGCATTATTGGAAAAAATCATTATTTGTTTTATTCCAAACTTCAATTTTTGATCCTGCTCATAAGAAATAAGAAGTGTCCTTATACATCTACAGGCATAAGGAATGTCCACAGAATTTTAGATGCATAGTATATATAGACATACTTACTTCCGCAGGCTTTCAATCATATTTTCCATGGCATTTTCCCAGCAATATGCCTTGACAGACTGTATATTTTCAATCATTTCTGAAGTGATTACAAGTCTTTCATTTATCTTTCCCCCTCTCTGATCTCTGCAAAACAGGTAATCTTACATGTCTTTCACATTCATTACCAATCCCTTTGGAAGATATATGTATAGGATATACTATAAAGGAGAACAATTCAGCCATAAAATATTTCATCAGGGATAATTAAAACATTCATTTCAAACTGGTGATGTCCTAATCTAAAAAACACTTATGCTGGCTTTACAACATGTGAGATAAACTTTAGGCTCCAGAATCCAGAGTTTATGAAATTGCATAGATACAGAAATGCCTTTGACCAAAACTCATAAGGTTATAATACAGTCATGATGCACTTTCCATTCACTTATATTTCAGTAGAAGAGATCCACTGTGAATCTATTGATGTTGACTCAGAATATCCATTTGAGTTAACAAGGCTTGATGCAATGTAAGTGTATACAGGGACTGCAGCCCTGCAACACTGCATCAGAAACTGCCTTCACTCCTGCATTATTCCAACTTTATGGAACCTTAGTTCCAATACTATCAAGCTGTACTTTAACTTACCAGTAGGCTGCTTTATATAATTTGGAACAATTTTATTAATTTTCATATGGTTTTGGAGCAAGGTGAATTTCCCATAGATTTATCAGTAAAAAAGAAGATTTAACTTCAATAAATTAAAGCTCTTAAAGAATTAAATGTTCATGTATTAGTAGTAATACTAAGTTATGTTTCTAAGTCATCGCCTTCCGCTCTGCCTGACAGTCCCAGGAGATTGGAATCGGGGTGACACACTTTAGGCATATCTGAGACCAACAAGCAGTTGCCTCTCTCTAAACAACTGCCTTTTGTAATGGCATCATTACATCTGATAATGTGCAAGTTCGATGGGTTTCTCTGTGTGTGTGTGTGTGTGTGTGTGTGTGTGTGTGTGTGTGTTGTGTGTGTGTGTGTGTTGTTTCAAAAACAGACCAGTACGTCCCTGTTAGACTTACACTCTTAGACTTAGATCCTGTTAGACTCTTCCCTGTTAGAGAAGTTCCCAAACTAAAGCAACTGGCATCATAATCTACCAAGAACCAAGACAAGAATCAGTCTCTACATGTTCAATTTAAAAATAAAAATAAAAAGTTTTGCGAGCTGTTAAAAAATTAAAACAGAACCCAAGTATTAGTCTCTCTGGAAAGAGGAGAAGGGAATATATATTGATGTGGACATTTAGTTTGGATTTTCAAAACCACCCTGCTACTGTAGGCATCACAAGTGCCTACAGTACATAATAAATAATTCCTATTAATAACAGGTTCTTAATAGTACCTGTTTAGAATCTTTAATTCACAAGGTTTGTAAAACCATTAAGGCCTCAAATTAAGTTTAAAAGAAAAGAAAAGTCTTTCACCTGTATTTCATCATCATTCGTCCTAAGAAGGACTGGAAAAGAACGACGAGAATTAGGAAGCCAAGTCCACCAAATACTGTGGCATCCAACATCTCACAGATAAGTCCCAGCAACAGTATTACTTGCAATGGTGCAATCCACACAAAATGAGCCAAAGCTAGACCCTGGGGCGTGGGGGAGAGAAACACAGGAAACTTACTCAGAGACTATGCACAGAATTCAACATGAAAGCTTTCTAGACTTTTCAGACTACTTCCAAGGGGCCCCCATTCCTTCAGAAACTGTATCCACAGTAGCCACCCTCCTCCTAACCATCACTGTGGCGACAGTCTCAGAAAGAGAACAAGGGCCTGAGCCAATTTCACTTTTTTCAAGACATCGCCATGCTCTCTATTTGCCCGAAAATATTAATGTTTAAAAGGTCTTTTTAAAAACTGAAAAAGTCCTTTTGGTAGTATCCAGTTTAATAAATATATATCAATATATTTGGAAGCTGAGGGTGCTACGTGGGCTGGGGAGGTAAGCATAGGTAAAATGCCTCCCACGCCACATGCAATTAAAAAAATGATCATTGACGTTTGGTTCACTAGAAGCTGCATGCAGCACGTTGATCTCTCTTTGCCCACCTTTAGTATACATGTCCCCTACATCACTATTCTCTATGCACTCTAACCTAACCAGATCAGTTAGATTCTGAGATAGCTTGTGTCCTAAAGAGACTACTGAATAATCCTACTTAGAATTACGGCCTCCATTACAAGAGTCTAGCATTCCATACACTGCTATCAACCCTGTGTGGGTCTTCCCAAGAAGAACGAAAAATGTTCCTTCCCCATCCATTCGTGCTCTCTGTTTGGGGACTAAAGCAGAGAATGGGCAAATGTACTGCTGGGGAATGGCTGGCTACTGGAAGCCAGTTGCCCTAGCCTAGTTCATCCGCATACATCCCTTCCTTTTGGCAGTACAGTACTCAATGCTGATTGGCAGGTTTACTCTCAAAACAATCCTGCAAGGTAGGTCTCCTATCTCCTTGATGTCCAGGGCCGCACATCAAGGACATACAAAGAATCCTTTTGCTTCAGCAAAGGCCCAGCAAAGATTATATTACCTGAGACTTCTCAGGAAACAACAACTGAATGAAAAACTGCTAGTGACCTTCTACCACTGCACTATAGAGAGTATTCTAACCTACTGCACCTGTGTATGGTTTTTCCAACTGCACAGTGGTGGATAGGAAAGTGCTCCAGGGGGTTACCACTACCACTATTGCCCTGAAGATTATCGGTTGCCCTCTCCCCTCTTTAGAAGAAATCTACAGCTCCCGCTGCCTTAAGAAACCTCAAAACATTCTTAAAGATCCATCATATCCGGGACATTCTTTCTTTCAGTTATTACCATCTGGTAGATGGTATAGAATAATAAAAACAAGGACAAATAGATTGAAAAATAGCTTTTATCCCAGAGCTGTAACCATTTGGCATTGTTCTATACCAGGCCTGCCCAACTGATAGACCGTGGGCTAGCAGTATCCCGTGAAGGGTTCAAAAGTAGCCCTCCAGCCATCAATAAAAAAAAAAAGTGATGGGACAAGTTTTCCACCCCTCCCTCCCCCATCCCAAGAACCACCACTGCCCTAACAAAGTTCTGGGTCTGCCAGCCCACTGTCTCAGGTGAGTGGGGCAGTTCAAGGCCATGGCAGAGTTCCCTGTTCCCCCCACTGGCCAGATGATCGGTGTGTCACTGTCTTGTGACCAGCTGAGTCGCTGGTCCAGAGTGGAGGGAGGAGCGGGGAAGAGAGGGGTGAGGGGTGAGGTTGCAGGTGTGTCCATCTCCTTTATGCAATGACATCTCCCTTCTTCTTCCCCCCTGGAGAATTCCCTCCATAACAGATTAATTGCTTTTCAATGCATTCCTATGGGAAACTGCTGTTCTACTTACAATTTTTTTACTTATGACCATGTGCTCGGAAGGAATGGATAAAATTAATAAGCAGAGGTTTTAGTGTAGTAGCCCTCAGGCACTTTAGGCCAGAAAAAGTAGACCTCGGCCTGTTCAAAGTTGGACAGCCCTGTTCTATACAGTGCAATATACTGTATATGTGACAATAGGAGACTAATGGTGAATACAGTAGAATGTAGAATGAAAATGGCGAATACAGTAGAATGTGAAGAATGTGAATGTGAGGGATGTGTTTTGTGCATTTTATGAGTTTTATGATGTGCATTGGGATGGCATTTAATTTCGTTGCATAAAAGTACAATGACAATAAAGTTTGTCTTGTCTTATCTTAGTGTCTAAAGACTCTTCTAACTAGCCAAGAAAAAGCTTCCAAATGTAAGCTGGATAGATATAAAAATATACCAGGCTGGGAAGAGCCTGCTGGCAATCTAGACAGGACCACAGATTGTTGTTATTGCCACTTTCATGCATCCCCAGAAACAGATAGCTATGTCTCTCAGAAATGGTTTGGTCATTTCTAGTTGAACACAAAACTTGCAATAGAAGCATGTATAGGGGTTGCTCTAGCAGTAAATCAACAGCAGGCTACCAGACACACCCTTAGTCAAGTTAGAGAGGCATGGAATGTTCAGAACAAACTGCATCAAATCAGATAAATGTTGGGAACAAGCTCTTACATTCTTACATACACCATTTTAGCATTTCTTAATAGTTTTATAGACCACTTCAAACAGCAAGGCTGGTAGAATATACAATATTCTTATATCTTCTCATACTGTATAATTTCATGTTGTTTTTGCTTTTTTGTAATGAGCAGCCAAAAAAATTCAGGAGAATGACACATTTCTACCAGTTAATTTTGGTTCTTGTGATGCTAGACTCTTTTAGATGGGTTGGAAACTAAGTACTCAGTGTTCAAATGAAATGCGATAAACATGATTATCAATACCAACATACTTCATCAAATTTGTTCAGGTTGTTTGAAAGAAGACTAATGAGTTGCCCAGTACTTATTTTATCTAGGACTCTGCTTGACAGTTTTAAAGTCTGTAAAACAAAAAGGAAAAAAAATTAGAACCGCCCATCAAAGGAAAAAACAGCAACTAAAGTGTAAATGTTCAAAAACAAGTTACTATCAGTTAGATCCTGGTAAAACACACATTGTTCTAGACCTTTACTTCCTACACAGGAAAACATTAATACTGCAGTCCTATGCACACATAGCTGACAGTAATCCTAATGAAATCAGTAGGGGTTGCTATTGAGCAGAGAACTATTGAATATAGTGGTCCCCCGCCCATTCGTCGTTCATATATTGCAGAACCACTATATCGCAGGACCGCAGTATATGAAAAAAGCCCCCCTGGGGTAAGGGGGTAAGGCCTGTTATTAGGTCTCCCATACTTACCCCAGGACTGGTACTGCTCCAAACGGGCCTGCAAGGGCCTTCTCGTGCCTTCTGGAGGCCCAAAAATGGCTTCCCTGTGAACCGGAAGTCACTTCTGGTTTGCAGAAAATCATTTCTGAGGCCTCCGAGGGCCTTTCTAGGGAGTCACTTCCGGTTTGCAGGGAGGCCCTTTTGGAGCCTCCAGAAGGCCCAGGAAGGCCCTCGCAGGCCCATTCAGGGCAGCGCCAGGGTGAGGGGTAAATACAAGGGTCCCCAGCTATGTCCCCCAGGCCCGACGTGACCTGCATCCACATATCGCAGATTTTCATTTATCACGGGTTGGGTCAGGTCCCTAACCACAGGGGTCACTGTAGTACTCTTAGTGTAATCCCATGCCTATTTGCTCATGAGTAAGCTTCACAGTATTTAGTGTGGGCCATGCTCTAAAAAATGTTGTAGACCCATAATCTAAAGCTGTCATGTGTTATACTCAGACATATCCAAATCACCTGTTGCTGACCTTCAATGTAATCTAAAATTGATTCATATACCGATATATATACTGCATGATGTCACATTATTCACATATACTACTCTGATTCAGATGTTCATCTGAGAGATTAACTTTAAAGATGCCATTAGATTTATTTGCTTCTAAAACTATGACACCATCTTTTTCAACTGTTCCTTTACTTTTATAAAAGTACATTTTAAATCCCTTTTCTGCAAGAACAGAAGCACTGAGAAGACATTTCAGTTCTGGTACATATAGAACATAATTCACACTGTTTTTTGTAGGAAATATTTCCTACTATACATGTTAAAGACCAAGATCCTTTGCCTTGGATCTTTGTTGTTTTCCCAGTTGCTACTTCAATTTTTCCATTAGCATTTGGTTGAGAGATTTTGAAGAATTTCCTCTGGTTTGTGATGTGATGGCTTGCCCTACTATCCAGAATCCATACATCTGCATGATCATTTAGATCTAGGGAGCAAAGTACAAGTGTGTGGCTTGGAGTGGCTTTGCTTCTATGGCTTTTAAGCTTGGTCTTCTGACTGGAAGATGTAGCCTGCTTTTGAGCGTATTATCAACTCAGATATGGGTAAATTATGCTTGGTGCTAAACTCACTACATTCTACTTATTCTAAGCAATAATATTACTTTACAAAAGAACTGATCACAGATAAACACAAAAATGTTCTGAAATTAAAACAGGGGTGAATGGAATCATAAAACTATATTCCACCAATAAGGAATGGTTTTCAAGTGAAATGATCGTATCTAGTATGAGCTCAATGTATTGTTACTATAATTTTAAAAATATGTGGAACTATTTCCACTCAATTTACAAAGCTCTCTTGTGTCTGTGGAAATCAGTGGCAGGGGAAAAAATTTTGCAGATTAAAGACTAATTCTTTCTGTAGCTCCCATGACTTCTGCACAGTGAAATTTATTACACTAAGCTTCAAGGTGCAGTGGTTAAACTAAAGTACTGCAATCAAGACTCTGTTCATGACACTTCAGGCAGACATTTTAAGGTTGACTCAGCCTTCCATCTTTCCAACGTCAGCAAACTGAGTACCCAGCTTGCTGGGAGGGAATGTGTAGCCTGCATAATTAAACTGTAATCCATCCAGATAATACTTTAGGCTTTGTGGGGCAGTATATAGTATAGCCAGCATACTTGGCTTTCCCCCTTTAGCCACGAGTTGAACTAGCCATGGGATAGACGTAGTAAGTCTTTATTTACCACCTTGCCGATAACTTACAAAACAAGATTTTCTCTGTCAACAAATCAGTGATTTGTTTTTAAAAAAAGTGCAATAAAAGTAGCAAAACAACAGAATAATATCCAATCAATAAATGACAGCAGTAGCATCTAAATAATCAAAAAAGCATATTTAAACATCTCATAAGAATATCATTCCATAGACCAATTTGTTGTCTCAAAGCAGGGTGACATTCTGTTATGATCAAAGCATTAGATGGGGCTTAACTTCACTGAAAGGTAACTTAAATAAATATGAAATGCTTACCTTTTTATATATTAAGCTAAACAAGGCTATCCTTATTTGCATTCCAATGTGATGAAGGCCAAATATAGCTGGATGGAGAAGCAACATCCGTACAATGAAAAGAAGGCAGAGTCCTATGCCTAGATAGTAGGCTATTGATCGTTCAGCTGAATTGGAAGGATCATAGGAAGCTATTATTCTTCCCAATAAAAGCGGCTGCACAGCTTTGGTAACTTCCTGTGGAAAGACAAAATCAATAAAATATTTAACATTAACAGATTTTATATCTACTGCCAACTTTATAGTAACTTTTAAAAACATATAATGAAATTTCACTCATTGCATAGAAACAACATACAGTGGAACCTTGACTTACATCCTGCTTGACTTGCATCATATTTGACTTGCAGCAAGAAGGGGCCTGTTTGACTTGAGTCGCAGGCTTTGACTTACATCTCGGAGCCCTGGCGCAAGGCACCGGAATTGGGCGGCAGCCACAACCCAGCATCGCGGCTGCCGCCTACAAACTGCTCCTGCCTTCTTCCCCTCCTCCGGCAGCAGCGGCTTCGGCGAGGCCAGCTCAGAGCACCTGGAGCTGGTCCTCGGCCTCACCGAAGCCGCCACTGTTGCCGGAGGAGAAGAAGGGCTGGGAGCTCGGGGCTGGCCTCGCTGGTTAGACAGTCGGCTCAGTCCTGTAAAAAATCTGGCTGCAGAAGTCTGGTCCACAATGGAAGCATTTTAGTTGGGGAGCTGTAAAGTTGTGGGACACTAATGGTAAGCATAGAGTTGTTCAGAACTTGGAACGTCAGGTTAAAAATCAGTAAAACTTAAATGTTAGACATTGTTGCTATGAACATTAAAAAGTGGAGGCATATAACTTGTGGACTATAATTCCACTGCCTCCTCCTCTCTTTGAAGAGGCATTTCATTTACATCCCCAGAAGGAATCTCCTATCCCAGTCAAATTTGTGTTAAATTGCTGTTTTTGGGGGTCTTTTTCATCATCTGGAACGGATTAATCTGCTTTCCCATTACTTTCTATGGGAAAAGTTCGTTTGACTTAAGTCATGTTTGACTTAAGTCTAGACCACTGGAATGGATTAATGACGTAAGTCAAGGTTCCACTGTATTGTTAACAATATTTTAGACAATGCTCTAGCTTCTGTCTGACAAATAGTATCCTGTCATCCAAATCCTTCACCATCTTGATTTTTTAAAATCCAACAATAAACTGCAATTGTTATACTGTTGTTGTTTATAAACTTCTTGTAGTTCACAGTTCTTTGCCATTCTGCTTTCTTTATTGATTCACATCCTGTACTAGATGTTGATGAATTAATCGAATACATACATACTCATATTTTTCAAATATTGCGAGTCTTTTGCAGACCTTATCCTTTCTGTACTTCAAAACCACCCTCTGGTACTGGATTGATCATTAGGCTTAGCAAGACTGGTGTCTGAGCCGGCAAATACCGGATGATACAGGCCACTGACAGGATAACAAAAAACAGAGCCAAGTTTGCCACAGCAGAGTTGCTTCTTTATTACAACTTCCAGAATTCCCAATCAGCATAGCAGCTTATAGTCCAAAAATTTAACTTTGTCAAACCTTTTGTAACCTGTTTCTCAACTAGTACGGCACTAATATCCAACAGTTAACCACTCCAGGTGACTTATTTACAATGATCTAGATAGAGAAGGGCCACCATCTTGATCTTTTCCTTAGTTAGACCAGATTGGGGAGCTTTGCCCATAATTCTTATGTCCCACAGCTAAGGGAAATAAAAGATGTAGAGGCATGGAGACTTGGATTATGTAAATAAAAACAACAATAGCAATATATTAATAAGACAGGTATTATACTCCTGGATTAGCAAAAGAGAAAAAAAATATGCTTTGTAGAAGTTGGAGCTCTGTCAAGAAGCAAGCTCAAATGCACAACAAGTACAAATTTGGCTAAATACTAAACATTTAGACAAGGAAATAAAAGGATACGGAAGAAAGATCAAGTCTTCCTCCTCCTCACTGATTTCAGCAGAGTTGTTACAAAACCCTTAAAACAATGGCCAGTGGCTGCTATTTTGCTTCCTGAAGTTCCCACACCTCCACCCTGTATTGCAACCCTCCAAGATGTCATGCTGTTTTTATAGTAAGGTTATCATCAGCTTCTTATTGAAAATTATTGACCATCTTGTTAGTCTGCTACATGTCACTGATCATATAACAAAAGCCCTATTCAGTCAGTCAATAGTTAATCTGAAAGTGTAGGGGGAGGGATCAAGCCCTCTTCTCTGCCTGTCTTTGACATATTATCTAAGAAGGAAACTTTTTTGCTGCTTGCAAGGTATCTCCATGCAATAGGCATCCTGAAAAATCAGGGTTTCAAATCAGGTGGCAAAGGGGAAGGGGCAGGGCTAGGAAAACCACCCATGCCCTTTTTGTGGTTTCAGGTTAACTCTTGCACTTCCTGGACAGGACAAAACAGGCTTGTCGAACAGATGTAGTTGCCACCATTGAAAACAATGGTCAAGTGCATTTTATTTTTAATATCTCCCATCTTTACTATCTTTAATAAAAGATAAACACAATGAATTGAACCTAGATTCTCACAATTACTCAGGTGTCCTGTAACTATAATTTCTTCTCTTGGTTTTAATGTCGACATGGATGAGAGAAAAGTGGGCAACTGTGAAAGTTTCAGAGGCCAGGTAATCCCGATACCCAGAAACTTATCATAGGCTGTACCACCCTTCCTACTGAAAAGTAAATGCTGTGGCTTATGGGGTGAGGGGGAATAGAATGCTTTAAATGAGAATTGTTCTTCCTGGAGGCTGCTGAAAGTACTGCTGTCCTTGTTTTAAGGAAGATTGTTTTTTTTCCCCCATGTGGGAATAGGAGTCTGAGGGACCATAAAAATCAATTGGCCATTATACAAACTGCAGCTGCAACCTACCTACTTCTAGTAGATTTGAGAGATTCGGTTTTTTTTTTCTCTGAAGAAAGCTGAACTTTTGGGACTCTGGGTTACCAGAAACTAAAACTATAATCCTCAGAGTTATAGTAATCTTGAATAGTTAGGCAATTTAAGTTTCAGTGCAATAAGAACCCTGACAGTCTTTGAAAGGTCAAATCCCGGCTCCCAGGGGCAGAGGTAAACAAACATAGATTTCAAGGGGGGGTGGCTTTCCATTTTTTGAAAGCAGACACTCACACTTCTTGGATTTCTTTTAACCTACATTATTCAGTCTTTAATAATCATCACCCTGGTATTCTTGAGTATCTTCTACTGTATCCATAAATAAATATTGAAAGAACGGGGAATTTTTGCTCCTTGACCATTGTTTAATCACTGCTGCAATATACAAAATGGAGTTGAAGTGCAGAAAGACTTAATCCTCATTAAATTATTTTTATTTTAACTTAGGGAAATCTGGGACATTTTCTATGGAATGAGCATTAAGTCATGCCACTACTAGACCAGTTCAACAGTGATCTGTCATTTTACTTAAACAAGAAAAATGGCAATGATGTAAATAAAAATAATAACTGGTATGGTCAAGACAAATACAGTAGTTCATTTTCCTAAGACTGCAATAAGTTTCTCAGATGCTTCTTCTACTTTCCATTGTAATTGATAAACGCGTTCTCTCAAAAGGTAAAGTAGAATCATTATTATCCTGTGATCTCACCTGGTTTTCCAGTGTTCAAAAGTACAAGGCAGTTAAGATGTTTCTACGCCTTTTTTGGCTATTTTAGCCAATTCTACTGGTGACTTTAGATATGATAAAATTCGCATGACTATAAACGTAGTAGATTAGTAATTTAAGATGTCCAAATCCTATCATGTTCTAAAAGGTTAGGCAAATAAATTAACATATTTAAACCTAAATGGCACTAAGCAAATTTAAGTATAAATCAGTACTCAACAAGGATAAAACTTTAAATATTTTAAAACATATTTAAAAGAGGAATATTTTGGAGCATTTTAATCTGCTCTTCAGATGAAAAGAGCTTTGAGGTGGCTTAGATGTTAAAATAACATTTGCCTTTTGGTTCAAATCCAAAGTGATGAAACCAAGGGGGAAAGGACTGAGAGACAGAATCGGAATAACCAACTCAGCCACTTCTTATCAAGTTCTTGTAAGGATCAGCTGGAATATTGCTCACTATGGTTGATGATTGAAAGATTCACGTTTTCCCAAAGACAACAGAGAAACCACCATTTCAGAGCCTGCGTTCATTTGTGTTTTCATATGGTTGGTGCAGATTGTCAGTACATACAGTGGAAGGGAAAATTTCACTCTTCTCTCATGACGTCACCTGATTCCTGACGCAGTGGGGATGAGCCAGAGCCTCCTGACCCCAATATGGGTGATGGACTGATGGTTCCAGCTGTGCCCGGACCCGGTAAGGGAGTTTGAATCCCTAAATCAATCACGTCCAAACTTCGTCCCTTCATGTGTTTTGGACCACAACTCCCAGAATCCCAAGCCTCTATTTCCAATGACAAAGGACTGTGGGAGTTGTGGCCCAAAACATCTGGAGGGCTGAAGTTTGGACATGCCTGCCCTAAATGAAGGTGGCTCTGGAGCTGAGTTGGAGGGTATTGCACCCCCTCTCCACTCACAGGCTGAAAGCATACGCCCAGAGAGAGGCAGCAAGAAGTGTTCTGCTGCAGAGAAAGTCTCTTGGGGAAAAGGGGCTTCCTTAGGAGTAAGAGGTCTCCTTGAAGCAAAGCTTTTCTTCCTGAACCTGTGAGCCAAAGCCTGCAACTCTCCTCTCTACAGAGCTGGTCAAAGGCTGACAGAAGAAGGGAAAGGGTGCTCACAGCCAGCTCAGCCATATGAACTCCAGTTTAGCACTGTGCTTTCAGTGGAGACAATGTTTCTGATTGTCTTCCACTGTAATTCCAGTTTTGATACCTTGTTAGTACATATGACCCTTTGGACTTGACCTATTTAGCTCCTTTGACTCTAGATCTGAATCCCCTGAAACTAGTTTATACTAGGGTAAATATATTTGCTGGCTCTGGAACTAGCCTCACCTTGATATCAGGATGGCACTCTTCATCTGAGATTAGGAGCCATTTATGGGCATATTATCTTCTTAGAGCCTATGAAAATGAAGTCCAATCTAAGTGGATGTGAGCTAATACTCCACCTAGGGTAGAACAGAATAGAATAGGACTCAGCTATTAAATCTGGGTTTGTGTACAATGGATGTTACAGACATAGACCCTTTGACAATATTAAAATTTATACATGGATGTCTGGTGAACTTATAAATGACACAAGGTATCTGGTAGAGAGTAGAGGAATTAATTAATGATCCGTTTTTCCAGAGATCTGTGAAATCATCAGAATCAGTATTGGTACTTTTTCTTAACCTTGCCTAACCTACTTCTATGATATAATGGAGGATTCCCATGACATCACAAGGATCTGTCTCCTAGTCTTGGGGATTGGCCCAGGGGTGTAGCTGGGGGGCAATCTGTCCTCGGGTGCAGCATCTGGGGGTGCCAAATTGGGCACAAACAGCTCCCCACCCAGGAGCCACAGGAAGTTGCATCACAGGCAACCTGCCAGATCTGGTGCAGAGGGCTCCCCAGCCCCTGCTGCCACCTTCTGTGTGGTGCCTTAGCCCCTCCCCATCCTCAGGGGGTATGAAAACTGACGTTGTCCCCAGGCGCTGAAACCCCTAGCTACGCCTATGGGTTAGCCCTGAAATTTTAGGGAATAGGAGACTGCTAAAGTGACATCCCTGTTGGCTGATGGTCAGTTATGAGGATTGTCAACACTTAGACAAAGATTCTCCTTTTACTCTAAAGCTTAGATTGGCTATCAAACAGAAATTGGATATTGGGGGGTAACAGATACTCAGTCTACTGCAGATGATTTTATACTATCTTTAGTCTTCTATAGACCTGCCTATTTTCTTTACTGTTTTTCTCCTAGCATCCTAGCAAGTGTTTCTGATTTTCTTTGAAGGATGCAAACTTAAGTAGCCAGGATGGCTAAGAGGTGTTTGAGCTAACATTAGGTCCCATTCTGAGGGGGTGTGGTGGCTCAGTGGACTAAGGCTCCAAAAACTGTTGGCTGCAAAGTCAGCAGCTCGGTAGTTCAAATCCTGGGTGCCACGCAGCAGAGTGAGCTCCCGCTGATATCCCCAGCTCCTAGGAACCTAGCAGTTCGAAAGCATGTAAATGCAAGTAGATAAACAGGTACTCCCATAAAAATTGGGAAGGTAAAAGAGTGTTTCCTTGCAGCCATGCCGTCCACGTGGCCATGGACTTGCACAACACTGGCTCTTTGGCTTGAATACAGAGATGAGCACTGTCCCTAGAGTTGGACATGACACTGTTTACCTTTAGGTCCCATTCTAGCCTAGGGATGCTGGAAATTAGGATCACCTCAATCCTGGTCTAACTACATGGCTATGAGTCTGAGCAGAGATGTGTTTAGATTTGGCTTAATTCGGCTCCTCCTTTTCTCTACTACTTTTTTTTGTCCTTCTGCCAACACAGAAGTTCTGCCAGCTGATCTGTGATCAGCCAGAACAAGAATAGTTGTGCCAGAACAAAAGCCTTGCTGCCCATTCCAAACCCACTCAATCTGGTATAACTTTGAGTTCAGATCTCACTGCCCCATAATACATTTATGACCTGTGTGGCTTTCTAAAAAATCTTGACAGTTGTAATTAATTTTTTGTGACTCAGAGCCTGAAAATGGTGTACTCATTATCCTTCGTACATTTTGGAGCAAAGAGAGCTCATTGGGATGCTTCTGATAACTGAAATGTTACGAAATACAAATTATCTCAAGAGTTTGCTTAACAGCATGTGCTAGGCAGGGTGCATGCAGCACTCATCCGTCTCCCCACTATTTCACTTTTCTCTTGACCAAGTGTCTATTTCTGCGTCAGCCACATACAAAACAAACAATAACACAAAACCTATACAAATATAAGATTCTTTACTTCTCTCTACATATCCAGCTTAGAAACAGAAGCAACTTAGAACTGGGGGGAAATTTTGTTCCCTGTAAATGTGAAGTAACAATTCATCAGTTTTCTGACTGCATAACACAGAAATTTCATAATTCCAAAATATGTTCCCCTAACCAAAAATAATACCTGTCCAGGAGCTTCTCAGACTTCCACTAGGAGCCTTTGTACTAACAAGAAATATAAGAAACACTAACAATTCCTATGGCCCTCCATCAAAAAGAACAACAGAGATATTTCTGTTTTCTGTTGCCTACATGGGGGCTGCTTTTCTATTGCAATGAAAATCAGTACAGGACTGGAAAGAATAGGGCATTAGGACCATAGGACTTATGGCAATTCATGGTACTCAGAAAGGGTCAGACTAACCTTTAGGCTCATATAGCTATAGCCTTTGGCCTTTGTAATTACTAAGCCTTCAGTTTCCCAGTAAACAACTCATACCATCGCTTCTAGAAAAAGGACTCACTATTAACAGTGAACTCTGTAATGTTCATTAATTGTAACAGACAATATTCCTTCTCCCTTTTGGAAAGAATAAAATAAAATAAAAACCTAAAGCCGGCATGAATGCATAGCATCTCACTGCTCTCTTCCCCAGGAGCATTGAGAATGAAGAATTTGTGAGTTCTTTGAATTACATTTTCCATGATTTTGGCACATCTAAACCCCCCAAAAATTACCTCAATTGTTTGAAGAAAAAATATTGTGAATTGATTAATTTAGAAGATTTTCCCTTTGATGTAAGTATATTTCCCTTTGATGTAAGTTTTCAAGTGCCAAATAAAAACTTGGCTAGTCAAGCAAGCTTTCCCCAGTCTATGATTTCTCTCCCCCCACTCCCCTTATTAAATGCTTTTACTCTTCTTACATTAAATCCGCCTCTGCCTCAATTGTTTGCAATGATGATAATGATTGTTTGTAATGATGATCTTTCACTGTTTGGTTCATGCTTTAGTTTCATTATGGTTGTTGTTTCTGTATATATTTTTTGTTTGATTTATGGTACTTATGTCGTTTTTGCATTGTTTATGTATTATGATGCTGTTAGTCTGTATGCCACCCAGAGAAGCAATTTGCTGGATAAGCAGTATAAAAGCTCAATAAATAAATAAATAAATAAATACTTCTTCATTCTTGTCAATGTTACCACATAAAGATTGCATTTTTTTATTTGCACTGTTTGATAGATAACAAGTATGCCCTAGTATTATTAATATGTACTAGACTAAATTCCTTTGTACTCTTAATCCTGGTCTGTAGGGGGGGGGATTTTTTTTGGGGGGGGAGGTGTTCTGGAAAGTAACTCTCAGAATTCTCCTAGAACTATGCAAGTAGAACTGTCAGAGTTCCAGCCGACCTATATGAACCTATGTTTTGCTCACCTGAAGAACTTTCCTTCAATGCTTTCTCAGGATTTGATTCCTATTGTTAATGTTAACAAATAACAACCTTTGAAGAGACCCTATGGATCATCAAGCCCAGTCCCTCTAAAGGTGGCAGCAGTGAGAGGAAAAATCTCCTGCAGTGCTTCCTAGGAGTTGTAGTTCTTTGGGAGTTTCCATCCGTAAAGCCCAATGAGAAGTGAAACTATGGACCCTATCACACATCCGAAAGAGATGGTTAATAATAAAAGCCGTGTTTCTTTCTGAAGTCATCACATGACTGAAAATGCAGTTCCTGCATTCCCGTGGACGTGGTTTAAGTAACCCCATTTTATGTCTCCACATCATTAATCCACATCTAAAAGCTCTGAGGGGGGCTTCTGCTGGCGTGGAGCTTAGAAGCTCTGGTGCTACGGGAGCTCAAGCCGTGGTGGGGTGGCAACAAAATAAAGACTGGGGCCGCAATGTCAACATGAGGTGGGGGAGCAAGGCTGTTGCCGTCAAGAAACAAGATGGTTGGGCAGGCAAGAATGTGTGTGTGTGTGTGCACGTGCATGCCAGTTGCCCTGTCCTTCACTTCTGTGCCAGCTCTCAATCTAGGTGCCACTGCCACCGATACCTCCTCAGCCACAGCTGAGGCAGCCACCAATGAGGGGCTTCCTTGTTGACGGCCTTTGAGGGAAAGCCTGCCAATGCCTGGCTTTCGCTGGTCCAGCCTGCCTGTCAGTCACTCGCTCGCTCACTTGCCAGCCTCCTTTGCCGAGGAGTTCCCTCTTCTTTCGTCACAGCCAGATCCCCCCGTGTGTGCACCTTACCCCTCCCCTGGCATGGGAATGGAATCCCTGGCTGGTGAGGATTTCACCCGGGTACCATTGGAAAGGGGCCCACTGCAGGGGCCGACCCATGCCCTTGCTGGGAGCCCCTGGCTGCCTCCACTTGGCCTCAGAAGAGGCAACTTGTCCTTTTCATCTTTTCACCCACAAGTGATCCTAGTCTTTCTCCTCCTCCTCCTCCTCCTCCTCCTCCTCCTCCTCCTCCTCCTCCTCCTCCTCCTCCTCCTCCTCCTCACCCCGACTTGGCTGGCAGTCTCCCAAGCAAAATATCGGAGAGACAGCAGTTGGGGGAAACAGCAAGATAGAATGTTGCCAACCTGCATAACCAGTAAATCAACAACAAAAGGGGGGAAATGGGTTTTCTGTGCCCCCATTAAACGTGCATTTCGAACTGGAGCAAAACATACCCACCCTCCACCTTGATTCTTGAAAAACTTGCTGAAACCCGGTTAAGTGAGCATTATTGGGGGGTGGGGGTAAAAAAAAAAACATTGACTGTGGGGGCACAATTTTTGGAGCCAGTTTAACAGAAAATTAGATTCAGATTTTAAAGACCATGGGATAGAGCCCTATGACTCTAAGGAAGCAATGCAGTGGCTTCCTTTTTAAAAAACCACATGCATTAGTAATAGGAAGCAAGGTCTAAGAAGGACATACAGTAGGATCCTGTATTCGCAGGGGATCAGTTCTGGGACGCCCCGTGGATACGGAAATCCAAGGATAAGAGTGCCTTTTCTGCCGGGCGCCTCTAAAGTGGGCTGGTCACTTTAAGGACCCACATGGACAACCAGCCTTAGAACTTCCATCTTGGGTCCCAGGTGGTGGACTGGAAGATTGAATGGGAAGTTCAAAACTTCCAATCCACCCAGGACCCAAGCAGGAAGTTTAAAGGCTGGCTGGCCAGGCAGGTCCTGGTTGGCCCGTGGTGGCAGCGAGGAGGAGGGCAGACGGCATCGGCAAAAGTAAGTTTTATTTTTATTTTCCCCCCTCCTTGCCACCCCCCACCCCCACTGATCACCAACCACAGATAACTGAATCCACGGTTAGTGAATCAGTGGATAAGGGGGTCATACTCTACAGCCTTGGAATAAGACTCTTCTGCAGCTGAGCAAAATGTAGGTCCACATAAGTATTTGGGGCTGGAGATCTCAGACTCCTTCCTGGACAATTCTTGCAGAATTCTAAGAGGTGGAGTAAAAATAAAATGGCCGGTGGTAATTGGCGTTTTGTTGCAATAGAACAAAAGATGCTTTGGGTAGAAGAACCCTGTGGCGCTATAATACTGTATGCTTTAAAGGTCATGTAAAATTCATCCCATGGAAACACTAAATTTGAAGAAAAGAGACAACTGAAGGGAAAGAAAGAATGAAGAAATGTTTGTCTATCCCAGCAATACACTTAACTGCTATTAATTTGGGAAACTAATTTAGGAATGAACTAATTTGAAAAAAATACTTTGAAGTTTCCTTAAGGTCTATGAGAGATCATAGGTGTCCTTGGTTTCCTGTCCTTTAAACGACATGAGGCCAGCATTGTAAATTGATATCTTATTATGTGTAATCACTTCCTAATCGTCTATTTGGTGGAGCTGCTATTCACGTGGAATTCTCAGAAATGGCCTAAAACTTACTGAATCATATAGCTCCTGTTTCAAGTACCCACATTATTTTACAAGACTACATATAATTTTACAAAAAGACAAGCAGAGCCTACTTGTGTTTGACCAACACAGCGGTGTTTTTAGTACACAAGGAGTAATATTTATAAAAGAATGATTAAAAAGAGAATTGGGCAGGTGTGTTGAGCCCATCCACTTCTGAGATTCAAGCTCCAATGCAAAATCATAATATAAACTGTTTTTATGTGCTTTTATGTGCATGCAAGATTCAAGGGTATGGTTATTTCCTTGAAATAGCTCTAGTGTGTGTGTGTGTGTGTGTGTGTGTGTGTGTGTGTGTGTGTGTGTGTGTGTGTGTGTGTGTGTGTGTGTGTGTGTGTGTGTGTGTGTGTGTGTGTGTGTTGTGTCATTAGCTCTATTAGGGTCACCTAAATGAGTCATTTAAGCAACATTACATAAATTTCTTTCCAGCCAAGAGACAGGTATTTTAGAATGAGTCTCAAATGGAGACTGCATAATAAACAAGCTGGTAATTGCTAGGTTTGGCAGATATAGGATTTCATATAAGATTTTGAGATAAATAACCAGTGGCTATTCCCCCATTTAAAAAAATCAAGCCTATTACCATATATACTCGAGTATAAGTCGACCCGAGTATAAGTCAGGGCCCCTAATTTAAACCCAAAAAACTGGGAAATTTTATTGACTCAAGTATAAGCCTAGGGTAGGAATTGCAGCAGGGCCTGGCAACTCCTCCTTTGTGAGCTGGGTGTGTGTGTGATGTTTACAATGACTTTTAACCACCGAGGCAAGTGCTTTGAGTTGGTGGCTAAAAGTCATTTTAAACATTGTTTTAAAATGACTTTTTAAAAAGTCATTTTAAACATGGGGGGGGTCATGAGAAGTGGCACACAATGTTTAAAATGACTTTTAGCACCCGACTCAAACTTGCCTCAGTGGCTAAAAGTATTGACCCGAATATAAGCCGAGGACCCCTTTTTTCAGCCCAAAATTAGGGCTGAAAAACTAGGCTTATATTCGAGTATATACAGTACTTCCTCTTACCTGAAACATACATATTGCTGTGTAGTCAGAGAGCAGATGTAAAAAAGAAGCATATCAGTTATTATATTAGTAAAGTTTAAAATGTCTTTCAAGGGGTGCACTAATTTGTTTAAGTCAGTTGAAGCCAAATTTTGTAGTGTTGCCTTACTGGCTGGAAGGAATGGAACCTGCAAAATGCAGGTTGCAGGAAATCAAATTCTTCAACTTGCAGACTGAGCTTGTGCTTTAATATTTACACAAATTATCCCATCTACGTAAATCTAGCAGTGCTACAGCTCACTGATGTTTGTTGTGTATACCACACAGAGATAAGAAACACATTGTCAGATCATTGTAGAAAAGTGATATATAGCATTTACAGGAATATAAAAATGTAGATAATGTATTACTTTACTTACGATCCTAAAAGTAAAAATAAATACATAAATATATTGAAATAACACTGTTTGCAGACACACTGATCTAAATCCAGCTGTACAACTTCCTTATCTCTGTGTTGTTCCTATGAGAATTGCAAGGCTGATAAAATGTGAGAATGCCAGTAGGCTATCGACAGTGACAGTTAAAGAAGATTAGATTATTTGCAGATGACTTTTTAAAGCAGCAGGTACTAGAGTCAAACAAAGGGCTATGACCAGACATAGTTAGACTTTCTTTGTAAAGGTGCAACAGCTCTAGTCTGTACTTTTAAAAATGTCTTGCAGTGGAAAACAAGTAGGGATATGCACTAGCACCAAATTTTGGATTTGGAATTCAGGTTCGAAGCTGCAGATCTTTAGATTCAAATTTTAAATATTCAGAATTTCCAAATATCCAGAACTTCATTACAGTCAATATGAATACTGTAAGTAATTATTTCCCCCTTAAAAAAACCAAAGAGACAAAACATTTTAAAAGGCTTTCCCTGCTTTGACACCTTTAGATTTAATTGGTGCAGACAAACACTATTTATAGGTTTTGCTCTCAAACCAGACTCCCTGTCTTGGGAAACCTATGGCAACCCCATTCAGGAGACACTGAGTTCTCTGCTTCCACTACCCTTGGTTACTGTTGGGATATTTTTCCAGGCTTGCATGCTACCTGGAGACAGTGTGGCTGTGAGGGACCTTTCTGGGCTGAGGTGAAAGTCACTTTGTCCAGCAGCAGCCAATAGTTCCCTCCTGCCTGTGCATTCGAAAAGAGACCCGACTCTCTGCTCAGTGTTTTTCTCTCTCTCTAGAGTCTGTTGAAGTCTGTTGCTAAAAGTAGTCATGTTTGTAAGTTTTCTGTTGACCTGTTAAGCAAGTGATAGCTTTTATTCTTTTTCCTCCTCATGTCCCAGAACCAGTTGTTGAGATTGTAAGTGAGAAAAGGAGTGGACTACTGTGGGGGACTTGAAACTATTCTGCCCTGTATTTTCTGCTGTGCAGCTAGTAGTTTCTACCATGTTTCCCCGAAAATAAGACCTACCCCAAAAATAAGCCCTAGCAGGATTTCTTTACATTTGTTAAATATAAGTCCTACCCCCGATAATAAGACCTAGTGATGGGCGTGGCTGTGCCTGCACACACACACACACACACACACACACACACACACACACACACACACACACACACACACACACACAGAGTGCACGTTGCCTCTCCCTTTCCATCCATGGTCCTCCCCGCCTTCGCTTGGGCCACCAAAATTAGCATACTTTGTAGCATGTTTGCTCACTGTTTCCTGTTTCCCCGAAAAGACCTACCCCAAAAATAAGCCCTAGTGTATCTTCTTGGGAAAAAATAAATATCAGACAGTGTCTTATTTTTGGGGAACATGGTACTATGCAACAGTACCAGAGTCTCTTGAAGCATCATTTCTCAAGAAATCACTTTGAAGATTCCTGAAAAATAGGTTTCACTTTTACTTCTTCCTTTAGCAAACAGGAACCTACTCTTTTGCTTTCTAATCTATAGGAATAAACACATCTCTGAATATTATGAATTATTATTACGTATATCTAGAACTGTCAAATTCAGATGTGGATATATTTGGAACTGTTCCTTTTACAGAGGCTGAACTCAAAGATCCATAAGATCCCTTAGTTCTCCAGAGCTACGATTATTAGAATTGCTGGATAAATAAGTGGTGTAGGTACCTGGCTACAGATCCAGAGGTTGGAAGTTCTGTTGCCCATTGTGCCTTCCCTTTGGGCCTGGAGTCAAAGATCCATAGTGTCCTTTCCAGTTCTGAAGTCGTAAGATTATTATGCTGTTCTTTATTCTGAAATTCGGTGAATTCCAAATATTTCCAAATGTGAATGCACATTCCTAAAACAGTGATACTTTGGTTTTGGAGCATAATCCTTTCTGGAAGCATGCTCGTAAACCAAAATACAGTGGATCTTCATATAACAAACGGTTTGTATAATATAAAATCTGTACAGCATAAAAAATTCCGGGGATAGGGGAAATTTGCTTAACAGAATCATCTGTGGGGCGAATCTGTACAGCATAATTAGGGATTACTCTGTTTTCAATGCATTCCTATGGGAAATTGTATAAAGGAAAATTTGCTTAACATAATTTTATTTGGAACTAATTAATTCCTTTATACAAGGAACCACTGTACTTGTGTATCAAAGCAAATTTCCCCATAGGAAATAATGGGAACTTTCCTGATCTGTTCTGGGGTCCCAGTTTCTATTATTTCCTATGAAGAAATTATCGTTTGCCAGGAGCTGCAGGAGCCTCCAGAGCTTACCCTGGGCCCAGCACTGTTCAGGGCACACTGCGGAGGCTGCAGCCGGGTGGTGCCAGACCCAGAGCATACTGCAGAGGCCGTGGGCTGCAGAGGGATGCTGCAGAGGCCACAGATGGGCAGTGCCGGATTCTGAGTGAGCTCTGGAGGCCACGGACGGGCGTCACAGAAGTCACTTCCAGTCAGCACCAGTCCCAGCCAGAGGTTCGGGAAGCCCGCTGCAGGCCCATTGCATGACCTGGAGACCCGTTTCGGGCAGCGCCCGGACTGGGGAGAGCTAGAGGCCCCACACAGGCCCACTGCGCGGCCTGGAACAAGTTCTGGAGGCCCGTTCCAGAAAGTAAAGGGCCTGCATTGAGGTGAGCCTTGCTCATAAACCAGATCAAGGTTCGCAAGCCAAGGCAAAATTTTACTAAAAAATTTGCTCGTCTTAGAAAAATGCTCTTCATCCAAGGTACTCATAAACCCAGGCACCACGGTAGCAAGCTTTCCAAGCCAGCACAGAATCGCTTTCTACGGCCACTCTGCTCCCAATAGCACTGCCTCCCCCTTCCCCATGTTATTTATTTTAGAGGACCATGGTAATTGACGTGTTTGAGCTAACATTTCGAATTATGAAATGAACCATGGCAATTTAAGAAAAATATTTTATCCATCATTATATGTACTGCGAATAGATACAAGGGAGAAGGTGGTGAGGGAAGTAGCAGGAATTTAGGAAGACAATATTATTTTAAGACTCTTTGTTAAGGAGTCTAAAAACAAAATAAAATGGAGAGTAAAAATGATTTTTTTAAAAAAATGTTCTCTGCCTTCTGACGATAATGAGAGCTTCTACCAATTTCACTGGAGCAGACTCAGGGAAATGAAATGCCAGTTACCAGCATGAGGTCTGTGGTGAACACTACAGCATAACACAAAGGTATGTTGAAGAGAGCTGACTCACAGTCTGATATACGTCTTGCTGTGTTTGATATTCTATGATTTGTTAAGCAAATAAGAACATTGCAACTATATACGTAATGAGTGCAATCACAATTTTATGGCCCCAAATTATGATGTTTTTCCCATTTTAAATGACAATTCACATTGAGCTGATCTTTGTTGCACTTTTTTTTAAAAAAATCCATGTTCATAGCTCTTAATAGCTCTGCCATAAATTTCTAACGTCTGTAACATTTCCAAACCTTAGATGGCAATGCCCGTATTAGTACAGTTTTCACCTAAGGCAGGCCTGCCCAAAGTCCGTCCCGGGGGCCAAATCCAGCCCGTCAGGCCATTCTGAGTGGCCTGCCACTGGATGGCCCTCCCCTCCCTCCCCCTCCTTCACCCCATGTTTGTTTGTTTTTTAATCTTCCTCCGACACTGACACCGCCGGGAAGCTTGAGGGGCTGGGTGGGCCGGCCTGTGAGCTTGAGGGGCTGGGTGGGCCTGCCTGTGAGCAGAAGCTTGTGGGGCTGGGTGAGCGAGCAAGGGGGCGGGCCACCAGCACCAGCACCGCTGGGAAGCTTGTGGGGCTGGGCGGGCCGGCCAGCCAGCCATCGTGCGGGCTGCTGCCACTGGCACCGCCGGCAACCATATGAGGCTGGGCACGTGCATGGGGGTGGCATGGGAGTGGGCCACCGCCACCGGCAACACCGGGAACCTTGTGAAGGTCCCCACCTTCCTTCCTTCTTTCCTCCCTCCCTTGGTCCCCACCTTCCTTCCTTCCTCCCTCCCTTGGTCCCCACCTCCCTCCCTCCCTTCCTTGTTCCCCACTTTCCTTCCTTCCTCTCTTGGTTTCCACCTTCCTCCTTCCCTCCCTTGGTTCCCGCCTTCCTTCCTGTGGGTGGGGTTGCAAGGGGTCAGTGGGTGGGGTCTTGCAGTGGGGTGGCAGGGTGGGGGAGCAACCGGCCCCTGACACATTCTCAGCCACCAAATCTGGCCCTCCTTACAAAAAGTTTGGGCACCCCTGACCTAAGGTGTGTGTCTCTCTCTCTGTGTGTGTGTG
This sequence comes from Phrynocephalus forsythii, assembly GCA_029282475.1. Taxonomy (NCBI): domain Eukaryota; kingdom Metazoa; phylum Chordata; class Lepidosauria; order Squamata; family Agamidae; genus Phrynocephalus; species Phrynocephalus forsythii. The sequence continues at coordinate 41,232,963 of JAPFRF010000006.1, forward strand.
TGTGTGTGTGCTTTGTGCCTATGAACACACACAACTGTTGGAACTGACTTATAACAACCCTAATAGAGCTTTCAAGGTACGTGGTATATTTAAGGAGTGCCTTTATCAGTTTCATTCCTCCAATGAGTTTCCATGGCTGAGTGAAGATTAGAATAACTAAGGAAGACAAGTGGCAGTGCATCAGAAAAGGAAAAAAATTGAAAACACCACCACTTCTTCCTCTATGTGCCTGATAGCGTGTGGGGGGGTGAGAAGCGGCAGTGTTTTCAATTTTTTTCTCTTCCATTGCAAGTGCTAATGGATGCCATCAGCGCTTGCATAGGAAGAGGGGGGGAGAAAAAACTTCCACTTCTCACCCCCACACACACACACAGCAGGCGCATAGAGGAAAAAGCGGCATTTTTAATTTTTTTTCCTCTTTTGATGCAAGCGCTGATGGCATCCATTAGCACTTGCATCGGAAGAGGAAAAAAGTTGAAAACACCGCCACTTTTTCCTCTATGCGCCCAATGGCGGGAGGGAGAAGCAGCAGGTTTTTAAAAATATATCCTTACGCAACGGAGCCAAGCACTTGGCTCGGTTGCTTAGAGACATTTTCAATGACCTGTGGCTCCCCCCCCAATTGGGGGGAGGGAATTGCGCGTCATCTAAAGCAGTTTCCCACAGGAATGCATTGAAATCCGTTCTGGATGATTTTCAATGCATTCCTATGGGAAACCGCTCCCCGACTTAGAGCTACTTGAGTTACGAGCCTGCGCTCAGAATGGATTGATGTCATAAGTCGGGGTACCACTGTATTATCTGAAGCCTCTGAAACACAATTAATGGGATTTAAATCTTAATGAAAGAGGTAATTAAAAATGAGTCATAATTTAATCCTATTTATGTCAATAAAAGCTGTGCAATGCATGCTATAACTATGTATTCTGGAACAGTGCTCATTTTCTCTTTCTTCCCCTCTTTCTTTTTTTGTTTTTCTTTCCTTCTAATGTGACAATGGTGTGCAACTATTACTTTATGTGAAAGTCCATTGGTCAGATAGGAGAGTAAAAACTCAGCAATTGATACATTAAAGGTCCTCTATTTCTGGTTCAAGGCAGAATATTTAGCTGTATTATGCATAAATTTGTCCAATCCCCTTTTAAAGTTTCTGAGCTAGCAGCCTACACTATATCTTGTGGTAGTGAATTCCAGTTTCACCACATATTGTTGGATTAAGTACAGTGATACCTGAACTTATAAATTTAATCCGTTCCGAATAAATGCTCTTAAGTCGAACTACTCTTAAATGAGAGTACCTATCTAAAAAATTGAAAAAATAAGTTAAAAATGAAAAACATGGAAAAAGATGTAAGTCAAGCAGACCATATCTAAAATTTGTAAGGCGGCAGTTAAACGCCAACAGTTTTTCGCTCTTAAGTCAAATTGCTCTTAAGTCGAGCTGCTCTTAAGTCGGGGTACCACTGTACTTCCTTTGAGCTGTCTTGAATCTTTCAAAAATATAAAGTTTAATTCTCTAAAAACATTTGCCATTATATAATTAATGTTTAGTTGTTTTTATATTATATAGGGACTTCTATATCGTCCTGTAATGCCAGACATTTGGCTATACTAGATGAGAATTTTGGAATTTGGAGTCAAACAATATCTGGGATACCACAAGTTCTCCATTCCTACTATAAAGTATACCATGAACATGTCAAGCAATGTATTGTTTCATACTATAGATTTAGCATTAAAATGACTTCTAGTGAGTTAATTTCTCTAATTAGTATTTGTCATCGCATAGTGGTTAAAGTGCAGCACTGCAGCCAAGGCTCTGCTCTCTATCTATGTTTGATCATGATGTGCTCAAGGGTGATTCAAGTTGGCTCAAGGCTGACTCAGGCTTCCATCCTTTTGATGTTGTTAAACCGGGTACTGGAAAGAGGCAATGTGTAGCCTGAATAACTGAATTGTAAATCATCCTCAAAGTGGTTTAAACACTATGAGAGGTATATAAGCAGCAACTTTGCTTTCTGCTTTTGTTCCCTGTTCCTGGCGTGAACACAGAGGGAAGCACAGGTTCTTCTGAATATTTGTTTTTTATGAAATGTATATAAATATGTAGTCATATTTGAGTACATATTGAGATATGTACAGATGATATCTGACTTATCTATCACAGATATCTGTGAGATAGATATTGATCTGTAGCTGTACCTATACATATATAATTTCAGGTGGCTTATTTAGCTCCAGTTTGACTCCTATAAGATTAAAGAAATAAAATTAAAACAGTATCTCCTCACAATTTAGAATTTAACAGGCATGTGATAAGGTGATACAACACCGCAATAAATTCATTAAAACAGGAGGAAAATCTTACCCCAAGATACAGTAAGATTCCGTAGAACAAAAATTTCCAGAAGAAACAGCGTCTAAGAGCATTGATGAGTTTAGGTTTCTTCTTTGAAGCCAACTCTCTGTCCCATTCTCTGGTGAAGAAAAATGACCATTAGGTTGTTTGACCAAATACACCATTCTGTGGCAGTAGCATGGTTCAGTTCACTCAAGTATATCCAAGGAGATTTACTTAAAGTGACTAGTGAAATAAAGGTTTTGTAAAAACCCCAAGGTTTGACCCTCAGTGACTTGATAGCTTAATAAAAGTTCAAGTGTATTCCAGCCGCATACTTGGCAGATTTAAATATCAGACTATACATCATTCTGCAAGGAGTTAATTCATTAAAAAGGTCACACTGTATATTTTAAAGAAGCCTGTTGTACTTCTTAATACCAGTGTACAAATAATAGGCAAATAAAGGGTTTGGACCTCCTCCAGTCCCAAGAGATTGAAAAACAAAACAAAGGGAGACTATTCTAGCCTATTCTATTTTGTGACTACAATTTAACAGTAGTTAGGGGGGAAGTTAGGGAATATTGCAAACTAAAATTAACATATATATTTAGGTAGCCTTATTTCTAACACACATTCATTTTTTGTGTGACACATAATTTGTTTAAATGGTCTGTGATAGAAACAATTGCTTTTTGGCAGCCAATCAGAGGACTAACTTACTGAAATCATGAAAAGCTATACGTATAATTCCAGAATATGAGAACACATTCAACAATCACTAGAGACAAAAATAATTTTTATTTATTTATTTATTTATTTATTTATTTACCACCCATCTGATAGAAGCCACTTTCGGCGGTTTACAATGTGAAACAAACTGTGCCAACATGCATCTTTCCATTCCAAAGAAAAATATATAGCAGACGAATTGGGAACTCAGTAGTGTGCCAGATGTAAAACTATTATTCCTCACTCTGTCTAGGCTAGCAAGGCTGGTAAGAGTTGCTAAAATGGAGCGTAGGATACTCTTAAGAACCTGTATTGCCTATTTTAACAAAAGCTGGGGTTTTTTTAAGCTACAGCTTCCAAAATCCCATCAATCCAGTATCCTAAACCATAGATGAATATAGCCATACTGAGGGTTATCCATTAATGGATAATTCCCAGCCCCTCTCTGAATCCCACAATCCCAAACAACTGTTTATTTAGTAAATTTATGTATGAAATGAAATATTTCCCTGTTTCACCCAGCGCTGTGTAAGCAACTGGCCTTGAAGTAATTATTGCTTGGATATCATTTCATTCCAGAGGTTAGATTATTCTTATTCCAAGGGAAAAAAACAGAGGATATACTGGTCTCACAAATTTATATAAATTAGCTTTGACTATGTTTTTGCATCTTTTAGACAATGATATGCAGTAGTTATTCTTGCATGGTGTAAAGTGTAAATAAAAGCACAGGAAGATATAAATGTTATCACATTGGCTTCTGTCACAAGACAGAAAGATTAGATCAAAATACAAGTATGACTATTACTTTTATCAGGCCATTAAAATATCAAAATACAGAAGCTAGATTTCAGCTCAGTATGACTCTTCAGTATTACAGAGAAAAGAGGTGGGGGAGATAACAGTTCCAAAAACTATGGCCAGGTTCCTTGTCAAAGGAGATTCTAAAATGGGGACAGCAGATAATCTGCTCAGAGATGGTAGATCAAACTTTTGCTTTTGGTGATGAGGAAACTGGATGCCTGAAATTTATTAGACAAAGACGGCATTCACACGACCCCTAAAATTTGCTGCAAAATGCTCGCAGATGCGGAGCATAAAATTGTTTTCCCACCACCAGCGGACTTTAAAAAACATAAAGTACGACCACACTCACTTAAGCGCACCCCAGCGCATTTTACAAGTACCTGGTCTGGAGGAGGTAAAATCCTTGTTGCTGTTCCTTGTTGCTGTTTTAAAGCATTGCATGCCTGGCCCTTCTCCACTTTTTGTTTGTTTTTGTTGGGTCCCCCTTTTAACAGACAGGAATCCTAATGGGCTGGAACAATTAGCTGCTGCCAACAGCAGGTGGAGGTGAGCCTGCATTTTTTTTCTCTCTCCCCTCACCACAGACAGAAGAAATAGAATCAGAGTGCGGGAGGTGGGAACACAGGAAGCAGAACAAAAACCATGTTGGGGGGATCTGCATTTAAGTTGCCAGCATATTTTAGGGGTCGTTAAAAGCAGCCAAAGAGCTGCTAGTCATTAAGTACAGTGATTGATAGCTCTTCTTGGGGTATTCTGATTCATGTTGCCAGAAGTGAAATATGATGGATAAGTATTTATAAATCTGAAAGGTCTCTAACATACGGTGTATAAAATATGGGCAAAATTGCCTTGGTACCCCCAGCTAAAGTAGATCTATGAATCAACTCCTGAATGATGAATTAACAATTATGAAAAACGCATTTGATTCAATGGCTCTGCTCTAGCTGGCACTGCAAACTGGATTCTGACCTTTGAGACAACAGCCAAATTAGATAAACTGTTCACATTTAGCTGGATGGAAAACAGAAATAAAATATCTCAAGTAAAAACCCTACAATTATTAATAGAATAAAGAAGTTATCTTAAAATTGAATTATATTAACTTGGTCAACAATCTGACTGCATCTTTGTTAAATGCTGAAATTAAAATGTCTATATTTCCTTAAGAAGTTGTGGAAAAGATCCATTAAATAAATAAATAAATAAATAAATAAATAAATAAATAAATAAATAAATAAATAAATAAATAAATAAATAAATGCCATGGCTGGATGGCATTACAGATGAAATTTAGCATCTCAGCAGAGGGAGGCATTCTGTGGAAATTATTTCAGAGATCTGTTTAACTGTAGTTGGAAACAAAATTAGTTTTAAAATTTGAAAGGAACACAATCTTGTTTTTTATGATGAAGTGCCATCTTAAAGCCAGCCAAACTGAAGCCTTATGATTCAATATTTCAAGGTTGCTACGTATCTATCTCATTTTATCAAGGGTGTTGTTGTTGTTCAGTCATTCATTCGTGTCCGACTCTTCGTGACCCCATGGACCAGAGCATGCCAGGCCCTCCTGTCTTCCACTGCCTTCTGGAGTTTGGTCAAATCCATGTTGGTTGAACTGATGACACCATCCAACCATCTCATTCTCTTCCGTCCCCTTTTCCCTTTGCCTTCAATCTTTCCCAACATCAGGGACTTTTCCTAGTAGTCCCCTCTTATCATGAGGTGGCCAAAGTACTGGAGCCTCAGCTTCAAAATCTGTCCTTCCAGAGAACATTCAGGGTTGATTTCTTTCAGGATAGATAGGTTTGATCTCCTTGCAGTCCAGGGGACTCTCAAGAGTCTCCTCCAGCACCACAGCTCAAAAGCATCAACTCTGAGGCATTCAGCCTTCTTTATGGTCCAACTCTCACTTCCATACATCACTACTGGAAAAACCATAGCTTTGACTATCCAGACTTTTGTTGGCAAAGTGATGTCGCTACTTTTTAAGATGCTGCCTAGGTTTGCCATCGCTTTCCTCCCAAGAAACAGGCATCTTTTTATTTCGTTGCTGCAGTCGCCATCTGCAGTGACCAAGGAGCCCAAGAAAATAAACCCTGTCATTGCCTCAATTTCTTCCCCTTCTATTTGCCAGGAGGTGATGGGACCAGTGGCCATGATCTTAGGGGTTTTTTATGTTGAGCTTCAACCCATTTTTTCTCACCTCTTTTACCCTCATTAAGAGGTTCTTTAATTCCTCCTCACTTTCTGCCATCAGAGTAGTGTTATCTGCGTATCTGAGGTTGTTGATATTTCTTCTGGCACTCTTAATTCTGGCTTGGGATTCATCCAGATCTTCCTTTCGCATGATATACTTGACATATAAGTGAAATAGACAAGGTGACAGTATACAGCTTTGTCGTACTCCTTTCCAAATTTTAAACCAATCAGTTGTTCCATAACCAGTTCTGACTGTTGCTGCTTGTCCCACATATAGATTTCTTAGGAGACAAATTAGGTGGTCAGGCACTCCCATTCCTTGAAGAACTTGCCACAGTTTGTTGTGGTCCACACAGTCAAAGGCTTTGGCATAGTCAATGAAGCAGAAGTAATGTTTTTCTGGAACTCCCTAGCTTTCTTCATAATCCAGCTCATGTTGGCAATTTGATCTCTTGTTCCTTTGCCCCTTTGAAATCCAGTTTGCACTTCTGGGAGTTCTCTGTCCACATACTGCTGCAGCCTCCCTTGTAGAATTTTGAGCATAACTTTGTTAGCGTGTTACATGAGTGCAATAGTATGATACTTGGAGCATTCTTTGCCGTTGCCCTTCTTTGGGATTCGGATGTAGACCGATCTTTTCCAGTCCTCTGGCCCCTGCTGAGTTTTCCAAATTTGCTGGCATATTGCATGTAGCACTTTTACAGCATCCTCTTTTAAAATTTTAAATTGTTCAACTGGAATGCCATCATCTCCACTGGCCTTGTTGTTTGCAATGCTTTCTAAGGCCCACTGGACATCACTTTCCATAATGTCTGGCTCGAGGTCAGCAACTACACTATCTTGGTTATCAGGGACATCCAGATCTTTCTGGTATAATACCCCTGTGTATTCTTGCCATCTCTTCTTGGTGTCTTCTGCTTCTGTTAGGTCCCTACCATTTTTGTCCTTTATCATATCCATCTTTGCACAAAATGCCCCTTTAATACCTCCAATTTTCTTGAGTAGATCTCCGGGTTTTTCCTTTTCTATTGTTTTCCCCTGTTTCTTTGCACTGTTCATTCAAGAAGGCTGTCCTGCCTCTCCTCACTATTCTTTGGAAGTCTGCATTCAATTTTCTGTATCTTTCCCTTTCTCCCTTGCATTTTGCTTCCCCTTTCCCCTTCACTATTTGTAGGGCCTCGTTGGCCAGCTACTTTGCTCTCTTGCATATTCTTTTCTTTGGGATGGCTTTCGCTGCTGCCTTCTGTACAATGTTTCAAGCCTTCATCCACAGTTCTTCAGGCATTCCGTCCACCAAGGGTAGGAATCCAATAAGTACTTTAATATTTAAATAACAAGAACTGGCAGGATAGCTCAGTAGTTTAGGTTTCTGACTGCACAGCCAGAAGTTGGGAGTTTCAGTGTGCCTCCTTAAAGGAGAGCCAGCCCATGTGGCCTTGGGCAAGCTGCACAGTCCCATGGTGCCCTTAAAAGAAGGGAATGGTAAACTACTTCCAAGAATTCTCTGTCTAGAAAACCTTATAAAGGGTCACCAAAAGTCAGAATTAACTTGACAGTATGCCATTGCAAAGAAGAATTGTTATTAAATTTATGCTAATATTTCTAGGGCGTCAACATCAATCCTGTTGTTTTGAGATCCTGCCAAATTTTCAGTACAGTAGAATGAACTTAAATACAGTCTACAACTTTAAATTGTTGGATGCATTTCATATAAGGATAAAAGAGAATTTAGAGTGTTAATTCAATTTGTGTGTACAAGCATGCATGTGTGCACAGGTGCCTCAAGGCATCGAAACATTTGTTTGGCCAGTTGTTAAACTGAGAAATAACCCATCCCCATTTCTCTATCCTGAAGTTCCAGGTTTGGTTGCCCACAATCATCCATATTTTGCCTATCAAAATTCTGTTTGTTTGCCTTACATAACATAGAATAATATTGATACATACCTTTCCAATTTTTCTGAGAGGTTGTCTGCAGAATCTGTGGCAGGAATTTGATAAATGTCCGACAATTCTAGACGTTGTCTGTAGCCTTTTTTCAAAATAGGCTTTGTCCATCTAATAAATAATAGATTTCCTCAAATTAATCTTGAGATATATCAAATATGAACCATTCAAAAACAAATAATTTTGAGACCACATTTTATGCATTGACTTCCCAGATAAGAATGCCTAATTTTGTGTGAAAATTCTGAAACTGCTTTATTTTTTACATGATTTAAAGGAGTTCTGTTCTTCATCAAAAGAAATGTTCATACCTAAGTGAATATCCCCAAGCCCACTGTTGTATCCTTGGCTTCCTGTTATAATACTCTATAATTTTCATAGAATTACAGATAAGCTAGAATACATGGTTGTGCAACTAAAATCTAATGGAAGATCTCCATTACATGTATGATTCTTTCCATGTTCAAGATCTTAAACAATGATCAAGACTTTCAACAGTAAGTTGATAAAGTCATAAATTATCCCTGCCAATTATGTTATGCATATTCCAAGGAGGTAAACTACATTGGAATAAATTGTTCCTGTTGGTACCTGTTTTTCTTTATCAGTAGACTGCAAGTTGGTGTTTTGACACGTTGAAGGTAAGGGCAACTGTGTGACTAATGTCTGTGGCTTTTACATCCTTCTAGGAAGACACTATGTGAAATCCAAAGTTTATTTATAAATCATATTCAACACCCTGACAGGTAAGACTGTATTTGCACAAGCAATCTAATGTAAATCTTTCTGCATGCTAAACTAACCGGCAGGATTTGTGCCAAAATATGCAACCAGCTCATCAGTCCTATTATTGCATCCTCACTGGTTTGGGTAGGAATAGGCATGTACAAATTACATGTGCTTAAAAGAGAAGGAAGATTGCTATATTTTGGAAGATGGTTCATGTCATTTTTGCAGAAAATACAAGCTTTTTAGTTCTGGAATAACATTTGAGGGACACAGACCCAATCCTGGTCTGCATGATAGGGTATCAAAAGGAAGGATTATATTCTTTTTGCAATATAATTGGACCTGGTATTCTGAAGATTAACCATATCTGGCTAAAATTCTGTTATTTGATGGAATACACTGTGCTCTACAGTAGAATGAGTGGGAATTTGGTCAACTTTATAAATACCATTGATAGAAACAGGCCTACTCTACTTATCACTTGATTTAGCATAGTATGCCACAACTACAATAGGTCCATTTGAATCAATGAAAGTTATAGAAGAGCCGACTCACCAAATCTGCAATGATTCAGTGTATCTGCTGTAGTACAGGCTACTGCCCTAAGCTATAGGAGATGCACACACCCCTAACAAAAAAAAACTTGGCTGGCCAAATGCCTAATCATTCAGAAGAAAAGTGATGCCACATAAAATAAAATACAATAAACCCCCACCTATTGCAGGGGTTAGGGACCCGACTTGACCCGCAATAATTGAAAATCTGCATTATGTGGATGTTGGGTCAGGTCAGGACTGGGTTGGGGCTCTCTGGGGGCTCTTGTACTTACCCCAGGCCTGGCGATGCCCCAAATGGGCCCGCAAGGGGCTTTTCAGTCCCCCAGAGGCCCCAAAAGTGCTTTCTAGTGATCTGGTGGTCACTTCTGGTTTACCAGAAGTCACTTCAGGTTTGCGGGGAAGCACTTTTGGGGCCTTTGACGGGCGTGGGAAGGCCTTGCCTCCTTACCCTAGGGGGCTTTTTTTCATATACCTGTACTGTTGTCCACGGTATGTGAACCACAAAAGGGCGGGGGACAACTGTAATGGTATCTGCATTCCATAGGGAGATTCATTGAGTTATTTACTAGACTTTCCCGAACCCATCTAGTGATGCTGTCACTACTCTGGGAGGCTTACCTGCATAAAACATACACATAAAAGCACCAAACCCCAACCAATCAGACCTCTCATCATGGAGAGAAAATACCTAAAAAGAAAACTAGACTGAAATCCTGTTGGCATACCTTCAGCTGATGATGCCAGCAGTAGTCACATTTTTTCCAGAAATCAAACATTTCTAACTTCAGTTCCAGTGCTGCCAAGGCTCCCTTATAATTCCTTTCATCATCAGTTACCCAAAGGAGCCACAAGAGGAGCAGGGAAGTACCAAAAATGTATGGTAGTGATTTTCAGTAAATAACTACAGTTTGTTTTTGTTGTTATTGTTGTTTTGTTCCACCCATTTTGGTTTTCTTTTTCCTGTGGCTTGTTATTAAAAATGTACAATGCAAGTGGCTGAAATGTAGGGAAGCTGTTTACAATTGTCCAAAGGACAGTCCTGCAGTGTCTAGTTCTGCCCCTGCAAATTTTGCAACAAGGTGTGGCTTTGAAGACCAAAATACTGTATCCCTTTCTGCTCCAGGAAGGTTTAAGAAGAAGCCAAAACAGTCTTTTGAGGACCTTCAGGTTACTGGGGACACAGAACTCATAACAATTTAAATTAAGTCATCTCATGTGGTGAGGAAACTTCCAGGTTCACATCAACCTGAACAACATTACACAAAACCTGTATCAGAAACATTCACTGTTTTTCTCTTTAACTATTGGGACAGAGAGGGGTTCCCAGCCTTTGATCTAATCTTTTGCTCCCATCATAAGAATGACCCTTTCCTTCATTATGATTTTCATAATGAAAAGATTCCATTAGCTCCAACAGTGAAGCTCTGATCTCAAAAATGAACTGGACGGCATGTTTATATGGCACAACTGCTGTGTAAATATGTAAATAAACCACAGTGAAAAGAATGCAAAGAGGAAAGTCACTCATGTATCATAGTTGTTTATATGATCAACATATATACACTTATATATGTTGGGCATAAGTCTAGTTTATGGAATAATTCCTCTCTAGGAAATTGTGTAGTATGCAATAATGGGACAGAAAAAGCAATGACTCGTTATTGTGTAAATTTCCTCTCTGATTGTCACCCCTGAATAAGAATGACAAATACATGTCCTGATTTCTGGCTCTTGAATGTAACAAAAAGAGATATGAAAAGAAAGATTTCTGTGATGCACATACTTCTAAATTACTGGCTAGCATTTAAAGGAGCTCTGTTATAATGAAACCTTTAGTGTTGTCAGAGACTTGCAGTGACTAAGGATATTATTATGGGCACATACTGAGAGAACTAACTCAGCAGGGAACAAGAGTGTTAAATAGGTAAAAGAAGGAAAACAAGTTCCACCTCTTATTTTCACTGCCTGGTAACAAAATACAGGTCATAAGAATGATACAAGGATCTCACGTACATGGGATAATATCTTCTCTTTTGTTTGCTTTACAACCATGTTTTTTTCCTTTCCTTTAAAGTGTTTCCTCTTTGGAGATGCTTGTCCCACACCTGCTCAATTTCTATCCTACATAAGAAATAGAAAAGTGCTGCATTCCCCACCCCCATAATTTTTCCTTCTGGCATTTGCAGCTGAGTCTCTGATTCCAGCAAGGACAATTCTTTCCTCACCACCATATTTTAAACAACAGTGTGCCCATAATCAGTAAAAAAAAAAAAACAAACAAGGGGGGAAGGGAGGGGGAGACACTGCAGCATTTGAAAGACTATTTTCATTTGAGCTTTCATGGAACATGTCCACTCCTTCATACATAAAGGTTAGAATACAGAGACTAAACATTCAGGCAGGGATCTGAGATAAAGGGACAGTGGTTTTTGGTAGACTGAATATGCAATTGAGTCATGCAACTTGAGTCTACAAAACACCAGTGCTCTATTATTTTAAAGCCCTGCATGTTTTACAATATACTCTCTGTAATTTCACTCTTATGCATGAAGAAGTAGACATGTTCCATGAAAGCCCACATTAAAATCTTGTACTTACTCTTTAAAGTGTCTTTTATTTATTTATTTATTTATTTATTTATTTATTTATTTATTTATTTATTTAAAGTTTCCTCTTTCCCACAACTTTAAAAACCCTAGTCTCACTCACTCTGTACCCCAGAGCGCAGAGAGAACTTCTAGTTCCCTGAGCTCCTTGCCCTCTGAAAATGCCAGCCACAGAGTCTGGTGAAACATAAGGAAGAAAAACTTCCAGAACACGGCCAAACAGCCCCAAAAACTCACAACAACTATTTATTTGTTGCATTTGTTTTGTGTTTCTTGTGGATATGCTTGCACAAATTAACATGGCTACCACTTTGAAAGCTAATCAGTAAGAAACTGCACATAATTGAAACACATAACTGTTGAAAGACTGTCACAATTTTGCAATCATTAAACACCAGAAAGGTAATTTAAGCAGGCTTCTAGTGTCCCCCTTCTTCAAACTGAAGAAGACACTTGGTATAGAAATAGCACTTTCTTTTTTTTCATATTGGAGTGTTGCATAATTTAAAATTATATTGGACACATATGAAATATAAAATTCTATAAAAAATTAAAATGTTAAAATCATTAGGTTGTTTTTGACCAGGAGCAGGCTACTTCAATAATGTTATCTCAGCCATTTACAAGAATTTCTTTAGTATGCATGGTAGGGCATAAACTGAATGCATATACATTCTGCTCTTACTGGGTTTCTCCACAATCTCAAAAACTTTGTCCTGTATTCAAATAGCACTTTTACTTTTGCTTGGTTGTTCTTTGATTTTTTTTTAGCTACTTCACTTTGGTGTCTATTCAGCGACTTCTAGATGGCCCACTCAGAACATTTTCCTGGTGGGAGACACTTTTCAGCATTCATCCATTCATCAACTTGTATTGTTTTTGCTTTGCACTGAAGTGTTGCATTGAAATTGAGCTGAGAAGAATTTTATTGTGTCTCATCTTAATCATGGAATTTGATCCTTGGCCAAGGGCTGAAAGGGCTCCTAGGAGATATACCACACAGGTGAGCACACAAACTGAATGGTTCTAAGAAACACTGAGCTTTTTTGGGGGGGCTTATATCTGTGCTGTAAATCAATGGTTCTCAAACTTGGGGTCCACAGATGTTCTTGGACTAAAACTTCCAGACACCTTTACCACTAGCTGTGCTGGGAGTTGTAGTCCAAGACCATCTGGGGACCTAACTGTCATATAGGCCTTTCAACTGTCTCATCATCAAGCTAGTTATCACATACACACATCTCTTAATTATCCTAATTTAGATTACACTACAATGATAAATCAGCCTTACCACTCGTCAGAATGATGCAATAATCTCAGGCAGCAGAAAGTGATTGATAAGGGAAGGATGGAGCTAAAATTACTGTGTTGCCTGGACTGCACCAATGTCAGTTATTCTGTTACCTTCAAGTGCAATAATAGATGCTGTCTTGTCACCGCAGTATCAGAATAGGATACAACTACACAGAGTGCAGCACAAAGCACACCATGCCCTTTCCTGTGGACAGCAGGCTGTTTTGAGGCAGTACTAATCAGTAGGAATATCAGAGCTGAAGACTTCTAGATGTCCATTAAATGTGTCCCTTCTTTAACCACTTTTATTTGGCAAAAAAAAAAATCATCTGGACCCCATATAAAGCTACATGAATGACGGGGTGGTGTGGGATGTGGGGTAAATTGCATAATGAAAGCCTCTTCTGAAAGTTTCAGTTCCTAACTCTAATTCTTAGACATCTCACATAATTTGAGATGTATTTTTCCTAAAGGTAAATGTAAAGGTTCCCCCACACATGCGTGCTAGTCGTGTCCCAGTTCTAGGAGAATATGGGCATATAAGCACAATAATTAATAGACAGGTATATAGATAATTTCATTTCCTTCAAACTTTCAAAAATCATACATTATTTTCCTTTGGCCAAATAAGCATTCATGCTGGCAAATCCTATGAGAAATAAAACACTAACAACATATTGGAAAAATAAAGGCAAGTGCATCGTTTATTTTTCTTTCCAATTGTTAAATGCTATTTGATAATGAGTAATAACACAACTGGAACCCTTTAAAACAATGGTTACAAAGGGTTGAGTCTCCCAATGCTAATGGGTTAAAACTCCCAGAATCCTTCACTACTAGCTGTGATGACCAGGATTTCTGGGAGTTGTAGTTCAAAAACATCTGGAGACCCATGATTGGAAATCATTGGTTTATAAAAACATCATCAATATTTCACTTGAAATACAAGGACCCTAGCTACCAACCTTAAAAAGATCCCCTAGCAGCCTAAACAGGTAATCACGTTTTTCTCTTTTAGTTAGGTTAGCAACTAAGAAATAATTTCATATAAACATACAGCAGTGTAATTTTTTTCTAGACAAAATATAGCTTCCCCTTAACAAAGAAAAACTAAACTGACCACAAGGAACCCAATGATTGTATAAATTAAATTCAGAAGATTTTGATTAGCATTGATGATACAAATGAATTATTTATGATCTTATAACCTTAAATATCATAAATTATATTTCATTTTCTAGAACCATAACATGATATTCATGATATAATTAATTTTTATAAAGCTAATGTAAATGTATAACAAGTCCATCAAATCGGGGTTTTTTTTCATCTCAAGGATTGCCATTTGTTTTCATTGTATTCCAGCAGAATGGTCCAAAGAAAGCAGTATAATATTGCAGCCCTGCTATAATCTAATCATCGACATAGAATATCATTTGAAACAATAAATACTTTAAAGGAATCATCATCTTTCAGAGCTAAAGCTTATTTATTTACAAGCAATAGTGATTAGTGACTTACTTCCTTATACCTCTTCCAACATTAATATATAAGAAAGGGCTTCTTTACAATTGCCAATCAATCACTCAATCAATGACAGAACCAAAATATGTACTGCTTAAGGCAGGCATGTCCAAATAAAGGCCCGGGGGGCCAAATGTGGCCCATTTTCAAATTTCAAGTGGCCCACGGCCACTTCTCCCTGCTGGCTCAGCTTGTCATGCATCCCCACCAGCTGGCCCCACCCCACATTGGATGGAGATATCAGCTTGCAGTTTTACAGTTTGCCTGCCCACCCTGGCTCTGTGCATCCCCCCAGCCAGCTCCCCAGCCTACCCGCCCCCAGCTCCGTTGCTGCAGCGTCCTCCCCACCTCCTTGCAGGTTCTAGAGGCTTGTCCAAAGTCCACCCCGGGGGCGAAATGTGGCTGAATGGTCGGCCCCCACACATGTTCACCTCACCAAATCTAGCCCTTCTTGCAAAAAGTTTGGACACCCCTGGCTTAAGGCAAAGGAAAAAAGGAGTACTGATTGCCTCCAATCTGTTAAGGTTGTCTTGAATCCTGATTCTGTCCTCTGAAGTTTTAGCCATTCTTTCAGCTGGGTATCATCTGCAATAAGAAGGCTGGAGTAGGAATTAGGAGAGTTGGGCTGAAGTCCTCACACTTCACTGACTGACCCTGAGCTCATTATATTATCTTAACATGATCTCCCTCACAGGGCTGTGCTTTTAAAGGTGGAATATGGAGGAGGACTGCTATGATGCCTTTTGCTTATTAGGCTATATTATATCAATCAATCAAACAATCAACATAGGCTTGTTCTGTCTTCCATATCATCCTGCAACAAATACCAAGAATTATGGCTTTCTACTAGGGGAGTAGCTTCAGCTTTGATGTTCGTACAAGAAATAACTTCAGTTTTATCTGCACAGAAGTCCTACAGCAGACACTGATGCATTAAGCTAGTTACATGGTATTGACAGTTCTTGCTATAGTAGCAGTAGAATCTGTGCTAGTTTGTACATTCTAAGGTTAAATAAGCAAAGCAAAATGTTTTAAGAAAAATACAGTGCCTGCAAGCAGTCTTACTGGCTGTTTTAAAGGAAACTGGAAATTAAGCAAAAAGGGGAAAGCAAGGAAATATTCCTGCTAAAGATGTTTAAAACAGATTACCTAAACTGGAGTCCCACTGGAATCTATTGGTTTTAAGTAATAATTACAATTTATACTAATCTTAGTAGAAAGTAATTGTATCTAATATGTTAATTAATTTAACACACCTTTGGCAATCAACAAGAAAATATTAATAAAAACCTCTTTACAAACCCCAACTGAGGTGCTTGGTAGCACTTAAACATTTTATATCTTGGTTGCTTTTTCATATCAAGGGAGAACTGACTCTTCCAACTATATGGATTTGAAATAATTGCAGTTTTCTAGTCCTCCATAAGAAAAGTAATGCTGCAGATTCAAATGTCCAAACAACTTCCCCAGTGTCTAGATTTTGGGTTTTTTTGGGGGTGTTGAAAAAGGTATGTGATTGCTTTATACAAATATAAATGGCATGTTAAAGAGGAAAAGCATGTTAGATACAATTACTTTTACACTAAGATTGTATAAATTGTAATTTTTTACTTAAAACCAATACATTCCAGTGGTACTAGTTTGGGTAATCTGCTTTGGATCCAACTGAAGGAGGATGTTCTTGTTTGTTTGTTTTTGAGAGACTCTATAAGAACAAATAGCAATAACTTCAATATTAATTTTAACAAATAAATTTTTTAACATTGAAATTACCAATACTGCTATTTGTGATGCAAGTCAAAGGTTTTTTAAAATTATCAGATGATTACATTTCTAGAAGAGGCAGAAAAGAGACCCACACATAGCAATTTGGGGTCAAGGGGCTTTCCTGTCACTTTCCAATACTAGGATTTAGGAGAGCTCAAAATGACATACCAGTATTTATTTTTTGTATACACTCAGACCTTCACATGGGCCTGGTTTCTTACATGTGACTGCAAGCAGGCTGTATCCAGCTTAACACACACAGCCCATCTGTGATGGACAAAAAAGCCCCTTGTTTAACATAAACAAGAAGGGCTGAACAGAGAATGGGAATCTGGGTAGAGTTCCCCAATTTTTTTTTTTATGTTTAAATTAGGAATGAGTGATACCAGCCAGAAAAGTTGGCTGCAAATTCCATGAGGACATGGTTACGGTTGAACGTTACTAAGGTTTGTGAATCAGGTGAAACTACAAAATTGTTTTATAAAAGCGTTAACAGATTCTGTACCATGTTGCTATTTTCAGATAGGGGAAAAAGGAAAGAATATATACCAAAACAAGCCACACGCAAATGCAGTTTGGGCTTCTTGCATCGCACTACTTACGACGTAAATTCATTGTATTTGTTTTTGTAAAAAAAAACTGTGTATGTTATTAATAGGTAGCATACTAAAAGGGCAGGTTTTTATAAAAAGGGAATAATAGTCTGTGCACATGTTGTTTTTTTCATCTATCGTTGTGACCAGCTGACTGAATAGCTCAGTGGTTGAGGTATCTGACTGTAGACTCAGAGGTCAGGAGCTCTATTTCCTCCACAGTGTCTCCTGCAAGTAGAGCCAGCCTGTGTGGCTTTGGGCAAAGCTTCACGACCTCAGGGTACCCTCAGAAGAAGGGAATCGTAAACCACTTCTGTGTTTTCTCCATCTGGAAAAATCCTGAAAAGGGTCACCATAAGTCAGAATTAACTTGAGGGCATATGATTGTTATAATTACAGAACTGACCTTTCTGTGACAGAATTGACTTATTTTCAATATGAGACATAATACCAGTGCCTTCTGACTTTATGGAATAGATAACTTTCTTCAACTGATAACTGAAAGCAGAAGATCAGGTGACATAAACAAGGGCTGTCACCTGATAAATACACCATAGTTCCAGAAATCGAGGTGGAAATTGTGTTCACCAAAGCTTCTGTGGTTCAAACTGTGAAAGGGTCAGTGTCCCTCCTTTCTGAAACAATAAAAGCCTGCTCCATCAGCCTGTGAAACTTTCGAGAGCTGGATTTTATTAGTAGAAAAGGTTTCAGGGAGTTAAAGACAGGGCTGAAAAATACCACCAAGGGCATCACAATATCGAGTGGTTCTGTGAGCATCACCATTGTATTGGGGTTCATGATTTCTAGCCATCAACTATTAAATGTCTAAACATCTGCGTATGAACAAAACAACAGCCTGGATCCTAGCATATTGTCTGTGAATGGACCAGAGATCAGTACATGGAACAGAATCTCTCCATCATCCCCTTTCCACCCTATGCACACCCTAAGCAGTATGTTTCTGAGAGTTAGGGGCCCTCAGGAAGAGAATGGATTGTGACATGAGGATGGGGACTTTAGGAGGAACTGCTGAAAATCAGGTATTTCTTTCCTTTCCCAAGAAACAATATTTTACTCACACACTATCACTTTTGGATTCATGAAAATACTTTTAAAGAAAAAGGAAACATAATTTATTTGTGTATATATGGGGCATTCACAGAACAGGCAGGCATAATTTTTAAAGATGGAGTGCACATTTTTCTTCACATTCCTGAGATAATTACTCCTTTCAGATAGCTGACTCTCCTTACTTGTACTAGAAATTATTTTAATATGGACACATTAATTTGGATCATCTTTTTGCAGTGCTCAGAATGTTTTAAATTCATTAATCCAGCCAAATAAAGTTGCAGTCTTGTTACATTCTCTTGTGAACAGGACAGTGAAATTTTTGTATGAGTTTTGCATGACTTTCCACAGATTACTGTGGATCACACCATTGTAAAGCCAGAATTCACACCTTATTATTGCTGCATGACAGTCCAGTAGTGATGTTGTGATGGCAAAGCAAATCAACATTCTGTAAGACAATTCTAAAAATGTAGGCAGCTCAAATGAACAAAAATCTTTTGAAGTAGAATTACTTTCATCAAAATTTGACACACTACATTGTAGCAGACAGTCAACCCTTGATCACTGGCAAATTTGAGGAAGTTTGGACATAGGATTTTCAAGTTATGACTTCTTAAACACACCTTCCCATTCAGAAACAGAGGACCCTAAAGTCCCCAGATCTAAAACAGATCACATAAATTGAAAAGACCAATCTTGCTTATCTTGAAAGAGAATGGTTGGCTTTACCCACTGTTTTTATTTGGAAAGAATCCAGGCTACAGAGGCTGAAACATTGACCTTTCAAGTCTAAAAACCTTTGCTATAACACGGAGCATGCACAGTGAAGACTTACCAGGAGGAGTATAATAAAATGAATCATTTTATATATTGGTAACCAGGTTGGGACAGAATATTTAGAGGGAAAGAAACAAACAGAAAAGAAAGATTTTCTTTAAAAAGTAAAAAAAAATTGCTTTGAAAAAAAAAGGTAATGGAGAAGCAGTCTTCCAGAAAGGGAGACATTCTCTCAAGATTTATGAGTCCAAATAGTCTCCTCTGATAAGTTTTCAAAAGAGAAATCAGCTCCAGTCCTGGCCATTTGAACTTTGACACTGTCAGAAACTCATTTTGTTTAAATCTGTGAAATTACTGGTTTTGCTTTGTGGTTGGTGTGATCTTACTTGATGTTAACAGAGGTTTAACGCATATATTTTGCTACAGTCTCCTGTCATAATCTCCAATCCACCCATTCTGTCACTAAACGGTTATCTGATTTTTTTAAAAAAAAAAATCCAAAGTTTTTTATGTGCCATAAAGTCACTTCTGATGGATGGTGATCAGTTCATGACTTCATATCATTAACAACTCTGCTCAGATCTTGCAAAACCACAGCATCTCATGTTTCTTCCTGTTCTTCTCTCCTCCACTTCCTTTTCCAGTAAGATCTGACAAACTAACAGTTGTTGAGTCAACCCATTTCATGTGAGCTCTCTTTTTCTGCTGCCTCCCCACGAAGCATTTTGCAGCAAAATTGTCTTTTTGAGTCAGTTCTCTAATCTCATTGTATGTACAAGATATGATAGCTTCAATTTACTCGTATTTTGCTCTAGTGGACGTTCAGACTTGTCTTAATTGCCTCTCTGGTAGTCTGCGGTAGCCATAAGGCTTTCCTCCAACATGGCACTGCAAATGAATTGTTCTCCACCCTCACCCTTGGCTTTCAATAGCTTTTACACAGTATGAATGATTTTGACCTTGGTTCCAAGTGACACTCCCAGCCTTCACCAATACCCTTTTTTATTATTTGAAAAGATGAGGGGATATGTTTTGGAAAATATGCAGGCAACATGTTTGTAAATCAAGGCTTTGCAAACTGGAACAGAGCTTTCTTTACTGCATTTTGCAGTTTTAGCTTATCTGAGAGATTTAACGATGTGCATGTTTCTCTGTCATATGTGCTGCACTCACACTTTCACTTCACCATTTCATTACCTCCTAAACAGTGCTTCAAAATATTTTGGGGATGCCCCCCCTCAACAACCACATTTCAGATCATGAGAATATCTGGGATCTCTAGCACTATATAAGAGAAGCTTCTTCTGGAATTTGTAGTGTATGTGTACTTAATCTTGATTCTTAAAATTCAATTTTTTTCAAAAAAAGACCTTTCATTTATTAATGTGCATCCATGATTCAAAATACCAGGAAATGGCCTGGTTTTGCTGCACAATATGTGCCTGCTTTGTGGGGGTGGGGGTAGAAAGGATGCCAAACTTACATAGCAGAGAGCAGCCTGAGTGTTGGACGACACACATGTCAGTAGTCAAGGTGGTCTACTCTACCTTCTTTTGCTCACTGCCATTTACACGGAGACATCAAGTAGGAGATTAGGCTATAGGTCAGTAATGGCGAACCTTTGGCACTCCAGGTGTTTTGGACCACGACTCCCAGAATTCCGAGCCTAGATTGCCAATGACAAAGGACTGGGAGATGTGGTCCAAAACATCTGGAGTGCCAAACATTCGCCACCACTGCTATAGGTGATACCTTCAGTTAATCACTTCTCACCCAAACAGAAAGCAATAGTCTGGGCTGTTTTTCAACAGGTTTTCTAGGTATCTATTACTTGGGATATATGATGATCTTCAAGTCTGTAACGAAATCTCTGCTTTGGTGGGAGGCAAATGACAGGGGATTGTATATCCAGATGATCATGAGTCAACTGGCACTTGAACTGAGTGCAGATGTGTACAGAGAAAGGTAACATGTAGTGTCAGACAACGAAAGTCTTCCTGCTTTCTTTATGTCTGCATTAGTACCCTTTGTCCCCCCAGTCCCGAAATAATGAGACCACACAAGAATATTGGGTTTTAAAATGGGCCACAACTTTAATAATATCTACATTAATAACTTTATGAATAACTTTATTAACTGAAGTTGTAACCAAAGGATGGGCCTGCCGTAGTGCAACTTATTCAAGCTCTCAGATGTTATTAATTTATTGTGACGCCATAATATGACCCGGTGTGAGGGTGCCATTCCAATAAAGCAGCCCTCACCGCCGAATAATGTCCAGGTATTAAATGGGGCAGCCGTACCAACTCCTAGCCTTTTAGATATTAAATTTACTTTCCTACGGGTTTTTTTTACCTGTCCATTGGTCCTATGTTATTATCTATTGTACAGCTGCCCTGAGGCCTAATCAAGATGACTATACTATTCTGACGTCACAGTCCTGGCCCCCTTTTTAGTTGCACTACCCGCAAGGTACACAGGATAGCCTGCCTAACGGTCAATGAGAATGGAATGGGCGAAAACGCACTGGCACCAAGCAGCCAATAATGGTACCAGTCAAAAATTCCCATTCGGCCCCGAAGCGACCAGATAATCTCATTCTCATAACCACTAAGGGAGGGAGGGCGGGGTGCTGCCCGGCACGAAAGAGGAGGACTGATGTGCGGGCAGCCCTTATAAAGGCTCAGATCCCCGCACACCCCGGGGGTCACGTGTCCTCCTCCTTTCGCGCCGCAACGGCTCCCGGGGCGACAAAGCAGCCCCGATCCGGGACAAGCCCGGTAGGAGCCTACATTCTTCCTACTCCCAAGCCCCAAAGCATAGTACCAGCTGAACTTGATCTTTGCAGCTACTCATGTTTTTTAATGTGGATGCTGCCAATGTTTTGAACACTAGGTGATGATATATAAATTATGGTACTAAGAAGGTGGCTGTGAGAAGAACTGACAATATTCACTGCTCCATTCATTGTGACAAACAGCAACTCAGAAAATACAGAAATGTAAGGAGTGTTGAACTTGGTTTAATATAAAATGTTCAAGCAATAAAAGGCAGCCAGTTAGATGCCCAATGTAAACAATTTCACTTCCTTCTCAACAGTTTGAGTAAATCCTTACTAAGCATTATTTTGCAAAGAAAGATCCATACTGCTACTCCAAGATTTATTTAAAATGAGATTTACCCATAGCTTTTATTTGGCCTCTGCATATATTGTGCTCTGCTCTTGAGCATAAAATCACAACAGCTCTGAGCCTAGACTTCTTTTCCAATACAGATGGCTTTTGCCCCATGAAACTCCAGATTCCTGTTAAATCCTTCAGGATTAACAACGGGTGTAGATAGGCATAAATCACTAGTTCAATGGTTCATGCTGATTCACACAAAAGCTCAACTCCATGATTCAGTGCCTTGCTCCCACTGGTGCCCTCCCCAGAGGCAGTGCCTGAAGGATGTGGAACAGGGAAGCCAGGACACTCTCAGTGCACACCCGCCAGAGGGGGCAAGGCACTGAAACGCAGGGGCCATCAGCTGAACAGGTGGATCATGAACATCTCTAATCCAGTACCTTTCAGTTTGAAAAGACATGTACTTGGAAGCATGTAGTTAATCTGAAAGACACATTTCTTCTTGGCATTTTGATTATTTTGTGGCTGCATGCAACAGATACAAAGTTCCATCTTGTAATTTTATTTTTGTTTCCTCTCCTCCAGCAATAGAACTTTGCACTTATCCTGATGAATTTCATTCTGTTATTTTCAGCCCATCAAAATCTTTTTGACTATTGTTTCTTTCGTCCAGAGTATTAGCTATTCAACCCAAGTTTGTGTCATCTGTAAATCTGATGAGCATCCCCTGCATCCAGGCCATTCATAAAACTGTTAAAGAGCACCAGGCCCAGGACTGAACCTTGTAGTATCCCTTTGGTTACCTCTTCTCAATCTGAGAAGGAGCCATTGGAAGGACTTTCTGAGTATGATTCAATATCCAATTGTGTATACATCTTACAATTTTTCTATCCAGCCCACACCTAGTTAGCTTGCTGATCAGAGTATCAAGGCCCATTTTGTCAATGGCTTTGCTGAAGTCAAAATATATTATGTCTACAGAATTCCCACTGACTACCAGGGAGGTTACCCAATTAAAAAAATGACATTATGGAGCTCCACAGGGGTCGACCATCTCCCCAATGTTCTGAAACATCTATCTAAGGCCACTGGAGGAGGTCATCCAGATATTTGGAGTATGCTATCATCAATATGTTGATGACATGCAGTTCTACCTCTCCTTTACATCCTCAGCAGTGGAAGCTGTGCAGATCCTGGCTTGCTGCGTGGCTGCAATGATGGACTGGATGACAGACAAAACAGAAATCTTGCTACAGGTATTAGGATGGGAACCTGACTGGTTAGGTGCCATTTTCCCTGGTCTGGATGGGGTTACACTTCCAACCTGGGCATGTATTTGAACCTGGCTGTCTTTATAGAGAAGCAAATTTCTGCCATGTGTTGGCAGTCCACCTTAAATGTTTTATTGTACTGCATTTAAGTTAGGATGCCTAATAAAGATACAGTATATCATAATATAGATATATGTTGATGCAATTTAAAGTTGCTTTATTAGAATTATTGTCTATTCCAAACTTTGGTGTGAAACAGAGTGGGTAGTATACAAATCAATTAAGTAATTTTATTAATTTTACAGCTCTGGCAGATTGTACAGTTTTAGTCCTATCTGGACAGAAAATCCCTGGCTACATTAATTCATGCATAGTTAGTCTCACTACAGGTTGGTTTGGTGGGGGACTTTAAATATGATATTTCCTAAATCCTGGCACACTTGGATTGGCTCCTATGTGCTTCCATGCTGAATTCAAGGTGTTAATACTGACTTATAAGGGCTTTAATGGTTTTGGGCCATGATAGCTATTGGAGCACCTCTTTTTAAGATCTTCTTTCAGTGCCAACCACTCCTCCCTGGCTGCATTGCTATGAGTGGCCACCTAAAGGAGGTCCTGAAAACAGCCACTGGAGAAGTAGGAGCTAGGTCTTTTCAGTAGTGGCCCCAACACTTTGGAGTGCTTTGCCTGTGAACGGACATCAAACTCCCTCCCACCTAACCTTTGGAAAGCTTGTCAAAACTGTGCTCATTAAAGAGGACTTAGGAATGTCCTCCCCCTGCTGTTGATTCGATGACACAATACTTTTAAATTTATGACTTTGTTTAGCTTTCAGCACCTGGGGTCTTCATTGGTGTTCTGAATTATGTTTGCTTTTGACTGAGGTCAAGGGATGAGCTTTTGCTCACTGTGAATCAACCAGAATGCTGGCTTGCCACTAGATGGGTGAAATACTGTATAAATGTAATAAATAGACAAACAAATAAACAATTGCAATAGATTGTAAACAGTGTAGAGCTGTCTTTGAAGATAGGTTTGAAATTACCACTGATGCAAAATATTGCGGGAAGTGTTTTAACAGCAGAATAGTTATTTAAACCTTCTCTCTCTACCCTGCCTTTCTTGCCTCTCTTATAAAGCTCTTCATGACTTGGGACTTTTGGCACCGCAGGTTAAACCACTGAGATGCTGGGCTTGTTGATCAAAAAGTTGCCAAATCCATGCAAAGGGGGGAGCTTCCATTGCTTCTCCCAGCTTCTGCCAACTCAGCAGTTTGAAAGCAGGTTAAAAATGTGAGCAGATAAACAGGTCAAGTACCACTTCAGTGAGAAGGTAATGGCATTCTGTGTGCTTGCATGTTTAGTTATGCTGGCCATCTAAGCATGGGAACTGTGGACAAATAGCAGCTTTTTAGTTTATATAAAGAGATTAGCACCTGCCCCTCAAGTTGGAAATGTCTGAATTGTCGGGGATAACCTTTACCATTATTTACAGAGAGGGCCTTTTCCATTGTGGCCCCTTGCTTATAGAATGTTATTCTAATGAAAATTCCTTGCAATAGCATTGTCTTATTTTGACTCCAACCCTTTCCACCTTTGCTATTCAAATCCCCATTACATGCTGATTTTAACTCCTGTTTTAACTCCTGGCTAGAGTCTACTCATTTTTTCTGTGTTTTATGACACTGGCATTGTATCAGGCTTTGTACCTGTGTTTGTATTTTAATCATGTTGGTTGTGATTATATTTTTAGTTTTCTGTTTATATTTCATTGAATTATTTCAACGTAAAACCTAGAAATTTAAAAATAATGCATTTATCCCATCATACGCTTTTGTTCACACAGATGTGATTGTTCATAAAACAGAGGCAAACAGGTAGATATTTCCCCTTTCTTTCAATACATGTTTGTGTGTGGAATAATGATTCTAATCTCTAATTGTGTGAGGAGAGAACTGTGGAGGGTAGTTGTTTTGAGTTAATAAAGATTATTATCATATAAATGTGCCTTTGAGTCACATCCTGTACCTTGCCATTAGTTACCATCCTTTAATTTGACATATTCGGTCCAACAAAAGTAATCAATAGGTTGACTATCACTGTTTCCCCATATACACTGCATGCTATGCTAGGAAGGGTGGTTCTGAACTTAAAAGAACTCTGGAAGAAGAGGAGAGGCTGCTGTGCCAAAACAAAGGTCTAACTAGTGCAGAATTCTTTTTTTCTACAGTGGTGATTGAGGAAGCCCACCAGCAAATTGGGTGAGCAAGTCTTCCCCTAGATAGCTGGTATTTACAGTTTCTGAAGCTGGAGATTTGATACATCCAAAATTAGCATGTGCTACAGGTAGAGCTATCCTCTATTCAACTTTCTATGCTGGTCACCCATCAACACATCTTGTGGCAGAGAATTCTATAAATCAACTCTGTGTGAGTTGATTTATAGTACTTCCTCCAGACTGTCTTGAACATGCCACCAGTAAATTTCACTGCATGACCTTGAGTTCTAGCTTTATGATGACTGAAAGAGAAAAAGTTCCTCTTGTCCTCTACACACCATGGAGGAGGAGGAGAGGCAAGGAAAGAAGTCAAGGCACTCCTATCCCCCACACAATGCCTTCTTTCCAAGCTCCACTGGTTTTAAAACACAGAAGCAGAGACAGAATTAGAGAAATAGGTATCAGCCTCTTGCCAGGCCACAGACTGAGCCAAATGCTGGGAAAAAGTTCCTTTTTAAAGACTTTTAATTCCCAGCATGTCCAGCTGGCTATAACTCCAGCCCCCCTGGGGATTCTGGAAGTTGTAGTCCCCCAAATATTTCCTTCTCAATGTCTGGTTTAAGGAGGTGTGTGATGCTGCCCACCCAGCCTGTGGCTGCAACCACAAACCACAGAAGAACCCTTTGTTCTCTGCCTTGACCTCCAGGATGGGACAAAAGTGATTTAGTAGATATGAATGCACCAAATGACTAGCACATTTAATTATTAATAAATACCTGCATAATTCTCAACCCAAGCTGCAACCTTGATTACCATTCTCCCAGGCTTAACATAGTAGTGGTACTCCTTGCCAGTAAACTTGACTGGAAAATGCACAAAAGCACATCTGGAGATACATCTCTCTCTCTCTCTCTCTCTCTCTCTCTCTCTCTCTCTCTCTCTCTCTCTCTCTCTCTCTCTCTCTCTCTCTCTCTCTCTCTCTCCTTCCTGGGAAGTTCCTTCGGAATTGTGATCTCTCCCACGGCTTTGTGCCGGCATGCGCGGCCAGCACATCTCGCAAGTGAGCAAAAACCTGCCAAAGATTAACTCGGGGAGAGGATCTGCCGCCAGGCTCCGCTTTTACGAGCCTCACCCCTTCGGAAGCGCGGAGGGTCCTTGCGGCGCCACCCAGGAAGGGGCTCCGGGTGGGGCTGGCGGCGGCGGCGATGGATGGAGGGAATCCAAGGGCCCCGTGAAGGGAGGCAACCACCGTGGCGAGAGAAGGCAGGCGGGCAGGGCAGGAGGGGTCCGCCTCCGCTTGGAACAGACCTCCGCTTCCCTCTCGCTTTGCCAACAGCTTGCGGTGCTCATTACTGGCATCCCGGGCAGCGCGGCGGCGAGGTCTTGCTGCGCTTAGCCTACCTGCGAGAGCAGGAGGAGGAGGAGGAGACGGGAGAGCGCGCCGCCGGTCCCCAGCCTCTCCATCCCGCCCCCACAACCCCGGAGGCCATTACAACTCGTTCACGCCTTGGCAGCCCCCAGGGAATCCGCATCCCACCCAACCGCGGCGCGGGGTCTCCCGGGGGGAGGGGGGACGAAGGGAGCCGTCCTGAGGCGCGCCCTGGTTTCCCGCTCGAACCTGCCTGAGAGCATCGCGAAGCCCCCCCGGCCGCCCCCCCGCCGTTCCCCGTTGGCTCTCATTGGCGTCCCTGTGCGGGCGGGCGCTCCCTCCCGCCTCCCACCCTATAAACCCTTCCCCCCCCACCCCGCCGCCCCAGAGGCACTGTCCCCTCACCCTCCGCGCGCCTGGCGAGGTCGCGCGCTCGGCTCACCTGAAGAAAAGTTTGGAGAAGACGTTCGCCTTTTCCAGAGGCGACCTCTGCATGGCGCCCACCGCCCCCGCGCTGACGCGGGCAGCCGCCACCGGCAGAAAGGGAGGTGGGCTTCTCGCGGGCGGCGGCGGGGGGAGAGGGGGCCGCTCGCCTCGGGCGCTTGCGCCGCTCAAGACTTCGCCGCCACAGAAAGTATAATGATTTCTTAATTTAGGTATATTTATATATATATAAAGGCGAAGTCCGCGTCGTTCCTACCCTTGTCCCCCCACCTTATCCCGCTCTGAGGTCACCGCCTCTCTCCTTCTCCAGCCCCTCTCCCCGCCTCTGCGGGTCCGCCCGGCTTCATAAGCCTGCCCTCCGCTGCACGCCCCGCACTCCACCTCGCGGGAGACAGCCGCGTCCACATCTTTGCCCAGGAATCTCAATCTCAATGTCTCTCTCTCTCTCCCTCCCCGCCCTCCCGGCGGCAAAGAAGAAAAGCGCCGCGCGCCAGGTGCCTCTCAGCGCCCAGCGCTCCTCTCGCCCGCTGGAATACCCGCGCGCACGCACGCATGCACACCCATTGGCGCGCGCCTTCCGTGCCCGGGGAAGATCCCGAGGGAAGGTTCCTGGTGCGCGAAGGAAGCCGCCGTTTCCTCCTCCTCCTCCCACCCGGGCTCCCTTGGCTTGCCCCAACCTTGTTTTAGCGGTCGTCACAGCCATGAAAAGAGCAAACGAACCTCCCTGACTGAGGCTGGCCGAAGGTGATCGTTGGCCTGCGCTGTGATCGCCGGACGCCTGTCGGAGCGCGTTTCCCCTCCTTCCAGCACCGACCCGTGGAGCGCGGCGCCCCCCCCCCATCGCCAGGGCTCCCCTGGACGCCAGGCTTCCCACCACCCCTGCAGGAAATGTCAGGGCTCCGAGACTAGACGAGAGTGTTCATAGTACCCATGGGCGACACCTCCATCGCAGGCTGTCTTTTCTGTGACTAGTCGTGTCTTAAAGCCCCAGGCTGAGGGTTTCTGCTTCGACTTCATAAACGGTCGCCTAAATCATCTGAGTGTTCGTTTGGCTACTGCAAGGCTCTACTAAACTTGCCTGTTGATTTGATTTCATTGATATGCTGCCTCCGCCCCCCCCCAACTGGGGACCCAAGCTGACTCACAGCAATTAAAATCAAATAATAATAATAATAATAATAATAATAATAATAATAATAATAATAATAATAATAATAATAATAATAATAATAAATTTAAATTATTATACAAAACTATTTTTCTAAAAAGTGGTCAAGATTAACAACTAATTTGGAAATATTTTAAGAAACATTTTTTAAATCTAAATTTCAAAAAATAGAATATTCCTTAGACATTTATGGCTTAAAAGCCTGAGTGTGTGTGTGTCCGTATTTGCTTGCTGATCAAAGGACAAGAGGGAGGGAGCAATTTAGCTTCTTTAGGGAATGCATTCCAGAGCCCCAGAGCAGCCATAGAGAAAGCTCTTCACCTGTTCTCCCCAAATGGGCTTCAAAAGGAGATGGAACTGAGAGGAAGGAGAAGACCTTAAAAGCCATGAAGGTACATATGGTTGATACTGTTGAATTTTTCCAATAGCCTGGACCCCACAATATAGAAGTTTAAAGGTAATAACCAGAACTAATCCGTGGGCCTGCTGTTGTCCATTCAGTTTTCCAGACACAGAGAAAAAAAAACTTTCAGGAATTTGAGCCTATAGTTTAGGATTATTTTGTAAAGGTAAACAACAATTTACACCCAGCTCACAGATTGTTTATATCTGTGCTTATTCAACTGAAACTTAAAAACATACAGTGTGTTACTGAATATACAGACCAGTTGTCCATTCTTCACTTGCAGCAGCTTCCTGGAATTTCTTCCAGGATTCTTTCCAGAAGTTACTTCTTATGGCTACAGTTCCTAAGTGGCAACATAGAGATACATACTGTTACAGCTTTTAAAAATGCATTCATTTTCATCTAGACTTATTAAAATGTAAATAAAATGATACTATGGTACAAAAATCCCATTAGGATTGTGTAAAATAGAAATAGTTCAAGTGTTTTGTATGATCTTGCTAGGTGTTTGTCATATGCTGGGTCATGGCTGGGACGTGCATCTATTCTATTCTAACCACACACTTGGCTGTGACACATGCCTAGTGATTATCATCATGTGTCATCAAATCAGTTCTGACTTATGGTGGTCATTTTCAGGGTTTCCCTGGCAACCAATATTCAGAAATGGTTTACCACCCTTCTTCTGGGTGTGCCTTGGGACTGTGCAACTTGTTCAAGGTCGCACAGGGTGACTCTTCTGGGATGCATGGTGGGAAATTGAAATCCTAACCTCTGGCTCTGCAGCCAGATGCTTAACTCTCCGAGGTATCCAGCCAGCTCATTTTGTCCAGCAAAGTCCCAAAATCATTTGTCCATTTTTCCTGATGTGCACAGCTTTGCATAATAGCATTTGGGCCATTAAAATATCTGTCACAGTTGCAATTGCAACAAAAATAAGTAAAGCTATCCTTTGTTACATTACTATCAAAAGCATGTGCTCTGCTACTGTGCACTAGGAAATACTTCTCTCTCCCACAACTCTTGAACCGGGCATATTTGTGGGCAGCAGCTGAGCAGATGCTCCTCTGTGTCAAAAGATTCTGACCTGTCCATTATAAACAAATAGAAACACTTGGTTAACATGTCAAGGATGGGGCTTATTCTCCAGCTCAATCCTGCTGTGTTGGTTTTTTAATTGCTGGGAGTTTGATTTACCTAGCAGAGCATCAAAGAAGTCATTTCTTGTAGCCAACATCTGAAAGTATACAGGGTGATTCCAGAGAAGGCTTATATTGTGCAATCATTATGTTTCATTCACATAATATTGTGCAGAGCACAGATGTCATTGGTAATTGTGTAAGTTGGGTTTCCCCCACTTCTTATCCTTTCTTTTGTTCTCCCTGCAGAAAATCCATTAAGGTAGGAGAGATAAAATATCTTATGACAGATAATACCAGGAGCCATGTGCACATTTGGTCTCCACTCAGAGCAGCTATTGACTCCAAGTTTGTGAGAGCACTTTACATGAGCACTTCTAGGCGAAGAATCCTATCCCTAAAATAGGATCAGGACATTGGACAGTCCCTCTGAAGGTGAGAGAAAAATCCAAAGCGGATTCACTGCCCCAGAAAATCTGGGGTCAGTAACCATCTGGCTCAACTAAAACAAAAAGTAACCAAACTATTCTCTGAATAAGTGCCACTTTCACCTTCCATTCAGTTATGCTGTGTTGCTAGCTTATGGCTGGCTGATGGAGAGTCTTGATGTACCATTTTTCCGCTTGTAAGAGACCTCAAGTGATATATAGCAAAGAGAAGATAAAAAAAATGACATAGAAACAATATTTAAAAATTCTGAAAACAAACAAACCCCAAATACCCAAATTCTTTAAAAAGAGGCCAGGACCAATTCTGGAAACCATCTTCAAAAATATTTCAGCACCAAAAACCATGCAAATCAATGCAAACTTGGTTGGCACACATCCTCAAACTTAGCTCCTCTTCACATTTGAGTCTGCCCTATATGGTCTGAGATATTTAACAAAGATCCTGTGTCTGTGTGTGTGTGTGTGTGTGTGTGTGTGTGTGTGTGTGTGTGTGTGTGTGTGTGTGTGTGTGTGTGTGTGTGTGTGTGTGTGTGTGTGTGTGTGTGTGTGTGTGTGTGTCTCTCTTCTCTCTCTCTCTCTCTCTCTCTCTCTCTCTCTCTCTCTCTGTGTGTGTGTGTGTGTGTGTGTGTGTGTGTGTGTGTGTGTGTGTGTGTGAGAGAGAGAGAGAGAGAGAGAGAGAGAGAGAGAGACAAGCTTTTTGGTCACCTGGAAAGAGAAGTGCTGTTGCTGGGCACTACCCCTTGCAACACCCACTGGAGGAGGAGGAGGAGAAAGACGACAATGGTGGTGGTGTCTTTTCACTCCCCACGTGCATAATCCAGTTTCTCCTCAGATGGCTTTGTGCATAATGCCTTGGCTTCACAAGGGATGGGTGGCCAAAATCATTGTCTATCTACAAAGATGTGTCACTTTTCTTTTCTTTTTGCTTCCCTCCTTTTTTCCCCTCACTCTAGCACAATTCAGACCACATAGTGAAGAAATACTAAGTTACCAAGCTAATCTCAGTGCCCTTTTCCTAACATTCATTTTTAATGGTGCTTATATTATCAAAGACCAAGAAAAAGCTAAGTCATACAAAAGTAAAAAAGTGTTCTGCTTATATACCACCCCATACCACTTCAAGTAGTCTCTTGGTAGTTTACAGTTTTTAATTACAGTATGAAGTCTACACATTGCCCCCCCCCAGCAAGCTGGGTACTCATTTTACCGACCTCGGAAGGATGGAAGGCTGAGTCAGCCATGAGCCTGTTACCTGGGATTGAGCCCCAGGCTGTGAGCACAGTTTTACCTGCAGTACAGGCATTTAACCACTGCACCATGCAGCTGTGGAAGAACCCCTTTAAGACAGGATATTTAGTTAGGGTGGTGGTTGCAGAAACAGAATAATAATAATAATTTTACTCCTTTCACTGTGGTGCCAGCAGCAATAGCTTGGGCAACTGAATATTTCCTGCATATTAAATAACCTTGAGTATGAGTTTGCCACAAGGCGATCACAAATGCTGATTTCATATCAACATTAAAGCCAATATGAAGATGAACAGCAAGTGAGCTGAAGAGGCCAGATAAAAATGTCTAATATATTGAAGGTACTGTGGGATAGGCTAGAAAAAAAGTTTTATAAAATCAAAGAGTTGTTTGCCCTTTAAAACAAAGCACCTGACTAATACAGAGGCAGAAATCCTATTGCTCAGTACAGTAAAATGTTACTAAATCCTCACTGAACCAGTGGGGATTTGCTGAGTCAACTCTTTCATACGTTCTGCTGATTCAAATGGGACTACTCTAGTTGCCACTCACTACACTTAGCTAAAGAATTTCAAGCTTTGTTTCAATCCCCAGAGTGCTGGGTGTCACAGGCTGCAGGACTATGTAAAGCAATGCATGACAATAAAAATTAAAATTAAAACTTATAACTCAAGACAAACAAGCCCCCCCCCAAAAAAAAAAGAATATGAGACCTGAGTTACTCTGGAGGTGAAAATTATGAAATGGAGGCTGTCATACTTCTGGCACCTCACAAGAAAGTAAGATTCATTGGAAAAGACAATAATGCCAGAAAAGGTAGGAAGCAACAGGAAAAGAGGAAGACCAAATACAAGACAGATTGACTCTGAAAGGAAGCCACAGCCTTGGTTTGGGAAGGACCGATGAGGACAGGACATTTTAGAGATTTCTTATTCATGGGGTTGCCCTAAACTGGAGGTGAATCAACAGCATGTAACATCAGCTAAAATCTATACATAAAATCAAGCCTTTTAAAACATTCATTTTATGAGGAATTGTCACCTTCGCTGGCAACACTCCACACAAATCTGCAGATGACTATTTAACCATTTTGTAAATTATTGGATGAAAATTATTTTAAAATTTCTTTATGTTGTTAATCTTTTGGAATCTACAGCACTTATCACAAAAAAATGTTAAATTCTAAAATACTGTCCTGATGCTGATGAACAAGGGTATGATAACCTTGTTAATTTAGGACATTTGGATATAAATCAAGTGGAAGTCATATAGAAGTACCATTTATTTCCAGGTAAGATTCATTGGAATTTATATCTAATCCTACATATACTGTATACATGAGATTATGGTTGCAGTCATATACACAGCTGTTTGTCAGTGAGATCAAAATCAATATTCTTCTCAAAAGACATGTGTGACACAGTTCTGGAAATAGTTTGAAACCAAATTAATTTGTTTCTTACCTAAAATTTTACCATTATTTTAGTATTTACTAGTATGCTCTTGTTGCATCATATGACATTTCTTCAATACGAACTTTACCTTTATTTTTACAAAACTAGATCGATTTCTAACACCCACACAATCATTAACATGATTTTCATTGCTTTTGATAACCACACAAAAGTTGGAAAATTACCCAAGATAAAATTTGAAAAAGGAAATCCATTGATAGATAGGCTATAAAGGAGCAATTCCATTGCATTCCATTCCATAATCCTTTAATGGCATTAAAACAAAGGAAGTACACAAATAAAGACTAAACAGTTGCACAGAACATTATAAAATAAATCTCATCAATGCTCTAACTAAAGTTCACAGAGGGTTGCAAAGGAGCAATTCACTGGGAGTAATAATTAATTTTAAGGGAAAAGAAACAAATTCTTACCTCTGTTACCAGAATAACAGTCAACTGGGAAAGTAAGTAAGAAAGACAGCTTTGGAATTCCGCCATTACTACAGGTGGTGAATCACCACTAAGGAGTAAGGAGGGATGGGCAGAATGAGATCCGGATCTACTTGTGACAAGGATTTCTGGTCCTCTGTTGTTTAACAACAGCAACAACAAAGGGCTTACTTTTAATTCCCTTTCAACTCAGGCTGCTGAAACAAACAAAGCTTAGACAAAAACCAGAAGTGGATTGTTGTTTGTTAAAGGACTGTGACCTCACTTCTACTGGAATCTATACTGATCAGCCACATTAAAACCACTGATAGGTAAAATGAATAGCATTGATTATAGAATAACAATGGTGTCTGCCAAGGGACGTATTAAGTAGCAATTGAATACCTAGAGCACCTCCCAAATTGTGGGATACTCTAGGTATGCAGTGGTTTGTTGTTGTTGTTCAGTCATTCAGTCGTGTCTGACTCTTCATGACCCCATAGACCAGAGTTCGCCAGGCCTTCCTATCTTCCACTGCCTCCTGGAGTCAAATCCATATTGGTTGCATCAATGATACCGTCCAACCATCTCATTCTCTGTCGTCCCCTTTTCCTTTTGCATTCCATCTTTCCCAACATCAGGGACTTTTCCAAGGAGTCCTCTCAGCTCATGAGGTGGCCAAAGTACTGAAGCCTCAGCTTCAAAATCTGTCCTTACAGTGAACATCCGGGGTTGATTTCTTTCAGGATGGACAGGTTTGATCTCCTTGAAGTTAGTACCTACCTAAAGTGGTGCAAGGAAGGACAACCAGTTTTGCAGACCCCAAGGCTCATTGATGCACCTAGGGAGTGAAGGCCAGCCTGTCAGGGCTGATCACACTAGAGATGGGAACAAATTAAAAAAAAACGAATTACAAAATTCATTAAAAACTGCTAATTTATCATTTCTTATTCATATGAAACGATACCACCAATGAATAAAAACCGATGATTTTTTTCTGGGTTTTAATTGGTTGAGCTATAACTCCCCCCCCAAAAAAAAACCATCTAGAGATACCCAATTTTCAGAGAAGCCTCCTCTGGCTCTCCTATACAAACCCTCCAAGACAGGTGAACATTGGGTTCCCCCAAGCCACTTGCTAGAGGGTATTTTCGGGGAAGGGGTGGCATTTTGAGGGTGTATAATTCAGATATCTGAAATAAAATATTCACCAAATTTGGAGGGACTGTAAAAGAAAGTTAGGAGAACTGCCTGTGCAGTTTTGGCACCTCTAGAGGCCTGTGGAGGGCCTTTTTTGCAGACATCATGAACCCAAAACTGCAGGGCTTGTAGAGGAGAGTCTTAGGAAGCCTCTCTGAAATGTTGGGGTCTCTAGGTGGGGGTGGGGGGTATAGAATTTTAAATGCAAAAGCAAATGGATTTGTTGGTTCACCAATTGACCAGAAAAATCATAAATTTGTTATTTGTGGTTCATCAACCTTTACAATCATGAATTGAAACAAATCACCGTTTCTCTGATTTGTGCCCATCTCTAGATCACACAGAAGAGTGTAGCTCAAACTGCTCAAAAACACAATCTTCTCCATGATAGAAAGGTGTCAGAAGTCAGACTAAATTGAAGTTTGCTGCATATCAGAATTTTAAGCCTCAAACTAGTCAGAGTGCCCATGATGACTCCTATCTACCACCAAAACTGCCTACATTGGGGACATGAACTTCAGAACTGGACTGTGGAACAATGGAATAAGGTTATTTAGCCTGACTGATTATGTTTTTCTTTTAGATTGGGTGGATGACCAGAGGTATGTCATTTGCCTGGGGAAGAGATGGCAGCAGGATGGGAAGAAGGCTGACTGGCGGGGGTGCTGTTATGCTCCGGGCAATGTTCTTATGGGAAACCTAGAGCCCTGGCATTTATGTGGATATTACTTTGAAACATACCACCTATCTGGAGATTGTGGCAGATCACTTGTAACCACTCTTGCCCCAGAGAGTCACAAAGTTAACCCAACCTTTATTTCCCTGGGCTTTCCCTAAGCCCAAATTAATTAAAAGTGAGCAGTAGTTTCAGGTGAAACATAAATGGTAAGCTTTATTTAAATAGCATAATGGTTGATGTAATGCCATCAAGCTTGTGGTTAGTTTGCATTTGAATTAGCTTTTTATAGTTCAAAACAGATGTTCTCAATTGCAAAGGCTACAATTGAAGCATTTGGTTGGAAATAATAAACTTCAGAGGTCAAGTATGATTGCATTCGTATCTCCTCCTATCCAATCCTCACAGTCAGTTAGCTCTCTTCTCCCCCCACAATTCTTTAACTCTCTTCTCACTCTCAAGTTCTCTCTCTCTCTCCCTCTGTGATATATGTCTTCATTTGGCAACTTCTGGTTTTTCCCTCTCAGACACAGCCTCTTTCTGCAAATGCATGCCTGTGTGGAAAGTGTAGAGATGGGAATGCAGCTGTGGAGTCCCAATTCTGTGCATGTCAACTACCACAGCATTGCAGTACCAGTCCTCTGCATCACTGTCAGCTAGACATAGAAGAAATTGGCTGGGTATTCTAGACTATCTGGAAGCATTGCTCCTTGATAACTAGGAGTGCCTTCTATTGGCTTTTATCAAGAAAGAAACAGGCAAAGGACTGCCAGGGTTGAAGGCACAAGTGAAATTTCAAAGAAAAGCTATGTTTCCTTTGGGTCCTCAGGCAGGAAGACAAGTTCAGAGTGAGCAGCCTAAGAGGATACATTTTGATCTAGCATTTCATATGTTTTGAAGACTATGTCTCCATCTCTACTATTTCTAGCTGGCAGAAGAGTGCAACTTGTTATCTGCCTAAAAATGGGTTCTTCCCCACCTCGGCTCTGGGTTGTGGCATTACCTGGTTTGCCAGATTTTACCCAGGTTCTGGACATAGCCATCTGGATTATTTTAACGTGCATCTCATCATCAGCAGAACCCAAAACAATTCTACTCCTTCCCTATTCTTTCTTGCTTTATCTCTTTTACATACAGTAGCAAGGACCCAGCTCCCATGTCAGATTTTGCCTGTGAAATCTCAGGGAATGAGGAGCTTGTGGTTTGATACACCTGATTCTAGATCTGGGAAAACAGCTAGATTTGCTATTCTGGGTGGGGCTGTGCTGCCTCTAAAATCAGCAGCTATGTAATCTCGACACTCTCAATCTATCATTTTTACTAGGGGCACAAGTGTCTGAAAACACTTTGTCTTTGCCTGTGTTCAGGCTGCCCCCTTCTAGTTTCACCAAGTGTGCCAACTATAGCTATCCTCTAAGACAGGTCTGAAAGCATCACCTGGTGCAGACCAAAGTTTGTAGGCTGCCCAGTGGAGCAGCTTCCTTGGTATACATCAGGGCTGTTCAACTTTGAACAGGCCAAGGTCTACTTTTTCCAACCCAAAGTGCCTGAGGGCTACTCCACTAAAACCTCGACTTACAAATTTTATCCGTTCCGAGCACACGCTCATAAGTAAAAACTTTTGTAAATAGAGCAGTAATTTCCCATAGGAATGCATTGAAAACCAATTAATCTGTTCTGGAGGGAACAGATTTCAATGTGCCATGGCCCTTGAACTGCCCCGCTCGGCTGAGACAGTGGGCTGGCAGACCCCAGAACTTTGCTGGGGCAGTGGTGGTCCTTGGGGTGGGGGAGGGAGGGGTGGAGAACTTATCCCCTCACTTTTTTAATTGATGGCCGGCAGGCTACCAGTAGCCCGCGGTCTACCTGTTGGGCAAGCCTGGTATACTGTACATCAAGTCCCAACCAAAGGATTTGCCCTAAATCCTATTAGGCTTTAAAACTGAAGATACTTATCAGGTAACCACCTGGAAGACTGACTTCAAACTGATGGCACTTACTCTTTGGAATAGTCAAGGAGATCAGGCATGCACAAATAATGGAAACACTTTGCTGCATGTTGAATAAATTTTATTTAATGGGCACTTCCTGGTTATGGCCACTGGCAGCATACATTACTGCCAGATTGGACAGTGTATTTATTATTAATTATTCTGGTTTATTTTACACAAATTTGTTGCTGCTGTTATTTGTGTCATTTAATCATGAAGAACACTTTTGGTGTTTGTTAATGTGAAGCTGTTGTTAAATTGTATTAGTAAATATAACTGATAGCCGACAAATGATTTTAACAAAGAGAAAATGTGAACTCAAAGATCTCCAGGATATCCAAAATACCAAACCAAAAACATGAACTGAAACATCTGATTCTCTTTTCATATTCTAAAGTGCTTGGCACACCTTGCGTTAAAGTCAAGAACATCTCTTGAAAACATGTATTGACATCAGAGAACAGAAGATCAACAAACAGAAGATTAACAGATTTTGAAGTTTTCTAAGATCAGAATGTTTAGTTTGCTATAGCAGACTTGTCTACTTGGAAATTACAGAACTGGGCTAACTATTGTTGAAAAGGTTTATCAATGCTCACGTGGAAAAAGTCACTTTTTGGGAAATATTTGTATATTTGTCGCTGTACCTTGATAAAAGATACATCACAATAATTATTTGGTTAGTAGTTGAATTATAGGCATGGGGAACACTATTATGTCTCCATAAAGTCCATGGGAAGGAATTACTCTGCAGTATACTGTACATCAAAAAACTGGACCCCATCAGTTTTCAAAGGGGTGAAGGGTTAGTTGCTCAGATTCATAAATGTGTATTGATTTAGCATTAGTACCTGGTGAGATCATATCCTGGTGAGATCACCTACTTTTGTCAGTAGACAGTAGGTAGGCAGTAAATTTGTCATGTTCCACACTTCAGAAAGAGGTTGGACATCTCTGCACAACATATGGTACCTCCTCCTGGGCAAAAATGTATTAACAAAGAGTTGACAAAGAATAAGCCTGGATTGACTTTTTACTCCATAATAAAATACCATTACTGTAGTTTTCTGTCCAATTTGATACCTTGGTGGCTCCTGGCTAGAGTAAAGAGGGATGAGATCCCCTGCCCAGTTTGAGAGTTGGCATTGACTCTGTCAATGTTAGCACTAATAAAATAAAATAAAATGCTAACTCTAAAATAAGTCCCACTGAATTCAACAGAGCTTATTTCTAGTTTGGCAGCACAAGACAGCAGCTTTTGTCTTTAAAAATAATGACATTACAGTAGAATTGGGCACTTTGACCCTCATGCAAATTCATATAACGCCTGACCATGGGGCCCGAGGCCCACCTCCGGACTACAGGGCCACTTATTGAGCTTGCCTGGAACCACCACAGTCCATCTCCAGGACCAGCATATCAATCCAGGTTGGATCCCACCTGGAGGCAGGACAGGGATTCTCAGCATTTACTGTGTGGGACATCCTTGCTTAATCTTGTTTAACCTATATTTCCTTGTTTTGTTTAATTGTAGTATTAATGCACTGAAGTTGTTGACTTTGCTTAGAACTTATTCAAGAAATGATGATCCATTATGTTGTTTCACCTTTTGGAATGTTCAAACTTTTCTCTCCTTTTTCTGCTTTAAGATGTCATGTGCATGAATTTGTGCCACTGTTGTAGATTTGTGTTAAATACAGCCCCAGGTTCTCACCTGTACAGCCCTTTTCTCCTCCCAAAACTATTCCTTAGGATTTCTTTGCCACCCAATGATTCCTGATCAATGGCTTTCCTGCCCTAATACTTTCTCCTCTGGATTGAATCTATAAACCCAGGGAGGAAGTGTTATAAATCTTCATTCTTCTCAGATCCAGGGGCTGTCTTGAACATAAATCTACACTTGTACAAATTCATGCATGCTGCACCTTGAAGCAGTCCCCACTCCCATCTCTTGACCTTCATTCCCTCGTTGTGATTCCCCCCCCCCACACAAAATATTGTGATGGCTTTAAAGGTGGACAAACGGATAGAGGATAAACCTACCAGGATGGTTGCTCATTATATCACGTTACTTTTTAGTATCAGACACCAGTCACTGGTTACAGTGACAGAGCTATTGTTCTTCCTCTAAGGATCAGATACTATAGTAAACAATATTTTGGACCATGTAAGTACTTGAGGTGGTACACAAGAGCCTACACGCAGGCACACACTCACTCCTCTCTTCTTTGAAATTAAAAAAAAATGCTTTTGAAGCTCCCTCAGCCTTCAAAATAAGTTTGCCAGGGAGGAGTATGAAACAAAGGTCTAAAGCCTTACCAGTCATGAGAGTCACACAGTTCTTAGGGAGTGCAGCCAAGAACAGACTGACACTCATTGATTGTGCTCTAAATGTTCTTTAATGCAAACTGTGAGCTGCTAATAGTCACATTCTGAAGATGTAGAGGCCTAGATTCAATTAATAAGTTTGTGCACATACATACCTCCGTGGCCTCTGCACTTTTTTGTGCATGCTTGGCCAACAAGGAAATGAAATGTTTACTACAGAATCTTGCACAAAGTTGCCAAAGAAAACACGGTGAACCAGTGCATTGTCTAGCACATTACAAGGGTCTGAATGATAACTGTTAGTGAGAGAAATTCCACATCCTTCTATGCTTATGAAGGAACTTTCAAAGAGCATTTTGGGTTTGATCCAAAGTTAATTTGAAATGGAAAGATTCCAGCTGACATCAAAGAACTTCAGAGCAAGACTTTCCTGAGGCTATGAAAGATGACAGGCAGGTATCAAACAGCCAATTTTATATACTCTGCCCCACAGACAAAGGATAATAAGGGAACTGGTTCTGCATATTTCCCATTCTAGTCTCTCAGCATGTTGGACCTCCAGGCTGGGAAAAAGCACAGAGAAGGGTGCTCAGAGGCAAACCTGGAGGTGATGTTAAATGTGCCTTTACATTTTAAATGCAG
This sequence comes from Phrynocephalus forsythii, assembly GCA_029282475.1. Lineage (NCBI taxonomy): Eukaryota > Metazoa > Chordata > Lepidosauria > Squamata > Agamidae > Phrynocephalus > Phrynocephalus forsythii. Next base: position 41,273,464 of record JAPFRF010000006.1, read on the forward strand.
GTGTTATTTAAAAAATATAGATAACAAGTGGTGGACTTCAGCATCACCTGTTATCTATTCTCAGAGTTTAGGGGACCTCTATATCTTTTTTTTCTTCACTAGACCAGATCAAAATCAATGTCAGATGTCTTTTAGCAGTCAACATCCAGTGGCAAAAATTTTTAACATCACAAACATTACTTTCTTTTTAAACTCCTAGCTCCCAGAATTGCTCAGCCAAAATTTCACTGAGGAGTTTGGGAACTACCACCCCAAAAGTAATATTTCTAGGCTCTGGTTCTCCAATGCTGTAGATAGACATCTAGTTTAAGAGATCAGCTTTATCTTATACAGGAAGAAGGCCTGCCCACTGGAGCCTGGTGCAAGCAATATATTTTTGAAATCAAATAATTTGGAGCTGAAGAAATTGTTTTGTGTACCACAAATGTACACACCACAAAAATCTACTGGAGACTACTCTAAGTTTTCTGTATTTCTGCAATATAAGTAAGAGGACTTATAAGCAGGGGACTAGGCAATTAAATTCCCCACCCAATCCCACTCTGATCTTCTTTCTTTTAATGTTGGTCCCACTTGATGGCAGGGCCTACTCTTCTGGTTTTTGTTCTCCACTTTGCACAGTTACAGGCTTTGTCTGGGTGAAGCCAGCACAACTTCATGTCATTGTCAAGGGTGTTCATCCAGTGCTGTTTTGGTCATCCTCTCGGCTGGGATCTGCTGACCTCCAGGGTGAGACCTTTTTTGGCCTGAGTTTCCTTATCAGCACGCAAGATGTGCCCATAGCAGTCATTGGGTATCATAGCCCTCTTCACTACAGTTCTGTACTAAAAACTTATCAGAATTCAATCCTCAAATGAATTTTATTCAGCCCACAATTACTGCTCGGCATTTGCTTTTTCTAATAGTACTCCGATGGATGCCGCTAATGTACAAAATATCATAGCAGGGTCAGGTATACATTACATCTGAAGACAAAAGTTGGTTGTCATAACTAGCAGCCACTGACTGACCTCTGCATAAACAACTAATAATTCTTCTAGCCTTCTGGGCCGCTTGCAACAATCATTTGAAATAACTAGTGTAAGTTCCACAGACTGATTATGCACTATATATTGTTTGTTATCTGATTAACGGCTGCCTACGTGGTAGGGAGGTTGTTTCTTGTGTAATTAAACAGATTTACAACATGAGGTTGATTAACAGCATTGCTTCAGCATATTGAAAAAAGCACTAAATACATTAAAAAAGCATAACAATAATATTTAACACACATTTACAAGAAAGGGACATAGAACATAGATGGGCCTTTGGCCTGATCCAGCATGGCTCTTCTTATGTTCTTATCATCCCTTACCAATGGATTAGCTTTTCTGTATTCTTGAGTATCATTATCATAAGATAGTGAGATAACATACATAAAGCCAAATATGGTATAAAGCACCCCCATCTGATCTGTAAAGTCTGACTTCTAGATCCAGATACGTCCTCTACATGCGCTTGCTGAGATGCCCCTCTCTCTTAAAATGCTTACTCCCCAGTAATTTGTGTGAGTTTTAATTTGAGTAAAGGATATTCTCAGGCGTTGCACTGATTACCTGCAATTTCCTGCAAAATTATCAACAGTGTCAAGATGCCAGGTTGTGGACTGGATCTGAGATGTGCAATTTAAAAAAACAACAACCATCCATTGACAAATCTGTCATTTTCAAAACAACTCAAGAAATATTTCACACATGTAACACAGATTCTCTTCAGTATTGCTGTTGTCATAATACCAAAGCAGGAAGCCCAAATAAAAATGTGCTCAGAAAGGTGAAACTTTCAGTGTTAGCTGGTACATGTGCTTTACCACAGATCTTTACCAAACAGGCCATGTGACAAAAATGTGTCACTTGTTCATGGATTTGTTGCTCATATGGTATTAGCATCCATATTAACACAGATATGCAACAGCTGCTCCCAAAAGCATGCATTAAAGAGATGAGAACATTTCACAGAATTATTCTTTTACATCTGCCTTTGTCAACAGAAAACCAGTTGGTTCAGTAATGCCAACTAAATCGAAAGCAATTTAGAGCCTCGGAGCAATGAAGAGATCTAAGAATGCCAAGTGAAATTCTAAATAATTTGTTCAAAATTGAAAAAATATGCTTCACCATGAATTGGGTTTTATGAGCAGAGGCTGTGTCCCTGCCAAGAGCAGAAGGAATCTCTACTACTTTCGCATATGCCAGTTGGTCAGTGGGTATAGGGTGCATTCATGCATCCTATAGCTTGTTCCATACTGGCTCTGAAGAGGGTTGATCTGATGCTAGTTTTGTGACATGTGCATTCAGTATACACTGAATGGCTGCCAGAAAAGATAGTCTAATTTTTTGCAGGGTCATCTGGTTCACTCATTTACCAAATGAAGGGCAGCTGTTTTATTAGAATCTGCCCAATTCAAGTTCAGATTGAGGCTACATCTCTTTTGAAATATTAGTTCAGCATTAATCTTCATGAAGTAAGAAGATACAATGGAAAGTCACAAGGGGCCAATTTCACCAAGGAAGACTATAGAGTTATATCTGCTTATGTATTTTGTTTATTAGATTGGTTGCCAGGTAGATGAATTTCATAAACCCTCAAGATTTTTGCCATGGATTTATCCTTTGGTGAGAAAACTTGCAAGTTGTACACAATGACAAATCTCACACCAAATAAATATTTTATAGCATCTATACCTCTGCAGCAAACATGCTCCTCCATTTATTTAAGTGAAAGAAAACTTGATTGATGAATTAATTATACTGTGTATCCACTGAAATGGTTCCTTAATCAAATAGATCTCTAGGTTGGTGACAGTTCCGTGTGTCCCCACTGCAGACTCAGCAACTGTTGGTGACAACATTATTTCACAAGGTGAATTGTTCTTGCAGCAACTGCATTTATATAATGATAAACTGAGTTAGAGAACATGTAACATAACCATTTCAAGAGTTCAAGTATTCACATAAACTTTCAATCCTCACCCAACCATCAGGTTCTGCATAATATACTGTAGGTTGCCTTGATCTACAGAAGGGACATTGTTTTAATATTTAAGGAACTGTCTTGCCAAAAAATTTTGAGGAACTTTCAACCCACTTTCAGGGCCAAAGTAAAGGTAGGAGGAATAAAAGACTGAGAATCTTTCTCAGGCCAGCTCACAAAGTTTATGTTTTTAAAGCTGGTTTTATTTAACTTCTTCCATCTCATATTGTCATTTAATAATCCCAGAACAATAAGATTATTGAGATCGAGAGGGCAAAAATCCAATACTGATATCTCTTGTGACATAACAAAAGGCACATGCAGGCTGTCCCAAACAGCCGAGCAACAAAGAGAATCAAACAGTAGGAAAGAGTGTTGAGATATTTGCACAGCGCTTTAAAAGATCTTAAGGAATACAATCTTTTCTAATCTGAACACTCAGATCGTCACCTTTGTATTTTAAAAAGGCTGTAAACAATAATATATTGATGCTATTGTATACATTCAGAACATTGTTTGAATATAACCTCAATCTGTTAGTTTTTTTAGGTTAGTTGTATTAAATGATTTAATTCCACACTTGAATATTTTCTATTGAGAACTAATCATCAAATCTAAAGGGGCTGTTTGAAATATTAGTTCCTTCACTAGAAGAGTAGATGCCCTATTATTCTCTGTGAGCCCTGTGATACAGTGGATAAACTGCAGCACTGCAATCAAACTTCTGCTAACGACCTGAGTTCAATCACACTCAAGATTGACTCAGCCTTCCATCCATCAGAGGTTGATAAAATGAATATCCAACTCGCTGGAGGTGGGGCTAAGAGTTTCTTTCACATTTATGCTGAAAACAGCTCAGAGAGCGCTCTAGCATTATGGGATAGTATAAGATGAAACAAGAGCAACAACAATATATTGCAGCTGGCAATAACAGTGTTCTAAAACTGCAGAATCAGAGACCTTCAGAAAGCCTAAATAACAGTTAATTCATCCAGCCTGATTTGGAAGTAGTTTTATTTACATCTCAGCTCCAGTGTTACTTACTAATCTCTGAAATAATTTTTAGACTGCCTTTGGTTGGAATCCTCCATAAGTAACATATGAGCCTAAAGAAACAACGGAAAATAATAATAGCGCAAGGCCAATTCCAATACAAATAGTAGTACAGAGTAACACAACCCAAGAGATAAGAAAGGAGGTAGGTCTTCAGAGTTTCCCCAAAGGTTTGCAAAGAAAGGTTCTGGTAAGAAGAACTGCTGGATCGCTCAGTGGTTTTGGTATCTGGGGGGTAAACCAGAAGATAGGTGCTCAACTTTGCACTGTTTCTCCTTGGCTCGATGATTCACAGGGTCCGTCCCAGCTCTGTAATTCTAAAACTGTTATTATTCTTGAGAGGAGATTATGACAGAAGTGTGGGGCCACTACCCAAAACGCCCTCTCACTTAAAACTAACTGCCTGCAGCCATGCATTTCCTTAGGATGTAGGAAGGCTGGTATAGGTGAAGCCAATCATCTGAACCATTTGTGTACAAACTGTTTAAGACTTTAAATCTACCCTTAAAATTCACTCCTGAAGCATACCAGCACAGCTGGCATAGTATTAGTATCAACTACCCGAAAGGCATCCTCTTGCCTTCAGCCTCTGAAATCAGACAAGACCTGCCTTCTCCAATTATTTTAGCTGATATGCTGGTAAAAATTACTCTTAGACACCAGCTGTACTTCTCCATTTTTGCGCCATGTCCATGGACATTCTTAGACTGTGCATCTGGTCCTTCCGGAAAGAATCTATTGGCAAACACCTGTACTCTTCTAGTCAGAAGGGAATATTGACCCATTTTCTTATCCACTGTGTGGGTGTCATGCCTGACATTATGTTTGCCCAGCCAGCCTAAAAAAATGCCTCCAGACACCATTAAGAGTTCCCAGGGACTATCAGACAGAAAGAACAGTAGAGCTACATGTTGTCTGAAAACGGACAGGATTTCAAATCTCCAGATGACTTTCCTCCACATCTTTCCATCCACCTTTGTCCAGATTCTGTTGCCAAGCTGTGATATGCAAATATAAAAAATGATTTGGGGGTGGGGGTGGTTACAACTAGCTTTGGTGCATTTTTAAAAATTCTCCAGTCATAACTACTTACAGTGAAAATGCTTTCAGCTGGTTTTCTTGCTCAGTTAATTGGTATACCTGGTTGTGGAACCAAGAGTTCAATTCCTCACCTGGCCATCCATAAGAAAAGCAGGCCAAGTGGGAATTATGGAAGCCGCAGATGCACCAAGTGTTGAGAGGATATCGGCTAAATATTCGTCTTTACAAGGTTTGGCTCCTTATAAACACAGCTCGTAACACTGATGAACATGGCAGCACTTTTGTGAAATTGCAATAATTTCTTTATGTATGCAAAGGTAAAATATAGTGTGGGGGAAACCCTCAGATTTATCCCCCTTAATACTCCTGGTTTTCATTCTGTGGTAGTACTAACAAGGTCTGTAGGAACACATGCTGCAGCTAGAAAGGAAATGTGTTGCAGTCAAAAATAAAAGCACTGTATGACCTGGGTCCTAGCTACCTCAAAGATCAAATTTCACAGTATGAACCGGCTCGGAGAGGCCCTTCTGTCCATCCCACCACTCCACAGGCACATCTCGTGGGAACCCATGAAAGGGCCTTCTCGACTGCTGCACCCAAACTCTGGAACTCCCTCCCACTAGAGGCCAGGACTGCCTCATCTCTGTTGTACTTCTGGAAACAGGCAAAGACCTGTCTGTTCAGGTAAGCTTTCTCTGAGTGATGGACTACCATTATGTGTCTTTTATAACTACTTATAACCTTGTAGTTTTAAAGTAATGTTGTCTATTAATGCTATAAGATGTCCCTCAATTCCATGTTCTCAATACTTGAACATGTCTTAATTGTATTGGACTGTATATTATCCCTCATTACTGTAAGATGCCTTGGGTCCTTTTCCAAAGAGAAAAATACTCTTAAAATAAATAAATATAAAATATAAATAAATGTTAAAGCCTGTCTTTGCATATGCTGGCAAAGTTTTATTCAGGTCATAAAGCAAGAACCTAGTATTTCTGATAATTGATGTACATAGTTTAGCATTTACCTCATTTTTTATAATACGGGGAAACATAAGACAACCAACTTCAAGCAAAGCATTATAAAGGCTAGCTGAGGATTTAATGTATTCTGAGTCAGTTTTGGAAGATATCTTTCTGTCCCTGGCAGGAATGGTGCAGAAACATGTCAATAGTTATACTATTTGTAGCTGCAGGGTGAATTCCTTCTTTCAGTCTAACTAGTACTGGAAGTTGTTGTCATTGTGTTGTTACTACAGAAAAACCTATTTATTTATACAGTATTTTCCTTTGCAGCACATAAAGGAACACTCTGAACTGTTCATAGTCACTGCTACTAACTGCGCAGGAGTGAAAAATGTTCTGCAAGACTCATTGTGAACAGCACAATGAAGGCTAAGTCAAGTGAATGGTCGGGTTCACACAAAATAAAGCAAGCAACATAAAGTAAAATGCTGTAAGAACTGTTGTAGGTTTGATACTTGGGAGATGGGTCTAGATACTAGAACCTAAAGAGAGCCTCAGCATTAGGTTACTTGCCCCATGTATGCTTATCTGAGATTTAACTAGAGGAAGAAACTATCAGCAATTTAAGCAACAAATATATAATATTTACTTGTGCTTGACACAGAGCAGTGCAGCAGTAACGTAGATAAAATGTCAGTATTGATATAAAGGGTTGCAGAGTTAGGCTAACAGAAGGACAATGACAATGAATAGAGTAAAAACTCATATATTCATATATACATCAAAAAATATACACAGCATAACAACCAAGCATTATATACAATATAGCAAACAGACAAACAGAGTGTGGGGTAAACTGTTCTCACCATAACAGTCCCCCAGTATTCAAATGGCAAGCTAGTGCTTTTTATACTATTCAGCACTCATGAGATCTGATGCAATCACTAATTAACAATCTGATGCAATCTGATCTAACCATTACAAATCATGATGTTATAATCAGTTCCACCTGCACTTCATCACTTAACATGCCTGTGATTACTAGTCTCTAACACTTGTGAATTAACATCATGACACTGCAGAATCTAACTGCCTCCATTTTACAATTCTCTTTACACATTCTGTTAAATATACATAACATATGTTTTATCAACTTTTACATATCTTGACAGAAACTGAAAAATAAGTGGGATGGAGAATGGAATGGAGTTTCCTGGAATGTGGCATGGCAAGAATTATTATCCTGGAGAGGATAGTTCCTTACTGCAACATTTTGCTATAGTAGTAGTTGTTCAGTTGTATCTGACTCTTCGTGACTCCATGGACCAGAGCACACTAGGCCCTTCTGTCTTCCACTGCCTCCTGGAGTTTGGTTAAATCCATATTTGTTGCATTGATTACAACGTCCAACCATCTCATCCCTTGCCGTCCCCTTTTCCGTTTCCCTTCAATCTTTCCCAAACATCAGGGACTTTTCCAAGGACTCCTCTCTCCTCATGAGGTGGCCAAAGTACTGGAGCCTCAGCTTCAAAATCTGTCCTCCCAGTGAACATTTGAGGTTGATTTCTTTCAGGATGGATAGGTTTGATCTCCTTGCAGTCCAGGGGACTCTCAAGACTCTCCTCCAGCACCACAGCTCAAAGGCATCAATTCTGAGGCGATCAGCCTTCTTTATGGTCCAGCTCTCACTTCCATACATCACTACTGGAAAAAGCATAGTTTTGACTATCCAGACCTTAGTCGACAAAGTGATGTCTCTGCTCTTTAAGATGCTGTCTAGGTTTGCCATCACTTTCCTCCCAAGAAGCATGCTAGCAAGGTTATGCTCAAAATTCTACAAGGGAGGCCTTGCTGTAGTACATCCTTACTATTTTGTGGATCAAAACAACAAAGTGACTTTATCGACTTCATACATCTTCAGTAAGATTTGTTGAGCTTTATTTACAAATGTTTGTATTTCCTTGCCTACCTAAATATCTTTCCATAGAACATTAGCCACACATCCTTGGGTGGTTGATATAAATCATAAAGCCTACAAATATTCTCTCCTTCCGCTCAAATAAATGGTTAGATCGTTTTTAATTGACATTTTAATTATAACACTGATTACAGGCTATATAGTCTGGCAAAGTACTCAGGAGAATAAAAGGGACATTTGCCAAAATATTTAAGGAGCAGAAATTAATGTACAACTGCCAGATCCAAGAACTATCAAAGTAAGTGTAACAATTCTCATTTCAATGGATCTGCTCCAGTAAGCAGAACAGCTTTGAAAATATGTGTGATGAATTATTTGTTTCATGTTATACATAATTCTTCCAGTAAGTGCCATTTTTGAAACCTCCACCATTTTCAAATGGAAAGGCAAACGTTTCCCCAAGTAGCCCTGAAAAAATGTATTTTCATTCCTGTGTGAATATGCTTCGATTAATTCCATGGTGAGGCCTTATGTCAGGCATGTCCAAACTTCGTCCCTCCAGATGTTTTGGACCACAACTCCCAGAGTCCTTTGGCATTGGCAATCTAAGCTTAGAACTCTGGGAGTTGTGGTCCAAACATCAGGAAGGCCGAAGTTTGGACATGCCTGCCTTATGTTCATGGATGCTCACTTTTTCATGTTATATTAGAAATCTGCAGTCCCAAATTAGACATTAGTTGAACACCAATTGCTTACTGTACTACATCGAAGCTAGAGAAGGTCCATTTGAATCAACAGAATGTGATTCTTCAAATCCCCACTGCTTCAGTTGGCCTACTCAAGTGCAACGTGCTATGACAAGTAAAAGGATTTTACCCTTTGTTTCACTTTGGGGACTTCAAGGTTCTGTTATGTGCTACCAAGCCACTTCCAATTCATGGTAACCCTATGAATGAGTGATATCCAAGATGTCCTGTCATCAACAGCACTGCTCAGCTCTTGTAAACACAAATCATTGTCTTCCTTTATGAGTCAATTCATCTCCTATTTGGATTTCTTTTCCTTCTGCCTCCAATATTTCCTAACAGTTTTATCTTTTCTAGAGAGCACTGATTGATGTGCCTCAAGTATGACAGACCGTTTCATTATTATGGCCTCCAGAGATAGTTCAGACTTGTTTGTCTTTTTCGGAGTCTGAATGGTTCTCTTTGAGCAACATATTCCAAATGAATCCATTGTTTTTTCTGGCAGTCTTGTTCAACTATCCAGCTTTCACACCCATACATAGTGATTGGGAATACAGTTTAATAGATTATCTTGGCATTGGCAGTTGATTGTCTTTTCTGATTATTTCATGCCCTTCTTCCAACTCCCAGTCTTATTCTGATTTCTTGACTGCAGTCTCCATTTGAATTGATGATTGAACCAAGGTATACAAAATCTTTAAGTTTCAATGTCTTTGTTGTCAACATTAAAATTATGTCGTTCTTCTATAGTCACAATTTTTGACTTCTCAATTCTAAATTATTGGTGTGTTTTCTACCTTCATCTGAAGCTAATCCAGCTTTCCATGTTTAAATACAGAATGAACAAATGGAAAGATAAAATACACACTTGTCTATGAGAAGCTAATCTTCATATTCTTTCCTAATAGTAGCTTCTTGAGCACAGTAAAGGTAGACTCTCTTGGGTGAACTTCTTAATAAGTGATGGAAGCTGGCAGCTATGCTGTCAGGAAGCTAGACTCCATTACTAGTCTAAACTCTTAGCAGGCCCACCTGAGGCAGAATGCAGACTGAGAATGCATCTACCCTGTTTAGGAGTAAGGCACACCAGCAGAAGAGAATAGATATTTCCGATTGTGATGGGGTCAAAGAAACTTCTGAAGGGCAGCTATTGGGTAGCAGCAACAGTTGGTGAAACTGAAGAGAATATTTCACATACAACAGCAGGGATGCCAAAGTTAACTTTTGTTAGTACTGTGCTGTGAAAGTCAATTATAAACCACTGCTGAATACTTCCTATATTGAAAAAACCAATGATGAAACAATCTAAAATGAAGCAAGAATGCTGGAAGATGAGATTGTCAGGTCAGAACATATTTGTTCATATGTTGAGCAAAAGGAATGATAAGTACCGTACAAATAGCCCTCTTGTTAATGATACAGCTATGGTCAAAAGGACATCTAGTAGCTGACATGTATAAAGATGAAAAGGAAGTCTCATGCCGTACAATCCACACAGTTGGAACATGGAACAGGATAAACATAAATCAAGATAAACTAGGAACTGTGGGGAAAAGAAATTGAATGTTTAAACACAATAGTTCTTGGTACGTCAAACGAAAAAAGGTATTGGAATGGGACATTTCAGATGACTACATAGTGTTTTGCTCTGGAAGTGACAAACTCAGAATAAATGGAGTAGCTGTAGTAATGAGGCAAGAATTAGCGGTTAGGGGCTATAAAGTAAGGTCTGATCAAATAATATAATAAATCATACTTTGAAAAACTATCAATATAACCCTCATTAAGGTCTATGAGCTAACTATAGATGCCAAATCCAAGCATCCAGGAGGAAACTGATGATACCCTAAAATAAGGCATGCCAATAATCATAGGTGAAGGGAATACAAAAGTAGGAAGCAAAGCCAAACCAAATGTTGTGAAGAATTTTGAAGTCATAAATGAAACAGAAAAATGACTTATTGAATTCTGAATCAATCTTAACTACAGTAACTCTTTAAGTCTAAGTGTTTGTTTAAAATATAGAATAACAGTTCATTGGTTAAATATTTTATTTATTTGAATAATTTTTATCCTACCTTTCTCATTAAATATTACCCAAGGTAGCTTACAACATTAAGAGAACATATTTAACGCTGAAAACAAGTATGCAAATTTTAGAGTAAAATACCCCACTACAACACAGTAAACAAAGCCAACACCAACCGCACATTTGAAAGCAGTAAGGAACAACTATCCATTAAAAAAATCCACTCAGACAGCCAGTCCATGAAGAGAAAGGTCTTTGCCTATTTGTGGAAAGACCTCAAAGGTGGGACTTGCCTGGCCTCTTGTAGGAAGGAGTTCCCAAGTTTGGGAGCAGCAACTGAAAGTGCTCTAAAATGAAGGTGTCAAAAGCACATGCAACAGTGGTGCAAATCTGACCATATTGTATTAGTCTTTCAGATCCCAGAGAAATATATAAATGATATAAATTTTCAGATATCACCATAACCAAACAAATCCCAGAAATATTACACTGCTTGCATTTATTCATCGTATCTTCTTCTTCTTAGTATTTTCCCACACGTGTGGGGTCTGTTTTTCTAATCTTGAAATGCAACTTTGCCTGATTAACTGTCTCTTCAGTCAGACTGCAGGATGAAGATTTGCATGTCCTTACTGCTGATGTCTTGCCCACGTGGCCACCGGCCATCAACTGTCAAGCGGAAAGCAATTTTGGTAGCAGTGGAAGGTGTGACTCTGAGGACATGTCTGCACCAGTGCAGCTGGCTTTCTCTTATCTTCTCTGCTATTAATAAACCTAGTTGCTGTTGGATAGCATCATTTGTGATGTGTATCAGTAGGGAGATACCTGATATCCGATGGAGCATAAGCATTTCCATGGCATGGAGGCAGCCCTCTGTGTCCTGTTTGCTGCCCAGCCCTCTGTGCCATACAGTGTGACACAGTGAACAACTGTCTTGTAAATCTTGGATCTGAGACAAATTGGCATTTGTCTTGCCGTAACAACCAGGCCACATTCACCCTTGCTCGCACATCCACACTGATGCCACCATCACCATGGAGATGAGAGTGAAAATACTGGAAGATATCCACCTTTTTTTTAGATTTTTCTCCATTTATTTGGAGTGTTCCATGGATGGTAACTCTCATTACTCAGTTTTCTTGATGTTTAGGAGGAATTCCAACTGGTTGAGGTGGTCATTCCATGTCCGAACTTGCCTGCGGAGTTCATCATATGGAGGTCAAATATTCTGACAGTTTGATCTGGATGCTAAAAAAAAGAGAGATGATAAAAATCCATTAAGTAATTGTCTCCTGTTGTAAGACATCAGTGAGCTAGTTACTCTATTACACAATTTTCAGAAAAAAATGTTTCTATTCCTTCAAAGCAAAATTAATTTGTTTTTAAGCTATTTTTCAAAAAAGAGTACTAATAATCACCAGTTTATTGTAGAAAAAACAAACACATATAATAATTGTGTGTCACTGAGTCAATTTTAACTTACAGTGACCCTTTAAAAAAACTTTATAAGTAGAGAGTCCTTGAAAATGGTTTACTATTCAATTCTTCTAATGTCAGTAAACTGAATACCCACACCTTGCTGCTGAGATGAGAATGGGGAATGTGTAGCCTGCATAATTAAATACAAATTGCATTGAGAGTGCTTTAAGCACTATGGGGTGGTTTATAAGCAGCAAACTTTGGTCAACCCCCGCCCCCCACTTTTGGCTCTTCTAGGCTGCTTCTAGGATGCTACTGCAGCCAGACACCTAATTTACTGAGTTATCTAGTCAGTTACATTGCTATAAACTATGAACGTTAAAAGCTAACAAACAAGGCTAGCCATTTGATCAGTGATACATTACAGTATTTATTTTATCCATTTCATTTCATTTCTATCCCATCCATCTGGTGCCACTACTCTGGGTGGCTTGCAACAGTTAAAACACACCTACGCAATCCCACTCATGAGGACATAAATAAAGAGAACCAATAAACACCCAACCCCAAGATGTTTTTTAAAAAAGACAGAAACCTGGCCAGCAAATAAAGATCAATAGCCAATTCTATTTACTAGGGATGCAAGTCTACATATTCTCCAGGATTCTTCCTGCTTTAATAAGGCTGGAGAGGGCCTCTTCCCACAACCAGGAGGGCAGCCATTCCCAGCCTTTTTTGCTTTTGTTCTTGTTATGGCCCTATCAACACTGGATCAGGATTGAATCAGTATTGTATAAATTGCATAACAAACCCTATAAGGTGGTGTGTGAAGAATTATTTCTAGTCTATGCCCCCCCCTTTCAACAGTGTTAGGGCCCCTAGGAGGCCATATGGCCCTAGTCCAGAATTGCTGCATTAAGGCACAGCTATTAATTCTATCATTAGCATCAATTAACTTTTCCACCCAATACAAGACTTACATTTAATCTCCAGCTTTGTTGATAAAAATATTGCTGTTTTATAAATAAGTGCCATATTCTTCCCATGCTCAGGAACAAAATACAGTACCTTCCTCTTCCGTGTTGCTAACTTTCCCTTAGTGTGCACAGATCTGCCCCCTTAGAATTGTGTCTATTAAAACGCACACGGTGAAGTCACCAGGTAGTAATAGTCTGTTCTTTTAAAAAAAAACATATTTCCTCAAATCAATTCTGTATTATGACAACGCTTGTCGTTAGAGAATACTGTACTCCTAAGTGTTTTAAACATCCTCTTCTTTTGGGAGACCGTCCAGCTTACACAAGGCGACGCAGACTAGCTGTTACTCCCCAAGAAGCAGACTGGGGAATCGAACCCCCCAAAAAACTAAGGCTCCGCAGCTTGACACCTAAACCACACAGCCATCCATCCAAACAGTCCCTCGCTTTCTCCCCCCCCCCCCCCCTTTTTCCTCGGAGGCGCCGGGCTCAGGGCGGCCACGTGATGTCACGTTTCCTCGCGCCGCTCCAGTTTCCCGCTTCCATTCAGCTCCGTTCGCCAAAAGGGGGGCTCCGCGCTCGGGCTCGTTGTTGCGCCTGCGCTCTTGGAGCCGGGCTGCGCGTGTGGGCGGCGGTTGGACGAGCGGCGGCGGCGGCGGCGGCGGCGGCGGGCGTTTGGGTGCGTTTCTCCTCCGAGCGCGAAGATGGCCGGTGACTCCCCTTACCTGGCGGTGCCCGCGGGGGACGAGACCAGCGAGAGCGACGGCGACGACTGGAATATCGGCTGCGTATCCAAGGCGGCGCTTCACACGCAGGTGAGAGGAGGAGGAGGAGGAGGAGGAGGAGGAGGAGGAGGAGGAGGAAGAAAGAACTGGCCTGGCTGTGAGCTTCCCTTTGGGGGCAATTCGTCGCCCTCCAAAGAGCGCTTGGCCGCTGCCTTTCCCCCTCCCTTCTCTCTTTGTCCGCGCCATAGCCGTGTGAGGTTAAAAAAATAATGAGGCTGACCAAGTGTTGAGGAAACTCTTTGGAGTGGAGTTTGAACCCAGGTCTCCCAAGTCCTAGTGCGTCGCCCCTCGCCTGCCCGCCCCCTGTTCTCTTGAAATAAAGGGGGGCAGGAACACGTCGTTTCCCTCTCGCTTTCTTTTAAAGTTATTAAATGGATGCGCGGAATGAAATGTGACCATTTCTGGTCGGAGCCGGACATAACAAAAAATATGACTCACATTGTCCCGGATGAGTTTTAAGCCCCATTGATTTCATGAGTCTACTCGGAGAGTACTGTATAAGTAAGCCTGAATCCAATCCATGTAATAAACCTGTAATAGAGAGTGTAGTGTTAGTGCTCACTGGTCAGAATCCTCCTATTGGCTCTTTACATCAATATAAATACAGGGCATATTTGTAGTTGCAGATTGCTGCTAGGGTGGAATCCATTAAGAAGTGCCTTTTCATGCAGAAAAGAAGGGTCTGATCCTGCAAGAACAAAGCAGAGAAGCATCTTTAGAACACGGAAAGGAAGCAGGGTGGGCTGGGGTGGAGGAGAACTCAAGGAGGATTTATTAATTTGGGGTCTTAAAGGGTGGGGCATCTATGGCAGCATCTTATTGATGGAAAAATACTGTACAGTGGACCCTTGTATAACAAACCGCTTGTGTAACATAAAATTTGTACAACATAAAAAATTCCAGAGATAGGGGAAATTTGCTTAACATAATCGCCTATGGGGAAAATCCGTACAACATAAAAATGGGATCACTCCGTGTTCAATGCATGCCTATTGGAATTTGTATAAAGGAAAATTTGCTTAACATAATTTCATTTGGAACGAATTAATTCCTTTATACAAGGTACCACTGTACTTCAAAAACCTTATAAGGTTCTCATAAGGTGCAGTGTGCCAGTACAGTGGTATCTCTAATTATGAGTTTAATCTGTTCCAAATATATGCTGATAAGTTTATTTATTATAATAAATAAGTTGAGTAGCTCGTAAGTAGAGCAGCCGTATCTAAAAAAATTAAAATAAATAAATAAAAAATTGTAAGAGCTGACCACATCTAAAATTTGTAAGGCAGCAATTAAAACGCCAACGGTTTTCTGCTCTTAAGTCGAATTGCTTGTAAGTAGAACTGATTGTAAGTAGAGGTACCACTCTGTATATATAGTATAGAGTAGTAATGTATAAAATCAATTTCCTCCCAACTTTGCTTGTCCCTGGTAGCAAAAATTGTTAAACAAAGCAGAAACTTACCACACTGTTGGTTTCTTGCCTCAAAGCAAGCCATGTATTGTAAACTCCAGATTATCTTGGTTTGCAGTTCTGGCATGTGATGAAAGCAACAAGCCAACATTTTCAATTTTACTAACATAAAATAAACTGCTTGTGATTGCACTAGGAATGTTTAATAGATGCATAGTTGGGAAGGAGTAAAACTCAAGTGAATATGTTGAATGCAGCATTTTGTTATTTATTTATTTATTTATTATTTAATTGTATACTGCAACTGATTTTCCCAGTGGGAACTCCAGTTTACATAAAACAACCCAAAAACCTTATGTTTACAGTGGTACCACAACATTACGTCAAGCGGAAATTATGTAAAGCAGATCAGCATGGGGTGCAGTGCGGCACAGTGCAACCTGGGAAATTAAGTCCTTTTTTGCATAAAAATGCATAAAGCGGGTGTGTGTTTTTGCATAAAAACCCACCTAAATGGGCACATTATTTCTGAAGGACTTCCTTATGTCATGCAAAAATTACAGTAAGACAAGACATTTGTAAATCGGGGTATCATTGTATTTATCTATGTGTAAATTGCGTATGATAGCATTGCATCTTCTCCCCCATCATTAAAAATATAGATCTTTCATATGCTATCTGTCATACATAGTGGCAGAAAAAAAGAGTAGTTGGCCTTTTACAATGTAGCATAGAAGCAGAAGACAGACTTTCAATGTTCACCTGTTCTTATAATAGTGAGTGAAGCAGTTCTTACACTGAAATCTATTGTAATCTAATCTAATTTGTATCTAATCTAATTGTATCTAGTCTATTGTTTTTGTTATTGTTTTTGCTTAGCATTTAGATAAAGCATTGCAGAAGGATGATAAAGAGGAAGCTTTGAAAAAAGCTTTGACTGCTGGAAACTTGCCTGTCATTGAACAACTCTTAAATTCAGGTAAGATAAATGGATTGTGTTTTTATATTGTCAATGCTTATATTTAATTTTGAAAGTGATGCTGAGAATTCAAGGCTTTACTATACGATAGGCTTGCATTTTTAGTATTAAAAACATAGTAATCCAATAACTCCTTGATGTACATGCAAGGATTTTTGAATTGGCGCTGGACTTTTTGCCTCTGTTTTATACCAAGAGCAGTTTACTTTTAATTCTCATTCTGATCAGCTTTGTGTTTTGTAAGCAATTTATTATCCACTATAAGAGTTTGTAGCTTCATGCTTATTTATTTATTATTTGTAATTATTAACTGCACCAACTCTCCCAAAGGAAACTCTGTGTCCAAAGGATACAAAACTTGAAGGAACAGAGCCAACTACAATAGATGCCTCTGGCAAGGCAAGAGGATGGAAAACAGCTGGGCGAAACAAAACAATTACAGTTAGCGATCTCCAAAATGATCTTTAAAGCCATGTTTTTATGGCTTTCCTAAAAGCTGTCAAAGTCTCCGCCAGCCAAATCTCACTCAGTAGTTTGTTCCAGAGCGCCAGGCCAGCCACTGAGAAAGCCCAACTCCGGGTAGAAACCCTGTGGGCCTCCCTAGGGGTGGCCACCCAGAGTGAGAGGGCAAGGGAGGCTCTGGTGGGTCGGGATGAAGCTAACTTTTGGGAGATACACTCTGCCAGATACAAATAAAAGAATAAATATAACAGAAAATGTAATAAAAATTACTACTATACATATCAGCCATAAACAGCAGACAAAAACTAAAAACTCTTATCACTCTAAAGCTATTGCTGTAAACATCAGTATAATAATATAAAGGATAATAAATTAAGACAGCAGGGACGTGCCTCTCTCAGTGTGACAGATCTTAAGTGCCTGGTCTGAGAGGAGTATGTACTAGGGACAGTTTGTGGTGGAAGAAGGTGTTCTGTCAGATAGCAAGGTCTGTTAAGGGCTTTATAAGTAAGAGTTATAACCTTCAACATGGTATGGAAGTGGACAGGCAGCCAATGCAAAACAGCCAGGGTGGGGGAGATATTGTTACGCTTCAACTCTGTTAGTAATCTGGCTGCCACATTATGCATCTGTTGAAGCTTCTGCACCAGCCTCAAGAATAGCCCCACATAGAATTCATTACTGTAGTCAAGCCTTGAGACTATCAGTGCTTGAACCAGGGTTGTGAGACTCCCAGTGTTCAGGTATGGACACAGTTGTGCAATATGCCTAAGGTGATAATAGGCAGACTGGGTCACATGCCACATTGAGATCCATGGACCCAGGACCACACCTACATTGCACACCTGCTCCCCCACAGGGAGGGTTAACCCCCCAAGGAGAGAACTGTTCCAACCCACAGACAGTCAGGGCCTGTATTTTTAGGTTTATTAATTTATTTGTTTTACTTAAAACAGATTTTAAAATTTTTACTTCTTCTAAGAGTCTTAAATGATTGCAACTTTAATTCAAAATGCTTTATAGCTCAAAGATATTTATTATGGAATAGAGATTGAAAATTATAATTCTGTGTTTTAAATCAGTTGAAGCTTACAAACTGTTAAAAAGTTTTCTAAATAGAACCCAAAATTTTTGCTTGGAGAATCACAATTTTATGCAGACCCATAGATATTTGTGTGTGTGTGTGTGTGTGTGTGTGTAATTATTATATATTTTTTTTCTGTCTTCCCTATTACTCAGTCTGGTAGATACAATCAGAAAAATCTGCCATTCCCAACCTTGTTTATAACATCCAAACATTAGGAACAATAGACTTAGTTAACTTTTATCTTCCATCTTTTTCTGAAGTTATTCCTGCAGAGTTTTTGCTTCTTAGCATGCAATATTGGAAAGTCCGAAAAGAGTTAAAAATCTCCAAAATCATGTTTAGTAAATTCTGAGAGATGCTGATTTCTTCAGATTAGCTGCCCTAGCTGTTGCTGCCCTGTAGCTTAATGCACAGACTTTGGTTCCTTACTGCTCCATGAAAGTGCACTAAGAAACAAGAAATATCCATAGACGATTGTTGAAGGTGGAGTGCAGAAATATGTACAGTGGTACCTTGTATAAAGGAATTAATTCGTAAAATTATGTTAAGCAAATTTTCCTTTATACAAATTCCCATAGGAATGCATTGAAAACGGAGCAATCCCATTTTTATGTTGTACGGATTCTCACCATAGGCAATTATGTTAAGCAAATTTCCCCTCTCTCCAGAATTTTTATGTTGTACAGATTTTATGTTATACAAGCTGTTTGTTATACAAGGGTCCACTGTACTGTGAAATATGTTCCTTACAGTGATAGCAAGAAGAAAAAATACCTTGGAGGAGATACCACAGTTAAACCAATTATTTCTGAAAAGTGATTTTAACTGTAATTTATATCATGACTTTAATAAATTTTGTTTTAAACCAATTCTGAATGTAGCTCCAGAAGTGATAGTATCTCATGTGGTCTAGTGCAGTGCTCCCCAACCTTTTTGTTTCCAGGGACCGGTATTTATTTTATTATTTTCCCGTGGCCCGGGGTGGGGGTGGGGAGGGGGAGATGGGGTGTGGGGGGGCAGGGGAGGGTGTGGGGGCGGGGAGGGGGAGGGAGGTGCGGGGGGGGCTTGGGGTGTGTACCTTGGGGGCCACGGGAGCGGCGGTGGCGGCGGGAGCGGCGGTGGCGGTGGCGGCAGCGGCGCTTGCCGGCTGGGGCGGCGGGCGTGCGCTCCCCGTGCGCACGGGCGGGGGAGCCTGGGGCTCCTGGGCGGGCGGGCCCCGCCTCCTCCTCCAGTCGGCGGCCGGAGGCAAGCGGGGCGCAGAGGTGCCCCAACCGAGGCGGGCGGCGGCGGCCGTGGCGCGGCAGCCGCCCGGGTTCGGCTGTGGCTCCGCGGCCGGCGGCGGGGCGCCCGCCTCGGTGGGGCACCTCTGCGCCGCCGCTTGCCTCCGGCTGCGGCCTTCGGGCGGGCGAGCGGGAGGGGGAGGGGAGGGAGGCCGGTGGGGGTGGCGTCTCCGGCCCGAGGGCGCCACTGGGACCGCCGAGCCGGCCACGGCGGCGGCGGGCCACCCCGCCGCCCGGCCGCGGAGTCGCGGCCGAACCCGGGCGGCTGCCGTGGCCACCGCGGCCGCCGCCAGGAGGAGGAGGTGGGGCCCGCCCGCCCAGGAGCCCCGGGCTCCCCACCCGCCCGTGCGCCGTGCCCGGCGGCGGCGACTCCTCCTCCGGCTGCCCGCGGGACAGAAGAGGAGGAGGAGGAGGGCGGCGGAGGAAAAGGGGAGGAGCCTCCCCGGCCTCCCCAGGCGGCCCGGTGCCAACCGGTCCGCGGACCGGGGGTTGGGGACCACTGGTCTAGTGGATATCTTTATTCAGGTCTCCTGAGTCTGAATCCTGTACAATACTCTGTCTTGTAACATGCTCACTCTAACTATATTATAGTAGATACAACTGGCATGTATCTGGCAATGCTTTATCTGAAATTTTACATCCAAGACATCACTGTGCTATGTGGTACTTCTGTATATCTGGAATACTTGTGGTTTGACAATAGCATCAGACAGCGCTGTTATGGCTTCTTGAAATCATGACATGAGGTCCTTCTTTGCAGATATTTCCAAAGTTTCGCAAATGTATTCTGCTGGTAGTGCTCAGAGTATTGGGGCTGAGAGTGATGTGTAAAGTCTGCTGTAAAGTTTTCTTGCTGGTGGAGCTGAAGGAAGATAATGGGAACCTGATTTTCATAGTTCTCTGCTTCACCTAAAAGATGTTTATTTCTGTTGTCCCTCCTGATATTTCTTGGAGCATCTGTATACTGTCCAGGGTTCTGAAATTACACAGCCCATGGTATGGATCCTTATTTGATTAAATGCATCCAGTTTTTCATATGATTATCTTACAGGTGTAAGCGTAGAAACTAACTTTAAATTTGGATGGACGCCCCTGATGTATGCTGCAAATGTTGCAAATATGGAACTCATGCATATTCTTCTGGGCAGAGGTGCAAATGCAAGCTTTGATAAGGGTAAGACATAGTAGCAGAACTTTTGTCACAGGGGTTTATTTCTGATATAAGCCTTACATTTGAAGTCATTAAGATAATCCATTAAAAAGAAAACAGATAACAGAAAAAGAAATTGATTTTCATATAGTTAAACTTGCTTAATTTAAAATGTGACAAAAGAAAGCTGGTGGGAGTTGGATAGGAGTCCAGTTATGCTATAGTTTGCAGTATTTCATTATATTTTAGCAGAGCTATAGTTGTACAGGCATAACTTTACATAATTAAAGTAATTGTTAATACTTATTCAAAGTAAGACTGTACATTGAACAGTTTTAAATTTTCTTATTTCTGGAATACATATTTGAAAGTTATTTTTCCAGTTTTTACTGTAGGTTATTTCTATAACACCCCCTGTAATTTGTGAGTTGTTTACTAATTCTGATCATCAGTATCTTATTCTTCCAATTTGATTTTGGATCAATTTCTTCCTGTAATTTTCATTTAGATCAGTATACAGTGTTAATGGCTGCATGTACTGCTTGTGCTTCAGAAGATAAGATTTTGAAGTGTGTAGAACTGCTTCTCACAAGAAATGCTAATCCCAATGCTGCATGCAGGTAAAATATATTATACTTCAAAGTTTTGGATAATTTATTTATTTCTGTTAAAAAGTAGCAGTCATTCTTTTTTGTTGCATTTGTTCTGCTGTATTTATTACCTAGGAATAGGTTTTAGGGTTTTTGGCATTCCCCCTTGATGTGTGAACAGTTTTTTCTGTTTGCTAACAATGTATATGGTGAATTGTGGTTATATCCTTTGTCAGTCAGAAACTAGACTTCAGATGTTAAACAATATTTGTTAATTGTACAGTAGTTGTTAACTGCATTGCAGAGAAACCAAACATTAAGAGTTGCACATATAATTAATGACATTGCACAAATAATATTTTCCTCTATATATCTAATAATGGTAACTTATTTTATGTATTAAATTCTACTGTTGATCCAATCATCTATTTTAGTGCAGAATTTGTTATGTAACATGTCAATGTATTGGTTGCGTTGTTGAAATGTTTTTCTTTTTTCAAATGTTGTTTCTACTTGAATACTGAATGGTGAACAGCCCAAGTGTGAATCTCAATACATTAAGAAAAATGAGTTTATTGCACTTTAAAAACTCTGTGACATGTTCTGTCCAAGTAGTTTGTGGCATTTTTCAAGGGCTGTTCAACAAAAAGAAAGCAAAGAGGCACAGTGTATTGTTTATCATAATACACATTAAAATTGTTTCTATGATATATACAACTATCTATATTACAATTTTCTTAATTTTTAAAGAGAGCATTTAAAACACATGTTTGTGAGCACATGTAATTGATATACATAACCATCGTATTCAATACATGCAAACACTTTAGCATCGGGTAAAGAAGATCTCTGTTAAATTGTGGATGACAAGATGGGATAATAGTCTAATTTTTCTGAATGATGTCTTAGTGCAGTTGTTTATCAGGATCATGGTAGCCAGTTCAAAAGCTGACGCAGGGAGTGTGTCTAAATGGTGGCACTGCTAGAGAAGAGGAATTCTCTTCAGCATTGTTTTGTATTGGCTGTATCTATAGCCTACAGTACATAGATCTTTCTCAGAATGGCCATGTTGCTTTAAATGGATTATATAAAGCATGAGATTCTCTCTTGTTGCTATGACTTGAACCTTTAAAAAAAAAACAGAAATAGCAGAACCCTTCTATCCTTTGAATATTTTATATTCTTGGGCATTTAGGTGCTTCAACTCACAGCCTATAGTTGTTTGCAAGACAGTGTAATACGGTGGAGGTATATTTTTCATGGCAAGGTGAACATCTTAGCTTTTCTTCTGATAGAATCAAAGGAAATAATGAGGTTGGAGAGCAAACAGACAAAAAACCTTTTGTCAGGCTTTTTTGGCTGTTCCTTATGCAAGCATCATTAAGGAGATCACTCTCTTGTCTCTTGAGAAGATAAATGGAATAGTAAGACAACAATGTATGTGTATTTTGACTGTGGATTTCTCCAAAGTATTTTAAGAATAAGTGTTGAAACTGATGCATATTAAATTGCATTCATGCATGTTTGAAATACTGTATAGTTAAAGAAATGTTCGCCTCTTTCTTTTTCTGAAATAAGTGAAGCTGTAATGTGTTATTTCATATCAAATCTTTTTTTCCTAACATGAGAAATCCATACACATTTTTGACATGTTACCCCCTTGCTTCATTTCACTTCAAATGAACTAGAATTTATAAAAAAGACCTTTAGTATAAATTGGCTACAATATTTTCAAAATGTACTAGTGGTTTCTAATTGCTTTAATACCAAGGTGACTTTGTGCTGGTTAATCAGGTACAAATCTATTAAGATGATAATGTCATCTTTAGATACGTACAAATTAGTTTGCACTCTGAAGGTACTATATATTGATAAGCTGTTTAAAAGGGAATCTAGTACAGAAATTCAGCAATGCTATTCTCTGTAAAATAAGAATGCAAAAATAAAATTTGGCTTTCAAAGTTTTAAAGCAGCAGTTGCCCACAGGCTGCTTTTGGTTCAGTTTTCTCAAAACACAGGAATCATGGAAGTTCTAGGTGGTTTCAGTGCAAACTATAAGTGACTCTTGAACAACTTATTGCAAATATTTTGAAATGACAAGGTCTGAACATTACTGCATTTGGTGCATTGCATTTGTGGGAACATGAAAGACAGATTGTTCTATGTATAGAAAGATTGTTCTATGTATGGGTAGTGTTGTAGTAGCTTAGTTAATATTTGAATTTTTAACCAATTGCTTAACACATCATTTTAACAGAAAATATTTATTGCTCTTGATAAGATAGTGCTATAACTACACTACTATGCAATTGCATTGACCTTGACTTTTATCACTGTATAATAGTTGGCTTTGTCAAAGGATCTGTACCAATACATGTTAATAGCCTGGGAAAGTGTCACATTTATGTTGTAGATAATAAACTTTAATATAAATGGCATCAAAATAGATGGACAACAGTTATATAAAGTTTAATACTTTACTACAGATCTTTTATCTGTAGTATTGGAAGTTTGTTATCTGCAATCATGGAAGAAGAAAAATTATCAGTTTTAAAAGGGTTTAGAAATGTTGCGTGTTTAACCATTATTATGTTTCTTTTTCTAGCTATATAATTTCAGGAGGGAGTTTAATACGCATTCTGTGGTAGGAGATCCTCTCTCCTGTAATGTGTATAGAGACCAGAAAACAATAAGTGTATGTGATTAGTAGGCCTGACTCTGAGAAAGGTCACTTAAACCATGAAGAGTTTGTTAGTGTCAAGAAAACAAATTACATTTTGTTTGCAAGGCTGTATAGCATCTATACTGCTTTTTAAGGTCGCCAGAAGGGATTACTGTAGCACCTGAACAGAATAGAGATCTGCCCCAAATAATAAAAATAATTCCAGCAGATGGAAATGGTAAAACTGGGTTTAAGTAGGAAAAAGTAGATGAGTGATACATAGCTTTACACAGAATGTTTGAAAGAATCTAGGGATCTTAGTGGAGTTAAATACAAGTGAACAGTGTGCTATGTAAACTGAAAAGACTAATGCAGTTCTCTGTTTCAGCCATAGCTGTCTCTCTTTTATTAGATCTTCTCCAGAGAACTTATGTCCAACTGTAGCCACTATGGTTTTTAAAAAGAAATTAACGGAAATATGTCTACAAGAGAAAAACAAAGAGGAGATTGAAGGCAAAGTCTACTAAGAGTATGAGTGAACTGGGTATATTTAAGAAATTATTAGAGAACAAAGTGTTAGCCATCATCAGATATTTGGAGAGTAGCTAAAAACACAACGGAGAGGTTTTTGCTATTGCTCCACAAAAGATGGGAATTATTAGGCTGAAATTGCAAGAAAGGGATTCTTTAGCCAACTCCCCCCCCCCCAAAAAAAAAACCAACCTGTTCAGTTTTGGACTAAGATGCCTTAGGAGCTGATCAAGGCTCCTTTATTAATGTTTTTAGAAAGTCTGGAAAGGCAAGTACCAGGGCTGCTTTAGTAGTGGATTTCAACAGGGGATTGGATTTTGTGAGATGTAAAGCCTAAGATGAACGTAACAGTAGTGTTTTGGTGACTGTGTCATTCTTGTATTTTTCAACAACAAAAGGAACCCAGTGAGTGAAGGGAAGCTGAATTGCATGTTATATCTTTCTGGTTTTTGTCAGCTAAGGTATTTTCTCTCTACTTAGATTGTTCATGTTATGAAAGGTAAGCTGGAAAAAGTGAGGAGTTTAGCTGGAGAGCTGAGGGAAACTTTAGGTGATGATGGGCACAGCTTATCTCATTTTCATGTTGCAGCCTAATAAGTCTACTTTTGCTGGTCATGTCAGAGAATCTCATTGCCTGAACATACCCCTAAGAGTCCTACATAACTTTATAGACCTCTAGGGGAAAATTGGAAGCCTGTGTTCATCAGAGCTGGCGTTTTATCCCCAAAAAGGGGTAATTCCAGAATGAAACAAAAAAAATCTTTCACAATCCTTTCAATATTAATCTGAGTATCAAGTATGAATATTTTTATTGTTGCATTGGTTCTGGGCAACATCTGCTTGTCTACAATTCTACAGATTTTATTTATCTACTTTTACATTCCATAAACAGAAATGCTTCCGAGGGTTTTTTAAATATAAAAGTCATATGAATATACTGTCCGCACAAGTACTTAAACATAAATTGCCATTCAAATCTCTTACAGTTATGAAAATTTTGCAAATAAGTAACAATCCAAAACTAAAGCTGTAGGTAGAAATTAAATCATATCATATTTGAATTCAAAATTCAAAAATAAAGGAGCTTTTAGGCTAAAGAGGCATATTTGTAAACAAAAGACAGAATATGCCTCTTAAACACTGAAGTTATTGAACTTTAAAAATCTACTAAAGCAAAATATAGCTTTCAATATATTTAGGCAAACAGGAATAATTATACAGTACTCTTTACTCACCCAGCCAGGTTAATTCCAGTCTGAGGAGGAAAATCCATATCGATTGTTGCCTGCTGTGTTGCTACATGATTGTTGTTGGTATCTGATATGTGTGATGTAGCTTGAAATATTGCTATTGGATGAGTTAAATGACTGTGTGTGGATTTGATACTCATTCACAATTGTAGATAGATGTTTTGAATGTGATCTAAGTTTCTGGATTGCAGCCATTAAATCAGTGTAGTGCCTCCTGTGGTGCAGATTTGACGATCAAGACAGCCTGTAGCCTATAATGGGAGAATATTAGATCTTGCTTTTTGTTGTACTTATCTCTATTTTTGTTGTGCCGTTCACTAATGCTTCCAGATAGTTTTAGTAATGGTGAGTCTGTAAGCCCATGTCTATTACACCTATTCTTTGTTTCTACGCCTGATTGAGCATAGTGATCTTATTGAGGTATAAAACCATGTGTTTTTATGAAAGTTAGAAAAATAAAAGAAGGTGCAGGAAAATTTGCACTAAAGGGAAAGAACTTTTAAAACTTGTAATTTCAAAAAAAAATACACGATTCATTACAAAACAACTAAAAGACTTGTACTTTGATATTCAGAATAATTTTGATTTAATGGCAGAGATTTTTTGGTTTCATTATGGAATTAACTTTGACTGGGACAAATACCAGTCGTGATGAAACAGGTTTTCAATTTTTCTGGGATGTTCATGAAATGTAGGACTTCTGGGGACGTGCGGATTCAGGCATTAGCTGAGCTAACCTGATAGACTGTTTGGCTTCTTAGTATAAGATGTAATGGGGAATGCAAATTGGTATGATATAAGGATGAAGAAATACTGTCCAAATACATAATTAACAAAATAGTAATTTAAAATGTAATATCTTATCAAAATCTTGCTGTGATCAAACAGCATACATTTTCATTACTGAAGTATTTATATCTTGCTTTTCCTCCTGTAAACTGAAAATCCTGTACAGTGGTCCCCTGCCCTTTCGTGGTCCATATATTGCGGTCCCGCTATATCGCAGGACTGCTATGAAAACAGGCCCCCTGGGGTAAGGGGGGAAAGTCCTGTTTCAAGCCCCCCATAATTACCCCAGGACTGGCGCTACCCCGAACAAGCCTGTGAGGGCCTTCCTGGGTCTTCTGGAGGCCCCAAAAGGGCTCCCTACAAACCGGAAGTGACTTCCAGATCACTGAAAATCATTTCTGAGGCCTCCGAGAGCCTTTCTAGGCCTGTCCGAGGCCTCATAAATGATTTCCAGTTTACCGGAAGTCACTTCCGGTTCGCAGGGAGGCCCTTTTGGGGGCCCCAGAATGCATGGGTAGGCTCTCACAGGCCCGTTTGGGGTAGGGCCAGGTTGGGGGTAAGTACAAGAGCCCCCAGCGGGTCAGGTCAGGTCCCTAACCCCTGCGATAGGCCGGGGATCACTGATATAGTGCTCTTTTTCTTTTCCCTTTTCTTAACAAAAAACTCCCCCAACCAAAATGAATAGACAAGACATATGTGTTAGGTTGTAATTTGGGCCACACTTTATTGTCTGTTTATCACATAGCACCTTATGCCCCAGAACTACTGTAGTACAAAATTGGTTGGGCCCAAGAGGTTGCCTACAGACCTCTTCCATCAGCATTGTCTATCTGGGAGAGTCCCCCCACTGCCCCTTGGGGATGCAGTCACCCAGACAACGCCCCATTGGCGGGTGAGTGCTATGCCATTCTCCCGGGCTCTATGGTGCCACCACCTAGCTGATCCCGGGTGGGTTTCCAAGGCCAAACTCTGTGATCTCTGGATCTGCAGGGCCCTGGGGTTGGAAGTGGTATAGCCTACAATCATTTTGGGACTCACCAAATGCTTATATCCTTCCACGCTACCCACCAGTATGGCCAGTGCCCTTACCTAGCCCCAGTGCCCCACTGGTACCAGTGCGGGATAGGCACTGGCACCAGTGCGTATGTCCTCGCTCAGCAAAAATCCCTATTCCTTGTCCTCGCTCAGCAAAAATTCCTATTCGGCTCCCAGAGGCAACCACATATGTTCACACTAGCATTTGCAAAGAGGGTGGGCGGGCGGGATGATCTGTGTCGAAAGAGGCCAGGAAGCAGACGAAGCCCTGTTATATAGGGCTCTCTTCTCACCCTCCCCCAATCTCATGATGATGCGAAATCACGTCTTGTGCTATTTCGGCTGGGGAGGCAAGGAAGTCCCACCGCCACATATGTTCTGCAGCAGAACCGGCCTTTGATATTGTAAGGCTATAAAACTGTGAGTGAACCATATTCAGATAAGAGTTCAATGACTGAATTGAGATTTTAATTTCTAGGTTTTTTTGAATTTGCATCCAGCATGATGCAACCGGCACATCCAACATGTCCCCAAAGTTCAAAATATGTTTTCCCCCTCTGTCTGACAGTAGGTGGTGTAACTGACACCTGAAAAGAAAGGCACTGAAAAACTTGGCAAACTTCGTCCCAGGAAAAAGCTCTCAAATGAAGAGTCTGTATTTGCATGTTGTAGAGTATTAACATTGCTTCCCCTGATTTAAGGAAGCATCTGTAGTCATTATTCTACTGTTCATGTTTCCCTTGGGGAACGTTTGTTGCTTTTTCAGGTACATTACTTGATTTCAGGGTATGAAAGGAGTGGGATTTAAATGTATGCAGTGTACTGTATATGAGTAATGTTTTACATGTAATTACTATAGCTCAGTGAGTGACATCTGGCTGCAGAGACAGATATTGATAGTCTAATTCCCCACTGTGCCTTCCTCAAGCGGCCTTTTGTAGCATTGGACAAGCTTCATAGACCTAAGGCAGTCCAAGAAAAAGGGAATAGTAAACCACTTTTTGAATACATGTCTAGAAGTACATGTATTGAGAATCATCTGCTGTGAAAAATGCAAGTTTATAGAACATTCTGTAGATATCATTTGATCCTGTTGAAGAATAACTATCTACATGCTCAGTGGAATTTTTGAATGGTACATTGTAAAGAAAGACTTCTATTCATAGAAGAATTAAAGTGGTACCTCTTAAGATGAATTTCCCGTAAGATGAAAAACTCACAAGATGAATAAAATTTTCAGGAATAAGGTTGCTTCATGAGATGAAAATTCCCTATGGTGGACCTTTTATGGACCGAGTGCCCAAACTGCAATTCAAAACCCGCAAATTTTTCTCAAAGTGCCAATACAGCAATTTAACCTGAATACAGGTGGCCATGAAGGGGCAATGTTGGGTGCCCACAGAAAGGGCTCCGAGTGCCACCATTGGCACCCATGCCATAGGTTCACCAACACTCCCCTATGGGGTGCTTCGCAGGAAGAAAATCAACTCCGCATTTTGAATCAAGTTACCCAGGATGCTTTGCGCACCCGTAGTTTGTGGAGGAGAGGGAAGAGTTTTTTCATCAAGTTTTGGAGCCATTCTGGACCTTGTTTTGTAACAGGTTTTGGACTTTTAGAACTTGGAAAGGTAGGGAGCTGAGGTTTCTTGCTTTCTTTTGTGTTTTTGCATTCCTTTCCATTACACTTTTGGCAGGAACAGTTTGGGGTTTCTTGTTTGGTGTAGTCTTTTTTTGCTTTTGCATTCTTTTCCATTCCCCTGCAGGCAGGAACGACCTGGGGTTTGTCTTGGTGGTTTCCTTTTGTCCATCTTTGCATTCTTTTCCATTGCTCTGCAGGCAGGAACGGGCTGGGGTTTCTTGTTTGGTGTTGTCTTTTTTGCTTTTGCATTCTTTTCCATTGCACATTTGGTGGTAAACTGCAAACTGCAGACAAACAGTTTGCAGTTTCCCCTTCCTCTTGGTGCTTTCCTTTTTGCTTTTGAATTGTTTTTGGTTGCTCTGCAGGCAGGAACGGGCTAGTGCTTCTTGTTTGGTGGATTTTTGTTTGTTTGTTTGTTTTTTGCTTTTGCCTTCTTTTGCCTTGCAGTTTTGGTGGGAAACTGCAAACTTAGATAAACAATGTGCAGTTTCCCCTTTATCTTGGTTCTTGCTCTTGCACTTTCGTGGGGGGGGGGGTTTCTGGCTCTGCATGCCTTTAAAGTGAACATTATAAAGAGATCTGGGGGAGGGGAGGGCTTTTGGGGGTTTTAGTTTCCAACCTCCAGAACAGATTAATTGGTTTCCCATTCATTCCTATGGGAAACTACATTTCGTAAGATGAATTTTTTTCATACTATGAAATGACTCATAGAATGAATGAAAATTCATCTTAAGAGGTACCACTGTAAAACCAAATACATGCCTCTTTGTCACCAGGTCTTTTCAACAAGATTTCTTACGCTTGCTTCCCATGTTTTACCTAAAAAAATCTATCTCCATCTTGTTGCAGTCACTGCTTTTTTACTCACTTCTGACAGATAGTAAACAGTTCCATTTCAATTTAATGCTTGAAAGATGCATATTTTACCATGTCTAATTATATAAAATTCCTTCATTTGACTTGAGTTCCAACTGTTGCTTTTCCTTCAGTAGTGATACACCAGTAAATATCACAATATCTTATCAGATGGCATTTTATCAGCCTTGAGTAGAATATTCCTACACCCCAGTGCAGGGCAATGATTCATTTCTGTGCGTAATTTGTATTGCTCATTGTTTGGTTTCATTTTATTGTTAACAGCTGACGTCTCAAGTATATTGCACTTTAAATGTTTGCTAAGAAGAGAAAAAAGTCTGTTGGATCAATTCACTTTTTATCATTTTCTGTACAGTAGCCAGTCAGATACTACTTTGACCTCCATAGACAAGGTATGAAGGTAGTAGCTGGACCACCTTTCCTCCTCTATGATTGATATTCAGTGGCCAAAAAGTCCATTTAACTACTATCAAATAGTGAAAAGTAGAATTTTCTTTCATAATTTTGCTAAATTTGTTTTTAGAGTAATCTTAAGTGAATTTACATCTCCAGGTAATAAATTATACATATTCATGATAAGTTGTGTGTACAAGTAATTTCTATAGTTTTAGCTTATGTCAGAAGTACCACAGAACAATTGCAAAATATGTCAGCCAGTGGGCAACATCAAAAACCTTTGGGGGAGCTATCATCGCATATTTCATAATACATGTTGAGTAGAGTTTGCTTTCAGAAGTGCGAAGTTGCCTGTTCTCCAGACGCGCAAAGTACTGTCAGTATGAAAAACACCTTTGCTTTTTCATTTTAATTGAAGTAACCCACCATCCAAATGGCAGGAAGACCTCAACAATGCTGCCGAGATGAACTCGGAGACCTCTGGAAGGAATGAAGCTGGATTGTGGGGAGCACGGTACACCAGCACAATCCCAAACCTCTCTTGCTGTCCCACCAATTGGTGCAGGCATTTCAACCCTGGACACACCAATGTTGTGGCTTTGTTGACATAAAAAGACTCCCTATAAACAATGGCCACCACTCCCCCCAACCCTCCAATCTACCCACATGCAGGTAATGAAACCCAGGTGGGCAAAGCTGGGTGAGGGAAGCCCCACCCACATAGCCCACCCAGGTCTCAGTAATATAAGCCAGGTCAGCTTGCTCATCTGCGATTAAATCATGGATGACTGGGATCTTGTTGTGAACTGACCTGACATTCACCAGAAAGCTGGAGAGATCTGAGGTGCAGACAGAATGGACCCCTGCTATGTGCCAGAGGGCCCTGGGGTCAGAACGGGGAACAGGCATCAGCGGCCTGACTCTAGTTCTTCTCACCCAAGCATCCCCAAGTCCCGGAGAAACGGAAAAATCACAAAAACTAAAACAATATATAACTAAAAACAATAAATCACACAACTAGGTTAAGCATATTTAATTATCATAGTTAACATAGTGCTCCCCCTTACTAGGACCAATAAGAGTACTTTTAGTTTTCCATGTAATAAAACAGAGACTGTTATCAATGTTTCTTGCAAATGTAAGTCTCCTTTCCTGTTTATTAATATAAATTCTATAAAACCTCATTTTCTTAGATTCACTTTGGTCCTACCAGTTCATGTCAATAGCCTAGTAAGTGACTTTCAAGTAACCTAATTCTCTGTGTAACCAGATACTAGACTCTCCTTGGATTCCATCCGTTATAGTCCTGGCATTCTCTGCTGTTTTTTCAAGATAAACAAGTTCTGAAAAATATTTTTCTTTCTTTTAATTTGGGAGGGGTGGGATGTTAGCCAAAAATGAGAGTACGTTTGTGTAGATGCTTTGAATTGTTATCTTTTAGCTGCTCTCTCATATATCACTGGATGTAATGCCGTGCTGGGTAATTGATTTTATGTATAGGGGTTAGCTGCAGTCATTCAGTAATGACTTGGCAGCTTTCCGTGAGTTATATATCTGCCTGTTTTGGATGCAGTGAACTATACCATGCTGGGATGGTGTTCGGGAGGACCCTGGTATTTGCTGAGGATCGGTTGCAGGTCTTCTGGTAGATAACGAAAACCGTGGATAAGAGAGAACGCCAAAAAACCCAAAAACTGCTGTTTTGCGAGAGTAGTTTGCTTTATAGCTGCTGTTTGTGACAGTAATTTGCTTTATGGCTGTTGTTTGTGACAGTAGCATGCTTTACTGCTGCTGTTTTTGATAGTAGCTTGTTTTGAGGCTGCTGAATTATTTATTATTTTTCTCTGCTAACTCTGGATAACTGAATCAGTGATTAATTAATCAGTAGATACAGAGTCCTACTGTATTCCACTATGGAGTGACAAAGTGCCAGTACTGTAGTTCATAATGTTTGTGGTTGTATGCCCTAAGTGGTTACTAATAGCTTTTGGAAGATATTGCTTTGCAGAAACTTTTACCAATGTTTCTTGTAGGTCAGCATACATTCCAAAGTAATGCCAAGATATTTGGGGGCAAAAAAATTATCTAGTTGTGTGCCCTTCTAGGTAATCTGAAGTTTCTGAAATGACAGTTTGTTCTCTGGTGGAATGAGCATTTTTGAATTCTAGTAGGGTTGGTTTTAAGTTGACTTACAGCATATGTTCTAAGTTCTAATATATTCCAAGTTCTAAATTTTTGTTATAACTTGTTCTACCATCTGGAAACTGTCCATCTGAGTTGGCAAGTGTAAGATAATCAGGGTAAATGAAATCTGTGGTGCCTTGAGGAAGTGGTTGGCCATTCATGTAGATCAGGCCTGCCCAACAGGTCGACTGGGGCTACTAGTAGCCCGTGAAGGGTTCAAAAATAGCCTGAGGAGTCACGCCAGCCAAAAACAAAGCCTCCACCCAGGCGGCTGCCAATCACGACGGAGCGGATCAGGAAGCACCATCTGTATTTTGAGACACAGCAGCCCACGCATCAGCTGGAGGCGATGCGACGTCCGCCCCACCTGCACAAGCCCCCCCCCCGGAAGGCTGGCACGTCAGCTGGAGGCCTTGCCAGCCTTGCACCAGCCAGTGGCATTCAGGACCGAGGCCCACTAGTCAGCTGTAAGCCAGGTGCTGCAGCAGCCACTGAAAGGGATTGTGGTGGCAGGGTTTGCTGAGATGCCGCCACACTGCAGCTGGAGACCAAATGGGCCTCTGTAGAGAAGGTAAGTGAGCCCGGGTTACAGCTGAAATGGAAGAGGTGGGAGGCTTGCCAGGGAGTGCCAAAAGGGGTGGTTTTGGGTGGATCAACCCTTCTACCCACACATTTTCAAACATCCCAGCAGGAGCGCTCTAGCCCCCAGAGTGCTGGTGTGGGGAGGTTTGAAATCAGTGGGATCCTGCTTTCACCACCAATTTGGTGGGCAAAGCAGGATCCCATTGGGCAAAGATCCAGTTCCAAACGTCCTGGCAGGAGTGCTCTGTCCCCCAGAGCACTGGTGTTGGGAGGTTTGAAATTAATGGGATCCTGCTTTTCCCCACCAATTTGGCCAGAGGGTTGGGGGTGGGGTGGCCATCAGGGACTCTTTTAAGTCAGCAGATCTGCGGCACTTGTGCATCCTGGGTTAGAATGCCTTCATTTATTGGTGGGCCAGCAAGACAGGTTTGGCATTTTGCTGGGGTACTGTGTTCCCTGCAACCCCGCACAATCCCTCCCAGAGCTCACTGAGTTCGTCTCGGCGGCCCTGTTGAGGTCCCCCCCCCCCGCCTGTTGGTGGTTGGGGACTTCAATGTGCATGCCGAGGAGGAGCTTTCAGGAGCAGCTCTGGAGTTCATGGAGTCCATGGCTTCCATGAATCTGTCTCAGCATGTTGTTTGTCCCACCCATAATGCAAGTCACACCCTGGACCTGGTCTTTTCCTCCATGTAGTCAGACCTTAGTCTGAGGGTTGGGGACATTGTTCCCCAGCCTGTGTCATGGTCAGACCATTATCTGATGTCCTTTTCACTGTTGATCACTGCCCCACCCTGCGCGGGGAGCCTCAGCCCCTTGTTTGGGCCTGTCCTCGAAGGCTTCTGGACCCTTTTCTGTTCCTGGAGGCTTTTGGGGACTTTCCTGACAGACTGGCTGACAACTTGGTGGAAGCCCTGGTAGAAAGGTGTCATGAGGATGTTGCGGGGGCTGTCGACTGGATCGCCCCCAAGCACCTTCTTTGCTGGGGAGCTTGCTCCTCACCGTGGTATACGGCTGAGCTGAGAGCGATGAAGCAAGAATGAAGACGGCTTGAGAGCAGCTGGAGAAATGATCGGTCGGCAGTTAATCGGGCTGCTGTTTGTGTGCTGTCCAGGCGCTATGTCTCTGCGATCAAGGATGCTAAGCATGCTTATGCCTCCTTGAGGATTGCTGCGGCCTCGAACCTCCAGGTGGAGTTGTTCTGGGTGGTTCGCAACCTCACCAACCCTGGTCAGCCTAGGCCTCCTCCTAGTGATTTCACTAGTGAGTCTTTTGCAGCCTATTTTAGATCTAAAATTGAGACCATCTGTAGTGATCTGGACTCCGGTTGCCCTAATCCCTCCTCCTGTAGCCTGAGAGCCACACACCCTCGGTCTCCTCGTCTGGTTGAATTCAGGCCTGTTTTTCCAGCAGAAGCCTCCAAGGTCCTGGCTTGTTGCCGGCTGGCGTCCTCCCCCTTCGACCCTTGCCCGTCTTGGCTTATTAAACCTGCCGGAGGGAGCATGCCAGAGTGGGCTTCAGTTATTGCCTCCACCTCCTTCAGAGAAGGAATTTTTCCCTCTCGCCTGAAGGAGACGGTGGTGAAGCCCACATTAAAGAAATCTGGCCTGGTATTGGATAATTTGGCCAACTATCGTCCGATTGCCATTGTTCCCTTCATGGGCAAGGTGATTGAGAGGGTGGCCGCTGCCCATCTTCAGTCATTCGTGGAGGAAAACCATGTCCTTGACCCATTCCAGTCCGGGTTCAGGCTGCTTCGAAGGACCAAGACCGCCCTGGTCACTCTGCAAGATGACCTCAGGGAGGCTGACAGGGGTCCCTCTACCCTGTTGGTCCTCCTTGACCTCTCAGTGGCCTTTGATACCGTCGACCATGGTATCCTGCTGGATCGGCTTCCCAAGGTGGGGATCAGAGGCTCTGCGTTCAGCTGGCTTCGGTCCTTCCTTAGCAACTGACTCCAGCAGGTGCAGCTGGGGGATGAGCTGTTGGCTCCTTGGACGCTCCCTTGCGGAGTGCCCCAGGGGTCGGCAATCTCCCCCATACTATATGAGACTGCTGGCTGAGGTCATTAGGGGATTTAGAGTCTGCTGTCATCAATCTGCCGATGACATGCAGCTCTATCTCTCCTTTCTACCTCTGCAGAGGAGTTGGTTCGCTCCCTTGATCTGTGCCTGGAGGCAGTCATGGAATGGACCAGGACTAGCAGACTGAAGCTTAACCCAGAGAAGACCGCGGTTCTGTTCTTTGGGGGCCCTCTGTGGGGTACAGCAGCCCTCTCCCCAATCTGGGGGGGTGCTACCCTCCAGCTTGCAGACAGGGCCAGGAATCTGGGACTGGTCTTGGATCCGGCCTTATCCATGGAGGCTCAGGTGATGGCCATTCCCAGGACCGCCTTTTTCCATCTGCATCAGATTGCCCAGATCCGAATGTACCTGGACGAAGACTCCCTCAGAACAGTCGTGCAGGCTGTCATGATCTCGAGGATTGATTACTGCAACACTCTTTACGTGGGGTTGCCCTCAGCCCTTGTCCGGAGACTACAGCGGGTCCAGAACACTGTGGCAAGACTGGTGGTTGGTGTGTGTCGTTATGATCGCATCACCCCAATTTTGGCTGGTCTGCACTGGTTGCCTGTTGTGCTCCGGATAAGGTTCAAGGTCCTGGTTTTGGTTTACAAAACGCTTCATGACTTGGGACCTGAATACCTGTAGGAGCGTATCTTCGAAAGATCAACTGAGGCCTGGCCCACTAGAATGTCGCAGGCGCTCTCACTCCGAGTGACCACTCCTAGGGAGGCGTGGAAATCAGCTACCCGTAACCGCGCCTTCTCGATGGTCAGCCCCTCGCTCTGGAACCATCTTCCGAGTGAGTTGCGCCTTGCACAGTCCCTGCCCGCCTTCAAAAAAGCTTTAAAAACTGCTTTTTAGGGAGGCATTTGGCAACCTTGATTAAAATTATTTTTCTTTGCTGCCTTGCCGATGACTAATCGACTACCTTGTCGATTTGCTTTTTATTATACTGTATATTATATTTTATTTTTACCTATATGTTCCTTTTTTAAATTTTCCTTTTGATTGATGTACTGTTCCTTTGTTGGGCTTGTCTTGACCTCTTTGTTCACCGTCCGGAGTTCTTTCGGGAAGACGGGCGGTATAAAAATGAATGACTGGATAAATAAATAAATTAATAATAGCGTAAGCAAATTTCTAATGTTCAGTCTGTTCTGAGCTGGCAAAGAGTCCCTGTTGCAACTCATGGAGTCTCATGTACTTTCTGGCTTGGTACATGTGCATATCCCCCCCCCCTGCATTGGGACAGGGACTTTTTGTTTACCACAGCAACAGACTAGAAGGGTTATTTTTTTTACATTTATATTTTACATTTTGCGTTTTCTTACACTAAGCAACAGGGTTTCATCCTATGTGTGCTTTTCAATTAAGCTGATGTTTTTGAACCCATTCTTCAAAGTTCTTAAATAAGCAGAGGTCCAAATGTGCATTAGGGCCCGATCCATTTCTAATTACTTTAGTAAGAAGGAAGTGGAGTTAATCCCTCCTGCATCTGTATTCTGCTCTAGGGATGTCAAGTTAAAAGGCACCATAATATGAGTCAAAAGACATCTACCTGATTGCTAAATCTTGTAATCTTCTGCCATATGTATAAACCTGAGTACAGCCAAACTGTGATTTAAGGCAGAGCCAAAGTTCAACTGGTATAATCTTGTTTATGTGGTATCTCATGCTTTT
Source organism: Phrynocephalus forsythii (assembly GCA_029282475.1). Taxonomy (NCBI): domain Eukaryota; kingdom Metazoa; phylum Chordata; class Lepidosauria; order Squamata; family Agamidae; genus Phrynocephalus; species Phrynocephalus forsythii. The sequence goes on from JAPFRF010000006.1 coordinate 41,310,058, forward strand.
AATTGGTGAGTTGTTACTTTGAAGTCTCATAAAAGTTTCCACAGTCATGCTAACTTCTCCATAAAGTTTTATTTAATTTGTTCTTTAATTGTTTACACTATTTCTTGTCTGATGGGACAGTAGAGGGTTGTGACCTATCCCAATTTTGTATAGGTGATCTAGGAATGTATAAAGGGGCCAGTTTTCAAAGTGTTGTGAACCAAATATACAACTATTCAATATGTGCTTTTGTGGGTCCCTCTAGTGGTATATAATATAATTAGCACAGTCCTTTTAAAAAGAAAGCTGTTGCTTTTTCAAGCAAAATGGCTGTACCCAGTATTCATTATAAATCATAAGATTGTCTCCAGTGAAATTCAGGAAATAAATTTGATATGTGTTCTGTTTTTCTTTAAGCTGCAGTGTTTTTAAAATTTGCCGTTCCATTCTTTTGTAATGCTTGTATGGTTATGATAGCACTTGTTTGAAGCATTGATTAATTGTAGCAGTTGCAGCATTTTAAAAAGTCTTACATGTTATGTTACATTTTATATTTTTCCACAACTTTGGCAATTATTGTAGATCAAAGTGTGATGAATAAAGGGTTGGAATAAATGCTAGATTGCCCACTTTTTAGTATTAACAAAGTGCTGCTATGTCTTTGGACATGGCAAAAATTGTATTAAACGAAACAGACTGCATTTTTTTCTTGCTGTCACTATTTCATTTATTCTTCCTTAGGAAAAAAATGACTCCACTAATGTATGCAGCTCGTGAAGGCCATCCTCAAGTTGTTGCTCTTCTTGTTGCTCATGGATCAGAAATAAATGTCCAAGATGAAGCTGGTTACACAGTAAGCTTTTGTATAATAACTTGATACTCTGCTCTCTTCCGCACATATTCTAAGAGTTATAGCAAGCTAGGCTTCAGAGAACCAATAAACGCATCAGGCTGCAAAAATACTCCCCTTGCACTCCTACCCATTAGCTTTCGCATGAATATTGAGAAAATGGCTCTTGTCCCTTTCTTGCTGCTGTTTATTAAATATATGTATCTCCAGTGGGTCAAGATCAAGGAACAGAAAGCCTAGAGATGTGAAGGCCCAGATAAAAAACCAGAAAAATCTGGGAATTTTTTTCCTAGATGCCTTTTGGGTTTTTCCCCGACAAATTGGAAAAACTGATTATGGAATGGTTTATTTTAACATGATGAGTAAAATATTTTAAGACAGGATGTTCTAATATTTTCAAAATCATTTCTAAAAACTATGCATAGCATCATATTCTAAATTCTGTGCACTGGGGACAAGCAAGTCCTAGGTCAGTGATGGCGAACCTGTGGCACGGGTGCCAAAGGTGGCACTCGGAGCCCTTTCTATGGGCACCCGACATCGCCCCTTCATAGCCACCTGTATACAGGTTAAATTACTGTATTGGCACTTTGCAAAAAAAAAAATAGTGGGTTTTGAATTGAAGTTTGGGCACTCGGTCTCTAAAATGTTCGCCATCACTGTCCTAGGTTACAAACTGAACTCTCCAATGCAAGAACAAGATGCATTTCTTTCTTTGGGAGGTGCTGCTATTGTCACAAGTAAAAGGTTTCACTTTTGTTTTTGCATGTGGGTGGGTATATTTGGTTCTGTTCTGTCCTCTTCACTAATCCTCAAAGCACTGGATTATGTTTAAATTTCATGCCCATTCATTGAAACTTAGTCCCACATCCTTCTATACATTTCCCCCTTCAATTCTTTTTACAAGAAAGAGGCTTTTATTTTATTTTTATTTAATACTGTATAGAGCAATTATGAATGGTTAATTCTGGATTTTTAAAGTATTGTTTTGTAGAGGTTTTTTTTTTTTTCCACAGGAGATTGTTACTTACAATTACAAATAAATATTATTTAAAAAGTAAATTCTGTAATAATTATTGGGATATACTATATTTTAATATGCTAGTTGTGATAATTTTATGCCTAGTCAAATTGTTCATACTCATATTTTATGTTCATGCTGTAAAAGGGGGTGGGGAGTGCTAATGTAGCATTTATTTTTCAATTTTTCCAAACATTTCCATTTTTTTCTGGGGGGAAAAGGGAAATGGGATTGTTTTCAAGCTTCAACATTTCCGGAAATTGTACATCTCGAGGTAAGCCATGATTGATGGCCTTCCAGAATAGTATAGGATTTGTAATGATGTTCTGCAGTGTGAATTGGATGTCAGTGACCACCTTCTTTTCTTAGGTTGCACAGAAATGTATTACTGCCACTACAGCTCATTTCTCACTTCCCTGTAGGGCTTTTTTAAAGCATAGGCAGAGAACAATTATAAACTGAGATGTAACAAGCTATAAGGACAACTTGTATGTAAGAAGCACTCATGCAGAACGTATAACTTATCTGCTGAAATTTCTTTTCTGTTTGAATTGTAAAGAGTGTATTGCTAAAGCAGCTAATAAATAATTGCAGGCATTAGCATGGGCAGCACGGCATGGACATAAAAAAGTGGTCTTCAAATTGCTCGAACTGGGAGCTGATAAATCAATACAGACAATAGATGGACAAACGCCAGGGGACATTGCAAAGAACAACAAGCATGCAGAGGTATTTGTAGACGTGGAATGTCAAAGGTTGGGCTGAAATGTTTATATTTTCCTAGTTTGCTTATTTTTCCATGTGCATAAGAGACTTTCTGCACACTTGATGTGGTTGTGTAGAATTTAATGTTTCATGTTGTGACTACAGCAGCATTGTCTGTAGAATATGCACAGAGGATGCAAAGTTGTAGACAAATATATTTTAAAGTAGTATATCTGAATGTATGCTTACAACAGCAGCAACTTACAAAGTATTATAAGTAGTTGCAGATCTCAGAAATAACACAATCAGAGCTATGAAAAACTACAGTATTATCAACAACTGTGCTATTGTTTAACAGATTCATTGGTTTTTGGTTAAAACTTTTGTCTGTTACATAATACCAGGCAATATTTTTATAATTCTGATTGACAGTGTATTATGATGATGATGATGATGATGATGATGATGATAAACAAATAAACAAATAAATAAATAAATCCCTCTTAGCACCTACTAAAAAGGTAGTTCCTCTTGCATGTATATGGAGGGAAGAAAGTTTCTATTATTCAAAACAGAGACTGAATTTCCAGATATTTTTGATCAGATAAACTGAGGGAGAGTTATCCAAGGTAAGTGTAGTTTGTTGAGAGTCCCAGGGTGAGAGTAGAAGGAATGTTTAGTGCCCACCCCTTCATAAAAACGGGTGTTTTAAGGTAGTAAGAGAGGGCAATGCATAAGCATTTGAAGCAGCATTTCCAGGCATTTGCTGTCAAAGGAAAAGGAGCATAGCTATTTCAGTAATGAAAACCCTTCAGATTGTTGAGGTCAAGATCACAGGATATGTGAGAGTTGGTAGAACTGAGAGATGAAATTAAGACAATGGATAAGTATGAAGATATGTGAAAGACGTTTATGTAAAATCTGGGAGTAGGCAACAGAACTGCAAGATTTTGAGTTCTGTAAGATTATGTGCCCAGGGCAAGGAGAGTGGAAAATTATTTGATGGCCTAGTATTCTCTAGTGGTTGCAAGCCCAAGGTGCAAAAACTGTCTAGGCTTTGTTTCAGTAAAGTGGTTTGGTAGTGGAGGCGATAGATAATGGGTGAAATATTGTTGTTTAGCATAGTAACTTACACTGGAGTAGGTATATTGAATCAGTGTGGATTTAGTAGCTCAACTCCATTATTGGACCTATCAGAGCGAGAACTGCCATGTTACATGTTCCTTCCAGGCAGGGCAGTTATGGACTCAGACCTGAGAGAGGCCCAGAAAAAAAACCCTAAGACCCAGGCCTTCTTGGCAGTAGCCCCTATCCTCTGGACCTCTACCTCTCGAAATACACCTGGCCCCCTCATTGGGCACATTAAACAAATTGTCTATTCAACAGGCTTTCCCTGAGTCTGGGACATACCTCCTTGTGGCCTCATCTGCTAATCTTTTGCGCTGCTGGCTCTTTTATCAGTTGTTTATTGATTTACTGATTTTTATTTGTACAGTGGACCCTTGTATAACAAACAGCTTGAATAACGTAAAATTTGTACAACATAAAAAATTCCGGAGATAGGGGAAATTTGCTTAACATAATCGCCTATGGGGAGAATCCGTACAACATAAAAATGGGATCACTCCGTTTTCAATGCATTCCTGTGGGAATTTGTATAAAGGAAAATTTGCTTAACACAATTTCATTTGGAACAAATTAATTCCTTTATACAAGGTACCACTGTATTTGATTTATTGTTGTTGTGAACTGCTCAGAATGGCCTCATAGCTAGCAGTATAAATATAATAAATAATAAATAAACAATTATTCAAGTAATTAGTCAGTTTTGATTTATGCTAAATTAGGTTGCAACTCATGTAGGCCCAATTGAATCAATGGCACTAGCTGGAGGTGAAATAGTTTTCCTGTGGGGCATGGTTAGCTCCCTGATAAGAAAATTCAAACTGATCCCTCAATAGCCTTTGATGGACCTGAACCAAGTTAACTTCTGCAGTTCCTATCTGAGCAATTCAGAAGAGGAAAAGTTAGCTAAGAAATGTACCATGATGTACATTTTAGGACAACCCTCCACAAGCAAGCATGTCTGAACACCCTCTACATTTGGAGCTAACTCTAGCATGTTGTACATTTAAAAGGCAGTGGCCATAATCCTGCTGCATATGTATATTTTTGCTGGTTTAATGCCATCAGTGTAACTTCCATTGGTAAATTGTGTGATATTTTATATGTATGCTGACTTATTAACTTGTAGGAACATGCCACTTAAAGTTATACCAGTGGCATTGCCCAGGTGAATGTCACTTACAGGATTCTGGCCATCGTGCATCTGTGTGTATTCTAGTGGAAACTTTTCAGAGGATGCAGTTCAATAATATAAATGAGTTGTAATTGAATTTCCAAATGAATATGTACAATTTAATTATTCTCATAGCTTTTTAGTGTACTTTCTTTGACAACAAATCCTTTTCAAGAACGGTTCCAGCATCTACATAAAGATAAAGCTCTTCATGGGTTTTTGAGTGCTGTGCCTGATACGATTAAAAACCACAAAAGCAGGTAATGAAACGGAATACCAGTTCAAACTCAAAAATATGTTAACACTTGCATTCTCTTACCTAGTGCATTCAAAAAGTATTGGATTACAGCTCTCATTTTCCCCGGCTGACCTTGTCAGTTTGAGCTAGAAATTACGTTAATTGTAGTCTAGCATATCTGAAAGGTGTTAGATTAGGGAAGACTGTGCTTCACTATGAAAGACTTATCCAGACTATAGGTTTAAAGAGTTACTGTGCAATTAACTCTTAAGTGACTCCAGCGCATTCAGAAGAGAAGGAGCATCCTATGTGGGAGCGCTCAGAGCTTCCAAGGGAGAACCATAGACAAAATATCTCAGGGAAAATAAGGCCACACCCTTATTGGCTACAGGAACAGTATCTGTAGTCTAGCATTGGAAATGGATCCAGAGCATTAGGGCATACAACTTTTAGCCCTGTGCCATCAACACCACCTAGCCTCCAGCTGAGTTGGAATGACCATCCAAGGGAAAACACATGGACCTAAAGACCTTTCATGAGTCCCTGTCACTTGAGGGTGAGACTGGGCCTCCCAGCTACAGGGTGAAGCTTGATTACACCTTCCTCTCCTGCAAATTCGCTGTAGTGTTTTTTCTTTCTATGCTTAAAAGATCTTGTTTAAGTTTAATCTTGTTCCTACCACAGCCTTTGAGCAAGATCACTCAAAGCTTGTAATGCCCTGAAAGGAAGAAAAGTTTCTAGCCATTAAGAGACATGTACTGCATTGCAACAATGCATCATTGTCATCTGTAAGCAGGTGCAGAATTGCTGCAAACTTGTTAGACTCTGTTTTCCTTCATATTAGTGCTTTGACCAAGATACAAAGAAAAAAGTATCTTGTACTGAGCATTATAACATTTCAGGCATAGTTTTAAAGAACTGAATACAGTGGTACCCTGGGTTACAAATGATTTGGGTGAATGGAAGTTTGATTCTGTGTGCCCCAAGTGATAATGTATAAAACGTTAAACTTTTGTTGTTGTCGTCTTTTTCTTAGCACTTGTCCCACTTGGGGGTGGGTTCCACTATTCTTGTTTTGCCCCCCCCCCCTTGGCGTGGTCATGGCCTAGGTCTGGATGAACACGGGACAACTTCATGTCATTCTTGAGGGTGTTGTGTTCTGGATAACACCTCAGTTGGGATCTGCTACCCTGCAGGGTGAGACCCAGAGTTTCCTCATTCGCATGCCAGACATGACCAAACCAACACAGTCGGGCTTCGCACATCTAAAGAAAACTTAAACTTTTGTGCAAATAAGATATTCTGTTATAATAGGTTACTGATCCATTGGTGTTCGCATCCCCGCAGGAAGAGAAAAAACCTATTTGACTCTTTGGATTTTCATACCAAAACAAAATGTTGATAGCAAAAAATTGAATAGCTATATAATTATGTAACAGCATATCTTGAGTAATTACTTTTTTCTTATTACAAATATTTGATTTATACATAACTTTTGAATTTTTGTTCTACCTTTTTATATTTTTGTAATAATGCAATCCATTTGTGTATGTAGTTCTTATACAGCTTTTGGTGAACTGGAATTGTTTTTACATGGCCTTGGGCTAGACCACATAACAGAAGTCCTAAAGGTGAGAGTTCTTTATTGAAAATATGAATGAATAGCTATGTATGTTTTTATTTAACAATAAAACCTTGTTAAGCTATAAAACTTTCAAAACTCTGATGCTAGAAGTTATTATTCAGGTTGCATTTTAACATATATCAAATGGGGCACTGTAAGTCTCTCAAGTAATTTTTCATTGTAGAATCCACACAAAGTTAGACCTACAATATAGGGCAGTGTTGGTGAATCTATGGCACGGGTGCCAAAGGTGGCATGTGGAGCCCTTTCTGTGGGCACATGACATCGCCCTCTCACAGCATGGCACTTCCCCTTCTGCTCGGAGCATACCACTGTACTCTGTGCAGAGAGCTGGGCAAAGGGGAGGCAGTGGCTTGTGGGCTTGTTCGTAGCCCAGTTCACTCTCCAGCCGTGCTGCTCTGGGCATAACAAAAACGGCTTGGCTGGAGAGTAAACGGGGGCTACGAACGAGCACACAAGCCGCCGCCACTCCTCCCTGGTTTTCCCGACAGTGGGCAGAGAGGCAGATGGGGTGCTACTTTTCGGGAAAGTGAAGATCGGAGAGCAGGTTTTTGAATTTCCCGCTTCCACAGTGAGGTTGCTGTGGCTATGGGAAATTCAAAAGACTGCTCTTCAATTCTCGCTTTCCCAAAGGGTGCTACGCTACGGCCACCGGAAATTCAAAAATCTGTTCTTTGATCCTCGCTTTCCCGAGGGGTAGCAGCCAAATCATTTGTAATCCAGGGTACCACTGTATTCAGGTTAAATTGCCGTATTGGCACTTTGGGAAAAATAAGTGGGTTTTGAATTGCAGTTTGGGCACTCGGTCTCAAAAGGTTTGCCATCACTGGTATAGGGTTTCTATGCACAGTAATACCATGGGGTCCTTTTGTGGTTCAGACAGTGTAATTTTTTTGGGGAGAGGGAGTTGTCACATGCACAATTTAGATACATACGATACAAATAAGGTGGTTTGAATGTTTGGATGAGAGACAGTCCCTCCCAATTTTTGCTCATATCACATACTTCACAATAACAGTTTTTCTTTCACCACTAAGAAGCAACAGCTTTTAGTTATTCAAGACTTAGTGATCTCTCCTTGTTTCTTGCTTGTTTCGTCTATGATGAAAGAAAGGAAAGCATCCCTTGAATATTAAATTTGTGTTTTCTGTATTCATTATAAATGTACTTAATATTTTATTAATTATTTATTATTTTATTAATTGGTTGATTTATATGATAATTGGTTGATTTATATTTTCTGGGAGGAAAATAGCCCAATTCAGATTTTAAAAATTATATCTGAAATAATAAATTTGTCTTATACAGGAGAGGGACATAGCTTTAAGACAACTTTTGACAATGAAAACAGAAGACTTCATACAGGTTATCTTAATCCTACAATTCCTTAATTTTCAGTTCATACTATATATTGAATATATCCATATATTTCAACATTGAATAAATAATCATGCTGAATTTCAGATGTCTTTAATTCCCAATGATCCTCTTATTACAGGATGCCCCTGTGTTGTCAGAGAAATTGCTGTCTGCACATGGTGTGTTTTCAGATTAATTCATAAATAACTTTATATGGGCAATTCTTTATTATTGATAAAAATATTGAGAATAATAATTAAATCATTAGCACTGTGTTTTCATTTGGAAGCATGGGGAACATATACATATAGACATATGTAGAGATTGATCGCAGTGAAATAGTGGCATCAAGGGCACACAATCCATATGAACCTACCTGGCACTTAAGATCTAGCCTGGGATCCCTTTTGAAAGAGTCATCCCTCAAGGAGGTGAGAAGGATGGCCTATAGAGATGTAGGGCCTTTTCGGCAGTTGCCCCCAGGCTATGGAACGCCCTCCCAACTGAGACCCACCTGGTGCCTACGTTGAAAACATTTTGGAACCGGGGAAAAGCTTCCTGTTCCATAAGTTCTTTAACTGATACAACATAGATTGTGGGTCCTGGTGGCAATTTTAGTGTATTGCATTTTAACATATTTTAATTGTATTGTATTGTGTTGTATTTTATATTAATGTTTTAATCACTTTTAATTCTTCATTTTAATTTTGAATTATAAGCCGCCCAGAGACCTTTGAATAGTGGGCCATATATAAGCTAAATAAATAAATAAATAAATAAATAAATAAATAAATAAATAAATAAATAAATAAATAAAGAGGGAATCCCTGCTGTGTGCTTGGCACTCTAGGCCAGCTGACTAAATAATGGTGTTTTCTAGTAAAGTGATTTTAATCAGTATAATAAAATAAAATAAAATAAAAATGAACGAATAAATAAATATTGTAATTATTGTAAAAGATTTTAGTGGGATACAAGAGCATGATGTTTCAAAGAGCCTACGTTGAAAACATTTCGGAACCACAATGCACTGACAGCTGACTTTGACAGGCTGGACCTGTCAAAGTCAGCTGTAGTGCGGAGCGGAGAGCAACGCTCCTAAGTTCAATTGCTTGTAAATTGAGCCGCTCGTAAGTAGTACTTATTGATAAGTACAGTATTTATATTTTATAAATTCTGAGTATTCTAAATCCTGTTAGTAAGATATTTTAAATGTCTTCTTTAGATGGGGATTATGAACACCAGGGAGCAACAAAAAATTTTAGATGCTGCTAAAGAACTACAAATACAAGAAGTAGAGTTGGAAGAATTGCCTCAAGTTATAAATGTAGAAGTCAGGTAAAATACTAGTTTTGAAAGAAACATGAACAAAATACTGGCATACCTCGGTTTCCGAATGGCTCCGTTAACATAATTTTCAGTTCTTGAAACGAAATCCATTGAAAATAGTGCCTCAGTTTACGATTTTTTTTCTGAAAAATATCCGTTTATGATTTTTTTGGAACAAGTTTCCCAGGATGCATTGTGCCCCTGCATTTCCGATTTACAAATTTTCTGCAGTATGAAACATCCCAGAAAACACATTAATTTCCCGAACCGAGGTATGCCTATACTAATTAATGGGAAAATAGTCAACAGATGTTGAATCAAGAAAGGACTCAATTATTAATATGCTGGTGTCTTTTTAACCCCATTACTAATCTGGCCACAATATTCTGCATGAGCTGAGGCCTCCACATTAACCTCGAAGGCAGCCCCACATAGAGGGCACTACAGTAGTCTAACCTCAAGACTACAAGTGCATGGACCAATGTGGTACTCCAAGTTACAAATGCTTCAGGTGCTACCCTTCGGTAGCCAGTGCAGTGTAGCCTGAGTTGGATTAATATGCTGGTGTCTTTTTAACCCCATTCAGAACCTGGCCACAATATTCTGCATGAGCTGGAGCCTCCACATTAACCTCGAAGGTAGTCCCACATAGAGGGCACTACAGTAGTCTAACCTCGAGACTACAAGTGCATGGACCAATGTGATACTCTAGGTTACAAATGCTTCAGGTGCTACCCTTCGGGAAAGCGAAGAGCAGGCTTTTGAATTTCCTGTGGCCACAGCACCCTTGCTTTTTGATCCTCGCTTTCCTGAAGAGTAGCCCTGGGCAGAGAGGTGGATGGGGTGCTGCATGGTCAGGAAAGCCAGTGGGAAATGGCAGTGGCTTGTGAGCTTGTTCATAGCCCCAGTTTACTCTCCAACCACGTCACTCTGAGCACCCCAAAAGTAGTGTGGTTGGAGAGTAAACGGGGGCTATGAAGGAGCCCACAAACCGCTGCCTCCCCTTTGCCTGGCTCTCTGCATGGAGCACAGTGGTGTGTTCCAGGTGGAGGGCTAAGTGAGGAGGTGATGTTGCGTGTCCACAGAAAGGGCTCCACATGCCACCTTGGGCACCCGTAGATTTGCCAACAGTGGTCTAGAGGAAGAAGAATGAAGCGTACACTAAAAAGAACACTCAGCCTAAAGTTAATTGTGGTGGTGGCTCAGTGATGTTCTGGGGCTGCTTTGCATCCTGTGGGACTAGAAACCTGCAGCATATGGAAGGCAAGATGGATTCACTGAAGTATCAGGAAATCCCAAGGAGAAAATATCATGTCGTCTGTAAGGAACCTGAAGTTTGGGTGTCGTTGAAGCTTCCAATAGGACAGTGATGGCGAACCTATGGCACGGGTGCCAAAGGTGGCACTCGAAGCCCTTTCTGTGGGCACCCAACATCACCCCTTCATAGCCACCTATATACAGGTTAAATTACTGTATTGACACTTTACAAAAAAATTAGTGGGTTTTGAATTGCAGTTTGGGCACTTGGTCTCTAAAAGGTTTGCCATCACTGCAATAGGACATTGATTCCAGACATACCTCAAATTCCACCAAGACTTGGTTGCAGTTTTCCAGTTCATTGAATCCTGTTGAGCAGTGCCTGTAAAATTATGTGCATGTAGTTATTCCTCATATCAAAGCAAGCATGTAACTTTGCTGCTTTTTGGAAAAGTAAATATATATGTTAGGATGTAGCTATTTTTGTAAAACTTTGTGTAACTATTCTCTTTGTATTATTGTAGTGGGGAGGAATTTCTTTCCTTTCTTGTGAAACTAAACAGACAGTGTACTCACCTTACAACTGCTGTACAGAGTGTGGTTGATCAGTTCCCTACAGATGCTCACAAGGTATTCATGTAAAAACATTTCAGAGCACCAAATCTGAATTCTGCCTTTTAGTAAAATGGGTCTAATATAACTTCCTAAATACCACATTAATGTTATAGCCTGATTTATGCACCCGTTGTGGATTGCTAAATATGAATTTATATGAATCTATTGTAAGATAAAAATGGCATGTTCTAAGCACTCACATATACAGTGGTACCCCGACTTACGAGGCACCCAACCTACGAAAATCCCGACTTAAGAGTGCTCTTTAGTGCTCCCCCCCCCCACCGGCTGCTTACGAGCAAGATCGGGATTCCCGTCTTGCGAGCAGCCGGTGTGTGTGTGTGTCGAGATTTGAATTGCCTTCCAGTCACCGAGGCAGTTCAAAAGTGGTGCGCCGCTTCTCTCTCCCCCCCCCCCAGGGCTTGGGAGAAGCAACGTACCACTTTTGAAATCCCTTCCAGTCACCAAGGCAGTTTTTGCCTCGGTGACTGGAAGGGATTTAAAAAGTGGTATGTTGCTTCTCCCAAGCCCCTGGCTGGGGGGGGGGAGAGGCGCACCACTTTTAAAATCCCTTCCAATTAGCGAGGCAAGTCCTGCCTCTGTGACTGGAAGGCATTTCAAATTGCATGCACAGCTTCTCCCAACCCCTGAGGGGGGAGCAGCTGCACACGTGATTTGAAATGCCTTCCAGCCACAGAGGCAGGACTTGCCTCCGTGACTGGAAGGCATTTCAAACATAGCCCACCACTTCTCCCAAGCCACGCAGGGGGTGGAGGGGAGAAGCCATGGGCGATGTTTAAAGGCTTTCCCATAGGACTGCATTGAAATATCTTCCCTCCAGAACGGATTAGTTAATTTTCAGTGCATTCCTATGGAAAACCACTCCCTGACTTACGAGATAACTGACTTACGAGTGTTGGCTCGGAACGGATTAATCTTGTCATTCAGGGTACCACTGTACTATGTTGCTTATATATTCATCAGCCCTTGTAAAAACAGACATTTGTGGAGAACAGGCCAAGAGAAAAAGTTTATTTTGTCTAAATCACCAGAACTGAGTTCCAGTAAACAGAATGTGTAAAGATTCTGCTGTGACATGCAGTGCCTTATATAAACCACATAGCAGATAAATGGTTTTGTATTTTTTATTAGTTAGTACTTGAATGGAGTTCACCTCAGAGCCTTGCAAAGGTTTGTGAAGACCTTGTTTCCAATGCTGAGGATCTGAATAGAGAAGCTTCCAAATTAATACAACTCATGCAACAGGTAGGTATAAAGTAACAAATAGGATGTTTATAAAACCATTACCAAATTGTGAACAGACTTCCTCCAATGTACAGGCTGATAAATCATAACTTTGCCATTATAAAATATTTTGAACTACATGTTTGGTAGTCCTAATGATCTAGATTCAGAATATAGTATGAAGCCCACAAATCTATTTTTGTTTTGTTTTGTTTTGTTTTGTTGATTGATTGATTGATTGATTTGCCTTTCCATGGCCCTCTAGAAAAATAAAAAGCAAAGGGGCGCAGAAAATTGATGACATGGCTCTTCTGTGGTTTAATGGCAGGCTTCTTGATACATTTGTAAGCATGATTCAGTGCTTTTTTAACATTAATGTTGGTTTTAGTTTTTCTTGTTCAAACAGGCTTCAAGGCTGATAAATCTTTGCTGACAAAAATCTGTAGTCTCCAACTGTGTTTTTGACTGCAACTTCCTTCCTCCCAATTCTACTTGTTGCTTCTGTCAAAATTTCTCTGATAGGTTCATAGTTCTGTCAGAGAATCACAGAACTAGCATTTTCTGGAGCAGTTGCAGTTGTGGCTGGATCTAAATGGATGAATAAAATAAAATGTCATTATTATTTATATTATTCATTAGATATATATCAGGCTGTAGCTTTTGAGCTGTTGGCCAACCTAAAATGTTGCTTTTCGGCCTAATGGTGTTGCTCACCTCAGTCTTGGAAAAGACAGATGAGTAACAGGAAATGTTCCATTTAATGTGCTTACCCAGAGATACATCCCGAGAGCTGAACGTGTTGCAGATCTTCCATACACCAAATTGCCAGATCTCACGTAGCAACACTCACTGTATTTCAGTTTACATATGGCTTATAGTAGTCACAATAAACCATGTTGCAGGTGGTACCATCACTATGCTGTTCTTTTAAAAAAGACCCATGTCAAAGTTTATAGTTTCTTAGTCTGTTGTACTAATGCTAATGTTTTTTTCCTCCTTCTACAATTTTTCTAGCTACACAACGGACAGAAGAAGGATCCTTGCCGAATTCAACCTTTGACCAAGAAAGCTGGGTGGAAAGGGGCCTTTTTAAGAATGGTAGCAGTAACTGTTTTAGGTTCTGGGTGTGTCTTTTTTATCAGTAACTTAACTTCAAGAAAGGGATAAATCATATATTGATAACAGCCACAGTTATGATGGATAACAGGTATGTATTTAATAACATTAAAATTCATGTGATTGAGTAGTTTAAATGTTATAAAACTACTTTATTTTCTGTTGCATATTAAAACTAGAACTGTGGCACATGTATGTTTTTGTTTTTTAAAAAATGTATAAACACATAACTTGTAAATGTAAATCTTGTCATAGATTTGCTTTAGAATTTGCTTTTATGAGAAATAAATCTTGTCTTACATTTGCTTATTTAGAATCCATTTATATCTAAATTTTTGTTCCTTGAGTAAAAATGAAATACAAAGGACAGAATTGTCTTCATTTATAGCACTTGCCCAGGGATCCATTGCATGAGTGGTGATGCCTCTCTGTTACGTTGTATGCAGAGGTACTAACTAGTAACTACAGTATATCACAGAAGTGAGTACACCCCCTCACATTTCGTTAATATTTTAGTATATCTTTTGATGTGACAACACTGAAGAAATGACACTTGGCTATAATGTAAAGCAGTGAGTATACACCTTGTATAACAATGTAAATGTGCTGTCCCCTTGATAGATTCTGGTGGTTCTCAAAAATCGCCACACAAAGAGTTAGTTCATTCAGGTTATTAAACAGACATAGAAACACAGAGTTATAGATATTATACAGCAAGAATATAGCAAGCAAGCAATATAGAGAGAGAGCTCAGGTATTAGTAGGGGTTCCAGCACAGCTTAAGTTGATCCATAGCACGGATCAAAACCCTGCTGGTCTGGCCCCCTCCAAAGTGGTCTCTCACGCTTTTATACCTTTTTTGTGACCGCAACGTACACATTACGTGTTGTTTTCTCATGTTTTCTTAGATCATACCCGGTTGGCCATCAGAATCTTAGAATGACCTGACCTTAGTCTTGTCTCCTACTTCCTTGCTTAACTTCATCCTAGCTAAGCACAAAATATTTGTTGTTCTTCATAGACTGGCACCCACACACTTATCTTTTTTTGTGGTCATGCCAGTCCCTTAGTTGTGTCAATGAGACCTTCAGAGAAATGTATCTGACACCCACAGTCGGATTAGAACACTTCAATTTTGTTTATAATAATTTTTGGCTTTTCTCATGTTTATAATGAAGGTGTTATCGCTCTCACGCTCACATTTTGTGTTGTCGCTCTCACTCTTTAATACTAGTCATTGGAAGTTCCACATGGCACCTCATGGTAATGAACTATCTGAGGATCTGAAAAAACGAATTTTTGCTCTACATAAATATGGCCTAGGCTCTAAACAGATTGCCAAGACCCAGAAACTGAGTGCAGCACAGGGGCCAGGACCATACAACAGTTTAACAGGACAGATTCCACTCAGAACAGGCCTTGCCATGGTTGAACCAAAGAAGTTGATTACCCATGCTCAGCGTCCTATCCAGAGGTTGGCTTTGGAAAATATATGTATGAGTGCTGCCAGCATTCCTACAGAGGTTGAAAACGGGGGGTGGGGGTGGGTTATCTGCCTGTCAGTATTCAGACCATATGCTGCACACTGCATCCAATTGGTCTGCAGGGCTGTCATCCCAGAAGGAAGCTTCTTCTAAAGATGATGCATAAGAAAGTCCCCATACGATTTGCTGCAGACATGCAGACTAAGGACATGGATTTCTTGTACTGTACCATTTATTGTGTTTTGATGAGACCAAGTTAAACTTACTAGGTTTAGGTGGTGTCAAGCACGTGTGGGGGCAACCAGGTGAAGAGTACAAAGACAAGTGTGTTGTGCCTGCAGTCAAGCATGTTGGTGGGAGTGTCATGGAGCTGGGGCTTCACAAGTGCTGCCAGCACTGGGGAGCTACAGTTCATTGAGAGAACCATGAATGCCAACATGACCTGTGGCATACTGAAGCAGAGCATGATCCCCTCCCTTTGGAGAATGGGAGACAGGGCAGTATTCCCACATGATAATAACCCCAAACACACCTCCAAAATGGCCACTGCCTTGCTAAAGAAGCTGAGGATAAAGACTGGAACACAACAGTGCCTTTAGCTAATGCAAGTGTAAGAATATTTGTCCATTGCTCTAGGTCATATGTGAAGATTCTCAGTCATCCAGGTGAGTTTATCTGAGAGTTGAGTCATGGCTACTGGACTTCTTTTTCTTGAAAGACAGAAACGTTTGGATGAGCAGCGAAGCGTTTCTGTCTCTCAAGAAAAACAAATCCAGTAGCCATGACTCAACTTCCAGATTGCTTTAGGTCCAAGTATCTACAATGGCTCATAACACTGGGTCTTACATATGGTTCATTAGCACTTTCTCGTTGACTTTGGAGTCTAATACTGCTTTAAAGCATTGCATTCTGGACCTCTACCTTTCCTGCTTTGTCTTTTTAAAAATTTCAGTAAAAGACTTGTATCATTCTCACATATTCTCACATAAGCAGACTAAGTTGCTGAACTTTAACATAGGCATTATGAATAAAGACATACAAGACTGAATTGCTGCTATACACAAAAGTTTATTTTTTGAAGTTTTTTCTTTTTTTTTTATTGAAAGCAAAATAGAATAGAACCAAACATCCATGTATTTTGTACAACAAAAAAATTAAATGATAACAGACAATCCATGAAGAGCTTAGAACGGCTTCCCTTTTTTTAAAAAAAAATCATGCTTTCTGGTTGTCAACAGTAAGTTGGCACAGAAAATGTCACTGCAGTCGGACCATTTTCCTTCAAATCCTTGTCAGCTGATGCCAGAGGCTGGAGGGCAGGATGCTTTCCACTTTTTCCATCACAAAGTTCAGTGGGGCAAAGAGAGTACTAAGAAACTGGAAAGTAGAATTGTATCAGTCAAATAGGTAACATGGCTATACAGCATGAATGGCTCACACAGTTGCCCCCTTGTCATAAACATCCTATTAAGTTCACTTTGAACTTACGGAACATGGTTTTTAAGCTGCAAAGCAGCATTTACACTCAGTGTGCTGGTCATGTATCTTTCCCCCAATACATACCAAAGGGAAAACCTCCAGGAGCCAAAAATCCATCATGCAGTGTGGTCCTATGTTTTCAAATGGTTCTTATTAAACTCACTGCCCTACTGTTCTTGACACTATATATATGGGGCGGTATATAAGCAGAACACTTTAAATATTCTGTTAGATGGAAGACCCTCTGAAATGCATAGCCCTCTATGCTGCAGTTAAGGTCATTACACTGAGACCCTCCCCCATGTTCTAGAAAATGCAAGTTGTTATTGATTCAGTACTTCCCACCCAGCACAGTCTTCATTTGCTGTAGGGGAAAACTACTCACTGCTTTTGCGAAGACTCCCATCAGCTCAGGGAACTGATGCGTGAGGAGGGCTAGCATAGCTGTGAAGGAACATAAACCAGCAGTGAAGAGAATAAAGAAAGGGAGCTCTTTCTTGGGGTAAACTGAGACTTCATGAAATGCTGCAAGAAAAATACAACATGGAACTAGGTAAACAAAATTAAGTTGATCATCTAAAGATTCCCTATAAGATCAAACATGCATAATTCCCCTTGCTCTTTTTACCAAATACACAAAATCTTCACCAATGCTGCCCTTAGAGATACTTCTGTCCTGTACTATAATGTCTGCAGACATGGCTAAAACAATAGAAACATTTTTGAACTAATTAAAGCACTATGAATTGCCTCATAAAGAGTGAAAGCAATATTTCTAAAGAATTTCCTGTCCAATGTGTCTTCTTTAATTACTGAAAAGAATGAAATAAAAACATAATCTACTATTATTATAGCATTTATATATACTGCTTTTCTACCACTCAAGTCTGGCCCTCAAAACTTGCCCTCATAATTCCTTGTTAGGAATCATTCCAAAGAATTACATTTGAAATAAATGTAATTGAGCAATATACCTAGATTTTTATTTCTGCAACCATTCTGGCAAAATTCTAAGAAAGGAGTAGCGATTAAAAGAGAACAAGATACAGTGGTACCTCTTAAAACAAATTTAATTTGTTATACGGGTCAATTTGTTTTATGAAAAATTTGTCTTACGCAACGTTTCCCATAGGAATGCATTGAACATGGATTCATCGGTTCCAGAGCCTATGGGTCACTTTACTGTACACAAATTTTGTCTTACAAAATGCAGTTTCCCATAGGAATGGATTGGGAATGGATTAATCTGTTCCGTAGACTAGAATAAAGACAAAAACAACCAGTTTTTTTCCACGGGTACATGTTTTTTGTCTTGCAAAGCATCCCATAGGGAACTTTTTGTCATGCAAAGCATGCCTATTCCCATATTTTTTCTTTCTTCCTATAAGTTTTTTTGTCTTACAAGGCATTTGTCTAAAGAGGTACCACTGTATTAAATTAGCCCTTATTCTTAACATTCAGATTATTTTTTCAGTTGCCCTGGCAGTCCTCCTTAGTTGTACTGCTAATCTGAAGGTTAAACTGCATTGATCCCTTTTTTCACTGGGGATATTTAGGATGAACATACAAAACATATTATTCCCTGGTTTTCTTGACTACATAAGATTTTCACAGCAGGAACACTTGCCGATCTCCAGTTAAAAGATAAATGGCTATTTTTACTGGGATATTAAACAAGGAAATTTCACACTTACATGGAAGAAGTTCTCTATCTGCTGTTTCTGTACAGATGGGGTAAGGGTAGAAAAGATGCCCCTTTTCTAAAGGATAAGGGATCATTCTAAAAGCTAAAAAGAGAAGAAGCAATTCAGAAATTGCAGATCTTGTAACTCCAATTTGTAAAGCAGTTTGTGTAAATTAACATTTAAGCTAAATATTAAACCTGGAAAAGCAAAAGGTGATTTTATGACACTTTGGTGCTACCAGGGTATTAAATGGCACAATAACTATCTGGAATTAAACATCACATTAAATTTGCTGGTGAAGAGTTAAGACACTGAACATGTAACAAATATATAAATGCTTTCTGTTGCTAGGATACTCATACATGGCCTGAAACAATAACTTCCTTCCCATTGTATAAATGTCAAATTAAGGTCCCTGTCACCTAATTTCATTGTTCACACCTTCCATTTTACAAATCCTGTGGCTTAATGTTGGAAACTGCACTTCAGTCAGCCCATTAAAATCAATGAGAATATGAGTCTTCCACAAATGGGCCTACTCTGTGACTTGCAATGCAAAAGCTAGTCACAATTAGTAGGCCCATTAGAATGAATGGAACTTATGGAAGACTTGGCTCATCAAATTCCTAGGGGCTCAGTTGGCCTACTCAAGTGCACTTTACTATAAGCAACAAGATTTTACCAGTAATTCTCAACCAGTGGAGCATGTTCATTCCCACATAATTTTTAACTTGAAAAATTGATAAAAAAACAATTGTATTTTAATGCACAACTTACTGCATTATCTTATGATGTTTAGTAATCTACATAACATTTTTCTTTTCTTTTTTGTCTCTGAATCAAGCTACAGTTATTTACTTAAGAGAAGAGCATATAGCCCCCCTGCTGTTGTCTCCACAGAAGCAGGGTAAAATCCTGTTGTGCAGCTCTGCTTGACAAACAGGAATGATGTCATCAGCAGTGACAAATCTATAATTGCTGGTAATTAAAGGCTTCCTTTGTCACAATGTGTATGAGTCAATGCATCCTGAGGTGTACCAAAGGAAGCCTTTAAATGGTGGTGATTGGCTGCTGCTGCTGTTAATTTTATTCTAGCTGCACACATGGAGCTGTGCAACAGGATTTCAGTTTATCGGTGTTCATGTTCTTGATTTATCCAGTCTAGAGGTAGATATAATTAAAAATGGTTTTCCCTTACACTATTCTCAGTCAAGAATTTTGAAGGCTTCTTGGCTCAAAACATCCTTCAGGGAATGGAATTCTTAAATAAGTGTCTTAGTTAAGCCATTTTAGATATTACCTGTTACTCTCAGAACTTTGGTTGCTATAAATGTTTTAAATTAAAAAGTGGATCAAGAGCATGTTTAGCTGTTTTCATCCCAGATTATTGAACTGTAATTATATGAAAATAAATATTGCCTCACACTAATACAGCATCCATACAGGTTACATAGTTTTTTTGGATCCATTTTCTCAGTCTCCAGTACAGGATGAAATGCCTGGCACTGAACTGCACTGCAATGCTTGGGGAGTATATGGCAAGGAACAGATGGGCACATGTGATGACTGTAGCCCATGGTCTTAGCCTAGAGCAACTGCAACCATTTCCTTCCTTCTGTTTAGCTCCCCCCTCCCTATACAACCAGGCTGCATCTGGTTTGATAACTTTTAAAACAGTCCTTGGACTTCTCTGTGACATTATTTCCTTCCACAGACACTGCTAGATCCTTCTACAAAACCCTGAACTTATACTAAATGAGCACAGAGGATCTTTCTGTGCTTAAACCTTTCCTTGGATTTCAGTAAACTGAACATCTCAAATGCATGAAAGACTTGTGTGGAGCCTTCCTTCAAAAAGAAACCGCTAGACTAGGCACCAGTATGACTGGACAACTCGTACTTTTTCACTTCAAAGGGTTGTACAACATATAAAAAGAAAACCAGCTAACCTCACAATTGGCACTCATATCCTGCCATGTATTTCTAAGAAAGTGAATTACTTACTGCCTTCCCACGTACAGTGTAAGAGATTCAGTGCCCCCTCAACCCTTTTCCAATGTTGAAGGTGAAAGAAAGCATAAGCTATTGCTTCGCTGTCGCCTCTCTTCAAAATATGTTCTGGGGGCAATATTAAGCTTTTCATTTCTAGGAGGTACTGAAACAAACACAGAACATAATCATTTCAGGGGCAGAAAGGAACTGAGTCCCCTCCTCCAGTGAGTGGTGCAAAACATATTTGCCTCTCCAGTAATGTACATGGTTCACTTGGTAAGTGTTTTGATAAGAAGCTACAGATGTACCCCCAACTACTAAAATATGCCAGGCAATGGCAGTTCTTTGGGAGACAAGAGACCTATATGAAATCAACTGTTTCCTATTGAAGAAAGGGTCTTTTTTTAAATGGTAGCACCTTAATTATTTAAGATTGTGCCCTGAGTGAATCTGTGGATGTCTTTTTAATCTCTCAGACTTTGAGTCTTTTGTATGTGTTGCCTGTGCTTTTAAGGCACTTTTTACATATTTTTGAGAACCTAGGATATTGAGTAGTCTGGAACTGTAAAGCTGGCTGAAAAGCTCAGTGGTATGGAGCCAGAGGCTGGGAATTTAATTCCCCACTGTCTCCTGTGAGTAGAGCCAGCCAGTGTAGCCTTGATAAAGCAACACAGTCCCAGGATGGCCTCAGAAGAAGGGAATGATAAACCACTCCTGAGTATTCTCTACCTGGTAAACCCAGAAAAGGTGTCACATGGCTTGATGGCACATGATTATTATCATTTGGAAATGTAAAAAACAAAAACAACAAAGGAACAGTAAGTTACTAAAGAAAAACAGCAGAAAGCATAAGTAATCAACATTTAAAATTCATATGTCATCCAAGTTCCTTATACCTTTACATAAGACAGGATAATATGGACTAGCTCTGGGTCTGCCCTCTGTGGATACAAAGGCTTCATTCACAGAAGCTGTCTGCTAATTTAGGCGAATTCCTTCTTCCTATCCCATATCCCTATTTCAAAGAGTTGGAAGGGCTGTTGTATAAGGATTGGAGTGAGAAAGTCTCACTACCCTCAGTAGAAATCTTATGTCTCAATCTCATATCTAAAGCTGAATTCATTAGTGGTATTTAGACACAAGACTGCACTATAAACAATAGCGATCACATATAGATTTCTGCCTCAAAAATGCAATTCTATTCAGAGTACCCAAGTACAGTGGTACCTTGTATAAAGAAATTAATTCGTTCCAAATAAAATTCTGTTAAGCAAATTTTCCTTTATACAAATTTCCCATAGGAGTGCATTGAAAATGGTGTAATCCATAATTGCGACCATTTTTATGTTATACAGAGTCGCCCCATAGGTGATTCTGTTAAGTAAATTTCCCCTATCTCCGGAATTTTTTATGTTGTACAGATTTTATGCTTTACAAACCATTTATTATACGAGGGCCCATTGTATTGGATTTTTTTTTTTTGCAGTTCATTACAATTATATAATACCTCTTATTTTTAAAACATCAGATTGCTAGCTCAACATTTGGCCCCCTTTTCAGACTATCTATTAATCATACTGTAATCTGTTAAAATAAAATGTTAGTACTCCTACAAAACATATTCTGTACAGTTTACATTTCAGAACAACCAAAATGGCACCTACACCATCAAAGACTTTTTTGTACCCTATACAGGACAAAATGACTTCCTTGTGTGATTTTCTGGTACAATCCAGTAACCAATGCGAATTTGTGGCATAATTTCTGGTGGCCAAGGTTCCCTCTCAGATGCATTGCTGCATAGCTGTATAGCTGCACATGCCCCTTCAGCCTCAATCCTTCCTTTGCTAATTTAGCATCCCAGTCCATCTTGATGCTGCTTCTTAGCATTTGTCCCACTGGGCGGTGGGGTCCACTAATCTAGCCCTTTCTGCTTCTTGTTTCCAAAAGCAGAAGAAATTTATAACAACTCACTTTTGGCACATGTGGGTTAAATTCCACTGCTCTGTGAATAGCTTCTACTGCATTCATCTCTGCTGTACTCAGCCCTCGCCTAGAAGCTGCTTCAGGGGAAAACCTAGTTAGACGAAACAAAAGCATAGAGGTCCATGTCAGTGCCAGGAAGAAGGATAAGTGGAATATCTAAGTAGCAGGGGCCTGTAAATCCATTCTGAGCCAGTTTCATTAGCTTTCTCCAAAATGTCCACTGTAAAAGGACATTCTGGACAACCAAACTATGCACAGATTCATTTTATGACAAAACCCAGCAGAAGTTGAAAGCATGTTTGCCATCAGTCATAACCAATCTTTCGACAGTCACACTTTTTCTCTCCCCCTTGTTCTAGCTCTCTGCTAAATCTAAAGCTGCATAGGTTTTATTTTAAAATCAGGATCAAAGCCTCAGAAAGAAGGGAGAAGGAATGAAAAATTATGCCTGTAGCTGACCAAGAGTGGGGTGTTTTGCTTTGTTTTTTAAAAAGTCTGTTTTAAATTACCTTTTGGGGAGGTTTTAGAGGGGTTCTCAACCCAGTGCCACTGGGACAGGTTGAGAGGAAAGCCTGGTGCAGGAACAGTACTAGCAGGTGATCTACTTTCAGCTGCACTTGTTCCTGGTGATGTGCCCCTACTGTGGGCAAAAAAAAAATCATCTGCCCCAGTGAATGGAAGAAGTGGGGGAAGAAATACCCAGACCATGCAATCTCTTTCTCACCTCACACCCCACGGCTAACTCCATAGCTGTACTTGGCAGGCAGACACCACAGGGAAAGCTGTGACAAACCTAGCCCTGCCCTCCCAAGCTGGAGTCGCTGTGTAGGGAGGAAAGATGTTGCAGTTGGTACTGGCGATCTACAGGACAAAAAGAATGAAAGAAAAATAAAATTACTTAGGTCTTGAAGTGCACATCACACTCTTAATAGCAAAACTCTCTGCAAAAAAATAAAAGGGGGGGGCAGGAAGGAAAGCTGGCTTTCCCATACGGCTTGCTCTCCCCCCCCCCCATTCTTTGGGCCACACTCTGAACCCCAGCCACACGTGTATGACGTGAGTCCTCTCTGCTCGGGGTTTGGGCATTTCCACCTTGGAGCAGAACCTGGCTCCTAAGAACCCATCCCTGTAGGTTGCTGTACTTTCCCCCCACGCCGGGGAATTTCCTGCATTACTCCTCAACTTGGGCTGCAGCCAAGCAAGAGTGCTCTGCACTCTAGGGAGCTGCTCCTTCCGGGCCACGAGGATAGTGCACTGCTTGACTTCCGAGGACTTTTATACAGTAAATGCTTCGTCTTTCTGCCTCAAGGCATCGGGAACTCCTCTACCCCCAACGTACACTTATCTTGCTGGTAGGGAGACAAGGGCCTCACGGCATTGATCGTGATTTCATTTTCCGGCACACAAGAGGACAGCAGCCAACAGAATGCCACCACCCCCTGCTGTGTTTTCTTCCTATACCCTAATACGCCACTCTTGTCGCTGTTTTCACAGTGGACTATGGTCATGCTCAAGTTACCTCTATAAAGCAAAATCAAATAAGTAGATGTTGCAGATTTAAGACCAAACATATTCCTGCAAAAGGGAGTGGTCCTTCTGTGATTAAAATAATAAATAAATAAAAGTTATACATTACCCACATGTACAGAGACATAAGTTCTTCTGGACTTACTTGTCAGAGACAGCTCGAGCTTTGAGAAGCGCAGCTGTGTAGCATATTGTTGCAGATTTTGGTAAACTTATATCTGGGGCAAAGAAAGCAAAAATGAAAAGCACATGGTTCATATGTATATATGGACATGGTGGAATTTTTTTAAAAAGCAAGCAAAAATGCAGTAAGACTGTGGTGTCGGGGGTGGGGGATTGATTGCAAGCCTTACCCCATGGATGCCAAACCCCTATGGATAATATTGAACATTATATTGCAGTATATTGCATTGTCTCTGGTTTCCTCTAGTGGATAGTTTTAGTAATTCCATCACGGACTATTTTTTTAAAAATAATAATATTTTGAGACCATGGATAAATGAAACTGGATATTGATCCCATGCATTTTGGGGGGTGGAGCTACTGTCTAGGATTAACTGAACAGCTAATCTTGTGAGGGGAATGGCCCCATCTAGAATTACAATTGCCAAGTTAGAATGCTTCATAAATGAATGAGAAAGACATCCAGGAGACTGGAGTTTTCTACAAACGTACCTGGAATTCAACACAACATAATCCAATTGTACTTACAGATTAGCAGCCAGGTACAGGTTTGTGCTACTCCGAACACTAATGGTTCTTAACATTTGGCAGACAACACTGTCCAAGGGTGGTTATCTAGTAAGGAAGTTCTCTTAAACTTAGCAACATCAGTTTTTGCCATTTAATAGCTGCTTTTCTTCTCTTTTCTTTTTTTAGGAAATAGCATTTTGCAACTTGGCAATATTTTCATAAAATGAAGAATCATTTGGAATACACCTTCTGTTTTGTATCTGAATTTATGTAAGAGGGGGATTAAATATATGACCAGGCATTTTAAATATTGCTAGTTGTAGTTACTTTCATAGGGCCTCCATAAAGTACAGCATCCAACTCAGAGTAGATCCGAGAAATTTTGTCTGACACGTGTAATGCAGATTCTCCACAGTGAGCTACAGTGTAGTCTGCCTTTTGTTCCCACAGGCCAGCATGCATAAGGCACTGGACCACAACAAAGGAGCTCCTTTGGGCCACTCTACGCAGGACTATTGGTGGTACAGAAGAATCACTTCTTTGTCACTGTCTACTGCCATGAAGTAGGGTTTCTAATGGACCCATGCTTGATCAGATTTATTCCAAGTTGTCCACCATTGTCCTTCAAGACTATTTCATGCTTGTTTCATTGTCACCAGCTCCCCAGTCTGGTTCTCTGTGGCAGGAGCCATTTAGGAACAATCCTGCCAAGATAATAGGAAACTCCCATAGGGCTCTCAGAAAAACATATGGATCAGTCAGCCAAAAAAGAAATACTTTTTCTATATCCATTCCAAATTGAAAGTATCTTTTTGCACAAAGGATTTTCAATTTTTTACTATATTTTTGATATAAAAAGAATTAAAAGATTATTTTTTCCAAGATTCAGAGATAATTCTTGTGTTTCCTTATCTAACCATGTTAGTTTACTGGCCATATCAAGTGTAAGTCTTATTTGACTGGTCATACAATACTACCTTAAATTAGGAAATCCCAAGCTCTTACTTTTTAGATATATACCACCTATTCTTATTAATACTTAATTTTCTGTGTTTAGTACATAATGTATTAACCATGTTTGCCAATATTTTAGCTCTTCAGTTATCTTTATTGGTCTGATGAATAAAGAAAAAACATTTTAGGTAGAATCTTTATTTTACGTACCACTGTTCTGCCAAATCATGAGTCTAAAGTAGATATGTAATGTTACAAGGAGAAGAAGAAAATGCTTTAATTAATGTTTACTCTCTGAATGTACAATAGCTACCAAAAGGAAACATCTGATATTCCAAGAAAGCCATGGGGGCGTGGGCAACTATAGGATAATTTGCAGACGTTTGGTTTTCAGAGCCAAACTGCTGCAGAGACACAATGGAGGCCCAACATCAAGAAAACCTAGGTCATCTCTCACAGACATATAACATCCCATTTTGTACTCCCATCTACCATTTTTCTGCGCTATCCATAAAGCGACTCTTCTGGAGACGACTCAATACAGAGTCACACACCCATAGCCCAACTGGAAGAGACAGAAATAAAGCAGCAGCCCTTCTCGGTTGCATATAACAAAGTGGAAGTTTCACAGCAGGAGACCAGGTAGGCAGCCATCTAGCAAGTACACCAGACTTGCTGTTCCCAGGCTATGGGACTTCTTTTGGAGGATGTTTAGTCTGTTTTCCCCTGCTATCCTTCTGCCCCACCATGCAAAAACATTTTAAATATAGGAAGCCTTTGGCTACTGGCCACAACTTTTTTTATGGCCAATGTTGTTTTGCATGGGGTTTGATTTGGAGAGAGAGACCACAGTCAGAGAAAATGAGATGAAATTGAGATGTCTCACGGACTGGAAACACTTCATACCTGCTAGTTGATATAGAAGTGAATCAAAACTTTCAGAGTCCGAAAGAAAAACAAGGAGGGGGAGATAATGCCTATAAGCCATATATACCTGTCTATGAATAATTCATTTCCTGCATTGTCATAAAAGGAAGAAACTAGATGTCATGGACAACATAGGAATAATTTTTTGAATACATACAGACTTCACAGGTGCATTTTGTAGAGACATGGGAGAGGGCCATCTCTGTTCCTGGTCCCAGACTTTGGAATTCCTTTCTACAGGAAGCCAGGCTATCTTTCTGCAAGTAGACTAAAACCTTTCTGTTCAGGCAAGCTTTCCTTCAGTGACAGGCTGGCTACCTGAGTGGGGTTTTTAAATTGACTGTTTGCCTTACTGCTTTGAATGTATTTTAGGTTTGCATTTGTTTACTATCTGGATAGCATGGTATTTTTTCTTTTTCCAGGATATGTCTATTTACTATGTTTAGCTTTCAATATTGTCTATTAATGATTTAAGGTCCCTTTGGTTCTTTTTAAGGAGAAATGTTGGGTAAAATATTTTAAATAAATTAATAAAATAAATATATGCAATCTTCTTAGAACATTTAAGAAAACCATGTGATATAAGGATCTACAGAAAAGAAATACTGAGAAAAGCTACAATATCCCCTTTCCAATAACAGTAACTCTACATTCTATCAGTGCACGCAAATGAGAGAGAGAGAGAGAGAGAATGTGTGGAAAAAGTCCTATTATACTCACCATCATACTTTGCTAAAACTGCTTGAACGTCTGCATAGGCTTGCAACTCCAGCAGAGCTTCTAGCAAATTTTCATGGATGTTGAACATGCTAAGAAGAGGGAATTCCTTCATTAACTACAAGAAAAGGGGGTAAAGGCTTAGATTTTGCATAAAATCCAGTAGGTCTGAAATGAAATTGGTTTTTAAACAACTGTTCCTTTGTTCTTTTTTAATTCACAGAATTAAAGAATTTAGGTCATCTCCAAAAGCTTCCATTATAAATCCTTAAAAGGAACAATGCTTTAATTTTGTATTATCATTCACTATTTGCTATTTGTAACTATTTGCTGAAGACAAACTGAATAATAGTTACATTGCAAACAACATTGACATCTTTACATGGATGCCTTTTTTTTTTTTAAAAAAAAAGGCAAGTTGTTTAGGCAAATGTCTGTAATTCTTGGGTAAAATACAAATTTGGTAAGAGAAAGTACCCCTGAAAAATTAGCTAGCTTAACATCTTCCAATGAACTCATTTTTCCAAAATTTCACTGTGGTTGCTGCTGCTGTTGTTATTGAGGGCTACTGTGAAGCTGTGTGTGAAGCACTGTGTCAGATCACCTGAAGCAAGTCCCCTGTAAGTCCCATTTGCAATCTAAAATTGGAAAAGAATCCAGCAGATACATTCTGGGCCACAGTGTTTATGGTAAGACCACTTGATGAGATTGCTTAAATGCCAAAGGGAGGAGTTGATGATGGACTTCTGCAGGCAGAAGAGAAGAGCACAGTGGAAGGCAGACGTTCCCCCACCCCCTGGTGACTTCTACCAAAAATCTGCTTCAGAAGGCTAGGGAATCCTCTGGAGTGGCTTTTTGTGGCTCTCCAAGAATTGCAGTCAGAATGGAAAGGAATGTTGTTCTTGTGATGCTTCAATGCAAGGTTGGATTTATACCAACGTGCATATTGGAACTTCCATTAAACCAAGTTCTAGATAAAGCTCATCATTGAGTAGTCCAAGGAGTGCACAACTGAAGTATCTGCTTTGGATCATGTACCTGAAAACTCTTCAAAGCATGTGGGACTGGATAAGTTAGTTAAATAATGCTACTGACGTTCAGACCTAATCATCAACAAATACAAAACTTGATTAGACACTACTAATTCACAAGTGGTCATACAACTGTCCATAAATGTGTGAAATATAATGTGTGCTTTCCTTTCTTTTATTGCTGATTTACCAACTATGCCCAGTAATTCAAGGTCTGGTTGGCCCCTGATATTCCTTTGGTATTGATAAGCACATCATGGGGGTGCATGGGGAGTAAAACCAAAGGTGTAGAGAAGCAAAGGAGCTAAGAAAGAGTCCCTAGAAATGCCAGAGGCCCCAGCTCTTATAATACTGGATGCACGTAGTGTACCTAAATACACTATATAGCCACAGAGCTATATGGAGCAGAGGGACAAAACATTCCAAAAAGGATTCCCTCTGATTGCCAGGGAACACTGGCACTTGACACCAGAGTTGAAGAAAGGTACACTGTTGGTTGGACCTGTGAGTTATGCCTTTTGCTTCACTAGATCATAATTCATTGTCCTTCACACACACACACACACACACACACACACACACATACAGAGAGAGAGAGAGAGAGAGAGAGAGAGAGAGAGAGAGAGAGAGAGAGAGAGAGAGAGAGAGAGAGAGAGAGAGAGCACTTGTGAAATGATTTTTCTTTTACAGCAAAATTCAGTGGGGAAACCAATTTCCCTTCTATTGGGACCTCTTTAAGCCAGTAGGGGATGGCAGGCATATAACTGGGCCCGATCTTATACATTTACATTAGTAAATGAATGGAAACAGTAAATCAATAAATCTCCGATTCATTTTTGTAGTGTGCACTTCTGTCATCCAAGATGGAGAAATGGGAATGGAGACTTAGTAAAAATTCCAAAATTGTACTATTGCTGAGCGCCAGCATGTGCCTTATGCTGGCTGTCTCTCTTGTGCCACAGAAGGCTGAGCCCTAGCAGACTGCATATTCTTAAACACTAGCTGGTGCACCTTAATGTTATCTCTCTGGCTTAGCAATGGGTATTCATTCCTAGAACTGCTTGATTATTGGCTTCTGTTATTGATATTCGGCTGCGCCTCAATAGTTCCCTGATGTTCGCTGACTATAAAAGAGTAGAAGACCAGTTCATAATGCCCAAAAACTGTGGGGAAAAGGTATCAGTTGACATTTATCCCTGACATTTTGAACAAGTTAGTTTCTAGAACTGAACTTCAAGATTTGGAAGAAAGAAGGAGTAAAATAAAAGCTGCAGGAATGGGTTTTATTATTATTATTGCCAAAGAAACAAGCAAATGAGTTTTGTTTGTATCAAATCAAGCCTGAACTCTTATTAGAAGCTAAACTGTGGCTGTCATATTTTAAGCATATTATGAGAAGACAGGCTGGATCTTGTGAGGCACAGTGAGGAGATGAAGTCCCAACCTCTGGCTCTGCACCCAGATATGTAAACTACTGAGCTAATCAGCCAGGTTAAAATGACAATACTTCTAGGAAAAACACAGAGGTCATAGCCCTCCAAGACCTAAGTAAGGCTCTTAATGATAGGACCCTTTGGAAGTCATTAATTCATAGGGATGCCTTAAGTCAGAAGAAAGTTGATGCCACATTCTCTCTCTCTCTCTCTCTCTTACACCCACCCACCCACACACACACTCACTCACACACACATACACACACGGTCTACAAAAGATGAGAAGGAGGAGGAGCAAGAAATGGATGAACTCGGAAAACCTTGGGTATTAAAACTAGACATGGGGACGAATATCAAAACAAATCACAATATTCATTGACTATCGCTTATCAGATATATGTCCCTTCATATTTGTAAGCGTATTTTTTTATTCATTTTATTTTAGAGTATTTTTACCCCACCTTTCTCCTTTCACGCATGCGCCGAGGGGGGTGAGTCGCCTCCGGACGAGCTCCCTGAGACGATAAGTATTTTATAACTTTAAATGGCTCAGTCATAAAGGAGAGAGGCTGAAACTTGTGGGAAAGGAAAGGGGAGCCCTCCCTCTAATCCCCTCCAGCTAGTGATTGATATCTCCCTCCGGTCCGGAGGTCGTTTGAGATCAGAGGATCAAAGGAGAGGAGAGTCAAACGAAATGGCTGCTTTCACCAAACGCCAAGAAGACCTCTTGATAAGCAAAACTGTACAGGCAGTGAAGGAGGAGATTTCTAAAACAGTTCGAGCAGAGCTACGACGAGTGATCCAGGAGGACCTCACAGAATTAATTCAGCAAGAAAACAGGAAATTAAATGACAGTATAAAAAAACTGGTGGAAAATGTAAGCGATTTAAGTGTTGATGTCACAGCGCTTGAAAAAAGGGTTGATCAAACAGAACCCGCCATCGCTATTAACCGTCATTGATTGATTTTATCTAATTTTTTGATTGTTAATTTGGTAAGATTCGCTTCCCCTGCAGGCTGGGATGCAGGAGGATTTTATATTATTATTATTATTATGTCTGTTTTACTGTGCCATGTTTATCTTGAATTACTATATTTCGTTGAATTGATTGTTTGGTTGGCATTGACAGCCCTTGTTAGCCGCTTAGAGTTCTACCCGTAGAAGATAAGCGGGATATAAATATAACAATAAATAATAAATAAAATAATAAACTGAGATTAAAGAAGATGGAGAATCGGGCTGTCCAAGCTGAGGACAGGCAACGTCGTAAAAACGTCAGACTTGTTGGTTTACCGGAATTGATTAATGGTAAGGACATTATTCCTGAACTATTATCTCTTTTGGCTGCTAACAATGTGGGAATAATATCACAAAATGATATAGAAAGAGCTCATAGAGAACTTAGACCCAAACCTAAAGATTCTGCACGCCCGAGAGATGTTATAGTTGCACTGTGTAAGGAGAGACTGGCTGATCAGCTATTGAAAGAGACGAGAAAAAAAGGATATTTAAATTATAAGGGGGCTACAATGAGATTCTTCCCGGACTTATCTCTGGAAACTTCAAGGAGAAGACAGGAAATGCGCCCGTATACAAGAGAACTGACTGCTGCCAACTGCAGATTTACATGGATTTATCCAGCTACAATATTGGTAATTAAAAACAATAAACAGTTTAAAGCAAGAAATCCAAGTGAGGCAGAACTGATGTTACAAAGCCTGGGGATTACTTCACCAGAAAGATCCAAAGAAGAAGGAGAATTGCAAGGAGAACGAGAGTCTCGTGACGAAGAATAAATAACTGTTTGTGTAAACAGAGAATAGCAGAGTTAACTGTGAATGAGAGAAAAATAGCTTAAATGGGAATAGGATATGGTATAGGAATATGGATATAGGACATAGAGTTGTAAAAAGAATATTGTTACAGGACTTAATTCATATGAACTACGGGGATGAAAAGAATAAGATATGAAAAAGCGTTAATAAGGGAGAAGGGAGGAGGAAGGAGAAGGGAGGGAGAACAGAAAGTACATGATGCCGGGGGAGGGTTGCCATGGGTATGTTTCAAGGTAAAAGGGAGGTGGAGCAGATAAGGAGTGTTGAATTAAGTGAGGGGAGAAGGAAGAAGTAAGTTATAGGTCGTGATAATTTTGTAAGGAGAACACATAGATAATGAAATGTTTAGGGAAAGAAAGGAGGCTGAGCAGTAATTACAAATGTGTTAAATATTGTCTACAGGGGCAAAAGGGGAGCGGCAACGGGAAGTCCAAGCTTTGCATGGTGCTCAGAATGGGTAGTAAGCCCATGGAAGGGGTGGGGCTGCAAAGCAGGGGGGTAAGGAACAAGAAGCAAGCAAATAAAAGGGAATTAAGGTGGAATGGTAAGGCCAAAATAGGTGATGAGAAAGATCAATGGGAGGGGACATGAGATTCCTCTCATTAAACATTAATGGAATGTCTTCTCAGGCAAAACGAATGAAATTAGCACAGCTGTTAAATAAAGAAAAGGTGAAGGTTCTATTTCTACAGGAAACTCATATGGACAAAATAGAAAATAGAGTGTTATTCTCCCACCCAGCATGGCCTACTAAATGGCAGTTTCAATCAAATGGAACGAAGAAATCAAGAGGAGTTGGAATATTATTTAGAAATGACCTGGATGTCCAAGTGAAAGAAATAAGGATTGATACTCAAGGAAGATTTATAATGGTCAAATGTTTAATTTGGGGTCAAAAATATACTTTAGCCTCGATTTATGCTCCCAATAAAGGTCAAGTTAGATTCTTGAAAAAATCTTTAAGTAAAATTGAACAAGCCTCTGAGGGGTTGGTG
The DNA here is from genome assembly GCA_029282475.1 of Phrynocephalus forsythii. NCBI lineage: Eukaryota > Metazoa > Chordata > Lepidosauria > Squamata > Agamidae > Phrynocephalus > Phrynocephalus forsythii. Next base: position 41,342,455 of record JAPFRF010000006.1, read on the forward strand.
ATAGTGGCTGGAGACTTTAATTTGAATATACAGGACAATAAGGAAACTCAACTGTATTGTAGATCTCATTTATGGAGTAATGTGGCTAGCTTAGCTTCAAACAGGCACAAAAAGTTTAGCGTAATAGACTTTATGCTGGTGAGGGAGGAACTTAAAGAAACAATCTCAAAATTTCAAGTGGGGGGTATATTTCTATCAGGTCATGCTCATTTGTTAATGCAATTAGATTCAAACCTTCCAAAAAAGGACTGGAAATGGAGATTTGACCCAAGAATAATTTATTCAGAAGTTAAGAGAAGGGAAATGGAAAATAAGATAAAAAGAGTATTTAGGGAAAATGATGTAGAAGAAATTAAGTCATCTCTTTTATGGGATGCCTCAAAATCAGTTATAAGGGGGTTGTGTCTAGAGGAAGAGAGGAGATATAAAAAGGAACTGAGTGAGAAAAAAGATAAAGCTATGGAGGAATTATTAGAATTACAAAAAAATTACAAAATAATTATTCAAAAAAGATAGAAAAGCAAATAAGGGAACAAAGAGGAAAATTAGATGAAATAAATAATTTACTTCTATGGAAGAAACAAGCCCTGGTTAAAAATGAATTTCAAAGGACGACAATTTAGGCAGGGAAAAGATTTATATCTTATTTAAAAATACAGAAAAGTAAAAACTTCATTAGAAGATTAAAAAATAAAAAAGGGGAATGTAAATATAAAGAAGAGGGGGAAAAAAGAATTATGACTGAATATTTTAAGGAAGCGTTCCAAAAGAAAAGACAATGTGAAGAAGATTTACAAGTCAGAAGTAAAATTTCTGAAATACAAAAGAAGAGGCTAAATGATAAGATTACAGTAGATGAAATTAAGGAGGTAATTGGAACATTAAAAATGGGGAAGGCTCCAGGCTTAGATGGTTTTACGACTCTGTTTTACCGGCAGTTTCAAGAGGGGTTAGGGGAAAGAATGGAGAAATTATTTAATGATATAATGCAAGGGAAAGGAATCCCAGAAACATGGAAGGAGACAGAAATTATCCCTATCAAAAAGCAAGGTAAAGCAGAAGAACAAGTAGCTTCATATAGACCAATCACATTGGCTAATCAAGATTACAAAATTTTTACAAAAATATTAGCTAAAAGATTAGAGGTTGCAATTCCAGATCTAACACAGGAGGATCAATATGGGTTTGTCAAGGGAAGATATATAGGTGATCCAATAAGAATAGTAATGAATATAATGGCAGATGCCAAGAGGAAACAAAGTAAAGTAACAATGGTAAAATTTGATATTAAACAAGCTTTTGACTCAGTAGGAAGAGAGTATTTACTAAAGTTATTAAAACAGATGGATATTATAGGTCCCTATGCAAATGCAGTAAAGGAAATTTATAAAGAAAACTTTGCAAGGGTAAGAATAAATGGATCATTAACAGAAAAGTTTAAAGTGGAAAGAGGTACAAAGCAGGGATGCCCTTTATCCCCCCCATTATTTGCATTAGCGATGGAACCATTGGCCCAAAATTTGAGAGAATGTGCTCAAATAAAAGGATATAAAATAGGAAAAGAGGAAATAAAGTTAAACATGTTTGCGGATGACTTAATTTTAATATTGACTAACCCATTAGAAGCGGCAGGTCCCCTGTTTAATATATTAAAGAAATTTGAAAAAATATCAGGACTAGAAGTAAATTTACAAAAATCAGAAATTATGTTTCTAAACGTTCCTAGGAAGGAGCAAGATCAATTAAGATTACAAATGAAAATGGGAAATGGTGTTAAAAAATGATTTATTTAGGAGTGGTATTAACAAAAAATTGGGAAAAACTGGGGAAGGAAAATTATAACAAAACTTGGAGAAAGATCCAGAAAATAATAAAGGGCTGAAAAGATAAAAAAATGGGAATACTGTCAAAAATTAGGGCTTTGAAAATCTTTATAGTTTCAAAACTGTTATATTTATTTCAGGTTCTCCCAATATTACTTTCAGAAAAGATATTAAAGAAATGGGATACATCATTAAGGAAATGGGCTCTTGGCAAGAAAAATCAAAGAATTAAACATAAAATCCTATATGCAATAAAAGAAGGAGGAGGATGGAGTATGCCCTCTTTGGAAAAGTATTATATAGCCTTCCAATTAAAATGGGCAATGAAGGTGGAGGAATACCCCACACCCAAATGGAAAAGAGTAGAAGATGCAATAAATAACTCAGCAGGTTACTTAGGGATATTTGATAGAGATAAAAGAATACTGAAAGAAGTTAAGGGACCAAGGCAAGTAACAATGGAAATTTTAATAAAAAGGACGAAAATAGGTGGAGTATCGAATTGGGGCCCTTTAGAACAGTTTAATAAAGAGGGGAAGATTTTGTCACAAAAAGATATAAAGAATCTAAAAGAGAAAGGATATTACAAAATCAAAGATATGCATGAATTAATGTCAACAGGAGGGGCGATAAATAAATTAAAAGGGATATTAGGGAATCAAAAATGGATGGTGGCAGAAAGTATGAAAAGGAGATATGATCAATGGTTCCTTTCTCTTAAGGGAAAAGAAGATAGACAATGGGAAGTGGTGTATAAGAAATATGAAGAAAAAAAGGTTGGAGCAGGAGAGATCTATAGATATTTGGTCAGATTGGGAAATCAGAATGAAAATTTAATTAAATATAATTGGGAAGGAGATATGGATTTAAATACAGAAAAGATTCAGGCTATATTATGGGGGATAAGAGAGGTAAAAATTGGAAAAAATTAAGGATATGCAATTGAAGATATTGCATAAATGGTATTATACCCCACAGAAATTAAATAGAATAAATAATAACATATCACAAAATTGTTGGCATTGTAAAAAAGAAAAAGGTACTTTTGTACATATGATATGGAACTGCGAGAAAATACAAACATATTGGAGGAAAGTAGAAAATTGGTTATCAGAAATTACAAAGAAAAGGATTGAGCTAAAAATAGACTATATTTTCTTAGGGCTAGTAGATAGAGAAAAACAATGGACAAGCGTAAAAAAGATTGTCTACTACGGAATAGCAGCAGCTATAATGGTACTAATGGGTGGATGGAAGGACCAAAAAAAATGGAAATATGATAAATGGAAAGATTATATACATGAATTTTTTCAAAATAATTAGATACAAAGTATGCAAGAAGAAAACATAGAAGGGAAACATAGAATTCTAAAGGAGTGGGAGAAATATATAAATTGGATAAAAGGGAAGCCTGAGAACGAGAAATGGGCTAGACTATTCCATCATGCCTTAATAATGTTCAACATGAAAGGATAGTGATTTCTGCTTGCTGGGGGAGGGGGTTAATGAGGAAGAGACTAAAGGATGATGTAATGTTCTGGAAACTTGTAAAGACTGGAAATATATGTTGTTACTTCCTCAATAAAAAAGCTTAAAAAAAATAAAACTAGACATGGGGACGAATATCAAAACAAATCACAATATTCATTGACTATCGCTTATCAGATATATGTCCCTTCATATTTGTAAGCTTATTTTTTTATTCATTTTATTTTAGAGTATTTTTACCCCACCTTTCTCCTTGGAAAAGGACCCAAGGTGGCGTATAGTAATGAGGGATAATACGATGTAGACAGTACGATGAATACATGTTCAAGTACAGTGGAACCTTGACTTACATGCTGCTTGACTTGCAGCATATTTGACTTGCAGCAAGAAGGGGCCTGTTTGACTTGAGTCGCAGGCTTTGACTTACAGCTCGGAGACCCGGCGTAAGGCACCGGAATCGGGCGGCAGCCATGACCCAGCATCGTGGCTGCCGCCTCCAAACTGCTCCTGCCTTCTTCCCCTCCTCCGGCAGTGGCGGCTTCGGCGAGGCCAGCTCCGAGCACCTGGAGCTGGTCCTCGGCCTTACCGAAGCTGCCGCTGCTGCCAGAAGAGAAGAAGGGCCGGGAGCTCGGGGCTGGCCTCGCTGGTTAGACAGTCGGCTCAGTCTTGTAAAAAATCTGGCTGCAGAAGTCTGGTCTACAATGGAAGCATTTTAGTTGGGGAGCTGTACAGTTGTGGGACTCTAATGGTAAGCATAGAGTTGTTCAGAACTTGGAACGTCAGGTTAAAAATCAGTAAAACTTAAATGTTAGACATTGTTGCTATGAACATTAAAAACTGGAGGCATATAACTTGTGGACTATAATTCCACTGCCTCCTCCTCTCTTTGAAGAGACATTTCATTTACATCCCCGGAAGGAATCTCCTATCCCTGTCAAATTTGTGTTAAATTGCTGTTTTGGGGGTCTTTTTCATCATCTGGAACGGATTAATCCACTTTCCCATTACTTTCTATGGGAAAAGTTCATTTGACTTAAGGCATGTTTGACTTATGTTTAGACCTCCGGAACGGATTAATGACGTAAGTCAAGGTTCCACTGTAATTGAGAACAAGGAATTGAGAGACATCTAACAGCAATTAATAGACAATATTACATTAAAGCTACAAGGTTATAAGTAGTCATAAACACAAAGTATATGTGAACCTATAGATTCATATAAAAGACACATAATGGTAGTTCATCATTCAGTTCCAGACACCCTATGAATAAGAAGGGACAAATATGCCCTTTTTATATTTGTTCATACCTGATGGTAGGGCATCACTTCCCTCAAGCCTCAAGAAGCTCCCAACTGTGTGGTCGCATTCCTGAAGCCAGGGGCTGTCAAAAATAAAAACATGAACCGATAAACCAATTTGTTGGTTCTTTGGTTCATGGGTGGGAATTTGTGGTCTGTCAATTTTGATGAACCGTGAACCACAATGAACTGCCATCTTGGTGGTTCGTCACCATTTCTAGTTAAAATCTACCAAAATGAATAAATTCAGCCCACCAGATTACTGTCAAAGAGAATGAAGAGAACCCACCAACTACATAATTACAGAGAAGAATAAAAACAGACATAAAAGCAGGCTGACATTAAAAAGCTGGATGGTTATCAAGACACAGAAATAACACACTGAATTAAACTGGCTTAATTCAAGATAATAAACCTATGAATAGATAACTCAACCAAACAACATTAAGTTGCATTTTCCTACCTATGAGCAGCTTCTATGGTCATATTTTAAATTACATTAGTAATCTGTTTCAATACATGTATTTATTTGAGGAGTATGTTGCAAATTAGAGGCATTGCCCTATGACAACAACTGTCTTATCTGTAAGCATTTAAGGCCCTAAACCAGTGATGGCGAACCTTCGGCACTCCAGATGTTTTGGACCACAACTCCCACAGTCCCTTTGTCAATGGCAATCTAGGCTTGGAATTCTGGGAATTGCGATCCAAAGCAGTGCCGAACATTCGCCACCACTGCCCTAAACTGCCCAGAAGCTATGCATTCTTATTATTCCTCATGGACTAACCTTGCTACCGATGCACCAAGGAAGCCATTTACATATTCTCAGGGATGCTTGCTTCTAATTTTTCAAGGCTGAGTCGGGAACATGATAACAAAAGAGCTTCTAAGGCTTGCCTAAAAGTATATTCTGCTCAGAAAAGGCAATCCTACATTAAGGCCAACAGAAGACACCAGTCGTCTTGGGTCAAGGGAATTATAGGAAGCAAATGTCTCCTTCCAATGGACAAACAGTGGCCCATTTCATAAAAGGGTCACTACTTGACCCTGTTCTCTCTCTCTCTCTCTCTTTTTTGCTGGTTAAAGAGAATTTAAAATCTCAGTCCCTGAGCCAAAGGAAAGGAGATGTTGCAGTTCAGCCCAGTTCTGATGAACTGAGCCACTGGAATCTACAGACTGGGTACAAAAAAAAAGGCATGCTCATTATGATACATTTCTATGCAAGTGAAGGACATGAGGCAAATGTTCACATGTACCCCATTTATTTTAATGTCTCAGGGTTTTGCATGAAAGCCTTTGTTCATTGCTAAACTAAAGCAGGAAGCCATTTCTGTGACTCAAGTGCTATACCATGAATACAGGAATTCAGTCTAATGTTAAACTAACAGAATTAAAGTTTTTTATTTGCATTCTGCCATGCAAATAAATAACCGCTAGCAGGCTAATATTTCCTGAGCCAGCAAATAAAAGAGAAGATTGGCAACAAAATAGAAACACACATGGACTTCCTTCTCTTCTGCTTCACCTCCTTCCTTTCCGATGAACAACAACCGACTCCACCCTCTCCTTCTAACACCCTCTGCCAGAATGATAGCCAGTGACACAAGACAACAACGCAGACAAGTGCACTGTCTAGACAGAGACGTGCACATCAACAATAATTCCATCAGGAATGGGTTATTTTCCCAAGAGCCCTGCCTTACTGAGACTTAAATCAATTTGGGTTGCAACTGTGAAAGCAGCCATCATTTTGCTCTCAGAATAAATGCAATCCAGTAAGAGCATGGGGCAGACAGAGTGCTGCCATTCAGAAGCATAACTAAAGGGTGGACAATCTCAGCTTTCACGCAGGATGCAAGTGGGCAAGAAGCAGCAGGGAAGACGGAACTTCTACCCCATCTACCACAATACACGGGCAGTTGCATAATATTCCTGCACTATTCCATGGAACCCATTGAAGGAGAGCCTGAGACCTACTTCAGCCTTATTGAAGATATTTTTGAAACAAAGCAATGTAGATTGACACACCTACACAGGCATGGGGAAGTGAACCCCAGGACTGGCAGGAAGCCCACAAAGCCTGAATTAAGTTGTTCAGTATGCACACGCTCTCCACACACATGACTGGCAGATATAATGAGCATGCGTACACGTGGGTGATTGTCACCTGTGGGGGGGACCCTGTCTCCATGCAATTTTCACACAAGGTTTTTTATTTTAACAAAGGAAGAATGGGTTGTCAGTGCTGGACCTAGTCGCTGAATGTACAGTATCTTGCATGAAGGAGCGTTAGACTATATAGCAACACTGAGGTGGGCAGCCGGGAAAATGATTAGTCAAAATGGGTCAAAGTCTGACAAGGAACGGAAGGTTGTTTAAAACATGCACAACAGGTTTATATCCATATAACAACTGCAGTTTAAACTACTAACATTTTAAAAGGGGTTTTAAAAGATCGTATTCACAACGTGTATGCCAGAAGGTCTTCTTAAACAAACCCAGCAGGTTCTGCACCGAGTCTATTTTACACTTCCTGGCTATTTCTCATTACTCAGAAATCAAATGGAAACTTGACTCTCCTTTTTTGTAGGAGATGTCACTACTCACATCACTACTCACATCTGTGTGAGTGCATGTGTGTGTGTGTGTGCATGTGTGTGCCCGTGTGTGCCCGTGCCCATGTGTGTGTGTGTGTGTGTGTGTGTGTGTGTGTGTGTGTGTGTGTGTGTGTGTGTGTGTGTGTGTGTGTGTGTGTGTGTGTGTGTGTGTGTTCTTGTGCTGAGGAGTAGGAGCAATAAGGAAACTCGCTGCTCCTACTGTGTATGTTTTTTTTGTTCCATAAGTTACAAAAAGAGTTATGAGCTACATCATGGTAATCTAGAATTCTAACTTTCACAAGACACGCCTGGGCTCCATTGGGTGCCCAGATCCTCAGTACAGGAAGAGAAACTGCTTCAACTGAGGAAAACCTGCTTCTCATTAATGGCCACCTATCAAGACCCTGCTCCATTTGAGGGTGGCACAACACTCATCAGCTTCACTGTGACAGGACTGAAATGGCAGCTTCTGGGAAGGATGAGCTAAGAAAATGTGAAGTAGGTAGGAAGATGGGGTGAAGACAGGACATCCTACCACCTTGTAGGATTTCCCCAGTCTCAGTTTTGCCCAAAAGACAACTCTTATGGCTACTATGTATGCATGGTATGCATCACAACAAAAATGTAAATAAATTTGCCAACCCAAAATGGAATGCTGGCAACAACTGTGATTAGTGGAGAAGGATCAGGAGGTGATAACTATGTGGGAAGTTGAAAGACCAATAGGCTAGATCAAGGGTCTGTCTGATATACATAAGTTCTACAAAGTGAAAAGCAATGTTCATTTTAAGATTCCAAATTAAAATCTTTTATATTACATTAAATTATACCACACCGTTATCATTTCTCTAGTCTTCAGCATACAAATATTATTTGGGGGGGGGCTGCAATTCCCAGCATCTCTACCACTGGCTGGAAGGGGATGAAAGGTGTAGTAAGAAAATTAGCATTGCTGGTTCAGTCTCTCACCTAACTCTTTGGAAATAGTCAAGTTATTACATTTGTTTGAATCTTGTCACATTTCCTTTACTCTGAGATAGAAAACATGTTCAAACTCTATAAATAAAACACAACACTTATTTGGTGGGTATTCCCCTGATGTGTTCCTTTTTCAAGGAGAAAGGCATGGTGAAAATATTTTCAGTAAATAAATAAAAATAAAATAAATATTCCAGGTTGAAAGCATAGGGAGGTAGCGCTGATTAGATGTTAACATCTGCAGGAAAGGAATAAGAAAAGAGTATAGATAAAGTACCCAAGTCCCCCAAGAATGTCTTCTGAGGCAGAAGAGATAGGGGTTATGTTTGAAAAGAGCCACACAAAGAAAACAGGGTATGAACTAGGGGTATTCTTGTTGTTTTTTAGAGGTTCTGCACGATCAACAGGCCAAATGAGCATTCTGGTAATGCATTGACTCCTCGGAGTGACAGACAAATATTAACACAAATCCGAACTCACATCTCTCATCATTTTCACAGCTTCCCTGGTCCTCCCCAGCTTCCTTGCACACATAGCCAGCCTCCTTTTAATGTAGACTAACACATTAGTGTCCCGTCCTGGGGAGAAAGAGAGCGAAAGAGAAAGGGAGGGAGAGGGAGAAAGAGAAAAAGAGAGAGAGAAAGGGGAAAAAAGATTTTAAGAGGTTGAGTGTTCACAGAGACAGAACAAAAGTTCCTGTTAACAACTTCAATACATAACATATAGCATGAGGAGTGGGAGGGGGGGCACTTCTGGATAAATTCCAAAGCTGGGAAGAGCATAACAATAAGCACAAGACTGATTTCTACAGTTAGGTACAGGGATCGAGTCCAGAAAACCTATTTGTCGCTATAGAAACTGGGATGTTTGTGAAGACAGAATTCCAAAAAGAGTTTGGCTGTTCCTGGTTGGTGGTTTGGAAACCCTCATGTCCACATCATACTATAAATGACATTGGTACACGGTCATTCAACTGCACTCGGATCAGAGCCAAGACAAATTACTGCAAACATCCACCTTGGCCCTTAAGAAAGAGCTGGCCCTTGCACATTGTCTGGTTAGAATGAAAGAGTCTAGTTGTCAAACCGATCCATGTATCTGCAGGTCTCCTTTATGGTACATTAAAAGGTGCCCTTGGCTGCAAGTAGCAAGAAAACAACTACAGTTACCCCACTCTCATCGCCTTAATTCTGAAATTCATTAGAATTTACCGGTTTTGCAGAAACAGTTACTGTATTTTTGGACAAACATTACTGTTAATGGAACCAAGTTCTGAAGGCTGCAAACTCTTCTATATCAATGGTGGTACACAGGCTACAAAGGTACACAGACCAATTCCCCCCACTATTAAATTTCAAACAAACTGTGGCAGGGTGGGGGAAACCCATTCCTTTGAAGTTGCTGCTGAAGTGCCCTCAGCTCTAGCAGGCACGGCCAATAAAGATAATGAGAGTTACAGTCCAGCAACTTCTGGACAGATTGTTGCAATTAATAATGCCGAAGGACATGCAAAGTTCATTGCAAAATGAAACACATGCACAATCTCTAAGTTTTTAAGGAGTACAAGAATTAATAGACTCAAATAAGGCTAGACTGCAATTCTAAACACTTTTGCAGTAATACATTTTACAGATTCCGGTACGATTTATGGATTACATTATGCATTGCCCCAAACCACTTCTGGGGCCTCCAACAGGCTTCCTGGGCCTGTTGGAGGCCCATTTCTTGGCAGCGCCAGGCCTCAGGTAAGTGTAGGAGGCCCCAGATTGACCCCCCAGTCCCCACCAACCTACCATCTGCACCATCTACCATTGCGGATTTTCCATTATCATGGGTTGGGTCGGGTCGGGTCCCTAACCCCCGCTATAGGAGGGAGATTACTGTGTTATTGTCACATTAAAAACACAGAGTAAAATCCAGTTGTTAGTCTCAAGCAGAGCAGATTCTGCAGCCAGGTACCTAAACCATGGTGTGGACATGGACTTCTAAGTCTATTTCTTTTGTGAGTTTTGGCATTTTCTGTGTACAGTATGTGGTCTAAGGAATCCCAGAACAAATAATCTGATCTTCCATTATTACTTATGGGGAAAATTGTTTTGATATAAGAATGTTTTGGTTTACAACCATTTTTCTAGAACAAATTATGCTCATAAGGCACGGTATTACTATATGCCTCTGATTTCCAAGTATTTAACCAAACTAGAGATCTCAGCATTCCACAGGATAAGACTAGAGTAATTAAGGTGTAATAAAAATGCTGAAACTGTGCAATGCAGATGCAGCATGGATAGAAAGCAACAGAAGATGTGTTAGCCATGGGGTGTGTCATTGAGTACTCAGAAAGCAATACTGTGTCTTCAGTCCTCTTGGAGCCCTTTGTTGCATTTCTCATCATTTAGAGATGTCTCTGATTTGCTTATTTCTTTCCACTCTGCCCTTCCTCCAGTCAATGCAATATTTAAGGCTACAGCCCTTAGTGAAGTAGGTTAAACTGGCAAATGTTTTCTGCTATGATACTGCTATGTTTTCTGTCCTATCACAGTTATGAAGCATGTGGGCAATCTAATTGTATTGGCCTGCATCAGCCATATTTCTTCACTGTTGGTTATGTTGGCTAAAACTAAAGGGATCTTTGGTCTTACAACTGCTCAAGGTCACAATTTTCCTATTTGTGTTCTACATATACACACACGCACACACACACACACACGCACACACACACACATTTTTCTTTCAGTCTTAAACTGCTCATGATAAGTTGTTCACAACTATACACAGACAGAAACAAATTTCTGATAGAATAATCTAGCATGGTTTAACAAATGATGGCCAAAATCCTCTTACGTAACTACACAAATGGCATAATGTTTGGAGGCAAAAGGCCCCAAGTAAAAGCACTGCCTGCTCCATGATGACTTAGTTTCACAGCTCAGCATGAAACAGATAATGTCTAAGGTGATGTCTTACCTTAAAGTAATCTGTCTCCAAAATGTATGTGATCTGTGTTACACCAGTATAACTAGCTACAAAGATTTGGGTCAATTCCTTTTAAAATCTCTTTTCCCCCCCCCTCCCACCCAGAATTGAGATTCATAGCTTTCTCTAACTATAATATACCTTCTTTTAAATTTAAAATATCTATGTTGGAACTAACAGTTAATGTACATGAAGGTAATTTCTATAAAGCCACAGTATGGAGTTAGTACACCTGTTCAAGATCAATGCTCAGGTACCCTAGGCAGCCATAAGACTTGAAGACTATAGTTGTCACATTTTCAAGTGTTTTTTTCTGATAAAAAAGGAAAGTATGCAAAAAGTACTCAGAAAAATATTCAAATCAATGCAAGACATTGTTATACTTTTCAGATGGATTAAGAAGTAGGTTGAACGGTCTGATTTTCAAAAATAAAATAAATAAAGCAGGGAAATAAATTTCTTCAGCCTTATTTCCTATTAAGTAGCCATTTTATCTCCAGATTGCTTTCTCAGTATTTAATAAAGAACTCATTAACCTCACTTGTATTTATAATGTAATCAAATTGCTTTGTCTTTCAGGGTGTGGTAGTGACTTGAAAAAGGGTAAAAGTATGTTTATTCATTGTGAAGTCAAAGCATTCATTACCCAATATACCCTTAAAAAGGCCTCACTCATAAAACATGGGCTACATATGTTTGTGGATCATCAAATGCTTTCTCTTGCAGAAGACAAAAAACACACACCCAGGTCTGGGGGGATTCTACACCCTTCAAGGCCCTTTATAACATCATCAGGAAAGAATGTCCAAGGAATAATAGAAACTGAATCATAAGGACTTTCCAGGACTAGATCATCTATAGATTTCCATTGTTGTTCCATGTCAAATATAATTCTGCATATTAACAATCCTAGTGGGCTGGTTGATTACACACAGGGAATTTGAGCTTTTATTTTTATAAACATATTATACTACTAATTGCTTGCATTTGTTCCATATACTTGCATCTCCACTAAGTACCAAGTCCTAGGGAGTGTGATCTTCTCTCGAAAAACAGTACAAATGAAGACATCCTGTCAAGTGCTAGCTGCAAAAATTTCTAAGGAAAGGAAACTGTTTGGATCTGATAGAACACTTTTGGAGGAATGTTTTACATGCACTTTAATGGAAAAGTATGAACTGCAACTCAACTGAGTGGTTCAGTCTGCAGTTTCTGTTCAACATGGTAAACATGGTAAGTTCTTGAAACATTTTGTCATGAACTAGATTCTTCATTTGTTGTGATTCTTCTAGCTAGCTTATCATCTTTGTTCCAGCATGAATGTCTCCTTGAACAGCTACTTTAACAGCTGCAGAGACCTTTAGGGACAGAGCTGTGAAAATCAGCCCAGTTTTGCAAAAACTAACCTATCCACAGGGGAATTACCAGAACCTGCAGTTTTCAGTGCAATGAATGTCCCATGAAAATTTTGGTGTGTAGCAGCTGAAAAGCCCTATTAAGAATATATAGGTGCATTCAAAAGTGTCAGATAAATTATTCTGAATTACTTTTGTGTGAGAAAAAATATCTGTTTCAGAATTCTGTACTCATCTTTCCTCAATATAATAGTTTAAATATACTTTAGATTGAACTTAATTTATGATGGGGTTAGAACTCTGTCTGGAAGAGAATGCTTGACTGGGAAAATAATTCTAAAGTTACCAAAACAAAACATTGCTTATGGAGCATAGGTGCCCCTATGGGCATAGTATCCTTGGCAAATAATATTAATGCTATGAAATATTTTCATATTTAAAATGTAAAATAAATTACTTAATTTCATTCTGCATCTTCTGCTTCTTCAAAAAAAAATCTAAATCAATGTGTTAGTGTGTGTGTGTGTCTTAGTGTGTGTAATGTGTTGTGAGGAGGATGCTGTGTGAGTGGCAAAAACCAGACAGGGCATATAAAATCTGTCCCAAATTTCATTCTGCATCTTCTGCTTTAGAAAAAATAGATATTCCCCAATACCATTAAAACTTAAATTGTGAAACCTTTAAAACTTTGTATGTAAATACCTTGTATTTTTAGGTTTATTTTATTGGAAGGAGGAGGATACTATCTATAGAGAGGAGGAAAGAACCAGAGAGGGCATATAAAATCTGTCCCAAACCACAAGAAATTGTGTTCAGCCCTCTCTCTAGCTTTAGAAAGTTTAGTATAGATTCCCCCTATACCATAAAGAACATAGGCATACCCAGAAACTGGCTAGAAACATATCCTTAAACAGAAGACAGAGATGTGTTTTCATTATACTAACTCTATTTTTATGTTTACATTATTTTATTGCATGAATCAAACTGCTGTTCTACTGTTTATTTTTGTGTTGACCATGTGCTCGGAAGGAATGGATAAAATTGATCAGATTTTAGTTGTTCAGCACTTTAGGCCAAAGTGGCATTGCTGCCAGATGGGCAGTATAAAACTTCAATAAATAAATAAATAAATAAATAAATAAATAAATAAATAAATAAATAAATAAATTCTTGAGAAACTGAAGGGCATGCTCAAACCCACTATGAGTGCTTCCTCAGTATTCTTGCAGAATCACCTTGTAACCTCGAACCCTGAGGATGAAAAAGTGCATGGTTTGCAGTGTCCAGCTGTTCCTGGCAAACTGCAAGATATCTGCTTAAAGACCCAAAGAAAATTAGTCACACTGAGGAAAAGTCTTACTGTGTTGGGCTTCATACTGGGAACCATGGTGTTGCAACTGTTGGCTACGCCTGTAGCAACCTTCCCCAGCTTTCAGAGCCTGTTTAAATAGTTTTTCAGCTTCCACAATAGTTGTTGCCTCTTCTTCTGCCAAGAGAATGTAAGCTGTGGCACACCTGTCAGTGAAATGATAAAAGCAGCAATCAGTCAAGGGGCAGAGGCAGGCAGAAGGCATTTGCTAGGACAGACCAGGTAAGCACACACCATTTCCACCTGCCTTATTATGGCAGGCAATGTACAGCAGGGGGTAGATTATACACTAAGGTCAGGCTGACTAAAACCTCTCTACTCCTTTCAATACAAAAAAATAATTTGGTACTTGCAAAACAATGCTTGAATCATGCACATGATTACCATTAATACTAGTAGCATCCTGTTCTGCTTTGAATTCCAACTTGTCCTCATCTTTTATTTTCTTTTATGAAACAACCTACTGAAAATTTTGCCAGGTGTCTAGGATTGTAGCATCAGGAAGTCTACACACACACACACCTCCCTGTCCATACATGGAAACAGAGAGTACTAAGCTACACCTTTCTCATTTGCATTTGCACCTGACTCTCTTGGTGTTGCTCACCTATAACTGATGTTCTGGAATCAGGCTTTCTCAACCAGCTGCTGTCCAGATGTGTTGGGCACATGGTCATGCTGACTGAGTGGAAGGGGCACACAGATCAACACACTGGAGGCCAAGAGCTTATAGAAAATCTCATCTAGATCAGGCAAAAGGTTTTCAGATGACCATAAGCACACTTACTCATTCAACTCTAAGGCTTCATGAGCTGCAGAAATCCTGGCTTGGGGATTTCTCTCTCTCCACGCTTTTTGCATTACTGTTGAATAAAATATTTTAAAATAAATTAGTGGTCATTTAACAGGTCCTCACTCAAGTCTAGATCAGGAAACTTTGAGGCAATGGTAAACTGGATTTCATTAAATCCAAAGTTCATTTCCTTCCCAACCCTGTAGTCTACTCTGTCAGTATATTCAAAGAAGGGTGAACATAGGCGAGTGTGACCCATACAAGGTGCAGGTCAGCTTTGGATGTTGGAGGCAAGAACAGAAGAAGCTCCTAACTATTGTTTGTTGCAGGCGTACTGATGGAAATGATCAAGATCCTTAATGAAGGATAACATGCTGGGAGTTGAGTGTTCCTTGTTGCAACTTGTTCTCATTTGGGGATCCTTCTCCTTTAACTTCTTACCACTTTGCCTTTCCTCCAAGAAATTTGGTGTGCATTTCAGCCCCGTACTAAGTAAGCTAGGAGGAAACAATTCAGCCTGATCTGAACCTGGATTTTTCAAAAAAATAAAAATAAAAATCCATCCAAGAGTCTTCAGCGGTCACATCCTGTTGGCTTTCATGTTTGGCTTACTTCAAATTTAGCCTGAGCTGCACAGGGAGTGCATTTGCAATATGTCTCCAGGGTGCCATCCAACCAAAAAGATGAAGAGCATGGTTGATCATTTGTGTATTTTCCATGCAGTGGATCCCATAAAGAAGCAACGTTGCCAATCAGGTGGGGAAGACCAAGGATGCCATGCAGTTGCATCTATCAACACAGCATACAGCTTTGCACAGAAGCAGCTCCCTGCGTTGCTCTTTCCAAGGAGTGGCAATCACCTCCACTCAAGGTTCCCTCTAAGGTGTGGGTGCACGTGCACACCTCTGGCCCCCACTGTGCAGTGCTTTCCCTTTTCTATGCACCCAAAGTGGCCATTTTTGTTATGGCTGCAATGGAACCCACACTGGGAGGGGGGAGTTTGTGTGCACATGCACCCAGAAAGAGCTCCATGCAGTAAAGCCAAAAATTCGAGGGCATATTACCTCCCTAGGCTACGTTGACCCCTTTCTTTTTAATCCTTTCGTCAAATCCCTATTTCTTTAGGCTTTAACTACTATGACTGATTCCCTGGAGGCTGTTTTCCCCCTTCCCATGAATGTGGTTTAAACAAAATTAAATGCCTTTTAATTATTATTACATAATCAATTGATGCATTTTAATTATTTTTAATGTAAACAATTGTGTGTTTAGCATGACTTGCTTTTAGCATCGTGAGCTAACTGGGCTCCTTCACTAGGAGGATGGTGGGTCTACAAAGAAACACACAAACAAATCCACTTGGGTGCATCACTTTGGTGGAGTGGTGTCCGATGGGGCTGGGAGCACAGAAAGTGCTTTTTAAATTATTTAATTGTTATTTAATTATTATTTTGCAGGGGATATGGGGCTGCCTTCTGCTTATGGGAATACTGGGTTCAGAAAGCTCTAATCATGCCCAGTAATAATCTCTCAATGTCACTCTTTTACCAGATGGTTGTGTTTTGGCTGAGAGAGTACATTAATGGGGGATTTGTTCCTTTTTATTTCACACAGATTCTTCCTGTTTCTTGCAACCGCAGCCTCTACACACTCCTTCCTTCCTGGCAGAAGGAGACAGCAAACATATGCCAAGGCCAGCCTGAGCCTCAGTGTGCTGCTCAGATTCTTGTGGCTACTGAAGCTGAGATTCGGCATTAGGGCCACTGCCAGCTTGGTTTCTGTCTGAAATCCCTCACTCACCTGCCAGGAACAAAAAGAAACCAAGCTGGTCCTGCCTGCCACCACCTCAAAGGAGATGCACAAAGCAACTCCTCTAATCTAAAACAGATCAGTGTGACTGGCATCGTAAAGAACAGTTGTGAGCACACGGGTAACGATGAGTGTAACAAGAAACAGGAAGCACATTTTATTTTCACGGGTAAGAAGGTGGAAGGTCCCGCCTAAAGGGATTCATGATCAGCATCCAGCATCAGAAATTGCATACAACAGCCATGGATGATGTTGTTTGCAGAATCCCATGAGACAGAAGCAATAGAAATAGAGGGGTCATCTGAAATGCCAGGATTCTAACTTTTTAAAAGACATGTTGTTCGTTCATACCAGAAAGTTTCAAAAAACAAAACAAAACACTTAAGGGAATTCTTACTGGCATCCGCAGGCCTCAGATGGTCTGTGTCACATGTAAAGAATGTTTGATGATCTTGTGCTGAAAGATTCATATCATAGTATGTCAGCGGTTCTCTTCCTGTCACCCATGTGTACCTGCAGGGGCACCAAAGGAAGTTTAGTTGCATGTCTGGACAGCTTGCTCACGATACAAGGAAAGAAAGAAGTGGATCCCTAAGTTTGGCTAAAATATTTTTGCTGTTGGAGGCAAAGGAGAAAACAGCTTTCTTTTTTCCTCAGTTCACTTAACAGAAGTCAGCTAAGATGGCAGCAACTGTAAGTTTTATTCCAACGCTTATGACTGGACAGTGCCCCCTACCATGGCTGTCTTCAATGAACTGGTGGATGCAGTAAAGGGCTCTCCATGTGGTACAACTGTGTCCTCCAACAATGCAGCATTAAGCCCTGCCCCCCAGTATCTGCCAGCTAAGATGGCTGCCTCACTCAACCTAATAGGAAGGCTGGCTCTAAGAAGATCACAAATACATCTGGAAATTTCTCCATGCCTTCCTACAAATTTCTGTATGTCCAATAGCATCCTCTTCATTCTAGCTGAGAGAGCCTGCAGTACAGAACCACTACATATTTACTGTGCTAAAAACTCATCTTTTGGAAATTGTATTAATTGGCTTAAGCTGAGAAAGGGGAAGGGAGAGTAAGCTGTTGACTGTCCTGTTGGGTTTGGCTGGGATGTATTAGAATAGTTCCTGCAAATTTAAAAAAAAAACTTCAAAAACCCTCAGGGATTCTAGTTTGAAATATATCTTGCATGCTGACTCAAGTAAATAGGGAAATGCCTGATTGCAGTAGACCTCATTCTGGTGGGATACTTGTTCTCAGTGAACCCTCGTTCATCATTGCACTGTTGAAGCTGACTCTGGGAGCTCTTGTCGCCATGGGGAACTCATCATCTTCCAGGGATCACTGTGTTGCACCACCCTGGCCAGGGAAGAATGTGGTTTTGGAACTGGCACGTGACTTGGTTGACGTTTGTAGACACTGCTATAGACTAGGGCTATAACACATTTATCATCCCCCAGAGCATGGAAAAGTTACTTTTTGGGACTCTAACTCTCAGACTGCACACACTGTCTGGAAGATGATGGGATCTGTAATCCCAAAGGTAACTTTTTCAAACTTTGCCTTTCCTGCCCCAATGAGCATAGACTGGCCTGAGAAGGGGACACTTGGTTCCATCATTCTGCAAGTGTGAAAGGCACTATGTTCTGCAACAAGAGTTGGCTGTACCCAAGCACTCTCTCAGTGTGTGCCAGTTAGCAAAGTTCAAAACCATGTGGGCTAGTCTACACAAGTAAACAGGTAGACATTCACTTTATGGCACATGAGAACAATGGGACCAAGCAATGGAACTATGATGTCAAGGGCAAGCCAAGAAGCACGGTTTGGATCCCCACTGTTCACATGAATCTACTCACAAAGAATAAATAGTTAAAGAGGCTTACAGAGTGGGTGGGATTGGCAGCATTGATCAATAGGGACTCAAATGTACTTTCTGACATAATTGCTATGTTTCTATAACAATTCTTAATACTTACCGGTTATATTCGGCTCCTCTAAACAGGTTTAGCGGATTTCGCCAGACTTTGCATTCTGTTATGATAGAACAAAAATGAATTAACTGCCTTCTAAATGCCATTATATATTAATGACAATATCCCCAAAATAGCCAGCCCAGGTGCATTCCAAGCATTTATATGATGAGATATATATCTATACAAGTGTTAGAAGCATCTCCACAAGTCAAGGGATTAACCAGGCATATAGGAGCAAGTCTTGTTAATATGCATTACAGCCGGCCATTGATAAATGATACCCAGGACCCTGAGGAGAATGGCTTTCCAAGGTTTTCAGCCAGAGGTTGTTCCAGCTCTGCTGTTAGAGATGCTTTAAATGTCAGGGATCTACCCTGAGGGTATATAGTACAAAGCCTTTGATTGCCCTAAGCTATTACTCCTCTTCTAATATGACAGATAGCCAGAACCAGAGCTTTAGAAAGTTGATTTTTGGAACAAAACTCCAAGAATCCCTCAACTATTTCAGATTTAACCTTCCTAAATGATTCCACAAAGAACACATGGCTCCCACTAAGCCAGAAACCAGGTAAGCTAGCTATATGATACTTCAACTTAGATTCTGACCATTATGGGATTTTTAGAAATACTTGTATGTGTCCTGTGATCTGTGTCTGATTTTTATATTTTGGGGAGGGGAATCCTTATCAGAATGCATTTAGAGCATTTTTAAAATACAATAAATTGTGTATTTAGCATGAGTTGCTTTTAGTATACACACACACACAAACATACAGAGAGGGGGAGAGATTTTATCTAATGGTGTGGCACTTACAGGAACCACTTCTTCTGGGAAAAGGCGAGGTATCCAATTCTCACCCACTCTCTAAACTGCTTAAAAACTGTTATTGAGGACATGAGATACTTTAGGAAATCGTGCCAACTTGGCCCCATTGATCTCATTAGTGCTTCAACGGAAAGCCACAATAGAATAGCAGGATTTCTAGGGAGGACTAGACATTAATTCTGACTGAACTGCTTGGAGAGCCAGGCACAGCTGTTGGTGCTGGGCTAAATGAGTCAAAAGAGTAAAAAGACAGCTTCCTATATATCCAAGCAGTGGATTGGGTGGTGGTGGTGAAATTTGGGTGCCCCACATGAAAGCACCGGTAAATGCAAGCCATGTGCAAAGTGAAATAGAATAATAAAATACTTTATCAGAAGGCATAAAAACAAACAAAATGTTGATCCAAAGAAGGATTCCAAAGAACCATCAGAGAAGCAGGAGAAAAATAGAAAAGTAGGGATTCTGCTTCCAAGACATGTAGATATGCAGCTAGATTTGACATAAATTTTCAGAAATGATTTCCATATATCACTGACTATGAACCTTAGCTCCCTAGGTATTCTGGGAGTAAAACTTCCAAAAGCATTCACCACTAGCTGTGCTGGCCAGGATTTCTGTGAGTTACAGTCCAAGAATACCTGGGGACCCAGGCTGGGAAACACTGCCAAATATTTTTGGAGGTCCAAAAAGAACAAACAGTAAAAACCAAAAGCGATTCCTATGTAGACATTGCCCTGGAAGTGTGCCCTAGTTCAGAATCAGCCAATCATATTTCATCTTTTTTTTTTAAATTGTCTTTTGGAATCAACCTTTATTACTGCATCTTGCACGTTGCAAATGATTGCATTGAAGACAAGCCACTCACCAAACGTGATTTATGACCATGATTCAATTTTAGTGGAATTGTAAGGTGAAAGGGTTCACATGTGGAGTTATAGAACATAAAGTCCAGGCAATTACTCTCATCCCTGTGGGCTTGTTTATTTCCTCAACAAAATGACATTGTCTAGTTAATACTGTAAATCAGTGCAAATATCCACCACAATCTGCTGCTTTCGTTTCTACAATGGATAACATTAAATAAATGGCATCAATTGCTGACCTTGCATAAAATTGAATGAAACAAGTACTGTACTGACAAAACAGTGCTAAGTGGCATAAGGACATTTACAATAAAGGACCTAAAAAAGGAAAAAGAAAAGTTCAGTGCTTTTCATTATGCTCATCCTCTGAGGGGATTGGAAGAAAACTCCCTAATTGATAAACCAAGTGGATTTTGAAGTGTGAGGCCAAGGGAGGGGAAGCCACACACTGCAACAGATACAATGCTTGTAAAGACCAATAACAAATAAATTCATTCCCAAAGCTGCTTGTATATCAGTATCATTTTGAGTCAAGCGTTCTGTTCATCTAAATGGAAATGGGAAGCTTACAGTCTATGGGAAGATAAGTGATTCATGAGAGTATAACCTTTCCTCTTGATTACCTTCTATGCGACATACTACACAGAGCTTACAATGATACCCTTTAAAAGTAATTTGTTAAGTAATTCACTTGAAGGACACAAATAGTAGCTAATTGTCTTTAATGGGACTTTAATAATTTCTTGGTTGAAAACCTGTGCTTCAGCATAATGAATCACAACTAAGGTAGGCCCATGGTGGATAACCTGACCCACCACATTCCCACTGATGCAATGGGCCTATTGTAGTTGGACTTATTATGCCAAGCAACAGGACTTCAGCTTTTATCCATACCATGTGCTTTAAATACTTTTTTGCATTGCAAATAGAGATGGACACAAATTTAAAAAAATGATGTTTCGGTCTTCCCACCATCTCTACTAATCAACTCTCCCTCCTCTTCTTCCCCCTTCTCCTCTCCCCCTCCCCTAGCCACATACCACAGCCAATGAATATCTGGTATGAAATGTTTATCCCATCCCATATTATATTGCACACCTCATTCTGCTGCTATATGTCTGAAGAAGTGGACATGTCCACAAAACGTTACATTAAAATATGAAAGTTAGTCTTTAAGGTGCCACATGATTTGTGTCTTTTGTTTTGTTTTGTTTTGTTTTGTTTTGTTTTGTTTTTTTGACTGAAATTCTTATTCAAGATATATTACAGGTAACATAGCCAGTCATAACACATTATTACTGATACCATACAAGTCCTTGAATGTTGTCAGATCAAGACAAGCTGTCAAGTGAAGAATGAGGGGTAACAGTTCACTTCTCCATGGAGTGAAGTCTAAGACCCACATCTCAACTGCTTGCTAGGTAATCCTGTTCCCACAGCCACCACTTCCTGAAGACTCTTCCCTCTGAGTTGGCAACAACAGTCCAGGCTGTATCCCCTTCCTGGTTTAGATTTGGCCGAATTGTTTCCTTTGCTGATTCCTACAGCCAGAGATCTAAATGGGTCTTATTCAACCTTTACTGTAGCTAAATTAGTTAAGAGGCACACATGTTCATCACTGTCAGGGCTGAATATTCAAAACTTATCAAGCCATGTGACACATGTGGTGAGCAGCATACCCAGTAATTGGCCTGCCAAGATTTCTTTTTGGAAAGGATCTGGGGCATCTAGGAGGGACACAGAAGTGCCGAGCCCTTGACACACTAGCCAAACATCAGCATCTACATCCTAGGACATGAGTGCTGAATGACATGAAAGGTTTGTTGGACAGTACGGTTATCCCAGAGACCCTCAGTAAACTTCAAAAATCTCCGTAGGCACAGAAGTACCCAGCTGTAATGCCAAAATGGATCATCTGGGAGAAGGCTGGAAGAACATCCCAAAGATCTAAAGCTCTTTTGTACAGCCAACGTGCCCACAGAGTCCAATCAGATCTACATTAGATTCTGGCCCACTTATTGTTCCGCTCACTGAAGTGAGTAGAAAATGAATTTTCTTAAAGCAAGCCTCACAGGAAAGAGCATATTAGACAATGCAGGCATCTACCTCATTCCCTGGCCATAACCACCCAGTGTGGTTGGGGAAGTAGCAGTCACTTGGCAATACATTCTATTGAGCTCAACAGGATTTTCTGCTGGGTTGATGTGTGGGGGACTGCATCAAAATTGAAAATATTAAAAATTAAAATTAAGTCATAAGACAGCAGTTAAAATGCCTAAGACAGCAGTTAAAACGCCAACAGTTTTCCACTCTTAAGTTGAGCTGCTCTTAAGTCGGGGTACCACTGTGTGTGTGTGTGTGTGTGTGTGTGTGTGTGTGTGTGTGTGTGTGTGTGTGTGTGTGTGTGTGTGTGTGTGTGTGTGTGTGTGTGTGTGTGTAGATAGATAGATATATAGATAGATAGATAGATAGATATATAGATATATAAACAGCATCTTCCCATGGCCAGTGGGGCAGATGCTATTTTGTAAAATATACTCCATGCCAGAATTAATGGAAAAAGTACACATTGCTCCTTCTTACATGTAGGGGAAAATGCTGTTGCAACATACACAAGACAATTTCCCCCCTCCTACCTGAAACGCTCTGCCGATTTGAATCCGAATCTCCATTGCTTGTACTTGAGTTGTTGGGAGAATTGTTGTCCACCCCACCCAGCAGAGGGCGCAAGTGACTCACAGACACTTGCTCAATGAAGGATGTACCATACTTGCGAAAATACCACCACTCAAATATCTAAATCAAGAGCAGAGAGAGAGAGGGAGAGAGAGAGAGAGAGAGATCAGCTTGCTTGTCTTAAAGCAGGAGCTATTTTTAACTGATCATTCCCATCGTTATTTAGAAACATCCAGAGTACAATTATCGACTCTAAGGTCTTGAAAATCCCCCACAACCACCCCACTAGCTTGAAGCTAGAGTAACCAGTTTATACACAGGAATCAATGAGGGAAAGTCAAACATTACAAACAAAAGAAAAAACTGCTCCTGCCATTAGCAGGGCTTTTGTGCTTCGCTGAATGCTGAAGGGGATGAGAAGACACTTATTAACCCACTTCTGTTTGTTTTCACACACACACACACACACACACACACAGAGAGAGAGAGAGAGAGAGAGAGAGAGAGAGAGAGAGAGAGAGAGAGAGAGAGAGAGAGAGAGAGAGAGAGAGAGAGAGAGAGAACAACTCAGATCTTTCAATAGAGACAGAATGGCACATGGTCTTATCTGAGGCACTAGGGATCTCTTAACAAGTCTGCAAAAGACACCTAATGGATTGAGAAGCAAAGGAGTCAAATTCTTCTCCCAACACCAAGCCATTCCAATCAGGCATGGTTTCCAGTATGGGGCAGAGAAAGGCAAAGAGAAAAGGCAGAAGCAACAGGAAATCCTCATAGGGAAGGACACATCATCACAATCCATGTGATGGAGGAACAAGGAAAGACCAACTTTGCAAGATGTTCGCAGCTCCAATGAAAAGCATCTAAGGCCCCATGTTCAACACCTGACATCTCCAAGTGAAGTTCCACAGAGAAATAGGTGGTTTTCCATATACTGTACTACTGAACTGTGTTCAAGCTATATCCTGGCTGTTTAAGAGATGGGAGTGAATTTTGTTTAGCCCACAGGGTTAAGCGAAGTGAACTGATCTGCACTCCCCATGCTAAGAAGCAGATTAAAACAGCCCTCTTTGGGCACCCCCATCCCTCATGATATCGTTCTCAGCTCAAAGTGCATAGAAGTATATAGATATGTACACACACAGGGAAAGTCAAGTTCTTTTGGAAAACATGGGAAAGCTGCAGATGCCTAGGTGTGGGCAATGGTGCACAAAAACTAGTCACAAACTGATGTAGAATTTGGAAATAATAGCCTGATGACTGAATACACAGGAAACTAATACAGACTGAATATTTCCAATTCCTAGCCTATATTCCACAAATCCTAACTGTTTTTGAGCATAGCTGAACTTTTTCTGATTCATCTTTTTTTTAAAAAAATACCACTTGCATCCTAGCTTGGTATAAATTAAAACCATGCATTCTTGATAATGAATGCTGAATTTTTTCAACTAGAAAATATTAAGTGATTTCAGACTATGTCCAGTTTGCTTATGACCAGATAGTATAACAACAACAAAGGGGGGGGGAGTGAAATCCATGAAGTACAATTGCCAGCCACCTTGATCCAGTGCTTAATCATCCATGACATAACATCTCATAAACATAATAGGGATAAGGATCCCCTACACACTTCTTGCATTTCCAGACTCCAATTGGAAAGTAAGGAATAATTGAGAGAGTTAGTCATGTTTAGTCTGGAGAAGAGAAAAATGAAAGCCATCTTCAAATATCTGAAGGGATATCGGGGCAAGATGGAGGGAACATGTTTTCTGCAAGCGCAGAAGACAGGATCTGAAGTACCAGGTTTACATTATAGGAGAGGAGAATTGGGTCCTTTTCCAAGGAGAAAGGCAAGGTAAAAAAGCAAAAGGCTAAGTGTTCTGCTTACATACTGCCCCATAGCATTTAAAACACTATCTGGGCTGTTTACAATTTAGTCATGCAGGCTACACACTGCCCCCCCCCCGGCAAGCTGGGTTCTGGTTTTATCAACTTCGGAAGGATAGAAGACCATGAGCCGGCTACCGGGGATTGAACCCCATATTGTGAGCACAGTTTTAACTGCACTGCAGGCATTTAACCACTGCACCATGAGGCTCCTTAAAATAAAAATATTCAGAATAAATAAATAAATAAATTTCTGCTCAACATTTGGAAGAACCCAAGTGTTAGGAAGAGCAGTGAGATCTCAAATGGACTGCCCACTGAAGGTATTTAATTCTCAAATATTGAAGGTGTATACCTTTATTGGCCCTCATACTAGCGATTCCTTAGATGGGGTTTTTCTACTTCAGCAGTGGGGGCTAGATTTGGCGACCCCTGCAGTCTCTTCCAGTCCTATTCTTCTATGATTCCATTTTTCTAAGGTGTCCAGCTCCCACTGCAGCCAACCTACTGACAACCTGAGTGCATCACTTAAGCTTCTCTACATCAGAGTACACTGAGCAGCAGGAAGGGAGTCATTTTGTTCTATGATGTTACAGTGGGGATTAAAATAAGTACACTTAAGGGGCAGAAAAGTATCCCACTGGCAAATATCCATAGATTTGCTGGGTTACTTATTTAATTTTGGCTCACTGGTTTTATTTTTATTTTTTTATTTTTGTGTGCTTGTTGTGCCTAAAGAAAAAGTGCATGTATGAACTGAATGAATATAGGGAACCCTATTTGTAAGTATCCAGTTGCCATTACTACAGAATGCATAATAGACCTCATACTGTGTGGATTAGACAAAGGTGACATTTTTTTAAAATTCATGGCTCTTTAAAATTTATGGCAACATTATGGCAAGACCGAAACATTTTTAAAAATCTGCTGTATCACTGTCAGAATTGTTGACACTTCTAAAAAAAGAAATTATGGTCCTATAAGCATGTAGGTGTTGCTGTGACAGTCTCTTTTGTTCACCCTTGGAAGGAAACTTCAATTTCTCTGAAGATGAATCATGTGCCTTGAGGAAAAATCAGTTCCACGATTACCCAAGGCACATTCATTAAGCCCAGTAATGATTTCTCAGTTGCCTTAAAAACATCAACACAGCAAACAAGGCTTCAAAGATATTCTTTCAGGAGCACAAACTTAAGTGGGAAGAAGGGCTGAGGACAGCTCAGAGATCCAATGGAAACACCTTTGTGCCAGCATACTTTAATAGCTGATTCTTCCAAGCTCCAGTTCCATCTCAGAACTTCAATCTAATATGCAGATCCATTGGCTACAATATCTTGCCAGGATCATTTTTAGAGTGTTCCGCTTCTCTTCCCATCTCATGCTCTGCAGTAGGTAGTTTGATGGAGAGCCCCGGGCACTGCTTTACTGGGATATTTTAGTGGTCTAGCAAAGGTATTACCCAACACTTATGTTGATCTTCATTTTAATGTCTTCTGGGCAAATCTTGCAGCGAGGGATTGTTTTTTCCTCTGCCAGCTGGGACTCTGGCATAATTAGCCTCTTTCTTAGTTTGTAATTACAGATAAAGGCATTGAACAGCGAAAACAGGGGCTCACTAGGGAATTTAATTTAGATAAGTCACTTTTGAATTATGAGCCATAATTCAAAAGAGCAAGTGCTTCCGTGGATAACAAAGATGGAAAACAGCAACCGGAAATAAGTTGCTGTATTTCCACCATTCACTCCTTAATCTTCTGTATGGAAGCCTCTATCACGTGTAAGTTCAAGTCTCAGTGGCTTCTCAAATCTGGCACACTGCAACCAGGTGTCAAGGGTCTTTCCTTCACTATATACAGTGTTTTTACCAAGTGGTAGGAAGTTTCATGGAACAGATCGAGAGACACTGGATGTTGCACAACATTGCTCTGATGTTGCTTGTCCGAAATCTTCCAAAGCTTCATTTATGCAGGATTTTTGTGGACGAGACAATATTGAAAATTCAATCAATGGGGCTTAGTGAGTCAACTCTTCCATATGCTCCACTGATTCAAGTGTGTCCACTCTGTGACCTACATTAATAGAGAAGGTTGCCACTGAAAAAGACCCATTGAATAAATGGAACCAATGGAGAATTTGACCCACTGAAACTTCACTTATTCAATGGGCATACACTAACTAGAGCAATTTACTATGCTAAGTAACAGGATTTTGGCCATTAACAACATATTTATATAAGGAAGGATATTGACTTCCTCCTCCAGGATATTATTTTGCATTCTTCTATATATTCTTCCAACATGTAAAATGACCACACAATCAATCAAATGGGTCTTTCTGGTTACAATATGTTACAAGGATGAAGTGGGGAAGAGAAAAGTCCTACATTCTACCTTGAGCTCACTGGAGGAAAGGAAGGATGTAAAAGTAACAGAAAAATACAGTATATTTTATTCAATTCTCGTTTGAAATACAGATTATGATAGCTAGTGTTTTTCCATTATTGTGTGTTTGTGTAAAACAGGGCAGTTAACTGTGTTCAGTACAACAAGAAAAGTATTCTGAGAGGGGTAACTGAGTCAGTCTGTGGCAGCAAAAACAATAAAGAATCTTACAGCACCATCATGATTACCAGGTTTTGCCTGGCATAACGTTTCATGGGCCGAAGCGTCCGATATGAGATGGCTGGTAAGGCAGCACTCTCCTCCGTTTTTTTCCACAACAGACTGGTGCACCAGGAGGAGCAGAAGACGGCTGTTCTGGTACTGCCCCGTGAACAAAGAACTTTCTTCATTCTTCCCTTTCTTCTGACAGAAGCCCTTTGTACAATCCTGCCTAAAAAGGCTGCTTCAGGCCAGAACAAGGAGAGAGGCTGGCTCTCAGTGCCAGGTGCCAAAGAAGAAAGCCTCAGGCGCTCTTGAAGTACTACAGGCTGCAGCCACTGTCCAACAGAAAATATGACTAGAGACTGTTGGAAATGTAAATAGCCATTATTTTACCTACGCACATTTAGGAAAATGGAGATCCCAGTATATGTGACTGATCAGAACAAGGATTTTAATAAGGACAACAATGAAGCCTTTTTGTGATTCAGCTGCGCACTACAAGATCTATTTGGGGGGAAAATGGGAGCCCTCTGGCCATTACAAGATGTAAATGCAAGTAACTTCACTATGGCCCTTACTTCACGGGGCGCAGCGCTCCGCAGCGATATTGCCTTCGATTTGAATTCGGAGGCGGTCACGTGGCGGTCACGTGTTCTCGCTTCGCTCCCGCCCCTGTTTCTCAGTACTCACGAGCTGCAGTTTTAGGACCGATTCGAGCACAACCTCACGTGCTCCCTTCGCATTCACATGCCACTTTTCAACGTTCGTTATTTCCCATCCGTCCTTTAAAAAAATTCCTACCGGCGGCATATCGATGCACTGATGCTGGACTGTCAGTTGCAATGGCTCTACTGATTTCAACTCTTTCCTGGCATCATTGGCAGCCCCCCCGCCGCCGCCGCCGCTACTCGGGGGGAGCCCCGCATGGCACAGCCGCCCGCCCTCCGCCGCTTGCACGCTGCCTGCCCCGGGTGCCCTGCTCTGG
This sequence comes from Phrynocephalus forsythii, assembly GCA_029282475.1. Taxonomy (NCBI): domain Eukaryota; kingdom Metazoa; phylum Chordata; class Lepidosauria; order Squamata; family Agamidae; genus Phrynocephalus; species Phrynocephalus forsythii. The sequence goes on from JAPFRF010000006.1 coordinate 41,370,756, forward strand.
CCGGGCAAGGCGGCAGCGGCTCCTCCTGCTCCCGCCGCCGCCACCGCCGCCGCTACTCAAGCAAGGAAGTAACAGCGCAAAGCGATGAAACGATATAGCGATGCATCGATATCCGTTTGAATATTTTTTAAAAAAAAACTTGAAATAAAAGCCAAAAACCGAGACCACACGTCACGTTGGGAGCGAAGCAAGATGCGAAGCGAAAAGATTCCCAGCAGCAGCCAGGGGCACCACTCGCCCCGGTTGGAGCACAGTTAAGGGGGAGTGGTCGGGGCGGCACCGAAGCTAAAATGGAGGGGCGTGCGGACTAAAACGATCAATTTGGACAGAAAAGAAGGCTAGCCGCGAAGCGAGCGGCTCGTGAAGTAACGGCCTATGATGCAGTCTTAAGGATTTGGTGGTGGTGTCTTCTCGCCAGCAGTAAATGAATGTGCTGACATCAACCTTTAGATCTCTAAATGGTGTTTCATCCTTGCCGGCTAATGCTTTCCTAGTACAAAGCATAAAGAGGTAAGAGAACGTGGATTAAATAAACAATGGAGACAAACTGCTGAAACTGTCTGGTGGCTCATTTTGCCAGCAATACAAAGTCATTAGCTAGAGCAAACCAGGACAACCCCTCACCAAGCATTCCTGCTGGACCCTTTTTAAGGTCCCTGTCAGGGGTTACTCATTTTAAATGCAGGTAGGGTGGTTCTGTTAACTTCCTAGCTGGGAGATCCTGCAATCAGAATGCTAAATTATAAGGGTAGTGTTTCAGCAGGGGCTTGTTAATTCAGTGGCTGAAATCCTGGTGCATTGTTCTGTGTGGCCAACAGAGTGATGTCAGTAACATCAAAGCACATTCCAAGTAGTACAGTACAGCAACCCATTAAAAACCCCACGCAGGCAGCCAGTTACTGAGGGAAAGCTTGCCTGAAGAGATGGGACTTTGCCTGTTTTTCGGAAGGACAGCAAAGATGGGACCAGTCTGGCCTCCTATGGGAGGGAGTTCCAGAGTCTGGGAGCAGCAGATGTTTAACTCCCAAATGCACCTATGAAGGAGGTGGGACCAAGACGAAAAGTTCTCCTGATTAACACTTCAGCAGCCTTATAAAGGGAGATGAAGTCCTTGGGATAGCTTGGGCCCAAGGAATTTATAGCTTAGAACAAGCAAATAGTGTCAATGCTGTGTTTTAACTTTGTGCAAATTAATGTGCAAAATGCCTTAATTATGCACACCACAATAATGCAAGAAAGGTGCCCCTAGCTACTGTCAGGGTGCAAATGTCATTGCCTGGCCTTAACAGACAACATCTGTGGTCTTTTAGTCAGCTCACCAGCCTGGCAACTGACAACTGCTACTTCCTACCAACTACGTTGCTCCAACTGCCTGGAAAAACTAAGCATGTTCACCACTGATTTTAAAAGTGCATTTTCAAGAGAAATTGTTGGTTTGAGAACACGTATAAAATCATGGTGACATCTTTGTTCTGCAGTGTCTGTGAAAATAGACTTTGATCCACAAAAGCTTACACCCACATTAAAACCATTAGTATTTAAAGTACTATAGCCTGCCCTTTTCTTTGTCAGTGTGCTTTGCAGGATCTCTGTCATAGGCTAACATCACCTCGACTTTCCTGTTTGACTTCTGGCACAACACGCCCACACACCCGACATCCCAAAGCTACTTCAGAGAGCTGGAGACCTTCCAGAATTACATTAGAGGACAGATAGGCTGCAAGGGAACAAAGTCCCACTGTGTCCACAGTAGTTCTGCATGCAGTCTTGTATTCAATGCCATTTATATATGTATAATCTGACAACAAGAAATTTCTAAGCTCTCTAACAGCTGCAAGCCTGCAATGAACTATTTCCAAAATATTCATTTTCTAGAACTTGCAACTCTTAGAGGATTTTCTCCAGCCTTAAAACCCGTTATAACCCATTACTAATACCTATACTTTTTAAAATTTATTTTATTAAGCAATGTATATTTCACTACATATCCAAAATTGAAAATTAAAAATCAGGGGGAAAGACAAGTAGAAAAATAAATCAAATGCAGTTTTATACACAAAGATTTAGCATTATAACTGTGTGTCCCCCTCCCACCACTGGGAACCGATCTTTCCCCTTCAAGAGTTCCCATTTCCCCTCCAAAACTGTACACACCCCTTTCCTTTTATTAATACACGATCAATAAAATCTCCACAAATCTCAGTAAGATTCCTCTTTAACGAACTTTTCTTTACTTCATTGTTGCCTGTTAATTTATCACTAATAGCTATGCTCCAAACTTCTTTATACCATTCATATACTGGAAAGTTATGTTTTATTTTCCTGTACTTGGCTATTATTAACCTGGCTTCTGTTATTCAATTACAGATTAGTTCTCTAGATGCCCAATTGTGTTCCTCCTTAATGTTTACTGATACAAGTGCTCTTTTAGGGCATACTTCTACATTTTGCTTTATTATTTCTTTCATTTCCACAAATATTATTTGCCAAAATATTTTCATTCTTACATTCCCACCACATATGAAAATATGTTCCAGCTGGCTGGCATCCTCCCCAACACATATAATTCTTATTTATTTATAGATTTGATTTGGTTTCACTAGAGATAGATATCACTCTGGAATTTTATAGAAGTTATCTTATAGACACAGATTTCAGTATTATTGTATCCCATATTTTCCTGCAGCTCTCAGAACTTTTATCTTCCCTGATGTCATATTCTCATACATTTTTCAGGGGGTCCTGTTGATCTTTGATTTCAAGTAATATTTTATAAGTTTTACTTATTATACCTATCAAAGCTTTATTTTCTTCTACACTTTCCCTTTGCAACAATAATTATTCAAGCTTTGTAAATTCCCTATATTTACCATTTTCCCTCAGCCAGTCCTTTTGTCCACTGCTCTAGCTGCATGAGATTAAACCATGGCACGTACTTCCCCACTTTGGCTAGTATTTATTCTATGAAGCACATGGAAGAAACAGATTCAAGATATTGTAGGTACAGATGCTACACAACAGAACCACATGTTCCAAATACCACAGACATGAAGCTAGTAATATATAAAAATATATTCTGTACTTACCAAAATAAGCCCTGAGATTAATGAGGAAGTACCTGTGAGGGCAACGTAGAACTTGGGTGTCAATGTGTTCAAAAACATACTCACTGAAATATTAAAAAGAAGAGAGAAATATCATTAGACCAATCTGCTTTCTCATATTTTTCTCTCTCCTACAAGCCCATATAATAGTAAATAACTTTTTTTTCAAAGCTATATTTTCTGTCGTTCATGTCTCCCATCTGTCTGGCCACAAAGAAGGAAAATACTGTAGGTACGAGCTTTAACGTGTTTTCCATTACTCAAAGAATGACAGAAGTTTCATTTTAAAGAAACATACACAGAAGGGTCAGCTTTGTGATCCATACAAACATGAAATAGATCTCAAGAACCGGTAGCCAAAAGGTAAATCCATCTCATGGGAAAAGGACCCAGTGGCAGTAAATTTATCCACCCTTTTAAGAAAGTTACTTAATGGTGGCAGCTTGCAGACTTTATTATGAGGTTAAACATGCTCGCTTCCTATATGTGTTCTAAAGACTCCTCTCCACTTTGCTTTCTGCAGGGATGAGAGCCTTCGTTTCAGTTGAGAAAGTCACTTCTTAATGGGCTGCTTGACCCCCAAGCCTTTCCTTGCTGAAAAGAAGGCTCTGATCCTTGCAAAGGCAAAGCACAGAGGACACGGGGAATAAACAAGGGTTGCCAGAAAGAAAGGGAAACAGCAAGGTCAGTTTGGGTTCTCCTCCACCCCACCCCCACCCCTCAGCTTACTTTCGTGTATCCGGAAGGAAAATACAGTAATATTTCAGGCGGTGGACAACTGAAACTGCAGATCATGATCCCACAATCTTATTGCATTCAATTCTATTCTGGCTCATCTTATGATCTTCTTGATAACCTGGTGTTTAAACTATAGCTTCAGAGGAGTTTTATTTGCATCAGGGTCATGGTTAGAGAGAAGCAACCTATGGAATGGCCAAGAATGCAAAAGCTTGTGGGGCATGACTGTGACCTTTTGAAGTGCAGGCTCCTTAAAAGATATATAACAGTCAAGAATAAAGGGTTATGTTTTGCCTGCTTAACTATTTGAAAGGGACTAACTTGCTTTTGAATCTTTACAACCTCTCACACCAGGTGATCATGGCAAAGAGTAAATGAAATAAGTCTTAAACTAAAATTCCCATAACAGGAGTTTTAGAAGAGGTTAACTGCATTGGTATGTGTGAACATATCAGGGACAAACAAAACAAATAAAATAAATAAATAAGAGAAAAATACTGTGGCACCTTAGAGACCAAATACTGTATTTTAGTGTGAGATTTTGTGGACTTGGCAGTCTAGTTAGTCTTGAAAGTGACACATTTATGTCTTTTTTTTTTTTTTATTTTGTTCTGTTTGTGCCTCATAAGAGAAGCTTTATTGAATGAGCTTAAATGAATGAAAGGGCATGGGAGCATAGGAAGACAGAAAACTAAACATTTATTAATTAGGAGGTGGGCGTTTAGAGGACTGTGAAATTATCCGTATCACCACCAGAGCCCTCCAATCAAATGCTGCCAAAATGACCCACCCACCAACCATCTGTGTACACACACATGTTTCTGTAACTTGCAAACAGAGCTGTGAAACCGAGGGAGGGAGAACAGACTAATCCTAGACAACAAAAATAAATAAATAAAACAAAACAAAACAAACAAAAACCACCTCTTGAATGATAGTGAACATTATCAGATTGCCATCTACTATAACACCATAAAACGTGTCTACCGCTCAATATCTTGATGTTACTTATTTGGAAAAATTAAGCTTAGAGAAAAGACAACTGTTTGTTTGGTCGGTACACACACACACACACACACACACACACACACACACACACACACACACACACACACTGGTAAAGACAGCTTGGGTTCCAACTCACACTTTGACACAGAAAGGGAGCAAGGAATTAAGTGGTAAACCATGTCTTGAATGTCTCACATACTTCAGAAAAGCCTATTAGAAATAGCCAAAGACAGTAGAGAACAAGAAGAATATCACTATAATATCATAGTAGAAGCCCAAAGCATCTAGAAGGCCCAAGGTTCTCCACCTCTGGTTTAGGCCGACCGCTGGTATACACTTTGGCAACATAAGATGGGAGACCCACTGCTCAGAAGTAATCCCTGACTGGATTTCACATATATTGCTAAAGAAATTCTTCCTATTCCAAAATAGGCTTGAAAAGAGGGTATGATACATATATACACCTATCACTTGCTGTACCTGCTCTAAAACTGACAAAATAGTCTTACTACAATGCTGATAGATGTATATATGTATCATGTGTAAAAAAAATGTTATGACTAGAATCAGATTTATGCTGATTTTTTTTTTACAAAAGTAACAATGGTGTGTCCTTTAAAACTTGCATATTGCTTTGACTCTGGATATATTTATCCAAAACTGGATGTTGGAGATGGGTATTTGCTATTTAGAAGCAGATAGTATGTAGGATCATGGATTATAAGCTGTGTGCAGTCAGGAGTTTACCAGGCTCTCTGATATGAGGAAGGGGCTTATATCCCCCCTTCCTTCTTTTCCTCCTTCTCATTGTTCTTTTTCCTTCCTCATGGGACCATACGGCTAATTTTTAAATAGATCAACCCTTACACTGAGCCAGATCCCACAACCAGAGGTATAGATTCATTATCATAACAGAATGGGCACATTAGTACTCAGAAGCAACTCTGCTATCCACAAGCCCTTCCTTACTGCCATAACTTACAGTAACAATTTTTAAAACAATTCTTGACTTCCTTTTCCTTGGAAATAACAAAAAGGTTACTTTTGGTAACTTGTGTGACAATGACCCATATGATTATCTTCCCAGGTTTCCCTTCTTAAATAACCCTTGTAAAAAAAAAGCTGGCATAGTTTTACTTCAGAAACAAGCAATTAATTGCAAGCAGCAAGTTATTTGCAACTACCTCTGGGTGTGGAAATATGAACAAATAGACAATATTATGCACAGTGTGTATTACTTTTGAAAAGTGTGTTGAAGAACTTTGTATGTTTTAAAAACCATATGTTGCAAAGAAACCTAAATGTTAAGGATTTTAATATTTGGTAGTTGACGGGCACAGAAATGTCAAAGGGTTCATTCGATAGACTTGAAACAGGCGATGAAAGCAAATCACGTAGGGCTATCTGCTAGAGTTAAATTAGGGATGCCCTCTAATTTCAAGTGCCAAAATAGGACAAGGATCTATGTACAATACCAGAACAGATGTGGAGCAGTTCAAAATGTTGCTAGTCATGTTTCTGCCAAGTAGAGTGCATGTACAAATTACTTGCATTTGCTTCTGAGTTGGGGATGGTGGAAAAAATGTTGACGTTTGAACAAGATGACTTTGCATTAGTTTCTGTAGAAAATGAAGAAATCTGCAATCATAGAATCAAGGAGTTGGAAGAGACATTAAGGGCCATCCAGTCCAACCCCCTGCAATGCAGGAGCCCCCATCACAGGCCTCTGCTTAAAAACTTCCAAAGAAGGAAATTCCACCACCCTCCATGACAGCATATTACACTGCCGAACAGCTCTAACTGTCATGAAGTTCTTCCTAATGTTTAAATTAAATCTCTTTTCGTGTAGTTTGAGACCATTGCCCCACATGCTAGTCTCTGAAGCCATGCAAAACAAACTAATCCCCTCTTCAATGTGACATCCTTTCAAATATTTAAACATAGCTATCATATCACCTCTCAGCCTTCTTTTTGTAAGGCTAAACATTCCCAGCTCCTTGTAAGACATTTCTTCCATACCCTCAATCATATTGTTCGCCCTCCTCTGGAATGGTTCAAGGTTGTCAACATCTTTTTTAAATTGAGGTGCGCAGAACTGGACCCAGTACTCCAGGTGGGGTCTGACCAGAGCAGAATAGAGTGGTACTATCACTTCCCTTGATCTAGACACTATGGTTCTGTTGATGCAACCAAGAATCACATTGGCTTTCTTGGCCACCAAATCATACTGCTGACTCATGTTCAATTTGTGGTCCACCAAGACTCCCCCAGATCCCTTTTACAAGTACTATTTTCCAGCCGGGTTCTCCCATCCTACATCTGTGCAATTCATTATTTTTACCTAGATGCACCACCCTACATTTCCCTCTGTTGAAACCTATTCCGTTAGCTTTGGCCCAGCACTCTAATCTGTCAAGGTCCTTTTGGATTTTCATCCTAACCTTTAGGGCAGTGCTCCCCAACCTTTTTGTCCCCGCGGACCGGGAAATTTTTGATAATTTTTCTCTGGCCCGAAGCTGGGGGTGGGGGTGGGGAGGGGGGGAGAATGCGAAAGGGGGTCCGGCGGGAGGCAAAAGGTGGGGGTGAACCCACGAGAGCGGCGGCGGCACTCACCGGCTTGGGGCGTCGGGGTGCCATGGGGGAACCCGGGGCTCCTGGGCAGGCAGGCCCCCGCCTCCTCCAGCGCCAGGAGCCGCGCGCTGGTCTCGCTGCTGGCGCCCGCTTGCTCCTGCTGCCGCCTCCGCTGTGGGCCTCCTCCTCCGCTGGGGAAAGCGAGCGGGCGCCAGCAGCGCTTTCCCGGTGGAGGAGGAGGCCCACGGCAGCGGCGGCAGCAGGAGCAGGAGCAAGCGCGGCGTCAGCAGCGAGACCCGCGCGCGCGCTCCTGGCTCAGGCGCCCGGCGCGCGGCACCCGCCCGGCCGCACCAGGAAGCGCCCTCGCGGCACCGACGAGCCGCCGCTGCCACCTCCTGCTCCTGCTCCGGTTCCTCCTCCTCCTCCTCCTCCTCCCGTGCCGCCGCCGAAGGAGAAGCAGCAGCAGCAGCGAGGGCAATGGCTGCGCTGCACCGCCCCGTCCCGCCGCCGCCGCCGCCACCCCTCCGCAATTGCCCTCGCTGCTGCTGCTGCTGCTCCTTCGGCGGTGGCGGCGGGAGGAGGAGGAGGAGGAGGAGGACCCGTCGCCGCCGTGGCTGCTGCTGCTGCTGGTGGTGGTCGTGGAGGGCGAGGAGGAGGAGGGCAGAGGAGGAGGAGGATGCGCCGCCGCCGGTGGTGGGCGGAGGAGGGAGGCGGCGGCTCCTCCTGCGCTCCTCCAGCCTTCCTCCTCCTCCGGCTGCCCGCGGGATAGAAGAGGAGGAGGAGGAGGGCGGCAGAGGAAAAGGGGAGGAGCCTCCCCGGCGTCCCCAGGCGGCCCAGTGCCGACCGGTCCACGGACCGGCACCGGTCCGCGGCCCGGGGGTTGGGGACCACCGCTTTAGGGAATTAGCAACCCCTCCCAATTTGGTATCATCTGCATGTTTGATCAGCCTACTCTCTATTCCTCGGTCATTAATATAGATATTGAATAGCACCAGACCCAGAACAGAACCCTGGGGCACCCCACTCTCCAAGCTGAGGAGAAGCCATTTATAATCACCCTTTGGGTGCGATCAGTCAACCAATTACAAATCCTTCAAGCAGTGGCACTATCTATCCCACATTCTACTAACTTATTTGCAAGTATACCATGGGTAACCTTATTAAAGGCCTTACTAAAATCTAGATAAGCAATATCCACAGAGTTCCTTTAATCCACCAGGCCTGTAATTCTATCAAAGAAAGATCAAATTGGTCTGGCATGACTTGTTTTTAAGAAACCCATGTTGACTTCTCATAATGACAGCATTGCTAGTTAAATAATTACAGACTGACTGCTTAATACTTTGTTCTAGTATCTTTCCGGGAATTGAAGTCAATGTGACTGGAAGGTAATTATTTGGGTCCTCTTCCCCCCCCCCTTTTTGAAGACAGGGACAATATTTGCCCTCCTCCAATCTATGGGGACTTCCCCTATTCTCCAGGAGTTCTCAAATATTATTGCAAATGATTCTGAAATTACTTCTGCCAGTTCTTTTAATATCATTGGGTATAATTCATCTGGCCCAGGAGACTTAAATGCATTTAATGTTTCAATGTGTTCCTGTACTAACTCTCTACCTATTCTATGTTGCAATTCTTTTCCTACCTCATCTACTCTTTGTGCCAAGGGAACTGTTTTTTCCTTTTTGGAGAAAACTGAGGCAAAGGAGGTGTTGAGAAGTTCTGCCTTTTGCTTGTCTCCTGTTAGTAATTGGTCACCATTGCCATGCAGAGAGCCTATCATTCCCTTATTTTTCCTTTTGCTGCAGACATAATTACAGAAACCCTTTTTGCTATCTTTAACCTATCCAAAGTTAATTTAATTATGCCTTTAATATCTCACTTTTAAGGAACTCCCATCCATCTTGGACTCCCTTCTCTTTCAGTGTTTCGGTCCATGGAATCACAGCCAATAATTCCCTAAGTTTACAAAAGCTGGCTTTCTTCACTACCTTTCCAGAGTTAATCCTGCTGCCTTTTATCTCCCACCCCAGAGCACAGTATTTTGTTTTCCTATGTTCAGTTCTTTTTCTTCTGATTTCAAAACAATACAAATAACTTCACAGATTTTTAAAAACCAAACCAAGCCAAAACCAAGTTAGTTCAGGCCACGTACAAATCAACCGCAAGCAGGTTGCTCCCAATTTTTGTGGCAAATATTTAGATACAAATCAGATAAGAGGGTATTCATACACCCCTAACTTGACATTTATATCCAATCATATTACATTCAAAATAAAATTGTAACACCTTCCATATCCAGTTCAAACAAGACTTTACAGAGCATAGCAAAGTAAAAGCTTTCAGCATCTGTTTCCACTATCCATCTAGGCAGCCTTCATCGACGTTTTGGAACCTGAATGTGAAGGTTGAGGAACTTGCCAAAAACACTGTCAAATGCAGTTGGCATTCTTGGGCCTGTATATATATTCAAGCCAAAAAAGTCATGCTAAGATCCCGCTCTATTGGTCTCCTAAGCACTGCTTTGTATTATAGTGTCAACAAAACCTAGTAGGGAAGCAAAGAAAATTTTACATAGATATTTCCCCACCAGCTGCCATGCAGTAGCCAAGCAGCTTATGGGATATTACTGTCAGATTAAAGCATATACAGCCAAAGTCAGTGTGATTCATAAACACTTTTGTTACTGGTTCTGACTCTTTACAGATGCCCTTAGAGCACAAATATCCTTTTTACAAATAAGATGGAAGGATGCTCAAAACCACCTGTATAAATTGTCATGATGCAGGTGGAAACAAGTAGAATTGAATAAATGCTTCCTTTGGGCTTTTAACAACTGCTCTCACTTTGTATAGGTCTGGGTATTCCTGAGGTGCTGTACAATTTCCCAGAGGTTCCAGATAACTCAAACTTTTACTGCTTTCCCCATTCCATTTCCCCTATCCTTATAGGACCCCACAATAGACCACAGTCACTGGGTACATACCAGACCACAGCCCGCAGCCTAACACCACCAATGGACACGAACCTATGCAGCAAAATCAGCAGTGGACTCTGTGCATGTCTTACAAAAAAACATTCTCACGACTGTAATTCTCTGGTAGCATTCATTCTCATCCTAATCCTGGTAGAGTTACTTCGTGCTCCAGAGCTCTTGGGAACAGCTTGTTTTCATGAAACACACTATTTACATTTAACTTCTTCCTTTTCTTTAGAGAGGTCAAGATAATGCACATGCCTTTTCCTATTTCATTCTCATGACGACCTTCATTTATTTATTTATTGTACCACCAGCCTGGTCAAAGGCCACTCTGGATGGTTCACAGCAGAGTAAGATAACTGACAGAATTTCTAAGAAACAACTCTAAATTAATCAACATACATGTCAAAAACTACAAAAACAATCTATATTAGACATTCTAATGCAGTACAATTAAACATTTTTTTAAAAAAATTGAGATGGTGGTCAGTTGCCTTGGCAGTTGTTACATTTCCCTTGGGGTCCTAAGCACATCCAATCTCGCTTGATCTCAGAAGCTAAGCAGGGTCAGCCCTGGTTAGTACTTGGATGGGAGACCACCAGGGAATACCAGGTGTTGTAGGCGCCTGGAGTAGGAACTGGCAAACCACTCCAGTATTCCTGCCAAGAAAACTCCATGGGCATGGAGTCACGAAGAGTCGGTCACAACTGTAACGACACAACACACACACACACACACACAGCACCCTCAGGTGTGTGGCCTGACTGAGAAGTACAGGTAGGACAGGCAGATCACATTGGAAGATAACAATATACTATATACGCTAATGTTATTGTTTCACCTAAATATAAGTTGTTCTCCACATGTGAGTAACTTACTAAACTAAAATCAATTCTGATATATCTCTTTGACTTATCTGACACATTATTATTCTGAGTATGGAATATTCCTCTGGTTGCAAATATTAATGATTATAACTGCCAGCAAGAATGAGTCTTGACATTTTAAAAATCATGATTTAAACTGACTCTTACTGACTACTGGTGATTTAAACCATGATTTACAGTAAGTTTATGCAATTTTGCCACATTATTGTGGAATTTCTAACACGCTTGACAAGGAAATATAAACAGCATGTTGGTTTAACTTTATGTAATGTTACTGTGTGTGACCTCATGACATTTGTCCAAGTCTGACCTGGTTTACTGCCACAAAGCAGAGGGAATTTGTAGAATTTTGACTTCTGGGGAACACACAGTTCTGGTTTAACTTTAATTTTGTCTGAAATTCCTGATGCAATGGGGTGGTCTGTGGCAGCTGTCATCTTTGCAAGTATTACACCACATGATTTCTTCATTTCACACAAGGCAGGCCTCTTGAATCCTACTCCTCATGAGAGAGAAGTGCAGCGGGTTGTGGGATCTGGCTCAGTGTTAGGTTTGGTCTATTTAAAAATCAGCCGTATGGTCCCATGAGGAAGGAAAAAGAACAATGAGAAAGAGGAAAAGAAGGAAGAGGGGAAATAAGACCCTTCCTCATATCAGAGAGCCTGTTCAATAGAATAGTAAACTCCTGACTGCACACAGCTTGTAATCCATGATCCTACATACTATCTGCTTCTAAATAGCAAATACCCATCTCCAACACCCAGTTTTGGATAAATATATCCAGAGTCAAAGCAATATGCAAATTTTAAAGGGCACACCTGTGCTACTTTTGTTAAAAAAATCAATATAAATCTGATTCTAGTCATAACATTTTTCATACCTGCAGCATGTGTGTTCGTGTTTCTGTGTATGAACATTCATATATCTGTATTTATTTGTTATACAAAGCCTTTACTATGGGTATCTTGTTTACATGGTGCTAAGATTTTATAAGATTAAGCTTTACTAAGAGTGAACCAACAGCTGAAAGTCATTAGGAGGAGTCATTTAATGTGATTAATGGCTTGGACACTTTCTCAGCACCTGGTTAGAGTGCTTCTCCCTCCCTGATCAGAGGATTTCCCACTTCTTTGAAGAAAGACCAACTGTAGAGCATTGATTCCGTGTGATTTTTAATGCATACACACTAGGAAGGTTTATTCTGTGCTACAAGTAGTGTGAACATGCGGTTTTGTTTGAAGGCAGGCAACAAGCAATATCTTTATTCCCCAAACTGGATCTAAGGGCGTTTATACACGACCCCTAAGCTCCGCCGCAAATGGCTGCAAGCTCCGGACCTTAAAAATGTTCACCCACCAGCTCCGGAGTTTGCAGACAATTAAGTGCGACCCCACTCACTTTATTTATTTATTTATTTATTTATTTATTTTTACAGGGTCTCTGGGCGGCCAACAAGGAATTAAAACAGTAAAGACATAAAATATCAATAATAATTAAAACATCAGCAAAACCTTATACTAAAATCATCACTAAAATTGCCATCAAAGGACCCCAGTCTATGTTGTATCAATTAAAAAACTTCTGGAACAGGAAGGTTTTTACCTGGCGCCGAAATGTCATCAATGTTGGCGCCAGGCGGATCTCACTTGGGAGGGCATTCCATAACTTGGGGGCAGCTGCCGAGAAGGCCCTTTGTCTACAAGCCATCCCAGAGGGATGGCTCTTTCACCCCCTGGCTTCTTAATTGCCGGGTAGGTTCATATGGAAGGAGGCGGTCCTTTAGCGCGACCTGCTTTTTGATGGTGAAAAATATTTGATGCGGAGAGTGCCTGAGCTCTCCTCGCTTCTTTCTGTTGTTTTTCTTTTGCCTCCACCCCTTAAAGAGGAACCAGGAAGTAAACGGAGGTCGGAGCAACCTCCACCGGCACCCGGAGGTAAGAATGCATTCTTTTGTCTCTGTCTAAGGCTTTTTTTTTCCTCCCTCCCCTCATGCAGACAGAACAAAAAAGTGCGGAGCGGGTGGGGATGGAGGAACAGCAAGATCTCTGGTCCGAATTTAAGGGACCAGCGGATCTTAGGGGTCGTGTAAAAAGGCCCTAAGATATCTCTTTCACCTTACCATCTAATTCTTCTATGACAAAAACTGGCATGAAGGATATCTTTCAATACAGTCTTCTTTTAATGACCCAAATCCTGTTGCATTGTTATGCCTGTGTAACTCAGAGCTGCACAAACCATTACAAAATTAATGTCATAAAATCATGTTGAGTAAGCCATTCCACAGTCCCAGCTATGCAAATAGTTCCACAATCAACTATGCAAGTAGGTATGCAATGTGGAGTTCATGGAAGTATATATTTATAACCACAACAAATACAAAAATATTTCAGCGTATATGTACCATCTTTTAAAGTAGGGGAATATGCAATTCAATTTCTTGTTATTTTCTCCTCACAGCATATAAGAACCCTGACCACTGTTTGCTGGGATCCAACAACTTCTGAACAGTCATAAGAGCCTTACATTTATTCTATGAGTGTCCTACCTGTTCTTGTTTAGCATCAATTTCCCCATTTGTATCTACAGATATTGGCCATTTCCCTTCATTATAATATAAATATATTTATTACAATATTGTATATTTTGTATTTACTTATTTAAGAGTTAGTATAATAGTATCTGTTGAAGATGATGATGGTCGGAGTCCCCTCTGCTGTCATTTTTCTTTTTACAGTATAATGAAGACCTCCCTGAACTATGGATATAAGTCTTTGTAGAGCCTTCAGCAAGGAGGGGAAAAAAGGCAAGAAAGGGAATTATTTTTTGTTCAAAGCCAAGAAAACTGTGCAATTATCACTTCAGTGGAAATGGCACAAAAGGACTACAGCGGCTGCTTTGTTCTGTGAGCTTTTAAAGATCAGAAGTACCTAAGGACTGCGTCTACCTCTTATAACTACAGTATTCTCCAACCCTTCTGTGCTTCTACTGTGTGTGTGCTTTTCTTCTTAAAAAGAAAGCACACTAGTTGTGTGAAGAAAGATTGTGAAATTACAGGCACCATGAAGAGAAAAAGCAGTGCTCCTCATTTTGCTTTCACCTGGAAGGGGGGAATTTTGTGGCCCTTAAAAATTCCACATTGGAGTACATGGCTTCCTCAGCTGAGTATTTAAATGGATTGTTTCTGTGAATATTCTCAGTCATCCAGGTGAGTTTATTTGAAAGTTGAGTCATGGCAACTGGACTTCTTTTCTTGAGAGATTAGAGGGCCTGAAATAGGGACTGAATAGGCTCATTAAGTGGACAATAGTCTCCATAGGCCATTAGGTACTTGACAGCTTTGAATGTGTTTTTGGTATTGCTTTCATTTCCTGCTTCTTGGGAGGAAAGTGATGACAACCCTAGGCAGCATCATAAAAAGCAAAGACATCACTTTGCTAACTAAGGTCCAGATAGTCAAAGCTATGGTTTTTTCCAGTAGTGATGTATGGAAGTGAGAGCTGGACTATAAAGAAGGCTGATCGCTGCAGAATTGACGCTTTTGAGCTGTAGTGCTGGAGGAGAGTCTTGAGAGTCCCCTGGACTGCAAGGAGATCAAACCTATCCATCCTGAAAGAAAGATTTTGAAGCTGAGGTTCCAATACTTTGGCCACCTCATGAGGAGAGAGGACTCCTTGGAATAGTCCCTGATGTTGGAAAAGATGGAAGGCGAAAGGAAAAGGGGATGGCAGAGAATTAGATGGTTGGATGGTGTTATTGATGCAACCAACATGGATTTGACCAACCTGCAAGAGGCTGTGGAAGACAGAAAGGCCTGGCGTGCTCTGGTCCATGGGGTCATGAAGAGTTGGACACGACTGAACGACTGAACCAACTGTTTCCTACAGTGGGCATTGGCTAACCTTTTAAAGTGTTTGTATACTCACTTTTTTAAGCTTCAAATTTTGTCTTTCAATGATGCAAGTCACCTTGGATCCTTTTTAAAAACAAAAATGTTGCTGGAGACAGCTTGATTAAATGAATAATTCAGTGGTTAAATCAGAATGAAGAATTTAGTGATAATTCTTTGTATCCAATATCTGTGAGGTAACTTTTCCTCATCACAAAGCAGCTACAGTCTATCCTCACATGTTGAAAATGAAGAAGCCCTGCTTCTTTCCAGGTGCCTTGTCCCTGGCCATTGTATGCCATTTGAAATAATGGCCCAAGACTTCTGGGAAATATTCCAAAAGCAATCTTCAAAAACAGCTTAGAAACGTAAGGAGTTCCCATATACTGAGCAAGATACTTGTACGACTTGGCCCAGTATTCATTAATGTAAAAGAAAATCCAGAAATTGTCATCCTTGATCAAAACAGCAAAAGATACTTCAAAACATCCCTTTGAAAAAGCAGGCAAGCACTCCAGGATTTGTTGCTCCTATTTGACAAAACATATATGAGACTCTCTTTTTTAGACAGTAATAAAATTTGGAGAAAAATTGTGGGTTTTTCCACTCAAATCTTGTATGTTGTATGTAAAGCCAATTTTGTATGTAAAACTACAAAACTGCATCATTTGAACAAAACTCAAGGTTTTATGCACAAAATTCACTTATCACCCTCTCTCTCCCTCCCTCCGTTCCTCCATCCCTTCCTCCGTCCCTCTCTTTAAAAAGTGCAAAAATCATTAAGAAATGCATGAAAACTCTGATAATCTTAGAGCAGACTTGGAAATGTTTGTCCTTGCTCACAATAACACAGGAGATATTCCAAAAGAAATTTTATTCACTGGCATTCTGCAACACTAAGGGTCCTGGTTTCACATTTTTTTCTTCCCCATTTGGAGATACCATGGACACTTTATGCTTACAATGCATGCATTGTATTACTAAGCTACAACTGCTGTTCCACATCACTGGTAAATATTAAGCCAATGCAACCTCACTCCTCACTGACTATTTTACACAGATAGATTATGTGGGGTCGTGGAAAATCCTCTAGGGGCCTTAGATGCCTATGTTTCATCTCAGCAGAGGGAAAGACCCTTCTGTAAAATCTGAGGTAAATATTTTAAGTTGTGTGAAGACCAAAGAAAACCCCTGCCATGGTGCCAGAGGGTTACACTGTCAGCCACATTCTTTACACTCAGTTTATCTCAATGGAGGAATAAGTGAGGCAAAACCGTTCAAAGCTAACTCGTGGATCCCGTAAAAATACTGGAATCAAGAAGGCAGCACACTGAAAAGCTCCATGGAGACTCAAGCTATAATTATCGACCAGTGGGAGGTTACCCTTCAAGCTGTTTGACTTTTCAGCTGCATTAGATTGTTTAAAAACTGCTAGGTCTTAAAGTGCCATGCATTCTGGTCCACAAAATTACCATCCAAGCTGTGATAGCTCAGCCTGGAAACAAAAGGAGAACCTGGGTTCTAAAAAGCCAGAACATGCATTTTTGGAAATCCTCACAATATTCCCCAATTGCTCCTAAATGGGACTGAACTATACTATATACTGTACCTGA
Source organism: Phrynocephalus forsythii (assembly GCA_029282475.1). NCBI lineage: Eukaryota > Metazoa > Chordata > Lepidosauria > Squamata > Agamidae > Phrynocephalus > Phrynocephalus forsythii. Next base: position 41,387,544 of record JAPFRF010000006.1, read on the forward strand.
CTGCACCCATTTGCATTCCCCATTGAAATACATGCATCTTGTTTATTTAAGCAATTCATATAAAGCACCATATCTAAAATGCTCAAAGCAGTTCATGAAAAATATATTTTGTAAATAAGGAATTGTAAAATACATTAACATGCAAAACATTAAATAGCATTTAAAAACATTTAAAATCAGAGGCTAGAAATGTAATTTTTCAGCTTAGCAGCACTGTCTTTACAGAAAGCAGACAAAGGCTGGGCTAAGAGGTGGCTTTTTGAATACCATACATGCCATGCACAATTATCTAATAAACCTTGGTGTGTTTCTTTTAGATGTGCATGCCTGCAAGTACTACCAGCAGCAGGAGTAGCCTCATCCCTCTATAGTGCACCTTGCATATGAACACAAAATGGATTTCCCTCTGGGAGCCAAAAGGAGCAATTCCATCACTGGCCTGGAATACTTTGACCATATAACCAGATTATTGTCTGTTACCATGTTACATAATTTTATGCTTTAAACCTCCACAGCTACATCTCTTGGAGTACAGTTACAGTCGCAAGAAAATCATGTGAACCTTTTGGTTCAAAATGCTAGCGGGAAAAGTAAATCTTTGGAATCAATAACTGGTTGACCACTCCCTACCCCGGCAGCAATAACCTCAACCAGGCACTTCCTGTAGCTGTGAATCAGACCTACACACCATTCAGGAGGAATGGTGGCCAATTCATTCTGGCAGAACTGCTTTAGATCTGTCCTAATCTTTGGATGTCACATGTGTATGGCTCTCTTCAAGTCAGTCCATCACCCAACTTCCACAGCTTAAACTAGTGTACAGGCCTTCTTGTATTATCCTGAAGAATTTTTAAAATACATTTGGGAATCCACCTTCCCCTCAGTAACTGTAAGCTGGCCAGGCCTTGATGTGGTAAAGCAGGCCCAAATCATGATGCTTCCTCCACCATAATTTATATTTGTCAATACACATGACTTAGAGGAAGATCAGATCACATTGTATGACAAATCAATGCAAAACACCATGAAATTCCACAGGGGTCAAATATGTTTCCTTGCAACTTCATGTCATTTAAAAATGGCGAAAAGAACCTCCAAATCCACGCCAATGTGTTCAGAACAGAGGCGCCCACTCTTGGTAAGACAGCTCGCCATAAAGCTGATGAATGCAGCATACATTTTCTCAAGCAGATCTGTGTTCATAAAGCACATGCCAAAATACAGAGGATGGGACAACCTCAAGAACCCCCAATAAAACTGTACCTTTATTTTGGAGCTCCTTATCTGAAAAGGCTTACTAAGCCATTCACACTTAGCAATTGTAGACAGCTAATAAAACTTTTTTTTTTTTTTGGAAAACCCTTTCCTGTGCTTGGAAAGATAGACGATAAGTTGTCTGTAGCCACCATTTGCTCTTAATATTGTCTGCTATTCCAGTGTTGATTTCTGCAGTGCATATTTAATGTTCCATTCATTCATTTTTAATCTCTTTATCTGCCTGCTTTACTGTGCATTGTAATTATTTCTATGTTTACACGCGACATGGAGAACCTGGTGGGAAATACGGAAATAAATGCAAAAATGGAAATAAAGAGCATAGATGTTAATAAGATGAATTTAACTGAATATTACAGCCTCTAGCAAGTGACACGTATCAGTTCTGATCCCAAGAACAGAAAGAACATGAAGGGTCCTCTAGCAGTGACGTTCTACGCAAATAGCTTGGCTGAAATGAATTAAGCCAGGCGAGTACAACACTCACCAAGGGATCGCTCTGTCCATGAATAACTTCTCCCACTCTTTTGACATAGCCCTCTAGGAAGAATAATCAAGTTTCTAAAACGATTCACTTGGACGTGACCAAAGGCAGTTACAGTACATTAAATGAAACCAAAAACAAAACTCACACCTATAGAAGGATGTCTACAGCAGTCTCCTAAAAGAAGGGGAAGAGGAAAAGGAAGGGGGAATTATATTGTGGAACAACTCCCTTTTCTGGCTTTCCTGAGAAACTGATTCTGCATCAAAGGAAACATGCTCTGTTATAGGTTTGCTTAGCTTCCCTTTCCTTTTCAAAGCCAAGTAATAGCTGGTTCTAAATGAAAGCTGCTGGTGGCTGAGAACCTACAGTGCTGCTGTCTAAAGTGAAGACACATGGCTCTGAATCGAACATGGCTACACATACATTATTAAATACCACAGGAAGTTATGGGAATAGTACTGATGACAGCTTAATGACAGCAAGTGAAAGATCACCCAAATAGCACTCTTATAGCCTTTTCTGAGATGCTCTTTGCTTTTCGCAGCCATTAAGAAAAAAATGAGCTCTACCAGCAAATGACAATAATTAACTGTGAGCAGATCATGTAAAATTTTGATGTAGTAAAATGTCACCATGCCTAGCTGCCTCCCCAAACTGCTCGTGTGACCGGGGCCCTGGGCCCTCATTTAGCAGGCGTTTTTCAAAAGGTTTTTGCTTTTGATTAAGCACCGTTTGTCATGCTATACAAAAACACATTGGCCTCTTCTGTGGAAAGGGGCAGTATGCAAACCTGAGAGAAGCTAAGCTTACTATTTGAATGCAGCAGCTAAAACTTTGCATATACCGTTCAAAACAGTCACGCCAATGGTTTAAAAATGTAATGATCACCTTATTTATTTATTTGATGCATTTGTATACCGCAACCTTTTTCCATAAAGGAACTCAGGGCGGTTTCCAATAAAAACCTTGGACTTTTTATAAGGGTTCCATGAGACATAAGATGTCTGTGTGGTGCATCCTCAGCTAACATGATGTGCCACTAAAAACTTCAGGGATGTACACAGTCTCGGATTATTAAAAGCAGTAATTTTTGTATGAAATAGAAACTGTCTATGTTCTCTTGAACGGAAAGTTCCACAGAGGACAGGACTGCACCACTTGCAGATATGCTGCTGTTGTACAAGAGGTGTTCTCCATGAACAAAACTGGCCCTCCACTGTATATTATCAAAGCATTTGCAATCAGTAAGACTTTTCATGCAAACGTTCAACAGGATATTGATTTACAGATGCAAAACAAAACAATACAAAAGGTTTGCATACTGCACTCTCCTTCTCCTCCAGTGCAAAATAATACAAAAAACAAAAAACAAAACAGCTGCCCGGAGCCAAGCAATACAACAATTCAAAAATGCATTTCAGAAGATGAATGTATTTTAAAATTTGCAACTTTTTTGCAATGCTGCATCATCAAAATGAAGAAACACAAAAGTTGACTTCTGTTATTCTAGACGCCTATCCTGGAGACAAATCCAGGTTGCTTCAAAAAGGATTCACAATTTAATACAAAACAATCTGTCCATAGAAGACCCCAAATGCCATTTCCCACATCTCTCCTTACAAGGTCTGCGGCTACAAACTTGGAAACACCCTACTTGAAACCTATGAGACTCAGAGGTGTGTTTGGTGTGTCACAGGAAAGGACCTTCTCTGCTGATGCTCCCAAACTTTGGAACTTCTTCCTACAGGAGGCCAGACTGGCTCCATCTTTGCTGTCCTTCCATAACCTTTCCCTCAGTGATATTAAATGGATTGCTATGTCTTACTGCTCTGAATGTGCTTTTAATATTGCTTTTGTTTACTATTTCTCATTATGGTTTTTTTTAGTATTTATATACTTACTGTTTCTAGCTTTAAATATTGGTTTAAAATTATGTACGCTCCTTTGCATATGAATAGTTTTTAGTTTTAAATGTTGTATTTTATGGATGCAAGCTGCTTTGGGTCCCTTTTAAGGACAAATGTTTTAAGGGGGAAAAAGCTCAATAAAACGTTTTAAATCAATAAATGAAAAGAAAAAGAATCACTGCCAGTTCCAACAGGCATTATTAGATAAACCGGCAAATATATTCAATGCAATGTGACTTCATGGAATGGAAGATAATGCTACTAGTTTCCAACTGCTTCTTTTTCACTATGGAGAGACTTTGTTTATTTTATTTTGTTCTATTCAATTCTGTTTCAGCTTATTTTATTTATTTCAGCTTATTTTATTTATTTAAAGTAATGCCACTAAACAGGTTAATAGCAAACAACAGCCTACTGTTCATGAACAAATATGCATGTTTCCCAGTGGGTTCCATTGCTTGTTTAAGTAACCAGAAATGTACATAAGCCAAAGCCTAGTTTTTTCTTCAAATGTGAACCATAGCCAATCAAGCCATGAACTGTATAACAATTTCTAATCCTGGCTTTATATTCTGGCTTCTTACGGAGCAGTCCCCATTTATGCATGATGCTCCCCCACCCCACCCGGTGAGATTCTTCATTTCGATCTAGCAAGTCCCTGCAGGAAGGAGAAGCCAAGAGAAGGTGACTATTCAGCAGATACAGTAAACCCCACCTATTACAGGGGTTAAGGACCCAACCCAACCTGCGATAATTGAAAATCCTCAATATGCAGATGCTGGATTAGGTGGAGCCTGTGGGGGCTATGTGGGGCCTCCTACGCTTACCTGAGCCCTGGTGCTACCCCAAACGGGCCTCCAATTCTGGGGCCCATCCACCTTACTCCGGGAGGGGTTGTTTCATATACTGTGGTCCCACAATATACTGATAAAGGGTGGGGGGTTATTGTATCAGTCCAGTATGCTCACCCATGGATGTCAGAATTTTCAGGTAATCTCAAAAAAGACAGCACCAAATCAGTCCGTTAAAAGCTGAATTACTTTAAAGGAAGATCTTAAAGGGAACAGGATGAGTGCTGGACAAGCGCTGTACCTCTCAAAATGGTCACCACCATCCAAAGGGTTTATTCCACTCATAGTTCATCACATCTCATTTGGCAGAAGAGAACCTCCTAAAATGACCTGAAAAAACAGAAAACTTCACACGGGTTGGGTGATCCTTCATAAACTCTCCTTGACTTTCAAAGTCAACCCACAAGCATTTCAGCTGTACTTGAAAACAGACCTGGGAGCCACAAGACGGCATAAGGACTGGTGAGAGTGGTGAGATGTAGTCCCAAAACTCAGTAAAAATCTGGTTATTAATCTTTGCAAACAGCTATATCGGAATGTTAGGTGAAGATGTTATTTTCTGAAACAGGCAGACAGAAGCATGTGGCAGGCAAAGGAATGAACGATCTCCATAGTACTAACTAGAGATGGGCATGAATAAAAAAATTGGCGTTTCGGTTTTTCATTTGTCGTTGAGGGGTCCGTTTCGTTTCGTTTCCATTTTTCATGAATTTTTGGAAAAAAATTTTGTTTCATTTTTCATTTTTTCGTTTTTTGTTTCTACCCGCTTTTTGCACAATTTTTAAAGCATTTCCATGCGGGGGCATCCCGCAATGCCCCAGATCAGAGGGAAAACACTAAAAAAAATTGATGCTGGCAGAGACACAGTATAGACTAGGTATGCAGGGAGGCTGCAAAGGCAGTGGCGGGCATTGCCCAGGGTGCAAGGCAGCCGCAGAGTGACTGCACTGTGGGGCAGGGGAGGGTACTCACCTAGAGGTACGCACACATGCACACAGGGAGGCTGCAGGACTGAAGCTAGAGTCGCAGAGACAGCAATCCCACCCTAACTCCCACCGGGGACTGCAAGGAGGACGGGGGCTGCCAGAGCTTTTTATGCCCTCTGTGGCTGCCAGACCTGCTCGCCCAGTCTGCAACCTGGGCATGCTATTGGTTGAAGGTTTCCAAGAATTTACATGATCCCATCACATGGCTTGCCTCCATGTTGTGGCTGGAGTGGCGACATCCATTTTGTCATCCTTAAAGGGAAAAGAAAAATACATTGCGATGGGAGAAGACTAAAACAAATGTTTTAAGGACCCCAACCCCCTGGTAGGTAATAATTTCAAATAATTTATCGCATTATTGCTGCATTTTTTATGGATGTCCAGGGCCTTTTAATACCCAAGAAATCAATATTAGGCATCTGGGAGCCATTTTGGGTCAATGTCCCTTAACTCCCCTTAAAGGAAAAAAATACAGCGATCTGAGAAAAGACATAAATGCACATTTTAAGGACCCCAACCCCCCCTGGTAGGTGTTATCAGACAGTATAAATAATTATCGCTGGGTTTTTGTGGATGTCCAGGGCGTTTTTTAACATTTAAAACAACTCATTTCATTGCATGTTGCCATTAACGGAAACGAAACGCAACGAACACAATTTTATTGGTTCTGTTCATTTCGTTCCATTTTCATCACAATTTTTGTTTGTTGTTTCATTATGTAACAAAACAAATAACGAATAACAGAAATGAAAAAATGTTCGTTTCGTGCCCATCTCTAGTACTAACTTTTACCATGAAGAAAGCAGAACCTGCATGTGCTATTTCAGTCTTGCTGCTGCTGGACGCATACTAATGATTATTAGCGATGCCCAAGAGAGTCATTACCGCCTCCCTCAAGCAGGTTGATAGCAAGATTTCACCTGGGAGTTTCCTTGGGTTAATTTAATAGTCTTGTCTAGGAAAACTCTTCAGAGATTGCTCTACAAATCCCAGCCAGAAGGTTGGCAGAGATTAACTTCACAATGATCTTACTGTCTCTGATTTTAAATAACACTGTTCTGATGTGTGCTCAGAAGAAATAATCACTGTTTTACAGGAAGGAAATAATGCTGGGGAGACAACACAAAAAGTGACCATCATGTTTCTCCCTCAATAGAAAGATAAAAATGCTTAAAGTTTGTTGTTCGCTTTCTTAAAATTGACACTTCAAAATATCCACAAGGTTACTTCCTGTAAAGAAAGTAGCCAACAAAAGATTTGGGAAGTTCACAAATGGAATCATCCAGGGGTCAAAAAGGAATACAGATTTTACACCAGTCCTCCCCTCAAGTCACTTGTGGTTTCCCACTGAAGTGGAAACAACTTAGTAAACATAACCTTTCTCTTATGTTCACCTGCAGGTCTTTGTTCCTCTTTCTGTTCAATTGCAATGGTAGTGTGCTGATCATCATTCACAGAAAAATCAAGCAAGGGAAAATCCCAGAAGCTGTCTCCTTAGTTCACCAGTCAACCAATTCTCACCCAAACACAAAGCAAGAGGGCATCCCATAGAGCAGTGGTGGCAAACCTTCAGCACTCCAGATGTTTTGGACAGCAACTCTCACAGTACTTTGTCAATGGCAATCTAGGCACGGAATGCTGGGAGTTGTGGTCTAAAACATCTGGATTGCCAAATGTTTGCCACCACTGGCATAGACCATATTGACTGCTGAATGTAATCACCATTCAGAGTGCCCTTTGCTATGTAAAGCCCAACATCCTTTTTCCTGCTGGCACAATAATATTGTGCAGCAATATGGGTTGTTTCACAGCATTTTGTTTTGTGTCTACAGATGCACAACATTAATAAACCAGAGGTTTTTTTCCTGAATAATTCCTTGACTTTTCAAAAGGGAAGTTTCAGTCACTTTAATATTATTTTTTTTTTATTTTTGTTTTATTGTGTTACTATTTATGTTTTTTATTGTATAATTTTGTTTGAATGTATTAATTGTTGTAAACTGCTCAGAGTGACCTTGCTGCCAGATGGGCAGTATAAAAATCCAATAAATAAATAAATAAATAAATAAATACCGTACATAATATTTTCAGCAGAAACTGCCCTAATATAGAATTAACCAGTGGTAGAGGATCCCAGAAAATGAGCACAGGATTGCTGGGGAAAGAGAGAAGCAAGAACAACTGAGATGTGGCTATGGTCCTTCTGTGCCAAAATATTTTAAAGAGCTGTTTTGGACTTAATGGAATTGTGATACAAAGGCCCTTTTTTGATTATCAATATTTCAGACCTTACAGACTGGAATATTCCAAATAAAAACAGTAGTTAGGATCAACCTTTCTTTTTCAAGGAAAGCAAGATTGGTCTCTTCAAGTTATATGGCCTTTTTAAAATCAGGGGGATTAGGTCACCTATTTCTGAATTTTGGCGGAGAGGGGGTATAAACAGTTTGTGGATGGAACAAGAACAGAATGTCTGCTACAACAGTGGCAAATTGAAGTGTTGATGTGCAGCCCAGTTTCAAAGTTATAATTTTTGTTTGGGCTGTCCCTGTTTTTAGAACTTCCTTATAGAATGTCAATTTTTCTCTGCCAGCACAAGATTGCTAACAACAATAATGAAACACAAACCAGGGAAACAAAACATGCAAGTGATTTGTCTTTGCTATCACGACTGTTGTGAGGTGTAAAGCAGAGTTTCTCAGCTAAGAGAAGAACTCTGAACTTTGAAGAATCCCTATAGGTGGTTACATCTTATCACCATTAGCAAGATTTACCAAGTCCCCATTTTGTACCTTAACAACAGAAGATAAAGAGGCTGAAGTGCAATTCATTCATGCTTCCATTCTATGTACGATATACAAGGCTATAAAAAGGAGGCCTTACTAAAAGTGTACATTAACATGAAATGCAACATATATTTGGGAGAAACACCAAGTCCTTAAATATCAATAATATTTTCTGTTTATTCTTTAACTATATTCCCACTAAGCGTCTAAAGGAATCTAGACCAACCTATATAGCAAATAACTGACATTGGTAAGAACAGTTGCAAGAGAAAATGCTTCTACTGTATTCCTCTGCTGCAAGTGGAACTGAGTGTGTTGTTCCTCATCTGAGATATGGGGAGAGAACCATATTTGCTTCACATTCAGAAAAGCTTAGCAAGCAGCAAATGGTTTAGGAAAGAGATGCATGAGCGGGCATCTGAATGAACACTGCAGTACATATCAACCCATGCACACACTCTAGTCTATGCAATATGCATGCAGCACTGCTGTCTCTGCCTTCTCCTACAGTGCAGCCACATCAATGATGGCCAATGGCAACAGTGAGCCCTCTGTGCTTGGTTCATCTACCTCTCCATATGAAGGGAGGGCTACTGCTCACACCACTGCCCTTCAACTCATCCTCCACCTGTTGCAATTTCAAGAGGGATGGCCAAGCTCTTGATACACTGCTGCAGGACCAGAAACAGGCTAGATGGCTGGCTTTCACAGTTCTTTCTCAGAAGCCAAGACCACCTACAAGCTGCTGGCTGATCCAATAGCTCACTTTGCCTCCTAGCCAGGCCAGCACTGTTCATATTTTTAAAGAGCTATCTATTTGATCAATGGAAGATCATGTGATATAGTGGACAGAGCTTACAATGCTTAGGGTATATTAAAAATTATTCATCTCTGTTTTGCAAAACAACAACAAAAATAACAACCCTCCCACCGACCCACCCCCCAAAAACCCAGATGAAAACAGCTCCCTCTCTGACAGATCAGGGAGGCAAATAATTAAGGGTAGCATGGGAGTTAATAACTGGTGTGCAAGATAAATAAAGTTTACTTTTTAAGAAGCTTCAATTTAGTGATTACAGTAACTGGGATTGAGAAATGATGATTAAATATGACAGCCAGAGCATTTCTTGTCTTGAGCTGCAGAAAGCTCATGACCAATCTGTTTCAGTTAAATTCACAGCCAATTAACCTGGGAGCTATAATTCAACCAAGTGCTCCAAGCAAATCTGGATTTTGCAAAAGCAAAACAAAACAAAACAAAACAAACAAAAAACAAACAAACAAAAAGACATTTTACAATCTTGACAGTGAGCTTAGCACTTTCAGAGACTTCAGAAAAACCCACAACAGACAACATTTACTCAGTTTCACCCATTCTACACAAAACCTTTTTACATAGTCAGTTTACTCTTTTTCCTTCTGTTTTAAAAGGCACAGCCCAGCCCACACCATTAAAATGGAATGCTTTATCTGAAATACTTATTCTTCACTTTTTCAGATGCAAAGGCTCATAGAGAAATTTACATTTGATTTTTTCTTTGAAAGAGAAGACAATTCAGGATTACTATCTAAAAAGACAGAACATGAAATGCAGGTTGGAGAGCGAAGGAAAAGGAAAATATGATGATGATGATGATGATGATGATGATGATGATGATGATGATGATGATGATGATGATGATGATCATCATCATCATCATCATCATCATCATCATCATCATCATCATCATCATCACAGCAGACAAGATAACTATGCTGGATTTTTTATTACATATCACTAGTCGAACGCTTCCCAAGCGTTTAGGACTATGTGAATATATCGGGAATTATGTGAGCAGTTTCCAGTAAGCTGACTTTCTGCAGCTGACTGATGTTGACTTTGTCAACTCCAATTTCTTCTATATACTTGCATTATTATTATTATTATTATTATTATTATTATTATTATTATTATTATTATTATTATTATTATTATTATTATTATTATTATTAAAGTTAAGATCTTAATATTATGAGGGTCACAGAACTGGAAGTTTAATCCTGGTGGAAGACTACAAGGCAATCAGAAACTGCCCTCTTTTCATAACCACAGTACAAGCACAGGAGGCCCCCAACATTGTTCACCTATCAGCCCAACCATAAAGCAGTCCTGTTTCCTCTCCCTATCTTTCAGCTGCAGCTGGGACTGCCAGAGGGCAGCTAAAGAAAGAAAAAGCCCATTGGGGCTTTTTAATTTTAATTCAAGGCTGCCAAACCAGTGAGGCTACAGTCAAGGCTGCAGCCATTCACATTCTTCAACTTCATAGAAGAGCAAGCAGTGTCACTCAGCTCCATCAGGCCTTCAAGACTTCAAGGAATCATGCCTGACATATATTTTTGAAAATTCACATTCACTGTAAGACTCCTGAACTATGACACCAGCTGGCAACAGGATTCAGAACAAGCAATTATATTTGGGACAGTTCTGCTGTAGGGTGGGTCTCATTCACAGGCACGTGTCACTCAGACAACAACAAACACAAGCTGAAGAGAGTCTTAAGTTAGAAATATACCCACAGTTATGCACTACACTTCCCCCAAACTAAAGAAAAGGCACTTCTAAAACAGGGATGTCAGCACAAACACTTGTCAAAAGTCTCAGAGTACAGGGTTTATTCCTATTTTTGTTGTGTACCTGCTTGTTACAGAGAAGGAAAATGGACTGGTAACATAGCCCCTCCAAACACACGGTCCGCTACACTAGTTCTATTAATTGAACTATAAAAAAAAAGATTGAGAAAGGTGAAAATTAAAACTTGGGGAAATTGTTTGTGAAATAAGGAATGGAGAATAACATTATGAAAAAGCCAGAACAAGAGACTGGACCAGAAATAAGTGCAGGCAACAGTGATGATGGTGGGCTGAAGAAAGGGAAATAGGTCAGTTTTGGAGGAAACGAAAATAAGCCAGGAATGGCTTAGAAGATGAAGTTACTTCAGAAGAAAGTAACCAAAAGGATTCCACTTTCTGTTTTGTTGATGAAGCTGGAAGAATTCATTGGGCACAGATTATTATTGGGTGTCTCTGCTTTGCTTCCAAATTAAAGCATGGGGTTTGAAGCTTAAAGTCAGATACTGTAATAAGGTTCTTGTTTCATGTCTCATGATATAATACTTGCTATGAAAGTTTCACAAAATAGGGACACACACACCACTATCATCCTCTTAGAACTGCAGAGCTGGAAGGGATCCTACGGCTCATGGAGTCCAAACTCCAAACCTCTGTCTCAGAGTCAGAGAAGTAAACCACTGAACTATCCAGCAACTCATTGGAGAGCCATGCCAACAGGAAAAGAACACTGCAACTCAAGGGAAATGGTGTTTTCCCATGCGCTCAGTAAAACTGTCTAAATTGTCACCTTTTGATGCAGCAAAACACATTGAGGCAGACTCAGAAATTCTACATCAAAGAAATTATTTAGTTATGGGGATTCCACATATCTTCAGTTTCCACACCACAACATACACCCATACCAACCAGCCTTTCCTTTTAGAAGTGAAGACAGTAGCAAGTAGGAAGATGGATGTGCCCTAGCTTTTAACAGAAGAATAGGAAAAAGAGCTACACAGACAAGATTAAAGTCCCATACGACACAGAATTTTGTCCACACAATGACCAGTCAAATGGCTATGGGAAAACGACTAAAACAGGAATGCAACAGTTCTGCCTAAGCTCATCTTCCCGTGTAGCTAGTATACAATGGCAATTTCTTTTTGATACTAGAAGTAATGTAATTTTTATGACTAATAGCCACTGCTATCTATCTATCTATCTATCTATCTATCTATCTATCTATCTATCTATCTATCTATCTATCTATCTATTTATTATTCATTTATTAATTAGATTTATACCCCACCTATCTGGCAACACTCTGATACCCATACACTACATCAGGCCTGCCCAACAGGTAGACCGCGGGCTACTGGTAGCCTGTGAGGGGTTCAAAAGTAGCCTGCTGGCCATCAATTTAAAAAGTGAGGGGATAAGTTCATCACCCCTCCCTCCCCCATCCCAAGGACCACCACTGCCCCAGCAAAGTTCTGGGTCTGCCAGCCCACTGTCTCAGCCTAGCAGGGCAGTTCAAGGGCCATGGCACATTGAAATCTTTTCCCTCCAGAACAGATTAATTGGTTTTCAATGCATTCCTATGGGAAACCGCTGCTGTACTTATGAGCATGTGCTCGGAACGGATAAAATTCGTAAGTAGAGGTTTTAGTGTAGTAGCCCTCAAGCACGTTGGGCTGGAAAAAGTAGAACATGGTCTGTTCAAAGTTGAACAGCCCTTCACTACATAAATCTGTCCAATTAATGACATCTAAATTGACGGCTGCTGTACACCTAACTACAGTGAAATTTACATGTTGAACGGGTAATATATGATAGAAACATATCCCTGTATTTGTTCTGGATCTCACACTGTACAACTGCAGAGGATGACCACAGCTTCTAGAGGTCAACCTTCTAGAGGATGAAAACCTTCCTGTATATGTTATCAACACTAGTTTTATGTACAGTACTTCGTACAGTGTAAAAGTCCTCCTTGGTGAATATCTCTAGTCCCTCTACCAGTTTAGCAGCCCTTTTCTGCACCTTTTTCAGCTCAACAATACCCTTTCTCAGGCTTTCTGTAGAGCACCCCAAGTGTGGCTGATCTAGAGATTTATATAAATAGGAGTTTTTAAAGTACGATATCAGCAGTTATATTTCCTACAACCAGAATTCTATCAGTTTTCTGTATCTTGCCACAACAATTTGATGAAGGGCCGTGGCACACCTCTGTTGTGCAGCTGGGCACATGACCCAGAGATACTCCACTATCACAATAAGTCATGGTGAAAAATGCACTCCTTATGCAAACATCAATAGAATTTTTGCTATTCCTTTTGTAGCTATAGTCCACATGAAATCATCATCATCATCATCCAACATTCAAACTGTGGATTTCCATTTTTCCCAAACTGTTTGCCACAACTGGAGAGTTCCTTCTTAGTTAACCAGTATCCTCTTCAGTATTTACATGTGCAGACCCTGAACTGCTGAAACAGTTGCAGCAATCTGACAGGTTATGGTCCCAGGCCTGCTTGCATGTGACCAGCATCTCATCAGATTGCTGCAGCTGCTTCTACTGTTGGAACTCCAAGCACACATAAATAGCAGTTTTATTTTTGTGTGTGCTGCATCTTGTTTTCCATTTTAATGTCCAACCACCCAAAGGGGATATTTTCTTTTGGAGCTCTTAGCTTTCTGTTTTTATTCTTGGTGCCCTAAATAATTCATAGTGATTATTAAATCTGCCCACCTCCCTGCTCAGCCCCCAATTATAAATAATTTGTGAGCATGTTTAAAAGCACTAGTCCAGTACAGATCCTTGCAGGAGGAATACACTGTTTACATCCCTCCATTTTGTGGATTTACCATATTTATATATTTCTTCTGACTTCTGTTCTTTAATGGGTTACCAATCCCATAAGAAAACTTCTTTTGTTATCAAAAAACTGCTAAGCTTGCTCAGGAGTTGGTGGTTCTGAAGGTTCATATAAACAACGGCTGTCTACACTCTTGTCTACATATTTATTGACACTTTCAAGGATCTCTTAAGGGCAGAACCCTGTAATACTTCAGTTCCTCTGGGTCTCAGCTCACACTGCTGCACCAGCAGAGATTCTAGACAGCACGAAGCAACAGCTCTTTTGGTTGAATTTTGCTCAAGCTGTTAACTCTTGTTCTGCTCATGCAATGTCCTACAGCACGAGGAGAATGACTGAAGAAATTGTGCTACCTAAACTTAGCAAGGCAGGCTCCACCGTTGCAAAATTTGTTTCTGTTGACTTTGTTTCCGCATAACTTGCCCTTCCATGTTTTTTTATAATTTTATCTTTCATAACACTTCCCCCTAGCTTGCCCAGAAGAGATGTTTAGTTAACTGGACTGGAATTTGCAACCCCCACTCCACCTGCATCCCTCTTAAAAACTGAGATACATTGTCTACCCTCTGATGTAAAGGCTAGTCTTAGGAAAACATTGAATATTTTTGTTCAGTGATCAGTATCGCAATGTCACACTTAAGAATTGTAATGAATACCATCTAGACTCAATGAAAAGGGTGTGTGGTGGCTCAGCGGACTAAGCCTCTAAAATTGTTGGCTGCAAAGTCGGCAACTCAGTGGTTCGAATCCCGGGTGCCACGCACAATGGAGCGAGCTCCCACTGATAACCCCGGCTCCTGCCAACCTAGCAGTTTGAAAGCATGTAAATGCAAGTAGATAAATAGGTACCGCTGTAAAAAGTGGGAATGTAAAACAGTGTTTCCTTGCAGCCATGCCAGCCACATGGCCATGGACTTGCACAACACTGGCTATTTGGCTTGAATACAGAGATGAGCACCACCCTACAGCTGGACATGACTAGCACACATGTGCGGAGGGAAACTTTACCTTTACCTTAGACTCAATGACCTGTCATCTTTTGCTCACCATTATTTGCCTCAACGCTTCAGATTTGCTTCCTCAAAATATCAGTTTGGGTATAGAAATCTGCCTTACCTCTTGCATGGTGAAGACAGATGAAAACAGTTAATTCACCTCCTCTGCAGTCTCCTGTAGTATCTCTTTAACTCCACTGTCATCCAACTGGTTCCTTAAGTGAGTTTTCAATTTCTGGTGCACATGAGGAATTCATTATTTTTGGTCTCCTGGTATACATTCTACATTCTGGAGTAACATTTTTGAGAGATTTGACCCACCTTCTTTTTTTTTTACTCCTCTCCTTTTAGATAGTTTCTTCTTTCAAACTCAAACATAACTGCTAAGAGTTCCCTGACATTTTCCCACTTACAGTATCTATGAATGACTTTGACAGCACTGCTGTTACTGTTTCCTACTGGCTTGACAACACTTAAGCATTACCGCCTCTACCCAGCTGCACAAAGGTATCTAGAAATTTTACCTGTACTTTAAAAGCTACTCTGCAGCACTGTTAACTGCTCTTTTATTTATAGACTGTTTCTACATAGGTGTTCGTTTGCAGTTTTACTTGCTGCTCAATCTTGAGGAATCACTTTTTGATGAAGAGACATTATGAAGTGTTTTAAATAGATAAATTTCAATTGGAAACTATATGATTCTTTCCCTGAGCCTATGAGGCTGTTCAATTTGTCTAGAACATAGTGGTAACTAGGCAGAGAAGGATAGAAAACACTAGCAATGTCACTACAAGTGACCAGCAGTTTTCTGTGATGCTTTTACATGGAAAAATACAGGCACATGATTTGCTATTATGGTGTATGTAGTCCTTACTCCTGATAGCTCTTGGTATCCCTATACTGTATTCTAAAAGGAACCTACTATATGAATTGTTTATTTTTTTTGGGGGACCACAATGTAGTGTTCACTTTCTGGGACTGAGTCCACAGCTTGCCCATATGGGCTCCACAAGGCAAAACATAGCAACAGATGGGTAAGGATGGATTCAACTCATGCTTGCCACACCAATCTCTCCTAACTTCAATTATGGCACTCAACTATTCCAGGACATGTCTGTTTTAAAGCTGCTTTCAAAATATGCAAACAGAAATAACTTAATCGGTAGAACATCAGCATACTTAGGTGATGTGAAACTACCACCACCACATTTTCCTGTGGCCTCGGCCTGCCATCCTGTACCCACTTTCTGGAGCAAAAATTCCACTGAACTCAATGGGAGGTACTTCTGAGTCAATATGTACAGGGTTTTTTTTTAAAAAAAAAATTAACTCTTGTTGTTGATATGCTGGTGGTCATAGACTGGGTGGGAGCTCCAGCTTCAGATCTTCAACTAGCCTAGAACATCAATGGATAAGCTTGGACCAGTTTTGCCCCTTTCTCAGAGCAAGCTACCTCACAGAGCTATTGTGAAGATGACACAGGATGTTCCCAGCAAAAATTAATGAAACTGAGGGCTTCTTCAGACACAACATTTCTTCCTCTGTACATATCTTGTTGCGTAATGCCAGGAACAGAATTTTTCCTACTGTCCACCAAAATAAGGCTTAGATCAGCAGCACTGTAGGTGCAGATAAGATCTTATGCTTCTGGGTATATTTTATATTTGGACGACTTCATTTTAGATTGCAGACTGGGAAATCACAGTTACATCCTGCACCAGGAGTCCATAATCATTTCTTGCTCCAAAGGGAGCATTGATGTGATTCAGAGAGTAACATCTCAGGACTGTTATTTTGTTTTCCAATTTAAAGGCCTCTTGATAACAGTGTGTTTGGTGCAAATAAGCTAGGGAAAGCAGATTTCAACAAGAAAACAAGGCAGGCCTCCAATATGGATTGGGGGCCTGGTGGGTTGCTTTTCCTTAAAAGTGAGACCGGACAGATTAAGAATTCTCTCCCTCCCCCCATGTGTGTGTGTGTGTGTGTGTGTGTGTGTGTGTGTGTGTGTGTGTGTGTGTGTGTGTGTGTGTGTGTGTGTGTGTGTGTGTGTGAGTGTGAGAGAGAGAGAGAGAGAGAGAGAGAGAGAGAGAGAGAGAGAGAGAGTTATAAACCAAGTCAGTTGGTCTAAATAGTACTTCCCTTGATGTGGACACTAAACATTTTGTTGATGCAATATTCAGTTGCATCAACAGAAGTACAAGGTTCAGATACTGTAAAGAGAAGCAATGGTACCACTCTATTCTGTTTTTGTCAGACCACATTTTGAATCTTGTGAACAGGTCTGGGCTCCATCAATGTGAAAAGGACAAGCAAGAATATATGCAGAGGAGGATGACTAGGATGGTAAACGTTCTAAAAACAAAGCCCTATGAAGAATAGCTCAAGGGGCCAGGTTTGCTTTGCCTGGAGAAGAGAAAACAGAGACAGCATGACAGCCATCTTCAAAGGGTTGTCACAAAGAATGTACAACAAGTCTGTTTTATGCAGCTCCACAAGGTATGATACCAAGTACAGTAATGGATTCAGATTACAAGGAAGGACATTTTATTTCTGAACATGAAGAAGAGATTTTTTTAAACAGTAACGACTGGCCATGAATGGACTGCCTTAGAGGGTGGGGGACCCTTTACTGGAAATTAGGTATGGATTTCCTACTTTGGCAGGACCTAGGATTTGAAGGCCTATGAGGCCCCTTCCAGCTCAACAGTTCTAAGACCTCTCTTCATCCATAAAGAATAGCAGGGTGTTATGCACAGAACAGTCACATTCCCCAGGTGATTATGAATGGATTATTTATAGGCCACATGGTATCCCTACAAAATCATAAACTCCAACAAAGCACACAAAGCAACAACCTTGCAACTTGTTATGCAGTAATCACATTATCCCTCCACACATCATCATTACTATCAAGCAGCAGCAGATCATCTTAAATACTGGACTGTTGTTTCTCCACCAAGTTGCTTCAGCCTTTGAAACGTGACTATAACCTCAAGAGCATATGTTGATTTTCCCAGTCATATTTATAGAAGTGCTTATTTTACTAAACCAAATCTGTTCTCTTCCCCACCCCACCCCCATAGGGAATAGTGAGAATAAAACTAGTATTTACTAAAGCTCATAGCTTTATTGCAGAGTTGCTGCAATTTAAAACTAAGCAAACAGAAGGAGAAATGGGATTTGCAAAGCAAATGATCCACTGGGAAAGTCAAATATTAACTTGAGGCGACATATACCATGCAAAAGTTCAGTAGTACGCATTTCTAAATGGTTTCTAGGAGCATTTTTATCCCCCTTCTATGTTGAGTGCCATACAAAGGGATAGAATTTGGGGAAAGGCCTCAAGATGTATGCTGGCTCATTATTAGGACTAGGCAATACAGCACTGGGCTGACATGGTGTTTTCTAAAGCTATCTGATTTCTGTTTACTCATCTTCCCCATTTCTGTGAGCCATTTGTTCCTGCTTGCCTATCCAGACGCTTGCATGAGTACACGGACAGGCAAGCAGGAACACGAGCAGCTCTGATCCCAGCCATATCCAACAAAACGGGCACAAGCATATCCGTTGAAAATCACGCCACCTCTGTAGAATGGGGCAAATAAATGTTAGGGCTGAAGCCACTAGAGTTCTTTCTGCTTCCACCTCTCTGTAATATCTGCACATCTGGAGAATGAGGAAAAGGAAGGAGTAAAAGAAGGGCTCGCTTAGCTGTTGTTCGTAACACCATACAAGGAAGCCTACCATGGGAAAATTACCTTCCAGACTGTGTTTGTGATTCCTCTGCTATGGATTAGGGTTTAAAATCTCTCTCTCTCTCTCTCTCTCTCTCTCTCTCTCTCTCTCTCTCTCTCTCTCTCATCTTATCTATGTCTTTCTGCAATCAGATAAATGTGGCTTTCATTTTTCCATTAAACTTCTTTTCTGCGGAATCCCTGGAATTCTCTAAAGCACAGCAATAGAACCTGTATTTAAATTACCAAGATGAGGCTGAAATCTCATCATCAGTGAAGAACAGGTCCCAAGTCATGTGTCGAGTGACCCCTCATAACTCAATAAATATAGGTAAACTGTGCAGCTATTGATGTGATTAATGCTTAGCTTTTAAGTTACACTGTGTACTACAGATAAGAGGGGAAAGGGTTTCTGGGTCACGCTAGGCATTTGAGTTCTCATTTCAGAACCTGATGGGAGGCGTACATTTCTCTTACAGATTAACTTCAGGCAGACCAACAAGGGAAATCACACAGAAGCCTATGGGTCATCATAGCTGACATTATCCCAGTAAGGGCTGATTCCGGGATGAAATCAGACAATCATTAAGAAGCACTTAAAATTCATCTTAGGTATCTTAAGTATGAACAATTCCAGGCAACTCCAAAGTAATGAAGTAATTCCAGGCAACTCCAAAGCTTGGCATATTTTACGCTTTATTGGTCTAGGATCCATAACCACAATGGGAGGAAAAATTAAGAGGGGAAATTTAAATAACTGGAGCTCATCACTTGGAAGCACTCATTTTTGGGCTATCTTTGCAAAGCACATCTGTTTGGAAAAAAAAACTCTGGTGGTGATATAAACAAAAGGGCAGGCTTATAAAGAGGTAGGTGATCCTTCAAATACCCCAGTTCCAAAGACAAAGTAATTTCCTTAAATAAGAGGCATTTTCTTCTTAACAGAATTAGGGAAAAGCTGTGTGATTCTTAAGATTAGACAAATGTAAGACTGGACTGATACATTTTAATGGACCACTTTTTAAAAAAATTAAACAAACTGCCTACTGCTTTCCATGAAAGTTTGCCATTTGTTTGATTTTTTTAGTGACCCAAGAAAAGGTAGCACTCTACTTCTTCATTTCTTCTTGACTGAATCTCTTCATCCAGTGAGCCAATGGAACCACATTAGGACTGAACCACAACAGAATCAAAAGGGCATCCCATTTATCTCCATCAACTACTGTAATTCTTTTGCACATGGGACACTATTACAGGGAAAATCATAGGAGAAGGGTGTTGCATGCTTTTTGTACCTGCAGTTTTTAAGTGTGATGCCTATCTGCAAATATTTTTAAAATAATTTATATTATTTCATTTACCCCAGGAAATAAAATTATAACACAATGATAACATGATAACACAAAATCAAAAAATCCTATTTTACGGCCTTAAGAAAACAAGGTTCTTCTTTCTTTTGAGCATTCAAGAGGCTGTGGGCTAGTGTTATGACACTTGCTGTGCATGCAGAAAGTCTTAAGGTTCAGTCTGCCAAAAGGATTAGGGATGAATACTCCCTGAAACCCAGGGGACCACTCCCATTAGGGTTTCTAGTACAGAACAAAAGTGATGAACCAGTGGTCTGGATGATTAGATGGCAGTCTTCAATGTAACATAATCAATGAATATGTGTTTTCTATGGGTTTTTTTTCCCCGCCATCATGCCAATTATATATCTCTCTTTTTGTAATTTTATTATGACATTTATCTTGATGTTTTATTGCTTAGCATTATTGTTTGCTTTTATTGTATCATTGTTTGTATCCTGTTGTAAACAGCCCAGAGTTCTTCTGGAAGACGGGTGGTGTATAAGTATTAAAATAAATAAATAAATAAATAAATAAATAAATTAATAAATATAGATTTAATATAGATTTAGTCATGTGTATTCTTTTTTTTACTTGTTTTTTTTACTTGTTATGTTGCTTTACATTGTATATTGTTTTGTTTTATGATGTATTTTGTAAACCACCCAGAGTGGCTGTGTTGCTGGATGGCATGGTATAGAAATCCAATAAATAAATAAATAAATATTTCCCCATCCCAGTTTAAGCACTTATCATAAATCGTTCTTTCAAAAACAGCTAATCTCATGGGATTGTGAAAGTTATTATGGTATGTGAACTGTTGTGAACTTGAGTCCATGGCTGAAAAATCTTAAGATTCTTAAGAATCCTCAGCAATTCAATCAGGAGCCAAACTCTACAGCAGTTCAAAATGGTCCCCTGTCTGGTTCTTTTGTGTTCCAGTTTTTACAGGTAGATGGCAGTTTCAGGTGGTACAGAACTGCCTCTTTTCCTCACCATTCATAAGAACATAAGAACATAAGAGGAGCCATGCTGGATCAGGCCAAAGGCCCATCTAGTCCACCTTCCTGTATCTCACAGCGGCCCCACCAGATGCGTTTGGGAGCGCATGAGACTAGATATCTGTCTCCTGATACCACTCCCCTGCATCTGGCCCTTGAAGTACCCTGGTTTAAAGCCTAGAGATTACACATCTCCATCATGGTTTGTAACCCGTGATGGACTTTTCCTCTAGGAATCTGTCCAATCCCCTTTTGAAGGCATCCAAGCCAGATGCCATCACCACATCCTGTGGCAGGGAGTTCCATAGACTAACAACGGGCTGGGTGAAAAAAATATTTTCTTTTGTCTGTTCTTACTCTCCCAGCCCTCAATTTGAGTGTATGTCCCCTAGTTCTGGTATTTTGAGAGAGGGAGAAGAGCTTCCCTCTATCCACTTTACTCATACCCTGCATTATTTTGTATGTCTCAATCATATCCCCCCTCAAGCACCTTTTTTCCAGACTAAAGAGGCCCAATTGTTTTAGCCTTTCTTCATAAGGGAGGTGCCCCAGCCCAGTAATCATTTTAACCTTTTCCAGTTCCACTATGTCTTTCTTGAGATGCGGTGACCAGAATTGTAAAATACTACAGTGGGGCCTTACTATTGTTTTGTATAACGGCATTATAATGTTGGCTGTTTTATTTTCAATCCCCTTTTGATAATCCCTAGCATGGAATTGGCCTTCTTCACTGCTGCCACACATTGGGGAGACACCTTCATGAAGCTGTCCACCAACACACCAAGATCTCTTTCCTGATCCGTCACGGATAACTCAGAGCCCATGAGTTGATAGATGAAGTTTGGATTTTTGCCCCAATATGCATTACTTTACATTTGGTTACATTAAAACGCATTTGCCATTTCTCAAAGAGATCCTTCTGGAGCTCTTCACAATCTTCTCTGGTTTTTACCACATGGAAAAGTTTTGTGTCATCTGCAAACTTGGCCACCTCACTGTTTATCCCTGTCTCCAGGTCATTTATGAACAGATTGAAAAGCACCGGTCCCAGGACCGAGCCCTGGGGCACACCGCTTTTCACTTCTGAAAATTTCCCATTGACACCTACTCTTTGTTTCCGGGATCTCAACCAGTTCTCA
This sequence comes from Phrynocephalus forsythii, assembly GCA_029282475.1. NCBI lineage: Eukaryota > Metazoa > Chordata > Lepidosauria > Squamata > Agamidae > Phrynocephalus > Phrynocephalus forsythii. Next base: position 41,409,519 of record JAPFRF010000006.1, read on the forward strand.
ATCCATAAGAGGACCTGCCCTCTTATCCCCTGACTATGCAATTTTCTCAGCAGCCTTTGGTGAACTGTGTCAAAAGCCTTTTGAAAATCCAGATAGACTATATCCACCGGTTCACCCAAATCCACGTGCCTGTTGACCTTTTCAAAAAATTCTAAAAGGTTTGTAAGACAAGATTTACCCTGAGAATGCTGATTTTCTCTCAGCAAGGTTTGTTCTTTTATGTCTTTTAAGATTTTCTCTTGATAAGGCCTTCCACCATCTTCCCTGGGACAGATGTAAGGCTAACCGGCCTGTAGTTTCCTCCTTTTTTAAAAATTGGTGTGACATCCGCTATCCTCCAGTCCTCCCGCACTGTGGCCGTTTGAAGAGACAAGTTGCATATTACCGTTAAGAGATCTGCAATTTCATTTCTCAGTTCCCTAATAACCCTTGGGTGGATGCCATCTGGGCCCGGTGACTTGTTAATCCTCAATTTATCAATTAGTCCTAAAACCTCCTCTCTTTTAACCTGTATTTGATTTAATTCTTTAGTCAAGAGGGGCGGCTCAGGCAACGGAATCCGCTCAAGGTCCTCTGTCGTGAAGACAGACTGGCTCTTTTCTCTGGCAGGTTTTCTACTTCTAACATATTCCTTTTTTAAAACCCAGAATTAAAGTCACACAGCTGAAGGAACACACAAAAACCTTATTGAGAAATAAAAGGCGGTGGGTTGGGAGCAAAGCAAGACATTCTCATGATGTGATGTTGTGCAGACCTTACATGTCCACAGTGACAATGGGCATGCCCGTGGACATCAGATCACCACGAAGCAAAACCCACTGCACTCTGGATGTGTGTTATTAGTGATTTCACACCTTTGCAGCTACCCTGCAGTACACATATTTTTTTCCAGATTATTGCAAAGGTGTAGTTCCTGCCCACTTCATCAAAAAATATGTCCACCAAAGCTTGGATACATGTATCACAGAAGATATGTTTGTCTTTTAAAAGACCACAACATTCGTTGTTGTCTTGCTGCTACAGGCTAAAATGGCTGTCCCTCTGGAAATTCCTCTTTAGATGATACAGTCACGGATTTCTAGCTTCATAAATGCTGCAAGGTGCTTTAAAACAATTGTTTATGGAATACGGTATCTAAAACTAGATTATAATCCATTTTAAAATGCATTAAACTACCCTGCATGCTTTGGCAGAGAGGCTGTACATAAATGTAGTTACTAGAACAAACAAACAAAATTAGCATTGTGAAGTAATAAAATAAAAGGTTCCCCTATGATGCCCAGGCTGCATGGCAAATCATGCTCATAACATACAATCATACAATAGTGAATCTGGATATAGCGACAGTACATACTGTGATAGCACCTCTGCCAGAAATAAAAGAGTCAGCATATTCTGACTGTCCATTACTATTATCAAAAATTTGTGGGGTGGCAGAATGAAGATGCATCATCATCATCATCATCATCATCATCATCATCATCATCATCATCATCATCATCATCATCAAAACTGTAGACCTGGAAGGGACCCTATGGATCATAAAATCCATCCATCTTTGTCGAGTAAGAAATCACATTCCCAACCTGCAGCTCCACACCTAAACCACTAAGCAATCCAGCACTGAATATATATTATTACACTGAGGTTTGGTACCTTTAAATAAGATTCAGGAAGAGACACTCCTCTAATAAAGCTGTCCATGCACACTGCCATCCAATACAACTGTCAGGCCTGGCCTAAACTGAGCTACAGGGGTTGTCACACACATAGCTCTTGTTTCTCTAGAATGCTGCAGCCATCGACGGTACAGTAATCAGGGATCATTAGGAAGGGTGTAGAATATAAGTCAGCAAGTGTCATTTTGCCTCTTTATAAATTTATGGTGAGGCCTTATCTGGAACACTGTATACAGTTCTGGTCACCATACCTCCAGAAGGATATTATGGAAATGGAAAAAGTGCAGAAGAGGGCAACCAGAATGATTAGGGAACTGGAACACCTTCCTTACCATCTGAGGCTGCAACAGCTGGGCCTCTTCACTCTTGAACGACGACACCCAACAGGTGACCTGATTGAAGTTCATAAAATCATACATGCTGGTGTGGACAAAGTAGATAAGGAAAAACTGTTTTCCCTATCGCACAACACTAGAACTAAGGAGCACTCCATGAAACTTTTAGGTGCTAGATCTCAAACAAATAATAGAAAGTACTTTTTCACCCAGAGGATCACTGGTCTGTGGAACTCCCTGCTGAAAGAATTGGTGACAGTTGTCAGCCTTGACAGCTTTAAGAAAGGATTGAACAAGTTCATGGAGAACAAGGGTATCATTGTGGATGCCTAAGGACAACCTCTGGGTTGGAGAGACAGGCAGGATATCTCTCAATGCCATTTGCAGGGAATCGTAAGCAGGTGAAGACATCTGCTTGGGAATACCCTGAAGCAAATGGTGAGCCACTGTGTGAGACAGAATGTTGGACTGGATGCTCTTTGTCCCATTCCAGCAAGGCTGCTCTTATGTTCTTATGATAGTGATTTGCAGTCACTTCTGTGCCAACGGACCTTAGAATGCTCTGCCTTAAAAATCTGTAGCACCGCTAAAGCTAGCAGTACCACTCTTAAATGGGATTCAGTGGCAGTTGATAAAAGCTGCATCCACAATGACAGCACAATGGAAGGTGGGAGAACATTAAGAAATTAGGTTTGGAAGTTACACCAATGACATTCCTTCAACTCCAAATACTGTAAGCACATTAAAAAACGCAATGTATATTAAATTGGCCCCTTATACCCCTAGTTACTAAATAAAATAATGACGAATGACTGAGAACATGATATAAATTTCTTGCATCATCAACAGCCTTCAAGGAATATTTAAAATTAATTTGTGTTACTTTGATTCAGTGGCTATTGGCTTTCACTCAGCTCAACTGTCTGTCAAGAAGAGTTACATGTAGAGGCTTAGGTTTCAGGACAGTCTTATGTTTGCATACCCAGAATATGAGATGTTGTTTCATACCATGTCAAGCTGTATACCTGTGTACTCCAGTGTCGTTCAAATAACTGTTGATCTGTACAATCTCCATTAGCAATCTTTGACATTGTTTCCATCCTTTTAACTGGACATATCACAGGTTGAACTTGAAACCTCTTACAGGCAAAACATAAGTGTTGCTTATACCACTTAACCCCATGAAAACCTCCAGTGAATTAAAATTTACACAATCTCTTATAACATTCTGGTTCATCCTAATAAAATTACTTCCCAAATAAGCAAGTCAAGATGGGGCCTTGAAATTGCTCATAACCATTTCACACCTGGACAGCAGACCTAGCACCAACTACAGAGATCAACCCTATTTAAATTACAGCTATTATTAATTAAAGGGCATACATCCACATAAATCAGCAAATGGCAAGTTTATGCAGATGCACATCACCTTATTAGGTTATCAATTTCTTCTCTTTTGGCCACATGTAATTTGCCATCTTAATGTATGTGTTTACCCAATTTCGTTCAGTGCAGGGATGAGCAACTTGCAGCCCCCAGGGCCATTTTTCCCTCCAGTTCCTATACAACCCCTTCATTGTTTAACATATATATTTTAAACTGGCTTTAAAAGTCTCCTTGTTGTGTCTTTTATGGAGCAAACAGACAGTACTGCCCAGGTTCTGATGGAACCCCAGGACTCTCCCCAAAATATTTTCAAACAAACAAATGGCCTTAGAGGATATAAGAGGACCTTTCTCCCTTACTTTGGATATCTAAAATTTAATAAAGTCATTTTCAATTAAAAATGCAGTAACCATTGCATTATAAAACAGCTGTGTTAAATTTTAAAACCTATTTAAATTAGCTATTTTAGCTAGGTACCTCCAGTTTAGGGATCTGCAGCCATTAGGTTACTTGTTGCCAATCTAAAAAAATAGCCATTGATATCTGAGCGTTCTCCTATTCAGTGCAGTCCATCTGTAAAGCCATGCAATAGATGTTCCTTGTTTAGGAGGCTCTCCTCAAATGGAGACAATTACTTTGTCAAAGCTACAGCTATTTTCAAATATGAATTGCTACCAGCTGTACTGACCACACAATTTTGGTCATTATCTTTTTATTTTTTATAACTTGTTTTGTTTTTAAAATATATATACTTTTCATATCATGCAAAACAAAGAATAACACTATGATAGTCCATTTATATCACTGTTTGAAACAACTGAAGTAGTTGAAAATAGCTTATCTGTAGCTACAGGCAACAAAAACTGGAATGAAGTAATATACTATAAATCGGATGGACTTAAACTATGTGACTTTGAGTGTGGATATGTGTGTGTTTCATCATTACTACTGTAAACATTGGCTGTATGAATGTTACAACACAAGTGAATTGGCTATACTCATTTGTTTGCTGTCCTTTTTGAAAAGATGCAAATTTAAATGGAAATGCACCATTCTCACAGTGGCTGAGAATAGCATAGCAGCTCATGGCACAGCACAGCTGGCATTTAAGCTTATAGCTACCCCTTCTTGCTGAAAGACTGTCAGGTTTAAGAGCCAGGCAGGCTAAATCAAAACATCACACACACACCCACTTCTTATATTTCCCCCTCTTTTGACAGTTCCACTCTTTCAGATTCAGATACTAATTTAGTCTGAAGCAATATACAGTACAATGCAGATCATATTGTGCACATGTCCATGGCGTTGGACATGTGCCAGCCATTTCCTGCATTTCCTGCCAAGAGAGGATTGTTCCCAGTTTGCAATGAGGGGACCATCTGGGAAGAAGAGGAAAATGCTACGATATGTAATTGGGGCTTTCAGTTAAGTAAATAGGCCATCTGAAGATTGCAAGGTCTGTGGAAAATGGAACAGGCAGAGGAGAGCAAAGCAACACTGTGTAAACCCAATTTGATTGGTGATTGCCTCAAAATAAAACAAACAAACCTCAGCTAAAGATGCATCGTTGTTTAGTCTCCCACATTATCTTAATAGGCATGCCCGGAAAAGAATGTATCCCATGTTCCAAGGACAAAGAAGGGTGTTGATTTGCCAGAGCACACCATATAAATGTTCTCTTCACCTTGCCTAGCCTTTAAATACAAAGGCTTCTTAAACATTCTACCCCATCATTTCCCATGAACCTAGGCACACTCTTTGTTCTCAGTGGGACACGTGCAAATTTTACTCTGGATTATATCCAAAGGGAGATATGCAAATGTGTTCAGAAATGTGCCTCCTTTTCTCTTCAGCCTCTTGTGATAATACAAATTTGGTTCATTCAGTGTTTCAGAAGAGGGCAAGCATTCTGGAACTGCGGCCACCCACCAAAGCATGGAAGACTAGGGAACGGAAAACCCTGCGCTTAATCACCCCTTCTTGTTTGCCTTTTTAGACAATTTATTTCTTCATTCTCGTAGTTTACTCCTGTCCATTGCTTCACAGGTAAACACAGGTAGCATTAAGATGTTCCAGTTCTGTGACTTCTTAAGGTAACCACTGTAAAATGTAGCCTAGATAAAAAAAATACTCAAACATTGGTCCATGAACCAGAGTCTGTCCATGACCACTACAAAGATGCAGAAGAATAGACAACCGTGGTATTACTTGAAACAGCATTTTTTTTCTTGATAATGCAGACACCTTTAAAAAAAAACAAGACTTAGTTGTCAAACGGGTCCTTTGATATGACCCATGATTTTCAGAACATCTTACTCAAATTTCCCCTAAAATTTTACCAGTTGAAGAGAGGCCCTGTGAACTGTCTCTCTCAAAGTCTGCAATTTCCAGTACTGAAGCACTGAGTTTAACTGTGATATGAATGTCAAAGAAAAATATTACTAAATTGTGACTTATGCACCTGCTTTTATTTGTAGAATGAGAATAATAATAAGTATATTTTAAGTGCAATATTAGATAAGTTTTGTCACAAACCTTCAGTTCTTTGAGAGCACTTGGGATTGCACCATTGAAAAACTGAGCAATTACCAAGTATCCCCTGAACAAGAAAGTAGGAAAACTGCTGGTTCAGGTAATGATGGAAATATTTACAGTGGTAACTTGTATAAAGGAATTAATTCATTTCAAATGAAATTATGTTAAGCAAATTTTCCTTTGTACAAATTTACCATAGGAATGCATTGAAAATGGATTAATCCCTAATCATGACCATTTTTCTGTTGTATAGATTCGCCCCGTAGGCGATTCTTTTAAGTGATTTCCCCCCCAATCTCTGGAAATTTTTTTCCTTTAAGTGGATTTTCTGTTAAACAAACCGCTTGTTATACAAGGGTCCACTGTAATGAGAAAACCAGTTTGGTGTAAGTTTATGATAAATGTTTTGATTTACTACGCATCAAGTTTTAGTGGAGTTACTGTACTGTGTTGTCCAACTGAGCTCATTGACTCAACGTGAATTGTTTCATTACTCATTGATATACACAATGAAGCATAGTGGTCACAAGGAATATCCGGTTCTGCTCAGAGTTCAGAAGGTCTTCCCTCCATCTAATGCCTTGCTGATGCCAAGCAGAAACACCTTCCACTGTGTTACTTGTAATTTTCCTATTTATACAGCCTAGTGCCGTATCCAACATCTACTAATATGCAGCTTTTCCATGAATCTGGGTTTACTAAAGAGACACTTTGTGAGAGGTGCATTTGCCATGTTGCTTCAGCAACTGCAGGGCTTCACAGTTACTAGAGTGCCATTTATTTATTTATTTATTTTTTTGCCCCTTTTTTCTATTTGCTGAGTTAATGTTGAATTATAATGCTTTCTTCTGCAGTAAATGCAAAATGGCCAGTAAGTGGTTGAGGATTCACAGACATCATCTAAACAAACAATATTTAAGTTTAACCTAGATCTCAATGGAAAACGATGACATTCTACACAGGCAGCCAATGTGTCACAAATGCCCTTTAAGCAGTATTTGCAGTTCTGCTATGGTCTCTCAATAACATGGGCCTAAATCATTTACTCCTATGTGTTCTAAGATCTGCAAATCCTAACATCATCACTGGCTGCATCAGACCATGGAAACCAGACTTTCCTATGTATTTATTATGGCACAGCTATTGCTAGGCAGATGACACATTGTGTTCGCTTCTTCTTGCTTTGCAAAGAGTATGAGGTCTGCAGAATATAAAGTTCTCTGGGACCATTTCTTGAGAAAGCATGTCACACACACTGCAAAATACTTCCACTAGGACACCAGTTAAGTTTGGCTGCCTGGATCATATCTTAATGATTCATTTGCTGTATCACAGCACTAAGTAATGAAGCACTGGTTCTAATGTTAAAACTCTGTGTTGGTTGGGGTGGGGTGTTACTCTTTTTACAAGAAGCTAACCAATAAGGGCTGGCTATCAACAGGTAGCAACAAACCATAAATCAATAAATGTTGTTTGATATCTAGTGTGGTGTAGTGGACAGAGTGACTGGGATTCAGAAGGCCTGCTCAGCCAAGGAAATTCACTGTGGGAGTAGAACTGGTACAACCAGTCTTTAAATATCTCACTTGCCTTGAAAGTCTTATTCGGATCACTTTAAGTCAGTTCCGAATTGACATTACACAGTCATGGTTCTTATGGTCCACTTTTTCCACACTACAGAAAATACACAGGATTAATTTCTCATTGAATACCAAGCTAGGTGTGATAAACAGAGCTTTTCCCTATCCAGATTTGTTGGCTTCTGTGGGTGATTCCTGGAAACACAAAAAGGGCAACCTCTCAGTTTGCCCAAAGGTAGAGATTCTCACTGCCTTCGAGTGCCTCATAGTCCAGTGTAAGGTACAGGGCATCCCCCCCTCCCTCCGTCAAAAACTGCTCAGTGACTTGTAATTTTTTTCCTAACAAGACTGGGAGAGATAGCCACAACCTCAGAGGTGGAAATTAGCACCTGCACCTCGGATATAAGTCTACAGGCCCTGTTTTGAAATCTACTTTCAACAGGACTGTGACACCAACATCCAGTTGGTATTTTTAGTTTTTCTTCTTTCCCCACCACCAGCCTATGGTGGCCAGGCTGATAAAGATCTGCAGAGTTAAACTATGTTTATGATTTTTTGTAGCCTATCCACCTTTTCCTTTGGGTTATATACAGGGATGTCCCCTTTTTGTTAGACAGTGATTTAAGGAAATAGAAATTAACAGAGACAAACCACTTTCATGTTTCACCTGAGCTTAGCTGCACTCCTTAGCTGGCTTACTCTTGAATGGACAATTTAGAGCCATCAACTTTACAAAAGATCTGCTTCTCTATCATTAACACACACCAATCCAACAGTCTACATCTTATTGACTGTCCTATTAGTACTGTCCTATCAGGACATTTGTTCTGCAGGGCCTCTTGTGGTGTGCAGCTATTCCTCAAAATTTACTGCTGTTCCACTGGCCATGGCAAAAGTGTGAATGAATGCACCCGGACAGACACACCCATTCTCTATGCATGAATTGAAAGGGGTCAGATATCCCATTTCTCTTCTAATGTCAGAAACAGATATTTCAACCCATACATCACTATAGGCAATAAGAGAATACACGCATGAAACCTCCATATTTTCACCTGGCAAATTATGCTGGCTTTTAGAAAGGACAAATATAAATAAAGAAAGGATGATGGAGGGTTAAGTTCAGAAAGGTCTGAAAAATAAATGTTTTTTCTTATTCCTAAAATGTTGGGTGCAGTTTATAAATAAATCCCTGAATAATTTACCTCCCCAAATAAGCAATACCATATCAGAACACTACCGAGCCTTAATCTTGCTTCAATGACCTGGTGTCCTCTGGACATGACCACCAACATCCAACATCCATTATTTGGAGGCTACCTGCCTGAAAGAAAATTCGGGGTGGTTTTAGGTGGGCATTCAACAAGCCAAAGGTTTCCTGTTTCAAACAAACATGGAGTGTCGTGTGGTGTTCAGGTGTTTTGTGGTGTCCAGGGGCACATTTGACTTCCCACCCCCCCCCAAAAAAAATCTTTCCAAGGAACTTGCCACTGAAAAATACCACTGCGTAATGTGCTTGTTGGGTGTGTTGACCCTTAAATTTGTTACAGCATTGGACATTCTAGACATAGGCAAGTTGAAGGAGCCCCAAGACAAAGGGCAGATAATGGTTCTTCTATAAAGAGGAAAATGAAAAACCGTTGAAATGCTTCCTCCTATTTGGCTCCAGCATTGCAAATTCTCAGTGTGAAAGATCAATTAGTGTATTTTTCCATCTATAAGATGCCTCCATGAATAAGATGACCCCCACATTTCCAACCCAAAATTTGCAATTGCACAATTCTGTCCTCAGGTCACTTCTGTGTATAAGACGACCCTCAATTTTTAGTCTAACAATTTTGGACAAAAATATAGTCTTATACATGGGAAACTAATGTAACCTGTCTAGAATGGGGTGGAGTAAATCAAAGACAACTCCCCCCAGCACGAAGGTCTAACTTCATTTTATTAACTACTGTAATTTATTGTTTTCTTTGCTGTTTCTCTTCCTGAAATGCCTGTAAAATGCATTTTTACAAGATAAGTACTTGTCAGGTTATAGCTGTGCTCACACCACACACTCCTTTAAAAAGAGAAAATGCATTAATCTGGATGTCATGGAAACAAAAGCTTGCCCAGCTGTTGTCAAACAGGCAGCACACTGGTGACTCTACTAAAAAGCCCTGCTCAGCAGACAATAAGAATGCCCTTTCCGTTGAGGACTATTTATGTACAGACAGCTACTTACCATTAACTATATCATTGTACCATCCAGTCTTAGGGAAAATATAGTGAAGTAATACAGTAATACTGGTGATTTCTTCTTATTTCTAATGCTAATGCAAACCATTTCAAGTATATTTCCTTAATAAAATGGCAACTGCCCATGTACCAGTACATTCAGCATTCACCTTTCAAGATCAGCTACTAAATAAATAAGACATCTCCACCCCAAACAAACCCCCAAAGCAATCCAAGTTAAGAGGAGAAACCAAACAAAGCAGGATTTTTCAAGAAAGGGGCGGGAAAAGTAACAATGCCAAGGCGATCACACCTTTTCTTCTGCTTTGTCCTTGAGCAGGCTTTATGTCAAAAAGAGTGGAAAGCTGAGTTAAAACAACCGATTAACTCTTTGGAACCATAAGGTTCTCCTGGGGTTTGTGTTATCCTAGAATGTTATCTTTCTAGGTGAACTATATCTGCAATCAGAGCTGTCACTTCATCTCTATGGCAAATACATTGTTTTGCATCTCATGAACACTTGGATCACAAAACAGAACTGTTTCAGTTTTGATTGCACTACCTGCTTATATGAGTTATACAAAATTCCCATTTTCATTTTCATTTCAGTTAATCACCTCAGTGGGTGCGACTGATCCCCAGCCTGTCTGCTTAGGCTGGGATCAAAACTCTTTAGCAGGAACAGGGCACTTCCTTTAATCCTGCCTTATTTTTGTTAGGTCCTTGTGATTATTTTTAAAAATAAATGCATCTGATGTTTACAGAAGCATGTTTGTGCTGTTCTCTTTGCACCTTTTATACGGCAGGAAGCACTGACACAGCATTCAAAAATGTCTTCCTTTCATTGTAGCTCAAATGCTTGCCCTCCTCACACCATCACATCAGCAAGCCCATGTCTGCATATTTTCAACAAAATCTGGGAGATGTCTATTACCTAATAGCCCGGAGATGGTGCTGCGTGGCTAAATCAAGTATGAGCTAGCTCTCCAGTGCATAATCCTGTAGCATCCTGCCAATCCCTCCCAACACCCTCATTATCAAAGAGGTAAAACTTTAATTACTGCATCTCTGATAAAGGGGAGACGGCGGGTCGGGCACACACAGGCACAATGAGCACACTCAAGCAGAGACACATTTGCCAGGCATCTTCAAGCGGCCTGGGTGCCGCATCAGTGACAGTTCTCTGCTGTCTTCCTGCCAGCGCCAAAGTCGCACAAAAGAAGAGGGGTCAAAACGAAGCATCCTTTCTTCCTTAACAAACCGGCTAGAACCACGGGTTTTTGCTGTTGTTCGGCAGGATGCTGCAGCGCAGCAGATGCGGTGAGCAAAGCAATGAAAGGGAGCCGCAGCACAAGTCCTGACCGCCCCCCCCCACACGCCATCCACCCCCATTCATTCACCCCATACTGAACGACAGACAAGTGAGACGAGACATTTACTTACATGACGACTCGGTGCCAAACATGGCTGGCTCCAGATGCTTGTATCTCAAAAGAGGGGAAAGGAATATAGAGGGGAATGTGTGAGAGGACGGATGAGGCTGCTACACAGCAGGGATCATGAAGCCGGGCAACGCAGTTCCCACAGCTATTGCAGCCGTCAGATTTTGCTCTCCTCTCCCAAGCCTCACTTTGCAAACCGCCTTCTCCTGCAGCCTTTAAAGCACAACAGCTCTTCCTCGTAGAAGCAAGAAAAAGATCATCAACTTTTGGTTTCCCTCCAGGGCTGTTTGTGTTAAAATCCTGTAGACATGGGAAGATCTTCTACCGAGGCAGTGAGGCAGAAATAGATAGCAGACACCAGATACTGCAATCCACAGCCCCTGCGCTCAGTAAGACAATAGCATAGCTTATGCATACACTGGGTGACGTCAGAACACTGCAAAGACTGACTGCTGTTAACCACAGGCTCGGAGGGAGCCTGAGCAGAGCAGGGCAATTCAAATGGGAATTCTTTTGTCACAAAATGCAGAAGACAAAGAACCATTCGTTTCCCCCTTCCCCAATGATTAAAGAAACCTTTTCTAAACTAAGAGATTGGGGGTGGTGGCAGCAGCGGCGGCATTGTCCTTAGATGAATTGCAAACACATCTGCTTAGCTGTAGCAAGAGCATCCTTGCAAGTGTTAGTAATAATAGCAATAACAGTCGCAACAAGAACCATTTAAGTCAGAGGTCCAATAGATTCAATGCAGTAGGTGGCTATTCAATAAGAATGGGAATGATAGCCACTTAGGACCTCATGTTTGCTCCTAACCCTTTCCCTATATAACAATGACAGCCAGAACAATATAGTACAGACATAAAAAGCACCCTAACAGAATCCCTGGTATTGTCCAGGGATACTCAATGGGCAACCTAGCCAATTTTGTCTGACTGCCCTCAAAAATGTTGCTAAAGGTGAGTTAAAATGTTTGCCGACGTTTTCAGTCATAAGAAAGCGAGAACAATGCTTTTACAACGCAAGACATACTCTGTACTAACATGTCTTTGTGGGGCTTTGTATACAAGATTGTGGCTAGGTGTTCAAATACACCATGCTGAGTAACAGCGAAGCCCCATCTAACTCGGGTCTATCTCTAAAGAGACCCCAGAGGCTGTTAAAATTGCAAGAACCAAATGGACATATTTGAAAATAATGGCTGAGATCAACATCTTCGGGCAAACAGAAATCATAGTTGTGCAATCCATCCACAGAAGAGAAACTCTCAGTGGAGTCATGTTTTTATTGGATCACCAAAAAAAAATACTCTTGAAGTTTTGAGTTTTCCACAATTCCTCATCAAATGAAGGCAATATCAAATTTGGGAAAGAGGTGGGATGTGGTATAGGTCAGGAGTGATGTCCATTGTTTGTACTGTAAATGCAAACTGCTCATAAGAAAATATGGTGTTTGTTTGTACTTTCAGGTTCAGAGGGCAGTGTCAATATAATATGTTAAGTATTTTTTCTGTATGTCAACAAATCAGCCTGGATGGGGACCACTGTAGGTCATTGACTTGGGCAGAACAGATAGGCTTGTAAAATGATCTCTAGGTGATTATTTCCTGCATTTCCTAACCCATAGCACCCAAAGGGCTACATCTAATGTCAATATCAGGCCCTTTCACCCCACTGAAACTAATGGACTATATGCTGCCAGTTGCAAAGGATAATAATTTTAACTCTGTTCTTACACAGTGAAATGAATCTATACTTGAACTGCTATGAAGAATGTCCACAGCCTATTAAGCCCTACCAATACAAACACTAATAAACTTAACTAGATAGGGCGGTGGTCCCCAACCCCCGGGCCGCGGACCGGTGCCGGTCCGTGGACCGGTCGGCACCGGGACGCCTGGGGACGCCGGGGAGGCTCCTCCCCTTTTCCTCTGCCGCCCTCCTCCTCCTCCTCTTCTATCCCGCGGGCGGCCGGTGGAGGAGGAAGGCTGGAGGAAGGCTGGAGGAGCGCAGGAGGAGCCGCCGCCTCCCTCCTCCGCCCACCGGTGGCGGCGGCGCATCCTCCTCCTCCTCTGCCCTCCTCCTCCTCGCCCTCCACCACCACCACCAGCAGCAGCAGCCACGGCGGCGGCAGCGGGTCCTCCTCCTCCTCCTCCCGCCGCCGCCGCCGCCGAGAGCAGCAGCAGCAGTGAGGGCAATTGCGGAGGGGTGGCGGCGGGGCGGCGGCGGGAATGCAGCAGCCACCCCCCACAATCGCCCCCCGCCGCCGCCACCTCTCCGCAATTGCCCTCGCTGCTGCTCTTGCTGCTTCAGCGGCGGCACGGGAGGAGGAGGAGGAGGAGGAACCGGAGCAGGAGCAGGAGGCAGCGGCGGCGGCTAGTCGGTGCCGCGAGGGCAATTCCTGGCGCGGCCGGGCGGGTGCCGCGCGCGGGGCGCCTAGGCCAGGAGCCGCACGCGAGTCTCACTGCTGGCGCCGCGCTTGCTCCTGCTCCTGCCGCCGCCGCTGCCGTGGGCCTCATCCTCCGCCGGGGAAAGCGCTGCTGGCGCCCCGCTCGCTTTCCCCAGCGGAGGAGGAGGCCCACGGCGGAGGCGGCAGCAGGAGCAAGCGGGGCGCCAGCAGCGAGACCCGCGCGCGGCTCCCGGCGCTGGAGGAGGAGGCGGGGGCCCGCCTGCCCAGGAGCCCCGGGTTCCCCCCCACCCCGCCCGTGTGTGGGGGGGGAGTGGCACCCCCGACGCCCCAAGCCGGTGAGTGCTGCCGCTGCCGCCGCCGCTCTCGTGCCTCCCCCTCCTCCTTCCCTCCCATCCTTTGTTTTCACCCCCCCTTTTGCCTCCCCGCCAGACCCCCTTTCGCATTCTCCCCCCCTCCCCACCCCCACCCCCCCGCTTCGGGCCACAGAAAAATTATCAAAAATTTCCCGGTCCGCGGGGACAAAAAGGTTGGGGAGCACTGAGATAGGGGATACATGAACATGATGGCAGGTGATACACTAAATCATGTCAACTACCTCTCTGTGTTTTGACTTCATGTAGAAAGGTATAAATCTTGCAAACTCAGTGTATACCTTAGTATTAAACCTCTCCAACTTTACAGAAAATCAGCATAATTTTCAAGCAAAACATCACTTCTGAACTTTATATGTATACAGATTTAAGCCCCTTAATATTTTACGATGCAAAATACAGGGCTACACATGTCCAAAAGAAGTTTGAGAAAGGAATAGGGGAAAGAGACACAGCAATTTAAGTTGTATGATACAATTGACACTTTAATTGCCACACACCTCTTCCTTTATTAGGACCAAGTAAAGAAATGCTAATAAAGAAAAACCACCTTGGCTAGTATTGCCACATCTGCCAATTTCTGTTGTGTCCTGTAGGCTAAAGTGACACATGCCACATTTATATGTGAACTATTTGGGGGTTGTCTTTGGTGGATCTTTGGAATCATCAGTTGGTCCAAAGTGAAACAGCTAGTGTACTGTGATATTACCATTTTAGAACATCTGCTTTGCTTACCAGGATACTTCCTGTTTTACTTCAAAGTGTTGGTTAGACTGTAAATCTCTATGTGACACTGATACACAATACTTACAGGTTCATGTATCCTCACATCATGCTGCCCACCCTTTAGGATCTGATGAATACTCCCTTCCCTGTTTTACTAAAAAGCCATTTCAACACTTTTAGCTTCTGCTCCAGCAGATTATTTAGATAGATGGATGGATGGATATAAGGCAGATGTTATCACTATGGAGGCCTGTGATATACAGTATTGAGTCTCCTCTTGATTCCTCCCCCCCCCCACAATCCCCCCCCCCCACACACACACAGAGCTCCCATGTCTTTGAAAGTAGCTATATCTTGCCCAGTAATGGGCAGTGCACAATGTTTGGAATCTCACTTGAAGTATCCAAATTGATACTATGCTGAATCTCTTGGCCATACCCGGTCTACCGAATGGGCACAGTCATACTGAACTGACTCACATCTAGGGGTTTTTTTTTTTAAGGCTATTACAGAAAACCACTTCGTAAGCCTAAAAGCAAAAAAGAGCTGATTGTAACTCTCAGAACCACCCAGCCACCAGCTGTGATCCCCTTTTCTTTATCATCCTCCTTCGTCATAGAGAGAAAAAGTAACTGTAGGCTACAGAGTTCTTAATTAACTAGAATGAAGTAATAAATATGCACACACCCCGGATCCTTCTATTATGTACAATATTTTTCAGATGTCTAAGTTTCACAGTGGCAGAGTTATGGTGATGATGATAATGATGATGATGATCATCATCATCATCATCATCATCCAACCCTCATTAATATAAAATATTTCAGTCTAATCCTTTTTTACATACTCATATTAAAGCACCTCGCCAATTCATTAAAAATGACAACACTCAATAAGAGTATGGAAGAACAGGAGATAATTTTAATCTGTCTCTCTCTATTCCAGACATTAAACACTCTTGGTAAAGTTCAGATACCATAATGAAGTTGCTTTGCATTTTTAAACCAGGCTAGTTTGAGGATTCTTCTCTCCAGCCCAATACAGTAACCCCCCCACCTATCGCGGGGGTTAGAGACCCGACCCGACCCACGATAACTGAAAATCCGCAATATGCAGATGCAGGTCAGGTCGGGCCTGGGGGGGCTAACTGGGGGCTCTTGTACTTACCCCCAGCCTGGTGCTGTCCCAAATGGGCCTGCGAGGGGCTTCCCATGCCTTCTGGAGGCCCCTGGGAAGGCCCTCGCAGGCCCGTTCAGGGCAGCGCCAGTCCTAGGGTAAGTATGGGAGGCCATAAACAGCCTTTGCCCCTTATCCCAGGGGGGCTTTTTTCGTATACTGTACTATGTTCCTGCAATATAGAGGGACCACAGTATATGAACCTTGAAAGGGCAGGGAACCACTGTAGAAGCAAACAACAAAAACTTCTCAATGGCATCCACTAAGAAGAGAAAATATATCATTGAGAACAGCAGTCCCAGAACAAAAGGCATGATGTTTGTTAATAAAACTTTGCAACTAGAGTCTTCAACATATTTCACTTCTCTAGACAGTTCTACACAGTTCAGACAAAATGAACAGAAATAATGAAGAAAGAGCAAATGAAGGAGCAAAGAATTTTCCTTTAGTGTAAGAGGAAATATAGTATTTAACTCTGATGGAGGTCTTCCTAACATTATTTTCTAGCATGTCAAACTGACATTTTCATACTAGGTGATTCCCTTCCCTATGAAATAGCATGACTGAAGAGTTTGACCAACCCTTCATCTTCTAAGTTTCAGCTCTCTAATTCAACACTCCTTTGAAGCCTTCTTTTCGAAGCATTCCAGTGAAACTGTAAGGTCCTCTCTTTACATACATGCCACAGGAAGTACCAATATATCTGTTGAACGTTAAACTTCCTTAACCAAACACAAATTTCTCACACACCTTCCACTAGACCAGGACAACATTTAAAGCATTATACAAAAATGCATCAAACCAAATGTATGATGGTACATATCCATCTATATTACTCTGTGTGAATTAAAAGAGCTTCACCCTAAGAACAGGTATGAATTGTGTTGAATGCACTATAGTAGGGAGAATGTGTGAACAAGGTGCATATTCTTTATGGGCGATACACAGTAAAGCTCAGATCTCTCACACAGGTTTTCCAGACAGACAAAAATCAACAAATTGTCTGAGATTGTTAGAGGTTAACTAGTAAATCTAGAAGAGAAAGAAAAATCAAATTGTCCAGCTGAAACCTCAGGTGGGGTTGCAGGAGGAGAGTCAGAATGACTGATTGATTGTTACAAATGCAGAATTCATTTGGAAATCGGAATGAAACCATTTGACATATGCAGATTTGCAATACATCCAAGCGAATCAAAACATTGTTAAATCAGGACATTGTAAATACTGTCTTTACCTGAACAGTCCATGGGAGCTCTGAATGCAGAGAAGATTCAGTACTGTTTACTCAACAAACTTGAGCAGAAATAGTACGAACATGTGTGCTTATGTTAGAACAAGTTTTGCAACATTTTACCAAAAAAGAGCATGTTATACTGATTTTATCACTAGGTTCAATCACCAGCCATGGCATTGCTTGACTCCAGAAGTCTAAAGGTGACTATCTCCTTAGCACAGGCTGGTTTACATATCTAAGAGTAAACTATCACAGCTCTGAAAAATACCAGACTCAGAAAAGCCATGCGCCTGGAAACTTAGCAGCATTTTCATCTTGTTACAAACTTTCCCTTTCCCCATTTTCCTAGAGAAAACGGTCCATCTTAGAAGAATATATCAGGATCTTATAGTGAACCACCATATCTGTCCTTTTCCAAAATTATTAGTCACATTTGGCTGCTGAAGCACCTTAAAACACACATGTTTTGGTGCAGAAAAACCTTGAAAACACACGATGAAGTACACTCCTTAGGTACCTTTACACTAAAATCCATCACAGCATCAAATCTGTGCGGGAGGGGGGAGTGAAATCAGGAAGAAATGCAACGCAGAATGTACTAACAATAGAAGTTATATAGGAACAATTGTTGTTAGTCACCAGCACCACCAACTAACCTCAGACTTATGTCAACCCTACAAGTTAATTGCTAACTCCAAAAGGTCCTGTTATTTTATTAACCGTGCTGCAAACTAAAGGCAGTTTATTGAGTCCATATTAATAACGGCTTTTCACAAAACAGCTGTTGCTGATAATATAGCATTCAAAACAAACTCCGGCTGTTGTTTACCCACCAGCTCCGGAGTGATAATATAGCATTCTTTCAACCCTGGGAGGTGAAAATTATTTGTCCGGTGTAAAGATAGTGAGTGCAGTAATTCTGTTTGTTGTTTTTGGCTCCCGCCCCTTTAAAGCTACTTTTACAGAGACGAGAGGCAGAACGGAGGTGAGCGGCATGCTTTTCTTTCTTTTTGAGCCAGCAACCAGGAAGTGCGGAGGGGGTGGGGACAGAGGAGAAGGAAACCCCTAAGATCTCTGGTCCGAATTTAAGTGGCCAGCAGATCTTAGGGGTCGTGTAAAAAGGCCCCCAATTACAGTAATACTTCTAAAAAATATTCCTTTTCTTTGATCCAAGAGGGAAACTTTTTGAGTTGTGAAGCTGTGCTAGAAACCCCAGAACACATTGCAGTCCACAGTGGGCTCTTGCAGCCACCACAGAAGTCTGGCTGCATCGCCTGATTCTGTTGCCGCTGAGAGTCAAATGTCATTTGCAACAAAGTTGTTTTGCAGGAACTTCAGGATAAACAGAAAGTGAAATGTCTCCATATTTGGGACATTGGGAAAATTTTCATAAGTCCTATATGGCTCTAAGATAGAGATATAAAATTTTCAGAAATTTTGAAGTTAAGGGGGGGAAATGGAAATTTTTGGAAAAATTGAAAAAATATATGCTACATTAGAACTCCCCACCCTCTTTTACAGCATGAAAGTTATTCTGTTTCTTTAGGAACATAAAATATGACAATGGACAATTTGACTTGGCATAAAATTATCACAACTACCATATTAAAATATAGTGTATCCAAACAATTATTACAAACAGAATTTACTTTTTAATTAACAAATGGAGTAACAATCTCTTGAACTGTTTACTATTTTATGTGGAACAAATAAGCATCTACGAAACAATATTTTAAAATCCAGAATTTAAAATTCATATTTTATCTCTACAGTATTAAATAAAAATGAAATAAAAACCTCATTCTCATAAAAAGAATTGAAGAGGAGGAAAATGTATAGAAGGAAGTGGGACTAAAGTGGGGCATGAAATTTAATCCAAATCATTTCTGTTGCTCTGCATTTTCTTCCAGTGCTTTGAACCAAACACACCCACCTAGTGCAAAAACAAAAGTGAAACCTTTTTCTTTTCCTTGTGACAATAGTTGCACCTCCTAAAAAGGAAGCAATGTCTCTTGTTTTTGCATTGGAGAGTTCACTTTGTAATCTAGGACTTGAATGTCCTTAGTGCACAGAAATCACAATAATCTGATACTATGCATATTTTTTAGAAATGAATTTGGAAAATATTGAACACCCTGTCTTAAAAAAATTTATTCATCGTGTTAAAATAAAACATTCCATAATCAATTTTTCTTTTTTTAATTCTTTCATTTTTGAGGGGGGGGACCCAAAAGGATTCAGAAGAACAGTTTATTTTTCTGATTTTTTTCTGGTTTTCTTCAGGGCCTTCACAACTCTAGGATGATCATCATCATGGATGCTTTTAAAGCTATGATTCATCATCATAGTGACTCTCCCAGTGGGCTATTAGCAACAACAACAAAAATCCCTATGCTTAATGGATCCTAGAGTCAATCAACAAAATTCCCACTTATAAGGCATTTAATGTCTTCCTGGAAACGTTCTGAATCATCAACGTGATTCTAGTCATTTTAACTCGTGTGTTATTGGCTAGCAAAATAGTTTCTACCGTTCTGATTTCACTGTTTAAATTGCACGTCCAAATGCCCTAGCTGACTTTGGCATATACTTTTGTGAACTGCACTACACTTCAACAACACCACAGCAAGTCGCTTCAGGTGGCTGATACTTATTTCCATACTTAGGTGTGAAGGAAATATTGGAAGAAAACACTACGGGTAAAATATTGATTATCTTATTAGCTATAGACTTTGTGTTTATAACCACTTATAATCTTGTGTGATTACATTGACACTCATGTTTTCAATGTTAGTTTCCATCAGTCATAACTTTATATGGAATTTTACTCTCCTTTTAAATTTAATAACTCGCTTTCTCTTGTGTTTTAATGCTGTAAGATGTTCCTCGATTCCCTATTCTCAGTACCTGAACATGTCTTAATTGTATTGAACTGTAAATTATCCCTCATTAGTGTAAGTCACCTTGGGTCCTTTTCCAAGGAGAAAGGCGGGGTAAAAATACTCTAAAATAAATTAATTAACAGAGATCATGTCAAGAAATATCAGGAGGCCACAAGGTCATCTTAGGAAAGTGGAGCTGAGTGATATAGTGCTCTTGAATCCTATACTTCAGGTCCTCTAGCCCGGTGGTCCCCAACCCCCGGGCCGCGGACCGGTGCCGGTCCGTGGACCGGTCGGCACCGGGCCGCCTGGGGACGCCGGGGAGGCTCCTCCCCTTTTCCTCTGCCGCCCTCCTCCTCCTCCTCTTCTATCCCACGGGCGGCCGGTGGAGGAGGAAGGCTGGAGGAAGGCTGGAGGAGCGCAGGAGGAGCCGCCGCCTCCCTCCTCCGCCCACCGGCGGCGGCGGCGCATCCTCCTCCTCCTCTGCCCTCCTCCTCCTCGCCCTCCACCACCACCACCACCAGCAGCAGCCACAGCGGCGGCAGCGCGTCCTCCTCCTCCTCCTCTCGCCGCCGCCGCCGAAGAGCAGCAGCAGCAGCAGCAGTGAGGGCAATACTTTAAAAGGAATTAATTAACAGGAGCAGGAGGTGGCGGCGGCGGCGGCGGTTTGTCGGTGCAGGGCACTTCCTGGCGCGGCCGGGCGGGTGCCGCGCGCGGGGCGCCTGAGCCAGGAGCCGCGCGCGGTCTCGACGCTTGCTCCTGCTCCTGCTGCCGCCGCTGCCGTGGGCCTCATCTTCCGGCACGGCGGAGGCGGCAGCAGCGAGGTCATCTTGCTGGAAAATGGGCCTGCCTGCCCAGGAGCCCGGGTTCCCCACCCCGCCCGTGTGTGGGGGAGTGGCTCTTGAATCCCCAAGCCGGTGAGTATATCCTTTGCTTTCAGCCTCCCCGTCCCCCCTCTTCTCCCCCTCCCCACCCCCACCCCCGCCCGCCATTATCAGTCCGCGGGGAGAAAAAGGTTACACTGCTTTTACAGTAGTTACAGCTTTTGATACTTTTTAAAAGAATTAAACAACTTCATAGAGGATAGCCTGATCAATCGCATCTATATCCTAGAGCACAAGGAGAACTCCTAGTTCTCTGAGCTCCTTGGCCTCTGAAGATGCCAGCCACAGAGTCTGGCTTAATGACAGGAAGGAAAAAAGCCTTCCAGAACATGGCCAAACAGCCTGAAAAACTCATAACAACTATCAGATCCCAGCTGTGAAAGCCTTCAAGAATACATCAATAGCATATTATCAGTGCAGGCTCCCAGAGAGTGAAAACACCTTCTTTTTGGGGTGGGGGGCTGTCCCCCCTACACCTTGGAGTTCAGTTTCCAGAATCCCCCCACCATTGTGCCAAACTCTGTTTTCATGTTAATGGAAGTTCCAAACCAAAAGAGAGCACGTTGGCTGAACAATTTCAGGGAGGATTTTTGCTGTCCTTTGGAAAGAAGCATTTTGCTATGCACAGTTGGAGACAGAATACTGGATTCAATCAAGTCTGGGTCTGGGTCTCTTTACCTGCAGCTGACCACAGAGGACAAACAGATACAGATCACAGATTTACTTGGAGTGATTACCCTTCTCTTTCTCCCTGCTTTGATTTCAGTTGACTTACCCAAGAACTAGGATCGTATGCCTCCATCTCTTTAGCCATGGGGTTGCTGCTAATGCATAGTTTGATGAAGCTTAATAGAGGCCAAGCAGGAAGGCAATAGAAGTTAGGTAGAGGGAGCCACTGATATAAGGCAACTGCAACTTTTCCTAACTATTAGGGATGTGCAATCACCAGGACAAAACAATGCTGCAGGCATCAAATATATAACTGGGAGTCCCAGGCTGTCCAGATGAAAAATAGGCAGCCCACTCTGCCACACCCCTTGAGCAGGTTTGCCCTTGGTGTTTCCCAAACAAATACTCCCAGCCAGCATTGCTCTTTTCTCTTATAAAGCAACACTGCAATCCTACCATTAAGAATCACTGTTTTTCACCATTTGTTTTTAAGATCTTTTAATATGTTGCCAGTAGAATTAGCCTAGAAATTATGGAATGCAGCAGGATACTTTTTTAAAACCAAAGTGCTGTCTTAGTCATCGTTTCTGCCATTCATCAACCCATCAGTAGGAAGGTTGATTGATATATTGGGGATGACTTCAATGCAACACGTTTTTGTATCTGCCATTGGCTTTTCTCCTATGCACTGTTCAAATCTCATCACAAATTTTGACACAAAACATGTGGCACCTTAAGGACTAACTTTCATAATTCAATGTAACGTTTCCTGGACTACACGTCCATTTCTTCAGACATATAGCAGCAGAACGAGGTGTGGAATATAATATGTGATAGGATATACATTTCATACCAAATATTCATTGGCTGTAGTATCTGTGGGCCTTTTTACACGACCCCTAAGATCAGCTGGCCACTTAAATTCGGACCAGAGATCTTAGGGGTTCGTCGCTCTTCCTGCGTTCCCACCCCCTCCGCACTTCCTGGCTGTTGGCTGCGTGAGGGGAGGGAGAAAAAGAGAAAGAAAAGCATGCCGCTCACCTCCGTTCTGCCTCTCGTCTCTGTAAAAGTAGCTCTTAAAGGGGCGGGAGCCAAAAAAACAACAAACAGAAGCAAGGAGAGCCCCGCACTCACTATCGTTACACCGGATCAAATAATTTTCACCTCCAAAGAGCAGGTACTGGAAAGGTGCACTGGGACGCGCTAAAATGGGTGTGGCCGCACTTAATTTCCTGTAAACTCCGGAGCTGGTGGGTAAACATTTTTAAGCTCCGGAGCTGGGAGCCATTTGTCCCGGAGTTTAGGGGTCGTGTATAAACGCCCTGTGTTATTGCAATTATAGCAAAGTAAGGCTTGATTTTTTGAATTTCACCTGTACTATTAAGAGATTAATTATTCCTATTTGTTTCAAAACTGTGAATAAAGGCTGCATATACAGCATCAGTTCACTTAAAGACTGTAATTTCATTATCCTTATAGAGATGATTTCCCATCTCTAAGTCAGATTTCTGTGGCCCCAGTCAAAATTCACTTTCTTATATTTGCATGTTTATTACTCATTTTTAATCAGTTGTCAAACATATTATTACCCCGTGCAATAATATTGTTTAAAATATTAAAATATCAGATAGCTGTGATGTCAAAGCGAAGTCAAAAAATACAAGCTTACTAAAACCACTGATAGAAGTTAGATGACCCAATTACTTTTGATTTTGCCCTTTAATAAGTAAAGAAAACCTGATAAAATGGAGGACTCACAACCAGCTATCTCCACACTGACAAAGCTGTTTGAATGAGCAGCGAACATTTCAGTCTCTCAAGAAAAAGAAGCCCAGTTGCCATGACTCGACTTCCAGATAAACTCGCCTGAATGAGTGGGAATCTTCAGATTTTCATCATACATAGTGTCTCATTCCTTTTCTCAAGTTTCGGAAGTGTTTATCCCCACAACAGCTTTGTGTCTTTCTAAATACTGTATCCTTCTGGCTCTCCACATTAGCTTCTGTGTGACCCATCAAAATTATACAGGGTAGCCAGAATTAGAGGGGGATGCTAAAAATCCCTGTGCAGGACAGTAAACTGGCCAATCTAGAACTGCATCTACTAAGGATGGACACCATACCAAAAAGACACACCGTTTTGTCATTTTGTAAGGTTTTGAAGTGTTTCAAAATGAAACAAAATGGCAAACGGTGTGTTATCAAGAACCAAAACGAAATTATATTTTCGGTTTGGAGGAGCCGAACCGGGGAGCCACCACCGCATCTCACTTCAGGCAAGGTGCTGCAGTGAGATCCAGGGGCTGTTTTCCTGCTCAGTTCTTACCACCGCCAACCAGCTTTTTTGACTGCTTGAGGAGGGATGCTTTTGAATTGCCCGTCCCAAAAGCTTCCCTACTCCGCTCTGTGGTTCACAGCAGGTCTGAAAGGGCAAGCACTGAAGCCCTGGGGGGGGGGGCTTCCCTGGGCTTTCCCACACAGCAGGGTTCTGAGAAGGTGAGTCCAGTGTCAGCGCTCAACTTTTCAGATTGCTGTTGCTGCGTCGGAAGTTGGGCAGCAAAAACTCACTCCTTTCTGCTGTGTCACTCTTGCCCCGTCCTCCCAGATGTGTTTTTCTGACATGTTTGAGTATGGGGAGGGTTAGGGTTAAAAAAACCTACCTGGGAGGAGGGGACAGGAGTGACACTGCAGAAAGGAGCAGGGTTTTTTTTACCATTGCCTGCTCTCTTTTGCCATGTCGCCCCTCCCCCGCCTCCCAGGTTCAGCTTTTTGACAGGTCGGGGTATGGAGGGGGGCGCCCTTGCTCCCCACAGCCCAACCTATCAAAAAAAAAAAAAAAAAACAGCTGGGAGGCAGGGGTCACAAGGGACAATGGAGCAAGCAGCGGGAAATTCAAAGTGTTACTTACTTCAGTCTGCCTTGCTGCCTGCTTCCCATGTGGGGAAACAATTTGGAAGCTGCCACCACCCAGGTGGTTTTTTTTTAAAATAGGTCTGGCTTTCCCCACTGGGGCCAGTGCAGCCTATCAAAAAACACCCCACCTGGGTAGAGTCAGCTTCCAAATCTTTTTGTTACTCATTTTGTTTCATTATGAAAACTATATTAAAAAGCCATTTAGTAATGAAACGAAACACAATGAGTAACGAAATGAAACACGAATTTTCCTTTTCATGCACATCTCTAGCATCTACTACTCTTTAATTCCAGTTCTTGTTTTTATCTGACAGTGTAACTGCTGTATGAGATATTTTAGTCCAGACTCTTACAAGCTCTTGGGACATATAAAATGTCAAATCAATGTGCTATTTAGGGCATTCCAATTCAAAAATTTTCCAGAAGCTCCTTTCACCAGTCACCATGGATTATAATCATCTGATTATACAACCTGTAGCCACAAAACAAAAAACAAAGGATTATAGTAGGGTTATCAATGCCTGCTGCTAATGGGTAATGTTATGTGTTAAGTTCTGCCAAATCAGAACCAACTTAAAGCAACCCAATTATTTCAAGATAAGTAGTTTTACCGGCTACACCACCACTCCAGTATGTTTCCAATCGACAACCTGGGGGTCATGACCAAGGGGGTCACAAGTGTTTTCTGGTGGAGTTGTGTGTCACCTTATATATTCTATAGCTCTTGTTAAATAATTTCCCCTTTGGTTGTAGGGGGGATATTAAGTTAATGTGTCTGTGTAAGTATGAGGAACAGGCCCCTACTTTCTGAGAAGGTACGACTTTACCCCATCAAAAATGTCTTTTTAATGCAAACATGGCAGTGGTTGTGGGTTACTTAGCTATTGTAAAAGGGGGCCATGACTCAACAAAAGCTTTCGAACCTGCTCTGTCCACTGCAGCACACTGGGCAATATCACCACATGCTAATGCTAGAAAGTCTCCAAGTATCTTAAATATTCTTCTGCCAGAAATTCTAGCATCTTTGAGAAGAACAGCTGACATGCCCTCCTGGGAGAATGGTAAGAAGGTCTAGTTTCTTATGCAGCAATATTCTTCTGTATGCCCAATGCATAAAATGCCTAAATTCCTACAGGCCATGGGCAGGTGGCTAAGTGAGCTACAGCACTGAAAACTGTTGGCTACAAAGTCAGCAGCTCAGCAGTTTGAATCACGGGTGCTACGCTGTGGAGTGAGCTCCCGCTGTTAGCCCCAGCTCCTGCCAACCTAGCCGTTCGAAAGCATGTAAAATGCAAGTAGATAATTAGGTACTGCCATAAAAAACGGGAAGGTAAAACAGTGTTTCCTTGTAGCCATGCCAGCCACACGGCCACAGACTTGCACAACACTGGCTCTTCGGCTTGAATACTGAGATGAGCACCACCCCTAGAGTTGGACATGACTAGCATTCACATGCAGGGGGGAACCTTTACCTTTATGGGCAGGTCAGGAGAGGTTACTAGAGATTACTTAGGGAGGGCTTCAAAGTGCTGGAAACATGCAGAAATTAGTCTCTTTCAACCAAATGACTAAGACGTTTAACTCAGCTGCTTTGGGGTGAGATGTTTGATAAACGATAAGGCACATCCAGGCCAGAAAGTCCTAGCAGGTGACATGCTTTGATGGGCAACTCTACAATGCTTTAATACCTGGTTTTATCAGTTTGTTAGTGAGGGACTATGTTATCATTTTGCCAATAAGTGAAAAATAAATATCCAAGAAATTGGCTGACAGAAAGATGTGCTCAAAAAGCAGTCATGCTCTTAAAAAACACACAAAAGCCTGAATTTTGGCCACTGTTGAAATGCACCATAGTTCAGAGTCCCGAAGGTACTCATTTCCAGGTTTAAAAGGTAATGGTTCCCCCTTCACATGCATGCTAGTCATGTCTGACTCTAGGGGCAGTGCTCATCTCGGTATTCAAGCTCAAGAGCCAGTATTGTGCAAGTCTTTGGCCATGTGGCCAGCATGGCCTCAAGGAAACATTGTTTTACCTACCCACTTTTTATGGCTGTACCGATTTATCTACTTGCACTTACATGCTTTCGAACTGCTAGGTTGACAGGAGCTGGGGTAACACTGAGAGCTCACTTTGAACCTCTGAGCTGCCAACTTTGTAGCCAACAGTTTTATTCAGGAGTTCCAATCATGCAGCAGTGCTGTGAGATTTCTCTTTTCTTTTCTTTCTTTTCCTTTTCCTTTCCTTTTCTTTCTTGCTTTTGCTGCTTATGCTTTTCTGTTTTATTTTCTCTGATTTTTAAAATATAATGTTGAGTCTTTGTCACAAACTTCTGTTTATTGCCATTCAAATTCCAAAAGAACCCTTGTCAGCCTTGAACAGTCAATAGCATAAAATCTTATGTAGATATAGCCATCTTAAAATGCTAACTTTTTAATACAAATGAGAACAGCTTTTATAACTTAATGAGAGATTACACCAACATCACTGCTTATTAACAAACAACTCCCAATTTGTTTCTGTTAGGGCCAATCAAAAATGTTGGTTAAAAAATTTAGGACCTTGCTATCTGTCAGAATGGCTCCTAGCTCAAAATACCACCCAGAACACTCGTTCTTCCCAGGTGTGTCATCTGAGGGCACCAACGCCAAGGGGAGCCCATAAAACAATTACTGTACCAGGAAGTGGGCTTTCTCAGTGGTAGCACCTCATCTTTGGGGTCAACTCCCCCGAGATATCTGCCTGGCACCCACACTGCGGGTCTTTAAAAAACTCTTAAAGACCTGCCTTTTGAAAACAGCTTTTCCTGGCTATTGATTATCATTGCTGCTGATCTGTTTTTGAAACCTTTACTTTATTTCTTTTAGGACATCTTGGGTTGTAATATTGTTTTTTAAATTATGTTGTCTTTGATTTTAATTTTAATTATGGTCTATGGCTGTTATTATTTTTTTTACCTTAAAATTCTGTAAACTGCCCAGAGTGGCTTTTATGGAAGATGGTGAAGTATATAAGTCAAATAAATAAATAAATAAATAAATAAATAAATAAATACCAGAAAAGGGGGAAGATAAAGGTTCATGTCAAACATAACATGGGAACATCTGATTTGGGTTATGTCATCTATTAAACATATGGATTATACTCACTGTACAGCTTGTAACTGGTGTGTCTTGCACCTGATACAAATACCTCCCCAGGTAACTTCTATCTCACATTGTCCCTGTTAATAAATGCCATCATGTCTAATTATGCCATTGGTGTTGGCATCCAGTATCACCATAACAGAATGGTTCAGCTTATCTCATAGATGAGTCTGAGGGCACAGGAGACAAATGTGTACTAACATGCTCAGAGCCTATATCGGTGAATGATGAGAGTGGTATAGATAAATGACTGCTTAAAGTGCTCTGACAGTGTTTTTTTAAAGTGTGCTTCCCCATGGCTTATTTCATACTCTCGAGTCCAAAAACCAAATGCTTAAAATACACTACATTACCCATAGTTCATCATTAGATAACTTTTCTCAGCTCCAGGGGTCAGTGAAGTTTAATGTTACAGTGTTTAAATGCTGACCTCTAGTGTTCGGTATAAACAGAAGCTTCTTCACTGTCTATAAAAATACAGTATAATTAACAGATTTCCTGCAATGCCTCATTGCTTTGTTTCATAATAATGAAAATAATATTAAAATAGAGAATTATATTTGAACATTTTAATTTGAAACCATCCAGGTGGGATAATTAATCAATATTAAAATATAAATCAAATAAATGAGTGAAATATGTAGAGTGTGTAAAAGCAATGTTTAAAACAAGAGATTTTTTTAATTATCAAATTTCCACACCATTTCTCTAAGTTCAAACACAATTAATAAACCTAGTTTACATTGTCAGTTGAAAATCAATAATTTAATTTTTACTGTAAGATAAAACACAGAGACACAGAATGGGTTTTAATAAACTTTGTTAAGAGGAAAAAAACATCTGTAATTTTCTAAAATTCTAAATGCATTGAAAAGGGTTTTGAAAGGTTACTATCCCTCATCCTTCTTTATTTAGGTTTTGATCTATCTGAAGTTTTGCTTTGCAGAGTGATATCCTTCAACAAAGTCAAATCATTATAATAATCTGAATTGTCAACATAGTTAACACGTTTATACTAAAATAAAATCTTATATTTCATTTAAAGGAATGCAGAAATTAGATTCTTATTCATCAGCTACATCAACAAGCAATCAAGTCAAAATCCCACACAGGTTGCCGGCCTGGATTTTATTACAGAGACAAGCGAAAGTAGTCTCAATATTGGAGGTTTACCTAACATATTCACTCCAGGCTGGCTCTCAATACACCTTCTGGTCATACATCAGGGAACTATCCCAAGTGTTAAAACTAGTGCTTCAGATAAAAATGTCTATGGTGATACCTTTGGGTAGTGGGCGGCATATAAGTTGTAAAAAAAATAAAAAAATAATACTGCAGTATTCCGTTTGTGGAAATGCAGCTCTCCTGCTGAAATGTTCTGGATTATATGGGGCATATAGCTATCCTGTTTGTTCTAGCAAATTAAGGCTTGCATTCAGCCAAACAAGTAAACATAATGCATATTTCCATAATTATGATATTAGTCTATTATTCCTTCTTTCACAACATGTCCTAATTCATCAAGTTGCCAGCAAAAACAGGTGAGGGCAGGCTCTATCCTACCCTGAGTCTTTGAGTTATGAAATAAATAAATCCACATTACACCACAACAGGATGGTAGCTACATATTGATGCTAACTCTTGGAAGCAAGAAAATGACAACAAAGAGGTTGAAGCCTCTTATTCTAACTCGGTTCGTTATGGCTGTGGGAAAGAAATGGATAACCCAAGGGTGGCCAAGCTAGCTGTTCCATCTTTATATTACAGAATTAACAGAGAATTAAGAAAGGGATTTCTGTACACAATTTTTTCCAATATGCTTGCTTGACTTTTCCTTGGACAGTCACCGGCACTCTACAGAGAACAATTTTAAAAAGTCACCCTAGTAGTTGTCCTCTAGAGAGCAGCTTGTAAAATCTCATAAAGAACAAGACTGACCACAAGAGCCTTGTGGTGCAGTGGTTAAATGCCTGTATTGCAGCTAAAACTGTGCTCACGACCTGGGAGTTCAATCCCAGGTAACAGACTCATGGTTGACTGCCTTCTATCCTTCCAAGGTGGGTAAAATGATTACCCAGCTTTCTGGGGGTGGGTGCAATATGTAGCCTGCATAAATTTAATTGTAAACCACACAGAGAGTGCTTGAATTGCTATCTGGTGATATATAAGCAGAACACTTTGCTTATTGCGTTGCAGGTCATGTGAAACTTTTCCATTTTCTGGGACAGATGACTATAGATGTTGTTCTGACAAAAATGGCTACTTTTATCCAGGCTTAAAAATTATAATAGGCATTCTCAGATTCTGCACACAAAGTTTACTGAGAAGGTAGTTCTACCTTAAGAGGTATGTATGTCATCTTTTGAAATTAGACTGAGAAGGTGAACCATCATCCCATCCCATCCCAAATATGTGTATTTTATAAGAATGAAATGGTCAACAAGAGATCTGAGAAGGAATTTAAATTTGAGATTAGAAAAGCAGGGAGGTGGGTTGTTACAAGTTTACAGAACTAAAAGAAAATACAGTGGTACCCCAGTTTATGAAATTAATCAGTTCTCTGGAATGTTTAGTATTATGAAAAATTGGTAAACTGAAGTGCAGTTTCCCATAGGAATGCCCTGAAAACCAATTTATCCATTCCAATGGTTAGAAAAAAGTCAGATCCCCACCCCAATGCATAACACACAATAAGAGGCATGCACAGCAGTAAAAAAAAACATGCAGAATATACAGTAAAAGGCAGGCAAAGCAGAACCCCCCCATGATGCAGATACTATATTGCCAACTCAGTATTATAATAAAATAATTATCAGAGCCTGATTTCATCTTGAAAGGTGAAAAGAAAAGACAGCAAGTTAGAATTGACCAATATGTACTATCAATCATTTTAGCCTTCAGCATATAAAACAGCAGGTATTGTGCATTATGGATCAGAATACTGTATATTACTATGAGTATACATTCAGAGTTTTATAGTGACATAAAGGTGAAAAGATAGAAAAGGGAAAAAGTAAGCACATAATTCAAAAAGTATTAATTTATTTCTGTATCGACTCCTTTCAGTTTTTGACTGATGGACGGTTTAAACACTCAATATATAAAATGATCTTTAAAATATAAAAGCAAAGAAATAGCTAGGATTATTGCCAGAAATGTTGCTAACATTAGAAGACTGTTTATGAAAATTATAAACAATTTCATATTGCCTTTAAAAGCAGTTCCACTAACTGGTATATTAAATGCACTTAAAATTACCTAAGAAATTAATCTACACTCCAGAGTGAGCAGTGATAATCTTTTGTTTTGCCTTAACAGCTGGCCACTTCTGATTGAAACCCAATTATATACCTTTTCCAAAAGAGCAAGAGGAACAAATTGTTTCTCTTTTCTCCTGAAAACTAAGCATTGCCATTTTCAATAAATGCCTTGCACTGCCCTTGCCAGAGCTGCATGTCTATTGTATTTATAATGGGCCCAGCTGGTCCTGCAGCAATGTACATGGGCAGAAATTTTACAATCCAAGCACTGTCTCTACTGTACTTCAACATGGAGCTGACAAGAAAAGCAATCATTCGCATTTGTACAAAAATGTCCCAAAATTTGCCAAAGATTATGAAGCAATCTATTCAATATGTCTCTTAATATATTCTGTAAAAACAATTTAAAAGAAGTAGTCCAAAGTGACCCTGTTTTTACATGAAAGATGAGGCTAATTGTTTAATTTTCTATATTTGGTAACCAAATAGAAAAAGGAAAAGAGGAAATGATCTACTATGTTTATATGCACATTAATGCTACTGGTCTATCTATTAGGGATGGGAACCTTACAAAAAAATGACACACTGTTTCATAGTTTCCTATGGCACCCCCTCACCCCACCCCGACCTGTCAAAAAGCCCCAGCTGGGAGGAGGGGGAAGGGGCGAAAGGCAGAAAGAAGCAGTTTCCTCCCTGCTGCCTGCTTCTTTCTGCCTTTTACCCCTCCCCCTGCCTCCCAGCTTGGGCTTTTTAACAGGTGGGGGTGGGGAGGGAGGGTGGCCCCATCCCCCAGCTCAAACTCCACCTGTCAAATAGTCCCAGCTGTGAAGCGGGGTGGCAAGGGAGAACAGAGCAAGCAGCGGGAAATTCAAACAGAATGCTGCTTGCTCCATTCTGCCTTGCCACCCACTTCCCAGCTGGATTGGACAGGTCAGAATGATTGGGAAGCTGCCATCACCCAGGTGGGGTGTTTTTTTTTTTTTGAGGTGGGGCTGTTCCCACTTGGAACAGCCCGACCTGTCAAAAAAACTCACCTGGGTCACAGCAGCTTCTGAATAGTTTTATTATTCATTTATTTCGTTACTAAAATTCAATAAAAAGTCATTTAGTAACAAAATGAAATGAAACACAATGAGTAACAAAACAAAATTAAACAAAACATTAATTTTACATTTCATGCCCATCTTTACTATCTATACATGTCTAACTTATACCGAGGTTCCTGCACAATGACTAGCTTTTAGAAAATAAAAAAAATCCTGGTACACATAACTCACTTAAAAATGCAAAGCAGGTTTTGTTTTCTCCCTGCCCACCCCACCACTCCGGAACTGATAAAGAAGATGGTATAGAGCAGAATGATTCGTTTTTTCAGGGCCAAACTTCTTTTCTCTGTATGTAGTCACATATTCAGATTTGCTAATTTGATCACTAACTGCCAGAGGCTAGCGGACAGAAAACTACCCATTCTGTCTGTGTGTGTGTGTGTGTGTGTGTGTGTGTGTGTGTGTGTGTGTGTGTGTGTGTGTGTGTGTGTGTGTGTGTGTGTGTGTGTGTGTGATTTTAACAGCTCCTAAATGGCTCCTAAAAATAACCACAGTGCCATTTGAAGAAAGAGATGGGAAGATAGCTTCATAAATATACATACGCCTCCAGCAAATGTTAAAAATAGATGTAAGAAAGATCATCTGAATTAACATATGACACCACCATCATCTTGTTTGTTGTCCACTCGCCTGATCTGACATCCCCAATATGGAACAGGGGCCACTTTTGACAGGTACAGCTGCTTATAAACAGGCCTAGGCATTTCATTGATTTCTTAACTCTAGATCCAGCAGTCTTTGAGGCACATTGAAGTTTAAAAAAAAACCATAACAGCCTGAGTCAGGGAAAGAATAATATGGAACTACTCCCATCAGAACATAAAAGGAATGATGAAGATTAAGAATGAATTCGAAGTAAAAGTCCTCATTGACCAGCTAACCCTGCCCTCCGACATCCAAACATTTATTCAGATTGCCTTTTGGGGGTTAAACCAACAAAAGTCTTTTATACATATCTTTCTTTATAGAAAGCTTCTAAGGGCATCTTTCTACCTTCCATATCCTGGACCTATGCCAGCTTTAGTCCAGGCATCTGGATTGCTCACCCTTTGCACAAACTATTTACAACACGTAATTAGGTCACATAATTTATGGCCACAAGATATGATGATCACCACCACCAGCTCAGTTACTTTAAAGGGAAATAATGCAGATTCATGGAGCATAGGTGTGTCCACAGCTACAAGGTAAAATAGCTACATAAGACCTTCTTCTTCAGAGGCAGTTTCCCTCTGCATATCACTTGTTGGAGAGTGAGTGGAATAGAGGTGGCAAACACTAGGAAAGAGAAAAGTTGCCCTGCCTGCATCATCTGGAAGTACTTGACTTCTTATGCGCCTCCTCTACAAGTAATCTTTTGATAATGATTGTTTGGTTTCTCTCTGCTCCCAAGAGGATGAAAATGTATGTGTAGAGTACGTGTGCTAATCAAGAGGCAATGTATTAAAATTAAGTGGGACTCATTGGGGGCCTGCAAAATTTTTGTCATGCTCCAGACCACTGGTATTTTGGCATTTATAAAATAACCCCCCCCAGCTGAATTCCAGATGTTGCCATTGTATCTTTATGAGATTGTAAGAAACATTGGGTGGGAGAGATGATCAGCAAACTGTTTACAATTTATTTATTGCAGCCAAGAGCAGTGGTTCCCAACCTTTTTCTCACTCGCATGCCCCATGACAGCCTATTTTTATAAATTGTACCCTTCATGTTAGAGGGTGAGATAGGGGGACAACTGTCCACCCTCTCATCTTCAGGCTACTTCATCATGGTCTCTAGTAGCGTGCATAATTTGTATTCCTGTATGGAGCAGGGTGTTGGACTTGATGGCCTCGGAAGCCCTTTCCAACTTCACTATTCAATGATTCTATGTTTCTATGATTCTATGACTGAGAAAGTTAATGGGTGAATATAAATTAGGAATTTTGTCCCATAAAAACTGCCTTCAATAGGAAAGAAGCAGGCAGTGCAAGCACATGGAGTCAATGGACGGACAAGTATGGATTATGCCATGGAGTAAAAGGTGATCATAGCTGGGCTCTCACACTGTGGTCAGGGAAAGAAGGAAGAAGCTGAGGAGTTTCTCACTGTTCAGGACATAAATAAATATATTTTCCTGCCAATATTCAATCCCCCCCCACACACACTCCTAAATCTCCTGGGTTTTACCTCTGGTCAGTTTGGGAACCACTGACCTAAAATGTATCTTTGATTTGAATGTCAATAATACATTTTGCTCTTTTGGGGAATTAAATATACTGTACTGTAAATTGTTTTTAAATGCCCCATCTGCTGTCCTCTTAATAAGAGAAACACACATTTGCAGGTAAAGCTGTTGATATTTCATTTATCATAAAATACTCTGCTTCTGGTATGCAAGAACTTAAGAATTTTCCTAAATTCCAACAACCAGCCAAACTTTGATAAGAATCAAGAACTCCTCATTACGTACAAGATATGAACTGTAGAGAGAGTATCTCAAAAAATTCCAGGAGAAAAAGACTCTTATGTGTTTAAAAACAGATGCTTATTGTTTCTACACTGAAGAATTTGCAGAAAACCTCACCAATATATTGATCAGAGTGAATCGCAATCCAATGAGCTTTTTAAAAAATAAAATTTAATAAGATACAATATAAAAAACCATAAAATAGTTATAAACCACCTAACACCACAGTAAACATATCAGATGGTATTACTAGTTAATTGTTCCATAAATTGGCATTAGTAGCTAAGGGGTTGCTAAGAGAGTCAGTGTGATTATAACAATACTGAATAAAAGGAAGCCAGGTTTTATAAAATGAGTCTATACTGGAATCTTGATACATCAGATGTGAGTGCAGTGAGTTTTTCCATCAAAACTAATTTCTATACCCAAGGTTCCCAAACATTCATTGAAATGTCTGCAGTTTTTTTCCAGCATTAAGCAATTGTTTCTCTATCAGCTACACAGACACAAAAGCTCTTTAGGGTATAGCAATGTATTGGAATCTAAGAATAAATTCATTAATCCTAAAACTAGATTTACAACCATACATTGTGCTGTAATATTTCTAATTATTTCATCCTTGAACTTAAGTGATATTCGGAAAATTACTCCTCTGGAGGAAAGAGGTTACACATTGTATTCACATAGACATAACTCCTACTCAAGAATCTGCTATATTTTAGTTTCCAATTCTTGTTCCAATCAAATTAGTAGTTCTGAGATACGTCAGATAAATGGGTCTGACCATAGACCTGTGTGAGCAATGTTGTCACTGTTTAAGGAACAACTTAAACCAGTGGTGGTGAATCTTCAGTACTCCAGGTGTTTTTGGTCCACAACTCCCAAAATTCCAAGCCTGTATTCCCAATGACAAAGGATTGTGGGAGTTGTGGTCCAAAGCATCTGGAGTGCTGGAGGTTCGTCACCACTGACTTAGACCATTTTCATGGACACTTAACCCTATTATTCTTAGAAGACAATAAACTAGAGACAAAACTAGATCCATTACAGTGAATAGTATTTGTGAAAATTCCTTACCAGAGCTCTCCCCAAATATATTGTGGGTTACAGTAAAATCAACAACAAAGGGGGCAATGTATAACCATAATGAATAAAGTTAAATAATTACAGGTACAGTAGTATCAATCTTCACTCTACTATTATAATATTTCTGTCTTCTTTTTTGTGCAATGGCTCCATTTAGCTTTCTGAATTAATACTTACTCAAGAGGTAATCCCAATGTTTTGCCCCATGGTATCTCATTTCTCATCATTCTAGTTCTTGGTCTGAACAAAAGCAACTTCCCCAATAAATTCTTCCACCTCACTCTGAATTTCTAAATCTTTCCCAGGACTTTTGTTAATGTTGCAGGAAGTGCTTAGTACCAGTTATAATTTAAAAGGGCCTCCCAAGTAGTTAGCCACTGTTATAACAATTTCTCCATATTACTCTGTTTCCCAAAAGTAACCAGTTACTTTTAATGAGACAGATTGAGTGAAATTCCATTGGGTAGCTCCTGCAAAACAGGAATGACATCAGCAGCAGGAGGAAGCTGCAGCTGGTTAAAGGCTTCCTTTTGTAGGGTGTGCATGGCATGCACATGACATGACAAAGTTGCACACCAAAATATTGCAAAAGAATGCCTGTATCAGTGGCAATCTGCTGCTGCTGCTAATCCATTTGGGAAGCCTTATGCCATTATTATTTTTTAAATCTGAATGCTCTAAGACAGCAACTTATGGTACAAAATGTTTTCTCTCTTGCCCATCTCACAGTGACATCAGTACCCACAACAAAGTGTAAGGCAGAAGCAAAACACCAGCAAAACAACAACATCAATTACTACAACAAAGAGTACAACCCAGCATTTGATCCACATGACAGATTTCCTCCACCATTTGCTGTAATTACACCAGTAACATTTACAGATGCATTTGTGGAAAATGGCATTACAGTAGGACCCTGGTATCCGTTGGGGATTGGTTCCAGGCCTTCCTGTGGATAATGAAAACCGTGGATAAGAAAGAACGCCTGCCCACCCACCCCAGACTGCTGTTTCCTGACAGTAGCTTGCTTTATGACTGCTGTTTTCAGACAGTAGCTTACTTTACAGATGCTATTTGTTACAGCTTGCTGTACAGCTGGCTTTGTGGTTGCTGAATTATTTAATTTTTTCCTCTGCCAACCATGGATAACTGAATCAGTGGATAATGAATCAGTGGATACAGGGGTCCTACTGTACTGTATTTCCTGTTGACCATCACAACATAATAGAGTTATCCTTTCATTACTTAAAAATAACTATTCTGCTTAATTACTTTCACACACTAATTCCTCCTCATTGTTTAACTGCTTCCTATCCATTCTTGAGCTCTGAGTTTATCTTCATCCTGTTCTGCTAGTTTAATATTCAGGCCTCCATGTCAGGTCTGTCTCAGTATTTTTGGTTGGTTTGTTCTTTTTTTCCATCAATTGCATTAACACTAAACAAATACTGCATAACTGCAATACACAACAAAGAATACAGTCTCAGTTTCAAAATACAATGTATAAGAGAGGTCCTGTCTTCAGTATATTAATCACAATAATAAAAGGGAATATAGAGTGGAACCACTATGGTTATTTTTGGGAAGTCACTTTTTAGATTTATCAGCTTTCCTCTGTTACAAAAGCTGCTCAAGAGTCTCTTTGTCTGGGCTGCCGTAAGCATGCGGCAATAAATATTTTGATTGCTGCAAGAAGATTTAAATCACTTGTTTTTTAAACAGATTTGAGAAGTGAAAGTCACAGTCCGGTACAGAAGCAACTGGTTTAAGCTCTCTGATTTGAGTGGACATAATGCTGTGCTGGACTTCAGCCACCCATTTTAAATTCTTGATTTCTATCTATACTTAAACAAAAAAAAGGAGTAAGGTGGCTGATGAGAATTTTTAATGTTAATTTTGAAAGCATAGACCACGACAGAGCATGTTTGCAAAATATGCAGCTTTAATGTTAAGGAGCCTGGCACACATTTGGACATGATTTTTGGAATAGTTACATTTTCCCCCTGCACCTTTCATAGCTCTGTGGTACACAGACTGAGAAGACACATGCAGTGTTGAAAGCTAGCTTCATTTGTAGATTTCAGAGGTCTAATAAATCTATCAACCATTGTTGCAAGGACCACGCAGCTTCCCCCAAACAGACACTTTTTTCATAAGGTTACGGACAGATTCTTTTATTTTGTTTTAAGATAAGACATTCATATTTCCATATTGCAATGTATTTCTTACTGCTATTTATTATTCTGGCATTATAAAAGATACATATTATTCTCTTTGCTGCCTTCCATCACTATGGAAGATGCACTTCTGTGGAATAACACAGAGAATAGTAACTGGGCTGTATCAGTTTGAAGTATAACTTATTGGGGAATAGCCTAAAAGTGCCAAAAATGGCCATACCAAAGAAGGAACTGGGCCTTTTTGGTGGTGGCCTCTGGTGTTTGGAATAAACTACCTATCTGCCTCAGTCTGGAATATCTTATAAATGGGGCACATCTCTACTTTTGTGTCCCATTTGATCAGTGAGGCTATAAAATAAAACAGGCTGAACTGTGCTTTCATCATTGTAAGGCTAATTACACTGGTGACAATGAGGCCTGTAATAAGACTTCCTGGGGTAGGAACTGGCAAGCCACCCCGGTATCCATGCCAAGAACATCCCATGGTCAGAAACAAAAGGCTAAAAGATATGACACTGGAAGGTGAGCCCCTCAGGTCGGAAGGTGTCCAACATGCTACTGAGGAAGAGCAGAGGACAAGCACAAGTAGCTCCAGAGCTAATGAAGTGGCTGGGCCAAAGCCGAAAGGACGCTCAGCTGCAGACGTGCCTGGAAGAGAAAGGAAAGTCCAATGTTGCAAAGAAATATACTGCATAGGAACCTGGAATGTGAGATCTATGAACCAGGGTAAGCTGGATGTGGTCGAACGTGAGATGGAAAGAATAAACATTGACATCCTGGGCATCAGTGAACTTAAATGGACAGGAATGGGTGAATTCAGTTCAGATGACTATCACATCTACTACTGTGGGCAAGAATCCCATAGAAGAAATGGAGTAGCCTTCATAGTCAACAATACAGTGAGAACAGCAGTGCTGGGATACAACCTAAAAAATGATAGAATGATCTCAGTACGATTCCAAGGCAGTCCTTTGAACATCACAGTAATCCAAGTTTATGCACCAACTACCGGTGCTGAAGAGTCTGAGATTGACCAATTTTATGAAGACTTACAAGAACTTCTAGAACTGACACCAAAGAAAGATGTTCTTCTCATCATAGGGGATTGGAATGCTAAAGTAGGGAGTCAAGTGATAAAAGGAATAACTGGCAAGTTTGGCCTTGGAGTTCCAAATGAAGCAGGGCAAAGGCTAATCGAGTTTTG
Source organism: Phrynocephalus forsythii (assembly GCA_029282475.1). NCBI lineage: Eukaryota > Metazoa > Chordata > Lepidosauria > Squamata > Agamidae > Phrynocephalus > Phrynocephalus forsythii. Next base: position 41,448,385 of record JAPFRF010000006.1, read on the forward strand.
TCAAGAGAACAAGCTGGTCATTGCAAACACTCTTTTCCAACAACACAAAAGGCGACTCTACACATGGACATCACCAAATGGACAATACCGGAATCAGATTGACTATGTTCTCTGCAGCCAAAGATGGAGGAGCTCTATACAGTCAGCAAAAACAAGACCTGGTGCTGACTGTGGCTCAGATCATCAGCTTCTTATTTCAAAATTCAAACTCAAACTGAAGAAAGTAGGGAAGATCACTGGGCCAGTCAGGTATAACCTAAGTCAAATCCCATATGAATACACAGTGGAAGTGAAGAATAGATTCAAGGAACTAGATTTGGTGGACAGAACACCTGAAGAACTATGGATGGAGGCTTGTAACATTGTACAGGAGGCTGCAATGAAAAATATTCCAAAGAAAAGAAAACGCAAGAAAGCAAAGTGGTTGTCCAACGAGGCCCTACAAATAGCGGAGGAGAGAAGGGACGAAAATGCAAGGGAGAAAGGGAAAGATACAGAAAATTGAATGCAGACTTCCAAAGAATAGCAAGGAGAGACAGGGCGGCCTTCTTGAATGAACAGTGCAAAGAAATAGAGGAAAACAACAGAAAAGGAAAAACCAGAGATCTGTTCAAGAAAATTGGAGATATTAAAGGGGTATTTCGTGCAAAGATGGATATGATAAAGGACAAAAATGGTAGGGACCTAACTGAAGCAGAAGAGATCAAGAAGAGATGGCAAGAATATACAGAAGAATTATATCAGAAAGATCTGGATGTCCCTGATAACCAAGATAGCGTAACTGCTGACCTGGAGCCAGACATCCTGGAAAGTGAAGTCAAGTGGGCCTTAGAAAGCATTGCAAACAACAAGGCCAGTGGAGGTGATTCCAATTGAACTCTTTAAAATCTTAAAAGAGGATGCTGTAAAGGTGCTGCATAAGATATGCCAGCAAATTTGGAAAACCCAGCAGTGGCCAGAGGACTGGAAAAGATTGGTCTACATCCCAATCCCAAAGAAAGGAAACGCCAAAGAATGCTCCAACTATCACACAATTGCACTCATTTCACATGCTAGCAAGGTTATGCTCAAAATTCTACAAGGCAGGCTTCAGCAGTATGTGGAAAGAGAACTTCCAGAACTACAAGCTGGATTTCAAGGGGCAGAGGAACTAGAGATCAAATCGCCAACATGCGCTGGATTATGGAGAAAGCCAGAGAGTTCCAGAAAAACATCTACTTCTGCTTCATTGACTATGCCAAAGCCTTCGACTGTGTAAACCACAACAAACTATGGCAAGTCCTTAAAGGAATGGGAGTGCCTGACCACCTTATCTGTCTCCTAAGAAATCTATATATGGGACAAGCAGCAACCGTCAGAACTGGATATGGAACAACTGACTGGTTTAGAATTGGGAAAGGAGTACGACAAGGCTGTATACTGTCACCTTGCCTATTTAACTTATATGCAGAGTACATCATGAGAAAGGCCGGTCTGGATGAATCACAAGCCGGAATTAAGATTGCCGGAAGAAATATCAACAACCTCAGATACGCAGATGATACTACTCTAATAGCAGAGAGTGAGGAAGAATTAAAGAACCTCTTAATGAGGGTGAAAGAGGAGAGTGAAAAAATGGGCTGAAACTCAACATCAAAAAAACTAAGATCATGGCCACTGGTCCCATCACCTCCTGGCAAATAGAAGGGGAAGAAATGGAGGCAATGACAGAGTTTATTTTCTTGGGCTCCTTGATCACTGCAGATGGCGACTGCAGCAACGAAATAAAAAGACGCCTGCTTCTTGGGAGGAAAGCAATGGCAAACCTAGATAGCATCCTAAAGAGCAGAGACATCACTTTGCCAACTAAGGTCAGGATGGTTAAAGCTATGGTTTTTCCAGTAGTGATGTATGCAAGTGAGAGCTGGACTATAAAGAAGGCTGATCGCCGCAGAATTGATGCTTTTGAGCTCTGGTGCTGGAGGAGAGTCTTGAGAGTCCCCTGGACTGCAAGGAGATCAAACCTATCCATTCTGAAAGGAATCAACCCCGAATGTTCACTGGAAGGACAGATTTTGAAGCTGGGGCTCCAGTACTTTGGCCACCTCATGAGAAGAGAGGACTCCCTGGAAAAGTCCCTGATGCTGGGAAAAATCGAAGGCAAAAGGAAAAGAGGATGACAGAGAATGAGATGGTTGGACGGTGTCATCGATGCAACCAAAATGAATTTGACAAAACTCCGGGAGGCAGTGGAGGATAGGAAGGCCTGGCGAGCTCTGGTCCATGGGGTCACGAAGAGTCGGACACGACTGAACGACTGAACAACAACAACAACAACAACCAACTGAGATATGCCAGGCTCATTCCCTCTTTATGTTACCCTATTTTTTTCAGTCCAATCCTCTCCCTCAGCAGATAATGTAGTAGCTCAGACACTAGCCAGTGTAATATTGTAGTGAGAGTGATAGGATGGAATTTAGAAAATCCAAGTGAAAAAATTCACTGGGCCAGGAAACAGTGGCCTCTGGCCAGCGCCTACGCCCTATCTTGCTAAGCCTAGCCTACCTCACCAGTTAGTTGTGATGATAATATGAGGAAAATAGGCACCTGGTTCTAACATTTAATGTAACAAACAAGCATCTAGTGGCTGATGGATTTCTTGCTTTCCCTATATAGGTGGAAGATCCAAGTAAAGTGTGATAATGGAAACTAAGCTGTAAGATAACACAACATAACATGTGATAAACAAGCATCTGTGTTTCTTGAAAGCTGTGTGTCTCGTTCTCATGTGATAACTGATCTTCAGTGAAAGGTTTTAGAAGGAACTATAACTGCAAAAAAAATCGTCCTCTGTATTTAAAAAGCTATAGCTATAACTGCAGAACCTTATTGTCCTCTGTATTTTAAAAGCTATAGTAATAAGAGTACTTCCCATTTTTAGACTTCTGGACTACCTTCATTGTGTTTGGGTTATTTCAAGGAAAAAGAAGATGACTCAGCTTTAGGCTGCTGTAATAACACAAGGCTATCATAACAAGGCTACCAACAATGTGAAAGAATTCCAAACCTAGATGAAGGAGCAACAGCCAGACATACCACCACCACCCAAATCAAAGCAGCTTAATAAAATGTATTTATATCTCAGAAGCATGTGGTCAAATGCTATTCTTGAACTGAATAGATGAATGCATAATTGTTCTTAAGTGTAGGCTAAATCTATCTCCAAGACACATTTGAATGTGTTTTTAGCCAAAATTTCAAAAAGTGTTAACAGAGTCTTGTATTAGCCTTAGACCACACACCCTAAACAACTAAGTTAGATACTCATTCAAATATGCATGTTTGTACATGTTTATAAGTTGTATTAACTACTGTAAAATTAAAAATGGTCATGGTTATCTAGACAAAGTACAGTAATAGGAAAGAATCCAAAAACATTCAAGGAAATGACACTGATAGATACAGCCAGTATCTAAACAGATAGTTCTGAAAGGAATGAAGATCAGAAAGCAAACATGTAGCATTTCTTGGCAGATCTATTTGTAGATTGTTGCAGCACCAATGGACAACATTAATGCTCTGAACACACATGGATTTTACATCAATCAATTCAGAAGCCGCCACAGCTGAATCAAGCAGAGAGAGATATGGGAACCATATTAGCAACAGCATTGGGACCAGAACATGTTGCACATTTTGTTTGCAGTAATCTGTAGGTAAAACTCACCCCAAAAGCAAACTGACAGCCAACATGTGAGGAACAGAGGTTAAATTACCCCCTTAAACAGATCACACCATGCATCTATCCTGCCTAGAAGTGACCAACACCTAACTTAGTACCATGGTCCTTGTGAACAAGGAAGGGTCACAGTCAATGTGCCTGATGTAAACAGTAGAACATGTCAATTGCATCACAGTCTATTAAGCACATGGGCTGAGTACATGGTTTATTAAAATACCAACTAGAGATGGGCACAAAATGAACAATTTTTTGTTTCCATTTTCGGTTTTTCATTTCGTTACGTAACGAAACAACAAATGAATTTTATCTCTAAAATGAAACGAAACGAACAGAAACACTGGGAATTTTGTCGTATGTTTCGTTTCCGTTACTGCAATATGAGTGAATTGCTTAAAATCCTTTTAAAAAATCACAAAAAATGAAATAAATGGTAACAAAATGGTAACGAAACGAACGAAAACAAAAACGAAATTTTTTTCAAAAATTCGCAAAAAACGGGAACGAACTGAAACGGACCCTCCAAATGACAAACGAAATGCAATTTTTTTATTCGTGCCCATCTCTAATACCAACATTCAAAAAGACTCTCAATTTATTTGACTGCATTGGTTCTCCTACCCACTGATTCTCCACTAATTGTAGACTACCCTTGCCCCTGTGTTACACTTAGCCATCATATATGTGTTTGCTGAAAACATATTGTTTTTCCCCCCACATAGTTTGAAACTGAGTATGGATGTATCTTCCCTCCAGTTTCAGTACTGCATCAGAATAACAAACTTTGCAAAAGACAAGCATACTAATAAGTATCAGTTATTGCTATATAAAAAAACTGAAGGGGAAAAAAAGAGATCCTGGGGCTTTTTCATGGGATGAAAAATAAGAGCTCTTTTATCATCAGAAGACAGAGAGAAACATAGCACCTGTCTTTGAAAGACTACTTAATTGGTAGAAATCAATGATTAAGAGTAGAATTGCCAATCATACAGGAGAACAAGCTGTGCTTAGATAAAATCACTATGTCTTTGTCAGTGGAAATCTTGGCTCATATTTTTTCAGAACATTAAAAAAATAAAATCAACAACGAGGTAAACAAGAGAAGCTCAATACACATTATACAGTAGAATTCTTTTTAAACGCCTTTTGGCAACTTCCCTTAAAAGGTGCTATCCAAAATGTCCTGACCATGTAATACCTAAAGTACAAAGAGTTTGGCTACTGGTAGAAAAATTGAAAGCAGAGCTCAGAAACACTATATATGAGCAATTTAACAGCTGAGGGAAATGAAACATTGAATCTATAGCGGTACTAATCCAGTTTAATACAGATACGGTGAAATGGTGAAATTTGTGATGAAGAACACTCAAGAATATTGAGTATTGCTCTGATTGCTCAGTCTCAAATGAGTATTAACAAAGCTGCAAGAGACAAACTAACAGTGTGAAATAATAAGTACTGTATAGGCCATCAAGTCAATTTTCAAGTCAGTTTTTCAGGTACTCAGAACTGGTTTACTATTGGCTTCTTCTGGGGCTACTCTGAGACTGTGTAGTTTGCCCAATACTACAAATGCGGGCTTGTCTCCTACAAGGCATCCTGAGGAATCAAACTCTCAACCCACCCAATTCACTTCAGGGAACTGATTTTAATCCTAGGTAAGTGCATCTAGGATGCCAGCCTAACAAATATCTAGAGCAGTGTTTTTCAACCACTGTTCCGTGGCACACTGGTGTGCCGCGAGATGTTGCCTGGTGTGCCGTTGGAAAAGCTGAAGACTATCAGCTTTGTGTTCAGCCAAACAGGCCCAGGTTGCGCACTGAATAAAGTATTTTATAATTTTTCATATTTCTGTTTACTATTTCATAATAAAGTAATTATAAAATACTTTATTTGTGTTTATTTGATTCCTATTCAAGAGAATTACTTTATATATAGTCAATATAGCCACAGAGTTAAATTTTTTAACATTTTCTAATGGTGGTGTGCCTCGTGATTTTTTTCATGAAACAAGTGTGCCTTTGCCCAAAAAAGGTTGAAAAACACTGATCTAGAGGCTACAAAGTAGAATTCAGAGAATGATAAATCATGAGGAGGGAGTAGATATGGAAAGATTTCCTTTCTAATTTCACATTCCTTTTCACCTGCTTTGTGACAAACAGTACTTCTTCATACAACTGACAAGTCTATTTGTGCAATTCACCATCACAAGTTGCAATGTCACCCACCAGTCTAGAGGGCTCTCAGTAAGGATTACAACACAGGACTAGATATCAGACAGAATGAGACTGCCCGATTCTCTTGAGCCTGCCCTTATGGCAATAATTCCTGGTAGCCCCTACAGTAGCCCATCTTGACTTGACACACTTCAGCCTTTCACAAACGATGCCATCCAACCATGCCCCTGACTAAATCAGTACACAAAACAGTAGCACGTACAGCCCATGCATTCCAGTGGGCATCATACACACCATCTGTTGCTCTGATCAAATAACACAGGTCAGCACCAGTGCTGCAACTGCACCGGAACATTTGTCTTGAATGGCTGCCAGTGTGGCCAGATGTGAAACGGAACAGGGAGGGTGCATGTATGGGAGTCTGTGTGCCAATGTTGGAGGACGAGAGGACGAGAGCTGCATGTGCTGTGTGTTGTGCCATGGTCTCCTAATTCAGTGACAGTGAACCTTTTAGACCAGTGTTTTTCAACCACTGTTCCGCGGCACACTTGTGTGTCGCGGGATGTTGCCTGGTGTGCCGTGGGAAAAATGTTTGACCCCACCCTCGGCCAGCAGGTGCGCCGCGCTCCTCAGGGGGACACCCTCCACTTTTTAAAATCTCTTTCCCTTTTTATTTTTAAAAGCCCCTTTGGCTGCTTCCCTCCCTCCTAAGGACAGAAGGAGCCGAAGCCCATCTCGACTGGTGGTAGTGGTTGCAGCAGCAGCAGCGGCGGTGGTGGGAAAGGTGGCTTCTTGGCCAGGCGGGGGGGCAGATGGTGCTGGCCGCGCGTGTGGCGCCCAGAGTGAGCCCGCCGCGAGTTTGGGGCTTGCCTGATCGCGACCGGCACAGGTGGAGTGGAGTTCGCCCGCAGTGCCGTGCAAAGGAGGAGGAGGAGGGCTGAGGAGGAGCATAGGCGAGGTGTGTGTGTATCTCTCTCTCTCTCTCTCTCTCTCTCTGGAGTGGGAGGGGCAGGGTCCTTTTTAATTGGCATTAACGCTTCCCTTCCAAGACACCGGGGGTGTTGGGGGTGGCGGCAACGGGTGGCTGCCTGGGACATCATGCTCAGGGATGGGTGGCCAGAGTGAGCAACCAGAGGAGGAGCGGGTTTGATCGAAAGCAGGAAGAGAGTAAGTCCGGTTGCAAGGCAAGGGAGACTTGGGTGTGAGTGGGGGGAGGGGCGGGAGAGAGAGACCCGCCAGCTCTTGCTTCTCTCCCCCCCCCCGCCAGCCAGCAGCTGTCAGGTTGCGAGGCCTTTTTAACGAGCTGGGGAAAAGGCGGCGTTGCGCGTGGCGCGCGTGTTTGTATGGGGGGGATTTGGCATTTTAACATTTTCTAATGGTGGTGTGCCTCGTGATTTTTTTCATGAAACAAGTGTGCCTTTGCCCAAAAAAGGTTGAAAAACACTGTTTTAGACACCGAGAGTCCAAACTGCGATTCAAAACCCACTAATTATTTGCAAAGTGCCAATACAGCAATTTAACCTGAATGCAGGTGGCTGTGAAGGGGCAATGTCAGGTGCCTACAGAGAGGCCTCCAAGTGCCGTCTTTGGCACCCATGCCATAGGTTTCCCAACACTGTCCTAATTCCTACTGCCCAGAAGTGTGATGGTGACAGCCACCATCCCATGGTGGTTTTCAGCTATCAGTCTAGTTGGTTTATCTGTCCACAACAGGAAAGGAACTTGGTATGAATCAGGGAAATGTCTCTTGGGTTAAATGACCTCACTCCATTTTCTATGCAGACAGTGGCCAAAATCCTGTTGTACAGCACAGCAGCTTGCACAAAAATCAGCCCACATAATCAATGGGCATTTACCATGTCAACTCCTCTGTAAGTTTCATTAATTCATTGGGGCCTACTCTAGCTGCTCTTTGTTGTTGCTATGTGCTGTCAAGCTGGAACAGGTTTACAGCAACCCTGATGGTCTTTCATAGCAAGAAATTGTCATTTAAGACACTCCACCCCCCCCCCCCAAAGTGAGCTTCCATAGCCAAGTAAGGATCTGAACATTGGTCTTCGCAGTCCTAGTCTATCATTTTATCCACTGAACCACACTGGGTGCCTTTAGCTGCAATTTAGTTTAGCCTAAAGGTGCATTTAGAATAGTCCCATCTGTATCAATGGCATTTACAGAAGATATGCCTCACCAGATCTCTTCTGATTTAATGGTGCTGCTCCAGTTGTAACTTACTGTGGTAAGAAACACGGATTTGGTCAACACAGTGCTGCACATGGCAAAGCTCAACTAGGGCTGGTAATCATCCCTTTGGGGCAGAATTGTAAATTAATCCACTGAGACAAATTTTAATACAAGGTGCAATTATGGGGGTGGGTGCATTACAATTTGTCTCCATAATATTCATCGTTAATTTGGAAGGTAATGAATCAGAGTGCCTCCTCCAAATACTTCCACAAGCAGAAAAAGGACAAAGAGGAGGAAGAGAACACAATGGAACAACAACAACAACAACAACAACAACAACAACAACAACAACAACAACAACAACAACAATAATAATAATAATAATAATAATAATAATAATAATAATAATAATAATAATAATAATAATAATAATAATAAAATAAGCCACCTTACTGGGATCTGCTGGCATAATTCGCCAATACATCACATAGTCCTAAACGCTTGGGAAGCGTTCGACTGGTGATTTGTAATACAAAATCCAGCGTAGTTATCTTATCGGCTGTGTGATAATTTAGTAATAATGAAAAGAAAGAAGAAGAAGAAGAAGAAGAAGAAGAAGAAGAAGAAGAAGAAGAAACCTGGAGGAGGGGGGCTTGTATTTTGGCTTTTCAGCGTCGCTCCAGTAGCCGAAAAGCAAACGTTGACACGGAGCCTGAGGAAGGAGCTTGCCCAGAGAGGTGACGACGAGACATCATTGCGGGCAGCTGTGTGCATGCACGCGCACGCGCGCGTTCATGGGTGGTGGTAGCGGGTGGCGGCGGGGGGGGAACAAACAAACCTATAAGTTTTAAAAGTGGCTTGAGTCAGTCAGTTAAAGCAACAGCCTTTTTCCAGCCCGCAGACTCGTCGAGGGGGTGGGGAGGGGGTGGGGGTGGGGGCAGGCAAAGTTCTTTCTGCTGCAAACCGCCCTCACCCCGTCTTCCCTTTCGCTCCCCTTCCTCCTCCCGCCCCGGTCGGAGCAGCTGCGGGGCCGAAACGTCCCTCTCGGTCTCGGCGTCGCCTGCCTGGCCCGCATCCAGCCTCCCTCCGCGCCCCGTTTGTCCAAGAGCGAAGGTGGCGGGTGGGGGAAGGAGAGAGAGAGAGAGAGAGAGAGAGAGAGAGAGAGAGAGAGAGAGAGAGAGACCGAGAGAAGTCGCGCGCCTCCCTCCCCTTTCAGCCAGGGCTTTTTGCACGTCTTATTCTCATTGCTGTTATTACCTGTGGTCAAATTGTCATTGATCTTTAAGGGCACCCTCAGGATGTAGACCAGGAAAAGCATGACGAAGAACCAGAGGGTCCACAAATAAGTCCACGACCAAACGATGCACGACTTCAGCTGCTCCAGAAAGCCGGCCCCAGCTTCAGCCATGTTTTTGAAAAGAGAGGGAGAGAGGAGAGGGAGAGCAAAACCACACACACACACACACACACACAGAGGCACGCACTTCAGCCCGCCTCTCGGCTGCCACAACAACTCCGCACTGTGTGTTTCTGGGATGATTCATGTCTCCCGAAGTAACGTGTCCCCTTTCCACCTCCGCCTCCCCCCGCCGCCACCCCCTCCCCCGTCTCGGGGTTGCCATCCAGGCATCTATTTAAGCCGCTGCTTAACGCTGAAAACAAACGGAGCAGTTAAGCCTAAGGATGGTTAAGAGCAACCCCGCCGTCTTGTTCTGGACACGCAGAGGCTGAATTCCCCCCGCTTCTGTTTAGAATTAAAACTGCCATTGCAAGGCAGAAACTTCAGAACTGATGGTGACAGGATGGAGAAGTGATATGAGAAGAAGTGTTTCTCTCTCTCTCTCTCTCTCTCTCTCTCTCTCTCTCTCACACACACACACACACACACACACACACACACACACACACACACACACACACACACACACACACACACACACACACACACACACAATATCTGTGTTCATTGGCTTTTACGTCTGTTTAGGAACTTCACTTGCTACCCTCCTGCAACCATTTCTGTGGGTGTGTAATTTTAAATGTCACACCAGTTTCTGACCGCCCTGAAGAGGACTTCTGCAAAACTCCACCTACTCCCCATTTTGCTTTTATTGTTTTTGAGAACGTTTTTGTTACCATTGGCTGATTCCCCACCCCCATGATGTATTGATAGGAAATGTCGTTAAATAGATTTGATTGGCAGGTACTCTGCTGTACAACCAAACCTATTGCAGCTGCTATAGCCTACATTTTAAAATGTATCCCCCTCTCCCAATATGTCAAATAACAGGATACAAACTTTAAATAAGAAAATGACAACACTTTCCTTTGAAACTTAACCCTTCAAAGAACTGGAGATGGCACAGAAAGTACCTCTGACAAGTAACAAACAACCCACAAAATAGAGTAGACCAAGTCCAATGTCATGTCCCACACTGCTGCAATCAGATCATATTTTCTCTAAACAGCTTTAAGCCTGAGTCAAGACTAGGCCAAAAAGACATGTCAGCAGTTGAGAGGGAAAGGGGCACCCAGCCAGTTTAGTATAAAGAAAATGTATTTCAACACTGAGGCAACATTGTACCTGAAGCACCTTATCTCTAGTAAACTAAGGGAAAATATGTCTGCCTGAGGTTATTTTACAGAGAACACTTTTCCATTTGAAAAGTTGCCAAAAGGCAATGTCCTTTTGAAGATGTCCTCCATTTTAAGCCCAGTCTATGTCTAATTTAAATAAAAAGAACCACAAGGCAGTAAGATATAGGACTTGGAAGTTGTCCATCCACACTAACCACAAAAACAACAAAGTAGGCACACAGATAATTTGTTCTTCCTCACTTAAAAGAAATATATTGGGCGACATAATTTTGTTTCAGTTTAAAAAATGACTGACAGTTCTCCACTTGTACATATTAATTAGCTTAGGTAAATTATGCAAACCAGTGTCCTCTTTTGGCTTTGTTGGTGACTAATATGGCAATATCCTCCTTTTTGGTGATGTGCAAATGGCAACCCTAGTGTCTTCTTAGGCCTACAACTACTTCTCTCATGTCTTGCTTTTGGACTTTCCATAGTCATCTGGTTGAACAGAAAACTGTACTATAAAAGCTTTTGGAATAATCAAGCACATATCTTCTTACATTCTTAACTTAGAAAATGTACCACAGGTAAAAGGGACTGGGAGGAAATGGAAGAAAGCACATGCTGGTGCCAATTCTTAAAGTTAACTAGCTGGTTTTATAAAGATTGTCTTGTACAGTAACCGTTTAGGAAAAACAAATCTCCAGTGGGGCTGGTTATAGTTGAGCTGATAAAATATCCCTAATTTCGGTCTCCTACTGATGCAGCTTAAGAAAAGACTGCTGTGTGGTGATAGTTCAAGGATGAACCAAAGTAACAGCTGAGTGTCCTCATTTTAATCTATCGTGCTCTAGTATACCCTTGCATTTTAAGATTACACTATTAAATTTGGCCTTTAGTTTCATGACCACTCCTTGGTTTAAGAAAAACAGAACTCCAGCTATTGTACACATGCATTTTGCTTCCAGGTACATATTAGATCATATTATACATACCTACTGTGCACATAATAAAAGCTACAGGGACAAGCGGCTTCATTCCTCAAGATGATTTATTTGCGGAAGCAAGCCAGCCTGTCCCTAGATTAGTTCTATTTGTACCTTTCTGGGCCATCACCGGCTGCTTCTTTGCTGCAGATAGGATCACTCTGATTTGGTTCATTTCCAACAGGTGATTGCTGGAACAAACCATAAGCAGTGGTAATTTCTGATAGCATGAAGCAATTTAATAAGACAGCCACTTCAGGATATTGGCAAATTAAACACATTGTCTCCCCCTTGGTGGAAGGGCAGAGAAAGTGGGGGGAAATTCAACTGTAGTAGTACAGCAAAATTGCATTGCATCACTTAAGATATTTTTAATTTTTAAATAAATGATTCAATACATTTTAATGCCATAATACTTTTTTAAAATAACTTATATGCCTAAGGAGGAGAGGAAGTGTTTAATGTGTCTATATCCTGAAGTACCTCTCTTATTAATGGCAGATCATATTCTACCTGGGCCCAAGCTACCCCATTTAGTGTGCACTAGGTGCCTCCAAAAGAGACTATATAAACAAACTTTTAGTTGACTTCCTTTAAAAAACATTAATAGTGACATTCTGGGATCACAAGTTTTAATGGATGCAGATGAGTGTGTATCAAAGCAGGGAATCTGCAGGACAAGGCAGTCAAGGTTGAATGTCTGCAAAATACAAGTAGACAATGTGCCGTGTAAGCTAAGAGATTTAGTGTTGGGGAATCCCAGAAGAATGATTTTGGGGAACTCAATATTGATACCAGGGGCTATCCTGTTCCACGTAGTCCTGGAATTTATAGTATGTACTGTATTCCCATGATAACTATTACGATGTCTCAACCTGTCAAGAGTTCCAGCATATACAGCTTGTATATCTTGTTTAAGTGTTTCTCTCCTGAAGGATGGTGGTCTAAATTTTAAATTTATTTTCTTGCTACAGTCATTTGTTACTTCCTGCTGAGATTTGGGCTTACAATAATCATTCCACTCTAGTGCAGTGAGCAGCCATTACTACTGAATATTTCTCTAGGGTCTAGGCCAGTAATGGCGAACCTTTCAGAGACCGAGTGCCCAAACTGCAATTCAAAACCCACTAATTTTTTTGCAAAGTGCCAATACAGTAATTTAACCTGCATACAGGTGGCTATGAAGGGGCAATGTCGGGTGCCCACAGAAAGGGCTCCGAGTTCCACCTTTGGCACCCGTGCCATAGGTTCACCATCACTGGCTTAGGCTATGGATGCCACTGGAACTTGATGACCTTGAGTTGATGACCAGTTCTTGCTAAAGCTGTGATCACTCTACACAGAATACTTAGGAATGACGAAGACACTTGCTAAAATCACTGAGTACCTCTCCCACTTTGCACAGCCCACAAAGCTCCTGGGATTACTGCAGATTTTCATTGAGAGTAACAAAGAAAGCTGGAGATTGTTGGAACACAGAAGTGTGCTAATCTCAAATCCAATCAAATACCAGGTTCAAGATCAACCGTACACTGGGAAGACAAAGAAGCAGTTTTATCACCCATCATTTCTGTCCTCTTGTTTTCTTCAGTGGAGTGACACTGTTACACCTAGATGGTAAGTGACTTTGAAGCCTCTGTCCTTGTGAGAAACTGGACAGAATTCCAGCAGGACATTGTAAAATGATTGCAAGATATTTTGAGGACAAGACCCTTCATACCCAAAACACCGTAAAATTCCACAGAACAATTAGTACAGTCTGCTGGGGTATTCATGATATTGTTTACTAGTACATATTGTTAGATGATGGTAAGTTTTTAGAACCTACAAATATGAATGATTTGGTTTGCAAAATTCAACTAACAAACTGCTTAACAACTTCATGGCTTATAATATCCAAGAAGAATGAGGTAATGTAGCTGGCTGGTGGGCTCTGGGTACTTTTCTAAAAGAGGTGCAGGAAGATTTCTACTTGATTCCTTGACAAAGAATTTGATGAACACACTGAGTTAGACATGCCAAATGAAAGTTTCTCAGCAACAGTAGGGACATTGTTATATTGAGAAAGAGACACATAATACCACAACAAAGTCCAGTAAGAATACATTCTATAAGTGAGTGCTCATTCCCCACCATCCTTCATGTAATGAGGTCGACTACAGATGAAAAATTGCAGCATGTAGGGTTTCCATGAAAAGAAAGGGAGAGGACGAGTACAACAAGTGTCACTACTGCAATATCCTGCTTTCTGTTTCTTACACAGTGCAAATGTATTGTAATGCAGTTTGATCATGAGCTGGAAGCAGGAAGAGAAGCCAACCCATTAGGGCAAACCCCTAAGGTTATGTGCCGAGTGGTGCTTGATCAAAGCCTCTGGACAAGGTATTGACCTTTATATTGCTTTTCAGGAGAGCTGAAACATGTAGCAAAGAAGAAATAACCACAGCTTGAAATTCAGAACAAATTAGATTATGGGTGATACCTTCATAGGCTGCTAGTAGGGGGGGGGGAGTTGCTGAGCTTTCAAGAGCAAGCTCTTTTTTTCAAAGCAGGTATAGAAGTCCAAACATGGCAAGGCACGTAATTTGCCAGGAGAGAGTTCTTAAAAGTTCACTTGGCAAGATGGATGCCAGGCTTCTTCTTGGAAAGCACAGAGCAGCATGGTCCAATGGGGCTGGCGTTTACAGGCCAGTTCAAACATAGAGCGGCATGGTATGGGCACCTCCCTCTTGCTTATATCCATCCCCATCATGAGAACCTGAAAACACCATCAGTTGCCCTGTTCATCTTATTTTTACTCCCAGAATCTCTCTCCCCCTCCCCCCCCAAAAAAAATCATCCCCTGGTGGGCACTGTTTAAGGAAGAGAAAATATAAAGCCTTCTTTCATGGATTAAGATAATGGCATAGCTTGGTCAGTGCTTGCGAAAGGAAATGAGATTGTGTAGAGAAACTGCTGTAAATCCTTAAAATGTTTCAGATCATGAATATCCACTCAGCTCAGCTGGAGTGACCCAGCTGCCCATCTTGCCACCATCTGAAGTGTGGTTGTGAGTAAATGTGCCTAGATTACACCCTTTCCCAACAGATCCCACTTTTTTGTGTGAAAACACTTTTCTGTTTTGATACTTTACACCAGACACGTCCAAACTTCGGCCCTCCAGATGTTTTGGACAGCAACTCCCACAGTCCTTTGCCATTGGCAATCTAAGCTTAGAATTCTGGGAGTTGTAGTCCAAAACATCAAGAGGGCCGAAGTTTGGGCATGCCTGCTTTACACTCTTCAAGTCTGTCCAGTGATTGGTTTTAAAATAATTATAATCATAAGTAAATAGAAAATTTGCATTTTAATGACACATTGAAATTTAGTACATTTCAAACCAAGAAAAAAAACTGACAGACAAAGTAATGAGTACAGGAATATATATATTACAATATCCCTTATTATAATACATTTATGGCTGTCTGGTAAAAATAACTTGAAGACTGATGGAATCCAAACTCATCTCAGTAGCTGTCAGGAAAAGAGCACTAAATGAATTTCCAAAATTAGCACTAATATTTAATTTCAACACCTTAAAAACAGCATTAGACATTGGCCTTAAAAAAAGTTAACACCAAGCTGGCTAAGTAACTGAAAAGAGTGGGATACTGAAATGTTTTCCTTAGATTTCATGTGATAGAGGGTTAAATTATTTCCACAACAAACATGGCTAAAATCCATGTTTAATGTCAAACTGGTGATGTCCAGTAACAGGCTCTTCTAGGGAACTATGTTCTAGAAGCTGTTCTTTTGCATAAAGTGAGCAATATGGGATAATTTTATGCAAAAATACTTTTCAAAATGTTTTTAATTTAACTGAAAACTATAGGCATATCATTATAAAAATGTCTAAATATATCAGAAGCTCTCAACATTTTCAGCTACACTGATTTTGTAACTTTTTAAAAAGGAAAAACAAAAAGACAAAAAAATGGTCAATTAGCTAAGCCTTATGTTCTAACCAATCTACTTACAGCGATTTTTCAATGGCAAATGCCCATGCTGATTGGGTGACTTAACAATTCTGAACACCTTTGTGATTATTTTGTACACAAGGACACCAAAAATCATCCAGGTTTGCAATCTTCATTTCAGGCATTCTGCATTTCTTTGCCAATCTTGTAGCTAAGGATTTTATTCCAGTCAATCTTTGTGCGAGTAACTGGCAGCTGTCGGCGTAAGGCCTTGAAAGTAGTGTCCGACATTGTCTGGTAATTTTCACTGATAGCAGTCTGTTTAAAGGAAAAGGTATAATAGATATCATTTAAGAATGCATCATTTGATAACAGAGACATAACAATAGGGACTTTTCTGAGTGCCAGTTGCAGAACAAGAAGATGTTTCTTCCTACCCCTGCAAGCCCTGATGCCCTCCAAGTCTACTGTTAAAGCTTAGGAAATCCCTTAAAGCAGGGATGCCCAAACTTTTTGCAAGGAGGGCCAGATTTGGTGAGGTGAAAATGTGTGAGGGGGCGACCATTCAGCCTGACGGGGGGAGAAAGGCGTGATCCGTGCGTATCTGTAACAGCCGCAAATGCTCTGGTTTCAAGGTGCCCGAGCCCGGCCAGGAACTGGCCCACGTGCGCCCAAGATGCACCACTGCTCACATATGCTTCCCTCCCTTGCAAGGAGGTGGGGAAGACACTGCAGCAACAGAGCCAGGAGTGGGTAGGCAGGGCAGGTGGCTGAGGGGATGGACAGAGGCAGGGAGGGCAAGTAAAACATAAAACTGCAACCTGACGTCTCTAACCAGCACAGGGAAGGGCCCACTGGCGGGAATGAATGATAGGCTAAGCTGGCAGGGAGAAGAGGCTGAGGGCCACTCAAAATTTTGAATTGGGCTGCATTTGGCTCCCGGGCCGGACTTTGGACATGCCTGCCTTAAAGCAATTGTTGGGAGTCAAGGAAGGAAGGAAGGAAGGAAGGAAGAGATTCAACTAGATCAGCTCAAGGCCCCTACAAGCATTCAAGCTTGTCCTTATAGATTTGGATGACAAGATGAAATACAAATAATATGGTGTAATACCTTGTGAGCTTCCACAGGTGAAACTTTACACCAACTACAACAGGATTTCAGCCAAATAGTTTCTTAACAATAAAGATTATCTTATGTATGTTAACACTTTGAAAAGCAGCAGGTCTCCATAATAATTTATGTACTTCAAATCAGTGACCTTTTGCATCTTTGAGTCTTCTAACGCACATTCTGAATATGTATGTTGGAATAGTACTGGAAAGTGCTGCACATATTTTTGTTAAATGTGTATGTTCAGGTACACATCTAGCAAAACGCAGTTTCTTTTTTGCCCAAGAGGCATTTCAAATTTTAGCGTTTCCACACATTTTCTGGCCACTGCTGAACACAAATGAGAGAAGAAATAGATTCAAAGCAGGAGGCTAAAAGTACGTATCACAAGGCTATGACATACCTGATATTCATTTTCTGCAGCCTCTACAATCTTTACAAATTCCTTTGCTGTCTGGGCTTCATTCTAAAAGAGACATGAATATTTTTAATTGAAATGTACCATAAGAGGGAAATTTGAGATTTAATGACAAACAATTGTTCTTTCATTGCCCAAGGTACTGCAAACACACTGTTATAAAGCAATATGTCTGTGAAGATTCTCAGTCATCCAGGTGAGTTTATCTGGAAGTTGAGTCATGGCTACTGGACTTCTTTTTTGAGAGATAGAGTTTCGCTGTTCATCCAAACAGCTTCATCGGTCTGAATACAGCTAGTGCAAGTACTCCATCTTATAGTTAGCTTTGACCTCTTGTCACCCTAGTCTGAATTAGGTTCATAAGATGAACAATGGCCTGAATAGGCTCGTTAGGGAGACAATAGTATCCATAGCCTTAAGGTGAACAATGGCCTAAGGTGCTGAAACCCATCAAGAATGGGTCGTTAGCTATGGCCTTGGTGGTGAAGGCTTTTTGATTTGTCTGGGTACTTTGGAAAACACAGCCTGATAAGTAGCAGATAGACTATGCCGGAGCCCACCACCTCTGTTGAGGGAAGGGTTTTCAATGCTTACATGAATGGCTTTCCTTACTCCTCTCTCAAACCACCTCTCTTCTTTGTCTAATATGTGTACATCCTCATCTTTGAATGAGTGCCCTTTGTCCTTCAAATGGAGGTGTACTGCTGATTCTGGTCCTGAGCTGTTACCCCTCCTATGTTGGGCCATCCTTCTGTTTAATAGCTGTTTAGTTTCTCCAATATAGAGGTCTGAACACTCCTAACTGCATTGGACTGCATATACTACATTGCTCCTTTTATGATTTGGTATCGGATCCTTTGGGTGGACAAGTCTCTGCCTTAGTGTGTTTGTGGGTTTGAAATAAACAGGGATGTGGTGTTTGCCAAAAATCCTTTTAAGCTTCTCCGACACTCCAGCCATGTAAGGAATGACCAGGTTCTTCCATCAGTTCTGGGTCTCAGACTGATCCCTTGTTCTTCTGGGATGGCCCACTGCTTTGTTGAAGGCCCACTTTGGATATCCACAGGCCTTAAGTGCTGTCTTCAGGTGCCTATCTTCCTTCTTCTTGGCTTCTGTGGAGGTGGGGATGCTCTCTGCTCTGTGGCTTAGGGTCCTGATGACTCCTAGTTTGTGCTGTAATGGATGGTGGGAGTCAAACAGTAAGTATTGATCTGTGTGGGTGGGTTTCCTGTAAGCTTCTACTCCCAGGCCACGGTCAGGTCTGATGATGACTGCAGAATCCAGGAAAGCCAGCCTGTTGTCTTGGATGTCTTCCCTAGTGAACCTAATATTAGGGTCCACTGCATTGATGAGGTCTGTAAAGGCCTGTACTTCCTGAGTCTTGATTTTCACCCAGGTATCATCTACACACCTGAACCAGTGGGATGGTGTTGTCCCTGGGAAGGTGTTGAGTGCCTTCTTCTCCAATTCCTCCATCAATAGGTTTGCAACAATTGGTGACACTGGGGAGCCCGTGGCACAACCATGCTTCTGTCTGTAGAAGTCCCCTCTATACACGAAATATGTGGTGTTCAGACACAGGTCCAGGAGCAGGCATATCTGGTCTGTGTTGAGGCGGCTTCTGGAGGTGAGGGTACTGTCTTCTCTTAGTCTTCTCTTTACCATTGTTAGGGCATCAGTGTTGGGGATGCTGGTAAAGAGCGATGTAACATCAAAGGATACCATGGTTTAATCTGTATCCAGTTTCAGCTCTCTAACTTTAGAAACAAACTCCTCTGAATTGTGTACGTGGTGGTCCTTGAGTCCAACCAGTGGGGCTAGGATAGTTGACAGGTATTTTGCGATGTTGTAAGTCACTGAATTTATACTGCTGACAATAGGTCTGAGGGGAATTCCTTGCTTGTGGATCTTGGGAAGCCCATAAAAGCAGGGGATGGTCTCTCCGGGATATAACTGGTGGTAGGTCACCCTGTCAATTGTGTTTTCCTGCTCCAAGAGTTTTAAGCATTCTATTACTTTCTTCCTATAATTGCTGGTGGGGTCTCTTTTTAGTTTTTCATATGTGTGTTGGTCATCTAAAAGTGTGATAACCTTGTGGTAGTCCACAGTATTGAGGACGACAGTGCACCTTCCTTTGTTTGCAGGCAGAATTGTGATGCTCTCATCCCTGCTGAGGGATGTCAGAGCACTTCTCTCTTGGCTGGTGAGATTGGATGGTGGTGGTTGAGCACTGGAGAGCGCAGCAGAGACTTTTATCCTGAGTAGTTCTGCTTCTGCTACTGGCAGATTGTTGCTGTGAATGGCCAATTCTGTAGCTGTGATGAAATCCAAACAGGAACATGCTTGGGTGTGATGGCAAAATTTAGGCCTTTGGATAGGACCTCTCTCTCTCTGTCTGGGTGAGTTCCCTGTTTGAGAGGTTCTTCACCCATTTGTCCTCAGGGTTTTGGACAGAATAGGAGAAGAGAGATCAGGAGTCAAAAAACAACTATGGGTCTGGCTCTTCAGCTTGCTGTCATAGCGATAATATATCTAAGTAGTTGGCTGTTTTACTTTGCACTCAGTGCAATCCTAAGCCAGAGCTCATAAATGGAAAGCAATATGCTCTTTCTGCTTGCTTTACTTATACAGTGGACCCTCATATAACAAACGGTTTGTATGACATAAAATCCGTACAACATAAAAAATTCCAGAGATAGGGGAAATTTGCTTAACAGAATCACCTATGGGGCGAATCCATACAATATAAAAATGGTCGCGATTAGGCATTACTCCATTTTCAATGCATTCCTATGGGAAATTTGTATAAAGGAAAATTTGCTTAACATAATTTCATTTGGAACAAATTAATTCCTTTATACAAGGTACCACTGAACACATACTGCAACATAGGAGGACAGTGCAGCAGTTGGGAAGGTCTAATATTACAACTGTGCTTCTGCAAGCAAAAAGCTTAGGTTTGCACTATGCATCCATTTGGGAGTACAGTAAGACTCCAATAGCCATGGGGAATCCCCCCCCCCCCCTGCAGAAAGCAAAATCCACGGATAAGAGTGAACATTCTTATGTGAGGGTGACAGCACCAGTGGTGGCAAGGGAGCAGCAACAACAGTGATGGGGTGGGCAAAAGCTGTTATGCTGCGTGGCTGCAGGCTGACCCCTAACGCTGTTCCAGCCCCAGGAAGAGCTGCTGGGTAGGCAGGTGGAGGAGCCTCCTCTCCTAGCCAGCTGCTTTATGCACCCAGCCTGGTTGGACAGACAGAGGAGGAGGAAGGCTGGCTCGGTCCCGAGGTGTCGCCAAGCCATGCAGACCGATCACTGTGCCTACTACATTCCCTTATCTGTTTGCCTGTTTAATTGCCGGCTGGAGGCCAGATGTGGGCCTGCTGCAAACACCTGAGCCTCTTCCTTCTCTTCCTCTGCCCAGGTGGCACAGGCACCCCCATCCCCACCCCACCAAACCCACCACGGCTCTGCACCTTGTCTCTGCCTGCTCCACTGCCAATCTCACGGGTGGGCACTCCCAAGCCATACAGCCTCTACTTTCTCTGCCCCAATATCGTGGGCAGGCACTCCTGAGCTTTATGGCCTCTGCCTCGGCTGCCACCAATCTCACAGGTGGGTGCTCCTGGCTCCGCATGGCCCTCTGCAGCCACCTCTGATGTCCTGGGTGGGCGCCCCTGGGCCGCATGGCCTGTCCAGCCACCGCTGATGTGCTGCCTATGCCAGCACACCACAACTGGCCCAGCCCCTTGAACAGCTGATCACCAACAGTGGATTACTGAATCCGTGAATGGTGAATCAGCGGATATGGGGGTCTTACAGTATGTACTCTCCAGGAAAAAAATGGTCATATGAAACATACTAGCAAACTTCCATAGAACAAGCACCGCACATATCACTTTAGCATAGTTTCCTATGTGGGGATGGGGGTGTTACACAAATTCCCAGCATAACATCTGAAATATAGGCAGTGAAATTAACAATAATACAGACGAAAGCGACTAAAATGATTACAGGGCTGGAGCACCACCCTTATGAGGAAAGGCTACACCATTCGGGGCTCTTTAGCCTGGAAAAAAGGCACCGGAGAGGGGATATGATTGAGATCTACAAAATTATGCAGGACATGAATAAAGTGGATAGATGGACACTATTCTCCCTCTCACATAATAACAGAACTAGGAGACATCCACTCTGTTTGACTGGAGTGAGAACAGACTACAGAAAATACTTCTTTACCCAAGTGTGTTGTTAGTCTGTGGAACTCCCTGACACAGGATGTGGTGATGGCATCTGGCCTGGATGCCTTCAAAAAGGGATTGGATAGATTCCTTTGGGTAAAGTCCATCACAGGTTACAATCCATGATGGGGGTGTATAATTTCCAGGCTTAAAAACAGGGTACTGTACTTCAAAGGCCAGATGCAGGGGAGTGGTATCAGGAGACAGATATCCAGTCTCGTGTACTCCCAGAGGCATTTGGTGGGGCCACTGTGAGATACAGGAAACTGGACTAGATGGGCCCTTGGCCTGATCCAGCATGGCTCTTCTTATGTACTTACTGACACTGAAGCAGCTCTGGAATTTCTTATGTGTCCCAAAAATGGAGAAGAAAGCTCCTTTTAATTCACTGTACTGTATTATTCACTGGCAGCAATGTTTCATTGCTAAACTTTGTATCAAAAGCAGCCCTCTGACACAACTTTTCTGTGTTACTCATATAACCATTGCAGAATGAATTCCATCACAGAATGTTTTTATACCGTTGCATCTTGTACAACTATCAGCTAGCAAGTTACAAATCTGGTTCCACACAGCCATTAGATTTTTCAGCTCTTGAACAGCAGCACTCCTCACTATGACGTAAACTGGTTATGAAGAAAAGCATTTAAGCATGCCTAAAGTTTCTCTTTAGATTCTGGATAATCTGCGGTACAATCTAACAAAATTTATTTCAAAACACATACGGGCAGATTTTCACATTCTGGCTTTTCTGGACTTCCAGTGTCAATACTGTATCATGGATTATATAACTTATCTTTTAATTCTGCATCTTGCAGGAAAAAGTGAGTAAAACTGAAAGCCTGATGAAAGTGAGTATTTACTGCCTTGAATGTAAATGATAATCACAAAGAGGAAAACCGATAATAATTTTAGATAACTGAGGAATACATCACAGTTTTTTGAAGAATATGATGACTACTTATATAGGTTTGTAACTTCCATATTTTTCATGGAGAAATGTGCTTCCTAGTACCAAATTTGTAACAAAAGTGACCTAGTGCTCATGTCTATGGTTAATGCTTAATCATAAAACTTTAGTGATTTGAAGTACCACCCAATGTCATTCCTAACAATATATCATATTTTGCCGTGTATAAGGTATTTTTATAGACCCGTTAGCCTAAAAACTGAGGGCCATCTTATACATGGAGGTAAGCCTTTCCTCACTGAAAAAACAGGCTCAAATCACTGCAAAAGCAAAGTGGAGAGGCATCCTGGGCAGGCGGAAGGCTATCAAGGGCTGCTGGAAGGTAAGGGAAATTTGGGGGGGGGGGACAGGGAGCACTGTTGAGGTTTCCCTTCCTTTTTGGGAGGATTTGTTAATTTTGGGTTCAAAAAGTAGGGGGAGTCTTATAGATAGAAAAATATGGTACATTGTTTAGAAGCCAGCACAATTATTAAAGCAGTAAAATTTCAGGTGTATAAGGAGCACACAGGACGCTGATATAGATTCACACAGCTATGCCTTTGGAAACTGTGACTTATTAAAAATGCCTTCTATAAAAAGGAAGGAAACGTACTCACAGTCACTGTTAAAGAATCCTGTATGTCTTTGTGACTCACTAGCTGAACATTTCCATCTTCATAGTAATGAACCTATACACAAATGGTTAATAATACGAAATTACCACATGCCCAAAAGGCTAATACATATTAGTAAGCTAATAGTGTTACACTCCCCTCAAGATGCAGCAAGATAAAACATTGGTACATAGTATGTTGAGGTATTTGCAGATGTTAACTTTTCCAATATTTTCTATATTTAATCACTCCATTTACTTCAACACTTCAGATTATATATGTAGACATTTCTCTACTTTCCTTTTGACTTCTATATATTCTTGGAATTTAATTTTGGGAATGGAATGACTCAGAAGGGAATATGAATAAGTCTAAATTGCATATTTCCAGGTTGGGAGTGCAGATAGGAACGATCTGTTCTCCATCATATCTTAATGATTCTTTCAGTACTTTTTGAAGAATGTACAGCCATAAACAAATGCCCAGTAGGATACTTCTTTTCTAAACATAAAGCAGACCAGCTAACTAAAATGATGGCAATTCACTTGGCACTCTAATGTATAAATTCTAAATTGCTGTTAGTGATAATGAATCTTCTCTTTTTCAAATAAGTCTATATTTGCCCACAAAAAATTGTTTCCCAGAACAAATAAGGTAGGTATTGACCCAGAATTCTCCAGTTGGAGTGGAGCCAGTATACTTCAAGGGCCACCTTCACTCAAATGAACTCATTTGTCAAGTAAACAACCTATGTAGACCATGTCTGTGCACCTTTGGTTTTGTCAGTTAGGTGGGGTCTTACAAGCCCTCTTCTGTGGTTGTCCCTATTTGTGAAACCCTCTCCCACAGAGAAATAGGCAACCGTTTGGAACTTTTGGTTTGCTGAATTTTTAGTGGCTGATTTTTTCAGTGACTTCCTAACATCTTCTTGCAAGTATAGGGTCTGTTCTTCAGATCCTAAAATACCATTATGTCTGATCAACTGTGTCTTCAGGGCACAAGACAATGATCTGCATGTCCTTATTGAAAGTATCCTGCTACCTCTGTTTTGGTCACCCACATGCCCATTGTCCATTGATTTTCAGGTGGCAAAGCAGTTTTGGCACTAGTGGAAGGTGTTTTTCTGATGACATGTCCATACAGGCAAAGCCGGCTTCCTTCTCTATAACTTGTATCACATCTAGTTGTTATTGGATAGTATTATTTGTGATGTGACCAAGTAGGAAGATGCCCATTATCTGACACAGCATACATATTTCCACGGCATAGAGATGGCTCTCTATGCCCATTGTTGCTGCTCAGTGTTCTTTGCCATGCATTACAACAGGGCGGATGATCATCTTGCAAAGCTGAGATTTGAGACAGACTGGCATTTGTCTGATTTTTTTCACCAATGACTGTGATACTTCTATTATAGTCAATGCCTTACTGTTTAGATCCACTTCATTACTCCATCATTTTTCTTCACAAAAGATTTAAGGGATTTGATTTGCCAGTTATTTTGTTTTCTTTGCAACTGCTCTGAAGGTCATCAAAGGCATGCAAATGGTATTGTTAATTAGCACTACGAACTACAAATAATTCTTATTACTGAAATCTCTCAGATCAATTAGGAAAGACATACCTGAATTTTCAGTATACCAGCCACCTGAGTGGTTGAAGGGGTAATTGCAAATTTCCACTCTGATCTCCAACGACCATTCCTTAAAAAGAAAGTGTCAGATAATCAAAATAAGTACATCTTAAATTTGAACAATTATCAAGCTTTTTTAAAATAGCTGCTTCTCAGAAAAGCTTGTTTCAATTAGCCTATCAAATAACTCTGCACATCCATACCATTTAGAGATTTTATTTAAACTAAATAAAGAAGTTAGATTGTTTATAAATAATACACAGAAGGCTGCAACAAATCATCATGTGCTGAGCTGGTTTGTGAAACAAACCTATATGATTTAAAAAAAGAGGCATCTGCCATAACAAATCAGTGCTCCAAATATCTAATGCAGTTATTTTCCCCTATACTATTTATTTATTTATTTATTTATTTATTGCATTTATACCCCACTTATCTTCATTGCGAACTCTACTATACAAAAGCAAATATTTTGAGGGCATCATTGATGAGCAATGGAAATATTCTTCCAAGTACACATTCACTGCCATTTTGTTCAGAATGAATACCTAAACCAGCTTTCTGAATGTGACTGTATTAAAATATTGAATCTGAAATATGTGAGAAGAAGCATGATGGCATTCAACAGCAAATTATATTCCCCTACACTCTCTATACAGTATGACCCCCATATCCGCTGATTCGCCATTCACGGATTCAGTTATCTGCAGATGGCGAGCAGCAGTGCAAGGGCCCGGGCCTGGCAACGGGCCGGCAAAATCATGGGCAGAGGAGGAAGAGGAGGAGGAGAGGCTGCATGGCTCGGGAGTGCCTGTCCGCCTGCGAGATCAGCGGCAGCAGCAGCAGAGGAAGCAGCACAGCTGGGAGCACCTGCCCACCCACCCGCCCACAAGATCGGTGATGGCAGCAGCGGAGGCGGCCATGCGACACCGGAGTGCTTGCCCACCTGTAAGATCAACACCGGCAGTGGTGGTAGTGGAGGCCGTGCAGCTCCAGAACACCCGCCTGCAAGACTGGCGGCGGCGGTGACCATGCGGATGGGGAGCACCTGCCCGCCTGCAAGATTGGCGGCGGCTGCAGCAGAGAAGACCGCGCGGTTGGTGAGCACTCGCCTGCAAGATCAGCGGTGGCAATGGAGGCCGCGTGGCTGGGGAGCGCACACCTGCCTGCCCGCAAGATTGGTGGTGGCGGCACTGGAGGAGGCCATGCAGCCCCGGAGTGCCCACCCACCCACCTGTAAGAATGGTGGTGATGGTGGCAGTGGAGGTGGCCGCTCCATTCTCATGTGCCCACCAACAAGCACCACGATGATGAGGAAGAGGCAGCCCGGGCGGCGTAGACAGCTGGCATAGCACCACTGCCTGCACCACTGTCACCCTGCCACCATTGTCACCCTCGGATAAGCGTGTTCGCTCTTTTCTGCAGATTTCACTATCCATAGGGGTCCCGGAAATGATCCCCCGCAGATACCGTGTTTGTACTATACATACAACAATAGAATTATCTCCACCTATTAACATCTTCATATGAGATTTCCAGGGGCTGAGTGAGAGGAGGAGGGAAAAGGAAACATTTGTTGCTTGAAGGAAAGCCTGCTTGTGCAATGCTTTATTATCTTGAATGTATGTTCTCAGAAAAACCTAATATAGCTGTTAATAGAAGAAATAGAATAGAAAGAATAAAGGAGAACCAATTTACAAATAACTAGTAAGGCATCTTACACTTACCAAAAGTTTTTTGCTTGAAACTGATGGCTTTCTATGCATACAATAATTGTCTGTTGCCCATCAATTGTTTTTCCATATACCTTAATTGCAAATGAAAAGACAGATTAGTGATACATCAATACCTTGAAGGGCAAATTTCAAGTGATCTACTATTCCCACTCTATCAATTAATAGTATATAAAACCACAGTCACTACACATACTCATCCATATGCAAGAAAGAAATTAACTTAATATAATAGCTATAATCCTGCTGCTTTGTTATGCAAACAAGCATTAAAACTGTCTTTCTGGGATGGCAATTAAAGAGTCACTGCTTGGATTCTCAAGTGTACACTAATCCAGTAAGTATGTACATCTCCGTGAATTCCAGAGGTGATTTCTTAATTGTCAACTCAATTCTACATCTTATGTGGCTCGTAGCCAATCATTTAAAGTAAGTTTCTCAATACATCCTCTACCATGGCATAGTAAGTAGAAAACTGCAGCCCACTGAATGTTCTTCTTTTAAGACAACTGCAATGAAGGGTGCATCTGTAATCTCTCTTTTCCAACTTAAATACAGTGGAACCTTGACTTACATACTGCTTGACTTGCATCATATTTGACTTGCAGCAAGAAGGGGCCTGTTTGACTTGATTCACAGGCTTTGACTTACATCTCGGAGCCCCAACACAAGGCACTGGAATTGGGCGGCAGCCACAACCCAACATCGCGGTTGCCGCCTCCCAACTGCTCCTGCCTTCTTCCCCTCCCTCCTCCGGCAGCGGCGGCTTCGGCGAGGCCAGCTCAGAGCACCTGGAGCTGGTCCTCGGCCTCACCGAATCCACCGCTGCTGCCAGAGGAGAAGAAGGGCCGGGAGCTCGGGGCTGGCCTTGCTGGTTAGACAGTCAGCTCTGTGTTGTAAAAAGTCTGGCTGCAGAAGTCATGGAAGCATTTTAGTTGGGGAGCTGTAAAGTTGTGGGACTCTAATGGTAAGCCTAGAGTTGTTCAGAACTTGGAACGTCAGGTTAAAAATCAGTAAAACTTAAATGTTAGACATTGTTGCTATGAACATTAAAAAGTGGAGGCATATAACTTGTGGACTATAATTCCACTGCTTCCTCCTCTCTTTGAGAGGAATCTCCTATCCCAGTCAAATTTGTGTTAAATTGCTGTTTTCGGGGTCTTTTTCATCATCTGGAACGGATTAATGCGCTTTCCCATTACTTTCTAAGTAATGTTTGACTTAAGTCTAGACCACTGGAACGGATTAATGACGTAAGTCAAGGTTCCACTGTAATAGAAATATAGCAAGTGGAGTGGGGGAGGGGATAATGGGACATAAGATAGGAAATGTATAAAATTATGCACAGTATGGCAAAAGTGTAAGACACATTCCCTCCATCCAATAAGGACTCAGTCACCTAATGAAGATAAATACTGGGAGATTCAAAAGAAACAGCACTTCATATAGTGACACCAATGAGAAAAACTTTGAAAGAGATAATTTGTGCAGGTTTTAGTGCAATGGTTTCAACGTTTTTAATGTATGAAAATTTCAATTTTGTACTTGAAATTGTTTGATTTTAAATATATTTTAAGCTATTTTATATAGCTTTGCAACCCTCCCTGAGATCTTGTGATATAGAATGGGCTACAAACAAGCAAGCAAGAAAACATGTAGGGTATTATCTCCAACACCAAATAAACTATTCCACTGTATAGCAGTCATGAATGGAGGGATGCTATTATATTAATCTCATGTGTTGGTCTCCTATTAGTTAACACGTAGGAACTTAATTTCAGAACAAGTATGTCTGATCTGACACAGCAATACTTTTGCCAGTTCCTTTGGGGAAAATGGTGCGGTATAAAAATGTAAAAATAAATAAATAAAATACTATATAGTACAGCTTTTGTTATACTGTATACAATGTTCTACATTAGGTCTGCATAATTAGCGCATACATTAGTATACAAAAATCCAGCAAAAGACTGAGATTGCACTGTTATTTCAACATAGCAGTAACAATGCATTTTAAAAACAAAATCCAAACATAAATGAAATATAACTAAATAAATCAACAATAGACTAAAATAAAAATAGAAATAACCAGGCAATTGATCAAATTTAAAAAAAAGAGAGGTAAGCAGTGAAAAGAAGGATAGCGTCTTAGTAGGTGTTTAAGAAGTCAGGGAAGGCCATTCTATAAAAACATGTTTTCAATATTTTTGGAAGGTTTGATGTGAGGGAGCCAGGCCAATTTCTGCTGGTAAGTAGTTCCATAAACGGAGAGGATGTAGTCAGTTTTGCAGCTATTTTTCTGTTCCGTATTATCTGAAGTTATTTAGACCTAAGAGAGACCTTATCCCTTGCTCTTGTGTAAAATGTCTATTCCTTGCCTTAAAAACAATAGAAAATATACAGCTCCAGGGCAGCATCTGCCGTATTTTTATGTCTATAAGATGCCTCCATGTATACGATGACCCTCACTTTTCAACCCAAAATTATAGTTTCACAATCCTACGGTTCTCTCCTCACCTTAATTCCATGTATAAGATGACCCTCAATTTTTAGTCTAACAATTTTGGTCAAAATATAGTCTAAATCATGGGAAAATAATGTACACAGTTTTCTGGCTTTTTTCTGTTCAGTTAATGTTACTTGATGTCCTTTAATTCCAAAAGAGAAATTGCATGCTTTGTTTTTGTGGAATGAAGATTTCCTTTTAAAAATTATTTTTGTTACAATAATCTTTTTTTAAAAGGAAGGCTTCATTTTCAATTTTATTTCCTGGGATCAGACTTTTCAATTGATTATCATTTCTGGAGAAACGGACATCAAATCTCCCAGGCTTTCTTACTGTGACATAAACTACCCCTAACCACATATTTAAAAGTTACTTGCATGGTCTGCAAACAAAAAAATTAACACTAAGTATCACAAGCTAATCTTCATTCCAGAGGAATAAATATGGTCATAAGGATTAATATGAAACAAGCAATTCAAATAACCAGCATCAAACAAGATAGTGATCCAAGCATTTTCTGGATCCTATGGTACTTACTGTACAGACACCATTTGCATAGTGTTCTTTCACATATGCTCTTACTGCTGTTTCTATGGAGCTTCTCCATGATTCAATTGCATTTTCAACTTCATGAGGTTTTGGATCTATAGCCTCTTTTCTTAAATGATCAAATTTAAAAGAGATCTTGTTTTTGGGATCCAAAAATTTTCCATTACCCAGGTCTCCATGTTCTGTTATTAAAACCTGTAAAAAGGTAGTTAAGTGGTAGTATATTATATGGAAGGCAAATAAATAACAAATAATCAAATGCAAACATGGCAGGATAGCAACTGACTGTATCTTAGTATACAATTCTGCTTTGTAGAAAGACTAAATGTCTATAACCATAAAAGGCCAAAATATTTCAGGCCTGCACAAGATGTTGACTGCCTTCAGGGGTCGCCCACCAGGACCCTCTGTTGTGGTGGAATTCCCCCTCCCCATTCACTCGCTTTCTCCAGCAGCGGTGGCGGGCCCAGACCGGCCTGATGGGCCTGTTTGGGTTTTCTGGCAGTGCACGCGGTGGCCGCAGAGGTGAGCCCAGGCTGGCCTGCTGGGCCTGCTTCCCAGAGACACCAAATGGGCCCAGCAACCTGGCCTGGGCCCACCTCCGTGGCCGCCACCCACTGCTGAAGCTGCCATGACCCTATCCCTGCCGGCACCACGATTGCTGCCGGAAAAGGACCCAAGGTGGCTTACAGTAATGAGGGACAATATACAGCCCAGAACATTTCAGACATATTCAAGTTAAGAACAGGGAATTTGAAGAGGCATCCTAGAACATTAAAAGGTAACAGTAGAGCTACAAAGAGCACTCAAAAGAAAAAGGAAAGTAACATGGAAATCACTGGTGTTCTTATGAAAACAATCGATATAATCATGTAAACATTACCTACAAATTGTTGTTTATCCATTTAATTTTATTTATTTACTTGATTTTTTAAATATTATTTATTTGATTTATATACCGCCCATCTAGGATTTAGCCTACTCTGGGCACGTGTTCGCAAGTTTATAAACAAAGATCACTGACAACATAATAGCCCATGTCTTCAGTCAGCTGAGAAAGGAAATGGAGAGATGTGAGTTAAAACGAGTTGCCTAACATCAGCTATTAATTTCAGCTGGCATGCCATTTAAAAAACCATGGTTCTTAAATGTTTCCATTTTCTCTTTTGCATTTCCCAAACATTGCCCAAAGTAGCATATAAAAGTAGCACAAAATCATAGGGACCATCAGCAAATTACTACAAGGGCAGACAGTAACCTGGGCCAACCTAAGACCAAAGGATGTAGAACACCAAAGTGATGTAGAACACAAAATGCATGGCTGATGTGTGTTGCGTTGTTACAGTCGTGACCGACTCTTCGTGACTCCATGTCCATGGAGTTTTCTTGGCAGGAATACTGGAGTGGCTTACCAATTCCTACTCCAGGTGCCTACAGCACCTGGTATTCCCTGGTGGTCTCCCATCAAAGTACTAACCAAGGCCGACCCTGCTTAGCTTCCAAAATCAGGCAAGATTGGATGCACTTAGGGCATCTAGGGCATGGCTGATAAAAGTACAAAAATGGTTGTTTTCTCCCCAAGGATTACAGAAAGAATCCCTTTAATGCTGCAACCAAAAAGGTTGCCATATATGAAGCTGCCATGTCAGATTACTGGTTTATTAATCCCAGTACTTATTCCAGCTAAGCAGTAAGCTCATGGGATGCTGAGGCTGGTTTCCTTATATGTCCATATTTGCTTGAAGTTTTAATACAGGGGCAAAGAGTTCATCTGAATAATAATCGGGTGAAGGGGAGGATGGGGAAGGCTTGATCCTTTTGAATTTAGCAGCGAGTGAGCACTCTCCTGGCTGCTTCTTCACCCCGTGCGCCAAAGCAGGAGCCCAGTTGCGGGGGCTGACTGAGCAGTGTCTCCTCCCTCGGCTCCCGCTTCTTCCTCATCCTCACTGGAGAGGCTCTTGTACAGATCCAGCATGAACAGTGGAGCCAAATTCAGCTTGCCCGGCGAAAGGAAAACCTCCCGTTTTTCGTGTGACTTGAGGTGCCAGTACATCACCTTGGTGGCAGGCGAAGCCACATGCCACTGGCGCTGCTTCCCCTATCCCCCCCCCCGGCTCCCACCTCTCCTGCTTTGCTGCCGCTGCCACCGGGCACCTCCAGCGCCGCCTCCCCTCCAGCCCCCAACTTTATATTGACCCGAGTATAAGACGAGAGCCTTTTTCCAGCAAAAAATAAGGGCTATAAAAACTCGCCTTATACTCATGTATTGTATATACGCTATTTTAATTGTATTGTGTTGCATTATATTTTAATGTTTCAATTGCTTTTAATTGTTCATTTCAATTTTGAATTGTAAACCATACCTTCAGATAGTGGGTGGCATATAAGCTGTATAAATAAATAAATAATAAAATTTTATAACCAGTTATGACGGAAACCTTGTCCCTTCTGCTAGATAAGAGAAACACAAGGTAATTGGTTGGGTGATAAGTGTGGCCAGCCTATCTAGGAGCCCCCAAACGAGGGGGAGAGGCAGGAGGAGTGGAATATGAAGAAAAGTGCAACAGATGAAAGAAGACATGTTTTGGGCTGATGGGTTGTAACTGAATCCAAAATGAAGCTTAGATCTCTTTCCTAAGTTGTTACTCTGTAATAAAGAGAATATAATTTTTCACTTGTGGCCAGGGTGGTTGACATCTAAGGTTAAGCCCTTTAATGAAAAGTTATTTTAAAAAGTGACAAGCCTGGATTACTGCTGGTAACAACAGCTATTATACCTTTTGTTCCAGTTCAGCTAAATGAAATTGGCATATCCTTTTGCAGTGTGATGACTGCAATTGTTTTTCAGAGAAAAAAAAACCCCAAATTTAAAATTTAAAGCAACAACAATCTGACAAATCCAAAGTTCAAAATGAGAAAAAGTTCAGAGAGATCACATGCACACAAGTCTCTCAGCACTTTTTAACTTCAATGGTGCCCATAAAGTGAGAACACCTAAGACAAGTTTCCATCCCTCATAACATTTAGATGGTCCACTTGCTTTGCTTAGATGGTCCACTGCATTGACTGAATTCATAAATACACCTATGTTTTCAATGTTAGCGCCATCCTTCATAATGGAATTTTTACTATTTTCTTTAACTGCTTGCATTCTGTTTTAGCTTTAATGTTGCCTTTTACTGCTGTAAGATGCCCCTCAATTAACTGTTCTCAAACTTGAATATTTCTTAAATGTACTGGACTGTATATTGTCCCTCATTACTGTAAGTCACCTTGGTTCCTTTTCCAAGGAGAAAGGCAGGGTAAAAATATTCAATAAATAAATAAACATGATATGGTTTCAACAATATCATTTTTTTATTATTTGAGGCATATCTGTGACAGCCTGCTAAGAAAACAGGAAATGCCATACATTCAATTATTCATTATCCAGTTACAACTGCTTTTAATGAAACATCATTGACCCTTTTATGTATTCAGATAATTGAATGGAGACATAACTGCCAAAATCCACTATGAGTCAATGCTTATTACCTTAACAGAACACAAAGAATTTATTGATACCATCCCAACCCAGTGTTAAATGCATTTTAATACTGCTGCTTCCCCTAAATAGACTCTATCCAAACTAAATAGGTTAACTTCAGATTTAAGTACTTGAAGGCATACCTGTTCATCATAGCCTTCAATTTTTACTGGAGTAAACTGGTCCAAGTTATACTGTGCAAATGCACTAGGAAAGTAAGGAGAAAAAAGTATTACAAACATAAATGCGGCTACATGTTCTTCAAAAAATTACAATACAATTCATCCAATCACTCAAAAGCTATGGTTATCTTGTTTTTGTTGTTGTTTACTGCTCATGTGTCATGTGCAGAATAAATCCAGATGCAGTAGGTTTGCCATATCTGTGGAGAATACATTCCAAGACCTATCAAAGACACTGAAAACCACTGCATATAGTGAACCTTTTATATAGCAGTCTCTGGTCCCCTCTAGCAGCCAGTTCTAATAATACATCTTGAAGCGCATGTTTCTGGTGTGTTTTTTTTTAATTCAAGTCTTTCAGGCAAATAAATGAAACTGCATATTTTAAGTGAGATTTCAACATTCCAAGTTGAATAAATAAATCAGTTTTACTTCTAAAGAAATAGTTCTAAGGACAAATTCACATTGAGAATTCCGATTAAGCAAAAAGCAATTTTTGCTTTTCTCACCAGCTCCCATGTAGCCTTTGAAAAAATGTTTATAAATCCTTGAATTAAGTATTTACACTGTGAAGTGAATAATTAAGCAAAATTTATAAACTTACTGAGCTGCTCCTTCCCTGAGAAGATTATCGTTATTGAGCAGCAATCGAACATCTGAAAAAACATCCTAAGCATTAATACATTCAAAATATATATAACATTGTCAGGAAAAAAATTCTGTAAGAGAAAATTATCTATTAAAACCTGGTATTTATGTTGGTCTGTGCCCTAAATCCTGTTGTTCAGCTACTCTACATAAAGATGATAACATCGTCAGACACAGACATTCTTTGGAAATGAAAAAAATTACCAATTCCCTCCCTCCAAAAGTCTTCAGTAGAGTGGATAACAATAACTAAATTTATAAAATTAAATTAATTTAAAAGATAATTTTAATATTAAAAATCACATTTTTAAAAATTTAAATCAACTCCACCCTGATCCTAAAGCTCCCATAGAATCCCATGTTGTGAGGAAGCCATGTGTCTTTTATTTCCAAACATTTAAGTCATCCAAGTGGCCACAGTTTCCCCCCTCTATCCAGCACCCCAAATGGCTTCCTAATGAAGATGATAGTTCTATGGGAGCCACGAGACCTTTGAGGCTGGGTAGGGGTGGGGCAGAAATGTTGTATTTCCAAAAATCACCACAACGGATGAGGCCATCAACCTTACAGGATTTCAAGCAGTGTGTTATAAACCTAGATCTACAGAGCTGGACATGACTCAACGGATCACTGAGTCCAGCCCCTGTCAAGGAGAACTGAGATCCCATCCTTTGACTCCACAGCCAAAGATATAAACCACTGAGCTATACAGTGTTGTTTACGAGCTAAGTCAAATGGCAACTCAATACAGTGTGTATGATATGTGAAAAGGACCAGGAGTGGTTCACCCCTTTTATTCTTTAGTGACTTTCCCTGATGAAAATCAGTTTTGAACCCAGGGCTCCTGAATTGCTCCTGAGAAGCAATTGGAACCCAGGGATTGACACACTAACCAGTACATTCTATTGGCTTTCAATCAGTAACAGCAAAGGTTGGAAAATTTATTACTCGGGTTCGGGTAGTGATTATTCACAGGAAAAGAGAACACCTTTTGTTTCATTAGTGCTACCATCCAACTGGTAGCTACACAGCTGTAACTAGCCTGACATGATGCCTTTTTAATGTTAATTATTTATGAACGGTAAGTAAGTTTTACTTTCAATCACAAATGTGAAACTTGCATAAAGGAGTAACATGCAAACTGAGCACCAACTAATTAAAACAAAACATCAAATTCCATTTTAAACAATTCAAACTTTATTGTGAGGACCTTAAGCCAAAACCAGTCTAACAGTTTTCAGGATTCCAGAGATAAGACATCAGTTATTTGAAATGTAAACAAAGCTACCTCTAACCCCTCTCTATTCTGCCAGCAGGCAGGAAACCTGGTGCCCTTCAAGTGTTAGTTTACTACCAAGCCCCTACCAAAAAGACCAATGGTCATTTGTGATGGAATCTGAATATGCCCTCCCAGCTTACCCATAATCAAAGGTTGAGTTGTGCACAACCTGGCTCAATCTAGAAGCAAGCTAATATACAGGACTGTTATTATTTTACATGGAATAAACAAACAAAGGGGGCATGCTGCATTTTTTTCACACCAATATAATTCCTTAATTCATTGTTTTCTGAAATATCCTTTCAACGAAGAGTTGGTCATGACTGTAACAACACAACACAACACAACACAACACAA
Source organism: Phrynocephalus forsythii (assembly GCA_029282475.1). Classification (NCBI taxonomy): domain Eukaryota; kingdom Metazoa; phylum Chordata; class Lepidosauria; order Squamata; family Agamidae; genus Phrynocephalus; species Phrynocephalus forsythii. The sequence continues at coordinate 41,483,735 of JAPFRF010000006.1, forward strand.
CACAACACAACACACATTTCTCTTATTTAAAATGCACTGCACATGAACAATGTGCCAATGCTGCCAAACATAGTAAATGTAAACATCTCTATTCCTGCTGGTTTTGTTAATAAAAAGATTATTCCTGCTGGTTTTGTTAGTAAAAATTGTAACTAGAAGATTTATCTTGGAACTAGAAGATTTATCTTGACCAAATGCACAACAGTAATCTGATGAAAGGCCACAAAAATGGGTGGTCACTTAATTTAAGAGGACAGAATTTTCATCCATTAATTACATATGTGGCAGGAATTTAAAATTATGCAACAGGCCTTTCACTTCCAATGGTAAATTGCAAGAAAACCACTGACAGGTCTTTAGAAGTAGTACCTTGTATAACGTAATTAAATTGTTCCAAATTAAATTACGTTATACAAATTTTACGTTGTACAAATTGAAATTTCCCATAGGAATACATTGAAAACAGATTTAATCTGTCCCCCACCACTCCCCCTTTCCCTCAAACTCAGACTTCCCTGCCTTCTTTTTTACTGGTCCCTGCGTGGCCGCGGTGTGGCCTGCTCCTTTGGATGTCGCGGCCCCGTGGCCCCTCATTGTCCTTCTCCGCCGGCGCGGGGATCTCGGGTTGTTGCGGCTCCGCGGGTCGCCGGATGCGGCCATCTTCACCGGCATGGGGATCCCGCCCTGGGAGCCGCCGCCGCCGCCACCGCCGCCGCTTGGCGGCCCCCCGCCCAACGCTGCCTTTTCTACCGGCCTCGCAGGGCCGCCCCGGGAGCTGCCGCCGCCTTGCCACCCCTGCCGGACGCGGCCACCGTCACCGGCCTCGCGGCCACCGCCCGGGAGCCGCCGCCGCCTTGCCGCCCCTGCCGGACGCGGCCACCGTCACCGGCCTCGCGGGGCCGCCCTGGGAGCCGCCGCCGCCGCCTGCCGGACCGCCACCATCACCGCCGGACGCGCCGCCACCGAGCCACCCGCCGCCTTGCCGCCCCTGCCGGACGCGGCCACCATCACCAGCCTCGCAGGGCCGCCCCAGGAGCCGCCGCCGCGCGGGGGGGGGAGTGAGGCAGATTTTTTTCGTTGTACAAACCCTCCGTTATACGAGGGTCTACTGTATCAATATTGTTCTCTATTCACCATGAACCATTTTAATTGTGGCACAGTGGTTAAATGGCTGTACTGCAGCTAAAACTGTGCTCACAACCTGGGGCTGAATCCCAAGTAGCAGGCTCTTGGTTGACTCAGCCTTCTATTCTTCCAATTTTGGTAAAATGAGTACCCAGTTTGCTTGGGGCAGGGGAATATGTAGCCTAAATAATTAAATTGTAAACCTCCCAGTGAACCCCTGAAGCGCTTTGGCCAGGTGAAACTTGAAAAATTAGAATATTGTGCAAATGTTCATTTATTTCAGTAAGTCAGCTCTAAAGGTGAAACTAATATATTAGATAAACTCATTACATGCAAAGGAGATACAAGTGGTACCTTGTATAAAGGAATTAATTCATTCCAATGAAATTATGTTAAGCAAATTTTCCTTTAAACAAATTTTCCATAGGAATGCATTGAAAACAGAGTGATCCCATTTTATGTTGTACAGATTCACCCCAAAGGCAATTATGTTAAGCAAATTTCCCCCATCTCCGGAATTTTTATGTTGTACAAATTTTATGTTATACAAACCATTTGTTATACAAGGGTCCACTGTATGTAAAGACTTACTTTGGTATAATTGTGATGATTATGGCATACAGCTTATGAAAACCTAAAATTCACTATCTCAGAATATTATAATAGTGTGAAAAGGTTCAATATTCTAGGCTCAAGGTGTCCCACTCGAATCTGCTAATGAATCCATAACACCTGCGAAGGGTTCCTGAGCCTTTAAATGGTCTCTCAGGCTGGTTCAGTAGGAATCACAATCATCGGAAAGACTGCTGATCTGACAAATGTGCAGAAAACCATCATTGACACCCACCATAAGGAGGGAAAGCCTCAAAAGTTACAGACTGCAAAAGAAGTTGGATGTTTCCAAAGTGCTCTATCAAAGCACATCAATAGAAAGTTATGTGGAAGGAAAAATATGTGGAATAAAAAGGTGCAGGGATGAGCGCAGCCTGGAGAGGATTATCAGGAAAAGGCCATTCAAAAATTTTGGGGACTTTCACAAGGAGTGGACTGAGGCTGGAGTTAGAGCATGAAGAGCGATCACACAGAGATGGATCCTGGACGTGGGATTCAAACGTCGTATTCTTCTTGTCAAGCTGCTCCTGAACATTGCTGTCAGTGGTCCAAGATGAGAGCAACTTTTACATCTCATTTGGGAACCAAGGACCCAGAGTCTGGGGGAAGAATGGAGGCATACAATGCACGATGCTTTAAGTCCAGTGTGAAGTTTCCACAATCTGTGTTGATTTTGGGAGTCTTGTCATCTGCTGGTGTTGGTCCACTTTGGTTCATTAAGACCAGGGTCAACACAGCCATCTACCAGGAGATTTTGCAGCACCTCATGCTTCCATCCGCAGATGAGATTTATGGGGATGCTGACTTCATTTTCCAGCAGGACTTGGCACCTGCCCACACTGCCAAAAGTACCAAAACCTAGTTCAATGACCATGGGATTACTGTTCTTGATTGGCCAGCAAAGTCGCCTGACCTGAACCCCATAGAGCAGTGTTGGCGAACCTATGGCACGGGTGCCAAATGCAGCAATTGGAGCCTTTTCTGTGAGCACCCGACATCGCTCCTTCACAGCCACCTGCATTCAGGTTAAATTGCTATATTGGAACTTTGAGAAAAATCCGTGGGTTTTGATTCGCACTTTGGGCACTCGGTATCTAAAAGGTTCACAATCACTGCCATAGAGAAACTATGGGACATTGCCAAGAGAAAGATGAAGGACATGAGATCAAACAATGCAGTGGAGCTGAAGGCCGCTACTGAAGCATCCTGGTCTTCCATAACACCTCAGCAGTGCCACAGGCTGATAACATCCATGCCATACCGCATTGAGGCAGTAATTGATGCAAAAGTGACCCAAACCAAGTACTTAGTACATATGCATGTTTATACTTTTTAGAGGTCCAATATTGTTCTATTTCCAATCTTTGTGTTATTGCTTTTATGTAATATTCTAAATTTCTGAGATTGTGAATTTGGGTTTTTCATAAGCTGTATGCCATAATCATCACAACTATACTAAAGTAAGGCTTGACTTATCTTGCTTTGCATTTAGTGAGTCTATCTGATATATTAGCTTCACCTTTTGAGTTTGTTTAGATCTCGAGGATAGATTACTGCAACACCCTAGATATGGGGTTGCCCTTGACCCTTACCCGGAGACTCCAACGGGTACAGAATGCAGCGGCCAGACTGGTGGTGGGTGCGTGCAGATACGATCATATCACCCCAGTTCTGGCCCGCCTGCACTGTTTGCCCGTGGTACTCCAGATAAGGTTCAAGGTCCTGGCTTTGGTTTACAAAACCCTCCACGGCTTGGGACCCAAATACCTGTTGGAGCATATCTCACAAAGGTCAACTGAGGCCCGACCCACTAGAATGTCACAGGCGCTTTCACTCCGAGTGGCCACGCCTAGGGAGGCGTGGAAATCGCTCACACACAACCACACTTTCTCTGTGGCCCCTCACTGAAACCATCTCCTGAGTGAGTTGCGCCTCACTCTGAAACCATCTCCCGAATGAGTTGCGCCTTGCACAGTCCCTGCCCGCCTTCAAAAAAGCACTTAAAACCTTGCTTTTTTGGGAGGCTTTTGGCAACCTCTAATTTAATTTAATTCATTTCCCCCCTCTTTTTGATGCCTCTTGCCGATGATTTTTACTTATTATTGTTTTGTTTTCGCCTTTTCTTTTTTCCTTTTATTAATTTATTTATTTTCCCTCGATTTTTGCTAATGTTACTCTGCGTTTTACTGGTTCTTTTAACCTTTATTGTTAACCACCTGGAGTTCCCTGGGAAGACAGGCAGTATATAAATAAATAAATAAATAAATAAATAAATAAATAAATAAATAAATAAATAAATAAATAAATAAATAAAAAGATCCTCCTGAATATGGAAAGTCAAGGATGTGTGCTTAGAAAAATAAATAAAAGAAACCCTCTCTTGTGGGTGTTTTTTCACTATTAAATTAACACAACAACATGTGCCATCAAACTGATTACCATTTATGGTGCTATGTTTACAGAATTTTAGGGTGCTAGAAGCAATTTACCATTCTCTTCTCTTTGGGGATATAGTTTACCCAAGGCTAATAGAGGCTAACTCTTCTTCCAGGAGAGAGAGTGGGGATTTTAACCTCCAACCTCTGGTGATGCAGCTGTAATACCCAAATTAATATGTATTATTAAACAGTAGATGGCTTTTTGCTTTGTTATGAATGCTACTCTATGGTAGGTTTTATTACTGGAAATATCCACATAGACATAAGAAATCTGAAGAGCATGTTACTTTGTATTTCATGCATTTTTAAAAACATCATTTTCAACTGATATTTGTAAAAATTAAGGAGAACCATTAAATAGTATAAATATTTACCATTAAAGACTTCATTGAATTCCCCTGGGGGAGCATGGATGATGAATTTTGCTGCTATGCGTACCTGAAAAAGAAGTATTTCTTTCAGTACATGTAACAGTCTATAAAGAGAAAAAAATTCTATCATATTAAAACAAAAATCCACATGAAAATAACTGACTTTGCTGTTGAGTACTTTAGTTTCTTAATTTTATTACAGAAAAACACTATTTTGGCAAATAAATATTTTGCTACACAAACGTAAAAGAAGCAACTTGAAATGAAAATAGCCAGAACAAGTACAAGCAGAATTCAAACACAGGTTATTATGTGAGATGAAGAAAGCAGTTTTCTTTGACAGTACCAAACTATATGTGACACAACAGTTCTGATTTCCTCCAAACACAACAGGCAGTTTCAGCCCTGCACCCAAGGAAGAGGGTTCAATTTCCTCCTCTACTTCTGCTGTGTGATCCTGATAATTACCATCCTTAACTGATGCTATTTTTAATTATTTTAGCAAGCAAGTCATATGTCATGATTTTAAAAAATATACTGCAATATGAAGACAAGTATTTCAAATCTGCCCAATAAATCCTGCAACACATTTGCCCTTTAGATCAGTGTTTTTCAACCACTGTTCCGCGGCACACTAGTGTGCCGCGAAATGTTGCCTGGTGTGCCGTTGGAAAATTGAAAAACACTGATTTAAATGATAAATTCTCCGGAGGGAGAAGGAGGGGGGGCGTGGAGAGCTTGCTTCCCCATTGTAGGTAGCGAGGAGCTATTCTGGTCTTTACGGTAGGGGCTTATCTCGCCGCCGCCCGCCCGCCCGCCTGGAGCTCCTCCTTCCTTCCCTCCCTCGCCCTCGCCTTCCTCTTAGCCACCACGGGGCGAGGGGTGGTGCGAGGCGGCGCCGGCTTCCCCTCCCTGGCGTGCGCGCGGTGCCCCGGTGGGGTGTCGAGGAAGCCACTTGCAGATGTCCAGGGTGGCGCGGCATTGCAAGCCCGCCAACGGGAGGAGGGCAATGGGGGCCAGGAGGGGCAAGGTGGCGGCGGCGGCGGCGGCGCAGGCTTGTCCTCCTGCTCCTCCTTCCCCTCCTCCTCCTTCCCGGAGCTGCTGAGGCTGCTGCTGCTGCTGCCGGGTGCCGCGATGAAACTCTACTGCAAAGTGGTGGCCCTGGCGCTCTGCCTGGCACTGCTGCTCCTGCTCTACCTCTTTGTGGGCAACTCCGACGACGAGGACGAGCCGCCTTGGCGAGGGGCCAAAGGAAGCCCCCGGGCGACTCTGGCCACCACATCCCGGTGGGACACTCCAGACCAGCGGCTCTCCGAGCCCCATTTCCGACCCGTCCCAGGTGCAGCGGAGCGCGAGGCGGAGGAAGCGGCTGCCTCCGTTTCCAAGAGGCAGAAGCTTCAGCAGCCGCTGCCGCCGCCACATCTCCAGTGAAAAGCGGGCAGGCGGAGCGCCACCCGAGGGAAATTTGCGAATGAGAAGTAAAGTCCACCCATGCCCACCCCACCCCTCACCCCTTTCTGTCCCCCTCGCCCCTCTGTCCCTCGCTGTCACCCTTGGGCATCAGGATTTGGCCCCGAGCAGGCTGTCTCTTGCATCCTGCTCCCTCCACCCACTTTACTCCCGAGTAAATCGGCTCACACGCCGTCAGCTCACCGTCTTCTCAAGGCAGCGGGTGATGCATGATGCCCTTAAGTTCCAGTTCTGGATTTGCAGGGAAGGAGGGGAGGGGCAGAATCCTACAAAAATCCCACCCAGTCCTTGATCATCAGTGTGGCCCTCAAGGAGGCCAGACAAGCCAGCACGAGCAACCGAGCAAACTTCCTACAGAGCTGTGGCACCAGCCACTGTCCCTTTCTGGTTTTGGGAAGCTGGTGTAAGACTGAAGTATATAAAGCTGCTTTTTTCTAGTGTGAATATTGCCCTGAGATATTTGAATAGGTTTTCAGATGTGCCTTTTTATTAATTTGGGGGGGGGGTAAGTTCTAGAAATTGTTGATTAATTTTTACTGTATTTTTGCATTTATGGTGGCAACACTAATGGGTGGTGGTGGTATAGATTTATTTGATTCCTATTCAAGAGAATTACTTATATATAGTCAATATAGGCACAGAGTTAAATTTTTTTAACATTTTCTAATGGTGGTGTGCCTCGTGATTTTTTTCATGAAACAAGTGTGCCTTTGCCCAAAAAAGGTTGAAAAACACTGCTTTAGATGATACTTTCCAATGGTAATGAAAGGCACAGAAATGAGGAGATACAGCATATCCACAAGACACTATATGACTAGAAAACCCTACATAAACCATACCTATCAATCTTTCAAAAGTAGTTAAGCTAATAAAGGACAGTCTGATTAGCAGCATATGCCTCAAACAAGTTGGAAAAGCACTTAGCCTTGTTTGCCAATTTGAAGTTTGTTCTTTTAAAGTCTTATATGAAATGACATAAAACTGAGATGCTCCTCTCAACCACTTATCTTCCTGTTTTAGACCACAGCGGAAATGGATCTGGTTAAAGGCAACCCCCCTTGGCATGTTTATGTCTATATAAGGTAATGACAATGAGGACACTAACATCATGAGTTTTTCAAATCTTCTACAGTGTAGTAAGGTTTGAATTAGCAAAAAAACATAGTTAGTGAAACAGTTAATGTCTAATTACTCCAAGTTAACAACAAAACAATTTTGGAAAACATAAATGAAGCTAAATAATTTCAATTAATCATATAACTGAAAACAGGAGCAATGGAAAATATACTCTGGAAAGTGAAAAAACTTGCCTAACAAATTTAACTCTAGATATAATGCCAAGAGAAAAATGCTTGAATAAATAAATTCAGCATTGGAGAAAAAACCATCCCATTCCTGCCTGCTGCTCCTCTGCATTAAACTAAAGATGGATAAAATAGATATTTTTTAAAAATCAAATTTATTTAAATCCTGATTTAAATTTTAAAAAGTTTTTTTTATTTAAAACATCACAAAATCACATTTTTAAAAAATTAAATCCCGATCCCACTATGTTGTATGTTGGGGGACCTTGGCAAAGCTGCTTAGACCCTTACATTTGTGCATCTACTTCAGTGCATTTAGTTTGCTAGTACTTTTCAAACCAGTTAAGGCCTACTGTTGGCAACTTGGTACACATACATATTATTTATTTGTAAATGCCTTAATTTTCTCCAGAGCCTTCATCTGGCTCTCAATATTCATTTAGGGATACTTTCCTTCTGTTGACTTCATGGAAAAATCTCTGGGGTGATAACAAGGGCTATATAGCATTTAAATTCTCACAGAATCAGTTTTAGGATTCCAAATAATTGACTATCAGAGGCTATACTTCTTCTGGAAAGACAGCTTCCCATATCCCCACAAGCAGTGCTATTTGATTCTTTTCAGAATCCATTTCTAGTTTGCTGGCTCGAATAAACTATTTGGTTGTACAAGATAGGTAAAATTTCAAGCCTTCTGTTTGTCAGTAATTTGCCTACCATTAATATTTGAATCCTTTGACTAGAATAATGTGAACATTATTGGAGGGGGGAAGTATTACAGAAAGGTTAAGAGAGACAAATTGTCCTGCACCATATTGCTAATGTGGGTGTTTGGAATGTAATGTTGCCAGATTTAATTTGAAGAGATCTCTATGCTTTTACAATGGAGAATTCCAATAGTGGTGACTTTTGTTAGTATACTTGCTGAAATTCTGTACCACTCTTAACAACTCATGTTACTTACCCAGCCTGCATTGAATCTGATGTTTAAACTAGGAAGCTGCAATGATTAAGCAATTTACTCCAATTGACCTCATGCATACATCATGTCTAAATCATGGGTTATTATAATGTTGATGCCCTTGTCCACTTTTTAAAAAAATGAATGATGATATTCCGCTTTATTTTTTATAACACTCAAAATAATGATTCATGAAAGAAATCTTCTGGAAGGATGTCCTTTACAATCATTTCTAACGAAGACTATTTGTTACACTTTCTTTCTGCTACAGTAGGACCCCCATATCTGCTGACTTGCCATCCACGGATTCACTTAATCCGCAAATAGCAAGCCCCCCCTCCCTGCTATTGCCCCAGCCGCCACCACTGCTGGCAGCCAAAGACTGGCCTCAGGTCAGCCGCAAGGGCCCAAAGAAAAGCAAGAGAAGGCTGATCCCACTCGCCTCCAAGGCTGTACTGCCTGGGAAGGAGCTACTGGGTGAGTAAGTGGAGGAGCTGGGCCACCTCTTCTCCTCGCCAGGTGCTTTATGTGCCCAGCCCGGACAGAGGAAAAGGAGATGGCGTGCACAGGAGGTGGCCTAGCTCTTCAACCTATCCGCCCAGTATCTCCTTCCTGCACAGGACAGCCATGCAGTGTGACCACTTTCACTTTAGCCACCCCCCACTATTGCTGCTGCCACCCACAAATAAGAGCATTTGCTCTGATCCATAGATTTCTGTATCCATGCAGTGGCCTGGGACCAATTGCCCATGGATATGGAGGTCCTACTGTATGAGTATGTGCTTGTGTTTTGCCACCATATAGAGTTCATGAAACACTGCCAAAGTACGTTGTGGCCAAAGAAGTCAAGATGTTCACATGTTAAAGGTTTATATGTTGGTTTTACAGTGCCACCCCTCCGGCAGTGAGACCAATAAGTCTTGGTTCAGGGAGTCTTTTATTATATATTCCAGTTATGCAGATAATAAAAGGGTGCTGGTCTGTCACAAAAGATTCCAAGTACATTTATTTTTTATCCTTGTTGCAGTATGCAATTAGGTGGTTAATTTTTCCTGCAGTGCTATTTGACATATTAGAGCAGACATTCTCAGTGGGTGCTGCACACGGCCCTAGGGGGTCCTAGCACATTTGAAGAGCCTACATATTGGAAACAATTCTTCACATACAGTAAGCCCCCACCTATCGTGGGGGTTAGGGACCCACCCCACCCGCAATCGCTGAAAATCCGCAATATGCGGATGCAGGTGGGGGGCACATTTTTGTATGCCGTTGGCCCGCACCACAGGGGTGTGGGGGATCAGCGTGCTATGTTTTAAAAGGGCTCTCTGCCGCAGAGCCCAGCACTTGGCTCCGCAGTGAAAGCCCCTTTGCCATCGCAAGTTGCTTGCCCGGACCTCCCGGGAGGCGCGGGTGGGTGGCGCGCGATCGGCCCAAGGGGATCTTGGCCACGGAGCCCAGCGCTGGGCTCCGCAGCTGAAATCCCTTTGCCATCGTGCACCACTTACCCGGACCTCCCTGGAGGCGCGGGCGGGTGGGGGCGATTGGTCAAAAGGGATCTCGGCCGCAGAGCCCAACGCTGGGTTCCGCGAGCACTTGGCTTTGCAGAGTGCACATGATACTTGCCCGCGCTCCAAGGGGGTGGGAAGAAGTGGCGTGCGATACCTCCAAAGGCAAGCCCCAGGCTCCAGCTGGGGTGGGGGAGAAAAAACTTTTGTTTCCCCACCCCAGTGCCAATCAGCTGGAGCTGGGGGCTTGGGGAAATGGGGCAAGGTTTAAAAGGCCCCCAAACCTTCCCCCCCTCAAGCCCTTTCCAGGTACTGCGGTATGTGAACCGCGAAAGGACGGGGGGACCATTTTACCACCTTATAAGGTTCATTATGCAACCTATACAATCCTTATTTGTCCTCTATTTCTTTCCTATTTATATCAGCAGCCAAAACAAAGAAAAAGTACAGCTACATTTGACCAACTCATTATAATATAGCAAAATATTTCTCAAGGCAGATAAAAAGAACAGCTAACAGGACATTGCACTTTCCTAATTAACACTTTTAAATGCTCTAATTGAATAACTTGCAGCTTTTAATTATAGTTAATCTTGAAACTACTAAAATATGATCTATAAAAGGTGTGTGCAATATAAATCCATTATCTCCTAGAAATAGCATAATTTCCCTAAAGTGAACTTATTTTTATATCCTCCAAACCATGGTACATAAGATCAAATATACTATTATTTGAAGCGAGCTAATGACAACTGATACAAGAACATTTACTGTGTACAGATGTCCATATACAGAATGCAGTTCCTGATTCAGAAGCTCTACTCCGGCAGCCAGGTGAGAAGCCAGGACAGGGAGGCCACCTGCATGACTCTTCAGTGGCCAGCTCCCGAAGGAGCCAGGGCAGCGAAACCTGGTCTGCTCCCATACTGGCCAGTCAGTCCTGGAACAGAAGCTAGCTGGCGTGTGGAGCTAAGTGGGTGGAGATGCCAGCAAGGGGTGGCTGGGAGAAAGGAACACAGACACTTTGTGCCAATCTATACTGCAGTTGAAAAGAAGTACTTGCCAACTATAAGGTTAAGGCATTTAAAATAGAAAACAATAGCCAAAATCCTGTTACTAAGCACAGTGTATTTCTCTATAGTATGTCCACTGAATCAATAGGGATTTGTTGAATCACCTCCTCCATAAGTCCTAATGATTCAGGAGGCATGAAAGTGGAAACCAAGCTCTACAAGGAAAGACTGAAAGAATTAGACATGTTTAGCCTAAAGAAAATAAGACCGAGGGACAATAAAATAGCACATTTCAAATATCTGAAAGGCTCCCATACAGAGGAGGGGCAGAATCTGTTTTTTATCTCAGATTGCAGGACATACAACAATGAGCTCATGGAGAACCCAGCTTTCCAATGAATACAAATTTAATTCATTCCGAATGCATGCTCCTAAATCAAACTACTTTTAAGTCGGGGTACCTATCTAAAAAATGGGGGGGGGTTTAAAATGAAAAAAATATTTGTAAGTTGAGCAGGCCATATATAAAATTTGTAAGGCAACAGTTAAAACGCCAACAGTTTTCCACTCTTAAGTCAAATTGCTCTTAAATCGAGCTGCTCTTAAGTTGGGGTACCACTGTATTAGGAAAAGCTTCCTAACTATAGAGGAGAACAACAGTGGAACCTATTACTTCAAAAGGTAAGTGCTCCAAAGCAGAGGCATTCAAGAGAAATTTAGACAACCACCACCCATGTACCCTTTTGATTTGTATTCCTGCATCAAGCAGGGAGTTGGACTTGCTGGCCTTGTGAGCCCCTTCCAACTTCATTATTCCACGATTCTCTTATTCAAATAAGGCTATTATGACTGTGCCCTAACTGTGATAGAGTAAGTCAGTTTGTGTGTGGGTGTGAGTGGGTGTATATTGCGTCATTACAGCCGTGGCCGACTCTCCGTGACCCCATGTCCATGGAGTTTTGTTGGCAGGAATACTGGAGTGGTTGGCCAGTTCCTACTCCGGGCGACCTACAGAACCTGGTATTCCCTGGTGGTCTCCCATCGAAGTACTAACCAGGGCTAACCCTGCTTAGCTTCCCAAATCAGGCGAGATCGGATGTACTTAGGGCATCTGGGCAGCTTAAGTCAGTTAGCAGGCTATTCAAATAAATGGAATTTACAGAAGTAATTAACCAAATCACTATTGAGTCAATGGGACTTCTCTAGTGAAATTTAATTAGACTTTCTCAAGTACACAGAAGCAAAGGTTTCCATATGATGGGTCTTTGCTGAGTAAGGGAATATAATAAATTATTCTACTAACAACTACAACATAATTAAGATCCAAAGACCTTCCACCTGAATAATATGGATCAATTTATGAAAACTGTTTTCATTTTGTATTTCAAGGTTTTGACAAGAATATAAAAATGCTCCCTGTAGTAAGATATGAAGTGTCACAGCTTTTTACAAACACTCCCACACTATTCTAACAACTACTTTAGTCCTGAGAATTATCATTATGATAAGAATGACAGGGTGCTACATGGTCAGGATTCAACAGGTGTCTCACTGCAATCTTTTCAGATGGGCTCATGAGCAGTAGAATTTCATTATTTGTACTGCATATTAATTATTTTAAATTGCTTTGTTTTTTTATGGTTTTAATAACTATGCTGTTTTTTAGTTTTAATATATTGTTGTAAGCCGCCCAGAGACCTCTTGGTAGTGGGAGCAGCTAAACTTTTGCAAACAAACATTTGCACCAGCAGCCATTAGGTCTGAAACAGCTGACATATGAAACTGCAGTTAATTCAAATGAAACAGAGGCCAAAATCAGAGAAACTTTAGGTTATATGTTACAAATTATTTTGCAAGCTGGTCCTTCTTTCAAAGGGGATAAAAATAAATGTAGGCCTCGCTTTTCTTTTCATTGCCTCTTATTCAACTAAAAATAAAATAAAAAGACTCATTTATCAAAAATAATGGACAGACACTCTACATGGCTGTGGAATTTTAGCAATAAAGTATTCTCATTCCTCCCTTACCAAAATGTGGACATGATCATGCCTAGCTTTGGAAGAGAGATCTATTTCTAATATTAGGCATTTAAAAGAAAAAAGAATATTATTTTGCATAAAGTATATATTTTACATATATAGCAAGAATGTGAGAACCACCTGCTGTAAAAACCCACCCATGTGCTACCATTGCATTTGCCAGGAAGAGGGACCCAAGAGTAAGCTTGGTGACAAGTATGGGTTTGTTGCACTGTAACACAGGAAATCAGATGGCGAACCATTTCTAGAAGATTGTAAATAGGAAATGAAGGATAGCATCCTTCAAGTGCAACACCCTATTGCACTTGAAGAATGCTATCCCTCATATCCTTTTTACATACGCATATCTGGGACAAAGATGGTAAACAAGAAACAAATCTTTAATGCACTAGTGCAGTGATGGCGAACCTATGGCATGGGTGCCAAAGGTGGCACTCGGAGCCCTTTCTGTGGGCACCCGACATCACCCCTTAATAGCCACCTGTATACAGGCTAAATTACTGTATTGGCACTTTGCAAAAAAATTAGTTGGTTTTAAATTGCAGTTTGGGCACTTGGTCTCTAAAATGTTCGCCATCACTGCACTAGTGTGTGCCCAGTGAGCAACCCAAAAAAGCTTGCAGGTTGTATGACTTCCTTAGTGGTCTATAAAACTATCATCCACTCAAGAATTTACAGCTGACCTCTTCATCCAAACCTACCAATGGACAATTATGAAACCCAAGTATTGACAACAGCAAAAGTAAAAGGACAACAAAGATTATCTTTTTCCCTTCAACAAAAAAATACCTTATATTCAAAATCACCTTCTGTACTAATATATCAGAAAAAGAAAAGCATCCTTGTGTCAAGGGCTTTTCTCCCCCGGAGTCTATCTGCCTACCAGGAAGTCGAGGATGAAAAGAAAGCAGGAGCCAACCTTGATGTTAAAAAAAGAGCAAAAGAGATTTTTTTAAAAGGGGCCAAAGGGCGTCAAGTGCCCTTCCAAAACCCAATCTCCTGGGATCTCCTTCCTCGGACGGCTCGGTTCCACCACCTTCCCCTTCCCCCCCCTCTCACCAGATGAGGTGGCAGGGCTGCCCTGCCCAAAACACACCCGGAAGGCAGGAGCAGAACGGGGGACAGGGGTAGGGGATGGGGGAGAGATGGGTGTTGTGGAAAAGAGAAAAGACGAGCTGGCCACGGAACAGATCGGCCACCGACACCCCACCCCCGGACCCAAGAAGATTGTTCAAGACGGGTTCGTGGCTTTGTGTCAGGAAGAAGAAGAAAAAAAGGAGACAGAAAGCAGAAGTGGTGGAGGAAGAGGAGGAGGAAGGAGGAGGCGCCGGGGGTGGGGGTGGGGGTCGGGCTGGCTCGTCCACCAGACACCGGATCTGCGCCCCCCCCCCCACCCCCACCCACCCACCCCGCCCGCCTGTTTCGCGGCAGCCCCAGCCCGGCGGCGCCTGATGCCTATTTTCAGCGCCCAGACCGTACAAGGAGCGGCGGGCGAGGAAGGGTAGGAGGGGGAGCCAAGGGGCTCCCTAGGCTGAGGGATGGATGGATGGATGGATGGACAGCCGGGCTTCTCCCTTCCTTCCTTCCTTCCTTTCCCTGCCTGGCCCGAGCGAGCCAAAGAAGGGAGGCTCGGTGGGGTCCTGGGCTCTCCCCTCTCCCCTTCCTTTTGGCCGCCGAGGGCGAGGAAGCCTTCCTGGGGGTGGGGGTTGGGGGTTGGGGGCACCATTAAGCCTCAGCCTCCGCCGCGTCCTCCTCCTCCTCCTCCTCCTCGTTCCCCTCGCGCGCCGACCCCCCCCCTCATTCTCTCCCCCAACCGCCTCACCTTCTCCTCATCGGAGAGCTGCTCCTCCAGGTCCGCCATCTTCGTTTTCTCTCCTCCTCCCCCCCTTCCCCCCCCCCTCCTCCTCCTCCTCCTGCTGCTGCTTCGCCGCCAGAGAAGAGGCGAAGAAGGGACGCGCGGGGGGGGCGGCGGCGGCGGCGGCGGCGGCAGGAGAAAGAGGAAGGAGCGCGAGCCCAGCCAAGGCCCGAGCCACCCGCCCCGGCCTCTCTCACTCCGGCAGGAAGGGCGGGGCTCAGGGCTCAGGGCGCGTGCCCGAGGGAGCGAGGGAGGGAGGGAAGCGGGGCGGGGCGGAAGGAAGGAAGGAAGGAAAAAGCTGCGCGCGCAGCGGCCGGAGTTGGACGGGAGCGGCTGCGGCCGGAGAGGGAGGCGGGAAAGACGCCCGGCACGAGCGTGCGCAGAGAGGCCCATGAGGCGGCTCGCTTGGAAGGGCGCCACCTTTTGCCCGGGTGCCGCATCTCGTTCTGTCGGGTGTTGGGGATTATTATTATTATTATTATTATTATTATTATTATTATTATTATTATTATTATTATTATTATTATTTCTGTCATTGTTTCACTTTTGGCTTTTAAGTTCTGAGTTTTTATCTTTGCCTTTCTATTTTGTATTGTAGTTTTAGAATAAATAAATGAATTTTCCCTCTCGTTCCTCTTTTTTCTTACGTGGGGAAGGAAAGGGTGAAGAATACCCCAGACTCATGTTTTCATTGCAATTGTGTGTGTGTGTGTGTGTGTGTGTGTGTGTGTGTGTGTGTGTGTGTGTTGTGTGTGTGTGTGTGTGTGTGTGTGTGTGTGTGTGTGTGTGTGTGTGTGTAACTGGTAGCCCACCACAACTCCCACGATCCTGGCCAAAAGGCTATCCCACTGTACCGGACCTGAATACTCACTAGCAGGGAAGAACCGGGACACAAGGTGGTGAATTCTTGTTTTCATAGAGACTTTCAAATAGCGGTTGGATGTCTGTCTTCTGCTGTGTGTTTATTACATCAACATAGGGCTGGATTCAGTTATCTTTGGCGTCATTTGCAGTTGTGAAATCCGTGGCTCTTGCTTCTTCTATACCAATAACCGCATCACTTTCGCTATTGCTAGTCAGTTTTAGTACTGTAGTTCCGTAATCTTTTGGCCTCTGTTCTCATGTGTAAAATGTAAATTTTGACTCAACCTTGTCCTGAGATTGAGGAAATAAATCCTCTCAATCACTTTGAATTATAATCAACATCACAAATTCCAAGTGGTTTGCTCTTCTGGTGATTCATAGCAACATAAGAAGAGCCATGCTGGATCAGGCCAAAAGCCCATCTAGTCCAGCTTCCTGTATCTCACAGTGGCCCCACCAGATGCGTTTGGGAGCACATGAGACTAGATATCTGTCTCCTGATACCATTCCCCTGCATCTGGCCCTTGAAATACCCCGGTTTTAAGCCTGGAGATTACACATCTCCATCATGGTTTGTAACCTGTGATGGACTTTTCCTCCAGGAATTTGTCCAATCCCCTTTTGAAGGCATCCAGGCCAGATGCCATCAACACATCCTGTGGCAGGGAGTTCCACAGACTAACAACGCGCTGGGTGAAAAAAATATTTTCTTTTGTCTGTTCTCACTCTCCCAGCCCTCAATTTGAGTGGATGTCCCCTAGTTCTGGTATTTTGTGAGAGGGAGAAGAGCGTCCCTCTATCCACTTTATTCATGCCCTGCATTATTTTGTATACAGTATCTCAATCATATCCCCCCTCAGGCACCTTTTTTTCCAGACTAAAGAGCCCCAAATGTTTTAGCCTTTCCTCCTACGGGAGATCCCCCAGACCAGTAATCATTTTAGTTGCTCTCTTCTGCACCTTTTCCAGTTTCAATATGTCTTTTTCTATGCATAAGTTTATGTACTGGTCACTTTCCTTAAAAGTGAATTCCGAAGCAGCACACAGAAATGCAGAATAGATTCCATACACTTTCTTCATGTGTATCTTAGACTGACAACCAACTTTAGGTGGCTTGATATAACTGTGATTAGAATCAAAGTACTGGTGCATTGTTTTCAAGAGGGAACTGTAGTTAGTTTAAAGTCACGTGCATTTCAGGCAAATGTTTTGCTGAACATTTTTTTAAACAGCCTTTTTTATTTCCTGAATCTGTTTTGCTTGTGGATACTGTCCTGTTTGGGTCACTTTTTCTTGGCAAAATGTAACAAAAAAATCTCTGAGATTACAGGTTCCCCTAACGTCAGGTTCACATGGGAATGCAAGTAAATTGAAAAGAGGACTGACATAAACAAAGGGAAGTAAGTCTCACCCCCATAGCAATGGTAGGAATGGAGACATTTATTCATGAAAGTAATTCAGGATAAAAGTGAAATCAAGGCCAAGCTGAAAGGTTAGAATATGTTCATTTTGCTTCTGCTTAGTTGTTGTAACAGCCAGAGAAAAGAATTGAGTGAATATTAAGAGCAATATCACAGCAGCATGCCTTGCTTTAGCTTGGATTCTGTGCATATCTAGGTACCTGCAATCAATTATCTTTTACAGCAACAAGGCTGCAATAAAATGACATTTCATCAGTAATGTATGAAGTTGGAATGGTAGGGCTGTTCATCTTTGTTTGTCTCATTTTTACACATGAGGATGAAAACTCACATTAAATAATGAAGTATTTTGCAATGATCTCAGCAACAGAAGATAATAGTATTTGTTTTAATCAGGTTATGCAAAATTACATACCTGGTGGAAAATTTTAAGCATAGTTAGGCAACAAAATAACAACTACTCTCAACATCAATGCTAACATGTTACTTTTGGGGACGTGTTTGTAATTAAATGTATATAGTAACACATTGTTTCAATAACTTGCAAAGCTTTAGGGTTTTAAAAATAAATGTTCTTGAATTTTCGAAGTAAAATGAAACAAGCACATTACATATTTAGTGCTGCATCAGCACATGCAAGGCAAGAGAAATTAGATGTCTAGGAGCACCTTTAATTCTCAGTAAAAAAAAATTGTGAGTTTCTATCTGCCTAAGCACACTTCAGACAAATGTCAAGATAATATGAAAGGCAGGTTTATTAAAATACAAAATCTCCACCTTATACCAAATGGTTGAATTAATAAGCAAAGGATTTTGTAAATGTAGATGTGACAGCATTCAATTTTCTCATATTGAGAAACCATTATTCATACTGTTGCCTTAAAAAGCTTGTGCAGAAGGAGGAAGCTTTTTCAAAAGAACTGTGTTCCATAGTCTTGCAGCTACAATTGTACAGGTACAATTGAATGTTGCAGTGGAGTTCTAGTTCTCTGCCAGGGCCAGGCCATGTGCAAAAACTGCTTGTCATATTTGTGTCACTAAGCAAGTGGCTGTGGCAAATGTATCACTAATGTCCAATAATTAACTGAAAAACTCCAACCAATTTTATTGTTTTAAGTTGCAAGCATTTATAATCATTTTAAGGCACAATAGCGCACCCAATATTGTCAGGCTGATGTCAGATATTACAAGATTCAACACTTCTATGCTGGGGGACAACAAGGGCCTTCTTGGTGGCTGTTCCCCAGCTCTGATCTATTTCCCGAGGTAGGCTAGGCCAACCTCCACCTTGTTGGTAGGCAAAGACTTAGAGCCTATCCAGATATAGATTACTATCTGGATTGCTTTGGTGTGTGTGTGTATTGCGTCATTACAGTCATGACTGACTCTTCGTGACCCCATGTCCATGGAGTTTTCTTGGCAGGAATACTGGAGTGGTGTGCCAGTTCCTACTCCAGGCACCTACAGTACCTGGTACTCCCTGGTGGTCTCCCATCTAAGTACTAACCAGGGCCGACCCTGCTTAGCTTCTGAAATCGGGTGGGATCGAATGTGTTTAGGGCATCTAGGGCATCATTTACTTAACACAGTGGTTCCCAACCTTCCTAATGTCGTGACCCTTTAATACAGTTCCTTATGTGGTGGTGACCCCTTGCCCTGCTCAGAAGAGGCCACAAGCCCCCTTTGGCAGGCCACTGCTTCAAGTGCCATAGAGTCTTCACTGGCTCATGGCAACCCCTGTGAAATGGTCATTGCCCCCAAAGGGGTCTCAACCGAACCACTGACTTAATAGAACAAAACAAAAGTAAAGTTACTGAGGCCCAATGAGTGACTTCCATAGAAAAAAAGCCAGGGAAGGGGCTTGTCACATACACCCCAACTTCATTGACATATGACAGCATCCCTCCCCCCACACACACACACTTATTTTTGGTTTTGTAGTTGCTGGGGGAGAAGGAGATGTATGGAAAGGAAAGCAGCTGGACTGGAGACTGGCATTTCTTGAACACACACATGTGCGCACGCACACACACAGTTCTGAAGAATAATGTGTCCATCTTTGGATGACCTACTCAGGTTCCACATCCATAAGGCAGAGCCCTGGCTTAGGAGATAAGCAGGAAAGGGGTGTGTGTGATTATCTCCCTTCTATCTTCATAACCTTCACAGAAAGTTTTCCCTTTGTGCTGTTGACACCAGTGCCATTGGCACACACTTGCTGTGCCACTTCTGACTTCTGCTGCTGTTACTGTTGCCTCCTTCCTTTCCAGTGTAAACTGGGCAACCCTCAGTCACAAGTAAACAGGCAATCCAAAGATCTTTTTGAACCCTTCTTAAGGAAGAAGTTGAGATAATGGCAGTGGCACTACTAATAAGAACCTTTTCAGCCAGAATGAGACTACTTCAAATTCTGGACAGGCTGTTAGTTATGTGAAGAGGTTTTCAAGCCAGAAAGTAGTATGGTTGCATACTCAGTTGCAGCTGAGATGTAAACATAAAACAGATAGCTGACTTTTAGGTCATTTTCCCCCTGATAATTTTCTGCTTTATTTCCTGGTTTTACAACTGAGTCACCCATAATTATTACTACATCCTGTTTTGGTGGCATGATTAATTTCCTCCTTGATTCTTCCATAAAGGTTTTCAGTATCTTCTTCAGCATCTGTAATTACAACATGGCTTCAATGGTGGTTGGAGCTGCCTTGTATTCCACTGTTAAGAGAAGGGCAGCTGAAGCTACAACAGATAGCTACTCCCACTTTAACAATCACCCTCCGTGTTGCTACAACAGAACATAGGATATGGTACATTTGAGCACTGAAGCACAGCACACCACCGCAAACATAAAGATCACCATGTATGCCATTCTTGATCAAGTTAATTATTTGACTAGAAGTCTGCCTCATTTTTACATCAGATCAGATCTCCTTCGAACTGATTGACAACATCTACCCAAAACATTTTCTTTGTTGTTCCTCTCCTACCAGAGATTGGGTGTCATCATGGCTATTTTGACTTGCGATGTGAGAACTCTAAATAATGATATACTTTTTTACCCAGGTTCTTCAGCCAGTAAATCCTTCTTATATAGCAGACCCTTAAACTTACAACCTAATAGATACCATGACAATGTATGTAAAATGAGCCATTGCAAGTCAAACCCTGTTTCCTACTGGTAAAATAGAGTTTTTGGTCTTAGAAAATATTAATGCCCTGAAATCTGCAAATGATGAAATTGAACACGAAAACAAGTATTTGCTTCCAGATAAATTTTATCTTCTCTTTCCCCCTCTTTTTCACCCTCTGATTCTTTGTGTGTGACTGCAAGAAGATTACATTGTTAGGCCAGCGGCCTTCTATCTTTTTAGCAGTTATTGGCATGTTACTGTACAGTTCATTCTGTGTCATATATAGTACTGTATCGTATACAGCAGTGTTGGCAAATCTATGGCATGGGTGCCAAAGGTGGCACTCAGAGCCCTTTCTGTGGGCACCCAACATCACCCCTTCACAACCACCTGTATTCAGGATAAATTGTTGTATTGGCACTTTGCAAAAAAATTAGTGGGTTTTTAATTGCAGTTTGGGCACTCGGTCTCTAAAAGGTTCGCCATCACTGGTATACCCACATGAGTGAAGTTTCCCTGCTTCATGTTCTTCACTGTGAGAAAGATGTGGTGAACTATCTCTGTTCTGACTGTTTCAACTTGGCAATATGTGGTACACATTCACTTTTGATCTATAACTGCATGCTGCTTTCTTTTTGGTGATTGACATGAACACTTCATGGTATTTTCATAGTAAACAGCAAGGCAATTTAGTTGTCACTAATCTATTCCATGTGATTTTTTAAAATCCATCTTCACATGATAAGTATTTCTTCTGAACAGAAAGGACAAGCTAGCCTCTGTTCCTCTGGACACGTCAATCTGTCATGGGCAGCTTTATTTCTTAACAGAATGAAACATTTAGACATGAAATCCACACTCCCTGAATGCAAACATTCCATTAGGATCAGGCTGCAATCTCTGTACCTGAGTGTTCATATTACCAAGGGATTCTGGGTGCTGGAATCCAAAAAAGTATTTTCTCCCCATCTTTGCACCTGGGTAAGCAACCTCTGGCTCCTTTTCAGAATTTAGTAGAAGACGTGGTTCATTGCTGAAGACTACCTTTTGTTGTTGTTATATGCTGTCAAGATGCCTCCTACCCTGTGAATGAACATTGTCCAAAATTTCCTGCCGTCAACAGCTCTATGTAGGTCTTATAAACTCAAGCCTTTGGCTTCCTTTAGGGAGACAGTTCCTTTTGTATTTGGCCTTCCACTTTCCCCAGCATTATTATATTTTCCAGAGAACCCTTCCTTCTCAAGATATGCCAAAAATAGGAAGGCCTCAGTTTCAACATTTTTGCTTCTGGAGATAATTCAGGCCTGATTTGATCAAGAAGCTACTTGTTTGTCTTTCTGGCATTACAGGGTTTCCTCCAGCACTACATTTCAAGTGAATCATTTTTTTTTTTTTTGGTCAGCTTTATTTACTATCTAGTTTTCACATCCATACATGGTGAGCGTGGATGATCATGGCCTCCAGAGAAACATTCTTGTATTTGATGATATTTTCTAATCCCAGCAGCATTGGCTTTCTGAATCTCAGTCACCTTCTGATTTCTTGGCTGTCATCTCCATTTGGATTGATGATTAAACCAAGGTATATAAAATCCCAAACCATTTCAATTTCTCCATGATACTCAAACTGCATAATTCTTCCATAGTCATAATTCTTCTTCTTCTTCTTCTTCTTCTTCTTCTTCTTCTTCTTCTTCTTCTTCTTTGGAGCCCTGTTTTGGCATTTTCTTCTTTCACTTTGGCTAAAGCTTTCCCCTAAGCCAGATATGTTTTCCACCAAGCCTACACATCACCTGTCTTCTGATCTTTCCAACCAAAGCTCTCATACTATCTGATGCATAAAACTGGGTGCCACCCCCCCCCGCACCCATTGCAACAGGATGCTAATAGTGGTGCTTCCACATAGGGTAATTAACTTGCATGGGCCACCAGCTACTTATCTGCTGCAACACACCAGACGGGAAGGAAAAGCTGGTAGGCTACTTTCAATCCCCATGTTTGGATTCTGTGAGTTTTAGTCCAAAAAATTAAAGGTAATATTTTAATGCTCCGCTCCCTATTCCCAGTAAGACTCACTGCAAGCTCACATGGTAGCAACACACAAACGAGAAGAAATTGCTTCTAGTTGAGCATGAAAGGACATTGGAGCAAAAATGAAACTTTTCATAGTTCTTTTGGGATGCACTAGCTACCCAAGCATCTTCTGTGCATGGTGTGCAGATTTCACAGACCCATCTGTGCAAGTGTTGTTAAAATGGAATTTAACATTTTAAACAAATAAGACATGCCCACCAATTGCCAATAGATGTCCTTGCAAATTACATATGAAACATGTTTACAGGTGCTGCCTTGAATAGGGAATTGCTTTGTGGCATTGTGCTGCCTAGTCCAGGGAGGACATTAAAAACACAGTACTGTACTCTAGATGGCACTGTTGGTTTTGTTTTCACTTCTGCCTTTTCAGGGAAGGAACTGGTTTTTGCAACCTTAATTAGTTTCCTTTTGAAAACAAACATGCTATTTCAACAGAGGGTCAGTGTACATTGTTCTCGGCTTTGGCTTTCATGTTTATAGCTATGTAATCAATACGTTGGGAGAGTAATTAATTTTTAACTTCAATCCAATTGTACATCAAATGCCACTAGAGTTACAGGGCGGAAGTGTAATTTCTTTGAAGCGGTGATACATTAGTTTGGGGAAAAGAAAAAAGGGCAAGTGGTGGTTGCTGGAATTATAGATGACCTTGTGCTGTGAAACACCAGCCTCAGTCCCAGCCTTATTAAACATGGGGATTAGTTTTAATTAGCAGATACATTAATAGATTACAAGCCAGTCAAAAATTTTAAAAAAAGTGAATGCTTGATTTGAGAAACAGATCTCTGTTTCTTTAGAAAAAAAGTGTTGTAGCTTTTTCCTTTAATTTTGTTATTCAGATTTATAATTGCATTTATTTTGTAGAATAAGCTCCTCCTTATTGAAGTATGCCTAGAAAGTAGAGCATTAATTACGCTTTTGTTATAAATTCCTGAGCTCATATTTTCTTTTCCATCTATCTTTTGTTTCCTTATCTTGTCTAATTTCTTTTAGTCTGAGGTTCCCTGCTGTTGCATATTTTGTTGCCAAAGAGCATTTCTGGTTATGCCCCTTATGCATATGAACTAGAACTAGAATGAGATGAACTTCAACTATATGAGATTGGCTTGGAGCCTCCCTGGCCTAATGTGCCAGGAGATTTCAACAGGCATGCTAAGTCTTCTCTGTTAGAAGCTGAGCATTACATCATAGCTCTGCAGCAGTCATAGTTCTGTCCCAGCTGGTTTGTAGAGTGTTCATTTATTAGGCCATATTTGGGATCAGAACTTTGTAATAAGAGGGTTGTCTTTAACAGGGTCCTTTTTCGATGAAAGTATATATGCAAGTTACATTTCAAAGTAACACAAGTAGTTACAAAGCTATTTCGGGCAAAATGAGATTGTGTTCTAGTTTTGTTGTTCAAAAATTGATTTGTAAGGGATTTTAATACATTTTCAGAGGACTTGATATGCAGTTTTCAAGATGTATACTATTATCCTGGCAATTCTAAGTGACAGGGGAAGCATTGCTTTTTTGTATGTTATTTTTAATATTTTTCTGGTACAATATGATAAATAACCAGCAGGAGGAACTATAGAGTATTTCAATTTTTTCAGACCTACAGAAAAAGATGTTAACAACTTTTAGGAAAGGAACAGTAATAAAGATTATCTACCACCAAGTAATAAGTTCATTTTAAAAAACATAGTTCTGCAACTTATCTTTTTTTAATGTTGGGTGTGATGACAGTGGTCTGCATATAGAAGGTAAAGGTAAAGGTTACCCCTGCACATGCATGTCCGACTCTAGGGGCGGTGCTCATCTCTGTATTCAAGCTGAAGAGCCAGTGTTGTGCAAGTCCATGGCCACATGACTGGCATGGCTGCAAGGAAACACTGTTTTACCTTCCCACTTTTTACAGCAGTGCCTATTTATCTACATGCATTTTACATGCTTTTGAACTGCTAGGTTGGCAGGAGCTGGGGTTATCAGCGGGGGCTCACTCAGTTGCGTGGCACCTGGGATTCAAACCGCCGAGCTGCTGACTTTACAGCCCACAGTTTTCAGAGCCTTAGTCTACTGAGCCATCATGTGGACTAGAAGAACCACCCATAATTCTATTGTCATAGACCACTTATTTTCCTGTGGCATTTAGATATAATGGGACTTGGAAAAATCTGTTGGACTGGAGAGCCAGGCTTATGAATCCAAAAGGTTCTAGATTTGTTTTAATGGTGGTAGGGTTTTTCCTGTCAACTTGGTAAACATTTTTGTGGATGTCCCAGTTGCCTTCTGAACTGGGGAAGTGGCTAGAGTATTTAATATAGTTGCTCCTGGACATCATCTTCTGCCACGTAGGACGGCCCAGTGAGCTCTCTATTTTTCAAGGGACTTGGGCAGCTGAGCCAACAAGGGGGAGAAATACTTGGGGGGGGGCAGAAATGAACCCTGTTGATCCATGAGATCATGAACTCAAGTCTCTTAAATCTGCTCTTGTGGGTTCCACAACCTATACAGGCCTAAGCTGATTCAGCTTTGCTTGCCCAGGGATAATAATAAGAACTTTATGCGCCTGGAGTAGGAACTGGCAAACCACTCCAGTATTCCTGCCAAGAAAACTTCATGGACATGGGGTCACGAAGAGTCGGTCACGACTGTAATGACACAACACACACACACACACACACACACACACACACACACACACACACACACACACACACACACACACACACACACACACACACACACATGTGTCACACCTTGATTAGATAGGTGGATGGAAGCCCCAGAAAATTCAGTTCTATCACATGAGTGCTAAACCCTTGCCTTCCCTGGCTCATAAAAGCAGCCAAATAGCATTGAATAGCAGCCACATTCAATGCCTTCAAAGAGGTTAAGACTAGAGATGGGCAGTTTGATGGTTCAACCCAGTTCAGCGCCACACCCACGCGAGTGTTTCGAATGTGCCGTGCACTCCTCCTGGCTCCTCTTCACACTTCTATCCCTGCCTTCTCAGTGCAACTGTTCACTCACCTGATTGCAGCACCCTCTTTCCCTCCTCCTTCTCTGGCTAACCCTAACCCTGCCCCACCTCCTTATGTGACTGGGTGGCTACCACAGGAGGTGCAGGAGGGAAGCACACACTGTGATGCTGCGATGGGTGAGTGGGTTTGTTGTGCTGAGGAGGTGGGGAGCAGAACGCTCATCTCCCGGGGAACTGCAGTTCGTGCCCATTTCTCATCAAGACACGAAATGGTCAATCTTAAGATGAATTTTTATATGGCATCTTCTGCAGAAATGCCACTAAACACCCCATTTCCCCCACCAGATACATGGAAAAAGAATACCAGAGAAATGTGAGTCTGTTTCCAGGCAAGGGACAGACTTTCTTTTTGGACATTCTGGTTAATTTAGATTATAATTGCCTGAAAATGGGTGCTTGTTGGATAGTTGAGACACATATTTGACAGCTCTGCCTGTACAAGCATACTTCAGCGGAATTATGGAAAGCAGCCTAAATGCCAATGATTATACTGGGAAGGGATAACTACCTGTGACTAGCGAGAACTACATGTAAGGTAGAAATTGGTTTGAATGCCCAGTGGCTCTTATTGTTTCACATGACATACCGTTGAGCCCTATTGTGCTTTAAAATGGTGGGCACTGGGCAGCATTTAAAGTGCAGCAGAGCTTCAGCTGAGGGAGAGAGCTCTTCTCTGTGTACAGAGCTTGTTTGTCCAGCAGGCACAGGACACTGGCAGCTGGAAATAGCAGCAGTGGGAACTGCCACTGTGTAGCTGCCCTCCAGTTACGAAATCCCTGTGGAGGAAGATGAGTAGCGGCATCCTCGTTTACTCAATGTGTGATGAAAATCTGCTGAAGCTGGCATGTACACACCCAATGGGCAGGAACAATGTTGCCAGGCAGCCAGTGCTAGAAGGCTTCCTACTGACCTCAACACAAGCGGGCTAGCATTATTCCTGCAGAGGGGTGGGGGTTGGTGGTGGGGGGGGAGAGGCAGTGGCTGATTTTGCTGCCTTAAAACAGGACATGTGATAAAGGCAGGTTTTGCTCAGATTTTCAGATAACCCACAGTAAAAGGCTCACTGGGAGCTATCTGCAATGTATAGTTCCAATTTGTGTTTACAGCATAGCCAATTCTCTCATTCGAATCAATTGCTGCTAACAGTATTATGGTATTAGATGCCAGTCAATGCCATCATACATTGGCCACAGCTGAGGATAAGTCTTGCTTGCATTCTGTCCTGCATACACCCAAGCAATCAAAGGAAATTATATTACATTTTATCAAGGCCATTTAAAGGTTAGAGATATATAGCATGGGGTGCACGGCCTTTGCCCCTACGCCATGTCCTGTGTGGACCCAGAGATGTTCAACCTCACCTATTTTTCCCACCACAAGGGAAGAAACACTATTTCCTGGATTTTACACTAGCCACTAACCTGTTGCTCTCACAAGCGGGTTAGCGATGATTCTATTGGAGAATGATGAACAATGGAAGCACCCTCAGATATATGTCTGTTCCATGTGGATGTGTGCACTCGTGGGCACCAGCTGACAGTAGACTGATGTGACAGTCAAAGCGAATATGTTCATGCCCCATCCAAAACCCTGGTTATAAATTAAAAATTCATTTATTCAAAGATTAACTTAAAATCCTGTTGAAATTTCATGGTCATGTAGTTAGCATAACTCTTGCTGAACTGCCACCAGTTAAGAAGTTAGATTAAGTTTATGTAACACTCAAATCATTGGTGGCCCTCCAGATAGCTCAGTGAGTTAGGCTGTGGCACCAGAGATTGGGAGTTGAAAGCCAACCTCTTCTGGGATGAACAGCCATTCTTATGAGCCAGCAGAAGCAATGGTGTGGTAAGAAGGGCACCAGCCTCTTTGACATCAGGAAGGCCACATATTCCACATTGTGTGGTTGCGTGTGAGGTTTAACTCATCTCTCTACATGTGGAAAAGAACCAGTGAGTCCAATGTCTTATGAACTCCTTGTTTTCTCTTCCACTTTCAGTCTGTGAGGTATTTGCTGCATCCTCTACTATTATTATAGGGTGGGAGCCATCCAGGTCCCCTCCATTTCCTGCAAATCGTATTCATTCAAGCACTCGCAATAAATCATGAATGCAGTTATTAGAAGGATTTCCACTCTCCGCATGTGAATACATGCATATATTTATGTATATTGACAGCCAAAGCACTACAATGGATTAAAATGCTGGACTCAAGACTCAGAAGGCTCATATTCCCACTCATCCATGGAAAGTCATAGGGCACTGGATGCGATAAAATCACCCCCTTATTGTGACTCTAGCAGTTTCAGTTATCTATGAGATACTAGATAACTGAAACTCTGCTAGAGTCACAATAAATCATCCAGTGTTACCTCGAGATACAATCACCTCAAGATACGAAAAACTTGAGGTAGGGAAAAAAGTTCTTGGAAATGGGGATGTACCACTTTAAGAAAAAATTCAATGGAATGCCCTGCTTTACATTGTTTTTTATAAGGCATTGTGAAAAAAGTGTACCCAGGATGCACTGCGGCCCAGTAGTTTGTGGAGGGTGGGAGGGGTTGGAGCAGTTTTTCATCAAGCTTTGAAGCCATTCTGGACATTTTTTGTGGTGGCTTTTGGACTTTTAGAACTTTTTTTTGGTGCATTTCTCAAGCGGTGGGAAGGTAGGGAGCTGATCTTAGTCGTTTCCATGTCTTCTTCTGTGTGGGGTAGGGATGGGGGTTATCTGATCATCGCTTGCTGGCTTTTTACTATGTCTTTACATTGCATTGGATTGTGGGTGGGTGTGATCTGATTGTCGCTTGCTTGCTTTTTTCTGTGTGTTCCGTGTTGTGTGCGTGTGTAGTTTTCTGCTGTGCAAGGTTTTTTTTACTGTTTTCTGACCTCTGGAACAGATTAATTTGTTTTACATTCATTCCTATCGGAAACTGCATTTCGAGTCAAGAAATTTTCATAATACTGTATGAAAATTACAAGTGGTACCTTGTATAAAGGAATTAATTCGTTCCAAATGAAATTATGTTAAGCAATTTTTCCTTTATACAAATTTCCCATAGGAGTGCATTGAAAACAGAGTCATCCCATTTTAATGTTGTACAGATTTGCCCCATAGGCAATTCTGTTAAGCAGATTTCCCCTATCTCCGGAATTTTTTATGTTGTACAAATTTTATGTTATACAAACCGTTTGTTTTACAAGGGTCCACTGTACGTTACAGCACATAACACATACATGCTTGAAAGAGAAGCAGTCAGTATACAAATCTTTTCCTTTATTTTAATAAGTTGGTTAAGTCATCACACTTAAAAAGTTAAGTACCATCCATTTTATTGGCAAGTATTTGACTGTATAAACATCAAATCTGAACATGAATCACACATTATTTACAGGTGTCCGAGACACATTCTTTTTCTGCTTATAAATAATACAGCTGTATCATTCCCCCTCCATTACTGCATTCCTCAAAGCATGGTCACATAGGTTTACAAAAAAACATATTAAACCATGGTATAGTCTTAGTTAGCCCTCAGTCTCTCTCTCTCTCTCTCTCTCTCTCTCTCTCTCTCACTCATTCACTCACTCACTCACTCTCTCTCACACACACACAAACTGTGTGGCCTGCAGCTTAAGAAGTTGATTTGCAAAGACAGTTCACAGTTAACACTACCTTTCAGCAGGTGAGGCACTGGCTACTGAAGTGGATGCGGCAGTTAAATGCAATCCAGTTATTATCAGCAAATTGTTTGCTTACCCATTCCAAGCTCACGATAAATCTTTCCATGAGGCATTCTCTCAAGAATAATACATCTCTCTTATAATTGGATCCTTTACCAATCAAAACCACTGATCTTAAAAGTGTTTTTCATTCCAGCAAGGGGGAGATAATACTAGAGCAGAGATGGGGCAAAATCAGCTCTTTACTTTTTTAGTCCTTACAGAAACAGGTCCTTAGCTTCTTTACAATGTATGAATCAAAACCTGATAAAATATTTCTTACAATTTCACAGTACAGTAGTTTACGCCTAAACCAAACTGTTCTTGTAAATATATATAAAATGATAAAAAATAAAAATTTTCAATATAAAAATAGAATGCTTTGAAAGGATTTACACCAAGTACACACACGCACCCTAGGTATTATTATAATCCTACACCAAACAGTCTATACAGTAGAATGCACAGAATTCCACAGGGACAGAAAATGATGCTCAATCAAAAATTAGGAGCACAATTTTAAGAAAACACAACCTTTTAGTTAGCTTCTGTTTTTAAAAATCTTTATTTTGGTCATTTTGAAGACATATGGCATGTCACAATCTACAGAACTGCTGAATTCGCCAAGAGACCATTGACGTATCATGCTCTGTTCTCAAATTTGTTGAGATACCACACACCCAGCTTGACACTTCTTTTGCAGTGCTGTGTTCCATTCAGTTCAGGACTGCTTGACATCCTTTTTTAGCTGTTCACTTTTATTTTGCTGTAGCATCACACAACCACTGCTGAAAAATCTATCAAGTTCCTACCTAGGAACCATGTCATGTTTCTGGTTATTTAACCTATTGTCTGGTGTGTGCTCTCAAAAAATTCTCCCATTTATTCTTTGGACTATGGGTTATAGAGATGTCTCAGAGATGGCAATCTTATTTATTGGGAATGCCTTCTTGAAACACCTACTCTGGTCATGATTCTGCGCACCATTTTAGTACTTTTCTTAACTAACTGCAAGCAATATTCCAACTTTTTTTAAAAAAAACTGGACATTATGAAACCTGTACAATCTGATAAATATCAATTTGGTGTTTGTTTGTTTTCAACTCTTTGTAAGCCAGTTGAACAGGCTAATTGCAGTCTTTGCAATCCTGAAATATTATGCAGGTTCCCATGCAATACCAAAGATCAGGGCGGCAGTCCTAACTTATTTCTTAAAATGCTTGGTCCCCTTGGGTTACTGATTAATCTTTGTACTTATCAGTTGTACACTGTATAGTTTATAACAGCAGTTGACTTACTCAGAAATGAGTGACAGCTGACATTAGATAAGGTGTTGCAAAAGCAGTGGTGGTTGTTACAGCTGCCCATCACACTTGACAAATTATATCTGGACAATATATAATCCTGTAGCTTTCAGCAACATGAAATTGTCTTCTTAAATAGTGCAATTTGTACATCTCACATATGCATACAACAGTGCTTTCACAAAAACCAGCTATCAAAAAATTACCTGGCTACTATTGACGGATCTTTTTTTCTCCATGGCAGTCTAGTTGGCATGCCGGGTCATGTATCAGCATCCCTATCTATATTATCTTGCGATGACAAAAGAGACGGGTAAGGAGCAACACATTTCACATTGACGTATGTGGCATTTACATGAACATAATGCTCCCCAATGAAAGTTGAGAAGATCATTGATATATCTGAAACCAACTCAGAAAACGCTGGCCGTAATTCAGGCTTTGGATGCCAACATTTGAGCATGACTTCATACCTGCAGTTGAAAGAAGAAAGGTGAAGTCTCATCTATAAATATATATATAAACAGTAAGACTTGTCAATATTTGTATGGAGTTTAAAAACTGTTTTCTTACAGTGCATCTGGGCAATATTCAGGTTGCAAAAGCCTTCTTCCTTGTAATAAGTAAACTGTGATATCAAAAGAGTTGACATCAGGGTAGGGTGGTGCTCCTCTTGTCATCAGCTCCCAGAGCAATACTCCAAAGGACCACTATAACGAAAGTTTAGGAAGACCATATTACAAGGCTGAACACTTTTCAAATCTACATCTTTGCTCTCTCTCTCTCTCTCTCTCTCTCTCTCTCTCTCTCTCTCTCTCACACACACACACACACACACACACACACACACACACACACACACACACACACACACACACACACACACACACACACACACACACACACACGGTGGGCTATCTTGGCCAGGAAGCTTGGCCAATGTTTAAGGATTCTGAAAGCTGAAACAAAAACATGTAGAAGACGAAGGTTTCGGAACGGTCGGTTTAAGCCAAAT
This sequence comes from Phrynocephalus forsythii, assembly GCA_029282475.1. Classification (NCBI taxonomy): domain Eukaryota; kingdom Metazoa; phylum Chordata; class Lepidosauria; order Squamata; family Agamidae; genus Phrynocephalus; species Phrynocephalus forsythii. The sequence goes on from JAPFRF010000006.1 coordinate 41,514,994, forward strand.
TAATTAAATATTCTGCTAGACACAATAGCCAAAGAATATGAACATTAACATGCATTGAGAGTATCTCCCCTTCCAAAATATTTATTACAGAAGATAATGCCCATTGAAGATTAACAGTTCAGGCTATTTGTTTTTTATTCCAATTTTCTCCCAGTAACTCTCAGGGTCAAAGCACAGAGCTTTCCAATCACTTGCCCTCTTTAAAAAATAACTGGAGATGACTGTGATTGAAATTGAGACAATCAGCATGCAAAGGCATGTGGTATACAGCTGAGTTGTGCCCCCACTTACAATTTTCATATCACTTCTAACAAGCAACAACCCTATATACAGTCAAGCCCTTGTAATTTCCAGAGGTTGGAAACTTTATGTGAACATTAATGTGTTAAAGTTAAATCTGTTATTTTATTTACTAAATTAGGCAAAAGGACATAGATCCATTTAACATCTTCAAAGAAATGTGTATAGAATCAAAGAATCACTGAGTCAGAAGAGACCTCAAGGGCCATACAGTCCAACCCCCTGCCATGCAGGAACCTCCAACAGATGGCCATCCAGCCTCTGCTTAAAAACTTCCAAAGGAGATCACCACCCTCTGTGGCAGCATATTCCACTGCTGAACAGCTCTAACCATCAGGAAGTTCTTCACAATTTTCAAATGGAATCCCTTTTTCTGTAGTTTGAAACAATTGCCCCAAGTCCTAGTCTCTGAAGCATTGGAAAACAAACTAGCTCCCTCTTCAATATAGCATCCTTCCAAATATTTAAACATAGCTATCATATCCCCTCTCAGCCTTCTTTTTGTAAGGCTAAACGTTCCCAGCTCCCTAAGCCACTCCTCATAAGACATTTCTTCCAGACCTTTAACCATCTGGTTGACCTCCTCTGGACCTGTTCAAGGTTGTCAACATCCTTTTTAAACTGAGGTGCACAGAACTGGACCCAGTAATCCAGGTGGGGCCTGACTAGAGCAGAATAGAGTGGTACTATCACTTTCCTTGATCTAGACACTATGCTTCTGTTGATGCAACCAAGAATCACAGTGGCTTTCTTGGCTGCCGAATCACACTACTGTGTAGCACCAATAGGTTTTTCACTTACTAAAACCAATAGTAGTTTTGACTGTGGCCTATATAACATGAACACAATACTGGCTCTAGAGTTGTGTATGTGTATGTTCATGGAAGATAAATAATTTCTGTGGTAAGAAATATGTTATTGTGTATGAAGTGTGCAGAAGAGGAGAGCTGGGGGCTGATAGGCTTTTACTTCCGAAGGCTATACTTTGTTGCAGGCACTGGTCATCTCCCAAATCAACTTCTGCAATGCTCTCTATGTGGGGCTTCTCTTGAGACGGATTCATAGACTACAGCAGGTCCAGAATATGGTAGCTGGACAGCCTCCACTGTTTAACCATTGTGTCCCTGGATCAGTTTCAAGATTCTGACATATATGAAGCCCTTAATGGTTTGGGACATTACCTGTTGGAATGTTTTTTCCAAATGCCGTCTGCCCAAGCCCCCAGAAATTCTCAGAACACGCTTCTGTCTTCCTATACTGAGAGAAGCCCCAAAGTCATCTACTAGAGGTTGGGCCTTCTTAGCAGTGGCACTGAGGTTATGGAACCAACTCCCATAGGAGTGATGCCTGTCCCCCCTCACTTAGGAGGCAGTCAAAAACAGTACTTTTCAGGAAGAGCTTTCATGTCAGCTCCGGTGGAATGTCTTGCCTCCAGTCTCATAAGAACATAAGAAGAGCCATGCTGGATCAGGCCAAAGGCCCATCTAGTCCAGCTTCCTGTATCTCACAATGGCCCCACCAGATGCATCTGGGAGCGCACGAGACTAGATATCGGTCTCATGATACCACACCCCTGCATCTGGCCTCCATCATTTAACATCTCCATCATGGTTTGTAACCTGTGATGGACTTTTCCTCCAGGAATCTGTCCAATACCCTTTTGAAGGCATCCAGGCCAGTTGCCATCAACACATCCCGTGGCAGGGAGTTCCACAGACTAACAACGCGCTGGGTGAAAAAAATTCTTTTGTCTGTTCTCATTCTCCCAGCCCTCAATTTGAGTGTATATCCCCTAGTTCTGGTATTTTGTGAGAGGGAGAAGAGTGTCCCTCTATCCATTTTATTCATGCCCTGCATTATTTTGTATACAGTATCTCAATCATATCCCCCCTCAGGCACCTTTTTTTCCAGACTAAAGAGCCCCAAATGTTTTAGCCTTTCCTCCTACGGGAGATCCCCCAGACCAGTAATCATTTTAGTTGCTCTCTTCTGCACCTTTTCCAGTTCCAATATGTCTTTTTCTATGCATACATAAGTTTATGTACCGGTCACTTTCCTTAAAAGTGAATTCCGAAGCAGCACACAGAAATGCAGAATAGATTCCACACATTTTCTTCATGTGTATATTAGACTCGCACCCCCAACACTGTCCCCGCTGTCATGGCCACCGTCCCTGCCATCCCCACCACCCTCGCCACTGCTGTTGCCACCCCCCCACCCCCCAGATAAGAGTGTTTGCTCTTATCCACAGTTTTCATTATCCCCAGAATAACGGGCCTGGAAGCAATCCCCCACAGATACGGGGATCCTACTTTACTGATCTACTATAAAATAGATAGTTGCTCTATATTGTACATGGAGGTTCTGATAATCTATGAAATATATACATAACATCTTTGCGATTGTCTGATGAAAGACTGTCAGGGTTTCTAATTCACCCACCCAAGACATTTTGAGTGCCATGCAACTCCCATCATCTTCACACACACACACACACACACACACACACACACACACACACACACACACACACAATTTTGAACGTTAAAAAAGAATGCCCTCATCAGGAAAGTGCAAAACACACACATTGTTACCCAAAGGTGGGAAAGGTTACATAAAGTCCATTTTCCAGTGCAATATTCAGGTTATGAAAAGCCACATTTCATTATGGTCTGGTATATAGTCTCCCAAACAAAATGAAGTAGAATAGAGAAGGAAAATGTACCCTCTCTTAGCCAGTTCAACCCAACTACATATAGAACTACAAATCCATCTCTTTGGGAACTAGGCATTATTTTTTATGGAAAATCCTTTATTATTTGTAAAGGGTATCTATTTTGTTCAGGAGTGGAACCAATCACAGCCTCACACAGCCAATAAATACACTGTGTAAGGAAAAAAACAGGTGCAAGGTGCAAGATTGTGGACAGTCAGAATCCACAATATGCTTTCCAATATCTGATATTTATTATCTATTTATTATTAGACTCATATACTGCACCATCTAGCAACAAGACCACTCTGGGCGGTGAAAGAAAGCTATGTAAGAGAAGTGGATACATGTACACTTTCATAACACAAACTGCTTAAAATATGTAAGGCTGTCTCTATGAAATGCACACACACACACACACACACACACACACACACACACACACACACACACACACACACACACACACACACACACACACACCACCCCCACCGTCCATGCTGGGCTTTTCCACTCCCACGTACCAATCACAACTGTTCTGGTTTCGGCCGTGACAGAACACAAGAGGGGGTTAGGGTTTTCACACACACACACACACACACACACACACACACACACACACACACACACAGAGAGAGAGAGAGAGAGAGAGAGAGAGAGAGAGAGAGAGAGAGAGAGAGAGAGAGAGAGAGAGAGAGAGAGAGAGAGAGAGAGAGAGAACAGGTCCCTGAGCAGTGGGGACAAAATTAGAGGGTACATTGCCCTCAAATGATGAACTGATCGTAAAGATCAAACTACATTTTAAGGAAATGAACATTTCCCCTGATTAATGTTTTCATTCCCACAGTGGGCTTTTCTCAGAGACATGTGCCTCAGTAATCAAATTTGCAAATTAACACTGTATTTAAATGCCAACAGCCAATCACAAGGCAGGATACGAATGCAGGCAAGGAAAATCACAAGCTTTCCCCACTAGAAAATGTACCTTTTCTAAAAAGGTGACAACAGTTTGACATGTAATCACTAGGCTCCTTCTAGATCACCTTGTTGACAGCGGAAGGTGACTGATTTGTTCTGAAATGTTAAGTCTCCTCTGCAGACTTCTCTAAAATTATCTGAGCTGGGAACGTGGACGCCAAAGCGTGATTGCAGCAAGCCAGTTAACATTCATATTGTGAGTTAAAAGTAAAGACGGGCATGAAATGAACAATTTTTTGTTTCCTTTTTCGGTTTTTCATTTCGTTATGTAACGAAATGACAAACGAATTTTATCTCTAAAATGAAACGAAACAAACAGAAACATCGGGAATTTTGTCGTGCGTTTCGTTTCCGTTCCTGCAATATGAGTGAATTGCTTAAAATCCTTTAAAAAATCACAAAAAATGAAATAAATGGTAACAAAATGGTAACAAAACGAACGAAAACGAAAACGATTTTTTTCAAAAATTCACAAAAATGGAAACAAACCGAAACGGACCCTCCAAACGACAAACAAAATGCAATTTTTTTGATTCGTGCCCACCTCTAGTTAAAAGAGCTGATGCTTAGCTTTGTTTTAGGATTACAAGGAATTTGCATTAATCCACCCTATCATTCTTTTCTTTTACTATTTCCAGGAAGGATTTGAAATGTGGAGTCAGCAAAAGTTGCAAAAATAATCATAGGCACATTTACCACATCTGACTTTGTAGTGAACTTCTGTGTTTGCAAGCTTTCCAAAGCCATCCATTTTACTGGCAGTTTGGCTCCTGTTTTATTGTGTACACTGTAGTATTCTTTATCATAGACATCTCTAGCAAGGCCAAAATCGGCAACTTTGACAGTGAATTTTTCATCCAGCCTAGAGGAAGGATAGAAATCGTTATCTGAAAACAGCATTTACATTGCCTGCAGTGTCTTTGATATTATAAGTTCTGAAGGCCATAACACATCTTTTAACAAATAATAGACCGGAGTCAAGTGCAATGCCTTGCACTATCTGGGTGGCATAAAAGTGGAATGAATGAATGAACACATAAACAAACAAACAAACAAACAAATAAATAAATAAATAAATAAATAAATAAATAAATAAATAAATGAGAAACTCCCCAAACAACATGCTTTTACATCCAGTAAAGCACCAACATTTTGATAGCAAGTGGACAACAAATATCAACTACTTAGACATATTCACAAAGAACCAACATGGTCAAGCTTTAGTGGTATTAGATCAGGCCTAACATCCCCAGGTCCACTCTTCACTTAGATCTAAAGCTTGTCACATAGCCAATCAGCTTAATATACCTTACACTGTTGTTGTACGGATTAAAGGGGATAGGAAGACCATGTGCTCTACCTGCCAGTCCTTTGAAAGAAAGGCAAGTTGTAAATGCGTCAAACAAATAAACCTACTGTAAACCTACCATGAATGAAGTTATCAAATTGATACAGCTCCTGTACAAGCTTAGACGTAATGAAAGGCAAGTATCAGATTTGCCCATGTTTCCTGTGACATAATAGCTTTCTTAGATTGCATTGGCAATATAATGCAGATGTTGCCTGCCCTTGACTTGTTTGTTTTTTTTAAAATGGAAAACACAACTTTTTTCCCCGTTTATGGCATACTATCTGGAGGTTGGGCCATGACTTGGTGAGCCACTCCTACAGCCATATCACCACACGCTAGCCCCAGCCTTGTGTAACATGGCATGGTTGGTTCTCCCCAACACATCTGTTATGAACACTGCCCCCACTTGTTCCTTTGTCTCTCTTCCATTAGCTGTCTTCCACTTGCTGCACTGATGAGTGAAAGTAAAAGGCCTGGACAGCCCATGATGGCTCCAATCTTCTTTTCCAGTCAAATACCTTAGAACCATACATGCATACATACATGACTAAGAGTAGTAAAACCATGGGACACATTATATGCAACTGGAATAACTGATAGGGAGCTGCTTCAGTGACATTCTGATGAATGCTTTAAAGAAAATGCACCCTTGTTTTCAAAGAAACAAGATGCTTTTTTATGCTAATGGAACTTGATCACCACATGTCTAGAAAACTACATTAATTAATGCTGTTAAGCTCATTAATTCATAATGGAGGTGATGAATCAGCATAATTATGTGGGCAACAATGGTACCCGATCAGTCATTGTGTGCACTAAACTGTCTGGTCACCCAGACATTAACAAGATGCTTTGCATAATGTTTGTTTAGGATGCAAATTCTTTTATAGCAGAGGTCAGAAAAGAACTAAGGCAGAACCATGTACAGAAAGTCCTACATTCAAACCCAATCTTTTGTGGGGGTTTTCTTTTTTCCAGTAATTTGACTGTGTTTATTTAAGTCTGGCAACGTAGCAAAGACATGCAGCTTTTAAAATAACAAACATAATGAAGCCAAAATGGAAAATTGATGATACTTCTCTAAAATGACAGGGTAAAGCAAGGTATGGCAATCAATGGCAAATATTTATTTATTTCACACACAAATGTGTAGGCTGCTTAAATGTTTTAGGAATTAGTTTATGTAACAAAAATAATCATGTTTAGAGGAGCCAATATCATAAGTGCAGTCAAAACAAATTAAATACACTGCTAGACAAAATAACCATACAAAAGTAACAATCTTGACCTAAATAAGAAAGGCCACTTTCACCATAACAAGAAGTTATCACAAACTTAATCTGTTAATTCCTCTGTAATTACATCCAATGCAATAGTTTACGGTCTTGAAACTTTTTCTTTAAAGATAACATGTTACATTACAAGAAGAATGAGGAATCATGGCCCTCCAGATTTTATCTGGCTCCTACTCACATCACCTTTGGCTATCCCTACCAGCTGGGGATGATGAGAACTTTTCAAATGGAGTCCAACAATATCTGAAAGCCAGACATTTCCCATTTCTGGATTACACAGTGGAATAAATAATAGAAACTGTCGGTTTTTCAAAACCAGTGAAACGTCAGGAAAAGTGGATACTGAAACAATGCAACAAGAAACATGGAAAGACTGCATATCAAAAAGAACATTTTGGTATTCTTCTCAAGCAGCCAAAGGAAAACCCATGTGCAAACAAATGTATCAGCATAAGCATTTTTAAACAGGAGATAGCCGTGTAAATGCAACACTTTCCTGGAAGAAATCCTAAATGGAACTTCTTGCAGAGAAAATCCACACACTATAGCACTGTACAGTACCAGTGAAAACCACTTTCTTTGCCTAAGTTTGAGGCATTATTTTGTCTCGATTGCTGTATTGTTTCTTTTGGGTCTGTTTTGCCCTCTTTGTTCACCTCCCGGAGTTCTTTCCGGAAGACAGGCGGTATAAATAAATAAATAATTACTGTTACAGGATGGAGTCACTATTAATATCATAGTGGAAAGGTGGGGTACAGGAACAACATATTAAATAAAGCGATGCAAATTGCCTTAAGGGCTACCTTATCCAAACATTATTAGAAAAAGCTATAGAATTCTATTACTGTACTTACATACAATTTCTTGCTGCTAAATCTCTGTGGACAAACTTTTTACTTGCCAGGTATTTCATCCCCTTTGCCACTTGTAGGCCAAACCCAATCAGATCTTTTACTGTTGGATTCTGTAACATATGGGCAGTGGTTTAATTAAAAAAAACATAGTACAGAAGAAAAAAATTCACCGAGAAAATGCAGTTTCTGAAAACAACTTTTAGTTTCCACTCTAATATTTATAATTTTGATATTTTACAGATTTCTAGAAACAGAGTTTTCAGAAGGAGGGTCAGTCAACACCTGATAAAGAACTAAGCCTATTATTATATTCTTTAGCATGGAACCATAACCAAGTATGCTGCAAATAACACATTTAAATAAGTGATGAAATAGGTGCAGAGTTATTGTAGCAGGCTCAAAACCTCTAGGCTTTTCCTTAGTCAAATTAAAAGATGTAAAGGCTAGACAAAAAAAACAACCAAACAGGGAAATTGTATATATTCCTTGGCTTTTCTAGGCCTTAATGGTCTCTAGTGATCTTAACACCAGAAATATATGTATTTGAAAGAAACAATAGACTCAAAATTGAGAAAATATTAACCAGAGATGCTGGTAAGTCTTCTTTCTGTCTAAGTCCCAAGCCCAGGTGTTCAAGCCAAGTCCCAAGTCAGAGTCCCAAGCATAACTGTCAAGTGTCCTGTCTTGGCCAGGACGTTACTGTTTTTTAGCCTTTGTCCCACCACTTCCTGGAACATTTATTTTCACTGAAATGTCCCAGGTAGTGGCGGTTGACAGGGAGGCTCTTGGCTGGGGACTGGGCAGAGGGGGGACAAGCTGGTATGGCTGCGGCTCAGTGTGGTGGGAGGGGCAAAGTGCCCGCTCACCCTCTCTTTCTCCACCTCCCGTGGCGACAGCAGCAGCAGGAAGAGGAGGACGAGCGTGGGCATCCGGCACTGAGCTTGCGTGCCAGACAGGCTGTGCCCGGCTGGTGGGCTTGGAGCAAGCTGGTGGGAGGGCTGGCAGCTGAGCAGAATAAAGCCCAGCCAAGCCCAGGGACAACGGCCACCACTGCCACCAGGCCTTTCCCCCTGCAGGGCCGCGATGCCTCACCCCCACTCTAGCATAGCGGGAGCCCTCCAAGGCTCCTCCTCCTGATGCTGTTCCTCCTCCTCCTCCTCCTCCTGCTGCTGCAGCACTCCTCCTCCTCTTCCTCATCCTTTCCCAGTGTCAGCAGCAGGAAGAAAGAAGAGGCAGGCTGGACCTGTCCACCTGGGGATGCGCCCTCCTGGGCTGCGCAAGAGCTGGGCAGCTCCTATCAGTGTGGCAGCAGTGGCATTGGGCTGGTCACCCTGTTAGAGGGCACCGGTGCCCTGCCTGCATTGCCTGCCCGCCTGCCTTCCTTCCCTCCCTGGGGAGAAGTGGCCATGGGGAGCAGGGATCAGGGTCAGGGGGTTTCTGCAGGGGGAGGGGTGGAGAAGAAGGTGTTTACTTGGCTGCTGTGCTGTGGAGGGAGGCAGACACACTCACTGCACGGGGGGAGAGGCAAACGTGATGATGTTTTTGTGTTTGTGCGTGCACGCACATTACGCCTCCCTCTTCCCATCCAGGCCAGTGCTGGGGAAAACTTGACAGGTATGGTCCCAAGTCATTTTGGGCCTCTCTTACTGCTACAATGCCCCATTCCCCCATTGTCATCAATGCCCACCCACTCTCCCTGCCCCTCCATCCTGCTGTTAGGCCTCCATACCTGCTCCTGTCGCAGCTGCCATCCCCGTAGGCAGCAGGCTGGGCTTTCCTTTTGCCTGGCCCTCCGACCTCCCCACCACCACCATGAACAACTCACAGCTGTAGGCACTGTGTAAAGCACTGAACCAGCCCCAGAAACAGACATACGTGGGACTCGTTCCTAATGAAGTTTCTAAGATCTCCATGTTTCATGTAAGGAAGCACTACTAAGGGTGACCCTTCAGTGGGCAAGCAAATTCCAAGTAGTGACAGGACATTGGGATGGGTGAAGTCCTTCATTATGATTCCTTCCTTTAGGAACTGGGCTACTTCGTCCAAGTCTGTTATCCCTGAGAAAGACAATAGTAAAACCAAATGAAACCACCAGCACCAGATATGTTAATTAAATACTATATCTTGATTGATCTGCCATCTGGAAGCACCCTGAGATCTAGCTGTACGATATCTATAGCACATTAAAATGGAAATGTCAGCTGTATATACAAATACGTGGTTACTGTTGCCAAAATCACATTTGTATGTTTGCAGTTTCCTGATTTTTCTAACTGCACTCCACTCCTTCTTTTCACACACTCGCATCAACACATGGAAATGTCCCAAGTGTATGGCAATTTGCTCTGGCTGTTTTCTGACCATGAATATAAACCAGTAGAGGAGTGCGTAAAATGAGAAGGCTGCATTCTTGTTTTCCTTTTAATCTTGTTTTTATCAGTGGGAGAAGGAGGCTATGAACATTCCTGCAGATGGACATGGTGAGACAAATAAGCCCATAGTGTAGCTTTCAGCAAGCAAGCAAGCAAGCAAAAAAAAAAAAAAAAAAAAGACTAAAGTGCTCTTCTAGATTTTACTATGGTATAAGTTGCTTCGGCTAACTGTAAAAGTGATTATGATGGCTCACTGCAAAAAAAAAAAAAACCCATTGTGACTCACTATTCAAGGATTTCACAGCACAATGAATTTTCCTGCCATCGGTATCCAACAAAGTCCCATGATAGACACATCCAAAGTGTCCTGCAGAGAAAATAAGATTAGCCTCCTGTCATTTCCTACTGCAGATATTAATGGTTTTCACATCATCACTGTGGATTGTATTCTAGTATATTCAGACAATTGCAACATATCATTAAAGAATAAATTGAAAATTATTTTTTTTTTATTATTCCATCTTGTGTTCCACCTCATTAGCGCAAATACTCTTTGAGTGGTTCACAAGGCATCAAATCAAGCATTAGAATCGACAATATAAAATTACAGTATAAATATATACCACAAAATCTTGTTATTTGCTTAAATAACCTGCCTTTAAAGGGAACAAAACAAATGTAAAACAAATTTGTAAATTTTAAATTTGTAAAATGTAAAACATTAATATATCCCGTGGATAACAAAAACCGTGGATAAGGGGGAATACCCAAACACCCCCAAATGGCTGTTTTGTTACAGTAGCTTGCTTTACGGCTGCTGTTTGTGATAGTAGCATGCTTTATGGCTGCTGTTTTACAACAGTAGCTTGCATTACAGCTGCTATGTGTGACAATGGCTTGTTTTGCGGCTGCTGAATTATTTATTTATTTTTTCCTCTGCCAACCATGGATAACTGACTCAGTGGTTAATGAATCAGTGGATATGGGGGGAAGTCCTACTGTACACTGGCTTTTGTTTTGTTTTTGTCTCGGGTATCATTAAATTAGAGAATTCAGTGCCACAACAGGACTTTGTGCCAGTCTCAAGGGACTTTGACACAGATGGCTTTAAAGTACGAGTGGACAAATTTATGGAAGAAAGACTTGTCAGGAGGTAAGAGTTAGGACAGCCAGACCTCTAAATACTAGACAACAATGGGCGCTTTTACACGACCCCTAAGATCCACTGGCCACTTAAATTCGGACCAGAGATCTTGGGGGTTTGTCACTCTTCCTGCGTTCCCACTCCTCTGCACTCCCTTGCTCCTGTCTGCGTGAGGGGAGGGAGAAAAAAGGGAGAAAAAATGCAGGCTCACCTCCGTCTGCCGGTGGAAGCCGCCCCTAGCCCCGTCGTCATCATGATTCCTGTCTTTTAAAGGGGTGGCGGGGACAAAAAAAAATAAACACAAGGCGAGGAGAGTCCGGCACTCACTACTTTACAGAAATTTTTCAGCTCCGGAGACCAGGTACTTGAAAAGTGCGCTGGGATGCACTTAGGTGGGCATGGTCGTACTTAATTTTTTTAAAGTCCGGAGCTGGTGGGAAAACATTTTTAAGCTCCGGATCTGGGAGTCCTTTGCCTCGGATTTTAGGGGTCATGTAAAAGCGCCCATTGTTAAACAGATGTTGCCTTTTGGCTCTGCAGACAGGCTTTCTGAGAAACACCTGGTAGGTTGCTGCTACAAACAGAACATTTAGCTAGATAGGCCTTTGGTCCAATCAAACAAAAATATTTTTTATAATTTATTTATTTATTTATTTATTTATTTAAAATTATTTTCAATGCAACTGGTACACCTGATAAAAGCTAAAAAATAGCAGGCCACCAAGCAAGGGCAGCGGAGTCATTCATATAAAAAGTAGATGAAAAAAATAAAAATATTTTCAATGGGTGTTGTCATTCATATAAGTAATAAAAAAAAAAAATACTTGCCCCACATTTTATTTTTCTGAAACTTGTAAAAAGAATACCAGTTTCGGAAAATAACAAAAAAGGTGGGACAGTCAAATGTCCAATAAACACACACTCAGGTGGATGCCATCTTTCTTGAGTCCAGTGTTACATGTTTCCAGGTAATGTGTCTAGAAATTGCACTGAAATTTGAAGCCTGTTTTCCCCAGCAAATGGTGTTTCCTTAGCAATATGATCAGCCTTCTAGCTTGACTTCTTATGGGGGCCTGAGAAACCCTACAAGGCCTGTTTTCAGCTGAAAAGCTGTGGAGCACAAGTTAGCAAGCATTCCAACGTATTAGGAGGTTGCAACATGCATGAAGTTGGACACAGACTGTAAATTTCAAGTGGCAGTTTGGAAGTTTGGACAACACTGAATTATGTTTCCTCAACACTAGATCTTGTCACTTGCTTAGGTTGCAGGATGCATGTCTGCAGAGAAGCATTGGCTGAGAGAACTCATAAAAACGTACCTCTTCCTATCACTTCACTAAAATGCACTATAAGGCTATCAGCACCAATAACCACATGCTCAACTTCTTTCACCAGGTCAGGATTTAAGGCATTGATGTCAATGTGGACATTCGTTTGCAGCAACGGGCTGGCTAAATCAGAGTCTCCCGTAGAGAGGATGGGAGATAAATCCGAGTGAGGATACTGGGTTGGTCTGCATGATCCATTCTGAGATAACGTTGGAAACTGGTCTACAAGAGAAAGAGGAACACTGAGGTCAATAACATAACAGAAGGGCTTATATTTACTTATTCTTACATTTCTATTTCATTTTAATTTTCAACTAAATGTTATAAAATTTATTAAAACATATCAAGGTTTTTTTTTTGAAATGACTTAAATGAAAACATGACCGAAAATGGTTCAGTTCATGAAATAAAAAAGATCTTAGCAGAGTGCCTGAAACTTAAAACAGAGGAATCCAATCATGCTTTCCAAGAGAAAGGTTTGTTCATTTGTTTAATGTCCCACCTTTCTCCCAATTCCATAATCTGGATGTTGTCATGGAATCAAAGCCAGGTCTGAGACCTACAACCTGTCCTGAATGCCAGGGCTCAAATCTGGAATGTTCTATCTAATAATAAAAGATTAGCAGCACTCCCTCCTTCCAGGTCATAGGATACGACTTGTCAGAAAGAAAAAGAAGGGAGGGGAAGGGAGAGAAAGGAAAACCAGAACAACTCTCTGTTGAATTAAACAATTATATACTTCCTGCTGTACTTGCTCAGACTCTAACACTTCTATTTTATTGTGTCAGAATCCTTAAATGTTTTTGTTTTTGCATACTAAGCAGCACCCCACCCACTTGTTATCTTACCAAGGATCCCCAGGATCTCACCCCTGTAACATCTTTTACTGGGAGAAAAGTAAATGGACGAAGCCCAAGAGTTGCTTTCCCTCAAGCAATGCTAAAAATTATATCTTCAATCTCCGATAATCAGTACTTATGTTATCCTTAAAGGGGCATACAAATGGGAAAATGGCACATTTGTATAAAGGAAGAAATAGCAGAGACTATGGTTCTTGTCAGAATATAATAGATGGGCAACTGGAAGCTGCTGAATACTCTCCCAGTGCCCATAGCTATATTTATTTAATGGTAAATATTCAACTAGGAAAATGCCTTGAATGATTCATTTCCTCACATTACACAAGATTACAGAACTTTAACAGATGAAACATTTGCCCATAAGTCTTTAGAACAGGTATGGGCAGCCTCTAGAGACGTGGGAACAGTTTCATCTGCTCCTATGACACCCATCCAATCCCCAATTTTTTTCCTAATAAAAGTGGGGAGGGAGTTACTGAAAAGTCCCCTCATGCCCTTTAGTGGTTAAGAATGTATACTTTAAAAGTATTTTTTAAATGGAGAGTGGATTCTTACTAACTACGAAAAGGCACAAAGGAACTTCTCACATTTTTAAAGCACACTTTTTTTTTTTTTTTTGCTGTGGGTACTCATCTTCTCTTTATATAAATAAAGGCCCTTCGGGGAAGCCTACATTCTGATAAGGGATGACTTTGCTCCATTAAAAATGCCCTTTTATGCAAATATAGGAGGGGTTTACAGGTTGCATGGCTATTATAAAAGAAAGTCACGACTAGAAAAAGGTTGGGAACCACTGCATGAGAGTGAATAAGTGCCTTGTGAGCTCTTTTTCGGTGTCATAAATAGCAGCAAACCAGCTGTTCTTTAATGTATTATTATTACTGACAGAGAAGAGATAGGGATTTTCTGCTTCACATGTCAAACAAGCCTTGGATATAATGAACTTTGCCAGGGTTGAGGTGATACGTTTTTTCACCTCAGGAAGAGAAAATGTCTTCAGCTGGTCACATGATAGAGTATTTGCAAGAACTATGCAAAAGGGTGTAGAAAACTGGCACTCATGCTGTATCAATACCTATGATTATATTAAAGTGTTAGTAGTTTCCTATTTATTCTGTCAACTAACCTATGCCATGGATGCTCCAAAACAGGAACACAAATATGGTTAGATAGCAGTTGAGCTATGCCAAACACTGAATGTGAACCAATATTGTGTATTGTGTATTGACTTCAACTTTTCTGCCTTGATAACATAGATAGTCTGAAGACATAAGTAGTAACAGCTTTCCCAGTTAAATACCCTTGGCAAATAATTTATTCAAACAATCTGTTGCATCTCGGAGATAACAAAGGAATCCTATGCATGTTAACTCAGACATTAAATCCCCTTGATCTCTGCTGTCAGATAAGTAGATTGTAGCCTAAAACAGCTCATCTGTAACAATTATTCCTGAGTTCTTTGGGCAGTTATAGAATATTGTAGATGTGGATTTCTACAGAGGCGGAAAGGCAATGAGTTTGTTCAGGGTAATTTATGAAAGTTACAAGTTTAGCAAACAAAAAAATACTGCCTGGGATTGTATTGGGTTCAGCCAGCCAAGTTCAAATTAAAACCATGATCTCTGACTCACTGTTTAAGAAGGGTGTAGGTGAGAACTAGTCCACAGGAAGAGTATTAAGATCCTTTTGCTACAGGTTGTAGATAAGTTTAAATAAGTATATAATCAGAACCAATGATGTCCAAGTTCTGTCAAGAACACATTTTTAAAAATCTCTGGGAGAGTCTTAATTAATGGCAGATACTGTATTTTTTTAGCTGATAAGTATAGAAGACTTTGACAGCATATATCACTTGGTGTACCTGATAATATCCAGAGATAGGTATTGTGCAAATGTAATAAATATACGTTGTTTTCAATTTTTAAAAAGGGCCTGACTACATGCAAAGGTGGTCCAAAGGACAGAAGAACCTTCATTCTTCCCTACATGCTTGCAAGAGCTAGAAGGTACAAAGATGCAAACAATCAGGCAGAAAAATGTAATGTTCCATTCTGATGTTTTGGACATGAACTTCAAGAATTCTCCAGGAATTCCCCTGGCAAAATTCTGGAGTTCCAGCCAGACACATATAGATGTCTCCATTTCATTCACTACAAATCAGAACTTTGTCTGGGAGGTTGTATTGCCAGAGTCTGGCCCCCTACCTCTAGAAAAGCAAAAGCTGTCACAATGCTTCCTGGAAGTTGTACCTACACTGGCCTTTAGGCTCTGCAGGTGGCGCCTCCTAAAGTACTATACCATCCAGAAAGTCCTCCAGTAGCGTCTCTCCCCCCCCTTTTTTTTACAATAGAAGGTAGGCTGGATCTCAGCCATGCACACCCAGGACGAGGCCCCGATCTAAGTGAATGACATAGAGGTGTCTGTAGCTGCTGGTCTATGGGCTGGAAATCCCAGAATTCTGCCTGGGGAATCTCTGAAGAATTCTGAGAGTTGAAGTGCAACATGGGGCTGAAAAGAGGGGGTAAGTCTTAGGAAAGGGAAGGGGAAGCCATGTAAGGTACACAGTGGAACACAGCTAAAAGTAGGGGGCAGCAGTATATGACAGTTGTTCCAAAGCTATAAGAAAGGATACAGAGTAGAAGGAGTAGGAAGGAACGAGGAAGGAGGAAACAGTAAGTCTACAAGTCATTGATCACCTGCAGGCAAACTATCCATCTCCCACAATCCCCCTGGTACCACATAACTGCACAGGTTCCTACCATCATGTGTGAAGACAGTGTTGCAGTGTTTGTGTGTGTGTGTGTGTGTGTGTGTGTGTGTGTGTGTGTGTGTGTGTGTGTGTGTGTGTGTGTGTTGACTCGTGACCGACTCTTCATGACCCCATGTCCATGGAGTTTTCTTGGCAGGAATACTGGAGTGGCTTGCCAGTTCCTACTCCAGGCGCCTACAGCACCTGGTATTCCCTGGTGGTCTCCCATCCAAGTATTAACCAGGGCTGACCCTGCTTAGCTTCCGAAATCATGCGAGATCGGATGTGCTTAGGGCTCCAGTATTTAGCCACCAGAAACATGAACTGGGTGAAAGGGCACAGAGCCAGCCTTCTGTGTGTGGGTCAAAAATCTGCTGGGAAACTAATTCTAAAATATTACAGCTGGACGATGGGGGGGATGCAAAGGAATGCCAATTTTGGCAGTCTTCCCATGGCAATTGTAACAGATGTTTTGGCTCAAAACAGGCACCACTAGAACTCTGAAAATGGTTTGGTCAAAATTGGGGCCTAAGAGATGGGTCATCATTATCTTGGTGAAGAGTACTGGATAGCTCGTGCTATAACAATGTGTAATGTTTAATCATTTTTAAGAAGCTGCAGGAAGAATATTTATTTATTTATTTATTTATTTATTTTATTTAACTTATATGCTGCCCACTACCCAAATTGTGTTAATATAGCATTAGTGCAAATCTATACAAAGTAGGCTTTTATTAGGCTGAGATCTATTTCATATTCGAGGAAAAAAGTGACAGGTTAAAATTGGATGCCTAAAACGTGGTTGTTAGCATTTACTAATCGAAAAGAAAATACCTTCTAGAAAAGTTGATCTGTAGTCGACAGACTCACTTGATACCATTTCCGTTGTAGGGCTCACACTCCTTGCACTGACAAGCCTATCCAAGTGAAGAGTGTGTACCCTTCCATCATAGCGAACAATCTCTCTGCCTAAGTTTTCACAAAGAAGAGAAAGCATCAGTCCAAAAATCAGGTTTATGCACAGAACTGGGCTTATTCCCTCTTGCTTCATGAGCCAGAACAGAAGAGATAGTTTTACAAATGTTCTATAGAAATCCATGCATGCTTCAATTGTTTATGGCAGTGCTAAATTTGGGTAGGAAACTAGTGTTCATGAAGAATGATACAAACATATGTACTAAAATATACTATTGGCCTTGGAAACTCTCTGGGAGACTAGAACTGGTAAAATGACTCCTTGAATAAATACTTTGCCTACCCTGAAAACGCCATGAAGGCCACTGTAAGTCAGATCCAACTTGATGGCATAATACTCTCCAGTTTAGGAACAAACACATAAGAGGAACCTCACACTGCACCTCAAACTTTCAGGCTCTTCATTGTTGGAGGTGAGATTTGAAGAATGCCTGGGTAAAAAAGGGAAAGGTTCCACTAGCATGTGCATGCTAGTCGTGTCCGACTCTAGGGGCGGTGCTCAACTCCCTTTCCAAGCCAAAGAGCCAGTGTTGTGCAAGTCTGTGGTCATGTGGCTGGAATGGCTGAACACATTTCTGTGCATGGTACACTGTTTACCTTCCCGCTTTTTACAACGGTACCTATTTATCTACTTGCATTTACATGCTTTCGAACTGCTAGGTTGGCAGGAGCTGGGGTTAACAGTGGGAGCTCACTCTGCTGTGTGGCACCCTGGATTCGAACCGCCGAACTGCCAACTTTGCAGCCAACAATTTCAGGGCTCAGTCTAACCCACTGAGCCACCACACCCTTTGAAGAATGCCTACATTTCACCAAATGTCATTAATCTAATGATTGCCCATTGCTATCTTTATGACCCCCTTAAAAATGGAGACAGTGTTTTCTCGCCTCACTTCTAATCACTCCTCAAGATGCACCTTCTGCAGTATGAGACTCCTCAACTCTCTAGTCTTCATTTCCAGCTGAAGGAAAAGCTAAGTGAACATATCCAGATGTGTACATTCATTCTTTTCTACTCGTATTTTTTTCTCCCTGTGCAAGTTTTCTGTGAACCGGGAACTGTTTATCTGCCTACAGAAAGTAAAATGTAAAGAACTACCTTTGATTTGCTTTCTCTTTTTTCTCCACAAGAATAGTCCGAACAGTAGCACTGAGAGAAGAATAAACATTAACACAACTCCTGCAATGAGTCCTGTAAAATTCTGATCAGGTTGAATCTTTACTTTCCCAATAACAGTTGATGAAACTCCTTTCTGCCACTGAAAGAAATAAGAATAATAATCCTGTAAGTCTGCCAGAGCACGCACACATAGGCAGCAATGAGGCGGGCGATTTGCTTCTTTCAATAATCTGAGCAGGTGCTCTGCAATAAATTATAAAACTTTCTTCTGAGAATGCCACTTGCACTGTGTGTCTTGTTTTAAAACTAAAACCTAGGGGGCAAGGTCATTGCCGTCTGTGGGGGAGAAAATTTCATGGTAGCACCAGTAAATTGGTGGGTTTGGAGAAGGAGGATTTGGTTCCTGGACCTATGGATGTCACCCAAACCTGCACTAAATGTTTAACTTTTTATAAACATTAAACAGCTTTTTATTTCAGCCCTGTTTAATCAACCTGAAGTATTATTTTTCACAACTACAAACCACGCTTTTCCATGAGGTGTTTGGTGACTTTTAATTTTCTTTTTCTTTCTTTTTTTTCAGCCTTTCCCCGCCATCTGTCTTTTTGCCTTTTATATTATGGGGTTATATTGTTTAAATTGTTTTTAATTGTTTGTTGTTTGTTTACATGATTTGTTGTTTTCTTCTGTTGTGAACCACCCGGAGTTCCTTCGGGAAGACAGGCGGTATATAAGCCATAAAATAAAATAAAATAAAAAATAATAAATGTCTTCTTTAAACATTTTAGAGTATAACCACCATGGAGAAAAATATTTTTCAGATATGTAAACAAATATTAATGGACTACAAATTAAGGGACTCATAAAGGGACAGTTCTAAATACCATACACCAGAAATCCTATCTGTTTATAGGTAGACCTTTTGAACTATTGGTTCACCTATTTGTACTAATATTTTATTCTGGCTATGTAAATAATCATGCAGCCGACTGATGTTCCTTCAGTGTGCTCCTATTTGCAACAGTTCATCACATGAAAGTGCATAATGAGATCTAGTACCTTGCATCTTTGCAAGGATATTCTACAGTTTCTAGAGCCTTGTACTTGAGTTCACCAATTTTGTTGCTAATGACTTTAAATAAGAACATGACAAGCAACAAAAATAAGCAAGAGAAGTCAACATTACATGATTTAATTTCAGTTGGTGGCAATGCACTGTCTTTCTGCCTTCTTTGATATACCATTTGCAACTTTTTTGTAAAGACAGACAAAAATGCGCAGACAAGCAGAAAAACAGCAGAGAAGAATAAATAAAGCAAGCTAATTCCTTTCAAAGGGGTAGCCCTGTTAATGTTTCATCATATACTGTTTAACATAAAATAAAACTAAAAAAATTGGTTAGTCTGTTAGTTTAACAGATTTATTTTACGCTAAGCATTTGTGGATCACAACCAACTTCCTCAGAGACATGGAATGTGGAATATCATACAACCAGACTGCAGTATCTGGGGGAATCCATCCTCACGATGGATGCCAAAAAAACATGGAAGTAGGGAATGCATGATTTTTCGCTCTAGTGCTGGTAAATACACCACAAAATAGGTGTAAATATGTATTTCTCAGGGTTTTTATTTAGACTTTTCAGGCAACAGATAAATGAATCAGCAGGTATTGATCCCATGAATTCCAAAGGATGCTTCATGAATACGGGTGCCTGCATTTTCCCTGAATGAGGCTCAAAGCAGCTGGGAATGGAGACAGACTGCTCAGGGAAACAGAGTGGGTTAGACATGGAGTGCCAAAACACTCTCCCTTCAGCTCCACTGCTCTATATAAAACCTGGATTCACTCCCATCATATTACGAGCAGTGGAGCACTGAGTGCAATGCAGGAGAAATCCATGAAGACTGCTAACAAATTTCATGGTGTGAGGGATCACAGATGGGCTTGGTTCATACTAAAGGCAATATAATGGAGAAAAGGAACTTAGATTACCACTCATCAATTGGAAGTACTAAGGCCAGAAAAATGAAACATCTGGACCCAGGATAAAACATAGTGCATGAATTCATTTTAAAAAGACCCAAACCGAGTTGGGCTTCTTCATCAGTGTTATTTCCTAGAAAAACAGACTAAACTAATTGTCCAGGTACCATTAGTAGAGACATTTCAAATTGCATCAGAGAGGCAATACTTGGCTGTCTTACCACTATATTTAGTTCTCTGTTGGTATTCAACAGCTCTTTCGGAACAGTACAAGAAACAGACTGCAGCTTCAAAGTGATATTCTCACAGCTCTTGTTTCCAACTCTTAGCACTTCACCTCTAACCGCTTCTGAGTCAATGTTATTTCCCTTAAAAAAAAAAACAGATCAAAATAATTAGGTAAAGTAATGAATGTATTATGAAAGCTTTGCCACACTAAGATTATCTTTTCCTCAGGAAGGTTGTTTATCAAAGAAACATACTAAAAACAAAACAAAACAATAAAACTAGGAAAAACCCCAGGCTTCCCAATGAGGAAAATAAATCAATGGGAACCTCAGGACCTCTGGAGAAGTAGGAGGATTGGAAGTATTTTATTTCCAAAAAGAATTGCCATGGCTGATGACCTCACCAGCCTTATGCAGGTAAGATTTATAGAACAGGATTTCAGTCACCAAGTTAGACCCTTCCTGGAGCTTCGTATTTATTTATTTATTTATTTATTTATTTATTTATTTATTTATTTATTTAGAGAAATAGAGCTTGATCTCAGTAGTCTATTGATGGCTTTGGTGCATATTTGCTTTGGTGCATATTTCAGAGTTTGACGTGCAGCACAGCCACACACCAAACCCCCAAATTCCAGATTCCCAATGATTTTATGTAGAGAAGCCCTTAAAAAGTGTTCAGACAGTATTGTTCATGTTCTCTGCTATTCTTTATAGTATGCTGCTTCATTATGTTATTCCTGAGAACTGAAGCTTGCGTGGTAAATGCAAAAAAACCAGAAAATTAAAATCAGCATTGACCTTCAGCTGTGCAGTTCACACGGACCTCTGCACAGTGTTAAACATCCCACAAGTACATTCTGGCCGGTTTCTGTTTATTTTATTTAAGTGAAACAGTATACAGTACAGTTTTGTTTCTTCAAAGAGCTATTCAGCTATACACGGTTCTCTGAGAATCCTAGGCATGTCTTGCTATCTTGGCTTGGGAGAAGGACACCAGACATTGGCAAAAATGAGACATGATAGGACAATGTGTTCTTTTGCCTTCCTTGGAGGAAAAAAGTAACCAAAGGGAAAACAATTGAGGTTTGTTCTTGCTTGCGGCCCTGAGGTGTCTCTACATTGTTACTAATTCAGTGACTAGATAATGATTACCATTTCTAAAACAGCACTGAGTTATTCAAAGACCTAGTGTTTCTGATTCAAAGACCATGTTCTTGAGCTGCCTGAGCAAACTACAACTCTTCCTAATCAAGGCCAAGTTTCCTAACAAGGAAGAAAAGATGGTTTCTGAAACCAAGGGGCTATAAGAACCAAGGCTGCAGAGCCAACAAATAATACAGTTTTTCTACATATACTAGTGCTGCTCCATGTTTCAAAGCATTTGCTTACATTAGTAATTGCTTGCTTTTAATAATTCAATTGAATTTTACTTAGCTTATAGTGTAATTCTTTTTAATGTTTTACTTATATTTTTAAATTGTTTTTAATACCGTGAGCTGCCTTGGGTCCCCTTAGGGATCTAATCAATCAGTCAATCAATTAGACTTAGCTGGCTAATTACATATAAATAAATGCCTTAGATTATTAAAAACAAAATTACACATCTTGAGTGCTACCTTCGAAGAACTCTCTGTCACTGTTTACTTCATTTCCAAAAACATGTGCAGTATTGCTGCTGCTGTGTAAGCAAAACGGAAACACCCACAAGTAAGTGTGAACCTTACTGGCAGATGTGGTAGAACAATACTGTACTTCAATTGATGGTTCAAGACTCATGATCTTAAATGCAGCCACAAGTGGCACTAGGGGTTCCTCCCTCCCTCTGAACAAGACACAGAAGGGCATATTTGAAATTTTCTCTCTGACTTCTTGGGAAACACAACAGTGCAGTCATCGCTGGCATGTATGGACATCAGGAGGAATAAACAATAGACTGAAAGCCTATTGCTTGTTTAAGCATTTCTGATGAAAGCAAAGATAACAGGACAATAGGACCCCATACTGGGGGATCACCATCAACAAGTCAGAATTCTGTTTAATTTTGGCTCGTGATGATATATACATCTAGCCGCCACTACTCATTTAAAAAAAACATTAGAGAGAAGCATACAATAAGTTGGATAGTTTTGGGTCATACTACAGAGACATTTGTAAATTTCCTTGGGGATAGCAAGGAGAGGGCTGTCCATAAAAATAACTTAGAGAGCAAAGTTTTAATGTTGCTGGGCACGGGCACCAATTTGTCGACAGCATCCAAAAATACCACTATAAAGATCCGTCGGTGCTATGGGAACTCATTCGGTTTGGATTCCACCGCCCCGCCCCGCCCCGAAAGCTTTTAGTGGTTACAGGGCTTTCTGAAATTGCTAAGTTGCCTAAACTTTGAACATATTCTGAGGCGCTGCGGCCCTGTAATTTTAAAGCTGCTGCTTCAGAACTGCATTAGAAAGGGTTTGATTTTTCAAGTTATTTTATACAGTAATTTGGATAGTAACCTACCCTGTGAGGGTTATGCCTTGCAAAGAAGTTTAAAAACACTGACACACATAAAGCAGAAAAATGGCCACATAAGTATGCTTTGTGGGCATAACATTTTTTATAATAAAAGCACTTTGTTCTTTTTCAGTTTGATTTTTAAAAAAACACTTTGGGTTTGTATATATTCATTTGCTGGAAACAGAATGTGCCACATTAGATTAGTTTTACTGAAAAACCAAATGATAAAGGGACTGCCATTCTTCTGAAACTAATTAAGAAAATAGATAAAAGGATTTTGGTTTGGTACGAACTGTTTGTTCACTGAACCAAGAGGCCATTTAATTTCATGCTGTGTTTGCTTAATTATTGGATGACAAAATATGATCATGAGGCATGTAAACTTCTGTTTTTGTGTGTACACAAGCTCCTGGTGCTGCCAACGCAGCCCACACTGACCTTTTGACTGAAGAAACTCAAAAGCTGGCCTGCACTTTGAGAATGCCTCTCACTTCAAGTTTAAATTGTGGGGGGAGGATGCTGAACAATCACCATTGTTTACTCTGTGCAACATTTCTCACTTAAACTGGGAACTAATGAGGGATACTATTCCCATGTATAACCAAACCAAAGCCAGTACAGTGTATATATAAACATTTACAGCTTGCAGTGGAATCCTGGATCAAGGTATTCAACATTAGACTCTTGGATAAAGTTGATACGGAGATGGATTTTTTTACAGTAAGTATACAAAAAGAATAGGGCATACATCTTAATGTTGGAACTGACTGTTCCCCCCCCCCCCCAAACAGCATGAGCCTACATGACTATGTAGGTGGGACCTTCCACTCAGCAGAAATTCAACCCTATATTGCCTCTGTAGTTTTCACAGGCTGCCTTCTATAGCCTCTTATTTTTTTTACTTTCAGGTAAATTGTGAAAGTCACACCGAGTTCTATTTGAACCTTTTCTTTCATTCTGTTTCCTTCTGGCAGTATCGGGCAGATACTGCCAGATACCCTATGACATCAATGGAAGCTGAAATAATTGACACTTGATGCTAGATTTAACTTTTTAATCTTCTGTTTATCAGACGTACTCATAATATTGCTTTCCACAACCCCACTATTGCTCGCTTCTGATCTGTGCACCTGACCATTTTTGGAACTACGGAATGCCCAAGGTACCGCTGCAGGTTTGCGACACAACTTCTTACCTTAATGACTATATTCTGGTTTTCTTTGGAAATCAGCACTGGTTTTTCAGAAACAGCAAAGGAGGGGTCATTCACATAATCAAAGTTAAAACCAGATGAGATAACCCCATCGAAAATGAAAAATACTTTTGTCACAAAAGGCGGTGTCAGATTAGAGGTCTGTAGTGAGGGAGTTGTAAAACAGATCATCTCAGAATTTGAGCGATGGTTACAAGCCTGCAACAGAAAAGGAAAACAGATCAGCAGATTACTATTAGACTGTCACAGGGGCCTATAACATATTACACAAAAAGCTGATTTTAGATCTTAGGTTTTCTGTGGTCACTTCTAAAATAAATGTTAACATAATATTCCCTTTTAATGCAGTAGGAACATATCCATTATAAAGCTTTGTGCTTTACATAATAAATTCCAGTCATTTCTGTTGTAATAGATATTGCACTTATCAAAGCAATATGGTTTTATTTTATCAATTATTGTTTGTTGATGTTTACAGTTGGTATACAATGTATTTATTTATTTATACAACATATATGCCGCCCACTACACAACATATATGCCGCCCACCACCCAAAGGTATGGCATTATTTGCAGCATATATATTATGGTGCTTGTTAATCTGCCCAGTATGTGTGTACTACAGTAGTGAATGAATAAGTTGAATGAATGAAAATGAATTATACAACATCATTGTAATAGAAACTGATTAAGTAACATTAGAGGAATCCTCTCTAGGTACAAATTTGTAGATAAATCATATGTAGCAATGGACACACACCACCAGTTCGGTGGTTCCTACCCAGCTGGCTGACAGATGCACAGCTCTTCTGCAGTTTAGCATCCTGACCCTTCTAGCGGGAGCCCTCTGGGAGGCAGCACCTGGGGGGAGGCAGAGCAGGAGAGCTGGAGCGCTGCCTCTGAATGGGCACCCGCAGGAGGTGGCAGGGTGCCAAACCGTAGAACAGCTGTGCACCCATCAGCCAAACCAACACAAGCTGCCAAGCTGGCAGTTCATGCCCATCTCTAATCATATATCTCTTGGGAGAATCACTTATGTTGTGTTCTACTTTCCAATCTGATGCTACAATTGATCCCTATAACCAACCTCAGGGGATGCCCTTTAAAACTATTTCCGTTGGCCAATGGTAGCTCAGTTAAAATTCTTAGCCCTAATTCAGGTCAATGCATATTTGAACTACATCAAGGTGGGAAACACATGGCCCCGTGATTCTCATTAGACATCCACTTCACGTAGCCCTGGTTGGCAGAGTCTGTGGTTAGGAACGAAGCAACCTGCAAACCAACCACATCAAGATGACCAAAGACTTCCTCTGTTCTTTTTCTATAACCACAGTCTTCCCCTGGAACCTCAGTGGAAGACCCAGATGAGTACTGAAAGAGTTGAGAGATCCACAAAACGGAAAGAGGGCACAACCTGCATCTGCTAGAAAAGTATGCATGGACCCACAAGAAATTGCACAGTAGACCAAGTCTGCGAAGTACTTTTTCACTTTAAAATTCTAATTAAAATATATGTCAAAGCCATTCAGAATTGATGCCCGCATGCTAGTTTCCTTTAAAAAAAGAAGACATGGTTTACTGTGACAAGAATAAACTAAGTGAACCTTGATCTTGCATGCAGTCCTTCCCTAAACTTTACCAGAGCAGCTGAGAGGAGATCAGAAACATTGATTTTATTTGGTTTGCTGCAGTTGATTGGGGTCATATCCAAACCCAACACAGGGTGTAGCCTTTTTTGATGGTCTCTGACACCAAGGAATTTAAGAAGTACAGCTACCAAACACTATACAGGCAGCTTAGCTAGCAGGAGATGAAAGCCGTGGCATGAGGCTTCTCATGCTAATTTTGACCTTCTGAATTAGGTTTCTGTTTGAACTTGCTGAACTTCCAAAACTACCTGGATTTGCTGTTATGAAAGAGGCAGCTTGGGCTTGGTATGTTGGCAGGTGCCTCTATCCCCAATCAAAAAGAAACCTTGTGTTTCATTATAGGGTGAAATATGTGTTGGGTGGATTGGTGGGAATACTGAATGACTGGCTACCCTTTGCCTATAAAACAGGAAGAGGCATTCCCATCAATTTATTTTATTTATATAAAATACTGGATGGTTACAACATATTTATGGCAAATATGTCTGGGGTTTGTAGGTTTGGGCAGGTTTTTTTTTCTCTGCAACGTGTTGTATATCGCCCTGAGTTTCCATGGGAAAATTGGGCGGTTAATAAGCATAAAAATAAATAAATAAATAAATAAATAAATAAATAAATAAATAAATAAATAAAATGACTTGCCCTATTTCCCAGCAAGTGGGATAGTTATTTTACTCACTGAGGAAGGATGGAATGCTGACTCAACCTTAATTTGTTTCCATCCTTTTGTTGCGAACCACCTAGATTGGTCTAGGTAGTTAGATGGGTGGTATAAGAACCAAATTAGTAAATAAATAAGCCTTGCGTCAACTACCTGAGCCTGTTGGTATTGAGTGGGACATGAACAGTGGCTTGCCTGCAGTACTGCAGTTTCACCACTGTGCCATGGGGCTCAAGGAACCTGGCATGCACATTTGGCCATGGGTTTTGGAACTTCTGTTGGGGTGTGTGTGTTCAGCATCATCCACAAATTAAAATGCATGGAAAAACAGACTTTAGATTACATGTCCATTTCATCAGACACTGTCACCAATATGAAGAATCTTCTGCACCTTATGACTGACTTAAGAAAACCACAATAGTTGAACTAAAAAAAAAAAACAAAGCGGATAGTGGTGTCTTTAGCTACTCTAGTGACAGCATATGTCATTACATTTATCATCTATCTGGTGTTTATCTTTTTCATTTTCTAACACACACAACTCACCAAGCTTATATTTGTGATGCAGCTTTTGCTTAATTAGCAAACACCCTCAATTGGATGGGGGGTGGGGGAGGGAGAGAAGAAAAAGAATTTAGTAAGGAATAGTCAAGAGATCAACCAAGGACCTGCCAAAGTAATATGTAGCCTGTCTCCCAAATCCTCAATAAAGGAACTGACCCCTGTCACCTTTTCTAAACCCATTTGTGCATAAAACCTCCCTAGAATTAATTTGAGGTTGATGGTTCATATGCCCATGGGAAATTCTGTTCCAGTGGCATCTCTTTAAAAAAAAAGAAAACCAGGCAGAATAGCTCGAATAGTCCATGGCAGAAGACTGTGGTCTTTTATTCACTGGGAGCGACAAGAGAAATAAATCAGCAATGGAATTTAGCTGAGACAATGGAAAAAACACACATTCCAGACTACTGCCAAAAATGCAATGGGCACCTCTCAAGCTCAACACTGGCAAGAGTTAGCAATGTTTTTCCCCACTGTCTTACCTAAACAGCTTCTGAATGGTTGAATCATGGGGTTGGAGATGGGTGGGAAGCAGAGACAGACCCTCTTTTCTGCACAACTCCAGAGTAGCTGGGGGGGGTGAGGCCAATTCCACCCTATGTCAGAAATTCTGCATCTTATGTGCTCTGTCTAGAAAATTCAAACTTTCCACCAAGAACAAATATCACACACAAAAGGAACATTTAAGCCAGTCTTATTTTATGCAAACATAAACACCAGCTTACACAACTCATCTACTGTGTTTTAAGTACTTCAAAACATCTCTGTGTACAGCCTGTACTGTGTGGGGAATTGATTTTATTATGTCACTCTGCGTTACAGCAATTTTCACCATTCACTACACAAAGCTCCCCCTTCTGCATATTATATATCGGCAATTACAGTTTCAATGTACTGGAATAACTATGTTGCAACTTTTGAGGATACCCACTCAAGAGAATTCCAGCATGTGTTTCTGTGTTTGGGGCGGAATGGAGAGAGTAAATTAACCCTAACACAAGTAACGGGTCAGGTGGCATCCAGGTGAGATCTCTGAAAATGACACCAGAAATGTCCAATTGGGAAATCTCTTTTCCTCTACTATAAGTAGAATTTCACCTCCAGCATCTTTGCTAATAAGGAGGAAAACCACAGTCTATTATCCTATGCCAGTCAGAGTGAAGAGGTGGGTAGAATGAAGGATTAAGGCCCAAGCACATACTATTTAGATAAGGATCCTAGTATAAAAGCAAAGAAAATACAAGTGCGGATTTAAATCCAGTTCACTGTATCCATTATTCTTCCCTCTGTCTACTACATCACCCTGGCTCTCATATGATAATAAACTGTTCAGATACATCCTAAATATCACTCATTGAAAACCCTTTCATGGCTGAGATAAGTTAGATGGAAACTGACAGCTTATAATACATACATTATTATAAGATACCGATGATTGGATAAGTGGAAGGCAAGGTGGGATATATGTAGAATAGTAGTTAGGTTAGTATGCAGAAGTTGGCATTTAAAAAAAGTGAATGAGGTATGACAAATATCAGCCGAATGACTGAAATACAATAATCTCTTTCAGCAACCTATAGCTACTGCAGCACTACCTTATAAGAAGCTGCACATACTGGCCCAAATCATGTTGCTTAACACAAGAAAATGTGTTACTTGCAAATACTACTACAGTTCCATAGTAACAGCTGCCAGTAGCCTGAAGTGATTATTTCCTCCTTTATTACTAAGAATCTTTAAGGCTGATTGAAGAGAGGACTTCCTTGCTGGTGATAGCACAGTTAGGAGACTCCTGTTGTTTGCCCTGTTTTCTTTTCCTAGACTTTGAAACCCATTGTTATTTTAATCCCCATTATATGCTGGTAGTTTTAACTTCTATTTTATCTGCTGTCTTTTTTTGAGCTCTAAAAATGTTTGCTTTCTATATTTAGCATAATGACCTCCTCCTTCTTTTAAATGAAGCTGCCCTTTGTATTTTTGTTGTGTTGCGTTGCTATAGTGCTTCTGGATCATTTGTTTCTTATATTACTGCACTATTTTTCAAATTTTAAATTGTATGACAATGAGATGGTTTCTTTTATATATTTCTTATAAGTATATGACTAATAAATAATATTTAAAAGACACCTATACTATTAATTTCAAGAAATCAAAAACAAAACAAAACCATTTTTATGCATCAGTATCCTTGGTAATAATTCTAATGATTACATTAGTGTAAATTAATTGCCCATCTTATCTACTGCAGAGTACCAATGTATTTTAAATTAATAAAAGTACCATTCATAACTTAGTTTGTGGGTATCTACCAGAATAAGGTCCATAGCACTTTACTTTATCATGCTAGCTTTTGAAAAGGATGCTTTCAGAGAATGGGGGGGAAATCTAATAATACACTTTAGTGGTGATGTAATGTGACTGATTGGGGAGGTCAAGAGAAATTGCATTTGGAGTGGCCTTATTGTTATGTAATTTGACATGACATTTTTACTTTGAAATTGGTTTTAGCAACAGAAAAAATATGATGCTTTCATGAAATACTTGATTGATAATCTATAACTGAAATAGGACCAAATCCAATCAAGTCCAGACTAAATTAAGACACTGCCTATTTAATTTGGATTTAAATAAATTTATTTTGAGCGTTTAAACGGTCAATTGAGATGTTGCTGGTTTTTAAGGATGCAAATAGAAAGTGCCAAAAAGCAATATTGTGAAAGAAATGAACAGTCTTCAAGTGCTCCAGAGGAATGACAAAGCAGTTCTTTATAAAATGCATGTGGCTTAAAATGTGAGAGTGTATACAACATATACTTGCCTCAAACTGCTAATGGCCTGTGTGTAATGATAAATGCAAACATGACCCATAGAACCTGAACTCTACTATCTAACTTAATTTTTCTTTAACTTATAGAACAGGACAAATGGGGAAGAGGATCTGCGTGCTTCAGGGCATCACCTAGCTGCTGACCCATATAAACCCAAGGGGTAAAGGGGTAGCATGTGATGCAATCTTGGGCATCATGACAACCTCAATGAGAAAAAAAAATCCTTTGACAGAGAATTTAAAACAGTATGTGCAATGATTGAGCAATAAACATATTGATGATGACTAAAAGACTTATATTTTCTTGTACGGGATGGGAAAATTAAGTAAATCAATAGCAGGAACTTTGAAAAAAAGCAGAAAGCAAAGGAGGATATAACAGAAGAGCAACTGGCTTGGACAGGTGCCTCTATCAGATTGGTTGATTTTTCCCTGAACTTCTTTGTTGCACCAGAGATGAAGAAGACAAAAAGTTGAGTGTAGGTAACAGAGAAAGGGGAACCCGAATCATAGTCACCCTTCTTCATGTTCCTCGTGCTGATTGAGGTATTTCAGACCTCCTAATCTCTTTAAACTTTAGTTTAGGGTTGATACCCATCAGGATCTTTTTTTTAAAAAAATCATTAAATTATAAAAATACAATACAAAAACGTAAGACATTATACAAAAAAAAGATTAAAAAAGAAAAACATTAATCTAAGCTCATAACAAAAAACAATACAATGCAACCCACCACCCAATTTTGACCAAACTTGTTACTCTTTATATATTGACCACCCATTTATCTTCAGAAATACATTGAATCTTCTCCACGTGTATACCTATTACCTTTCTGAAATACATGTACCAACATTTTATCCCATATTCCATTAAAATCATTCGACTTTTTCAAGTCTTTCCTAATTTTAATGTCACACGTTAATTTATCATTAATAGCCATATTCGATAAATCCCTATACCATTCTTCCAGTGGTATTTAGTTGTTAGATTTCCAATACTTATCAAAAATCAGCCTTGCCGTCATTATCATTATAATTACCAATTCCACCTCTTCCTTCTTCACTTGTGTATCCACAACCATATTTAACAATGACATTTGTGGGGACATTTGAATCCTTTTCCCTAGTATTTCTTGTATTTCTTTAAAAAAACATCTTTTCCCCTAGTATTTCTTGTATTTCTTTAAAAACCAATGTCCATTTCATTTCCTTATCACAAACATCCACCACATATGTAAATATGTCACTTCTACTTTTTTGCAGCTCTAGCATATTGGAGATATTTCTTTATTTATTATATTTAACTTCACAGGTATTATATACCATCTCCAGTAAACTTTATAACAATTTTCTTTTACTCTCATTGACATATTTTTCATTATTCTTTTATTTCACATTTTCCCCATTCTTCTTTTATTTCTTTAACATCTTCTTGCCATATCTCTTTTAACTTATTTCCTTTGTATAACCTCCTGAATTAATAACTTATATATCTCACTTACTATACCTTTTATCTGTTCTTTATTATCTATCTTATTTCTTCTATCTATAATTTCTTCAAACTTAGTCAATTTTCTACACTCTCCTCCTTTTGTTATCCATTCTTGGTCCATTTTTCCATTTGTATAATAATCAGCCATGAAATATTTTCTCCAAGCCTTTATACTTTGTCTATTCTGCATTTGTTTTAGCCAATCCCATAAACATGTAACTTTTTTATCTTGCAGTATCTTGTTTAATTTCCCTTTTAAATTTTCTGGAAAACTATTAATTTCTGTTACTCAAATCAGAGGTGATACTAATGGACTTAATTTCCACTGACATTCTTCAAACAATCCACCATGTTTTTCAAGAATGGGTTGTTTATCTTTCTCATCTGAGCTTTAATATTTTCCTTGAAAAAGATATTCTCCTTTTGTATAATTTCTAAATCTCTCCAGATTAAATTATCATTTTCTTTTATTATATCTGGAATATGTTTTAACTGATTTGCTATATAGTATAGTTTAGGCAAACCTAAACCACCCTCTTTTTGAGATACATACCACAAACTCTCATTAATTCTAGCTTTTTTTATTACCATTACAAAACATATTTATTTTCCCCATGATTCCTTTTAACTCTCTTTCATCCCATTTTAAAAAGGTAACATCCAAAACAAAAAAAATCAGTTTGGGAATAATTTTCATTTTACATACTGAGATTTTTCCAAACCATGAAATCTTAATTTTTGATATTCCTTTAATTTGTTTGGTAATTTCTTTACTTTATCTATATTACTTTTAAGTATATCTTGTAAATCCCATGCTAATTTTATCCCCAAATAATTATCATTTGTTATTTCACCTTTAAATACTTCTTTTAACAACTTTTTCTCTTCCTCTTTATAGTTTGGCAGCATACATTCAGATTTATTCCAATTCACCTTTAATCCTGTTGCTTCCTCAAATACATTTAAATGTTTCTGTAATTTGTAAAAACATATCAATGGATTTTTAATTATTAGTAATTTATCATCAGAAAAGGTCCTGGTGTTTTACCTATTTTCACCTTGCTTATAATTCCCTCAATCTCTTCATCTGTTATTAGTTGATCCATCCTTTAGCTATCTTCATTCTGAATCTCTACTTTGATATTTTCCTTTACAAATTCATGTATTCTACTTATAGATGGGCTATTGCTTGTATGAAGATTCCTATGATACTTTTGGAATGCCTCCAATTTTTCTTTCATTTTATTACACTTTACCCTTCTAGTCATGTAATACTCCTATCATTTTTTATTTTTCTTTATTTGTGTCATTCTTGCTACTTAGAATTTTTATTATTATGCTCATAATATTCTCTTTTCAAATATATTAAATTTCGTTGCACTCTTTCTAAATGTTTTCCCTCTAATTCTCTTATTTTATCTTGTAACTCCATTAATGCATTATTATCCCTTGTTGAGAGAGATATAGCTTCTAATTTTTAAAATGTCATTTTCCAAGTCTTGGATTTTTATATGCTTTTTTGCTTAAAGATACAACCCTCTTTCCATGCATATCCTCTTGCTACCACCTTCATTGTATCCCAAACTATACTTGTTTCTCCTCCCCATCTTCATTTATCTTACATGTTTCTTCCAAATTCATTTTTATGAATTTTATCTATTATTGATTTATGTAAATAAATCCTTTCATCAACGCTCATTCTTTTTGCTTCTCTATAATCATGCCCAGGTGTAAATTCCATGTTTACTATAGCATGGTCTGAGATTTCTATTATATATATTTCTACATTGTTTATTCTGGATAAAAAAATATTTAGACACAAATATATAATCTATTCTAGAATAAGATTTATGTACAGGGGAATAAAATGAATATTTTCTCTCATCTCCTCTTAACTCCCTCCCAAACATCTTTAACATCTGTTTCTTCTTTCAAGATTTTTGTCCTATCCTTGCCAAAATCCATAACCAAATTAAAATCTCCTGCCATAACAACATATCCTTTGCTTATCTTATCTAATTTATCTAAGACAGTCCTCAGAAAAATTTCTTGATTATCATTAGGCACATACAAGTTTACGAGGGTACAATGTTCTCCTTTTATTTCCCCTTGTATTAACAATGTCCTACCCTGAATATCCTTATCAACTTTAAAAATTTCAAATCCAGTCCTTTAGCTATCAATATACTGTAGCTACCTCTCCAGACTTAGATGTGCCAAATGATTTTTCATATACATAAACCCATTTACATTTAAGTTCATTCGGCCCCTCTTTATTCTGATGAGTTTCCTATAAAAAAAACAAAACCAAAAACTTGTATCAGCCGGACTTTTATTCAACTTTGCTTGAACTTTGGCCCATTTTATAACAGAACCTAGGCCTTTCTCATTCCAAGATATTATCTTAAGTTGTTTAACCATTGTATATAATTAATTTAAAAATTGTCAATCCCAACTTTAGTGCATAGAAACAAATAAAACAACAACAAAAACCAAGCATACCCCCTTCCCATTCTCCTTCCCTACCCCACCCCTAAACATGATCCCAACACATATAGAATTTAACTTTCCCCTCTTCTCTCTGATGTCTTCTTCAGTGTTTGAGTCTTCCGACTTCCCGGGGTGGGGGTGGGGGGAGGCATGACCCATCAGCCTGGCCGTATTCTTTAGTAGCCTCGTCGGTCCAGTCTATTATTTAACATAGCTCTTACAACACATTATACAAATTTCTTAAATTTATACATTTACCTCTACATTTAACTATTAATTATACGACTATATTAATAAACCCTGTTAACTCTATATAATCTGTTGTGATGTTTTCATAATTTTAGGAAAATAGTAAATAGTATACTTGGGGATAAATCAGCCAACATTGGGAATAATGGTTTCCCAATAATAACCCACTCCCATTAAGCCTGGGCCCTACCCTTAAGAAAAAAAATAAACCCTTGACATAAACAGCTTTACCAGATATTCTCCGTATATTACCCCCAGCACTTTAACCAATTAATTCTGGTTCAGTTTGTATACTTGAAACAACTACTAATCCATTTATACCAGATGTCTCCTTCTCATTAAAATCGTATATTATATGCATGGATGCATAAGTACATACACCTACATGTACCCATACATACTAATATACGTGAACATACACACAGAGAGATACACACCTATGGATGCAAAATAATTTCCCCCAATTCTTTTCTACACAAGGGGGTATAATGCAATAGATCATAATTTACAGAAGTCCTTATCCCCTTAATCTATCCCATACTATCAAGTTTTCTCAACTTTACTCCTTTTATTCCTCTCCCCCCACCCCCAATCTACACATCTATATAGTATTACTTATATATACCTGATTCAAACCCACACACATAATAAATGTATATTTATAATACCCAAAATCCACCCTCCAAAGAAGAATAGGTTCCCGGAACCACAAACACCCATCTTATCTTGCCTTCTTCAATCCTTTATCAACTCTCTGCTGCTTGGGTCTTGCTGTTGCCAGTTCACTTCCTTCCTCTTGTTCCATTATCTCCTGCATGTATGGACTTTCACCCTCTCCTCTGATGTCTCTTCTCCACTTGTCTTCTCCATAAACGTTTCCCACTCTTTTTTTGTAACAATCCCAGGGTCTCTCATTATATTCCAAGCCTCTTGAGCTCTTTTTGCTTTGTATGTCACTCCTTTGTATATTATTTTCAAGAAAATGTTCTTGCACCTCAAAATTGATGTAATCTCTCTCATCTCTTGTCTGAAAGCCATCGTTTGGTGAGAAAAGTCAGAAAAAACTGTGATGTTCTGCTACTGAAACCTCAAATTATTTGGCTTCTCTCTGAAGTCATTCATTACTTCCTGCTTTTTTTTAAGTTCACAAATCTCACCAAAATGTGCCTTGGAGAATCTCTATTCTTTGGACCAACTCCTTTCCAAATCAGTGTGATCCAGAGGAGTATTGGGCACAACCTGCTTGAGCCACTCTAGAATTTTCTTTGACAGCTTTTTCTCATCCACACCAAGATCTGGCAAACCTTTCACTCTGATATTGTTCCTTCTTGAAAAATCTTTGTTGTTGTATCATTGTTCTCTTAACTCGGAAACTGCCATCTTTTGATCAAGCAATTTTCCTGAGTAGTATTTAATTTGCCTCTGGGTATTTTCAACTGCTAATCCCATTTTTTTAGTTCTTTTTCCACATTGTCAGCAAGTTTTTTTACAATCCTTTTGTAAATCAACAACCCTTGCATCCATACCCTCCACTTTTTTGTCAAGGGTCAGAACATTCTGGTCCATCTTTCCCAGGGATAGAGAAATGGATTGCTCCATATTTACCAATTTTTGTTTCAATTCTGCAATTTTTTGTTCCCTAGTATTCATATTGTTAACCACCTTATCTGTATTTCCATCAATTTTTTTTTTAGCTGAGCACTTATACCTTGCAAAACTTGTTTAAAATCCATGCTGCCTGAGTGTTCCAGATTGGAAAAATCCTGCTGTCCTTGTGAGGCCTCTAAGCGTACCAACCTTCCAAATGTTTTATTACTTGGTCCAGATTTTTCTTTCTCCTCTTCCCTCACCCAAACAGGGTGCATACATCTCTTAAACCACTTTCGCATATGGCCTCAACAATTATGGAGCAAACCAATGAATTAAATAGTGTCCA
Source organism: Phrynocephalus forsythii (assembly GCA_029282475.1). NCBI lineage: Eukaryota > Metazoa > Chordata > Lepidosauria > Squamata > Agamidae > Phrynocephalus > Phrynocephalus forsythii. The sequence goes on from JAPFRF010000006.1 coordinate 41,550,825, forward strand.
TTCGATTTACAATTCATCAGATGGGAGTCAATTAAAATATATGCAAGAAGAGCCAGACAGGAGAATAGAAAAAATCAACAAGTTAAACTCTACACAGTTCATAAGTGGCCAGCAGACGCATTAGACCTTCACCTAATGCAGTATCCAGCTACTGTATACACTTTCACTGTTTCAGAACACAATTTTTTCAAAGTAAATAAAATTCAGTCTTTCCACAACCTTGATACCTTAAGTTTTAAGTTACTTTCTTAAAACAAAATGTGGCAAATGTGTTCCCCAAGTAAAAATACAAATGATGTATGGACATCCAATTTCCAGAGCAATTAAAAATTAAGGAAAAAACTAGCCACTGACTTCAGTAGCTTCTGAACTCAGCTCAGTAAAACTATATTAACCAGGAAACAAAAACACAAGAAGGCATCAAAAAAGGATCCAATTAGTAGTATCGGCAACCTGGAGTTCAAAGTTGAATTAACTAGTCTTTCAATCGTCAGCAAGGCTCTTACTTTCGATTTTACACTTGGAGGAACAGTGTAAATCAGTTCTCCTTGTGAGCCTCATTTCAAGCCACTGAGCTGCCAAAAGCATCTAATAACAGCCCCAAGCCTCAATTAATATGTTCTTTTACATGGACACATCTCTAAAGAAAATTTGCTGCTTGTCTGTTCTGAAATGCTCCAAAGGAACAGACCTTAAGATTTTACTGTGCTACTGCAGCCATGCTCAAACCACACACCCCAATACCCACCAGGGTCTTAAAGTATGTTTGTTTATTTATTTATTTATTTATTTATTTATTTATTTATTTATTTATTTATTTATTTATTTATTTTAGTAAACTGACAACCTGCTTTGGACAAAACAGAGAACAGGCTAGAGCTAAAAGGTCCAAGTCCATACATGAACAGAGAGGGATGAGAACATGGCTCTGCCATTCATTCATCACTTTCTAAACCATCTTTCGGAAAGCCAGGATTGTTATGGCTGACCTTGGGATATGAACGAACTGAGCTCTTATGCGAGTCTGTATCTGAGTCTATTCACAGGGCAGCTTCAGACTGAATACTGATCTGCAGGCTCAGGTTTCAGGATGGAAGTCTGTTCTTAACAGAGTTTATGTGACTGGTGGTTTATAAAATGTGACTGCATTGCTCTTCCCCAACCAAGCAGCACCTGCCACTGCACTTTTGACTAAATGACATACTGTTTGAGCTCCAAGAGTCATTTATTCCTTCTGCTCGATAGTAGATACTGTATGCCTGAATGAAAACACCCAGAAATCTGTGAAGCTGCCTAGCACAAGTGCCACCATCCATACCATTACTTCACATTTTAAATGGTTCCATAATGTATTGTGTCTCTGTTTCTCTAAAGCCTCCTGGACTATGGAGCCCATATGTGGGAGGAATTGATCTGGCAATTCCAAGAAGAATTCTAAACAACTGGAGGTAGGTTTGAATGTATCTGTTTATTTAAAAAAATAAACATAAACTGCATATAGAAAACACTGTGTTTCTAAAGGGATGAAGGTACAAATATCTATGGAGGAGATGCTGGGACAGGCAGAACATGAGTTACTCCTTTTTGTCTGTAATACTCCAGCCACAGAGGGCTCAGGGAAACTAGGACTGCTCCAAGCATTAGCTTAATCTAACTCACTCATCTTTCCACACTTCATTTAGCTCTCACCCAAGGGAATCTTTTCCTTTGTAACCCTAACACTCTTGTCTATTGCATTATCTTGAATGTTGCCGTCCCCTCGTCTTGCTGCCCCCGACCATTTACACTCTAATTCATTTAAGAATAAATTAATAATCCATCTAAGTCCCTTGTCCCATTCCATTTTGCTGCCTCTTTACTAGACAGCTGGTATCAAAATTCAAACCTCCGCCCTTAATCTAGACTGTATTTCTCCAGATCTAGCCCATATGTCTCTTTTAGCCTTCACCCTCAAATAGCTTACACAGGTATTTCCATCTATGATGGTTTCTATTTCCCTAAATATCTCTCTCTCCAAAATTTAAAAGGGTTATTTTTCAAACAAGTTCGTCACTGTCTCATCCAGCACAGGGTTTATCATCATACTTCATGGGACCTAGTATGTTTTATTATATCTCAAGGGTATGCTGGTATCAGAGTTTGCACTGTTGATTTTCAATTTTTTTTTTTTAGCAACGCCAACACAGCCTTTCCAAAGATTTTACAAAAGCCAGAATTTCATATACTGGATCTGTCTGTCAGCTTTGCGGCAAATTATCTAATTTTAGTTCACCCCTCCCTTTTATCAGAAATGAATACAGTATACTTTTTTTTATTAAGCCTCCCAAACTATTCCAGTTTTAAAGCATATATATTCTCAGGTCATATCCACACATACTCAGCTTAATTGGATAATATAATTACATTCCTCTGGTAACTTTTAAAACAAGTATATGCACATTTCCGAATTCAATTAAATACAGTAATTCCCAGTTTCCATAGTTATTAACTGAAATGGAGTACATCATATACAGGATATATTAATATATTTTTTTAAAAAAGAGTAGCCTTTTGGAAGTTCAGTGATTATATTATTGATTGGCACATCTCCTGATTTTTGCATTGAACTCAGTTTACTAATATGCAGATGTGACTGGCTTTGCACAATATTATTTTATTTATATACAACTTATATGCCACCCAGTACTCAAAGGCTTAGTTTTCATCAGAGCAGTTTTGTGGTATTTAAAATATTTATTTTTTTTAATGTACATATTCACAGAATTGTGTATGATGTCTTTCAAGGTAGGTATGCTTGCATCCAGTCATAACACACATGCTGTAGACTTACCACAGTAAAATTTCTGCCTAGCTTGGGGACCATTACCACCATCTTTGGAGAGAATGCTGAATTCAGGTTAATCCCTTGAGCTGTAATTGTGCTTCCACCACTGTTGAAAAGAAAGAAACAGAAATAACATTAGATCTCTACTTAGTAACTGGTGACTATTTGGGATTTCGTAAATATAAATGGACTCTTTTGATTCTATCTGTTTCACAACTAAGGAAATTATCACAGATAAACCTGGTTTTGTCATTATTGTTGTTGTTATTGAGAAAGGGCCCTCCCTATAAACATACACATTCCATATACTGTATTTTATAAAAATTAAAATATATAGCCATTTTCATTGTTCTGTGCCTAGGACAATACAATGAACAGTAATTTAACAGTAGCCATAATAATCTCTAACATACCGTAGGATTTTGGTTTTGTATTGTTTTGATTCCCGTGAGGCCTTTTCTTGATTTTTCTTGGTTTTATTAATTTACTGCACAGTAGGTTTCCCCAGTTCCTTCAAACCACACACTGTTTAGTGTGTAGAAAGACATTGCCCAGGACCCATTGGATCTGTCCGCTGGATCCTGCTGCTTCAGTTATAAGTGGCAATCGCCGCTCCCTCCTGCATCTCCTCACTGTATGCCCTTAAAATCTGTCCCAGATGTCTGGGAGATGTCCTGGAGCTAGGTTTCAGAACCACGGAAGGCTACCACAGGAGTGGGAAGGGAATACAATCCTGATTCCACTGAGGTTGCATAAGCAAACAACAGCAATGGATACTACAACACCATTAGATCTTGGTCTCAGAAGCAGACTTCCAGTCTATACTCACATTCTCTTCTTCCTAGCAACAAATGAAGATATTGGCAACTAAACCAGAAGTCCTTACAATAATCTGGACATTTTTGAGGGGAGAGAATTTCCATATGAAGAGATCAGGGTGAATTCCAAGTTCACACTACTGGAAGATCTCCTGGTTTAACATCAGCAACAGGATCCAGCGGAGAGGTCCAATGGGTCCTGGCCAATGTCTTTCTATCCACTAAACTGTTTGTGGTTTGAAGGAACTGTTTAACTTCACTCTTCATGGATGGTTGTGCAGAAAGATGTTAGCTTACAGTGGACTATTGTTTCTGAACACACCCTGGGGAATGTAATAGCAAAATACTGATATAACAACCCCTTAGAACATTTAGCCCTGGAAAAGCCTGCCTACTTCCATATAAACTGCATGTTCACCATCCTTATCAGTATCCCACATGGTTCTTGATGAGGGGCAAGACACTGTGTAGACACTGTCTGAATAACCCACAATGATTTGTCGACCCTTTCCAGGTTACACCTAAAAGCAGTATTAAGCATAATTGACAGAACACTGAACAAGGGATATCAGAGGGTAACACAGTCATTGGCTGTCATGTGTTTCTTTCTTTGTTTTTTTCTTTCTTTCTTTCTTTCTTTCTTTCTTTCTTTCTTTCTTTCTTTCTTTCTTTCTTTCTTTCTTTCTTTCTTTCTTTCTTTCTTTCTTTCTTTCTTTCTTTCTTTCATGAACACTAAATGCACCACCTCACTGTGTGGGAGCTCATCACACAGAAGATACTTATTAGGAAAAGCCCAAAGGTGCTAAGATCAATTATCAATAGCAGTCCTTTCCTATTCTGCAGCAGCACTGTTCTACTTTCCTTTGTTGCTATTTCTGTGTCGATAGTAAAGCTTCACTCACCTTAGGAAGGATTTAGCTGGGTAAATTTTAGAAACAGCAGGATCTTCTCTGTATGTAAAATAACCTCCTGAACGAAAGACTGAGTCAATTTTCATTTGAACATGACATTCTGACACTTCTCTTTGTAGAGGGGTGTAACACTCTACAGTATTATTAGACGCTCTGCAGAGGAAACACCCTTAGAATTAATACAGGATACTTGCTACAAGCACTGTCTCAAGATAAAGGCAGCACCTGTTCTAAAACAAGTTTGCACGGAGTTGTAAAAAACAATAGGAAAAGCTGGCTGATTGAGGTCTGTTGTCAGAGATTAAGTCACCATTTCCCAGTTTGAGCAAATGAGGCTTAACAAAAGAGAAGAGATGAAACAGCATGTAGGTACACCCCTCATCCTTGACTGAGCAAAGGGTGGCTTTTAAGGTAAAGATCTTTAACTCTGAACCAGACCAGAAATTTATCCAAAGCTTTCCTTTCATCTTCAAGTTCTCTGAAAGACTGGCTTGATAAAATAAAGATTTTGACCACCATGGCCAAACAAACACATGGCATGAGGGCAAAAGAGAGAAACAACAGAAACAAAATAACGTTGATGTTAATTGGGAACCTTTCAATAATGATTATAAAAATAATTTTGCAGTATTACTTTCTCTTTTGAATCTGCAGGTAAGAATCTCATATTTATAAGGTACAGTTTTATATATTTGTGTAATGTTTAGAAATGTATTTTAGTGACTGATACTGTTTAGGTCTTTCTCCTGACAACACTAACTTTAGAGTTAATATGAAACAGTAAAAGCTAATATACTATTTCTAAGATTATACCTGGTTAATCTGCATTGCTTTCTGCAGACATAGATCTCTTGTGAATTTCCACTGTTTAGGTATTCACCAGTTAATGTCAGCAAGGTTCCCCCAAATCTTGGACCATATGTTGGGGAGATGCTCCTTATGGTGGGATTCTGCACAGTGAAAATAATGTGGCTTGTCATTTTTGAGATATTTAATTTGAATTAAAATTATTTTCAGAGTTGTATTAACAGAAAAAGAAGGGAATATAATTATGCAGAAATGAACATTCAGTAAAAGCCATTTCAGAAATATTAAACACATACCACATAAGAAAATGTAGTAAAAGAAGCATTTGCATGTCCGTTTGAAACAGTGCTTGAAACATTAAAACGGGCTTTCTTCACAGGACCAAGTGTGCATTCCAATCTTCAACAAAAAGACAAAAATGTTAGTCCTAATTATGCTATAAATAACACAGCTTTACACAGGCTCATCATAATATATGGAGTTTGAACAACAATGAACACCAATTAACAATGAACACCAATTAAAGATGCAGACTATTTCTCTCTTTTTAATCACAGTGAGTATAGACTGACTCTGCAGATGTTTTGCCATTATATGAGAGGTATACTGGACACACATATGCATCCTGACTATAATAACCATAAGGACCTAAGTGCATTCCCCCCTCGCTCTTTATGTACTTTCCTTACAGCAACACAACTGAGGGAGATTTTGTTGCACACAGTGGGTCAATTTTTAAAATAAAGTTTATACCAATATATATTATGTGTAAACCTTCCAATAACACCTCTTTCTTTTCTTTCAGACACTACAGTAGTAACCTTGAGCTTTCCAAAAGAACGAAGGAAAAAAACTGAAGATAACTTATTAGAATAACCTTATCAGACATACAGTGATACCCCACTTAAGAGCAATTCGACTTAGAGTGGTAAACTGTTGGCATTTTAACTGTCACCTTACAAATTTTAGATATAGTCTGCTTGAATTACAAATATTTTTTCATGTTTTTGATTTTTAACTTAGTTTTTCAATTTTTTAGATAGGTACCTTGACTTAAGAGTAGTTCGACTTAAGAGCATGCGTTCGGAACGGATTAAATTCGTAAGTCGAGGTACCACTGTATAGCTAAAGGCCTTTATAGGCAAATCACACACACAAAAAGCTTTGTTGATATCGTCCTTACTGCTCTGCCATTCCATCGCTACAAAAATACTGTATGCTACAATATTATAGCACAGATGACTGGAATCTGAATTTTGCAGCAGAGAAGGCACCTTCTGTGCCCTAAAGCAGTGCTCCCCAACCTTTTTATCCCTGCGGACCGGTAAATTTTTGATAATTTTTCCGTGGCCCGGGGGTGGGGGTGGGGGTGGGGAAGGGGGGGAGATAAAGGAATGCGAATGGGGGGTCGGGCGGGGAGAGAGAGAGAGAGACGCACACACGCACGACCGCACCACCCCACCCCCTCCCTCTCACCTTTGCAAACCGGCCAGTTGGGACTCTTCCTTTCCGGGGAGGCCCGGCTTTGCTTGGGGACTGCCACCGCTGACGGGGCCGGATCCTTCCCACGGAGGAGGAGGAGGAGGAGCAGGCGCTGCCTTCAGGCGCTGGCGGAGACACCGGGGAAGCGCGGGTCAGCGGCGGCGGCAGCGAAGAGCCCGGGAGGCGGCGGGTGGGGGGCCGAGGGGGCTGCGCGCCCACTCCCCTCCTCCTCGTGTGGGGCTGCCCCGCGGTGGCAAGGACCCGGTGGGTGGCTTTCTTTCTTTCTTTCTTTCTTTCTTTCTTTCTTTCTTTCTTTCTTTCTTTCTTTCTTTCTTTCTTTCTTTCTTTCTCTCTCTCCCTTCCTTCTTTCTTTCTTTTTTCTTTCTCTCTCTCCCTTCCTCTTTCCCCTTTCTTTCTTTCTTTCTTTCTTTTCCTTTCTTTCTTTCCCCTTTCTTTCTTTCTTTCTTTCTTTCTTTCTTTCTTTCTTTCTTCCTTCTCTTTCTTTCTTTTTCTTTCTCTCTCTCCCTTCCTCCTTCTCCACCTTTTTCTTTCTTTCTTTCTTCCTTTCCTTCCTCCTTCCTTTCTTTCTTTCTTTCTTTCTTTCTTTCTTTCTTTCTTTCTTTCTTTCTTTCTTTTTCTTCCTCCCTCACTCCCTTCTTTCTTTCTTTCCCTTTTCTTTCCCCCTCCTTTCTTTCTTTCTTTCTCCTCCCTCCCTCCCTCCCTCCTTTCTCTTTCTTTCTTTCTTTCTTTCTTGCTGGGTGGGGCAATTGCATGGGGAGTCGCGGCGGCGGCGGGATTGGGGCGATTGGGGGATTGCGGCCGCGGCGATGGCGGGGGTCGCGGCGGGGCGGGGCGACACGGGGGTCGCGGCGGCGGCGCTCCTGGGCGGCCCTGCGAGGCCGGTGGCAGGGGTCGCGTCCGGCGGGGCAGCAAGGCGGTGGCGGCGGCGGCTCCCGGGAGGGCCCCGAGAGGCCGGTGACGGGGGCCGAGGCTGGCGGGGGCAGCAAGGCGGCGGGGGCGGCTCCCGGGATGGGACGATTGGGGGGATTACGGCGGCGGCGGGGGCAATTATGGGGGGTCGCGGCGGCGGCAGCGGGGTGGGGACGATTGCGGGGGGGCGGCGGTGGCGGGGGGGCGATGTGGGGCGGCGGGGAAAACATCCGGGCCGGCCCGCGCGCCCCCGCCCGCTCCCAACACAGGCGCGGTCCTGCGGTGACGGCAGCGGGGGGGCTCCGCCCTGGAGCGCGGCCGCAGGGAGGGGCCAAAGGGCACACGCCCTGGGGGAGGAGGAGGAGGGGCACCCACCTGCTCTTCCGACTGAGGGGGCCCCCTCCTCCCCGCCGGCCCCCCGCACGCCCGGCCCCCAGGGCAGGGGGGTTGGGGCCGGGAGGAGGCGAGGAGGGGCAAGCGGGCCAAACGGGGTTCCTGCTGCTGGTGGTGGTGGTGGTGGAGGGCGAGGAGGAGGAGGGCGGAGGAGGAGGAGGAGGACGCGCCGACGCCGGCGGCGGGCAGAGGAGGGAGGCAAAGGCAAATGCGGCGGCGGTGGCTCCTCCTGCGCTCCTCCAGCCTTCCTCCTCCACCGGCCGCCCGCGGGAGAGAAGAGGAGGAGGAGGAGGGCGGCGGAGGAAAAGGGGAGGAGCCTCTCCGGCCTCCCCAGGCGGCCCGGTGCCGACCGGTCCACGGACCGGCACCGGTCCGCGGCCCGGGGGTTGGGGACCACTGCCCTAAAGCTCTTGATTGCAAGAGTTGTCAAGGTCCAGAAATAACTGCTTTGCAACTTGAATTACATCTATTTCTGCCAGATTACTGCCAGTAGCTTCAGAGCAAATCTTCTAATTGTTGGATGAATAATACTTCCATAGTGCAGACTGAACAAGATATCCCTTGTCACAGAAATGAGAACATCAAGCGGTCATGATTCCAGCAACTCTGTACTAAGGCATAAGGGTGTGGCTTCAGATCTGACATTGTAGTTTTCCTGAATTCCGGAGAAAGGTGCTAGATGTCCAGATGATGGTGTAGTCATAGATCTGTTTGGCTTCCTCCTTAAGTTTCTTGTGGAGAAAAGCAAGGTGAGGAGCAACAAGGGATGTACACCAACAAAATAGACGTGCAGGAACATTCCTTCAGTTCTTGCTTGGGTCTCTGAAGCTTTTTTTTTTTAATCAGGGAGAATGTGGAGCAGGCTAAGCCATCTCTGGGAGCCAAGTGCAGGTTTCACGAACCCTTAGGGTATTTGGCTCATGGAAAGTTCACAACAGTGTTCTTTAACCCACTGAGAAGGATAGGTGGGCAAAACGCTTTCCCTTCATCTCTAGTCTAAGATCAAAAATATTTGTTGTTACACTCCATCAAGTTGCATCCAACTTGTAGAAACCTAATGAGGTTTTCTAGGTCTGCGAGACATTTAATAAGTGGTTTTGAAGGTTCCATCCACCCCTCCTGCAAGGTTTTGTATGTCGGTGAGCAGGGACTTGAATCCAGGAACCCCTGAGTCCCAGTCTACTGCTCTACACTCTCTCTCTCTAGATCAAAGACAGAGGGGATAATTTCCCAGCACATAACTGATCATCCCAATCAGTTGATGATCACAAGGAGATTCCACCACTCTCTACTCAGTTTCTAACAGGGAAAACAAAGAGGGAGTAGAGGAATGCCTTAGACTGTAGCTTTGCATTAGGGAGGGAGACCCCCACTCACCCTTCACAAATTTGTTTGGGAGCACTTATCTGACATCTAAGAACTGTAGCAAGGACTTAGCAAAAACTATAACCAGGGAGGTGGAATATCTTCCATTAACACAGGCAATTATCAATTGGAAGGGATTTTTTTACAACTTTGATTTTTGTAAAATAAACATTTGGAGGCCACATTTCTGATTCATGCCCACTCAAGTACAGAATACAATAACAGCATTTATTTTCTTTTAAAAATATAAAAATATCATCATCGTTGAGTCAATGTAAGTACAGTATGTAGTATCTTTGTTTGAAAGAATGAATGACTTCATTCTGTTTTTAATCAATTTGGCTATTTCCATTTCCTCTGTGGAGCAGAATCCTTAGAAAGGGTACAGATGACTTACTTGTTTTTGTCACTTGTTTTGGCATCCAGGATGCATCGTTGTTCCCCAATATAAACTGACATTTTTTTAAAACTGAACTTGTTGTTTTTGCTGAAACCAAAGTCCCACCCACATAGCGTCACTCTCGTGGCACCGTCAAAAGCTGCACTACTTGGAAAAATCTAAAAAGAAAAGAAAAAGAAAAGAAAAAGAAGGAATGCATTTAGGACTTCTGATGGGCTCTAAAGGTGTTTCTTTATTCTTCTTTTCTTTAATAGGAAACAATAAAGCCAGAAAATAATTTCATCTGCTGGAGAGTACCCTACCCTTTATCTTAATTGCTCCTCACCTTCCATTCATCACAGTATGAGATTCCTCAGACAGTAGCAATAAATAATCCAGCCACTGCTAGAAAGTTCTGAATTATTATGTTTAGGGGCACCGAACAACCTCTGCATTGTAATAGTCTTTTTAATACCCCTTAGCTTGTCTTTTATGTCTTTTCTTATGGTATGTAGAAAAACACAATGCACTTATTTTATTACTGAATAAAATAATATCAAACTGATTCTGTAACTTTATTTCGCCAACTTGATGAAAAGGCAGGGATTCATGGCGATGATAGCTTCAAAGACATCTAAATCAGACTCTGCCCTGAGAGCCACAAATGTAACATATAATGCTTTGACTGAATTGCTATCATTTGGCGACTTCTAAATTTCAAGTTAAAAATAAACTACTTTGCAGCGACACAGTGACAATCTAGAAAGGAAATGATCTTCCCCTTCTACACCCTACAACCTTCTACATATTGTAAATTGTGTGGTAAATATAACAATGGTGGGAAAAAAATCTATGAATGCTACAGAAGTTGTACAGATTTTTTACTGAAGGGTGAAATTCAGCACTGTCAATAAAAATGTAACAATGCTTTAGGGCTTACATGGACTTTTTTTTTAACAATACCATCTAATTTTGCAAACATTCAAATCGCGGCCAGAACAAAAGACTTAATGCCTGTGATGGAACTACTAGAGTGTCATTGGCTTAATCTTTTATAGTGCCAGTTATTTTATTCTTAATAAGCAGCGCAGTTATGCCTTTCATCACGAGCTCTTCCATTTCGTGCTGCATCTGAGAAGAGGATCCCCAGTCAAATGCACTGGTTATTGTTCTCTCTGAATATTACCGTAAGACTGACATAATACTTTTCAACTTTATGTACTTAGCTTAATGTGAGAAGGAGGGGATAAATGGAACACCAGGCAGAAAATGGGTACAGCGCAAATACTACACCAATTAGACCATATAACAGTCAAAGAATGGTTTCTGGAGGAAAGGTAATGAAAAGCCGAATGTAAACCCTAATACGGCCCATTTGGGATCTCACTGACAATCTTTCCTGTGCATGCTGTTCCGCTATCTAAATACATTATGTTATGCAAAGGCTAGAAACAAGAATTCTTCCACAAGCAATTGTTTCTCAGCATTCCCAATTCTTCAAAGAGGGCTGGAAGCCAAACAGCTTATGCTAGGGAGAGTGTAGGGGCAGATCCTGAACAGCCGCATCCTCCTTCCAACCATCCCCTGCCAGTCTTTAATTCTTTAAAAAAACGTTTGGCTCTGAATGGCCCATCAAACCCCTCAGAGTCGATAATCTGGGGTTAAAGCATATTTTCTAAAGATACTACAGAGATTGAGGAAGCTGAGGAGGACCAGGGAGTCCACATGAAATCTACCGGCCACTTTGCCCAGTGATGGACTGCTCATGCAAAGCATTGGGTCATTCATTCATTCATTCATTCATTCATTCATTCATTTTTATACTGCCTGTCTTCGCGAAAGAACTCCGGGTGGTTAACAGAGGGGATAAGAAGTGTTCCATTACAACAATACTACAAGAGATAAAATTAAAGGACAAAAGATATAAAAAAACAGGGCTATCTGTTGATAGGGCTATCTGGCAAAACAAAACGACTTTTCAAACTCTCTGCCAGGGTCTGTGTAGACATCTTTCCAGACTGATGATATAAAGCAGTGGTCTCCATCTTAACAGAGGCTATTTTTTCCATCACTGGGACTCGAGAGAGATGGAGTAGTGTAGTGGCTGCCTCCTTTGTCCTAGCTCAGTGATTCCCAACCTTGGGTCACCCAGGACTGCTGAAGTGACAGTGCTCTTTTCAAGAACATTCTAATACTATGGACAGTATTGTTTAGCTGAGGGCCACGCCCACAGAATAACACCAATGAAAACAGAAAAATGAACTGCCCATCAAAACACTCCTGCTCAAGGACCCATGTGAGTGATTTTCTTTTCAAAGTGCCTTTCAAACTTGTCACTGTGTACTGGTTTGAAAGAGACACCACACCTAGCTGTGGGCCAGAAGGCAACAGGCCTTGGGCTGCTGGTGGTATCATGCATTTCAATGACTGACAAGTTATTTTCATGAGGATAGAATTCTGAATATGATTTTTAAAATAATTAGTCCCTTTGGAGTATTTGGGAAAGTCCATTACCAACTTGGATTGTGGGAAAGAGGTGGATGTTTACTTCACTCCATTATTCAAAGAAGCATGGCACTGGCTGATATTTAAACAGCAGACAAACTGAACATTAATACCCAAAGAACCATCCTACCTTTCAAAGTGAATAAGAATTGTGTTTTTGAGGGCATTCACCTTTCTGAAATGACCCAGATTCTACAACTGAAATGTTTTGTTGCTGATACTGTTCCATTAAAAGATTCCCTCCCTGGTGCTTCTCATCCAAATTTCCCAGCTTGCTTCTGGACTTTATATCATCTCAGTTAACAATCACATCATTTTCTCCTCACTGGGCTAAGCAATAATTGCATGGAATTTCAGCCAAGTTCTAGGCCAAACCAACATAGCTGCTCAATGCCAAATGAATAGACATTACAATGAAAGTTTCTAGGGAAAATTACTTCCAGGGCTATAGCTGTGTTAGTCTCCTGCAGCAAGAACCAACAAATACTTGGGACAACTGAAAAACAAAACAGATTTTGTTTGGCACATTTGCTTTTTATCTAGCAAGTTGCAGCCTGTAAAAATCTGCACCAAGTAAAATTCCCACAAGACACTTAGAGAAAACTTGTTTCAGTAATTATGCATTGCTGTATACAAGGATAACTTCAGGTGTTTTGAAGGGTTGGATAATTTTCAGGATTGAAATCAATTTGACTGAGAATGTCAGTGGGACCTGTAACTACAGTTGGGGGCATGCTCTTTATGACTAAAAACCTTGAGGAGGAGGATGGGCTATTTAAAAAAAAGGAATCCTACAAATCTCCCACAAGCTTTTTAAAATAAATCAGTACTGGCTTTCTGCCAGATGGGTGGTATATAAATCAAATAAATAAATAAATAAATGAATGAATGAATGAATGAATAAATCCTGCAAGGGTTGTCCTTTAAGACATACATACACTGGTTTTATACTTCTTAGTTAGTCGTGGGAATAGGAATTTTTTTAAAGTAAAATTTCCAGCCAAACTCCAATTATTCTGCTTATATAATGCCCCATAGTACTTAAAGCAATGGTGTCCTTTGGTATCCACCAGCAGCAGAACAGGGCCATCTCTGCTTCTGCTTTCTACAAGATGGCATGGTGCCTAAAAGCCTGTTCCAGAGGATTTCCATACTACCCTCAGTAGTTTCCCCCCAGAGTGTGCAATGGGCTACAGAAGGAACAGGTGCTTGTAGAGCCAGGTGGAATCAATGGGATCAAGCAGGAATACAGTTAAAACTCTTGCTTCGGTAATAGGGCTGCCACACTGATGGATGCTGCTTTTATGCCAGTCAGTCTGTGCCATTGTTGGTGAATCTGTGGCACGGGTGCCAAAGGTGGCAAGAGGAGCCCTTACTGTGGGCATGCAACATCGCTCCCTCACAGCCACAGCACTCCCCCCCCCCTCTGCTCAGAGCACACGACTATGCTCCGTGCAGACAGCTGGGCCAAGCGGAGACAGGGGCTTGTGGGCTTGTTCATAGCCCAAGTTTACTCTCCAGCCACGCCACTTTTGGGATCCCCAGAGCAACATGGCTGGAGGGTAAACTAGGGCTGCAAACAAGCCCACAAGCTACTGCCACTCCCCCTGCCTTTCCCAATGGTGTAGCACCCCATTTACTTCTCTGCCCAGGGCAGAGAGGTGGATCGGGTGCCACTCTTCAGGAAAGCGAAGATCAAAGAGTAGGTTTTTGAATTTCCTGTGGTTACAGCAGCCTCGCCATGACCGCAGGAAATTCAAAATCTCCAGCAAAGTGCTTGCAGATACAGAACATAAAATCATTTTCCCACGAGCAGCGGACTTTAAAAAATATAAAGTGTGAACACACCCACTTAAGCATGACCCAGCACATTTTACAAGTTCCCGGTCTCAAGGTGGTAAAATCCTTGTCGCTGTTCCGATGTGGATTTTAAACCGTTACTTGAGTCCTTGGGAACACGGAAAATCCACACCAAAACCTTTTTGTCCCCTGTTATGGTGTCTCTGCTGTGTTTCTCAGTCGTGGGATCAGAAATGGGTTGCGGATTTTCAAAACACAATCATGAGAACATCTGATACGCGACATCAACAACATGACCACTCCGGGTGTGTGTGTGTGATCCGGATCAAAGTTTGCTGCAGATTTTAGTGGTCATGTGAAAGCAGTCTAAGGGTAGCACCCAAAGCATATGTAACCCGGGGCACCACTGTACTCAGGTTAAATTGCTGTATTGGCACTTTGCGACAAAATAAGTGGGTTTTGAATCGCAGTTTGGGCACTCAATCTCTAAAAGGTTTGACATCACTGGTCTATGTGGATATGTCCCTACTATGGGTTGAAGTGATCTTGTGATGGTTGATCAACATGTCCAAAGTGTGTGGATTTTATTTTTCCCTCTCTGTATCACAGACGCCTTCGTTTGTGGGACTAAAGCTGTAAAAATGAGCATAGGCCCAAGACGCTCGATGCCATGGGAGGAAAAGTCTTGTGGCTGTCTACCAAAATATTACAGAACGACGGAAACTGTATGATACTGAAGTCAAGGAAGCATTATTGACAGTCTTTGCAACTGCTATGTTTTACACCTAACTTCAGCACCAAGATAGTGTACAATATTTTATTCCAAAAGCCTTTTATATTAGAAAGGATTCTCTCCTTTTCTACTGCAAATGCCATAGCAGGTTGTTTTCTATATGAAAAAAAAATGAAGCCCACAGTTCTCTGCTGGATTTAATATGCATGGGTTTAAAGCAATAGGCCAAAGATGAATAATATTTTTTTTATTTTAAGTAGTAATGCCAACCGTCACGGCCCAGCAAAGCGTGAAATCTGTTTTAGTAGCTGGTAACCATAAAGATATAGCTGCTCAACTGTACTATTTCCTTTCCTTTTAAAAACATGTTTCACAAACTTGCCCACGCTGTGGTGTGAGCTATTAATATATCTCGGGATTTATCATGGCCAGAAAACAATATTCACTGCGTTTTTAAAAGCAATATGTTTAGCAAAGGAACCCTGGTTTTAAATCAACCTAATGGCACTTTAAGAAATACTATTTTTCATCCTCGAATGTCACACAAATTAATCTGGAGTAAGCATAAGAGCAAGTGATTTCCCTGTAAAGGTTTTCAAAAAGCGAATAAAACAATTTTTTGTCCAACACAAGCACCTTGAATTATTTAATTATTTCATCTAAAAATATAGATGTGACCTGCCCTCATACAAAGAATCAAACAAAGTACAGTATACAGGACAACTTTGAACAATTTCACATTCTCCTCACAGGATCCGGGTGTGACATCTCAGCTCCAGTAAAGCCTGTTACCCTTGCCCTGGCACATATCAGGAGCCTTAATGTAGTTTTAAATATGATTTACATGCACTCTAAGGCCCTTTTACTCTATGAGAACTACATAAAAGGCCTAATGTAACTATGAATCAGACTTCATAATTTAAAAGTTATTTAGGACCTGCCTTCTACCTCATTTAAGCCATGTGCACTTGCTGAACACGAATGTAAATGCCCTCTTGCAGAGAAGATAGATTGGCTTCCTTCTGCACCTCTCTCGACATGTCTGCAAAGTAATCCCTGAATTCACATCTGAGTTATATTGCATTAGAACAGACATATTTTTCATTATCCTATTTTTTTACTGCCACCATGTGTTTTGTTGCTTTGTTTCAATATCTGTTACAAGTATAATGCATGAGGTTTGCTTTGGATGATATTACACACACACACACACACACACACACACACACACACACACACACACACACACACACACACACACACACACACACACACACACACACACACACACACATTTTGAGGCACTTCTCTTTCTATGCAAAGTCATCAAAGGGCAATAGCAGCAACAACAGTCAACATAAATACATTGTAGTGTAACTAGTTGAGATGTGTATGCAAGTGATTATATGTGTCATTGGCACTCTGAAAAACTAGACCTTTGTAATTATGTCACACTTAATGCAAAATGATTTGGTTAAATGCAGAGCCAGCCTATGCAAGCTTTATAATGACCATAACTAAATGAAAACAGCTTTGGACTACTAAGGTCTTTTACTCACTGGTGTAATTTCACTCTTGCTCACTTTTTATATTTATATATATTTTTGCCTTATCTAAAACTAGCTTCTAGTTGTTTCTTTCCCCATCATAAACTCTCTCTGAACAACAATAAAGGAGGGAGAATTATTTTCTAATAAGATACCGAATCCAAACATATCTGCAGAAATTGACAGCTTTGTTGCAGAGTTCCCACAGGGAAAATGGCCTATATTGAGCCAGAATTGCTTTTTACTCCCATTCAATCAATATCAAGGGTTTTAAAAAAGTTTTTTAAAATGGTTTTACAATCAGCAATGGTCCACGGTCCAAATGGGGAAAGCTTCTCACCCTGTCACTGAAAAAAACCCCACCCAAACACACAGGCTGCTGGTGCTTAAAATACAGAGAAGAGTGCTACTGCCTACTAATGAATGCATCTTGCCAAGACTGAGGTAGTCACTTTGTGGTGGTGAACTCAGCAGTGAGAAAATGTTGGTTGTGGGCCTACTTACATAATGAAAAGTGGTGTTCTAAAGCTTTGAAGCCATACAGCATATTTATATTTGACATACTGCTCTATGTGTGCACGTATTTATTAATATTTTAAGTGTTTTATACAGTGTATGTGTGTGTGTGTGTGTGTATTTTTATGGATAGATAGACATAAACAGACATTTATGACTTTCACCCTAGGAATTATTTCACAGGAATGAAAACAGTTATGTGAGAAATTGTCTTGACTTCCCCAGTTTCACCTTGACAACAAATTCAATTCTTTGTTATGCTTACACTCCAGCTTTACCCCGGTGAGCTTTACACACTGCTGTTCACCCACTGATTTTATCCTCACTGGTATGTGTTAAGTCTATGAATTTCATGTTTAAGTGGGAAGTGAAAACTAGATCCCCTTCCCAAACCTTAGCCCATACCCTGCTAGTTCTCTTGCTAGAAACTAACACCCTTGTTTGTTTCCTGAAAAATTTGTAGCTCAATGCTGTGCAAGTGAGGTATAAGGCCTTTTCTGTATTTGCACACCTATTTTCTTTATGTAGCAGGAAGAAACTTTGGTGCAGATGGCATCTGAGCTTGAAAAAGGGGTGGGGGATAAGAATGCACACACACACACACACACACACACACACACACACACACACACACACACACACACACACACACACACACACACACACACACACACACACACACACACACACGGTGGTTCAGAGAAACATATTTTAGGTTCAAGGAAAAAGCACATGTCTGCACACAGAGTCAGGGTTTCTCACCACCATGTTTACATGGCCTTCAGTATACAGTGGAACCTTGACTTACATCATTAATCTGTTCCAGTGGTCTAGACTTAAGTCAAACATGACTTAAGTCAAATGAACGTTTCCCATAGAAAGTAATGGGAAAGTGGATTAATCCGTTCCAGATGATGAAAAAGACCCTCGAAAACAGCAATTTAACACAAATTTGACTGGGACAGGAGATTCCTTCCGGGGATGTAAATGAAACGTCTCTTCAAAGAGAGGGGGAGGCAGTGGAATTACAGTCCACAAGTTATACACCTCCACTTTTTAATGTTCATAGCAACAATGTCTAACATTTAAGTTTTACTGATTTTTAACCTGACGTTCCAAGTCCTGAACAACCCTATGGTTACCATTAGAGTCCCACAACTGTACAGCTCCCCAACTAAAATGCTTCCATTGTGGACCAGACTTCTGCAGCCAGATTTTTTACAAGACTGAGCTTACTATCTAACCAGCGAGGCCAGCCCTGAGCTCCCGGCCCTTCTTCTCCTCCGGCAGCAGCAGCGGATTCGGTGAGGCCAAGGACCAGCTCCGGAGGAGAGGAAGAAGGCAGGAGCAGTTTGGAGGTGGCAGCCGCGATGCTGGGTCGTGGACGCCACCCAATTCCGGTGCCTTGCGCTGGGGCTCCGAGATGTAAATCAAAGCCTGCGACTCAAGTCAAACAGGCCCCTTCTTGCTGCAAGTCAAATATGCTGTAAGTCAAGCAGTATGTAAGTCAAGGTTCCACTGTAATGTTAAACTGGTGTTCCAAATATGCATATGAATGTACACAGTTTTCATAGATCCTGGCCAGCACAGCTAGCAGTGAAGGTTTCTGGGAGTTTTAATCCAAGAATATCTGGGCACCCAAGGTTAGGAACCACTGCTCTAGTCTAGACTGTTCACACCTACTGCTAAACTAGCATGTTTGTAAACAGTACAGTTTGCTAAACCAAAGTATTTGGAGACAGTACAGCTATGCATTTCCCAATAATTTGTTTAATACAAGACAAACAGTTTATTTTACCTTAGATATTTGGGGTGAGCAAGTTTCCTGTGTCCACCCTCCTCCAGTGCATTCCCATGAACGCACACACCAATTGCCACACCAACCGCAGTTCATGAAGGAAGGTGACAGAAGACACTGACTGCAGGTATTGAAGTGAGAACATCCGGGACCATTTAACGGGATCTTGGTTATCTGATGGTAGAAGCATCATCCCGAAAGCATGTTAAAGGACAATTTTCATACTTAACTGACAGTACAGGCAGCACTTTTGTAGCACTGAAATGTGCTACAAAAGCATAATGTCATTGGAGTCTAACACAAATCAACAAAAGCCAGGAAGTGCTAACTACCATTCTTTTTCTTAATTCATTGTTCTGTGGTGTTCTCAATAGTTTACACTAAAGGAAAAGAAAAAGGTGACAGCCTTACATCTGCATTTCCTCTATTTGGCTGGTCTGCATTCGTTCTCCTGTGCAAACAATTCTCAATATTCATTCACCTGCTTCCTTGGAGGAGAAAAACTCAGCACCAGATCCAAATAACAGAACTTGCTATTCTGTTTTGATTTTTGGGGGTGGGGGTGGGGGGAATATACACACAAGGATCTGAAAATGCTGCATAAGAAAATAACTGCAATCCAAGTAACAGTGTAGGCACTGGAGCAGCTCAGAGAAGAGGCTATTTTAATAAATTACAAAACCAGTTCTTATATTTCTTCTAGTTTCAGGTTGTATCTCTTCTGCTAATTTTCTAGAACACAGGACCTGCTTATTGTCCTTTATAAAAACGGATTAGAACACAATGGGATGGATTTCAAATCCCATGTCAGACTCTGCATAACCTGCTGGATTATTAATGAGCAACAGTTAAGCAGTTTCAGTCTCAGTTTTCCACCCTATGCACTTTTCCCATTTTTGTAAAATGGTCAACAATTGGAATAATTGCCATATAAAGACATCTCAGCAAATGCCTATTATCAAGCAACACCAAGGTTTAAGAAGTATTTACCTTCTTTCCCGTGACTGCTAGCATGTAGCCATCATTGCCTGGTATATTTTCCACAATCACTTCTGGAGAAACAGGTTGGAAATCTAACTGGAAATTCACATATGGGACTGTGCGTTCTGACCGGGAGATCACTATCTAAAAACAAAACACACACACAAAAAAAATTATATTTAAGTTATCCAGCAATTTTATCAACATGTATTGATTCTCCCTGGTAAAGCACCAGTGCTAAAATGAAAGAGAGAAATACCAGAAAGGAAGGAAAAGAAGGACCAGAAAGGAAGGAAAAGAAGGAAGGAAAATTTTAAAAATACATAATAAAGCAAAGCACAGCAACAATGACTGTTAACAAGCACGACCCATTTAGTATAATTTTATCTGTTTAGCATTTATATCCTATCTTTACGCATGGCTTTCCCCCCCTTCTGCTTCACAACAACCCTGAGGGGCAGTTCACACTGTGACCAAGCCATGGCCATCCTGAGAGTTGCATGACTCAGTGGTGATCTGATCTCAGCTCTCCTATACAGTAATGCTGTACTTTCAGCATTATAGCCATTAGAGCACACAGGTTCTTTTTTACTTGTGTGCAGCATTAGGATATAACTATATAGTCAAAGCTATGGTTTTTTCCAGTAGTGATGTATGGAAGTGAGAGCTGGATATAAAGAAGGCTGATTGCCGCAGAATTGATGCTTTTGAGCTGTGGTGCTGGAGGAGAGTCTTGAGAGTCCCCTGGACTGCAAGGAGATCAAACCTATCCATTCTGAAAGAAATTAACCCCGAATGTTCACTGGAAGGGCAGATTTTGAAGCTGAGGCTCCAGTAATTTGGTCACCCCCTGAGAAGAGAGGAGTCCTTGGAAAAGTCCCTGATGCTGGGAAAAATCGAAGGCAAAAGGAAAAGAGGACGACAGAGAATGAGATGGTTGGACGGTGTCATCGATGCAACCAAAATGAATTTGACAAAACTCAGGAGGCAGTGGAGGACAGGAAGGCCTGGCAAGCTCTGGTCCATGGGGTCACGAAGAGTCGGACACGACTGAAGGACTGAACAACAACAACATATACTATCAGGTTAGGCATGTTCCATTGAAAGTCAAGGGCAGGGCAGCTGAATTCTTAAGTTAGTCTTTAAGGTGCCACAATAATTTTATCTTTTTTAATTTTCCTTTTTCCTTTTGTTTGTGGCCTGGTATGCTCTTTAGGTTACAAGAAGTCCTGTTAGAGGCCACAGAGTTAGTCTAAAATAAGTTTTCCAAAAAGACTGCCATAACTATTATGATGTCCAGTTATTTTAGCTTCACTTGGCAAAATGTTGATAAAAGTTTATGGTCATTAGTGGACAATGTGGGCAAAAAAACAAAAACAAAAACAAATAAACAAAACACCCACAATGAGATTGCATAGTTTTAAGCAGCAAACAATTTAAAATATGTTTCAGATGTATCTGTTTTTCGTCCATAAGATGCCGAGAGAGAATGAACGAACTGCAAATCTGCATGAAAGCACAGATTAATGTTGGCATTAGGGAGAGATAGGCCCACAGCTGCAAATACCTTTATAGTGGATCATTAGCTATGTTTTCGCTTCAGTGTCCACTGTTACAAAATACCAAGGATTTTTGACACTTCATTCTGGGTTCCTCTTATTGCCCAATTTTATTTCATGATTACTAAGTTACAGGTTTAACCCCTATAGCACTTCTAGAAAGTGCCCACAAAACAAATGCCAAAGGTCTTGTTCTGGCAAACACCTTGTTCAAAGAACTGCCTTGCACTTCAGTAGGGATTCATCTTCATTTAAACTAAAGCAAAAAGGGGTTGAGCCATTTGGCCATTACAAAACACCACTGTAAAAATAGGTTACAGGTGATACCTTTATAGGCCAATTGGAACCAGACTGAATTAAAGTGATATTAGCTAGTGGATGCAGTCTTGCCCTTTGGTGTTGTTGAGAGTCCCTGTGCCTCATTCCAGGTCCCTGGGGGAATGCTGGCTCTTTCTTGGTAGCTTCACAATTCCATCAAAGCAAAAAGTGGTTGAGCTGCGTGGCCATCACAAAACACAATTGCAAAAATGGGTTACAGAGGATACCTTTATAGGCCACTAATAAAAATAAAAAAGAAAGAACATTGCAAGCTTTCGAGTGTAGATCACTCTTCTTCAAAGCAGGTCCCAGAAGTTCAGACATGGTAAATGATGTGCTTTACCAGCAGGTTGCTTCTAAAGTCCTTGGTTAGCTGATGTTCTTAAAGTCCATAGCTAGGTGATGTTGCAGCCAGGGCAGGAGTCTTGTTAGAGGCAGGAAGTTGGAGGGCAAGCTGCGTAAGCATTGGGTTTCAGACACCTCCATTCTTCAAACAAAGAAACATGGGTCAAACACCACCCCCACTCCCTCACCCATCTCCATATGTCTCTGCAAGACATACAAATCTCTGTTGGCCAGAGATGGGGGGAAGGGGGGAGAAAAGGGTTGATGCAGGGTAACAAGGACACAAGCTTTACCTTTGCAATCCTGACCAAAAGCAACATTCCTTACTGTGTGTTAGTAAAAGACGGAATCAATACAGAATGGTCACTGTCATTCTAGACTTTGAAGTTGAAATCACTGTCACATCCTCTGAAATTGTATTTTATATAAGGGATAAGAATCAAAATATTGAATAACACTGGTCATTTTCGTTATTCATCTCTCTCAAAAGCATCATATCCCTGGAGAAAGAAATCTTCCCTGTTGCAAAGTACTAAAATTCATTCTAGAATGAAACCAAGGTGACCTAGCCTCTTATAACAGAAACCTGCCAAAGCACACCACTTAGCCTTAGTATATTATATTGGTTGTCTGCTCTGTTGTGACGTATACATTGTGAGACGTATACAGTCTTTCTTCACACTATATTGTGTTTATCCTCATGGCTAAGCAAAGGTTGAGAATGGCTGTGTATAGTTGACAAGCCCAGTATAATCTAGTATTACATTGCCAAAGATAGACAAAATGGAGCTAACAGGACATTACATTCTCCCAGCTAACAGTGTTTTTTACATTATATCCAATTGTTATATATGAATCCTGCACACACTCCCAAGAACCTGAGCGACAGTCGAGTTTCATCCTGGTGTGGCCTCCAACCAAAGTGCTGGGCACGCTCAGATATACTTAGATAAACAAATAGAGCAACAACTAATGATGATGAGTCAGAGATCCAACGCAATGGCAACCCTCATGTTACACATAAGACCTTGCCGGGTTATCTAGCCCTTGCCAAATCCAGGTTTATAAAAGTTTTCCTGGGACAATTTCACTAGTTAGCAACACATATAAAAACGTTTCTGAGTCAATGGCTGAGTTAGATTTATAGTACTGGCTGCGCTAAGAGATGCATTTTGACACTGAGATCTAATCAGAGACAAATGTGCAGTGGTTTTCCACAGCAACCGAGAATATTTCTGTAATTGCAGTCTGGGGAGATGGCAAGCACTGAAGACATAAGATCAAGAGATTAATGGTCCAAATTATAGTGGAAATGAATAATCAGCTTGAAGTATATGGCTACCAGCTAAATAATTCCCAACATTTTTATTATAATCAATTGATTTCAGTATAGTATCAAAGGCTTTGACTACCAGTTAAATTACACCAATGTCTCACTAACTGGGCAGGATAGATAGATAGATAGATAGATAGATAGATAGATAGATAGATAGATAGATAGATAGATAGATAGATAGATAAAATATTAATACTGTACAATTATTCAATTAAATGCATTCTGTAACTTTTGTAACTGTAGAGTCCTATTAGATTATTACAACACCTACTAGAACTATTGCTCGGAATAGTATCAAAATATTTTACACAAAAACAAGGGACTTGGTTGAAGTCTTTCCTCCTTTGTTTTTCTATAGTTCTCTGGCCGGTGTAAATCATTATCTATAGGAGATATGCCCAAGGTCTATTTGAGCAGTACAGAAACAGCAGTATGCAAGTGAGTGTGGTTTTATTGGAGATCCAGACAGGCTGGCTTCAAGAAGGTTACTTTTCTGCTTTCTACATGAATTTGAGGTTTGATGTTGCTATTGATTCCTTGCTTTGTTATGTATATATTGTAATGGCTTTCTAAAAAAAATTTCATACCTTAAGTTGTTTGGTGCTGCCTAGATGCCGTAAGCACATCCAATCTTGCCTGATTTCGGAACCTAAGCAGGGTCGGCCCTGGTTAGTACTTGGATGGGAGACCACCAGCGAATACCAGATGCTGTAGGCACCTGGAGGAGGAACTGGCAAACCACTCCAGTATTCCTGCCAAGAAGACTCCATGGACATGGGGTCATGAAGAGTCGGTCACGACTGTAATGACACACACACACACACACACACACACATGTTGTTTGGTAAAGGCAGACTTTATTTTCCCAACAGTGATGCTTGGGAATGTCAGATGGAACTTCAGCATCAAATGGTGAATTTAATTTAAAAGGTTGCTTAAAGAAAATATAAGCATTGCCTCAGCTACTGGCATTGCATGATTTCAGGCCAATTAACAATTAAACATACAGTACACAAATATTAGTGACATACAGTCACTTAAAAAAAGGAAAAATGTGAGCCACCTTGTGTGTAACAGTGTATCTGAAAATCTGTATCCCACCGAACAAAATATTACTGGAACAAAGAGTCCAGGGAAGTCCTTAGCAAGGGATGTGCTTTTTGTGCCTTAGATGCAAGGGAATAGCCTTTGCTGCATTTAAAATTATAAAGTGTCTTTAAAGGCATTATACAGTATATTTCAGATTATTTTGGAGCACTCTTGGCCAAACATAAAGAGCTGAAATGGTGAAATCAGTAATATCACAAAAAGAACTGCTTTCCAACCTCAATACTGTTATGCCTTGCAGTCATTTTACGTGTTACTGTCCTTCTTTAATTCTGTAACATGTTTGAGTATTTCTGTTAATCCACTTAATAGTCCTGATATATCTATATATCACAATATACATATAAAGTGATAATGGATCAAATATGAAGCCAAGGACACGTGATGTAGGCACATGGATAACCCAGATAGACCCTTTCTTTTCTCCTTCACATCCTGGGTCCATCTTAACCAGAAGAATCTGGTTTAATATGTTATTTAACCAGGATAATAAGCCAGGATCAGAATTATGAAGTGTGTGTAGATACAGTAAGATTGCAACTAGTTTTATTATGGTAACTGTTTGACAGCTTGCTCAACTAAAAATAGAGACGTATAATTAATTTCAGTACATATCAGCATTGCTCTATACTTTCAGCAGATTTTGTCCAGCTTTTATCCATTGAGAATCCATTTTTATGCCCATAACATTGCTAGTTGTGACAGCATCTTTCTTCCTAGCCAAAGAACCACTGAGAAACCAAATTTACTTTGCACCCAACAGCTGTTCCTAGAGGCTGCGTTCCCAGTCACAATAATAAGAAGCAGAAACAGCTGCAAACTCTGGAGTGGCAGTGGGGGAGCAGGAGGAAAGCATAACTGGCAGAGTGCTTGTCCTACGGCTCAGAGGAAGCAAAACCATTTTTCTTTTCTTTCTGATGCATGGCAGCTGCCTCAGTAAAAAATTATTAGTCATCTGTTTTGAAACAGAAACTCAACAATATTTAATAAACTCTGAAGTCAAGGTTATTGAGGGACCAACACAAAGCTTAACACTTCTGGCAAAGCCAAAGCAGCTATGTGTGTGACGAGACTGCTAGAGCTCTAACAGGGCAAGTGTATTTCTCCTTTACTCGTTGTTTTTTTTAAAAAGGATAAGATTACTATCTGAATTGGATAGACTAAGTCTATTTTCAAGTCAAATACTTAATTGCTTACAGCAGTTGGTATGGAGCTTATTGTCATCTCTTCCCAAGCTGATAATGTGGTTTGATCTTCAAAATCAAATAGAAGATTTCAGTGCAAAAGGATAACCTTTCAGTTGTGTTACATCACCATATAAAAGGCTTTGAGGCCAAGAGGGCCTTTCAGATATTTTTCTCTTAAACGCAACAAGAGACAAAATCTCAAGTACCTCCTCCTGTTGCTTTTGGACATGCTCATCTCTGCTAGATTTATCTGAGGCTCCTGGAACATGCACTGGATACGCCAGAATGGCTAGAACTGTAGCCGAAGCCATTTACTCTGAAAGGGTCTAACTGATTTCCCATAAATGAATCCTATTTTTCCAGAAAAAGTGCAGGGAATGGCAATTTTTCCTAAAATATGAAAACCAGCATTCTTGACATTCTAATAGCACTAATAAGATGTGGATTAGAGCCTAAACACTTTTTTCCTGGCAGTATAACTGTGGCTTAATAGACCAGTGCAAATTTAATTAACCATATGCTAGTCACATGACCCATATAAACCAACTGCTAACATTCAGGTGGTTCACAGCCACTATTCCCTGTTTCCTCCTGCTGATATATACTCTGACTGAGCAATAGAAATGTCAGTCCTAAAGATGGGCACAAATCACTTTATGCCAGGTCATGCTAAGTCATCAGTGTGGCACCCCACCCCCTGGCTGGCTCCCCCACTCACCAGCTGGTGCATGGTGCTCGTTCCCTCCTCAACACACCATCTCCCAGTCCTGGTAGGAACACGGACCTGCTTTCTCTGCCCCCACCTCCAGCTGCTGGAGGAGGCAAAGAAGGGAAGGCCATGCTCCTGCTGGAACTGAAAGATAATGCATCGAGGAGGTCATGTGACAAGGGAGGAACAAACTGTGTACACCAGCTTGCGAGTGTGGAAGCTGGCCTGGTGTAGGGGAGAAGGGAGCATGTGGCACCTGGGGTGCTGTGCTAATGACTTAGGATGACCCAGTATGAAGCAATGGGTGCCCATCTATGACCATTTGTGTCAGTCTCTTTTCTTGGGCTTCAGCTATTGCATGAATGCTAAGAGTCAACATGCCTCATGTTCCAACTAAGAATACATGAATGCTATATATATATTTTCCTTCTAACCGTTGTCATAAAACTCACCATTTGTCAAAACTAATGGACTAAAGCAACCATTTTCCCCCCATCCATTTAAAAACTACAGCCAGAGAAAATGCAAGAATGCGGATGTAGGATATATGAAGAACATAATGGCAGCCACCCTATCAAAATTTCAAACTCAGCGCATCCTTGACTCACCAGTGGTTGTTCCTTATATAAGGCAGAATGGTCAGAGAGGACAAACTGAGGTCTTCTTTGCAAGCCAGTCCATAAAATACCACTAGATCTAAATGGTCTGCAAACCTATGCTTCTATAATGATTCTATTCTACATTTATAGGGACTTTTTCTGAGGGAGTATGTGTCAGATTGCATTAGTGTGCTAGTCTATATACTGTTATCTGCATCTGATGGGTTTGTTTTTGTTCTTTATGTCATATTGTGGAACCGATTATTATTATTTTTCTTTGTACTTGGTTGTATGCTATTCCTTGTTAACTTCTCTGAGTTGCTGTCCAGGAAAATCTGGTGGTATATAAATATAAAAATAAATAAATATAAATAAATAATCAAGTCCAGCACTGAGGTTTTCACATTTGAGATGGGCTCTGAAGCCACTGTTGGCAACAGCCAACTCTTGCTCTACAAAAGTAAAGCACTCCTCTCTGTACCTACAATTGCCATAACAACACTTTTCAGAACAGTTAGCTTTGAATTAATTGTACCAATAGAATCTAACTTGAGTGTTGCAATGCATAATCTGCCCAGTTGTTCAATGTTATCACCCTGAAGCTTGGAAGGTCCTCATTAAAGACAGGGTGCTCTTTGTAGAGAATACACTTTCCTATGCAAAGTCTTGTCCCATCTGTAGTAACTTAGGGAACATGATTAAAAACACACACCTCTATAAACAATTTCCCTAGGCAATTCCTTGCATAATAAAAATAAAGGTCTAATTTAAGTTGGCATTTGGTTCTAAAAGTGCTGTAATACCAGTATCATAAAGTCCTATTTCCTCCCTTCTCTGATCCCTCAAAAATGTGTCTTAAAGCATGACACATTAAAGATGGTTTCAGAGAAACGTGTTACTAGGCCCTAAAGGCAAGCACATGAGATCTGTTCTATAGAAAGTGTCAGCCCTAAGGACTGCTCGATAAAAAAGGGAGGAGGGTGGAAAGATTTTCTGGGTTATTACAATACGGATCTTGAAGACAACTTTAGCCTGTAACTCAATCCAGTCTAATTCAACGATGTGAACATTTCAGCTAATGGCATTCTGTGTTTCAGACAATAGCATTCCTTTTGATCCTTTGGTTGCCCTTAAAAAAGGAAATATGCTCTGGAAGGATTGTGTTAAGAGTCTTTAGTCTTCCATCTAATGGGGGGCAAGATGGTGAGAGAAAAAAACCTGTCTCAAGACATGGATGGGTGAATGAATGAATATTAACAGCAGTATAAAGTGCCGTTATCTAGCTACTTGCACTCCTATAGAAGATATAAAAAACCCCTTTATGTTAAGATCAGAAAGTTTGAAAGAGACCAAAGCAAACTGTAAAAGAAAAGAATCTTGTTATGCCTCACATTTTACCGACAGCTAACCATTTGTATTTTTTTTCCATCTGAGGATTATGCAGAGAATCTTCAATCCAACCTGTCTTGCTACTGACCCAGATGTTTTCATGAAAAGAAGCAAGATGCTAAATACAAGCCTATGACTACCGTTACAGAATGTTTTAGGAGACAAAGACGCACATTAAGCAATAGACATGGGCACGACTTGGCGAAATTCTCGTTTCCGTTTCTGTTTCTCGTTTCCGTTACGTAACGGAAACGGTAACGGTAACGACAATTACTCCGCCAGAACTCGAACTCGAACCGACTAAAGAAAAATTGGGTCTGATTTGTCATTGTCGTTCCTGGCATCGCAGCGATCGCGCGATGCTAAGCGGCACAGGAAAAAAGTTTTAAAAATAAAAAAAACCCGATTCCCGGCCAAAAATGAGGCGAAAATACGTCTGCCTCAGTGAGGGCACCTACCAGAGGGGTGGTTTCTGGGGGGGGGGTCCCCCGGCCTCCCCCCTCCTCTCCTGGGCTGCGCATCCTCGTCGTCTCGCCAACTCGCCATGCCATGCGGTGCGGGTGGGGGATCCAAAATGGGGCGACCGCAATATTTATTTTGAAATCGCGTGGTCCAAAAACACACCAAAGCACCACAGAAACATGCGAAAATAGCTATTTTAAAAGTGCCTGAATTTTTACAGTAGCAGCAGTGGGTTTTTCTTGCAACAAAACGTCTCCATTGATTTTATTTTATTTTATTTTTATTTTTATTTTTTTACACCTGCGCAATGATGGGATGGCCATGGGAGTGGACCATGCAAATTTTTGGAGCCATTCCACCAATTGCATGGCCACTTGGCCAGGTTTTGACCGAGACTTCTGGGATGTGCCAGTCGGGCATAAAAAGCCACTAATCCTAGCCCGAACCCTAACCCTAACCCTAACCCTAACCCTAACCCATACGCCAGTACACTGTCCTTCTTAGTGGGTCAGAGAGGCACCCAGAGGTGCACCCCAGTAACTGACCCTAACCTTACCAGTAACCCTAAGCCTAGCCCTTGCGCTAACCCCTAACCCCAAGCCAGATCTGTGTACTCGCATTGCACTACAGCAAGTACACTTCCCTTCTTAGTGAGTCACAGCGGGCGCCCGTAGGGCTCCTCTGTCACTTCGTTCCCCAGCCCAAGTGCAGGCAGTGAGTCACAGAGGCACCCGAAAGAGAGGTGCCTCTGCCTGCTACAACTGCAACTTAATGGTATGCATATTCAATTGGCTATGCATGCCATTTTGTAGCGGGCCAGAGGAGGCACCCACCCCAGAGAGGTGCCTCCAGGAGCCCGCTTTCCCTTCATGGCAGGCCAGAGGAGGCACCCACCCCAGAGAGGTGCCTCCAGGAGCCCCCCCAAATCAGTACTAACGACAGACGAAAAACCATCAAACGAAACGACAAATTTTTGGAAAATTTCACGAAAAACGGAAACGAGCCGAAACGGGCCGGCTCCGACACACGACAACTCGAAATGTAATTTTTCCTGGTCATGCCCATCTCTATTAAGCAAGAACTGAGTTTTAAATCGTTTGTTTCTCAGAAGTCACCAATGTGGCATGTTCAGACATTACCTTCCACATCTCTCAAACAAGCCACAGCAGAGGCCATTTTCGTATATTGTCATATAGAAGAATTTTTATGTCACACCACGTGCTCTAACATGTCAACTTCCCTTTCTAATTTCCTCCCATGGCTTGAATCTATGAAATATAACTTCCCAGCTCAGTAGAGACCAAGTAAATGGCACAATTAGAGGAGCTTCATGGCATATCTGAATCAGTAGCAGTGATGAAGCCGAGATCCATTTCTTGAGTCTGTTTTATGACCCAGCAGGAAAGACAGAAGCAGTGGATATGGAGTGAAACAGAGATAACAATGCAGGCAAAATCATGTCATCACCCTGCATCATGTGAATTACTAGCTATAAAACAAGCAGGACAGACATACTACAGAAGGTAAAAAAAAAAGATGCAGCAAATAGAACAGGGACGAATTGTGGACTAAACCCTATATTAGGATTGTGAATTATAGCTGCCAAAGGAGGACTAACATACAAAAACTATGCACATGTTGATGCACAGTCTAAGGTTAAAAAAAAAAGAAATAATGCAAGTAGCTGAAGAGCCGCAATTAGTTAAAATAGGCAGCAGAAGACTAGGTGGACCCATGACTTTACATGGCTAAATACTGTAGGACTGTCTGTGGAGATTCTCACTCATCCAGGTGAGACAGTTCAATAGCTGACTCCAATCTGAAAAGGCTACTTGGATGCGTAGCAAACAATCTCAGAAGAAAAGAAATCCAGTTGCTATGACTCAATTCCCAGATACTGTGGAATAGACATTCTCAACTCTGGTTTTTTTTTTTTTTTTTTTTTTTTGGCCATAGTTCTTTCAGGATGTTTTATCAAGCCGCCCCCCCCCCAGACAAACAAGGATACAACACAAACAGAGAACTTTCAGAAATGTCTCACATTATTCAGTCTGTGGCCCCTTTCAAATGTCCCAGGGACCTCCAGAGGGCCACATAGTCCCCACTGAGAAGGGCTGCTCAAGGATAATGGTGGCAAACCTCAAATATACAAAGGCTTTGTGAGTTTCCATTGCTTAGATTTTGGTGCCCTTCTTTTTCTTCCTCTTTTAACTCTATCTGCCCACTGTTTTGATTTCAAATGAATGTCAGAAGCTTCTTTTCCTTCCCCAGGCCCTACTTTCTCCACAGTTTTATTTATTTTTATTTATTTATTAGATGTTTGTACTGCCCATCTAACAGTGAGGCCACTCTGGGCATTTGAAAAGTTCATGCAACAATATAAAATTGCAGTGTTACCTACCTGCATGAAGCGGCCTTCTGACGTCCCTAGATTTGCGACTGTAAGATCCCCTTTGGTGAAGACAGATATCGACGTTAACAAGACTGTACTGAACTGCTTTGAAAATAAGTCAATTCGCTGCAAAGGTGTTGTGACCTCCACTCGATATTCATCATCTTGTGCCCCGCAGTAAGTGGTGTTTCTTGAAAAAATCTGCAAGAAAAGAAGATGTGTTTCAGCAAACCCAAGGAAGAACCAATATATTAAGAGGAAACCAGGAAGAAAACTCTAAAAGAAAGAGAAGCCACTTTGAATGTAGACATGGGATGCATTTTTTGGAATGTAACTTTCAAAAGGTTTCACACCCACTAATGGCTTCACTATGAACATTATTATGTCAACCTTTTGTCTGGAGTGTCATTTTCGGGCTGGAAAAGCAAGACTATGAGGAGGGAGAATTTTCTCATTTAACCAATATATTACTTTCCTGTTAAGCTGATGTACAACAGTATTTATTGCATTAAGTGCAATCAACTTGAGTCCCCAGATTTTCACCAGTAGCCTTTACCAGTAGATGTGCTGGCCATAATTTCTGGGAGTTGTAGTCCAAGAACATCTGGGACCCCTAGATTGGGAACCACAGGTCTGTATCATACAAGCTAATTCCTTCCTGTAAAAGGGGTCACAAGTTGTACTTTTCATTGTGTGCTAGTCCCATTACTTCCTATGCAGTGAGGAATATTATGGGTCATTCTTTAATTAGCAGCAATTTGTCAGCCTAATTTGTCACCAGTATGCATAAACAATATGATCTTAAGCACTGAATTAATTTTCTTGTATGCATACAACTGACTGCGCAACCCTAATCAAAATGATTTCTTCGGGCTCTTGGGCAGAAATCTGTGGATACCAAATAAAGCCATAGAATTAACAACTGCTTTTTAAAAATGAAAATGTGTTGCTTTTGTTCCTGGATTCTTTCAGGAGAACTAAAAATGCCTGAGGAATCACATGTTTATTTGATTCAAATAGTGACTGCATGCTAAAATATGTGGACTATTCTGCCACATCCAGACAAGTGCAATATCTTTGCATGGCAATAACAGCATTTTAATGTCTCATTAGTGCTTATCCATTTTGTTTTAAGTACTTGAACCTCAGAAGGTCTTGGTCTCTCTAAGAAGAAAAGGAAATTGTGAAAACATATAAATGTAATTAACTAAAAGTATTCTCATTGCTTAAAATTCACACTTACTGATGCTGTCTTATATTGTGATTGCTATTGCTATAAAAGTTTTTTTCCCCTTTTTAATCCTATAATTCACTGACAATGAATATGTGTCACTTTTTTTTCCTCCTAAAAGGTTATTCCCAGAACAATATATTGCAAATTCATCTTTGGGAAAGACAAGTGTTGTATTCATACTTCAACGCTAATTTATACATTGAGAATACACTGGCAACAGTCATGCATGCACTGGTAACTACCAGGTTGGGCTATTACAGACCTGCACAACACATTGACCGCAACCTACCTGACTGGGGCCATTTGAAGTAGCCAATTAGGTCTCTGCTGGCCTCCAGATCTGCTGCCAGTGGTGGTGTGTTCTTTTAAAAAAATGGCTTGCTTGCCTGGTGTGCTGGGAAGGAAGCCAGGGAGGGGGCTGGCGGAGGGAGGGAGGGATGAGGAGGAGGAGAGCGAGCCACCCTCCAAAATCCAGCCGCTGTATTCGTAATCGCGGTGGCAGTGGCACAGGCGAGGGACCAGGTGGGAGACCCCACTCCACCCAGGTGGCTCACCCAGAAATTGGGGGAGCATGGGCATGGCTTCCTCTGCCTCTGAAACACGAGGACTGTGGTGGATCCCTTCCACCTCTCCTGGATGGCAAGGGAGGCAGGGAGGTGGCTGGGATCCACAAGGTCCTCCTGCTTTGGATCTCCCCGTGCTCAGCCTAGCTTTTGCTCCCCCCCCGTGAGCCCACGGAGGAAGATTGGGCATCATGGCCGTGGGTGGGGGGTGACGAAGGAGAGAGTCAGGGGCAGCCATGCCTCTACTGCCCCTCCAGTTTCTGGGTGAGATGCCTGGGTGGAGTAGGGTCTCCCACCCAGTCCCTTGCCTATGCCGCTGCTGCCACTGCCACCACCACCACCACCACTGCTGCCACTGCCATTTGTGCATGCAAGTGCACCTAAAAACCACTACGAAGTTTAAGAGTTCTGAGAGTCGATCTTGGGGGACGTATGGGAGTGTCAGGTAGGCCGCGGGCTGTTCAAAGTTGGACAGCCCTGGACTATTGTAATGCGTGTTACATGGGACTTCATATGAAGACAGTACAGCAAATGCAACAGGCACAGAACCAGGCTGTGTGGCTGGTGAGTGGTGCCACCGTGCGAACTCATATTACACCATTTCTAAAGAATTTACACTGGCTGCCAGTTCCTGCCTGGGCCCAATTCAAAGTGCTTATGATTACATATAAAGCCCTAAACGGCTTAGGACGTGGTTATCTAAAGGACCCGCCTTCTTCCATACGAGTCTGCCCATACACTAAGATCAGGCCAGGAGGCCCTGCTGAAGGTGCCATCTCTTAAAGAGGTGAGGTGGATGGCATGTTCAAACAAAGGCTTCTCAGCCATTGCCCCTGAACTTTGGAATACCCTCCCTACTGAGATCTGTCTGGTGCCAATGCTTTTGGTTTTTCAGTGCCAGGCAATGACCTTCCTGTTCTGCCTGCATTTTAATTAGATAATGTTCTTTTAGCTGGGCACATAGTGGCAGGATTTTATTATTTGCATCTTAATTGTTTTTAAACTGCTTGTTATTTTGACGTTTTTAATATGTTGTTATAGTTTTTAATATATTGTATGCTGCCCAGAGACCATTTGGTAGTGGGGAGGCTAAAAATAAAACCAGTAAATAAATAAATAAATAAATAAATAAATAAATAAATAAATAAATAAATAAAATTTATGTTTATGCTTTCTCTTTTGGTTTTGGATAATAAAATTGTAAGTTAAGAATTATACTGTAACAGTAGACAGTATATATGGCATGCTTGTTTTTACAATATGAAGTGGACTACTATACAATATGAAAATAAACACACTTCTAAACTCAATTGTGCATTCATTTTTTATTCATTGTTATTTAAAGTAGAACATAGTTTGACTGAGTGCAAATGAAGAAAAGAAAGTGCTTTCTTTCATTGCCCAGCCTTTTCCCTCTTTCCTACAACAAAGTTGTAAAGTCAGTAAGTTGAGTCATCAACTTACTTATTATTCAGATTTACAATCTGCCTGTCCTCCCATCAGCCCAAGGTGGCATAAATGGCTCTTGTCCTCCCTGTTCTATCCTCATCATAACAAGCTGATGAGGGAGATCAAGCTGTGAGAAGGAGTTTCATGTTCTCAGTGGAGACTTCGGGTCCAACACGCTGAGCATGATACCTGTATTGACATTTCTTTATGGGACTGAGTAAAAAGTTGGACTTTGCAGGCCTTTTTCCACACATGAAGCTAGTGTATGTGAAAAGTTGATAAAAGAGCTCTTTATGGTTCAAATGCATCAATGCTCATGCAGGAAAAGACATTAATTAGTATTACTATATTTTCTTCCTTCTTGAATCAACTTTTGAAGCTATGGTGTTTTCTGACATCTAAAAAAACACAACTCTCATCCTTTTGTTATCACTATATAAATATAAACAAGATGAAACAAAAATTCACCATTAGTTTAAAAACAGTAATGCGTCTAAGGCTTCAGGGCTATAGATACTTTGCTGCCACCCCCAATTTGTTGACTGCAGCTTCCATCATACCCCATGATCTATGCTGGCTAGAGTGCATGGGAACTGTAGCTTAAGAACATCTTGTGGACCACATGTTCCTCACCCAAATTAAACATATTAATCTGTGAAGGCAAGACAGCATTAGGAAAACAAGTATAATATTTAGTTTAGTTTAACTATTCCACTCTATTTTAGCTCCCCTTCTTACTCCACAGACTACTCAAACAAGATGGTGCTCAACAGCATCTCCCATCACCCTCATCATGAGGCTGCTTACAATTTCTGTACCACAATGTCAGGAAAGACACCCTTTCCTCATCCCTGGCCTAAACTATTCACTTGGCTGACCATATGGAAAACACCATTATCTCTGGATTATACGTTCATAAATTAGACGCCAGGATCCAGTGACAAATCTCACAAATATGGCAGTTCAGCAAGGGCCCTACTGGTATGTGGCTTGGCATCATTTCCTCCTTCCGTGTCCATGAGTGAAAGTACACAGTCTATTTGTGACTCATTGAGAAGAAAAATGTTCATCCGATGTAGGTCTAAATTGGAATGTGATGAGATACAGGCAATTATTTAATCCATGCCCAAGATGGATAGGAAGAGAAATTGTATCTTGCTTACTGAAACAAAATATGTGGCTAGACTGAATTTTCTCTGTACCTAATTTTCATGATACAGGTCTAAGCTTTTGGGTTTTTTTTTTTTTTTTTTTTTTAACCCCAATCACTTTGGAAAGGTTTACAGTTCTCTTATAAATAACATTCTGACCTAGGTAGGTGTATCTGCCTCTTCTTCTAAAGCGTTAAAGCACTAACTGATGTTTAAATTCCTGTGAAGTAATTTGGAAAAATACGGCAGTTACTACAAATTATTAAGAAACTGACATTATACCTGTCTGCGAGAGGTGTACACATGACAACTTACAAAAAATCAGCACTATGTAGCCTTATAGGAAACAAGCAAGCACATGCTTTTGTTTCAAACAGCTTGGTGAGTTAATTTATTTCTTTAAATTACTTTTATTCTACCTTCTCCTTAGAAAGTACCCCAGGCATCTATTAGCAAAATGAGCACTGCAACTTCATATCACTATGCCTAAACTGAAACCAGAACTGATTTTATGACACAGAATTATTATATAAAGGTAACTCAGATATTATAGGTTTCTAGCTATATAAACTAGGCTAGCTGAAACTGCTAGATGATTAGTGTAACGTAAGCATTTAAGACTTCTTGAGATTATACATTAGACTTGGAGCCAAAGGTCTATCTCCCCTTGCCATCTAAATCTGAGGAAGCTGTTAATCATCATCATCATCATCATCACCACCACCACCACCACCACCATCATCACCATCATAACCATCACCACCACCACCACCACCATTCCCTCATACGCATGTGACCTTGT
The DNA here is from genome assembly GCA_029282475.1 of Phrynocephalus forsythii. NCBI lineage: Eukaryota > Metazoa > Chordata > Lepidosauria > Squamata > Agamidae > Phrynocephalus > Phrynocephalus forsythii. The sequence goes on from JAPFRF010000006.1 coordinate 41,587,216, forward strand.
TGTGGTGGTGGTCTTCAAGGCTATGCTATACAGGTTCAACCATAATAGTCTGTCGAGAAGTCAGACAAAGGCTGCCTCCTGAGCAAAATGGTTTGAAAGATGAATAAGAATCCCAAAGCAGATTAAACCAGGTCAACAAGGACTGTGTTAGATAGTGAAGTCCCTGGCTGTCTGGTGACAAATGGGTTACAGGGCTCAGGGCCACCAGATGAGCAACCAGGGCCGGCCCCTGCAACACTACTGGAAGTAAACCAACATCATCAACCTGAAGTTCCTAATCATGAAAATCCTATACAAGCAAGGCAGAAATTCTCAACATCGATCAATAAAGACATTATGACTTGTTATTACAAGTCATATCTGAATAGATGAAGATATCTGAAAAGAATGCATAACAACTGGAAGGAATTGCACCCAGAATCAGACCTAACAGAACAGAGGCTAGCTGATCAGTGACGATTCATCACCCAATTTAATGTTTTCACACAACTTCAATTAAATATACAAAATAATATACAATTTCTGCATAAATTGAAGAAATTCAAGAAATTCCAAAATTTGAAAATTCAAAAATATCAGTGTACCACAGTTAGTGGTGGCAGTAGAGGAAGAATCAACACATGTATATTTTCCAAATAATGATCAGGTACAAGTCTTTTTTCTGCCCTCATCACAATCTGATAAAAGACAACTGACTGAAGACCAAGAAAAGCTTAAAGAAAGAATAATGACTATTGTAATGCGTGTTACATGGGACTTCATATGAAGACAGTACAGCAAATGCAACAGGCACAGAACCTGAACACCTGAAGACCTGTAAAGAAAGAATAAGACTACCATCAATTAAATTCATGTCTAATAAATTACTAGCTGACATAAATGCTGCAATAGAGAATATTAAAAGCTGAACTTTGCAGGAAACCAACCAGTTAATGTATAGTGCTGCTTTGATAGCAACAGAAGACCTAATGCCAGAAAGAATAAAGAAGAAAGGTAGAGTGCCAGCAGTTCAAGAATGGAAGATAAGGCTCCAAAATAAAATTGGTACATTACGATCAGATGGTGCTAGTAAACGAAAGAAATGAAAGAAAAAAACTGAATAACAAGACCAAAGGCTTCTTGATCAAGAAATACCATCTGGTAAAAAGAATATCAAAGAAGCTCTAGAAACTGTCAAACAGCAAATAATAGCAGTCTCAAAGAAGAGTCAAAGATATGAAGATAAAATAAAGCAATTCCAACAAAAAGGGCTTTTTCAGTGTAACCAGAAGAGGTTCCACCAGTCAATTTCTATCAAGACTGCAGACCAGACAACAGATAGCAGTATAAAACCATCATCAAATGAAATGCTACACTTCTGGTGGGATATCTGGGATAATCCCAAGGATTACAATAAGAAAGCAGATTGGTTAGAGACAGTTTGGAATTAGCAGGAATGATTGGAAGTATCCAAAAGTTTATCAAGGCAACAATGAAAAAGTGGAATACCAAGCTAACCATCAATGTTGAAGAAATTGGCTGTGTCAACATCAGGTGAGGCATATTCCAAGGTGATTCACTATCACCCCTGCTCTTTGTAATTTCTCTAATTCCACTCACAAAAATATTGAGTAAGACAAATATGGTCTATCAAATATCAAAAACATCAAGCTGTATATGAATACATCTGCTGTATATGGATGATTTGAAGCTGTATGGGAAATCACGACAAGAAATAGTCAATACTCAATACAGTGCAAATATTCAGCAATGATATTGCAATGGAATTTGGATTAGACAAGTGTGCAACCCTCAGCATCATCAGAGGAAAGATAGTAAAGACTGAAGGAATTGATATGCCTAATAATTTCATAAAATCATTGAATGAAGAAGAATCATATATCTTGGAGTATTACAAGCAGATACAGCCAAGCATACAGAAGTAAAGAATAAAGTTATATGAGAATATATCAGAAGAGTTAGAAAGATTCTAAAATCAAAATTAAATGGCAAGAATACCATCCAAGCTATCCCAGTCATGTGATACACAGCAGGTATTACAAAATGCACCCAGGTAGAATAGAACAATTAGATCAAAAGACAAGAAAAGCAATGACAATAAACCATTCATTACATCCACAAAGTGATGTCAGTAGGCTTTACTTATCAAGGAAAATAGGAGTCAGAAGTCTCTTGCAAGTTCATCAAACCGTCAAAGAAGAAAAACAAGGAATAGTGAAAATGTTGTGCTTAGGTCAATAGTTACTTAAGGCACAATAAAGAAATATCAAGAAACTAAACAAGAATTTAAAAGTCTCAAATGCAAAGCCGAATAGAGAACTTTCATAGTAAAGCACTGCATAGTGAGTTTATAAGAGATACAAAGGATAAGATCAACCAAGAACAAACATGGCTCTGGTTAAGAGCAACATTGAAGAAAGAAACTAAAGGACTACTCATGGCAGCTCAAGCTCAAGCTCAAGGTTTACTTAAGAACAAATGCAATGAAGGCAAAAATGAATAAATCATCGAAAGATAGTAAATGCTGATTGTGCAAAGAAAAGGATGAAATTGTAGATCACGTTATCAGATGTTGCCCCAAAATCACTCAGACTGATTATTTAACCCGTCATAATAAAGTAATAGCAATGCTCTATTGGAACATATGCAAAAATTACAACCTACCATCAGGCAAGAACTGGTGGGAACATCAGCCAGAAAAGGTTATTGAAAATGAAATTATCAAGGGGCTCTGGGATTTCAGAATCCAATGTGACAGACACCTTGCCCACAATACTCCAGACATTACAATATACAAAAGACATATACAAGCAAGAAAAGAAAGTTCAAATTGTTGATGTGGCAATAATAGGAGATCCAAGAGTCATGAGCTAGAAAAGATCCAATGATAAAGAGCTAGAAAAGACAACCTCAGCATTGACAAGATCAACATCAGTCAACTCAAATGTCGATATCATTAGGAACAGCATATATTCTACAAAGATATCTCCAGTCACCCTACGTTCTTGGAAAGAGCTTGATCATTGGGTAAGGCCAACTCCAGTTTAACACCTGGCAGCTGTGTTGGCAAGAAGAAGAAGAAGAAGAAGAAGAAGAAGAAGAAGAAGAAGAAGAAGAAGAAGAAGAAGAAGAAGAAGAAGAAGAAGAAGAAGAAGAAGAAGATTGTTACATCTATTAAGTAACTGAATTCTGGCCAGCACATGCGATACGTGGCAAAGACAATCCAAAGAGGTAAAAACTGGTATTTGTATAGGTCTTCAGACTGCTTAGCAAACAGCTTTCTGACTGGACGGATGATGTCAAGTTACTGCCAGTTCTATTCCTAGGGCAGTGGTATGGAATGTATTGACCTGCAGATGTCCACAGACCACAGCTGCTAGCTAGCATAAACAATTGTAGAGGATGATGTAAATTAGAATCCAACAACAGAGGTATGCTACAGATTACTAGGAAGTAACTTGACAAGTATTCCCAAATTCTCTTGTTTCCAATAATTTCTCACCATACCAAAAACTTCCTGCTTACCCCCTCCCACTCCAATATGAGCAAGAATTTTCAGCCTCCTTCAAAAATGAGAGTGTGATCTCCCACACTCCTATTTGCTCCTTAATTTACTCAGGAAACAACTAAGTTCTGCACAGTTCAATGCCCTTTCTAGTAAATCCTGTACAGGAAAACCATGATATGCTACACCTTCACATTTCTTCCAGGGGGGAGCATGATCCCCCCTCTCCTTTGCCACAGATCCTCTCCAAGAGGAATAGGATGGAAAATTCACATTCCTGTTCCTGTGTTACATGCACACCATCCCAATTCATCCCACAGACTATTCAAATACTGATGTAACATTGTTTGTGTGAAAACACCCCCCCCCCAATTTAGCACAATAACTTTCTGCAAATTTACTTATAGAAAAACAAAAATGTTTTGGAAACTTAATTGGATGATTTAGTAAGCACTTTGATACTTTGCTATAGTTTTGGGAGGCATATTTGGTTCTTTTCATGTCTTTATTTATTTATTTATTTATTTATTTATTTATTTATTTATTTTAATATACTGATGTGATTAGTCTTTAAATCTATGAGATCTGTTGGGCCAGTCATCATTTTTTGGCCTAAGAACTTTTAAGTAAGCAAGAATCTGAACCCAGTTCCCCAACCACTTCACAGAAATTTTCAATTTATTAACCTCTGTGTCAGTCCCCAACCCTAGAAATCTTGGGGACTAAATTCAACTATTAGTCCAAACCAGGGCAAAAAAATGGGATTTTTTTTAAAAAACAATTATGAATCAGTGAATCAGGGGCAGATGACGTGTGGCTTTCTAGATGTAGTTGGACAGAATCTCCTAGTAGCCACGACCAGGAAGAATAAGGGGAATTATAGTCCTAAAACATCTAGACAGCGACAAGCTGCCCACTCCTTCTCAAAGTCACCAGAAGATCTTGAAACTGCTAGTCCAAATTTCAAGTAGAATAGAAGAGAATAGATACTTTACTGTCATTGTACATAGTGCAATGAAATTGAAAGCTATCCCAAACATATATAATTTGAAATTCACAAGAGAGTGGTAACATTAATGGTGCAGGATAGAAGAGTAAATAAAACAAACAAACAAACAAACACAGAGAAGAAAGGGCAACAATATAAAGCATCAGTTACACATTTAGAACCCTACATTTCCAGAAATTCATACTACTGTATTCATTTAATAGTTTTTAAAAAAAGTAAGAGTGGATGTTAGGGACTAGAATGTCAATACTGCATTAGGTAAGGTTAAGAGATAAATGCTGATGTAATTAGCTAATACAAATTAAAAACATCACACATTTTCTTTTCAAAGATCATTCATACTATTATTCACTTTTGATATTGATTACCAGTGCATCAGTTCTTGTAATCTGGTTAGTGCATTAGCACTAAGTAAATAGTATTGATTCAGATACACATTTTTAGATACACATACAATGTATTCATGCAGTCTTTCTATTTCATCCATTTCATTTACATTAGGTTTTAAAGATGCAGCACACAAACGACAAAGAACAAAAGGCACTAGCTATTGAAAACAAAACAAAACAAAAAAATTGAAAAAGTATGCCACTATTTTATTGGTAGAAACACTACTGTACGTCTTTTATAAATAATTTTCTCTTTAAATATTTACTGTGCACCTTGGGCAGTGACAACAAAAACAGGAATAGTCATGATATTGGAGTGATGAAGACTGATGAAGCTGTCTGATGAGCAGCGAAACGTTTCAATCTCTCAAGAAAAGAAGTCCAGTTGTGATGACTCAACTTTCAGATAAACTTGTCTGGATGACTGAGAATCTTCACAAACATAGAATATTGCAGGTGGGCAAATGTTTAATACCCCTATGTATCCAATGAATATCCAATGAATGCAGGAGGACAGGGGACAGCACCAACTGGCCCCTGGTAGTGGCTGCACAACAAAGCAGAAGACTTTATGCACCTCTCCCCCCAAAGTCCATGTATTACACAGAAGGGCATAGAGCTATCCCAGAGGTTTTGGGGATCTCAGCCAATCAGGATGCTGACCATTTTGATGAGCCGTACAGTACATGTAGTACATGATAGGCTCATCAAATGTAAAGGTATTCACTTGGCTGATGTAAGAGGACCAGAGGTCATGCTTCTTTTCCTCTTACACATGCACACATTGAATGTGTGCATACTCTGTTATCTGGATCAATTAACAAACAGGTCAGCAAACTTTCCTGATCTATGATAAAAAGGTAAAGGTTCCCCACATGCATGCAAGCTAGTCGTGTCCGACTCTAGGGGCAATGCTCACCTCAAATGACATTGAGATATATCCTGCCTATCTCTACAACCCAGAGGTTGTCCTTAGGCAACCATAATGATAGCCATTGATACCCTTGTTCTCCATGAACTTGTTCAATCCTTTCTTAAACCTGTCAAGGCTGGGAGCTGTCACCACTTCTTCTGGCAGGGAGTTCCAGAGACCAGTGATCTTCTGGGTGAAAAAGTACTATCTCTTAACTTGCAAGGAGTGCCCCCTAAGTTCTAGTGTTGCGTGATAAGGAAAACAGCTTTTCCTTATCTACTTTGTCCACACTGTGTATGATTTTATAAACGTCAATCAGGTCAACTCTTAGGCTTCATTTTTTACTAGTTTCCTCATGTTTTTGAATTTTTGAAAATTTAAGGTCTCTGTGTTAGATTTTATCAGTGACCACATGACATCAACTGCAGGGGACTCATGGCACAGTGGTAAAATTACAGGACATAAATTAAGACTGCTCACAACCTGATTTCAATCCCAACAGGCTCAGCATTCTGAGGTTTATAAACTGAGTGTTCATCTCACAGGGGTGGGGGCAATGTGTAGCTTTCATAATTACATTGTAACCCACCCAGAAAGGCCTTTAAGCACTATGGGGTGGTACATAACCAGCAAACTTCACTTTGCTTATAATCAGGAAATGTAATATTTTTAATTTTGTCTATGACTTGTATTTTCTTTTCTTTTTTAAAGAAAGATTTCAGTTACAGTGCTTTGACAGCACTTGTCTGTTGATTTTATTAACTATTACAAGACATATGCTGAGGACAAAAAATCTATAAAGGTCTTTGTGGTTTCCTGATAGAAGGCTGCTATTATTGTCTCCCCTTACAAAATCAGTATAACTCAATTTTTCCCATCTATCATCTTTGTAAAGAAATATCAATGCATGTTTATTTCACTATACTGTATCTCTTGATTTCATTTCAGGGGTTTTTTTTTTGTTTGTTTGTTGCCTTCTTTTCACACTCCTGAACCTTTTCTTCCCCCATTTGCATCTTCATCAGATAGTAATAGTGGCCAGTTTATCATACCATGGCAGAGTGACAGAGTGACTTAAAGAGAAAGAAAAATGGAAATTCATTTAATGAGCTTTCTTGGTATTGAAGGACTTCAAGGATTCCTCCCTTCCATGAAGAAGATGAAGAAAAATATTCCAGCCCTAAAAACAGTAGTCTGATTACTTTAACTGTTTCTTCTTTAAGACATTCTTTATCTGAGTTACCCATGCTGAAAATGACTAAAATTGAATGTGTGCCCAGTCCACTGCATTCAGTCTCACCATGAGTATGGCAAGAAATGCCAAAGAAATGATTCAGAAGGTTTCTGCATTGTTTGCTAACCATCTTTCAGTTTCACTGAAACTCCTCTCTAAAGCATTCCCTCCCTCTCTCCAGCACTGTGTGATTCCTTCCCTCTTCCTTTTAAAATCAAATAAAGAACTACAAAAGGACAATAACCATATTTATTGCCTCTGCTCAAGTCCCCTTGAAACTGATGTAGATTGTGCAAGTGAAGCTCTTGGTAATTATGTCCATTATGTTTTTTTACAGAGGTAAAGGTTAAAAACTATGTGACAAAATGTATGATCAAGACTTTAAATTTGAATTTTGCAGGCCGTATTGTTATCAGCTGACATACGTAGCAGTGTGTACTGAAGTGGTAATTCATTGTAAATTACTGTGTTCTTTGAAGTAAGTTCAGCTCTGTGCACATCTGAAAGGAGACATGACTCCATGGTAACTGGAATAAAAAAACTTTTCAGAACATCTGGGAAAAGAGATGTGGGCATTTGGGCAATGTAGTCTGAGTAAAGAATTGCCCTTCATGTCACTATAGTCCCAAACACAATCTGGCCACAAAGCTAACTGGAATCTAGTAAAGTCCTTGTGGGATTGTCCATTGCTGCCTCATTCCTCTCCCTATAAGTTGCATTGAAACAGTCACAATTTCAAGACATTCTTTTAAAAAGAAGGTACAATGGATTCATTTTTCTCCATTTAAAGTAGTAGAAAATGGGAAGGTCATAGGCTTATTCCTACTGTAACCATGTTATGTGATTTAGTTCAAACCCCAAGAAATTCTCATAGGATATAATACATTTGCCCAAAGACATACACTTGACAGTGCTATTACTATGGGACTCAACGGCCCTCCAGTGTGAGTCCTTTTTCAGCTGTCACTGCAGGGAGCAATGGAAGGCTTATTGTATTCCACACTCTCTCTTTCAGCTTGTATAACCAATGCACCAGAAGGCAACATGGATGCAATGAGGAATTGATATAACTCATTATTTTCTTCGGGGTACAGGCAACTTAAAAGAGAAGATTGAGGCAAAAAAATGGTCTCCAGCCCACATCCTCAGTATTTGAAATATTTTTGTTTGAAATGAATATAAGCATGACTACTTGACAAATAACATAGTACCTCTACTTAAGAGCAGCTCTAATTAAGAGCGGAAACTGGGGGCGTTTTAACTGCCGGCTTACAAATTTTAAATGTGGACTGCTCTACTTACAATTTTTTTTTACATTTTAAAATTTTGTATTTCTTTTTTTTTTTTAGATACGGTACCTCTACTTAAGAGTTGTTCGACTTAAGAGCATGCATTAAATGCTCGGAATGGATTAAATTCGTAAGTAAAGGTACCACTGTATAAGGGATTTGTCCCTGCTTTCAGTTTTTAGGGACAGCACCTAATCCCAGTTGTCTTTATTTATCCTTTCAAGCCTTCCTCACTGAGATTTTTACCACTTTCTTCATGTTTATTTTGAACCCTCAATACAGTAAACATAGATGGTTACTTCACGTCCCTCTCATTGCAGTTCGATGTCCCGCTTGGGACTGGTACGAAAAAGGTTACTCCACATCCATTGTGTGATGGCGGGAGTTCGTCCTGACCATGCCCCCTGAACCAGGAACAGAGCATAATGAGACATACCTCTCCCTGGCCTTGGGAATTGTCTTGTCTCAGTTCTTGTTTTGAGACAAGTGCCCATGAAGTAACATTTGTCACGCAATGCACACATTCTCCATCTAGTGGCAGGAGTGCAAAGTTGCATTCTCCAGTACAATCCCAATGGCGTAAACAATGCATCGCAGAGAGGGAAGAAGACATGAAACTGGGAGTTTTGCTGCTTAACGCCTGAAAGGCAAAGTTGCAGAGATTCGAAATATCGAAAAAAGGAAGCCTGGGCCAAAAAAAAAAGGGTAAATGAAGCCAGGAAAATTCAGTAATTGCCACAATACCATCAATCACACCCGTGGATAAACGGAAACAGGGACAAAACTGGAACAAGACCACATGACCGCGAACAATGTTATCATGAAACGAACGTAATCTCAGAATGAGGAAGGACGTGAAGTAGCTGTCATAGAGGGCATCACTCTAAACCTTCATTTTCAAGCCTAGTTCCAGTCTGCTCAGACTATTGAAAGCCCAATCAGCTTTAAACTGCCATTGACAATGATGCACCAGTGTAATCCGCCCAACAGGATTTTGGCCAATAATTTTAAATTTCCTTTACTGACTCCTCTTTGACCTGCTTTTATTTAGTCTATTAGCTTGTGTATGCATTTTAAACATTGCTCTGTCGATTGCATCAGGCAGAATATCTTTAAACCTGAGATGGGCAATGTGTGGCACACAGGTCACAAGTGCCTAACATCTAGTAGTGTCCTGACTCTCTTCTGCCTCCCCTACATCCTTCAAATTAGGCCATTTCATTGGCTCCTCCCAAGTTGTGAAAAGCCTTACCAAACAAGGCTAGGATGGCCTTCTCTTATTGCCTTTTCACATGCAGGCAAAGACCTTTCTCTTCAGGCAGGTTTTCGGTGGCTGAACAGACTCCACGGAAAGGACTTTTTAATGGATGTTGTTGCACTTCTTACCTTTTTACTGATGTGCTTCTCAACTGCTGCTCTAAGTCATCAGTTGACTTAATATGATGACACATGTAAATAAATTTTAATCCTACCAATTACTGTGGGTTTTAGCCGTTATCTGGGTTTTTAAAAACTATTTTGAAAGCTGCTGTGGGTCTTTGTATCGGACTGAAAGAAGGGATATAAGCAGAATAAATAAAATATTTTAGACCACTTTGGGGTCTTTTTTCTCATTATGTCTTTTTCTTCTCCTCACAGCCAGAAATAACCTTAAGTCACCAATATCTCTCTCTCACACACACACAGAGTAGCAGGTTTCTAAAGTCAGGGAAGATGTGCGGTGACATGAGTGCAGCCCTCCAGGTTCTCTTACTCTCTGGACGTTGCCCATTCCTGGAATAGAGCATAGGAGGAAATGAGCTGGTAAAAATTATCTAAGATCTACCAGAAAGAGGGATTGACCAACCTATTATACATTCAGCAGAAAGGTTGCAGAGGGAACCCGAGGTAATGATTTCACTAATAAGTTTATCAACGTCTTGCAAAATGCTACCTGGTCTCAGAAGACACTGGAAATATATGGGAGTTTGTGCCTTCTATTTAGCACTGTGTCAATATGTGGCAGTAAACTGGATGTGTTGGCTCAGTGGTGGTGGTGGTAGTATTCCGGTGACAAGGTGTTTTAAACTGGTCCTCCAGAGTAGCCAGTCCTGTGTTTGATGGGCAAATAATTTAATCTAGTTCCAGTTTGCCTGTTTCAAGGTAAAACTGTCAAATCAACTGAATTTCATTGGCCTGGTACAGGTACTCATCATTTGGTTTAATAAGTGCCAATAGTTGCGAGTGTTCTGTATCCATGTATAGAGTCTTTAATGATATTGCCTTTTTTACGAGCCACCAAAAAAACCAGAAATCCTCAGGTAACAATAGATAAAATATTCACAGAATATTCCAGAAAGAAAACGTCAGATGAAATAAATCCATAAAAGCAGCAAAGGAAGCATATATTAAATTTATATTTCTAATGTATGTCTTTATCAACATTGTGCATCAAAACTGGCAACCGCACTGGTTTAAGCTCTTATGAGATTTCTCCAGAATTGTATATGCTGCTAATATAATCAACATTTCAGTTTCCCTAATGATATGCATATCAGTGTTAGGCGAAGCACTGGTGGATGCTAAAAGGTTCCCAAATACCCTGCAGAAGTCCAGACTCTTGCAATGAGTGGAAATTGACCAATAATTCTGTCACTATTTTCATGAGATGTTTTGGAAAGAAAAGATTATTAAAACAGATCAAGACCAGTTATGAAAAGACATTAAAAACAACACATAAGATAAAACAAAGAGGAGATCCAAACACTAACCTGTGGTTATGGAAGAAAAATGTTTCTACAGACAAAATATTTGATGTTTCTACAATGAAAAATGAGTCAAGGAAATGAAACTTTGAGGAAAAGTAGAGCCAAGAATGCAAGAAAGTTTCAAAAAATCCACCATCAACTAAAATTCATTTTCATGACACTTTATAAGCGCATTCAAGCCCAAAGGGTTCCATTTTAAACCATTCATTCACAGTGAGAATAAATCTACTTAAGACATCCCTGGTTGTTGGTTAAACTATCATCTCACTCAACAAGTAATGATTAATTGTTTCTTATGCTTCTTGGTCACTTTTTTCCTAAAGAAGAGTCAAGTCATCTTACACTACAAACACACAAAACTCAACAATAATGCTTAACACAAAGCAATATTTCCCAGAATAACACATTTTTATCATCTGGTCTCCCTAATGGCTTGCTTGCCTCCACTCTCCCACTACTTGCTGAGTGGGATGGGAAGAAATAAGATCAGTAATCGTGCTGCGCAGCACTGCTCCAATGTGCTTGACAACCTCTGTTAAAATGCATTTCAAAAGAAAAGAAAAGAAAGGGCCCATTTGTACCTTTTTCTTCCTCCCCGCTACTTTACTGGCAAGAAGGCAAGAGAAAAGTGCAAGAAGTGGTACAAGTGATCTGGAAGGCTCTCGAATAACAGTACCAAGCCAGTGGATGTCAGATGAGTCTGTGGCTGGGGAAAATTTTTGAAAGGAGGAAAGCTTCTGATATACTTGCCATCTTCACTCCCCAGATAGCACTGGGGCAGAGACACTTGCAGATCTCTGAAACAGGTGGCAGGCTAACAGAGGGCTTCACTCCCCATCTCTTAAGAAAACCACCAATGCAGATGAACGTACACACATTGCTGCAGAGGTCAACACAGCTGTTTAGAGCACATCCAGCCTTCTAGTCTGAAATATGTACCCCTACATAGTGCAGAAGGTTCTTTTGTGAATTTTGTTGTGCCCAAACAAGCCGGAATTGGCACTGATTGACCCTGCTCGCCACCCTCACCTGGACGACCAGAGAGCCAGGCTCTGGGGCTTAAGGTGAGCACAAAGCTTCCTCTAAACTCAAGCCAGTGCTAAGAGAGGAAAGGATTTGGCCCTATCGCCAACTCACCTCCAGTATAAAAGTTGAAGCTGAAATCTCATGCTTTTTTGGCTCTGTGGCATTGGGATGAATGCAGAAAGCCATAGTAAGGTTCTCCCTCCCATTTCTGCTCAGAGATGGAGAGTCCCATTTCACAGGTTAAGACCAGACCTTTTGTATGGGGAGGAATTGGCACCAGGAAAGGAACAATGTATTGTGTCCATTGGTTGTGCCAATGGAAACAACTTTAAAGTTATGTTCCCAAATGACTTCTAAGGAGTAAACACCCCTGGACACAGCCATACCAGCGAATACCAGGTGCTGTAGGTGCCTGGAGTAGGAATTGGAAAACCACTCTGGTATTCCTGCCAAGGAAACTCCATGGACATGGGGTCACAAAGAATTGGTCACAACTGTAATGATACAACAACAACAACAACAACAACAACAACAACAACAAAACTGGTACCATTAATTACTTGTGGCTATGCCATTTTAATTTGGTACTTTGAATAAAACTGTCTTGAAGACTGTTACGAGAAAGACAAGACAAAATAAATCAATAAAGGCCCACTATAAAAACCACTCTGGATTGTATTCATGCAGGCCTTTTCTAGCTTTAGCTCTAGCACCGCTGTTATCTTTTTAGAGCCTCCATCAGTGACTTCGATATTCAGTTTACAGGAAATGCTTCTCATAAAGATGAATCATCACAGGCTATAAACCATCATTAATTGTTATTTATTTAGATGGATAATTTAAATAATTACGAACAATTGGCTCTGGATTTCAGCCAGAAAAAAAAATGGTAGTGCTGAAACGTACTTGTACTCAGACCTGAAATCAATGAGACAATGCAATGAAATATGGGTTACTCAATAGGGATGGGAAGTGGAGATGGGCAGGGTGATTAGAGGAGTAAAACAACATAATAACACCATATTCACTTACCCTGTTCAGACAGTACTTGCTGTTTTTCCTGTACAGATGCTGAAGACATTTCATGTTTTGTTTGTCTACAATTTTGCCAAAAAATTCATTGATGGTTTTGATAGAGACTGCACAGACAGCAGATTTATGAGCTGGCTCTGAAGAGTCTGGTTTACTTTGGGCAAAGGCACCAAACAGAATATCATCATTAACTTCAAGGCCCATTTCCTGGGCTAAAGCTGCACCTGGTTTACCAATGTATGCAGCCTGCAAAAGATTAAATATCTCACTTGATCGCTTGGTTGACCTTTTTTTACGTCTGTCAGTGTAAATGCACTCAAGGGGCATTTCCATGTAAGAACGCAACTCGGAATCAAAAGAACAGAACCGTATGATCCTTGTGTGAAAAGCCTGGGAGTCTAGAGATTCTTTCTGGACAGTGAGAAAGTAAACAAAGTGGTCCTTTTCAAAGGCATGAATGTACTTAATGGGGTATGAATCCCTGAATTCTGGAAGGACATCTATGTAAGAGTAAGCCGTGAGAAACTCAAACCCATCCAAGGACTCTTTTAATCTCCGGACCGATACTGAATGTAGCAAATGGTTTTGCTGAGATGAATTATTTACAGTATTCCCAACGTAGAAATACACAAATCTTTCCTTTTCTGTTACCAGAAGTTTGGTTCCTAAAGGGCTTACAACACAGTCGGGACACTGGTCGGTTTCTTCATCCATCAGTTTAGGATACATGCAGTGCACGTTACTTCCAATGTCAGCAGGATTCGCGGGATGGATGACATGACGCTGGCAAGTTCCTTTTGCAACGCTACCACAGCTGATGAGCTGATGATCATAATATGTTTCTAGGAACAGAGCCATGTTGATGTTATCCTTCCAAATATTATCAGATTGATTTACTTTAGGTTTACAGTCTGTACAGGGAACACAATCTGGGTTTTCCAAAACAGGTCCAGTCTTGTACACAGAGACATTATGGAGGCTTTCATTTAAGACATAAATCTTGTTAACAGCTCCTACGTAGAAGTGGTGTTTGTACAGTACTATATTTTGTACTGGGCTTTCTGCAGTGAAATTCGGGAGCTGATATTGGACATTCAGGTTCATCTCAGGCAACGAAGCTGCTTCGACACATTTACCGCTGCTCCTTTGAGTCAAAATTAAGAGGAATAAAATAATCCCAGAAGCAGATGTTGCAAAAGTCTTCATCACTGCAGATGTATCCTGTCAAAAGATATTTTAATAAAAGTTAATGGGTCACATAATGAAACCACCAAGAGAAAATAGTGCCTACACCGTATAAGGGTTTTAAAAATTAGCAAAATAAAAATTTCATGGAGCAACCCACGACAAGATGAGGTTAGGGCACAAAGCTTGGACTTTAGTAGTGAAATGCAGAAACAATAATATGATGTTACTTCTATTGCGCGTTAGCTGTACTAATTTCTAGTGAAATTCGATCAGATGGGATTTGTCGTTTGAAACAAAAAAAGAGTAGTTTTCATATAACTGAGTCCTAATATTAACAGTGGTATCCTTCTCAGCTACTGTACTGTGATGAGATTTGTAGGTACTGTCTTCAACTAGTTCCAGTTCTTATTGAAGGTTAATACTAATAAAGATGGGGCTGAATTACACCTGCTGAATGTTTTGGTCTTTGGCAAGACTCAGAGGTCTGTTCTTTATCCCATGCTATTTAATATCTACATGAAACTGATAGTTGAGATTGCCCAGATTATTGGGGGTGGGTGGGTGGGTATCATCAGTGTGTTTCACAACCCACAATCAGAGTAGTTCCACTTGAATAATAAACTTATGGAGGAGTTGGTTCACCAAATCCCTACTGATTCAATGGGCCTTCTCTAGTGCAACTTCCTTTGTTAATCAACAGAATTTCAGCCAATATAAATCATTTTCTTTCAGTTACTTCAAAATCAGTTTGCTAGAGGTAAATAGACAAGTTAAGATTTAAAAACATATTTTTAATTAATTTGTAAACTGAACCTTCATTCAGAACTAGATTTTACATAAGAACATTGAACATAAGAACATAAGAACAGCCTTGCTGGAACAGGCCACAACCCATCCAGTCCATTATTCTGTCTCTAACAGTGGCTCACCATTTGCTTCAGGGTATTCCCAAGCAGGTGTCTTCACCTAACTAAGATTCCCTGAAAATGGCATTGAGAGATATCCTGCCTAGCTCTCCAACCCGGAAGTTGCCCTTAAGCATCCGTAATGATAGCCAATGATACCCTTGTTCTCTATGAACTTGTCCAATCCTTTCTTAAATCTGTCAAGGCAGCTTTAAGATGGTATAAAATGTGCACCAAATTTCAAATAGCATCCTTACACAAATCTGTATTACCATATAATCTGTGGTAAATACAACTCAGTTTTAGAACACTATTTTAATCATCCATTTCTTCATTCATTCAATTTATACTCCACATTTCTTCCAATCCCTAAGGCAACTTACAAAATATTTGAAAGGCAAATGTTACTACAATTAGAAATCTAATAAATTCAAGGAAAGAAAATGAAACATGCCACATATTATAGAACAGTTTAAAAGAATTTAAAGGAAATTTTTAAAAAAGGACCAAAGCTAATTTTATTTATATAAAATAAATCCCCCCTTTAAAAATGACCCAAGGTGGTTTATATCATTAAAAGAAAATATTTGAACACAAAAACCAGTAAGTACACAAATATTAAAAGAAAGATTTTATAAAAATTGTAAATAAAATCAATACTAAATATACCTTTAAAAGCAAGAAGGCACAACAATCCATTTGCAAATACCCTCTCATACAGTCATTCACCATATGGAAAGCCTGCCTGAAGAGAAATGTCTTTGTCTGCTTGCAGAGGGACAGAACTTCTCATTTATAAAAACCCTTTCATGGCAGCTCCTTGCTTGCTAAAAATCTGCCTGAAGAGAAATATCACTGCCTGTCAGCAGAAGAACACAGGGAAATGATCAGCCTAACCTCCTGTGGAATAATCCAAGTCTGAGAGCAGCCATCACGAAGCACCCTGCCGTGTTCTCACCAGGCATGCTTTGTGAGAGTGGGCGGATCCAAAAGGCTCCCCTTGAAGACTTTAATGACCAAGAGACTCATATGACAAGATGGAGTCCTTCAGACCACATGGACCCAACTAACAGAGGGCTTTATATATATCAGAAGCTGATATGGATTAGTAGTGAGAGAATTGTCCTAGCAAGGAATGTTGGGTTTTGCAATCAGTTCTGGTCATCAGTCTAGCTCAGGGGTCCTCAACCTAAGGCCCTGGGGCCGGATGCGCCCCCCCAAGGCCCTGAATCAGGCCCCCAGGACCATTTGCAACCTCCCCACCTACCCCTGCTTTGCGAGCAAGCCAGCCTCCGCAGCTGCTTCTATTGCCGAGGCAGTTCAAAGCAGTGGGCTATGTCGCTTCTCCCACTCCCCCCAACTACCGCCCAGATGATCAGCATGCTGGCTAGGGGGGCATTCAGAGTGGGAGGGCTACGTCAAGGTCCCCCGCTCCCCCCACCCACTGTGGTCTGGCCCCCAGTGGTGCCTGGGGCGTGGTGGACCGGCCCCCTGTTTGAAAACTTTGAGGACCCCTGGTCTAGCTGAAGCCTCTTTGCCCCACTGAGGGCACCACAATATGAACCACATACATTACAGTATATGTTCCAAATCGACTACAGTACATCTAAGGCTTATATCGCTATGGCTAGACCAGAAACATCTAGGAAGATGCATAGCTGACCTGCTGGTGTTAATTCCATGAACACACTCTTGATCACCATCCAGGTTCTGAGACAAATCCACGAGGACACCTAAGTTGTTTGCAGGAACACTGTAAGAGTAACCACATCCCCAGTT
Organism: Phrynocephalus forsythii; assembly: GCA_029282475.1. NCBI lineage: Eukaryota > Metazoa > Chordata > Lepidosauria > Squamata > Agamidae > Phrynocephalus > Phrynocephalus forsythii. Next base: position 41,604,232 of record JAPFRF010000006.1, read on the forward strand.
TTAATTGCAACCATTACAGAATGAATCCATTTGTTGATCTGCATTTCGACAACATGAGAGCACTTCTGCTTTGTCTGGACTAGGTTTCAGTGTATTTGCCCTTATCCATTCTATTACTGATACCAGATACAAATTTAAAACTGGCCCGGCCTCCCTGCATTTGGATGGAAAAGACAAAGAGAAATAGCAATTGGTAATACCCTCAAACTCTGGACAACTTTTCCCTGTGTTTTTATGTATATTAAATAGTATTAAATAGACCTACAGCACATCAAACAGGAATCTCTCCTGGGAAAGACTGGACCCAGATGTAAAACAATGCCTCTGAATCACATCCCAGAAATGCAGTCCAGAAAGATACTATGGTAAATGGTATGGTGAACCACCAAGAGGGCCAGCATAATCAAAAGGAATCCACTTGTGCATCAAAATCTTAGCTATGGTCAGCTATGGTCTAACTCTAAGCTAAGGTGACCAAATCCATCTTGGTTCCATCACCAGGCCTGAAACAATGGATCTAGATCATCTGCCTCTTCCAGAAACCTTTTTTAACTGGAAAACCAAAAGATATTCTACTGCTTGCACAGGGACAGAACATTGGAGATTTGCCAGCAGTAATCTAGTATGGAAAAATTCAACGAGGGTCATTCCAGCTGTGATCTTATTGCTGCCTCCTTTAAACATGCTTGATGTTCATCATGCTACATGGTAGTAGTCATCACTCCCTTTAACCCACTCATCCAGTTTACCCAAGCTGCTATTCTGAGCCAAGAAAGGCAAAATGTTTCCATACATTTTGTTCATAAACTCATTTTGCTAAGAATAATTAGACTCGCTTTAAAAAAAGTCCATGGCAATAGGTCATTTTGGGAAGCCTTTAGAATACACAGCCAGTTAAAATTACTCTCACACAAAGGATTAATCAACCAATTATGCTGAAGAGGGGGGACAAATGTAGTAAATTTCTTTCTTTGTCATCATTTTGGTGTGGTTTTCAAAGTAAAAGATTCATGACTAGGTGATATTTAAAACTCTGATGTGGACAATAAATGAATTATGATTGAAGAACTGGTTTTGCACTGGTTTTCAACATCATACTACAAGTCACACCAAACATTGTTCTAGTCTTACTCAAGCACAGTTGCTAAGCTATATTTAGTTTCCTTGGAGGAAAACAATTAAATGGTCTAGAAGGAATATGGCCATATGCTGTTTACAAGATTTTGCAGGAAATATTTTTCAGTTGCAGATGAAAAGTATTGTTACCAACACGTAAATGCTACCATGCAGGGTTGCACTCTTTCTCTGAGATTTTAGGGCCAACCCTGAGACCAGGAGTGAGGCCTCCATGTTCTTCCAGAGATGGGTTCCTCTGATGTCACAGAAGCAGGGCTGGCAAGATGGGCAGAGAAACACTGGAATCACTTCTGGGCCGGCTAAATGTGGAGATTGTGGAAATGTGCCCAGAATCCAAGCAAAACCCGACTAAATCTGTAATATGACAATCCACAGCAAAAGAAAAACTTTCTGGCGGCCTCTCTCTGGGACCAAATGCAGCCAGTGGCCTGCAATGGTTCTTGCCATTCATATCCCATGTGGTTTCACTTGCCTCATACATGACCCGAGTGATGTTTGGGTTTAGAGAAAGCTCACTGTCAGCCAACAGAGAGTCTCCCACCCCACCCTGCCTGAAACCTTGCAACAGTGGTGTTGAGGCTGCACAACAAGGCTGATGAGACGTGATACTAGTGTTCCCCTTCCCGCCTTGCTTCAAATGACAGGATAATCTCAAACACAAGTACTCAGTGGTTGCCTCTCCTGTCCCTTCACCTCAATCCTTGCTTTTTCATGTATCAGATGTTGAAATTTTTTCATACCAACCGCAAAAATAATCTTGATTCTTAATTCAGTGCTGCAGCTGTTTTGGGATGTTGGTTAACACCAGCAGCATGAGCCTTCATCAAAGTCATGATAAAATGCTTTTTATAGAAGATGCTTTGGCGAAAGTTTCCTTCCAGAAGAAGTCACCTGAAAACCTTCAATATGTCAGCATTGGCTCTCAGATTCAAAGAATTACTTGAGACCATCACCATAACCTCAGATGCATGAGTAGATTTCTATGAAATCATGGATGAGGCATAAGCTCTTTTAGGAGGTGGTGATTGCTCAGTGAGATGCATAATAGCAGTGGTGACTATGCAGATATTTTTTTCCAGTTTGGATTCGACAGCCAAATGACCAACAGGAGCTAAAACAGCACTAAAAACAAATCTGTGGGCAGACTTTCCAAAAAATATAATAGAAATCCAGTCTTGAGCAGATCTATTCATGGAGAACATGATGTCAGTGCTCTTTCATGCAAGATCCAACCTGTAGTATAGGAGGTTTTCAGCCAGCCACCCCAAGCGTGGTCAGCAAAGACATGTCATGTTACTAGAAGTGCAAAAAATAAGTGCTGTGGTGCCTCTGCTGATGGAAACGCACATAGCCTGACTAACATTAATTGCTACGCGTGAGGTTATTTTCTTTTTCTTTTCCTCTGTAAGTGTAATTCCCACCATCTTGTGCAGCTATAGCTAGACGTGCACAAATCATGTCCAGATTATTCAGGTTACAGCAAGTTTTGAGCCACAAGCAAATTCAACTTTTTTTTTTTTTTTGCAGCCATCATGAAAAACAGATATTGGACTAAATCCTAAGACACCTCAGCGTTTCCTCTCTAGAATCACTGACTGGAAGGGAACAAGTGCATCGCCATGTACATAAATGCAGTCCCAACATTAACGAATCCATTAATTGATGCCTTTGAGCTGTGGTGCTGGAGGAGAGTCTTGAGAATCCCCCGGACTGCAAGGAGATCAAACCTATCCATCCTGAAAGAAATCAACCCCGAATGTTCACCGGAAGGACAGATTTTGAAGCTGAGGCTCCAGTACTTTGGCCACCTCATGAGGAGAGAGGAGCCCTTGGAAATGTCCCTGATGTTGGGAAAGACTGAAGGCAAAAGGATGGCAGAGAATGAGATGGTTGGATGGTGTCATCGATGCAACCAATATGGATTTGACAAAACTCCGGGAGGCAGTGGAAGATAGGAAGGCCTGGCGAGCTCTGGTCCATGGGGTCACGAAGAATTGGACATGACGACTGAACAACAACAACAACAACACATTAATGCAAGAGGTATGGCAGAAACATACGCCCAGAGAGTTAGGACTCTGGCTGTGAAGACCAAGGCTGGGGGTTTATTTCCCCACTGTGCATCCCAGAAAAGCCAGCCTGACTTGGGCAAGATGGGAGTCCAAACATGGTCCCAGAAGAAGGGAATGATAAACCACTCCTGAGAACTCTACCTAGAAAACCTTGGAAAGGGTCGCCTTAGGTCAAAATTGACTTGGCTGCACGTGGCTATTATTTTAAAGGCACTGCCAGCAAAAGCCAGCTCACAAGCTACAAAGAATGTGATCGTAAACCAGCCTGAACAGTTACATTGTGCATAACATCGTTTAAGGGCTCATGAAACTTCTATAAAACACCCTTGAGGAAATGTATCACTTCTGAACAGTGATTACTCTATCAGTTGCTTTAGGTTTCTACATGGAAGTAGTTTTTTGTAAATGCACACTGGGGAGCAATGCAACACGTAGTTCACGCACATTTGAGCCCTGAAGTGCAGGACTGACACTAAGAAGGTCATAAACAAGCATGCCTTCGCTAAACATTTCAAATGGCTCTTATTTTCTGCACTTTCAAACAACAGCTTTAGGTCCTGTTCTCAGGGAGACAGGGGCCAACACTGAGACAATGAGGTCACTGAACAGGGAAAGATAACCCCTAATAAATAGAAAAGGATATACCAGCTCATGCACTGCTTTGCAGGAAGCCTAAATGGTTCAGAAGTACAAGCTTGGAGCACAAGGAAATTTAAAAGGAAAACACATCTGAAAATAGAAGTTACTTCGGGAGTAACTTATTCAGAAATAATGGAGCCATGTTTCATAGTTCTACTTGCTACACATGCCTGTTATTATACATAAAAACCAGCTGCTAGAGAGCCTAGTGTCACAGTGATTCAAGGGCTGTCCTGCAACCAAAACTGTGCTCATGACCTGGGGTTCAATCCCAGGTACGTGGCTCATGGCTAATTCAGACTTCCACCCTTCCAAGGTCGGTAAAATGAGCGCCAGGCTAGTGGGGTGGGGGGAATGTGTAGCCTGCATAATTGAATTGTAAACCGCCCAGAGAGTGCTTCAAGCAGTATATAAGCAGCACACGCTTTTGCTTTCCTACGACCTAGAACCACAATTGTGTGAAGTATCCAAGATCTACAAATTTCCATTTCCCATCACCAAACAGAGGTATAAAGACAAACTATTTCCCAGAAGCCAGATGCTACAGAGAAAACTGTAGCAACTGGAAATGCATGTAAAAAACTTATCCAAACATTTTTCCTGCTATCTGAAATAATAAAATGCTTGTGCAACCTCAACAAAGTGGACAGTAATCTATCTGGTTTTCCAGAAGATTCAGTCATTAATCTTCTTGACTCATCTAAAAGAAGTTTAGTTATTCACTTTCATGTGAAAGTGAGCAGCAAAAATAAGAGCCAAATTAACACACCAGCAGAATGTTAGCACGTATTCCTATATATGTATGTCCTATTAATAGGCTACATATACTATGGTATGATGTAACAGCTTTTCATAGAACACGGATGTTTGTTGTTTTGCCAGGTTTACTTTTAGCAAGCCCTTAAAACACAGCATAGAAGAGCAGTCTCTTATCGCTCGTGTCCAATGAAAAAAATTATTCTTTTTTATCCTGTAATGTTAATTTACAGTAAGTAGACTGGAGTGCAATACAAATCACAGCCTTTCCCTCTTGACCTGCCATAGTTCTTTTAAACCTATATATATAAAACGCAAGGTTATTCAGATAACTAGATTTATTTCTTCACCTGCAGCAATGATAGACTTGAATGGCCCTATAGGCTGTGATTTCTTTCCTTTCCTTTTTAAAACTATAATGGATCCTCAAAAATATTCAATATTATTCCAAAAGAACACAGCCGATCAATCACACTGCTTTGTTTAAAAAGACCAAGAAAGGCAGCTATCGGCCAACATTTACTGTAGAAGTACAACAGCACTACAAGGGGGAAAGGGTGAATTATCAAGACCATAATAAGGAAGCTGAAAACACTCAAAAGTATCAAAAAGAAAGCAGAACTCACAAAAGAAGGGGAAAATAAAAGCCAGACAATAGGAACTGACATTAATATATGGATCGGAGCTGACTGTCCAGCTTTATGAAATCTTAACAGTAAAGCTCTCCCCTCTTTCTTTCTTTCTCTGTTTTGAAAATTGCCTTAAGAGTAGAAAGACAGGGAAACACACACCTAGAAGAAAACACGACCAATTTCACATACACAACACTTTGGAAACCCATATGCAGCTCTCTATAAGTTACTCACTCCCTGTTGCTAGATTTAAAATAGTGGCCCACTCAACACTAAAAATACATACGACATATTAAAGGCTAAATCTAATTTTAGCCTCAGCTAGAGCAGAGCTATTGAAATGGATGGGACTTGTTAATTCAACAGTTATGTCAGTTCCATTGGCTTAGGTTTCAGTTATTTCAACAGGTCTACTCTAGCTAGGACTTAAATTAAATTTAGATTGTAACATTTTTTTCAAAATGATTTTTAAGTTCCTAATTTCCTGCAAATTGCTCCCCAAAAGCCAACATTTCCATTATAGTAGGCCTTTCAAACGATAGCTCTCTTCTAACATTCATTTTTGCACACAAGCCACCACTGTCCTCTCTCTCAGGTGTTGACACTGACCATTACCAAAGGCCTTTAAATGGTCTCAGATAGTTCAGCCTCCTTGACAACAAACCTCATTCTTGGTATTATACTATCTTGGCTACAAATAATAGAGGCCACCCTCTTTCCCCTTGGCCAAAATGTATCTAAAGTACATCATATTTATAATTCATCCTTATCTCCCCATCCATCATAATAAATATATTAAAGTCCACTCACATGTTTTAAAAATTTTGCTTGGAAGTGCCGCGTGTTTAAAATGTGGGTTTGTTTTCCAAAGGTGGGGTTGCTTTCTTTCAATTCAGATAAGAGTCATTCGGAGTGGGATCAGTTTCTTAGACTCTAGCCCTGCCAAACAGTCATGCTGAGAACTACTGTGACCTGGAACTTTGCCTCGGGCAATTTTTTTAAATAATTATTTTCCTCTCTATTCTATTACAGACATTATCTAAAAAGAACAAATGCTGGACTTCAGCAGAGGTATTTGCAAGAGGGAAATCAGGCTTGCAATTAAAATTATTTCTACACAGGGGTCTTTTCAGACATTGTTTTTATGCGAACTAAATGTATAACACTCTGCACTGGAACTGAACATTTTGGGTGGATACAGAGACTTGAGTGTAGCTGAAACTACTGCTCTGACAGAATACTTTGTTTCATGACGATTTGCACCATTCATTACTACCCACTGATCAACGGTACCCTAATTGTTTGAGGTTTTTGTTAATAGTTAAGGCCTGCCCATTTAGAATTAACGCTGTTGTTATTTAGCCAATCAGATCAGAAGGAAAAAGAAGTTAATCTAGACCACTCCAAATTAACTCTGTTTTAACTCAAAACCTCACCCTGAAGCTGCCACCCATCAAGGACAAAATGAAGGAACTGCCACTAAAGCAGTGGTTCTCAACTTGTGTGTCCACCGATGTTTCTGGACTGCAGCTCCCAGAAATCCTGGCCAGCTCAGTTCATGATGAAGACTTCTGGGAGTTGCAGTCCAGGAACATCTGGTGACACACAGGTTGAGAACCACTGCTCTAAAGCATACTTAGCACTAGAATCTGGAACATATTTGCCCACCCACTTCCTTGTGATCTCTCTGACAGAGGTGGAAAGGAGGCCTTACATGGAGGGACAATGATTGTGAAATGGGCTCTTTGCTTTGGCTCAATCCTTACCCCCGTTCCTTTGTTAGATGATCGATTCTGACATCTCTCCTAGAAGGCAACTGTTAACGAGATAATCCCATTACTTAAAATGACAACATTTTCGTTGCTGAGCAAAGGATTGTTCTTGCCTCAGCTGGTACATCCATTCCTCCACCGTTCTGCATGGCAATTGCATCTGAGTGAATGTCACAGCCACTGAATAATAGGTAGTGCCATGACAACCCTAATGATGGCAAACTTCTCTTTTCCATTTTGCCAACTCAAAAATAAGATCTAGCTGTAGCACACAGCTCACAGGAACACTCCTAGAACTCTTTACAAAGGAATTTGGGGGGGGGGACCACAATGAAGCAATATAACATTCTTCCCAAGTTATCCCCGTTTTCTGTAAAATTCTGGGTAACAGCTATAAACAAGAAGATTGTGCTGGAGAGGCCTGAGCGCCAATACGCAGTGGTAGAGCACATGCTTGTAGGTTTAATTCCTAGCAGTTCCAAGCAGTACTGGGAAAGATTGCTAGTTGAAACTATGGAGAGGGTGACTACCATCCAGCTAGCATAGTCATGTGTTTGGACCTCCATTTGATGGTGATCTGTATGCAAAGACCTCTCTACTTGGTGTTGGGTTTACCGTCAGAAAGAAGAGCAGAGGCGCTGGTGTTTTCCTTCAAGAATCAGCACACTGAGAAGAGAATGAGATGTATGACATACTTATTTTCATTCCAGTAATTTTATGTAAGTTTATGTAAGTTATGTAAGTTAATATACATATGTAAATTAGTGCTTTCAACATTCCATACATATCAGCATTCTCTAGGGCAGGGATGGTGAACCTTTTAGAGACTGAGTGCCCAAACTGCGATTCAAAACCTGCTAATGTTTCGCAAAGTGTCAATATGGCAATTTAACCTGAATGCAGGTGGCTGTGAAGGGGCGATGTCAGGTGCCCACAGAAAGGGCTCCGAGTACCACCGTGGGCATTCATGCCATAGGTTCGCCAACACTGCTCTAGGGCAATTTTTGTCCAGAATCTCATTCCTATTCATGTAATAGGTGATAGGCAGTGTTTCATTCAGATCCCTGGTCATGTGTCTGAGTGCACAGCTGAGATACAACTTGGCAGCCCATCATTAACCCCAATTAACTGTAGTAAGTTACCAAAAACTAACCCAAGCATTATCAGGATGCAGAGCATTGCAGGCCACATCAGAAATAATGAATGAAATGGAGAAGACAAATGCTCTAAAAATGGAAACCTCACAACCTCACCAGCCAACATAATGTTTAATGTTGTTGAAGAAAAGAGCCTGACAGAATATATTGGAGGTTCTGGGCCATGGAAAAAGACTGAACTGTTTAGCAATGGGTTATTTCAGCAGTCCTAGAACCAGCAGGAAACAACCATCCAGCTAAGTGGCCACCTTGCTTTAATGGGAGGGGAAGAGCTCTGGCATAGAACAATAACTTGTGCCAATAAATATAGGATGTTTGCTTGCATGGCTCAAAAACCTTCAGTTGCTCATGCAATCAGGAGCTCCATGAGCATATTTCCCCAAATAGGATTCTGGCTGCTGAACAGAAGAGTTCTAGTTCAGGAACAGATGTCTTAAATAAATTCTGATTTTTATTCAGAATTTCTACTTACTTAAGTCCAAGGAGCTACTGGGCTGCCTTTTCCAGCATTCATCTTTTCTGCATGTCAGACTTTATAAGCCTGGAGTTCAGAACTTAAAGAGTTTCCCAAGTTAAATGTAGTGTGTTCTTTTAAAAAAAAACCTCATTCTGTATCACTTGCCTATGTTACATAAGTGAGTTCAAGATAAACATTCAATTCATTACCAAGGCTTTTAAACCAAACCTTCATTCTTCTGTTTTAAATATCCACCTGATTAAGGATTACTCACTTAAAAGATATGATTTTGCCTCTTCAGATGCAACAGGACACACCTGCCTGGGGGAAATTCTGAATTACAGCATACCTGGAAACCTATACAAAAGAATGTTTTGAAAGTGATTCAAGGACAAGAGCTTGTTTGGACAAATTATGTTCTTTTCTCACTGATGTACCACTGATTCCAAGTAAAAGCTCTGCTTTTAACATTTGTCTCTAGAAAGAAAAATGTTTTTTTTTCCTTTCCAATCCTTGAACTAGGGCAGACAAGGTTATTACTGCCTCAAGTACAGTAAGAAACAGATAAAACAACCGTTTTATGTACTGGCTGCCTGATCCAAGTACATGTGGCAGAATCAAGTCACAAACAGCACTTTGAGCATAATGGTGTACACCTTCCCCCTCTCTTCAACCCAGGCAGTTTCCTTGTAGAACTCGTGTCCTGCAGCTCTTTTTAAGTGCACGTGTTAGGGATCAATCAGCTAAGAAACATTTGCATTAGTTTAGTAGGACAGTTACAAAGGAAAAGTTACACCAAAGGTACTTGCAGGTGTACATTGGTTTAAGATATTAATGTGTTCTCCTAGATCTTTTGTAATGTGGAAATTTCATAAACTGGAAATGCACAGGGGCACAATGCATCCTGGGAAAGGGAGTCATTCAGAAAATAATAATAATAAATTGAGATTTGGGGGGGGTCATAAACAGAGGCATTATTTTCAATGGATTTCCTTTCATGAACCAAATATATCTTTAACTTAGGCATCTGTAAACCAAAGTACAGTACGCCTGTATTTGGAAACAGGTTAGGAAATTGACAAAGTGGAAGATTCAGCCATAGCTTGTATGTTTTACAGGATTCAGTGCAATGCAGTGGACTGACTGACTGGGACTCTGGAAACCAGGATGCAAATACCTGCTAAGCCATGGAAGCTCACTGAGGTGTAGAACTGGTAAAATAATCCCTTAAATATCTCGCCTATCTTGAAAGCCCTATAAGCCAGTTCTGACCTGATGGCCTCCAATAGTTCCTCCAACACCAAAATGTCTGGCAGAAACACTTTTTTTTGTTTTATGAGCGAAAATACTGCCAAAGCATTGCCCCATATTATTCTGAAAGGTAGGGTTTGCAACCATGTAAGATGCTCTCAGTTTGGTTTATCATTGCTGCTTCACCAGTCAGACCTGACTGCCAAGCAGGGGCCTGAATTCAGGTCTCCTGAATCCTAGTTCAATATTCTACACACTATAACTCACAGGCTACGTTTATATGGTTGGGTACCTTTCAGTGTACAAAATTTGATCATCTTATGATGGATATTCATCAGCAACCATCTTTCAACAGAATTAATAGAAAGAAACTTCAGAAACAACTATTTCTGTCAATAGAACCAGAAATGGGATACATCCCTTCCTCCTCTGCAATTCCCATCTCAAGATGGCCATCACCACCACCACATTTTCCCTGCTTTTCCCCCCTTCTCTTTCCCCTCCCCACATACTTTTTAAAAATAATGGGATGGAGATGCTAACACCACTGCCACTATCTTATATTATAGCAAGGCACTCCTCCACTATGGCATAGCAAGAGAGAGGCTATTTGTGTGTGTGACTGTGGACAAATGCAGTGGGGGACACTGGAGGAAAAGCCTCACAGGGTCATGGTGTGTGTGTGTGTGTGTGTGTGTGTGTGTGTGTGTGTGTGTGTGTGTGTGTGTGTGTGTGTGTGTGTGTGTGTGTGTGTGTGTGTGTGTGTGTGTGTGTAGGGCACTGCAGGTCACTTCTCACCTCACGTGATGTGAAAGCTTGAGCGGCCCTTGGGGTTACTGTAATAGAGAGCTCCATACAAGTAAATCATGACCTCACCACCCTATCCCATTTCCAGCAGCAGCTGAGATACCAACACACTTTTCTAATTGTTTAGTCAACCTTTATTCTAAGCCGCCCTAAATAGCTCCTTGAGTTAAAACACAGTATGCAGATTAGAGATGGGCACGACTTGAAAAATTTTTTTCGAGTTGTTGTTAGTTAGACCGGTTCCGTTTTGGGTCGTTTCCGTTTTTCGTGAAAATTCGCAAAAATTAGTTGGTTTGTTTTTTCGTTTTTTCATTGTCATTAGTACTGGTTTTTTGGGGGGGAGCGGGCTCCTGGAGGCACCTCTGTGGGGTGGGTGCCTCCTCTGGCCCGCTATAAAGGGAAAGTGGGCTCCTGGAGGCACCCGTGGTTGCCTCCTATCCTCACCCACTAGGAAGGGGAAGCAGGCTCCAAGAGACCCCTCTACATGGGGGTCTCCCCTCCTCACCTGCTACTGCTGCAAAATGGTATGCAATAGCCATATGGATATTGCATACCAGTTGTGCAAATGTGCAGACAGTGACTGTGAAGACTAGTGGATGGCACTGAACCCAGAGCCATAGGTGAGATGCCTAACTAAGGCTCTCGCAACACCATGTCTCACACAGAAGGGAATTGTACTTGTGTGTAGTGCAATGCAAGTACATCTGGCTTAGGGTTAAGGTGGGTTAGGGTTAGGGCTAGGGTTAGGCTAGTGACGGGTAAGGTTACGGTGGGTTAGTGGGTTGCACCTCTGGGTGCCTCTCTGACCCACTAAGAAGACAGTCTGTGACGTATGGGTACGGAGTCAAGGGTTAGGGTTAGGGTTAGGGGGCTAGGGCAGGTTTTAGGGGGCTTTTTGGCACATCACAGAAGTCTCCATGGCCAAGTGGCCATGCGTTTGGTGGGATGGCTCCAAAAATTTGCATGGTCGTCCACTCGGCCAGCCCATCATTGCACAGGTGTAAATAAAATAAAATAAAATAAAATCAATGGAGGACAGAGGAGGAAAGGAGAGACATTTTGTTGCAAGAAAAAACCCACTGCTACTGTGAAAAATCTGGCAGTTTATAAATTTTCACGTGTTTCTGTTGTGCTTGTGTGTTTTTGGACCACGATTTTAAAAACAATATTGCGTTCGCCGCCCCATTTTGGATTCCCCCGCCCGCGCCGCATGGCATGGCGACTCGAGTCCGGCTGCCCAGGATGGGGGGGAGGCAGGACCCCCCCTCCAGAAACCACCCCTCCGGTAGGTGCCCTGCGCCCTTAGTCAAGCAGGCATTTTTCCGCCTGCTTTTTTGGCCCGGGAATGGGTGGGGGGAGAGTTTAAAAGTTTTTTCCTGTGCCGTCCGTGCCGCTTGCTTGTGCTTTAATTGCGGCGGCCGGCAGCCGGCGAGACTGGGCTTTTTGCTGGCTGCCTGCGAGCCTGCGGCGAGTCCCACCAGAGCAGCCCAGGACAGGGGATGGGGGGGGAGGCCAGGGACCTCCAGAAACAACCCCTCTGGTAGGTGCCCTGAGGCACGGCAGGCATTTTTCCGCCTGCTTTTCGGCCGGGAACCGGGTTTTTTTCACTTTTAAAAACTTTTTTTCTGTGCTGCGTGGCATCGCGCAATGCAAGGAACGAGCACAACAAATCAGACCAAAATTGTTTGTTCGTCGGTTCGAGCTCGAAGTCTGGCGGAGTAATTCCCGTTACCGTTTCCGTAAAGTAACGGAAACGAGTAACGGAAACGGAAACAGGAATACCGCTAAGTCGTGCCCATCTCTAATGCAGATATGGGTGGGGTTTTTTGGGGGAGGGGTTCTGCAGCAGTTTATGGAAAAGATGCTCCTTATTTCTCCTACCTTGGCAAATAAACAACAAGGACAAAGAGATCATGAGGGTTCTGGTGCTGCAAGGCAGGCAGGAAGGCACAGGTAACAAGGTAAAGCATCCCGACTGAGTACTTTTGATAAAAGACTGAATCTTCCTCAGATGGAATTTGAATCTTCCTCAGATGGAATTTGAAGTTTCTAAGTATTCTAAGAGGTACAGAGGGGAAATGATAGAACAGTGATCCCACTCTAGGGTGTTAGGGAGGAAATGCTGTAAGAACGGGTAGATAGAAAACCAGAAACAAACAGAAGACGTGGCACTCGGCACTCCATGACCAAGATGTATGATAAAGTCAGACCTGGGGTTGGGGAGTCATACAGCACTTAATATCTGATTTAACTGCTCTGGAAATAAAGAATTTGTAAAAAGGTTAGCCAATGCAAATGGGAAGTAAGGTTTAGTTCCATAGCAGAATACACACAAAAACAGGAAACATCTACAATAAGAAGGTATTTGTCTTCATACAATGGAACATAAAGATGTGTCATCATGTTTCAACAGCTAATTCTAAGTAAACTTGCTCATTATATCAGGATCTGCTGATATTAGGTTTCCAGTACATTTCATAGCCTGTTAAAACGTGCACAAGGGGTGGGGGGGGGGGGGGGAGAGACAAACAAATGTAACCTATTCAACTCAGTGCACAGCTCTTAATCAGTAAGCAACTCAAGCTCAGGGGAGGGAAATCAATTTTCAGAAGTCAAAGAGTAACAACTGCAGATTTAATCAAATTGCATCTGCAATCCCTCACTATTCTCAATATTTCTGAAAGCAATGAGCTCAATGGCAAAGAATGAATTTCAATAAATGTCACATATTTAGTTGCTAGACTTAATTCTTAAGATTTATATAGCTGGATTAACTCAAAAATGTTTCTGGGGTGCCTGATGCTATTTAGTAAAGAGGGGGACATTGCTATACTACTACAGAAGGAACACAAGAACTCTGATTATTTTACAATTGTGCATATGAAGAATACACACAACCATTTTATAAGCCTGACAACTCACAGTGTAAATTAAGGCAGGCGAAACATTCTAACAACTAAGTTCTAGTTAACCGATTTCTTAGGGATCGAATTTCTTCAGCCCTGTTTTAATCAAGGCCCAAGTAGGGAATTGAAACTTCCTTTTCTTGCCCAATAAACAAGAATGTATCCCTATCAGAAACCAATTTAGGCATAGCATTGGATATATTCCTGTAGATAATAACTTTATATTCCACAGAAAGTATGTAGGGTACAGCACTATTAACTTCTGAACAATGTAAGCTGTACTTAATACAGTACAAAAACTCCCCCAGATCGAATACTAGGAAGCAGTGAACTCTTTTTAAAAAGCATATTTATAAAAATAACGCATACGCTAGATAATATGGAGCCCTCTGATGACTACATTGAAAATGTATAAAGAACTAGCCTTCATTACCTCTTATTGCTCTCTCATTTCTCTAAAATTAACATAAAAGGCATACTACTACACACAGAGGGGTATGGTAGTGAAGAGAGTTTGAGGAGGATTCTAGAGAACCAAGTTACAGGGCCCTGAAACTCAATGACGGATCGGGGCCATTCATACTCTCTCAGCCTGATTTACCTCACAGGGCTGCTGTTTGGAGAAAGCAGGAGAAAAAGAGAACCATGCCGGCCACTCTGAACTCACTGTAAGAATGGCAGGCTACAAATATATATCAATATATGGAAAAATAAGAAATTAACCCTGGAACTGTTTCATTTCCATTCATTTATAAAGCTTCTATACTACCCAATTTAGTGGCATTACTCCTCACAGTGGTTTGTGTGAATTGCACCAAAATTATACAGAACCAAACAAGAACAGAATACCTACCATCTCCCCAGCTAAATCATCACACATTGACCATAATAAAACTGAAAACACCCGATGACTCCTGAAAGGAAAATAGACCTCTAACAAAATTGCAATTTATCAATAGACAAAATATATAAAAATGCAGGCCATGAGTCAGACGATTGGCAGGATATTGCTGAGGGTATCCTAAATAATAATTCAATCTTAATCAGTCTTCTACAAGTTTGCAGAGTCTGCTGTACTTCCAAAGGAAATCTTTTCCACAAAGAGGGTACCACTGAAACACCCATTTCCTGGCAGAGTATTTCTTTATTCTTCTTCAAGGTAGGCACAGTCAATAAGAAGACCCAAAAGGATGGGGCTAACTGGATAGTTGCTGTTGGGGAGAGACACTCCAATAGGTAATGAGGTGCCAAACTATTGAGACCTTTTAAAGTCATGAATAATACCTTAAACCTGGCACAGAAGCTAACAGGAAGCCAGTGCAAATGAGTCAGGATTGGGAAAATATGACTGGACTTCCACAGCCCTGAAATTAACTTGGCTGTCACAGCCTGGACATGTTAGACTTTCTGTACCATCTTCAAGGGGAACCCCACATAGAAAGCATTGCAGTAGTCAGTTCTTGAGATTACTAATGTGTGGACCACAGACTTCTCATCCAGACAGGGTGCAACTGAGCAATTTGCCTGAGATGAAAAAAGACAGTCCTGGTCATGGCCAACATTTGTTTATACAGATGTGATGTCCACAAATCGTTTGTTTCATGCTTCAGCACATGTTTGTGATGCATCCATTTATATCAGAAACAAGTGCCAATGACATAAATGGGTACCACAGTCTGGAAATGAATAATAAACGATGATGACTTTTTCTACAGGATATCATATCATCAACTCAATGAATTTACAACTGGCCATATTTGTCCTGTATCTCTAGATAGTCCTGCTTTTTAGGTACTTAAAACAGCATGAACGATTATGACCCTGTACAGCACATTTCCATGCCTGAGGCAAACAGCCAATTCCAAGGATTTATTAACACTGAAAGGAGCAAGTTAGTACACATTCTCTGTGTTAGGATGTGTTTCAAAATTAGATTGCAACAATGGTCTGATTTCTTAAAAGGTATCTGAAACAAGAAAATACTGCAAGGTGAAAGATTCTCCAAGTAATGAGTCTTTCTACGATACAAAGAGCTCAATGTAGAACAAATCTTCTACTCTAAAGGGAAACAAGGGGAGAGAGAAAGGTCATTTAATTATTTTTGTCTTTAAAAGTATCATCTACACACTATTTCCCCTGGGTGAAGAAATCAGTTTAAAAATGGATTCTGCTAACATGCTTGTGTCAGCTATTATGTATTAATTATATTGTAAATACTTTTAAAAGAATTGCTGAAGGAAAAAAATGCACTTTTAGCGACAAAGGTCCCAACACAATAAAAATCACAGATTTGTATGAAACGTGTCACATGACTGCATGCAGAGGACACAACCCTACCATTACTGAACATTCTATTTCACTTTTAAGCTGGAAAAAGGTGGTTCATAATGGGAAAATGGGAAAAAAGAGGAAGCAACATAAGTATTATTACCTGGCAGAAGTGAGGAAGAATGAAACAGCTTCTGAAAAGGAGTAGAGTTTTCTCCAAGGAGTTTATAAAGAGTTTCTGAAGAAGCACATTCTAAAAAGCTGCCACTATCAAAAAGACCCTGCTCTGGAACTGAAATACAATCCTGCCATAGAAAGAATGCAAGATAAGGACTCTAATGCTCATTATAAGTGTAAAGGTGTTCCGAACCACAACCTGAAGCCAGCGAAAACTGATCCCATTGTTTTTATTTAAGCCCCAAAGCCCAAAAGAACCATGCACATCTCTCATGGGGGAGATGTTACACACTCACTGGGGGTCCTCCATTGTGTAATAGCTGAGTGGCCATTCTCTGCAGTAGAAGTAACAAGAGACGCTGCTGATGGTTGCCATATACATTTGCTACATCTTAGCAGAATGCTAAATTACGGCACAGAATACTTAAAACAAACAGGCAAGAAAACAAAACCCAAGACCTGCCTCCTCCAGTGCTGACACATCCTCTTCTCCCTCCCCAGTAATTTTGGGGAGGAAGGAGTTGAACCCAGAAAACAGATGGAGGAATAAATTATTAGGGGAAGCACTTGAATCCTGTTTTCTCCACCTGAGAAACCACACTGGCTATACATTTCTTATATGGCCACATGGAAGCAGGAAAGAAAATAGTACCGTTAGTATGACTGCCATCGCCTAGATTTCAAAGCCAAGAAACAGATTCAACAAAGCTTGTGGCCCTTTTCATATGTAAGGGAATGTCACTGCAGAGACACAGCTAGATCTGTGTGCCATTAAGCATACTGCAAGACCTGCACATGTCCCAATTAAAAACAACAACAAAAAGGAGCCACCAATTCCTTCCCAAAGACCTGTTAAGGGAAGTATGGGATGCTATCAGCACAATTCTATACATATTTACTTGGAAATTAACTAAAGGTAAAGGTTCCCACTGCACATGTGTGCTAGTTGTGTCCGACTCTAGGGGTGGTGCTCATCTCCGTATTCAAGCTGAAAAGCCAGTGTTGTGCAAGTCCATGGCCACGTGGCTGGCATGGCTGGAAGGAAACACTGTTTTACCTTCCCGCTTTTTGTGGTGGTACCTATTTATCTACTTACATTTACATGCTTTCGAACTGCTAGGTTGGCAGGAGCTGGGGTTATCAGTGGGAGCTCACTCCACTGTGTGGCACCTGGGATTTGAACAGTAGAACTGCTGACTTTGCAGCCAACAGATTTTAGAGCCTACCGCTATACTAATTGGGATTTACTTAGGCAATTACTTCACGTCCGTTTTGTCTCTGTTAGTGTTGCGCTTAGGAGCGGTACAAAAAATGTTACTTCATGTCTGTCGCGCAACTACGGAAATTTGTCTTGACCACACCCCCAAAATGGGTGCTAAGCACGACAATACTGTACCTGGTGCTGGTGTAGCATTTTCCCTTGTCACTCTTTGTTCCTACTTTCTGTTCCGAGACAAGACACCGTGTAGCAACGACTGTCATGCAACAAAACATTCATTTATCTCAGAAAACTGTGTCTGGTTTTTTTTTTTTTTTTTTTTTTTTTTGACTTTTCAGAAGCAAACTATTGAAAAAAAATTTAAGCCCCCAAAAAGGGAAATGGAAGCTAGACAAATTCAATGTTTGTCATGGCACAAGACCGTGAAGTAACACTTGTCACAAAACAGGTTATCACGACCATGGGAAAACTGAAACAAGGACAAAACCATGTAATTGCGACCAACGCTGTCATGGTGCAAAACTAGTCGTGGAACAAAGAAAGACATGAAGTAACCACCTTAGTGAGGACAGCAGACTTAGCAAGCACTGTCAGCCAGGAGGCCTATAAAGCCATGACACTTCTGTCACTCCCAACATGAACCTTCCCCCAAATCCTCCTGAGTGCAAGTAGCTATCAGCTCATCAGGCTACCTAATGAATGCTATGCTTATCCTTACAGCTATAAATTAAAGTGCTGGTAATTTCACAAGAGTGAAATCAGACAGCAATTTTCCCTTATAAACTTGTGATGTTTTTATGCATAGAGAGAAGATGTTCCACATGGTCTTAGAGTTAAAATGGATAAACAGGTGCCGTGTGTTGGATTTTGCAGCACAGCTTCTTCACAGCAGTCCACTGAATGGGAATTGCAAAATATTTACACAGTGCACAGCTTGCTAACTTATTCTTCAGCCTTGCTGAATGCTTGATGACCACAAGCCAAGCGCATGTAGGACATTTTCATATGACCAAGTTCCCCATGGGTCTCACCATGTAGGAACTACAAAATTTACACTACATAAATCACTGTTCAGAGGCAGCTGAAACAGAAAAGAGTGTAAAACCATTTGCCCCATAAAGGAGATGCGAGTAATATTAAGCCTTGAATTACATAAACATAGCTTTTTAAGTTTTTGAATTTATATTTAAAACAGTGCTTAAGAAATACAGGAACAGAATGTACATACCCTGCTTTGCTCAAATATCAGAAGCATATGCAAAATGCTTTGTGGGATGTAGTAGTTAACAAGACTTTGGCTAAACAGGGGCTGAGGTATGTTGCATGATGTTCATTTTGTTGTGTGGCCATCAAAGCTTCAATGTGTCTTGGGTGTACCATGCACTGTGATGGAGCCATGCCAAAAATGAGGAGGAATTAGTAATACATTATAAGACATTATAATGTATACTAAACATTATAAATTACTTCTAAATTTTGCAAATCTACAAATTATGCACTGAAATAACAATTAATGAAAGTAGTCAAGATGGTGGAATTGTTAGGTTAAGGGCTGATAGATGCTCTGGGTTTTGATGTTGATATGTTCTCAGAGGCCAGGTTTTTAGCGATCTCTTAACAACACGGAAATAGTCTGGTGGAAATCAGGCAGAAGTTGATTCCATAAATGTGGTCCTGCCACCTGATAAGTCTCTATGTCTGTTTTTTTCCTTCGGGGCCCCTCTCAGGGTCAGATTCTTCAACCACCTCACCTGGGCCATATAAGTAGGGTGGGAAGAACTCATTGGAAGTAGGCATCCTGCCAGGTATCGAGACCCCAAACCATTTAGGACCTTGTATGTTAGTGTTATCACCTTGAAGCTGGCACAGAAATAAAGAGGGTAGGCAGTATAAGGCAGTCAGAGTGATGGAAATATACTGGTGTCTATTTAATGCACTCAAAATTTTGCCCACTATGTTCTGGACTGCTGAAGTTTCCATATCATCTTCAGCGGTAGTCCCACACAGAGAGCATTACAGTAGTCTATTCACATGGAACCTGTTGTCAAAGTAGAAGATGGGTGATCTGCCTAAGGTGGAAATAGGCAGAATGGACCACAGACACTATCTGGATGGCCATCGACACCTCACCCTTGGAAGAAAGAGTAGCCCCTCCAAAGGAGAAGGAGGCTTCCAAAATGTAGACCCAGGGGTACTTAACTGTAGGACCTCCATCTTGTCAAGCTTCAGCCTCAATCTGTTATCTACCCCAGCAAAGCCTGTAGAAAGCACTCAAGGGATGGGGCAGCATCCACCATAGAAGTGTGGAAGTAGGGCTATGGCTGAGTGACATCAGCATACCAATGATAAGAGAGTGCAAAACTCCTGATGACTTGCCCTGGGATCTCACGTAAATAGCAATGGAGAGATGATTGACCTCTGAGGGACCCCACAATTGAGGTTCAAATGAGAGGCCATTCATAAAGGAAGAGCTCGGCATTACAATGTGGAACCATGCAAGATAAGTGTTTAAAAGCCACAAAGGGATGCCAAACCCTTCACCCTTAAATTGTTTCCCCAAGGCAAGATGGCTTCAGAAAACAAACAAAAAAAAAAAACCACCAAGAGAAGGGGGGAATTGGAAGTGACTTGAGGGAGAGTCATGAATAGAATTGGTTCAGTATAAGGATGGGCACAAAACGAAAAACAAAATGCTGTTTCATCATTTTGTTAGGTAACAAAAAAACCTGAAATCAAATGAAATGCGGAAGCAGCATTTCGTTACAGACGAAATGAAAAGGTGGGTTTTTTCATTATAAGTGTAAAGGTGTTCCGAATCACAACCTGAAGACAGAGAAAACGGATCCCATTGTTTTTATTTAAGCCCCAAAGCCCAAAAGAACCATGTGCATCTCTCATGGGGGGGATGTTACACACTCACTGGGGTCCTCCATTGTGTAATAGCTGAGTGGCCATTCTCTGCAGTAGAAGTAACAAGAGACGCTGCTGATGGTTGCCATATACATTTGCTACATTTCAGCACAACGCTAAATTATGGTACAGAATACTTAAAAACAAACAGACAAGAAAACATACCCCAAGATGATACTATTCTGATAGCAGAAAGTGAGGAGGAATTAAAGAACCTCTTAATCAGGGTGAAAGAGGACAGTGGAAAAAATGGGCTGAAGCTCAACATCAAAAAACTAAGATTATGGCCACCGGTCTCATCACCTCCTGGCAAATAGAAGGGGAAGAAATGGAGGCAATGACAGAGTTTATTTTCTTGGGCTCCTTGATCACTGGAGATGGTGACTGCAGTAATGAAATTAAAAGATGCCTGCTTCTTGGGAGGAAAGCAATGGCAAATCTAGGCAGCATCTTAAAGAGCAGAGACATCACTGTGTTGAGAAAAGTATGGATAGTCAAAGCTATGGTTTTTCCAGTAGTGACGTATGGCAGTGAGAGCTGGACTATAAAGGCTGATTGCCGCAGAATCACTGCTTTTGAGCTGTGGTGCTGGAGGAGAGTCTTGAGAGTCCCCTGGACTGCAAGGAGATCAAACCTATCCATCCTGAAAGAAATCAACCCCGAATGTTCACTGGAAGGACAGATTTTAAAGCTGAGGCTCCAGTACTTTGGCCACCTCATGAGGAGAGAAGAGTCCTTGGAAAAGTCCATGATGTTGGGAAAGATTGAAAGCAAAAGGAAAAGAGGACGGCAGATAATGAGATGGTTGGACGGTGTCATCGATGCAACCAACATGGGTTTGACCAAACTCCGGGAGGCAGTGGAAGATAGGAAGGCCTGGCGAGCTCTGGTCCATGGGGTCATGAAGAGTTGGACATGACTGAATGACTGAACAACAACAACAACAACAACAACAACAACAACAACAACAACAACAACAACAATGCCCTGTCTATTTCAATAACTGCCAGTCTGCCACTGAGCATTATAACTGCTTAAGGGATCCCCAGTTATTGTACTTTATTTCCTACAAGTTTTCAATTCTACTACAGTATTAAGATCCAGGACAACCTCTTATGTCCACTTTATTCTTACACTTCTTTCTAACTGAAGACACTAATATTGAATATTCTTCTGGAGCCAATGATATCATCATGAGCAATAAATACATACTACAAGAAAAACACACTCTCTTTACCAAATCATGTATATATACTTTCTATCATGGAACATTACTCACATAATAATAATAATAATAATAATAATAATAATAATAATAATAATAATAATAATAATAATAATAATAATAATAATAATAATAATAATAATAATAATAATAATAATAATAGTGTTCTGACACATCAGTTCTGATTTATAGGGACCATTTCCAATCTTTTCTAGGTAGAGAATTCTCAGAAGTGGTTTGTCATTCGCTTCTTCTCAGGACAACCTGGGACTGTGCAATCTGCCCATGAATACACGGGCTGGTTGTTTTCCCTGGAGGCGCAGTGGGATACACTCAATGTGACTTATTTCATAAGTAAATCTGAACAGGATTGCACTGTGAATGGGATGGATGATGGATCACAATGCTTATGATAATCTAACTCAACTTCTCAAACTTGGGTCCCAAGGCTTCAGAATCACTCACTAATTTAGCTAATTCCAGTGGATTTTTTTTTTTTTTTGCTGAATGAACTGTTTGTATTCACCATGAACTATCTCTTAATAAAAAGAGGAGTGTTCATATTACAACTAGACAAACACTAATATAGGAAACTGTTTTTCCTGTTGAAATTCTATATTTATAAATGGGTATGTGCTGGAGATTTAAATCTAACCACTGCTTCTTTTGACTCAGTCTGACAGTTCTTACTAGCACACCGAAAAACATAGCAAAACAAGGGCAGGAAATAAAAACAAGTGTGCCCCAACAATGCATTGTTTACTATTTCTGCCAAAGCACTGCCATAATGACAAAGTTCTTTGCAGTCACTCACAGTTGTCATTCAAACTCAAGTTTGACCAATACAATTTCGAAATGGCAATCTAAATCTCACACAGTCTGTTATTCCAAGGTGGGAGGCATAAACTTTCCTAGCATGAGCAAATTTGCGAAGTATGTATTTTCATCTAAACCAGTTTTAAATCCCATACAGCCTTACTCCTAGATTACAGGATTTAAACGTCAATGAAACCCAGATGGTATTAGAAGTCTTGCAACACAGAGAATGGAGGAGGAACCCTTTCTCCTGCCGGGTGGTTACATTTTGCTTTTACACCCACCCACACCCACCCACTCCTTGCTTGATACCTACCGGGCAAACACGCACACTCGTTACATTTCTAAGAAGCAGGGCGTCACGTTATCTTATCAGGAGCCCCGCTAGCCAAAGCAAGCCTGCGAAGGAGCGATGTGCCTCCACCTGCAAAGGCTGGGCGGAAAGCACTCCTTCCCGGCACGGTAGTCTGCAAGAATGCGCTGGTGTCCGAGAGATCGCCTCCTGGGCCTGCCACTTAAACACACACACACACACACACACACACACACACACACACACACACACACACACACACACACACTCCCAGGGCTTTCTCTGCCAGCGCCTTGGTGGCGATGCCGCTGCCGCCGGGGCCGTCAAAGCTGACTCAGATCGCGAGACCTCCCCCCCAAAAAAAAAACTTCTTTGTAAGCAAGCCGCGTTGCGGAGCCTCTCTAACCACTCCAATTCTTTTTAGCCGTGGCCCCCTCCCGCCTCCCACTCCGCCTTGGGAGGGAGGGAAGGAGAGACACAGAGAGAGAAAGAGAAAGAGAGAGTCACTCCTGAATCATCCAGGATCTCATTTCAATCATCTCTCAGAGAAAGGATTTGGCTAGCCTGCTCTTCGCTCTTTCAGTGAGCTCAGCACGTCCTCTTTCTCTCTCTCTCTCTCCGGCTCGTCCCTCTCTGGACAATATATATGGCAACCTGCATGTGTGCATCGGCCCGGAAAAATCCCCATCCTACTACTCCCCCCACTCAAGAAGCCGCCGGGAATGCACCCTAGCAGACGCCCATCATCGCGCGCGCACAGGCAAAAAACGCTTGAGGGGGGAGGCTTTTTTTAAGGCACAAGTGACGGGGCACAACGCTTTGGTTTCCTAATGGCCAACATAACTAGTGGTTAAAGGAAGGTAGGGAAAGTGTACTCTAGACACTCTCAGAGGCACTCCCTCTTACGTCACTGCCTCTAAGGCAAAATTCTTGAAGTTCAGCCTCCGCTTGGCCACACCTGCTAAAATTCCTCCGCATCGGGAGCGCAGGCCGTTTCGAAACTTCTCACGGTGTGCTTTTTCACTGATTTTTACCAGGAAGCATCTAATTAAGGAAAGTGGCACTGATATTTTTTCCAAAGCAAGCCACCTGTGCATCATCTGCCTGCCCTCGAAGCCCCGCCTCTCCGTCTCAAATCCAGAGACCCGCGGTGGCTGCCTAGGGGGCGAGGGACGCGATCTGCACATGTTCAGAGCTCCTCTCGTCTTATCACCACGTCACAGGCCTAGGAACGATCCCTGGCTCGGGAAACAGGTTTGGAGCTGAACCCCGCTGGGTCCAGGCAGATCTCCAACAACACCGTGGCAGCCAAAATTCCAGTCACTCATTTCCTCCGCGAGCGGCAGCCACTTACTCCAGATCAACAGCAGTGGTCTCTCTCTCTCTCTCTCTCTCTCTCTCCTCCGCCGCCCCACCCGCAAAGGAAGTATCACCACCCTTCAAAAGTCAAACCTTCAAATAGTTGGAATGCCTCCGCGCTTAATGGCTAAGGCTACCAAAGCTCCGCTCCCTCACCTGGAAGGCGGCCTCATTAATTCCATCTCTGAATTACTGTACAGTATTAGGCGCCTTTAGAATTGCGCAGTAAGAGCAGTTCCTCCCCAGAAGTCACAACAACCCTCGGATCTCGCTACAAACACCCCTCAACCCCAGATGAAGGGCAGCGCGGGAGGTGGTGGGGGAGGGGGGGGCGAAGCCAAGGAGCGCCTATTATCAGCCCATATTCAGAGGCGCTCGCCTTTCTTTCACTAGTACCACCGGCTGGTTCGTGGCATTGGGGAGAAGCGCCTTGGCTGACGGGCGCCAAGCTCCCAGGCAGGTTCAAGATCAGATCCCAACTCAAACCGTTCCGTTCAAGACGGTGCCTTTGAGACTTAGCAGTGCGATCTCGACTAGGCTCCTGGAGGACACAGGCACGGGATCGGGCTATGAGAGACAGAAGGCAGGCAGGCTACTACACGCTCTGGAACCAGCGGCTGGTGGCAGTGCCCCGCAGCTCGATGTGCGTGCGCGCGCGCGCTCCTTCCTTCCCCTTCCCTTCCTTTCCCTTCCCTTCCCTTCCCTGTGGTCTTTGCAACCCGCGGGGGTCCCCCGGGCTGTACCTTGCTTGCCGACGGCGCTAGGGATGCAGCTGTTCAGCCGGCGGGTGTTCCGCATCGGGATTCGTTCCTCGTTTCGGGTCCCGCCGGGCGGGTGCCGACGGCTTGCCTCCTCGATTTCTCCCAACCTCGCCTCCTCCTCCTCCTCCTCCTCCTCCTCCTCCTCCTCCTCCTCCTCCTGAGCCACCTGGAGGAAAGGAGGTGGAGACGCCGCCGGCGCTGCTGCTGCTGCTGCTGCTGCTGCCTGGCGAGCGAGGCGCCCTCCGGCCAAGCGGGCTCCCTTGCTCGCGCTCGCGCTCGTGCCTGCGGATTGGCTGAGCGCTCGCTGGCTGGCTGGCTGGCTGGCCGGCGGGCGGGCGGGCGGGCTGGCTGGCTCTCTCGGCTTGGCGGAGCTTTTCCCTCCGCCGCTCGCGTGGCGTCTCCCAGCGGCAAAGTCGCCACGGCCCCTCCCTTCCCGCGCGGGCCTCCTGACCTGCCGGTGACTCACCAGAGCCCGAACGGGGCGCGGTGGCGGGGAAGCCCTAAGGCGAAGCAAGGCACCTCTTTCTCCCGCCCCACACGCACCGCGCTTTCCCCCTCAGCTCGCCGCTGCCGGGCTCGAAACCTCCTCGGACGCCCAGTGTCAAAACCAAGCGCCGGAGCGGCTCCGACGGGCACCCAGGGGACGGTTCCCGCCAATTTCGCCCCACTTCTCCTCGCCTCCCTTCCCAGGCGCCGGCCGCAGCCCCTTCAGGTGCTTTGCCTTCAGCCTGGGCAGGAAGGGGCTCCGGAGGAAACACGGGGTCCGGAGCGCCTGCCCGCCGGCCGGGGAAAGGCACTTTTCCCCAGGGGCTCCGGCAGCGTGGTGGTGGTGGCGACACAAGCGCACGAGGAAGAGCCGGGCTCAGCTATTGTTAAACTCGCCTGCCGTTTTCCTGAGAGAAGCGGCTGGCGGAGAATTACAGACAAAACTAAACGCTTTGGTCAGAATCAAGGCGAAAAGCCAGAAGCCAAGTTGTTGCTCCCGCCCGCTTAAGGAAACTTGTCAGTGGTAGTCCCTGGTGGTCACATACATGTGGCAAAGCTACTGCAAAGCCACTGATTAGGACCAACCAAAAATGCCAAAAAAGCAAAAGCCTGGCTATCCAGTTTGCTTATAGACCAGGTACTGCTGCCTTTGGTCTTTATGTGGGTAAAAAGATGTGTGTGTTGTTGTTGGGGGTTTGGGGGAGGAAAGTTAGGGCTAAGGTGATCATGCTTTTGTTGTCATTTAGGCTATTGTGCCAGGAGGACCTGCAGATTGAAGCCAGGATGAAGCAGCAATCTCTAATCCCAGAGAGTTTTATGTCATGGCCAACTTCCCGGTGCCTCAAAATGATACCTTGTTTCTATCAGCCCTCTTGCTTTTAAAGGCAGCCCTCTCTGGTCTGAACTATGTGAACATTGCAGTGAATCACACTCTGAGAAGCATGATCAACTACTACAATCCCTTTTCCCGGGCTAAGGGATGAGAAATATAAACACTTCTACCATTGAGAGCATTGCATAATGTCCTCTCCCCACCCAAATACATTAGAGATTGGAAGAGAATGGTGGCAGGCACATCCCCCATGTGTTTATTTGTGCACACAGAAATGCCTGAATATAGGTTTAGCAAGTATTTTTTTTTGGGGGGGGAAGATGGCCATAGCTCCAATGAACACCATTATATTTAATTCATATGGATACTTTTTTTCCTGGAGTGACTGTCAAACAGTATAAAGTGTGTTTAGACAACTTCACTAAGTGCAAGAAACAGCATGTATCTGCTTGTGGGAGTGAACCAGATCAAACCCAAGGAACCAGATTTGACTTGTTTATACAGTATGTTGCAGGATTTTGATGGTAGACCTTAAACTAACTTCTTTATGTTGGCTTTTCAGTCTTCAGAGTTGTTCTCAATGAAAAAAACAAAACATAGGCATGAATTCTATTGATCTAAGCAATACTGATTTCTATTGTAACTGCAGCAGTTCTTGGAAACAGCTTTCTTTCTAGTGAACTCTGTGCTGATTCCGTATGCACTCCGGGCTGCTTGTTCCTATGCAAAAACAGTAAGCCCTTTTAAAAAATAGTTAAAGTATTGCTGAATTAAGAAGGTTTAATGTGGGCGGCTGGGTGGGTGGTTTATTTAAGATTTTTGTAACCCACACACTCCACTGCTGATAATATCACATGGATGTTCTAGATACAAGATTTATTTCAGAGTAAAATCCTGGACCTTCATTAAAACAATTCATGGGTAACCTTTGCCTTCCTCTTCCATACCATTTTACTGAGATCATATAAGAGATATGAGAAAACTTAATCTGTATTCTCTCTGTTGAGACTGTCAAAGGTGAACAGCTGTCCCTAGAGACCCCCGACTTAAATCGCCTCATAAACATCATCAAATAGCCATCTATTTGTGGGAATATGACTCCCAAGAGAAAGGGAGTACTTAGATATTGAGCATGTGGAGTATTCAGCTTGCAACACTTATGAGTTCCATTTTGTTTCGAGATACTGCCTATCAAATCAAATGCTACAGTGGTTTAAAAAATCAAAAACCCTTGGGATTTGTAAGTACAGCAATTTGACTATCTTTTCCAATATATGAGGGTGCAGAGAGGTTTATAAAACATTTTTCAGCCTACTTTTGATTCTCATTAGTTAGATTTTCTAGAATGTACTTTTATGAGATGGTCAGAACAACAGAGAGATAAAACCCATTCTCACAAAGGGTTTATCAAAGGTATACCACAAGCTCCACCTTTCCAGCCTGTGTTGACACGAGATCTTTCCATTATTCCTGGCTGCAAGAGTGCTTTGCAAATTAACATGAAGAATAAAAACTGACTAATCAGTTTCAATGTATCAGCATTCAACCTGTTGACAGAAGTATGAGTAAGAAAAGTGTACCTAATTATAATTGATGAAGGATCTTGAGCGATTTATCCCTCTGTTATTCACTCTAATACTCTAGCAGTGAGAAGTTTTAGAGGTGTCATTTCTTGGGCTGAGTTTTCTTTAGAGGAAAGATCATGAGACTAAGTGAGATTTTGTCATGTTCAGTTTGTTTACAAATATTAAGTACAGTTTTGGTAAAAGAAAATCATATATATTTTCCAGCCAAGCAGCAAATCTAAAATCTTTGATTAGATCTCCAGAGGGAAATGTGCTGCACCCAAGTACAGTACAGTGGACCCTTGTATAACAAGCAGTTTGTTTAACATAAAATCTGTACAACATAAATTCCGGAGATAAGGGAAATTTGCTTAACATAATCGCCTCTGGGGCGAATCTGTACAACATAAAATGGGACTACTCCATTTTCAATGCATTCCTATGGGAAATTTGTATAAAGGAAAATTTGCTTAACATAATTTCATTTGGAACAAATTAATTCCTTTATGCAAGGTACCACTGTATGTTCCCAGTCTTTAGCGATATCCTGACCTCGAGTACACAATACACTGCATCAGCCTATGTAGCTCTGGGCAAGCTAGATGGTCCCAGAGTACCCCAAAAGAAAGAAAATTGTAAACCATGTCTGAATTCACTGAACCTGGAAGATCCTGGGAAGGGTTACTAGAAAGAGGAATTGACTTAACAGTTTGTTTTTGTTGTTGCACTTCTTATTTTTTCAGCATTGATGGTGCAAGAGATGGGCAAATGGGTGCTTGTTGGTCGAACTCCAACTTATATACGGTATGTTTTTCTTTGTTACTTATCCAGAGATATAATACCTGACTTGTTAAAATCACCTGTTTTATTTGTGATAGCTCATGTGTCCCAGTACAGTATTGCAGCTTCATTTTCTAAAACTGGAGGTGCCTGAAATTTATAATATGAAAGAAAAGATGAGAGTAATTCATCAGATTTAGCCCGTAGCCTACATGTATGATCTGATGATGATAACTTAGGCGATCCAGATACTATATGATGAATTATTTCTTGGGGTTTGTGACAGCCCCTCCATATATCACATACAAATTGCTTCATCATTATTTGCTGATATTATCTAGGGCAAATATTTTGGCCTTGAAATATATGTATGAATCTTTCAATTTCAGCCTGAAGGTGGTCTGGTTTAAGTCATGGGTTTGATTGTTGCTTACCAACATTATCCAAGAAGTTATTTCCTCCTCCTTCTCCTGCAGACATATGTTTAACAAAGGACACATGTTCCAAGTTTACAAAGAAGAGAACACTTTAAAAGCAGAACATTTTAAGGGTGTTTATACATGATCCCTAAGCTGCGCTGCAAATGGCTCCCAGCTCTGGAGCTTAGAAATGTTTCCCCACCAGCTCCGGAGTTTGCAGACAATTAAGTGTGACCCTGCCCACTTTAGCGCGACCCAGCGCACTTTTCTTGTACCTTCTCTCTGGAGGTGAAAATTTTTTGATGTGGATAAGAGTGCCGGGCTCTCCTCGCTTGTCTGTTGTTTTTTTGCCTCCCGCCCCTTTAAGAGCCCCTTGAGAAGGAACCAGGAAGTAACGGGGCTCTCCTGGCAAGTTCGACCGGCAAGGGCAGGTTAGTAAAGGCTTCTTTTGTCCTTTTTTTCCCTCCCCCCTTCATGCCCGACAGGAGCAGGAAGTGCTGAGGGGTGGGGACGCAGGAACAGAAATGAACCCCCAAGATCTCTGGTCCAAATTTAAGGGACCAGCGGATCTTAGGGGTCGTGTGAAAAGGCCCTAAGATAGAGCAGTTTAGTCTTTAATGTGCTGCAACTGTTACTTTCCCTTCCCCCTTTGCTTCTACTTTTGTGTTTCTTCTTGAAATGGTTGCACAGATTAAGATGGCTACAACTTCAAAAACTACAGGATACCTCAACAGTTGCCCTACACAATCTTACAACAATCTCTCTCAGAACTGGGTTGAAGCTTTTTTTATGGCAGCCTTTTTATTTTTGACTCTATTTACTACCAAGGAATCTGTGTACACATCAGCAGCCACTCTTTTTTTTCTTATTAGGAAGGATGGGAGAGAGTTCTCTGCATTCCTTCTCAAAATTGTCCTATAGGTTATTGTTTCCTAATTAAAGCAAAATAAGTTGAGGAGCCATGTAGCTATCACAAAAACCCAATACAAAACTGGAACAGGTGGTTCCTTTTGGCTACTAGAAAATTAACAAAAGTGTTGCTAATATTTTGGGGGCGAAACCCCCTTCCTCAGAGCAGTACCAATAGGCTATAACAGGGCAAAAGATGGATTTGCCAGGAGTTATTTCTTAGATGTAAGGTCCTTGGCAAGATGGAAAAAGCCAGGCAGTTCCTAATTAATTGCCATAGCACAGGGAAAAGGTGATCTCTTTGAAACTGGGTAGGCATCAGGAGATCCGTGGTGGGCAACACATACACTTCAGGTGGTGCACTACCACTTGAAGGCAAAGAAGGTAACACACAACACATCTGAAATTTCAAAATTTGTAAGGAAAGCTGAAGAAGGATTCTGTCAAGATGCAAAATGTTTGTCTATTGATCATGTAGAGACACCACACATTGGTTGGGGAGACCTCTGTGCACAAGTGCCAATTCCCAGAATGATTATGAAGGACCATATTTAGGGTCCACTTCTCTGGGAAAGGAAAAATGTATGTGGTGCATCTAGGGCTCTTCCCAGATCTATACAAACTGCTGAGCTGGGCTGTTTACTTCTGAAAACACTCACATGTGCCCATAAAAATGATCGTTGCATAGTTCCAGCGCAGGAATTGAAATCTAGTGATCTGCCAATGCTTGCTTAAACAGGTTTTATGGGTGGAATGCAGATTTCAGAGACAACTATGGAGGCAAGTAGGAAAATTATTCTATATTAAACATGAACCCAGAGATACAATGTTTGTAATCAAGCATATGAATAATGCTTTACTATAAAAAGAATATTTTATTCCTAATCCTAGAGGTGGTTTTTATTAAAATAACAGTGTAATAATTTAGATATTTACTAAAAAACCAAGTTCTGCAATATTCAATGTTGTTTATCTCCCGGTAAGTGTAGATGTTCTTGCACTATGAAACTACAGCTTGTAGATCATTTGTACATCTAGGCAAACCTCGCTGCATTGGCTTGATTGCACATAACAATCCCATAATTGTTTCCTGCTTCCTCCTTCCTCACCAGGAGAAAAGGGAAAAAAACAAAACAAAGCAATACATCCTGAACAAAAAAAAGCAGCTCTTTGTAGTCTATATCACAGCTTTCCTCAAAATATCATGCTGGTCATTCATTCTGTATATCCCACTTGAGAACTAACACCCAAAAAGTATGAATTGTTTAAAGCTGTAACTCTGTAGCATTAACTACATACTGTAAGTACAAATAATGTATTCACAGTACAGTATATTGTTAGTTCTGTGTGAAATTCAAGGTGAAAAGAATATTACTTTGGCAGAGGCATTCTCCAACACAGAGATCCGTTTTAAATTATAATTTTAAAAGATGCATTACTTTTTTATTTGTCTTCTCTGCAACTCTTAAAGTTTTCATATCCTCCTAGAAAGATTTGTCTTAAGCCAATCCTGCGCTGAAACACATTGTCAAAGTCAGGGTAGCGAACACGGAGATGAGAAATTTGGCCTCAGGAATGTTTATCTGGATCAGAGAGTGTGGCAAAAACAAATTAAGCTAGGAACAATCAAAGGTGGATTTAATTGTAAAATGGGCCACTCCAAAACAAAGAATCTTTTCATGGCTTGATTTTAATAGTTTAGTCATTCTGTATAAAATGAAACAAAACACAACACAAAATAACTTAAAATGTTTAGCACTATAACCACTCTGTTGAATGACAGAATTGTATTAAAACTCATTTGGCAGCCTCAGAAGGAGTTAGTCTTCTCTTCGTAGTTTTACAGCTGCTTATTTTTGATAAAGTGTTCATTTTCAACATTGATGCTCAGAGATGGACTAGGCCATCTACTATGTTTCAGAATATAAAATAATTAGACAAAGCAAAGATATAAACCAAGGAGCATCTATTTTGCACCATTGTGTGAGAATGCGTGATCTTAAGAATCTGAAACACATATATGTGGAATAAAATTTGCTTTTCTTGCAAGTGTGTGTGTGCATTATGTGCTGTCAAATCAGAACTTACTTATAGCAACCTTAATACAGTTTTCAATGTATTTCAGTTGAGACCATAATGAAGTAGTTTTACTGGTTCCAGATAGACATGCTCATCAGTTCCCATGGACAAATGAGGATTTGAGCTCAGGTCTTTTCAGTATTATTCTATCACTCTGTCCACTACACCACCCCGGGGTTCAGTTGAGGGATCCTGCTTTTCCTATACAGATCAGTCTTGCTGGGTCAGCAACATCCCATTCCCTGCAATTTCAAGGCCAAACCCAGCTTGTAACATCACAGAAGCAAGCAGACAAGTGCTGGGAGAGAAAGAAGCACTATGCCTATGGAACTGTCTTCTTGTCATGCTTGCGAGCCCTGGTACCCTCTGGGAATAGGTGTCCAGACTTTAGAGTCACCTCACGCAAAAATAAGCATTTATGCTTGCCATAGATTTTTCTCACCATCTGGATACCTGGAGAGGCACCGCAGCTCCTTGAGATTTCAACTGAAGCATGAGACCTGGCATCTCTATCGATAATTCACATTTTATAGAATAAAAGGAGTGCAAATGCAGGAGAGCATTCCAACAACAACAACAACAACAACAACAACAACAAACAACTGTAGTCTTGTATATCTCAGCTGCAGTTACACCATGAGATACCTCAGTCCCCATAACTTTGCTTGGGTTGCAGTTGAAAGCATAATTATGCTGCAATACTGTTTCTACATAATCCCTATTGAACAAAATACAATTTACTGCTGAATAGACAAGTAGAAGATTGACTGTTATTATGAGTCTAACCTGTATTTACTGGTTTATATATAAGCATCAATGAGTACAGAGAGACTTATACTTGGATTTGTATGTGCCTGTGCAGCTTTGTGCTGTTGCCAAGGAATAAGTTTCACTAGTGCCAACAGAAGTATACTTACACTATGTGGCTCATTCTCCACATAAGTATACTCCTGTTAGAGCAGTTTTGGTGTTTCAGTAGATTCTGATGGAAAACTATATTTCTTTCAGGTCTTACTTGTTGCTCAAAGTTGTACACATGCAGAGATCTGAACTAGAAAACTCCTTCAAAATGAATATCCAGCAAAATGAACCCTGCTGGACATCATTTTTGTTTATACAATATGTTTATCTTTCTGTGTTTCCTACTATTCCAAAGAAATCTAACCTACTTGGAAGATAAGGCTTTAATATAACCTTATTAATAACCAAGTCAGCATTTATATTCTAAGTGTTTGTTCAGTTTGAAGAGTTTGAAGAAATGCCCACTTTCTGTTAGTTCTTTTGAGAACCGTTGAAAGGAGAACTTTTACAACCCCAGGAAATTGCAGTGTGTTTAAATGCCTTACATTTAAACCTCTTTGTTCGGATGTGCTTGGATCTGTAACATGGAAGGCCTTTGACAATGCCAACATAATTAATTTATATATAATTTGGAATTCTTGTTCCAAGTGCTGAATTTAAGTACTGTATTTATTATATTGTACAGTAATTTAATGTTTAATTTATTCCAATGATATTTACAGGCTGTCTTCACTCTTCACAAAGGTATAAAAGCTTTCAAGCTTTCAACAGAACACAATAAGAGTGACCCACAGTAAGCCCATCTAAACAAAATGTATACTTTAAAAATGCTTCAATAAACTAATGTGTTTCTACTGGAAATTGTAATAAAGAAGTATGTACAATATCACTGGGAGATTCTTCTCCAATTTCTTTCTTGGATATATTATGTTTCTACAAGAAAAAGAGTCTTGGAGTTTCAGCTGGCATCAACAACTTTATCAGTGCCAATATAAAACTCGGATATTTGCCAATACTGTACATTTTAACAGACATATTTTATCAGTTTTATTGTTCTTGCTACTTTTTTTCCTTCTGGTGGCATTTAAATTATTTAACGCCTTAATTAAGAGTTCAGTGGCCAAATCCCATTACTTATCTATGCTGATGTTAAGTAAACAGAATAAATCACACCTGCAAATTGCCACCAGTTACAGAGTCAACACTTGCTTTCTTCATTGTACACTGAGACACATGACACTGTGAGGAATACAAGTATCACCTTCCTAACCAGGATGTTAATTTTGCTAGTTTAGATATTTTATATTGTCTGTCCTATATTTAATCTTTATTTGAGTTTGTTTCTTTGTTTTACTGTTACTTGTATTGATGTGAACTGCTCAGAGTGATGCCAGATGGGTTATAGGTAGGTAGGTAGGTAGATAGATAGATAGATAGATAGATAGATAGATAGATAGATAGATAGATAGATAGATAGCAATTTGGCACTGCAGTTAATTTGATTTATGCCATTGGACTTAAGCAATAGCATCCTGGCCATTGCACTTTAAAAGGAACTTCTTGCATTATTTTAGTTTCTCTTCAATAGAGTGGCTGTTGACTCTGCTTTGATAACATTGTATTGTTATTACCAAGAGGCTGCATCACCCAGCAGGAGGCTATAAAAAACAAAATATGATGGAGGGTTAGAGAAAGTTCCTTGTGCTGCTTTCATCTATCCTGTCAAAGCCCTTACAAAAGGCTGTTCTCACATCCACAACCACACACTCAGTCCTAACTCTGCAGCTGTTTAGAAGCAGGAAAGGAACATTCCGCAACACGGGATGTAGTATCTCACTTCCCTGTGTGTGGGTGAGAAATGGCTGCTTTGCTGGGTAGACGGGAATATATAGAATCTGGTAGAACTGTCTTAGTCCTTCCCGTAGACTCAGTAACATAAGTTTCCAGAGCTTCCATTTGGGCTTTGCCTGTCAATCTCTTTCTTCTTTTGTTAGCGCAGTTGGTGCCATCCATCCACCTCCCTCCCATATTTCAGCATTTCTGACTCCCAAAAATCTGGATCAAGCAACAGTAATTTATAAGAATGCATCAGCTGACACCAGGGCAACTGAGGGTTTCTTGAACTTCAACTATACTTGTTCTGGAAATGCAGAAACATCTCTTCTGTTTGGAAGTTGAGCCATGGCAACTGGAGTTCTTTTCTTCAGAGACTGAAACATTTTGCTGCTCATCCAAACAGCTTTGTCAGTCTGAAGGTGTAGCCCTTTCAGTTTCATCTCTGTGCAAGGGAAGAATAAAGGAGACTTGTATTCAGAATAATCCAAAGTTGCACATACACTCCAAGCAGAGCAGGCAGCAACTGAAATAGGCAATACAGTACTACTTGTTTTGAACTCTGTCACCCAATCTGACCATCAAATAAACAGCAAATCCTTGAAACTTCCAAAGGCTGTTCCTTGCCTACTAGAAATCCACATCTCTTCCTTTGTTTGTGGTGTTTCTTTTTTATTGCAGATTTGCCACCCTGGGAAGAAAAGGGGATGGGAGTTGTGCCACTGAGATATGACGCTGATTATGAGTGTGCCTTTCACCAGGACCGTTTGGCTTAATATTTCTGATACCTCTAGTTTTTCTCACCTCTTTGACTGCTGTGAAGACCAGGAAAAGGATTTATTTGATTTGGGCCTCAGGCACCATGGAAGGCACACCTGTGTCTGTCACTCTGTTTGTTCTTCCTGAGTTCAGAGAAAGAACAGAAGGTTATCTAATCAGACCTTTAGACTTCCAGAATTCCACAAGGTTTTTTTGTTGTTTGTTGTTTTTTGTTTTTATAATCATTGCTCTGTACAGGAACATGTATTAGTTAAAGCTGAATTCTTAATTAGACGTACTTGAAAGTCAATGTTGCATAAACAGTAATAGAGATTAGTTCTGATTAATGAATGGCTTTGGCATCAGGAATGCAAAGGGTATTGTAACTAGTTTAGGATGAATTGAGAATTGTATTAAAATAGACAGTAAGAAATAGTCCAGCATCATATACCAGTGTTAGGGCTTGCCCATTATGTTGGTTTTCCTTTGCACATTTACAATGAAGTCCTTAGGACTGTGTTAATTCCCTCTGCTGAGCCTTTTGAATGCGGGTCAGATTTTCCTGAGCATGAAGCCAAAGCCTATCCAATTAGTGGGCCTTTGAGGATCATTAGGGCAACTGTAAGAGAAGTGTTTACAAGGCATTTCCATTTTGATATATTGTCCAGGCAGCAATATTTTTGTTTGTTTTGCTCTTTTCACCACTTGGTGACACAAAACATATTGATCCACCTAAGAACAGTCAGGTGCCTTCTTTTCTAGGGTCAGCAACATCCCTTGTGAAACAGTTATTTTTAGCAGAATTTCACAATTTGGCTGCCCTCCCAAATTTACTTTTCTAAACTGCATCTCTAAAAGTATTTTATAGAACCAAGAGGATTCTGTAGTGGGCTTGCCTTCAGTGACAAGCTGTAAGACAAGACCTAACAAGATGTTGGCTCTTTTACTACTTATGAACAAGTCTGACACTTGGTGGGTGATCCAGGCCTGGACAAAAGACCATAACAGTTCATGGACAAATGACCTTTGGTGTAGGGGTATGAGAACAACCAGAGTTTTGTGTAGTTTTTCTGAGTGGGTAAGGATTTGGCAGCTTTACTTTGGACTGAGACATAGTTGCAAAGCTAAGGACTTTGTTTTCATTTTGCTCAGATAGCTCAACTGCAGGATTCTCACTGTGGCATAGCAGAGAGAGCGCTGAATCAGGACTCTGGAAAGCAGGGTTCAAATTTCCCTTGGTCATGGATACTCACTGGGATGTGGAACTGGTGAAGCCACTCCTTAAATATCTCACCTTGAAAGTCCTATTAGGTCGGTTCTGACTGGATTGCACAAAACACAGAGACGGCTCAACCTAAAGAATTGTTGGGGTATAGTTTGTACCTACCTCATTGCGTAGTCAACAGTTCTGAAGAACTTTAAAGCTTGCACACTTTTCTGCCACTTTGATTGGTCCTTCTAGGCATACTACCCAACTAGACAATTTGGATATTTTCTTCCTAGTAGAGCACAGCTGGAAATTTGTTTCTAAAATGTGCTTAGGGTGTTGTGTAGTCCTATGCATATTCTCTGAGAGGTGTACACCCAACTGTAATACAATGACTGTTGTTGTGATATAGTGGTTGGAGTAATAGATGAGGACTCAGGAGACCTTGGTATGATTCCTTGGCTCTGCTGTGGAAACTCACTGGTGGAGTGGAATTGGCAAAATACTGTAACTCCATAAAAACCTCAACCTTGAAAACTCGTGTGTGTGTGTGTGTGTGTACACACAGAGAGAGACAGACATGCCTTGGGCAGTCAAGTTGGAACCAGCTTATAGCGACCCTAATAGAGTTTTCAAGGTAAGTGCAATATTCAAAGAGCGGTTTTACTAGTTCCACTCTCCCAATGAGCTTCTGTGGCCAAGTCACTATAAGTTAGTTCTAATTGACAGCACATAACAAAGAGTTCAGTTGCTTTTTTGTGCAAAATACTAGCAGTTATATTATCTGCTGCAACAATCCATTTGCTTCCACTATCTTTCTTTGTGTAACCACAAACAGATGTTGATGATGATGATGATGATGATGATGCATCATCATCATCATCATCATCATCATCATCACACAGCAGACAAGATAACTACGCTGGATTTCGTATTAAAATCACTAGTTCAACGCTTCCCAAGCGTTTAGGACTATGTGATGTATCGGCGAACTATGCCAGTTGATCCCAGTAAGGTGGCTTTCTGCAGCTGACTGATGGTGAATTTGTCAACTCCAATTTTTCTTTCTTTCTTTCTTTCTTTCTTTCTTTCTTTCTTTCTTTCTTTCTTTCTTTCTTTCTTTCTTTCTTTCTTTCTTTCTTTCTTTCTTTCTTTCTTTCTTCCTTTCTTTCTTTCTTTCTTTCTTTCTTTCTTATAGTTATATACACCACCATCTAGCAGCAAGGCCATGTTGGGCAGTGTTACAGAACCATTATTAGTGACTTCACTCTTCTACACACTTACTTGGCTGCTATTAACAGCTATTGTATTATAGTTGCATGCATATCTCTCAGAGAATATGCACCGTATTGCACTTCAAATGGTATAGTATTTACCTTAGGCTTCTCACTTTGGTTACACCTAAAACCAAAGAAAACTAAAACTCGATAGTTCCAATTTCTGCCTAGCTAGCTCATGCTGAAGGACAGCCCTTTTGCCCCTCTTATCACTACTGAAAGCTAACAATTTATTTTCATCCTAACTCTAAAGCCGTCATTTTATGTATGTCATCCTCTCCTTTCTGTGTAGCAATGGCGCATTTTCACAGCAACTCCCATATGGAAGTATTGCTCATTTATATCTGATACCATGGACGGAAGAATTTCAAAATCAGGGATGGGCAGCCATGCATCCTCCAGATGTGGAGGGAGGAACTACTACAGAATGTGGATGATACTAGCTGCCCATGCGTTATTGCCAATAATATATTTCTTTTTCTAATCTCAAAGGCAGTAATGTGTTACATTATGGGTTGCTATCACTAATGAAAAGCTGATGACAAGTAAGCACTCTTCAGATGAAAGACACAGTAGAAATCAAGGATCCTAGCAGTTTATGATATTTTGGGGGTGAAACACCCTCCCCCAAAGCTTGATCCTTGAGACACACCCCAATCTGAACTTTGAAAAATGATCATATTGCCTGTTGAGATGTAGAAAAGGCTGGAAAAAAGCCTCTTACAAATGGGACTAGCCATTCCCAAAAGGATCCAACAAGCTCAGTGCTTGGATATAGGGCTTGTTGACACATCCACCAAGCAAGCATGTGATGATCTAATTGTATTGTCTATCTATTCATTTGTTTGATCATAGCAGTGCACCTACCATGGAAATAATAATCTGCACACTCTGCCTTAATGTTTCTGCATCACTTCAGTTCCTTCTAAAATCCCTCTAGGAACTGAATGTGCTTGTGTTCACATTCAAGTGCCAAGAACCCATTTAGACATGTGGAGGTTTACTGGGGTAGCACCTAATGGGATCCCACAATCACAGAATGCACACAGGGATTGCTTATCTGAAGGTGCTGTAATATCAAAACTTGGCAAACATATACATAAGGGGAAAGGATACTCTCTGTATACTAAAATTGGCTGAAGAAGATTGACAGCTCACATTATATTAAATGTATTAGTTTTAAAGGCATCACAATACTCCCCCCACCTCCATTTTTGCTGAAATAGGCTAACATGCCTACCTTGCTGAGAACTCTCTCTACATAATAGCATCTTTTTGAAAGGTTTGCTCTGGAGCCTGATTTCCAGCAAGCTAGGATGCTGTGAATCTTATCTTGATGAGATAACCCTCGGGCAGTACAATCTTATATATACATCTACTCAGAAGTAAATCATACGAAATTCAGTTAGATGACAACAAAAGAATGAATGGGAGAATGAGTGACAGCAACAGGGTATAATGGAATAGCAGGTGTTGTTAGAATGAATATTGGGTGATCATAATTCACTTGAAAAAAAAAGTCAGAAGAGGAAGCATAATGTAGTTGGAGGAATCAGAGGATAATTCTGATCAAACTTGATGACAGACTCAGCTGCCAATTAGAAGCCAAGTTCTTTAAGCAGCAAATAAATTTGTTCTGAAAAGACATTTTTTGCCTCTGAATGTTGCATTGAAGGCACTTCCTTTTGTGACTAGTCATAAGAACATAAGAAAATAAGAACTTAAGAAGAGCCATGCTGGATCAGGCCAAAGGCCCATCTAGGCCAGCTTCCTATATCTCACAGTGGCCCCACCAGATGCGTTTGGGAGCGCACGAGACTAGATATCTGTCTCCTGATACCACTCCCCTGCATCTGGTCCTTGAAGTACCCCAGTTTTAAGATTGCAGATGATACATCTCCCTCATGGTTTGTAACCTGTGATGGACTTTTCCTCCAGGAATCTGTCCAATCCCCTTTTGAAGGCATCCAGGCCAGATGCCATTACCACATCCTGTGGCAGGGAGTTCCACAGACTAACAACACGCTGGGTGAAAAAAATATTTTCTTTTGTCTGCTCTTACTCTCCCAGCCCTCAATTTGAGTGGATGTCCCCTAGTTCTGTTTTTTTGTGAGAGGGAGAAGAGTGTCCCTCTATCCATTTGACTCATGCCCTGCATTATTTTGTACATCTCAATCATATCCCCACTCAGACACCTTTTTTCCAGACTAAAGATCCCCAAATGTTTTAGCCTTTCCTCATAAGGGAGGTGCCCAAGCCCAGTAATCATTTTAGTCGCTCTCTTCTGCACCTTTTCCAGTTCCACTATGACTTTCTTGAGATGGGTGACAAGAATTGTATATAATACTCCAGGTGCGGCCTTACTATCATTTTGTATAATGGCATTATAATGTTGGCTGTTTTATTTTCAACCCCTGTTTGATAATCCCTATCATGGAATTGGTCTTCTTCACTGCTGCCACACATTGGGTAGACACTTTCATTGAGCTGTCCACCAACACACCAAGATCTCTTTCCTGATCCATCATGGATAGCTCTGAGCCCATGAGTTAACAGATAAAGTTTTGATTTTTTGCCCCAATATGCATTACTTTATCTTTGGCTACATTAAAATGCATTTGCCATTTCTCAACCCATTCCCCCAGTTTGGATAAATCCTTCTGGAGCTCGTCACAATCTCCTCTGGTTTTTACCACACAGAAAAGTTTCGTGTCATCTGCAAACTTGGTCATCCCTGTCTCCAAAACAGATTGAAAAGGATCGCAGATCCCTGGGGCACCTCTCCATTGTGAAAATTTCCCATTGATCCCTGTCTTTCTCATCCCCTGATCCCTGACTGTGCAATTTTCTCATCATCCTTTGGTGAGGAACTGTGTCAAAAGCCTTCTGAAAATCCAGATAGACAATATCTACCGGTTCACCCAAATCTACATGCCTATTGACCTTTTCAAAGAATTTTAAAAGGTTTGTCAGGCAAGACGTTACCCTTATAGAAGCCATGCTGATTTTCTCTCATCAAGGTTTGTTCTTCTATGTGTTTTAAGATTTTCTCTTGGATGAGGCTTTCCACCATTTTTCCTGGGACAGATGTAAGGCTAACCGGCCTGTAGTTTCCTGGGTCCCCCCCTCCTTCTTTTTTAAAAAATTGGTGTGACATCCACTATCCTTCAGTCCTCCAGCATTGTGGCCATTTTAAGAGACAAGTTGCATATTACTGTTAAGAGATCTGCAATTTCATTTCTCAGTTCCCTAATACCCCTTGGATGGATGCCATCTGGGTTTATCAATTAAACCTAAAACATCCTCTCTTTTAACCTGTATTTGATTTAAATCTTTAGTCAAGAGGGGCCATTCGGGCAGCGGAATCTGCCCAAGGTCTTCTGTCATGAAGACAGATGCAAAGAATGCATTTAATTTCTCTGCAATTTCCAAGTCTCCCCTTTTCCTCCCTCACCATCCAGAGGGCCAACTGGTTCTCTGGCAGGTTTTCTACTTCTAACATATTTAAAGAAGCTTTTATCATTTCCCTTTATATTGCTAGCCATGCATTCCTCAAAGTCTTTCTTTGCCTCTCTTTATCATCTTCTTACATTTCTTTTGCCAGAGTGTGTGTTCCTTTTTACTTTCCTCATTTGGGGAGGATTTCCATTTACGGAAAGACATCTCCTTGTGCTTTAGAGCCTCTCGTTAACCATGCTGGTGCCCTCTTTGACTTCAATGAGCTCTTCTTTCTTTGCGGTATGAACTTGTGCTGGGCCTCTATTACCGTTGTTTTAAACAGGCTTCATGCACTCTGTAGAGATTGGATTCTTTTTACCTTCCCTTTCAATTTCTTTCTGACTAGTTTCCTGATCTGAAGGAAGTTTGCCCTTTGGAAATCAAGGGTTTTTGTGTCTGATTTGCTTGACACTCTTCCCCCGCCATGCATGGCAAAGGAGATTGCAGCATAGTCATTGTTCCCCAGAGGCTCAGTGACATTCACATCCCTGACCCGGTCCTGAGTATCACCAGTATTAGATCCAGAGTTGCCTGTTCTCAGGTGGGCTCCATGACAAGTTGCTCTAAGGCACAGTCATTCAACATTTCGAGAAACCCGGTTTCTCTTTCTTGCCCTGAGCTTGCATTGGCCCAGTCAATGTGGGGATAATTGAAATCCCCCATGGTTATTATCCTATCCCTCTTATACACCTCCATGATTTGTCTCCTCATTTCAAGGTCCCCTTCAAATTTTTGATCTGGTGGATGATAGCATACTGCAACTATCACATCACATCTTGGACCTTGTAGTTTAACCCACAGTGATTCTATGGTGGAGTCAGACCCTCTGTCAATCTCCATTCACTTGGATTTTACCCCTTCTTTGACATAGCTGCTGTCACTCCCCCTCCAACCCGCCCTCTCTAACCCTTCCATAGAGTTTATAGCCTGGGATTGCTGTGTCCCACTGGTTCTCCGCATTGTCATAATTTACAAGTCCAATTGTTGAAACAAGTTGCTTCAGTAATGGAAGGGGAAATGTAGCATCTTAATACACGCTAAGAATCTTTCAGTTTGATCCTCAGGAAGAAAAGAATTAGAAAAGAAGAAAAGGGAGGTGGTTAAAAGAGATCACATCACTAAGTTTAGGTCAGGTCTGGCCCTGTCATTATGCTGAGTGAGGCTGATGGTAGCAGATAGCACAACAGTTGTTGTTAAACCCCCTGGTTGTTCTTTTGGTTGAAAGATGGAGTTCTGAATGCCGTATAGTGCAGTCTTAGTCCTCTGAACTGGCCTGCTGATGTCAGGTATAATGGGGCATACTCCTTCATCAACACTCTTGGTGTAAGATAAAGCTAGCAGTCTAGTCAGCTTCTGCCTAGAGACGGCTCTTGCCTCATTCAGCAAATATCTTGTGAGATGAGGACATGAAAAATCTTATTTGTTCAATACCAAATGTCAATTTGTTCTGAATGCTAATTTTTGTCAATAAATATTTAAATTGGTCTGAGAGGTTCCCAGGTAGCATATCTCCCCTATATGCCAGTTCTGGATTAATGTACAGAGTTCATCTTCACTCGTATTTGCAGTAGATTGGGCAAGGGAAATATAGATGGAATGGACAATAACTTTGCAAGGGATGTCTCCGAGTGAGGTTCTTGTTCTATGAAATCACAGGGGAAAGTGGTCCAAGATCGCTTTTGGCTGAAGTCTCTTTGCTGTTTCCTATTGTAAAACTAAATGTATATTCCAGATTTCCACTGGTCCTTAGGGAACTAAATTTCCTCCTCAACAATCCTTTCTGTGCGCTGAAGGTTGCATTGAAAGGCCACTTCACATTTAATTTGGCTGGCACTTTTGCATTTGTTTATCTGTGCAAGTGAAAGTTGTTTCAAGTCAAACAGCATTGTGTAAAACTGTTTATGCTTTTAAACACAATATGAAACCTGAAGTCCCTGAAGGTTAATCTCCATGCAAAATCTTGTTCCTTTGATTTTTGTTTATTAACAGCTACAATTTAAATATGCACACCAGTTGTTTTGAAGCCAAATTCGGTACCTTTGCTAAATTACCATACAAACTAGTGATTTAGCTGAAGAGATCTTCTGCTAAATCACTAGTTTGTATGGTAAAGCAACCAACATCATGCTCAGCTGTGAAAAATAAAAATAAATAAATGAGCTTAGCAGTGGGAATTCCTTACAGGACTTAGACAACATCCTCAATAGGATTTCTTAATAGCACTTGCATTCTGGCCTGGTTCTTACCTTGTACAGCTGGGGTGCGCAAATTTCTTGGGTTGGTGGTCTATTTTGACCCCAGAAATCTACCATGGGCTGCATGACCCACCCCAAGAAGGACACTACTTGTTTTCTTTTTAATCCAATTTCTTCCTTTTAAAAGGTGCTAGAAGGCATAAAATTAATCAGAAGGCAAACCTCGCTTCCTGGAGGCTTTAAGGAGCATGATTAACATTTCTCTCCCCCACTTCTCTGCCATGTACATTCCATTTGTCATCTTCTCCCTGCTCCGTTCTAGGCTATCAAAGCTCCAGAGTCATTTTGCACAGAATGTCATGTTTTTTGCCTGTCCAAAAAATGTTCATGCTGCTAGCTTGAGGGGGGGGGGCACACACAAGATGCCCATCTTCAGCCTCTTCCCCGCAAAGCACAGCCAGCCCCAGCAGAGGAATCCATTGCCTGGAAAAGCTCAAGATGCAAAGTCAAAGC
Source organism: Phrynocephalus forsythii (assembly GCA_029282475.1). NCBI lineage: Eukaryota > Metazoa > Chordata > Lepidosauria > Squamata > Agamidae > Phrynocephalus > Phrynocephalus forsythii. The sequence goes on from JAPFRF010000006.1 coordinate 41,648,019, forward strand.
ATTTCTTGGGACGTACCTGGAAGACTGAAGCTGAAGAATGCCGGTCCCTCCTTGCAGGGAAGATTGATGAGCCAGGGAGAATCATAAGGAAAAAGCTTCAGGGTGGACAGGTGAGCACTGCAGTTGCCCAGGGCTCTTGGGGAAACTGATGGAAAAGAATTCCACTTTGGGGGAAAGATAGAGCCAAAAGGGCAGTAGGAATCAGGTGTTTTGGGAAACCCGGTGTCACTTTTTCAAAACATTGAGAGAGAGAGAGAGAGAGAGAGAGAGAGAGAGAGAGAGAGAGAGAGAGAGAGAGAGAGAGAGAGAGAGGATGGACTGTAAGTCAAACAGGAATCATTCTAATCTACAACATTGTTTTGCAAATTCTGCTTCTTCTTCCAAATCTGTAATTTAGTCAAGAAAACCTGCTATAATGTCTCCCTTCTTTTCTTTTCCAATCCAGGGGAACTAAAATCTCGAAGTCATTCTTGAACCATAATCTTGAAACTACTTCTTTATTTCCTTTCCATTTCTTTTTTGCTTTCCTTTTCTGATCTTTTTCTGAGATATTGTCTCCTTATTTTATGTTACCTTTCTTTACCTTTCATTGTATTTCTTTCAGCACTTTTTCCTATTCCTTTTTTCAAGCAAACCTGTGTCCCTTGGGGTTGGATTTTCCAATAACTCTCTGAAAATGGCTCTGGTTTTGTCCCATTATCCTTTCCAAGTCCTAGACTCTTGCAGTGGCTCTGGCACTATTTTGGAAGAAACAGAGGCATACAGTATCATCTGGTTAAGCAGATGCACTGGATTACAGGGAGGCTTTGTTTTAGCAGATTAGATATTTCCAATTTTCTTTCATCTTTTTTTTCTTTTTGTGAAAAATGTGAATTTTCCCCCTGCATTCAGAGTTATATGACTTATATAAGACATTTTCAATTTTCTAATTCTTTAAATCATATATTATTTCTGTTTCAGGAAATTTGCAAATACAGTATAGATAAATTCAAGAGCAAACTGAACTGGAATTCTCCCTGTTTAAAGATGGCATATGGTGACTCTGATGATTCTATCAGTTTTGCTCCCTCCCACATTTATTATCTGAAAAAATTAAATCTCTGTCTCATTTAGGAAGAAAAATTTGAATTGTGGTAGATTCTCATTAATCTAGACTCACTCATGTACAAGAAGAGTAAATCAATGTGCCCATGTTTTGAGTGATGAGTGGGGTCGATCTGTGGTCCCATTTTCCTTCCCTTAGGGAATACATCTATGACTGTAATTTTAACAATATACCGCAACATTTTGTACCTCTTTGGAGAATATTGACAAAGAGGTAAAACCATGAATATGTACAATATCACAGGTGTAATCTGGAAATACTCATATGGCACACATCATTCCATTGGCTTCAACAACCACTGAAAAAAGGAAATGCACAGCTTCTCAATACCATTTTTAAAAACCTAGTTGACTGCGGTTGTGGATATTGAGGGTACTTGTGGCAAAATGGTTAAGCTGTAATACTGCAGCCCATACTCTGCTCACAGCCTGAATTTGATCCCAATGAGCTCAAGTGCTCAGTTCACGGTTGACACAGCCTTCCAACTTTCCAAGGCTGGTAAATGGAGTTCCCAGCTTGCTGGGTGGAGTGGAGAAGGGGGTGGCATGATGTATTTTGCGGAATTAAATTTCAAACCATGCAGAGGAGGGCTTTAAGTGCTATATAAGCAGCACACTTTGCTTTTGATGCTCTCAAATATATCTCAGATTCAATGATTTATACATTCATTTTTAATTACCCCCCCCCTCAAATTCATGTATATTTATGAGAGGGACATGACAATCCCTTAGTCTTTATTTTGCTGCATTTCCCATTCTATCCTGAGTCACATCAGGTTACAAAATATTTCCCTCTTCTTGCACAGTTGTCTGTACATTTCTTCTATGGACAAAAGTACAGTGGTACCTTGTATAAAGGAATTAATTCATTCCAAATGAAATTATGTTAAGCAATTTTTCCTTTGTACAAATTTCCCATAGGAGTGCATTGAAAATGGATTAATATCTATTGCAACCATTTTTCTGTTGTATGGATTTGCCACATAGGTGATTCTGTTAAGGAGTTTTCCCCTATCTCCAGAATTTTTTTCTTTTAAGCAGATTTTATGTTAAACAAACTGCTTCTTATACGAGATCCATTTGTACATACATTTTTACATACTTCTAAATGAATGTATCTTCCCACTGATTAAAGCATGCTTGTTTACATGCTTCAAATTGCACACATTTTTTATCCATTTGCATGGTTTTGTATGTACAGTTAATACTTTGGTTTGTGGGCATAATTTGTTTCGGAAACATGCTTGTAAACCAAAACACTGTTATATGAAAGCAAATTTTCCCATAAGAAATAATGAAAACACAGATGATTTGTTCTGGGGTCCCATAGACCACATACTGTACACACAAAATGCCAAAACTCAAAAGAAGCTGGCTAGAAGTCCATGTCCATGCCATAGTTCAGGTACCTGGCTGCGGAATGTGCTCTGCTTGGGACTAACAACTGGATTTTACTCTGTGTTTTTAATGTGACAATAATAAAATGCAATTTGTAGCCATATACACACTTGACTAGCTGCCCCACAACTAGAAATTGTTTGAAAAAATAAGAAAGAATGTTGAAAACAAATTAAATATAAATATACAGTAAATAAAAATAAAACCCTAACTTGCAGTCCCCTTTTAAAATGTTACTGTCTGGTAAAAGCGAGACCTCTATTCCTCTCTCCTCCCTCTGTTTTGGAGGTTGCCTAAGACAGAAAGTTCCAGACAATCACCCACAATCCAGCAGGGGGAGAGAAAGAGAGCCACCATTAGCTCACTTGTGATCATGTGACCTGCTCCAGTGATTGCATCATGGCATTGCTTGTTGATGAATGCAAAATTTAGAAGAAATGTTTGCTTGTCTTGCAGAACGCTCTTAAACCAAGTTCCTCTTAAACCACGATATTAGTGCACAGTACTTTATTTCTCCAAAATGCATCATAAGCCTCCCAAATTGCAAATTTCTGAATCATAGTGGCCATTGTACCCTCGGAAGGTGTAAAATGGATATACTGTGTCTATCTATCTATCTATCTATCTATCTATCTATCTATCTATCTATCTATCTATCTATCTATCATCTATGTTGATCAACTGTTTTTCCTCCACCAATAACTGAAGGACAAACAGAATTGTTAGTATTAATTATAATTTATGAATATCTTCAATTGATTTGGTAGTCATGTCCCAATGCTCTGATGCAGGAAAATTATATTTGTGTGGGTCTTCTTTCCTTTCATTCTAAAAGCTCAACATCCCTGCAGCATAGCATATAAAATATGCCTATGAAGCTTTTCTGTGAGTAACATGAAGAAGGACTTGGATTCCCAAGAACTTGGGCACAGGCCATCATCCAGATGGGGATTTAAATACCCTGGGAAAATAAACAAACACTGACAGTGTGCTCTGGAAGGCAGTTCTTTCTCAGTCGCTGCATTACAATGATGCAGTGTTGACACATGGGCAAAAACCTTTGTTTTCAGCTGGAAGAGAGAAAACAAGGAGTAGATGTGAGTGGGTGCTGACGCAGACCCCCCAGCGAGCTGTCTGTCTCCAGCATACAAAGTGTTAGGCAGCAAGGATGATGGCAGGTTTCACACCGGAAGGATGGAGCCCACGTGGCTGAAGGAGAGGTGAAGAGCAACTGTAGAAGATGGAGTCAACAAGAACATAAGGGCAGGAGTGGGAAGGCACAGGCTCATCCTTCACTTCAAAAGAAGAGGATGCCTGGAAAGCTGCAAGGAAAGATACAGAGGCCAGGGGAGAGAACAAACAAAGGTGCCTCCTCTTGCCCTGTTTGTTTGCTTGTGATAGGAATCAGACACTGGAGGTTCCTGCCACTTGTTGAACAGAGCAGTCCCTGGCACGGCCCTGGAAAGGCAAGTGGCAGCAGGCTCACTGCGGAAGGTGGAGGATATGAGTAGCAGAGACCAGCTTTTTTCACCCATCTCTACAATCCCTCTCTAATGGAGGCATGCTTTTGGACTGAGGTTTCCCTCTCCCTCTTAGTTTCCAGGAATTAGGAACTGAACTTTGAGGAGTTCCAGCAAAGTTAACTGGGTCCTCAAGTTGTCACGTGGTACCCAAGGGACTAGAGGATACAATCCAGTCCTCTGAGACTTGGGGGTGGCAGAGGCAGGAGGAATGAGGCTGTGCTACAAACAAAAGCTGTTTTAAGTCCAGAAGCTGAGGTGGACCCTGCTCCTGTCCCTCCTGGTGCCATAGGAGGAAGGAAGGTTGGTGAGGCACACTGGAGAATTTAAAGGCTATCAAATGTTATTTAACCTTTGCCTGCTACACTTCTGCGAACACCTGACTCAAAAGAATGGACATCTAGTTAGCAAAAAAAATTGTATGTCAAATTTATGGAGAAATCTATAATAATATAGCTATGAAACCGAAGCACCTGAAATGGGGACAAAGATATTCAATAGCCTATAATAGGATAATATGCAGTGCTTTTCTCAGCTGGGTCTTTAAACAATTCAAAGGGCAGAAGAACTGCTGTTGCCTGATAAGGTGTCACACCACCATTCAGGAGGTGATCTTCCGAGGATGGTTCAGGGTTTCATTGGTGGAATGGTATTGAAGAGCAAGCTCCCTCTGAAATTCAGGACAGAAAGTGGTAGAGGCCTCAGCTCAAGAAACCAGAAAGCCACACTCTTAAGGTGCAGGACGAGATAAGCCACAATCCAGCTCTCGAGAGCATCTCACATTGAAGGCATAGGCAAGGTATGTGGAATGCCCACCAATGGAGGAAGTAATGGCATCCCATTAACAAGGCTATCCTCATGAGGACTGCTAGCATTGTATTTGTAACTGAATCTTGAGTAGGGCACATCTTTGTAAGCCATATTTCTAAAGGATAAGGCTGCTGTAAGTGCTGCTTATTTCTAGTTGTAGCCTTGTCCACCCTTTTCTGGAGTCTGGTCATCTGTTCTGACAGCTCCGTCCCTTTGTGCCTGGATTTAGACTGCTGTTGTCCCACCTCTGGAGTGCTCGATGTGAGTACAGTATCTAATTTTCTGCTTTGATTCTTTGTGAACCTCCCAGAGTGACCTTAGGTCAGATGGTGTGGTATATAAATCAAATAAATAAATAAATTCTGCTGGTTCGAAACCTAGATTGCCCTTGCCCCTGTCTTTGGGTCACTTTTGTCTAACTAACTCTTGTCTGGCAGAACTCCATATTCAAATTATTTGTTTTTTAAAACTCATTTGTCTGTAGCCTGCAGCACCACATTCACTCTTTAGATGGCATACTTCTCTGGTCATGGCATAACTATTATTCAGCAGAGTGGTTCTTATTAAGAGGAGTGGAGTCTTCATGTTTAAGACGCCAAACTGCAAGAAAGAGGCTAGCTGAAAATGCAGCAAAAGTAACTGAGACCATGAAGCAGCAGTTAGAGAGGAAAAGGCTGTATCTAGATCCGCAGCTTGTAAGGGAGGAGACAAATAGAGTGTCAGTGGTTGCATCTAGAATAGGCGAGATGCCAAAGAGCAAAGTGCAAGACTCAAAGTATGCCCACTGTGTCCAGCATAGCTCCACCAACAGTAGCAGAGATTCCACAGCATAACATGCAAGACTGGAGCTAGTGCATGCATAATTTCAAGCTATTAGGGCATAAGAAGAGACAGATGGGATCAGGCCACATGCTTCTCCTGCCTAGCATTCTTACCCCACAGTGGTAATCAGTTGTCTGTGGGCAATCTAGGATTGCAATAACACATCCTGCTAATGTTCCCCAGCTTTTGAGAGTCATGTTGCCTCTGGTACTTTTCTCAGAATGTATGCAAATATGTTGTATTCCGTGCTTGCCTCAAAGTGGCCGTGCCTGTAGTAGATGATGAGGGGAAAGAGCTAGTCAGACACTAGAAGGCTTTTTTGGCACTAAGTGGCAAGGTCTGGAGACTTTAAGACTTGTACAGGGTTGGGAAACCAGTGGCCCTCCAGATATCATTGGGATCTATATCCCACCAGGTCCAGTCAACATGGCTAATGTCAAGTACCTATATCTTTGTTTGCAGGACTGCCACCAATGCATTCAAGTGTGTTTATGTGCATGGTAAGACAATGTCATTTTCTGTCAAATTTGACACATTTTTATGAAAGGCAGGGGACAGCATCAATCTCAGCTGGATTAAGACATGTCAAGTTTATGTCACGTCTAGCAAGCCCCCTAGTACAGTATTAATCACATAGGTTTATTATTAGGACATATCAGATTGATTACACATTTAGAGGCCTCTCGTAATGTGAGTCTGCAAGCTGCTGCTTATTTAGCTTGTGCATAAATGCAATGCCAGTGAGTGAGTAGCGGGAGTTTGTCAAAATCTGGAAAGCTACAGCTCCACCACTCCTGTCCCAGATAGAGCTGAAGGACAAAGATGAAGGGCCCAGCATTGGGCCCTGAGGCTTAATGGGCTTGTTGTGGTTGTCTTGTATGCAGGCAACTTTAAATGGCAACTATCACTTTTAATTGAGCTGTGTTTAACTGTTTCTTGTTACATCAAGGTGCGGCTTGTAAAATATTAAAAGTAGAATTTGCAGATGTTGTCTGTCTATAAGCACCCAAGTCTACTAGTGTTGCAAAGGGCGTTTATACACGATCCCTAAACTCCGGGGCAAATGGCTCCCAGCTCCGGAGCTTAAAAATGTTTACCCACCAGCTCCGGAGTTAACAGGAAATTAAGTGCGACCCCACCCACTTTAGCGCGTCCCAGCGCAGCTTTCAGGTACCTGCTCTTTGGAGGTGAAAATTATTTGATCCAGTGTAACAATAGTGAGTGCGGGGCTCTCCTTGCTTCTGTTCGTTGTTTTTTGGCTCCCGCCCCTTTAAGAGCTACTTTTACAGAGAGGAGAGGCAGAACGAGGTGAGCGGCATGCTTTTCTTTCTCTTTTTCTCCCTCCCCTCACGCAGCCAGCAGCCAGGAAGTGCAGAGGGGGTGGGGACACAGGAAGAGTGACGAACCCCTAAGATCTCTGGTCCGAATTTAAGTGGCCAGCGGATCTTAGGGGTCATGTAAAAAGGCCCAAAGTCTTCTGGAATTTGGCATCGTTTCTGGTCTTCGTAGGATATGTGTGGAAACAATCTTCCGTGAAAATATCCTAAATGTCTGTGGCACTGGTTACAGTAAAATAAGAACATAGTATCGGAAAAAGCAGTGTGATTTCAGGGAGAGGTTTCTCCTTATCAGAAGGATATATATCCTTTTGCCGTGCAGATCTAGAATGGTATAAATATACAGGATGCTTTCTAGAATGTCTTGAACAAAATGCTCAAGCTTGCCATCTGCTTTTACAGGTAACAGCTGTAATTCCACAAACCCTTCAGCCCCTTATCTTTGTTTGCAGGAGTGAAGCCAATGCATGCAAGTAGAGGAGGAGGGAAGATACAAGGAACACGCTCTCCCCCATCAGATTAACACATTTTTATGAAAGGCAAGGGACATAAGATAATCTATGAATCTCTGTAATAATGTAAACTGACCATATGCATTGCCACCTTACCCAGCTTTTTAATTTTAATTTTGCATGCAAGTAATGAAACCAAAGTAAAACACCCAGCCTGGCAGACTATTGCGGAAAGCAAGGTTTGAATAATCCACCGCTCTTATGCCATGCAAAATATGTCCCCAGCAATTTATGTACCTTTCCATGCCTCAAATCTTGGAGAACTGTACAGAGATAACATACTATAACACCACAAGGGGGAAATTTTCCTTCCATAATCTCTCCTTTAATAAGTAAAACATGGAAACAAATGGTTGTTCCCCATCCTTTTTAACATAAAATCAAACATCATATTATCCCCAGCAAATCTTGGATTACTTGGACTGACTGAGCTTATAAATGGGACATTTGAAGAAAAGAAATTTGCCCAGACTTCTTTATTTATTTGCTTTCTCTTGTCTCACTGGACAAACTGGTCACTTCCAGTCCAAACGTCAGCTGTGGACATCTGCAGAGGAGACAAATTGACAGAGTGGTTTCTTTCCACTAGTGCCCAATTGTGATTACTGTATCTTACATTTATCCACTGTTTTTGTCTGTTGTCTTCTGACTAGACTTCACAAGTCCCCTTCCAACATTGAACACTACACTATGCTGATTGATAGAATGAGGAACTCTCCATAGGGTTGCTCCAGAAAAATGTATGAGTTCTAGATACACATACATATCTAGAACTCTGACAATTTCTAGATACATACGTGTTTCCATCCCTGACATATACAATTTACTGTATGCCACATTTCGATTCATATATTCTACATATATTTTAGGTCCATGTGTGTGTTCATTCTACAAATCCCATTTAATTAACGTGAAGGTGAAAAAGAAAGTATGCCTTTAAGATCTTCTGGAACTGGTTCCAAGACAAGAAAAACATGCAATATGCTGGTATTAAGAAAGAACCACATTCTTTCTTAAAAAAAAAAAAAAGGAAAATACACAGTGTAGTCAGTGAATTACAAAAAAGTACAGGAACCTTAAAAACTTCCCCAGGCACTAAAAACAATAACTAATCTTTGTGGAAAGGATAATGCAATAATATTTTTCCTGGCAAGATAACACTTTTATTGTGTTTCAGATTAAATACACAAGCACACTGTGGGTGCTGCCATCTGGTGGCTAATCTAGTGCACTAGGGAGACATTCAGTGGGGTAAACCTGAATAGTGCAAAGCGAGGTGCGAGGAGACCTTTCTGAAAAGCAAATCATTTTCAAGCAGATGTTCTGTAAGGGGTCAACAGTCATCTATTCTCTACATTCTATATGAAAAATAAATAGGGTTATGCTTTCAGGGCATAATGCTTTCTGCTACAACTGTATATGCATATGATTTTGCAGGATTTGACACCTGCAAATACACTGTGATTCTGGATCAGACTTAGCAGAGAATAGTACATTATTCTTAATTGCATGGTTTGCAACTTACCACTTTAGATTCTGATCCTACCTCTTTCCCCCCAGTAGTAGGGTCAGTCCCCAGAGGGAGTTAGGGACTGAGCCAGGGAATGAATGCTGAGAAATGCTGACACTCTGACCCTTTTCAAGGTGTTCTGGGTGAACAGCATCCAGAAGTAGTCTACCATTCCTTTTTTTAAAATGATGGTGCCCTTGGGTTGCGGAGCTTGACCCGGGCTACATGGGCTGGCTCTTCTCCTACAATGTCAAGTGGAAAATCAAACACTTTGACTTTTGGCTCTGCAGACGGCTATTGAATTGAGTCCGGTGACTGTTTCCCCCACAAGGGGTAAAAGCAAAACTAGATCACCCGCTTTGTCTTTTTTAGGCTCAAAGCTTGGACATGTTAATTTCTACATGCCAGCTACCGCAATATATTGACCAGGTATTCTGGAAGATGTGGGGAGTTGTATCCCAAGAAGTCGTATTTCCAAGTTCTGATCAACTAGTTGCTATTGCTGCCAAAAGTACAGGAGCAAGCTCAGTGAAGGGGAAAAAAATAGAGGCCTAAATTCCAATTACTTGTTCCAACTAGAACAGACCCATTCAATTGCTTTAATGGTGTGGCCACAGCTTCATAAATCCCATCGATTCAACAGGAATACTTTTGCTGGAACAACCAAGTGGGCTTTGACGAGCAACTCTGTTCATGAATCTGAATCAATGGATAAGAGAGGTTGTGTTTAAGATAATAGCACTAAAGCACTGCAGGTATTTGAAGACACCTTTCTGAAAAATGTGAGGATTTGGATGTCTTCTGGGCAACAAGAAGTCAGACTCTTCCATTTTGGAAGCACCATTGGATTGCTTCCCACCAAAAATGAGGGTGTAGTCGCTACTAGAGATGGGCACGACTCAAAAAAAATGGTGTTTTGTTTGTCGTTTGGTCGTTTAGGGGTCCGTTTCGGTTCGTTTTCGTTTTCGTGATGTTTTTTGCAAAAAAATCATTTTTGTTTCGTTAGGTAAAGAAAAAAAAACAAAAACAAAAATGAAAAATTGCTGTTTCATTAGCATTCTTTTTAGTTCAATGCATCTGCTGCAACAAAAACGAAAAACACTGCAAATGTGGTTGTTTCGTTTTTGTTTTCGTTTTGTTTTTAAAAAATTTGTTTCGTTTTTGTTGCGTAATGAAACGAAAAAATGAAAATGAAAATGAAAAATCGCTCATTTCGTGCCCATCTCTAGTCGCTACGCTTTCGCCTCATGTCCCATATTCTCCTCATGTCCCATACTGATTTAGGATTCAAACTTATAATAAGGTTGTTCCACTTCTAGTTCTGCTGTAATCTTATCACTATCAGGAGCTGTGGTGGGGTAAAACCATGGAACACAGAGATTAAGTGCTGGAATATTTTTCAGGGACACCATTTGCTGCTCTCCATCCCCAAGTTTATTGTCTCATCTTGGCTTGCCGATAGTTCTCAGAGTAGTAAGGAGGAAAATGGATTTTCCAAGTAAACAGTACTCCTGCAAGCTAATTCCTGATGCAATGCAAGACATTATAGGCTGGCTTGCTGACAAATGAGCAATTGAGGCCCATCAACTTTACAAAATTCCTTCTCCTGGTAGACATGAATCCCACTGGAACTGGCTTGTTGATATTTTCTGAACTCTCTCTAGGAGGATGGCTAATGGCGATTTTCATGATGAGCACCTGCACTTTAAAAGTTATCATTGCTCCACTGAGCTGGAGCTAAATAAACAGCCAAGCATTCAGTCTTTGGAAAGGTGAGCTGGTACAGAAGGCAGAAGATGACTGGAAAGGGAAATAGATGGGTTTTTTAAATACACTGTGAGCCTGATTATTTTGGAAATGGCAAAAAGAACCTCCTGATCTGGTTAGAAGAAACAAGAAATTCTACAGGTAGCATCTTGTACTTCTGAGTCATCTGACTCATGATTCATCTATGATTTCTCATCGTCATCTCATGGGGCTTTTGACACTCCCCCTCCCCCGGTATTTACATTGCCATCTGACAGAGCTGTTCAGCTTTGTAATTAGAATATCTTGTTCCATCTTTAGGGAAAGCTAAAGCTGACTTGCTCTAGTTTGAATTGTTTCCAGTCACAATGGTACCTCTGCTAATGAATTTAATTCATTCTCAGAGGCAATTTGTTATCCGAAAAAATTGTTATCTGAAATGTGGTTTCCCACTGAAATGAATGGGAAACCAATTAATCCATTCCAGACATCCGAAAAAAGCAAAAAGACTGGGGAGGGTTCCAGAACTCTTTATAAAATACAGTGGTACCTTGTATAAAGGAATTAATTCGTTCCAAATGGAATTATGTTAAGCAAATTTTCCTTTATACAAATTCCCATAGGAATGCATTGAAAATGGAGTAATCCCATTTTTATGTTGTACGGATTCTCCCCATAGGCGATTATGTTAAGCAAATTTCCCCTATCTCTGGAATTTTTTATGTTGTACAGGTTTTATGTTATACAAACTGTTTGTTATACGAGGGTTCACTGTACACTTTAAAGGCTTGCAGTGCTGGAACACCCTCGAGAACATCCCCCTGCAGTGCAATGCAAACATGGAGAAGACAAAGCAAGGCTACCCAAGTCTGTTCCCACCCAAAGTGCAATGGGGAAAAATGCAAACAAACATAAGCAAGAAGAAAAACCCAGCCCATTTTCGCCTGCAGAGCAATGAAAAAAGACTGCAAACACTGAGAAATGAGACCAGCAAGACTACCCCAGCCATTTCCAGCCAAAAATGCAAAGAAAAGCAGTGCAAAGGTTAATAAAAGCTAGCTCCCTATCTTACCAAGTTCGAAAGGTCCAAATCCCTCAGCAAAACATGTCCAGAATGGCTCCAAAACACCATGAAAAAAACCCCTCTAATTTCTCCCACCCCTCCACAAACTATGCATTCTTTGCAAGGCATTGTGAAACATTTGTTATCCGAGGCAGCCCATAGGGAACATTCACTATCTGAGGCAGCCCTATAGCTGGAAATTTCCATTTGTTATCTGAAAAATTTGTTATCCAAGGCATTCTTTATCTGAGGTATTACTGTATTGTATTGAGTGTGGTGTAGTGGATAGAGCTTTGGACCAGGTCTCAGGAGACCTTGAATCCATATTCAGCTAAGGAACCTCACGTTATACATGTAACTATAAAATCATCTTTACATATCTTGTTTACCTTTCTTAGGGTCACTGTAAGTTCCATGTGTCTTGACTGCACTTAACATGCATGCACGATTTATTAAGATCAGTGTGAATGACAGGCTAAGCATAAGTTATATGGTTCATGAAAGATCACATTAAAATATAGCAATTACTCTTTAAAATGCCACATATAAAGTGTTTTGTCCCTTGTTTTTTGTTTTTGTTTGGTTTGGTTTTTACTGATGTTTGGATGCAAGTCACTGAACTTTAAAAAGATATCTTCAGGCAGCTGAACAGTGACCTTTAACTTTTATTTAGGGAAGCAAATAAATTTGCAAAGAACACATAGGATGTTCTGGTTGACTATTTTCTCCATTGTCTGATTTCCTCCATGATAACCTGTCACAAACAATTGTAAAACTTAGAAATCTCATTATCACCTCATACATATGCCAGCACAATGATCTTGCTGTATTTATTATCCTGTAAAATGATATCATTACTTCTTCTCTAAAGAAAGCCTCCCTGAGATACACTGCCCTCATATTCCCCCTCAACACCACTAACAGCAGGTAGTCTTAGCACAAAAATCTGCCTTTCATTTACTGCGCAGTTGCACAATATACTACATAAATTTGCTTCAGGTTAAATTGCTTTAAAATGAAAAACCAAAAATAACACAAAAGAGGATGAAGGCAGAAGGGAAAGGTATGGAAAGAGAATTTCCAACTGATACATTTGTGCCACTTGTAAGCTGCCACTAAGACCCTATATATTAATTTTTTTTAAAAAAAGTTTCATGTAAGGAATTCTCATAACCACAGAACATACATAGAAGGGATTTTTCTTTTTGCCTTCATAGATCAGAGACTGCTAAATAAATAGTGCTAGGAGATATGCCATTATAGCATAGAGAGGGATAACAGACTGTGTCATCCCATCATTGGTATGAACTCCGTTATACCGTCATTTATATTAAGGCTAGACAGTGATTCATGCTGTTGTGCTTGGCCCAGCGTGCTACAAAATGGTCCTTCAGATAATTAACAATTAGAATTTAAGTGCTTAAATTTCACGTCACCATCAGACGTTGCAGTGCCTGTAATCTCATCTGTGTAACTGTGATTTATTGGACCAGATGCTTTGCTCAACTCATCCACAGTAACAATAAGTGATGGTTGTCTTTCAGTGGCTTTTGGAGGAGCTCATTCTTCAGACTTCCTCCTGCAATGAGACTAAACAGTAACCTATTCTTTAGGTTTGGGCTTACACATTACTCGTGCTCAGGGGTGTGTGTGTGTGTGTGTGTGTGTGTGTCTTGTGTTTAAAAGTAATGTTGCAACTGCTCCCAGTGCCATTCTTTCTGAATGATTCCTCCTTTGTTTCAGACTCATTCACTTGATGTAGGCTAGGAAAAGGGGGCAAGGAGAAGGACAGAGGGAAGATTAATTGCCCAAAGTGCAAGGAAGGGTCATTCAAATGAGTTGCGTTACATAGGCAAATGGGGTCCTGCCCCATATCAGGCTCACCCTACACTTTGCTGAAGGTAAGGGCTTGGGGGCCTGGTCTCTGTTCCCATCATGCTGACCGGTCACCCTCCCATTCTGGATGAACAGGTGTATACGGATGGAGGCAGGGGGAGGACAGGAGGGTGGTCTCCCTGAAAATATCCCATTCACATCCACTTTAATTCAGTGACATCAAGCACTGCAATGGTTGTATATAGAGATGGCCCAAAAATGAACTTTTAATTCATTTTTATTCGTTATTCATTTCATTGACTGACGAAATGAATAACGAACCAACCCATCAAAGAAAAATGAAACAAAACAAAACTGAAATTTCCGTTTCGTTCGCTTAATTTTTCGTTAACCCCCACCCCACTTGTCTTCATCGCCACAGTCCTCCTGGTCATGGTGGGAATGTAGGGGACTTTTAAAATCCAATAAATAAATAAATAAATAAATAAATAAATAAATAAATAAATAAATAAATAAATAAATAAATAAATAAATAAAGGAGCGCCAACCTGGCCTCAGGGGTGGCCGGGTCGTCACTCTAAAATAAAGAAAAAAATAATTTAAAAGAATCAGCGCCGACCCAGCCCCAGGGGCCGCCTGGTCAGTACTTGAAGAAAACAAACAAACAAAAATGGAGATGCTGGCTTGGGGCCAGTGGCTCAAAAAGCCCCTGCTGCCAGGGCCAGGATTACCCCCCCACACCGCCACCACCGCCACCACCATCCAGTAAATTGATCTGAACCAGTTCAGATCGGTTCATGTTTGTACAATTTTTTTAAAAAAAATCATACGAACCCGAACCTGAACCGAACCAAGGGTGGGCCCGAAACAGATGAACCTGAACCATGGGTTCTCTGTTTCATGTCCACCTCTAGTTATATACAGTACTCTGTTTCGTTCCTTACAGATTCCAGTATATCTTGATTCAGACTTCTCACATTCCATGTTCCAATTGAATGTGTTGTGAAGCAGCACACTTAGCTTTCACTTCTGTGCATGTCAGCCATTAGATGCCCTTTCAGCTTTAATCTAGTTGTAACATTAGCAACAGAACTGTTTCTATTTGTCATTTGCCTTATCCAAATAGAAAAACAATGTATCAGCTAACAGGGAATTTCATCTTCCAGCACTATTGCTTGTCTCTTTTTGAACTGTCTTACCATAGGCAAGGAAAATTAAGTAGTGGTTTACCATTGGAGTACTAACAAAACTTAACTTTTGTGTCACCATGGTTGCCTGCTCTGCAGGTACCAGCTTCAGTAACTGCTGCTGCCCAGTTCACTATCACTATCACTGCTGGAACTGTCCATTCTTTTCTGGTGATGCAGCTGTTACTCTCGGATGTATCTTAGTCTCGTATCTCATCTGTGAACATTCCACCTTGGGTGGCACTTCCAGGAGTCCAGGCTTGTAATGGAGTCTGTCGTCCAGATGGCATTGCTCTTAGCTTCACTATCATAGGCTGATACTTCACGTCCATCTCATTGCTGTTCGCAGTCCGGCTTGGGACCGGTACGAAGTAATCTAACCGCACGTCCATTGCGGGATGAGGGGAGTTTGTCCCAACCACGCCCCCTGAACTGCGATTTAAGTGAGATGAGAGATTCCCCTCTCTGAGCTCGGGAATCTGCTCATCACACTTCTCGTTCCAAGATCAGTGGCCGTGAGGTAAGGCTCGTCACGCAACATGCCATTCTCCATCTAGCGGCAGGAGTGCGAAGTGCCATTCGCCAGTACATTTGCTATGGAGTCAGCAACACAGTGCAGAGAGATTAAAAGACAAATGCCTCAAACTTAGCTCTGTAACGCATTGAAGGCAAGGCTTCGGAGAATCAAAACATCAAAAACGGAAGGTCGGGGCTGGAAATAAAAAACGGAGAACAAAGGCATGGAATTTCACATCTCATCATGGAATGAGGATGTGCAGTAACAGTCATGCCGGTATCATCCATCACGCCTGTGCGTACACGGGAACAGGGACAGAACCAGAAGAAGACCACGTGACCATGACCGACATCAACACACAATGAACTTCCTACTGGAACAAGAATGGACGTGAAGTAACCATCATACTCAAACCCCTTCACCACATTAAGCTGTGCCTCCAAGAAAGTCTATGTAGTGTTATATCAATGTATTGAACCATTACTTTTGTTTCATGCTGATTGCAGTTAAGCAGTGCCTCCACAATACTGCACCAAGTATGGAAACAGCACTGATAATTATAATAATAAGAAGAAAAAGTGTGTGTGAGGCATTACCACCAACATTAGCAGAACCTTCCAGTGTGAGGAAATGAAAAGCATTCTCTTAATGTGATTTATTTCACACCATAACACTGCAAGAGGTTTTCAAATGTAAGTCCATTATTGGTTTGGGATACTGACATTGATTGCTGTGTTGCCAAGATGCTTGACTTTATTTCTAATAGAGACAAAAAAGGGGGAGGGAGAGGGGGGTAGCAAAAATGGGAGTCCATGGTGGTTTTCTTTTTTAAAAAAAAAAAAGATAGTTGTATATAGAACCAGATTAATTGAACATAAAAATCAAGTGGGAAAAACTTAAACCTCCTTCATCCCCCCATACTTGTTCTGATCTGTATCTAAAATATTATGCAATTTAGCCTCTGCCTGCAGTTGTATAGCCACTTACTAGAGAATGAAAGGCATTGCAATCAGACTTACTTTTGAGTTGACATATATTTAATTATGTTGCAAGGCTGCAGCTTCTGCAAGCTTAGCCTAGAAATAAAACCCCACTGAATGGCAAGGAACTTACCTGTAAATAAATATGAAAATGACTGCCCTCTCATTAAAGATTTATTCTGTTTGTAACACCACAAACCCAATCTAAGTGTTTTTTTCTCTCTCTTTGCAGACAGTCTCTCAATATGTACAGAACAAAGTCTCACAATTATTAGGGCTGCCATTGGGCAACACCTAGCAGATGTCCCCTCCCCCAATCCTCTCTTATCTCTTGCAGACTTTTTATGAAATGAATGACTCAAACATCACAGCTGTCTACCCTTAGGAAGTCAGCATCCTTAATAGAAACCCATGAAAATTGCCTTTCTTGCAGGCAAATAGAGAGGGTGATGTTTTTGTTCCTTTAAAAAAAAAGAACAATAGAACAAGATATATTTTGTGGCTAAGTGGTGACAGAGTCCGGCAGTCCAAGAAGCCGAACCCCAAGCAGCTTGGCTCAGAGAGCTGGTGGCCAGCTTTGTGTTTTGCAGCGGATACCTTAAAACCCCAAGATTAATCATTTTCTGCAGTGCTGTTTTCCAAGTGTTGAGTTTCGGAGAGGGAAGGAGGAGGGCTCCTTGTCAACCCAGTGATCCTTAGATTACAAAGTAAGACAAATGGACCTGCTGCAAATGAGACAGAAAGGTTTGAGTGCTGAGGTAAACACAGTCCGTCTTGGGAGAATAAATGGTTTTGAGAAGATGTCAAAATTATACCTGTCTTCTCAGGTCTCTTCAGCGAAGACCTGCTAACCTTAAAGAATTGTAATTCCGTCCCTACAAACCAGGTGTGGCCCAGGCAAAAGAAGGGAGAGGACCTTTTTAAGAAGCAGTGCAACAGTTCTTCATCCATGATGTGAGAGGAGTGTTATGGATGTGATGGCATCTGGGCAGTTCCCAGAGCTTACAAAAGCCCCTTTGTGGTAGTGGTACCATAGTTACCACATACACACAAAAAGACGAGTGACCTTCCTCAGGGAGTCCTGCCCCTCCCCCCACCTTTTCTGGCAGTTCTCTCTTGAGGGATTTCAGACATGCTGATTTCTATTTCTTTGTTGAAGTCATGTGTTGCAGTTGGGCAGCCAGCACAAAATTATTCTCCAGGACCCAACTTTTCACAGTAAACAACAAATGGATCTTAGGAGTATCCAGGCACGTTTCCTTGCCAATCCTTCATAGGTCAACTGAGTTGTTCTGTATGGGAATGTAACCACCATCTCCTCCTGATAGCATTATTCCTCCTCATTTAACCTCTTTAGCATGTGAATTATTAAACCAATGAGTAAATACAATGCATTTATGTGCAGCCATCATCTTAGTGGAAACCTGTAAGCCTGATGCATGAAAAAGTAAAATGTACCACCATAAACAGGGTCTCTATATTTTTCTCTGCAGTAAGCAAATTCAGTAATTAACACTGCCATGTTACTTCCTGTTCTGGGCCAAGGATTTTTCCTGGTCCTGGGAATAGAAAAGCCAAAGCTCATCACAATCTGGGCTGAGAGCCAAGTGGCTGAGAAACGTATCTTTCTAAGTTACATTGAGCTATGTTTACTTGAAAGAATTCTATCTTGACACATTTGTTATTGGTCTTTGATTGTTTTTGTCTATAATAGCCTAGCTGTAAGATCAATTTGGATTCTGTATTTTCACGCTCACCTGTGGTGATGTTTTCTCCATTAGGATAGTATTATTGCTTTGTTCTGGTTCTGTTACCCTGCTGTCCCTCTTGTCAGGATTATTTGTGTTTGTTGTTTTTAAATTGTTTTACTTTGTTTTATCTGCTTATTTGGCTCTTTCATCTTCTGAACAACCCAGAGTTTCTGTGGGAAAGTTGGTGCAGTCAATAAGTGCACCAACCAACCAACAAACAAACAAACAAACAAACAAACAAACAGAGTTATTGAGCTCCAAAGGGACTGCAGGGGGAACTTAATTTAAGGAGTGTGCATTGGTGAGGTGAGGGGAAGCTGTCAGTTAACCCTATAATGGTAGAGCATGCCAAAGTCACTGACTCCTTCCATTAAGCACCCCCATCTCCTTTGGTGCTTAATATCTCTGTCCCCAGAAACATTAACTTTTCCAAATTTCAAATGATCCCCTAAAATCGCTTGGGGAAATGCGAAGATCACTAAGGGCCTTTTCACATGACCCCTAAGATCTGCTGGTCCCTTAAATTCAGACCAGAGATCTTGGGGGTTCGTTTCTGTTCCTGCGTCCCCACCCCTCAGCACTTCCTGCTCCTGTCGGCGTGAGGGGAGGGAGGGAAAAAAAGGACAAAAGAAGCCTTTACTAACCTGCCAGTGCTGGTCGACGTTGCCACAAGCCCCGTTACTTCCTGGTTCCTTCTCAAAGGGCTCTTAAAGGGGCGGGAGGCAAAAAAACAACAGACAAGCAAGGAGAGCCCAGGACTCTTATCCGCATCAAATATTTTTCATCTCCAGAGAGAAGGTACAAGAAAAGTGTGCTGGGTCATGCTAAAGTGGGCGGGGTCGCACTTAATTGTCTGCAAACTCCAGAGCTGGTGGGGAAACATTTCTAAGCTCCGGAGCTGGGAGGCATTTGCAGCGCAGCTTAGGGGTCGTGTATAAATGCCCTAATACTGCTTATTCTGAGTATTATTAGTATTAGTATTATGAGTAATGTGTAAGCTGCTAGTTGCCTGGGATCACTATTTTCAAGCACATAACATTGCAATTAGAATTTTTTTTCTGGGGTACCCCCTTTGAAGTTGAATAACTTGGCCCCCTGAACCCCAAATCTCAAATATGGAAAGCTTAAAGGGGAAAGTCCAAGGAAGGTATCCACCAAATTTGGTGCCTCTAGGACCCAGGAGAGCTGTTTTATAGAGTAACGAATCGGTTTGTTACTGGTTCATTTTGTATGATTTATTTTTAAAAAATCATTTCTAATTAAATGAAACCACTCATGGGGGAACGAAATGAAATGAAATGAATCTCAATTTTTCAATTTTGTGCCCATCCCTAATAGTAAAAAAATCTCAATAACACAACTATTTATTTATTTATTTATTTATTTATTTATTTATTTATTTATTTATTTATTTATGGATTTATATCCCGCCCATCTTCCCTGGTGGGAACTCTGGGCGGCTCACAGTATTAAAAACGCATAAAATAAGCGAGGAAACCTCCGAGCAGAAAAGCAACAGGAGGGCAGATGGCGACAAGTAGAAAAGGAAGGGGGGAAGGGGAAAAAAAAACCCCTAACTAATGAAGTCGCCAAAGGCCTCTTTGAAGAGGAGAGTCTTCAAGGCCTTCCTAAAGGCAGGCAGGGACTCCAGCAGGCGCAGCTCACTGGGGAGGTGGTTCCAAAGAGAAGGACCAACCACAGAGAAGGCGCGGTCCCGCGTACGCGTTTTCCGCGCCTCTCTGGGTGTGGCCACTCTCAGTGAGCGTGCCTGCGACGATCTCGTGGGTCTGGATCCGGATGCCCTCTGGGAGATACGCTCCACCAGGTACTCTGGTCCCAAGCTGTGGAGGGCTTTGAAAATCAAAACCAGGACCTTGAACCTGATCCGGAAGACCACAGGGAGCCAATGCAGGCAGACCAGGACTGGGGTGATGTGCTCATATCTACGGGCACCCACCACCAGCCTGGCTGCCGCATTTTGCACCCGCTGTAGCCTCTGGATCAGGGTCAAGGGCAACCCCACGTAGAGGGCATTGCAGTAGTCGATCCTCGAGATCACCAGGGCCTGCACAGCTGTCCTCAGGGAGGACTCATCAAGGTACTGGCGGATCTGGGCGATCATGCGGAGTTGGAAAAAAGCGGCCCTGGAGACGGCCGTCACCTGGGCTTCCAGGGAGAGGGCCGAGTCCAGGACCACGCCCAGATTCCTGGCCCTGTCTGTAGGCTGGAGGGAAATACCCCCCAGACTAGGGAGGGGGCCATTGTACCCAGTCGAGGGCACCCCGAAGAACAGCACCTCCATCTTCTCCGGATTAATCTTGAGCCGATTATCTCTGGTCCATTCCAATACGGCCTCCAGGCACAGATCAAGGGAGCGAACCGCCTCCTCAGCAGGTGAAGAAAAGGAGATATAGAGCTGCGTGTCATCAGCGTACTGATGACAGCGAACTCCATATCTCCTGATGACCTCCCCCAGCGGCCTCATATAAACATTGAACAGCACGGGAGAGATTGCCGACCCCTGGGGCACCCCACAAGGGAGAGTCCAAGGAGCCGACAAGACATCCCCCAGCTGTACCCTCTGAGTCCGGCCGCCACGGAAGGAACGGAGCCAGGCCAAGGCCTGACCACTGATTCCAGCCTCCGTGAGCCGGGCCAGAAGGTTACCGTGGTCGACGGTATCAAAGGCTGCTGAGAGATCAAGGAGGACCAACAGGGAGGAGCTCCCCCTGGAGGTCATCCTGCAGAGCGACCAGGGCGGTTTCGGTCCCGCGAAGAGGCCTGAATCCAGACTGGAAGGGATCCAGGATGTGATTTACCTCCAGGTATGACTGAAGCTGGACAGCGGCCACCCCCTCGACAACCTTGCCCAGGAACGGAACAATGGCAATCGGACGATAGCTGGAAAGATCGTCCGACGCCAGGCCAGGTTTCTTGAGAGTGGGTTTCACCACGGTCTCCTTTAAATGAGAAAGGAAGCATCCCTCTCAGAAGGAGGCCATGGCAATAACGGAAACCCACTCAGGCATGTTCCCTTCGGCAGATTTAATAAGCCAAGCTGGGCAAGGGTCAAAGGGAGTGGCTGCCGGCCGGCAATGAGCCATAGCTCTGGAGGCCTCCGCCAAAGAAACCAGCCCAAACTCATCCAGGAGGGGAGAACAGAGGGGTGAGGCACCAGAGATCCCAAAGGGTGGACTAGAGCAGCTGGGGGGGCAAGTCGGAACGGATGGCCTCTATTTTTGATCTAAAGTGGGCTGCAAATTGCTCACTAGTGAAATCACTAGGAGGAGGCTGAAGCTGACTGGGATTGGAGAGGTCCTGAACAACCCGGAATAGCTCCGCCTGGCGGTTCAAGGCCTCGCCAATTCTCAGGGAGGCAAAAGATCTTCTAGCGTCCCTGATCGCGCGAAGGTAGCGGCCAGTCAGCTGTTTAAGGGCAGCCCTATTTACTTCCGTCCGGTTTGCCCTCCAAATGACCTCCAGTCTCCTACATTCTTGTTTCATCAACCGCAGCTCCTCCGTGAACCACGGGGAGGAGCGGCCTCGACATTGTAGGAGACACTTGGGGGTGATCCGGTCCACCGCCCCGGCAGTACCCACATACCATCTTTCCACCAGGGCATCAACCGGATCATCTGCCAGACTGCCAGAGAGCTCCCCGAAGGCCTCCATGAACCTGATGGGGTCCAGGAGCCTATGGGGGCGGGCCCAGATGTGAGAAGGGCGCTCCCCGTGGGGCAGGGGGACGATCGACAGAGAAAATTTTAGCAGGTAGTGGTCCGACCATGACACGGGCAGGGGCAAAATACCCCCAACCCCCAGACACGACTCTGGCGACATGGAGGAAAAGACCAGGTCCAGGGTGTGGCCAGCTCTATGGGTGGGGCATAGAACATGCTGAGATAAGTTCATGGAAGTCATGGATTCCATGAATTCCAGAGCCGCACCAGTGAGTTCTTCCTCGGCGTGCAAGTTGAGATCCCCAAGCACCAGAAGGCGGGGGGATCTCAACAAAGCAGCCGAGATGAACTCAGCGATCTCTGGTAGGGATTGCGCTGGGTTGCGGGGAGCACGGTACACCAGCACAATGCCAAACTTATCTCGCTGACCCACTAATAGATGAAGGCATTCCACCCCAGAACACACCATTGTCACAGACCTACTAACACAAAGGGATTCCCTGTAAACGATAGCCACCCCACCCCACCCTACCCTCCGATCTGCCTGCCCACTGAACCTGAAACCCAGGTGGGCACATGAGGGTGAGGGAGGCCCCGCCTTCCGCACCCACCCAGGTCTTGGTGATACAAGCCAGATCGGCATGCTCATCCAGGATAGAATCAAGGATGAGCGGGGTCTTGTTATGCACCGACCTGGCATTAATCAGGAGGCAGGACAGGTCGGAGGCGCTGGCAGGATGGCACCCAGGTAGATGGCGGTGGGCGAGGGGATCAGAACGGGGGACAGGCAGTAAATGCCGGACCCGAGTTCTTCTTACCCGACCGATCCCTCCGTCCAGAGCGTACCTCCCAAGGCCAGACACCACAGAGATGCGAGTCCCTGCCGACATGGCGATCTACGGGGGAGGGAGAGGGAGGGAAAAATACAACAACAAAAGAAATAACAGGAAAATAAATACAATAAAATAATACAGCAGCAAATATTTATTTATTTATTTATTTATTTATTTATTTATTTATTTATTTATTTATTTATTTATTCAACTTATATGCCGCCCACTACCCAAAGGTCTCTGGGCGGCTTACAATCAAAGAATTAAAACAATTTAAAATAGTTATAAATAAAATATCAATAAATCATCAAACAGTAATAAAAACCTTCTTTAAAATCATCATCCTAAAATTGTCATCAGTGGACCCACAATCTATATTGTATCAATTAAAAACCTTCTGGAACAGGAATGTTTTTACCTGGCGCCGAAATGTAATCAGTGTTGGCGCCAGGCGGATCTCAATAGGGAGGGCATTCCATAACTTGGGAGCAGCTGCCGAGAAGGCCCTTTGTCTACAAGCCATCCCTCTCACCTCCTTGAGGGATGGCTCTTTTAAAAGGCCCCCCTGGCTCGATCTTAATCGCCGGGTAGGTTCGTATGGAAGGAGGCGGTCCTTCAGGTATCTAGGTCCTAAGTCGTTTAGGGCTTTATATGTCAAAACACGCACTTTGAATTGGGCTCAGACAGCAACTGGTAACCAATGCAGGTTACGCAGAATCGGCGTGATGTGATCCCTGGAGGCTCCACTACTTACCAGCCACGCCGCACGATTCTGAACCAGTTGCAATCTCCGGACCATCTTCAAAGGCAGCCCCACGTAGAGCGCATTGCAGTAATCAATACGGGATGTTACCAGCGCATGCATATCTCTTATGAGGCTCTGCTCGTCAAGGTAAGGGCGAAGCTGGTATATTTTCTGCAGCTGAAGGAAGGCACCCCTGGCCACCGAGTCCACCTGGGCTTCCAGAGTTAGACCGGGGTCCAGGAGCACCCCCAAGCTGCGGACCCTGTCCCTTAGGGGGAGTGCAACCCCATCCATGACAGGAAGATGGCCCTCTAACCTGTCCGGCAAAGCACCCATTAACAGCACTTCCGTCTTGTCTGGATTGAGTTTCAATTTGTTAACCCTCATCCAGTCCATTATCTGGCC
Organism: Phrynocephalus forsythii; assembly: GCA_029282475.1. NCBI lineage: Eukaryota > Metazoa > Chordata > Lepidosauria > Squamata > Agamidae > Phrynocephalus > Phrynocephalus forsythii. The sequence continues at coordinate 41,671,775 of JAPFRF010000006.1, forward strand.
CAGACACGAGTTCAGCACAGAAACCGCCTCACCTGGATTGGTGGAGAACGAGAGGTAGAGCTGAGTATCATCAGCACATTGCTGACTCCTCAGCCCAAACCTCCTGATGACCTCTCCCAGCGGTTCCATGTAAATGTTGAACAGCATGGGAGACAGTATAGAGCCCTGAGGAACCCCATGACATAAATGCCACGGGGCAGAGCAACTGTCCCCCAGCACCACCTTCTGGACACGGTCAGCCAGGAAGGATTGGAACCACTGCAAAGCAGTGCCTCCAACCCCCAACCTGGCCAGCCTATCCAGAAGGACACCATGTGGTGAGGTCCCTCCCCTCCGGCCACTTCCCTCCGAAGGCCGACCGGCTAGCTGCCTCTGGCTTCTCCCACAAGTTCAGAGTCAGCTGCTGAAGGCAGGTGGAAGCAAGGAGGGCTGCTTCCTGAAGCAGGGTCCGGGGGGTTGCTGGCAGATGGAAGGCTTCAGCAAGGCTTGGAGACAGCTAAAATAGCTGTGTGGTGAGGTCCCTCCCCTCCGGCCACTTCCCTCTGAAGGCCGACCGGCTAGCTGCCTCTGGCTTCTCCCACAAGTTCAGAGTCAGCTGCTGAAGGCAGGTGGAAGCAAGGAGGGCTGCTTCCTGAAGCAGGGTCCGGGGGTTTGCTGGCAGATGGAAATAGCACTACAAGAGTGCAGAAATACAATATAACAATTAGAAAAGAACTGTAAACACAAGAAAGGGAAAGCAGAATAAAAATAAAAATAAAAATGCAAGAGAATCGGGCACAAAACCAGGGCAGGATGGAGAAACAAGGAGGGGAGGGGAGGGGAAGGAACAGACAGCTGGTGGAACGGCCAAGGTGAACAGTACCGTCCGGATCTAGTGGGGGAGCTATGGGGGGAGCAATGATGGAGGGCTCCAACCCCAAGTCCCTTAGCAGTCCAGTCCTGGGGGTGGGTGGGGGGGGAGCAAAGATGGAAGGGCTCCAACCCCAAATCCCTCAGCAGTCCGGTCCTTGGGGGGGAGCAAGATGGAAAAGCTCCGGACCCCCCCAACCCCTCAGCAGTCCAGAAGGAAGCCAGGAAGAGGGAGGGGGGAGCAGGGATTAAAGGGCTCCATGCCCCAGACCCCTAGAAGTTCAGAGAGAGCCCAGCAGGGGGGAGGTAGGAGGAGCCAAGGTGGAGGAGCTCCATGCCCCCTAACCCCTTAGCAGTCCGGTCCTTGGTGGGGGTGGGGGGAGTAGGATGGGAGAGCTCCGCACCCCCACCCCCACAGCAATCCAAGAGGGAGCCAGGAGGGGGCGAGGGGGCAAGAGTAGAAAAGTTCCATGCCCCCAAGCCCCAAGGCAGTCCGGTCCGAGAGGGGCGGGGGGGTAAGATAGAAGGGCTCCACGCCCCCAACCCCTCAACAGTCTGAGAAGCCTCCAGAGCCGGCCCGCCGCGATGATGGACATGGCGGGCCGCAAAAAGGCAACGGCAACCTCCAGAGCCGGGCAGGGACAGTCGGCAGGCCGAGAAACACGGCAGCGGGAGCAACAGCCTCCCAGGCTGGTCCGCCGTGATGGAGGGCGGCGGCGGCGGCAGCAATGGTCGGCAGTCTGCGAGGCACGGTATCTGCAATGGCAACGTCCAGAGCCGGTCCGGCGGTGGAGGGCGGCGAAGGCAGCGACGATCCGCAGGCCGGAAAGCGCGGCAAAGATGGTGGCAGTCTCCAAGCCGGGTTGGAAACGGCGGTGGACGGCGGCGGTGGAAAGGTGGGCCGCAAAGCGCGGAAGTGGTGGAGGCAGCCTCCAAAGCCAGCCCGCCATGATGGTAGGCGGCGGCGGTGGCAGCAACAGCAATGGACGGTGGGCCGCGGGGCGCGGTAGCGAGGGAGGCGGCCTCCAGAGCCGGCTCGCCGCGGTGGAGGGCTGCGGCGGCGGCGGCAGCAGCGATGGTCGGTAGGCCGCGGGGCGTGGTTGCCTCGAAAGCCAGCTCGCCGCGATGGTGGGCGGCGGCAGCGGCAGCAGCAGCGATGGACGGTGGGCCACGGGGCGCGGTAGCGAGGGAGGCGGCCTCCGAGCTGGCTCGCCGCGGTGGAGGGCTGCGGCGGCGGCGGCAGCAGCAGCGATGGTCGATAGGCCGTGGGGCGCGGTAGCCTCAAAAGCCAGCTCGCCGCGATGGTGGGCGGCGGCGGCGGCGGTAGCAGCAGCGATAGTCGGTGGGCCGCGGGGCACGGTAGCAAGGGAGGCAGCCTCCAGAGCTGGCTTGCCGCGGCGGCGGCAGCAACAGCGATGGTCGGTGGGCCGCTCCAAGAACAGTATAGGCAAGAAAGAAGAGAGGCGAGGAGAGTCCCCAGGGAGAGTGTCGGGTGGGGGAGGGGAGGGAACGCTCATACCCATTCCGCTGGTCTAGAAGGCAAGGCTTCGTTCCAACCACAGCGTCCTAAGGTCTTCGGGTGAGCCCCTTAATTCCCCCTCCTTGACCCTGGCAGGCCCAGAAGAGATTAAACGTAAAAATAAAAACAAGGCAGCATAATAATAAAAAACTCAAAGCGCAGCCGATGAAACCTGCTGCTGCTGTCGTCCGCCATCTTTGTCTACTGAGGAGATAAGAAGAATAAAAGCAAGAACTAAATTATTGTTAAATCTCAGCCATTCCTGCAGTCTGAACAAATTCAATGCTAAAGTGGATTCAAGGATCAGATCACTGTATGGGACAGGAATTAGGATAGGAACAAGACTAGCCAGTAGCTCTATGGACCGTCAGTCAGAAAAATGAACTTTCAAAAGCTCTCAAAATAATAAAATGCAGAACATTAACAGTTCACCATGTTTATGACATCAAGACCATGTGGGATGAGCTGGAACTGAATATGGCTGGGTGCTTCATGATTATCATCATCATCAGGCTGAAACTGAACAATTTATCTGTGCAATCCAAGACCAACTTATTTGCAATAGATACTACCAGAAAATAATTATGAAACAATGAATAAGTGATATAGACAGTGCCTATAATGAATCCAAAGAATAAATTCACAATATCATAACTGGATACCCTACGTGAGTATCATCAGATTGTATATACAGGGATACTCAACTTGCCAAGATCATTTGTCAGCAGTCGACTAAATTTTGTCATGTACTCCCTTCTTTACCCTTCATAATATAAATTCCAAAACCTCCAGTTCTAGAAAAAAAACTACAATACTACTGAGATAAGCAAGTTATCATGAATAAAACGTTGATTTTCATAAACCAGGCATTATTCTGGATAAACACCAATGAAACATACTTTATATAAGCAAGAGTTCCACCAACATGCATCAAATGCACAGAAAATACAGATTACAGATGACTTTCTTCGGGGTCAATGTCCTTTTATGTTCAACAGTGGAGCATAGCGTATCCAAATTTAGATGCAACCCTGGAGGAAATGAATAGATATTTGTCCCAGATCTTGGTTTTTAAATCATTCTTGGGTATGCACAATTGTGGGTGTTTCTTTGCAAAATGATACTTACTAGGAATTCACATGAACCTTTGGAAAGGAAGTGAAAAGAATAGAATTAGGCCATCTAATTAACTGTCTCTTATGGACTGAATTCAACACCTCTGTGTTCCACTATTTCCTATTTTGTTGCTCTATATACCAACAGGAAAGGAGCAGAACTGCTGGATAGCCCAGCTGTTTAGGTGTCTGGCTGAGTAGACAGACATTGGGAGTTCCCTACTGTGCCTTCTTGACAAGGGGGCTGGACTCAGTGATGCATGCAGCCCCTTCCAGCTCGGCTGCTCTAAGGTTATAATAATGTCAACTCTTTCTTAATCTCAAAATTTATGAATTGTCTCTTTGTGTTTGAAACATTGACAGCATCTCAGCTTCAAAAATGAGAATAAAATAAAAGATCAGGTTCAGCTGATACTGTGTTTCATCAAAAAGAAGGAAAGTACTCAATGGAGATGGGAACAAAGACATGAGACCTCCATCCCTTGCAACTGCTGGATCTAAAATATGAAGCCAAATTCACCCCTCTCCATACACACTGGCAATGAGTTCCAGGACCAATTTGCACACCTATATGACTGGGTGTATGCATAAATAAACCCCTATCACCTGGTTCCCTACAACAGAGGTTTTATCACATCTATATTTTCCAGCGATCATGTGCATTTTCCAAGAAATAGATATCTAGAGAACCTGTTGTAAAACATTATGACAACTGCTTTCTGAGAAGTGGGTAAATAATGAAAAAAATGAGCACAAGAGGGTATCCTGTTGACCATCTTGATTGCTGCTATTGGTGTTTTCTATAGACTGCCCTTTGCTATGTAGAACCTGGAATCCTTTTTCCTCCTGGCAATGTGGGCACAATACTGTGCAGCAATATTGGGCCATTTCCTGGTGTTTTGTATTGTGCATGCAGAAGCACAACAGCCCAAATTCATAAACCAGAGGTGTTTTTTTTTTAAAGAGCTGAATTTTATTAACAAGGAAATGCCTTTTAAATAAGGATAGGGTTATTCAAGGCTTGCCATTTTTCAAGTATCTGCATGCCTCTGAATTACTATGGTAAAACATTGGGGAAGCATTTATGATCAGCAGATTTAAGGGCTAGTAAACATGAATTCCTGTGTATGTCAAAAATTCAGGTCTGTACAAGTCTATTGATATTTGTCAAAATGGAAAGGAATGGAGGCTGTGGAATGCACTTGCACATGAAATTCAACATCTGCTTCCAACAATTCTAATGAGATCAAAACTAGTTGTTTTATTTTCCTTCTACGTGGAACAGGACAAGAGGTAATATATGCTACAGTATAATTATATGGAGTAATATTTTATGCTAAAAATAAGTGGAAAACACACAGATCTGCTTAAGTGAACTAGCAACAATCCTTTCCTGGAGGGTTTTTAGGAAGGCATGGCAAACTACCTGTAAAGTCTGTGATTCCACAGAAGTGACCCAAGAGAGGGATTCAGGATGTCATCTCTCCTGATGGCAGAGAGAGAGAGAGAGAGAGAGAGAGAGAGAGAGAGAGAGAGAGAGAGAGAGAGAGAGAGAGAGAGAGAGACCTATAAGGAGACAAAAACAACTTTGCAACTCCCTGCCACGGGGGGGGGGGGGTTACTCTTTTCTCTCCAACATTAGACCACTGACATCATTGGAGATGAAAGGGGATATTCTGTTTATGCACCAACTTCTAGGTGGTAGATAGGGTGAAGAGTTTTACTACACAGGATCCATAATCTTCTTGTTCCTCCAACAGGCCCAAAGAATTGGGGAAAACATGCTTCTTCCATAGAGCTGGATAGCATCCTCTTATCACATCCACTGTGTTAGAAATTGTAGAATACAATTCACAAAGGTGGTGAGGGGGATGGAAAGAAAGAAAGAAAGAAAGAAAGAAAGAAAGAAAGAAAGAAAGAAAGAAAGAAAGAAAGAAAGAAAGAAAGAAAGAAAGAAAGAAAGAAAGCAAACATATGACAGCCAATGACTGTGTTACCCTCTGATATCCCTTGTTCAGTGTTCTGTCAATTATGCTTAATACTGCTTTTAGGTGTAACCTGGAAAGGGTTGACAAATCATTGTGGTTTATTCACACAGTGTCTACCCAGTGTCTTGCCCCTCATCAAGAACCATGTGGGATACTGATAAAGTGTAGACAAGATAAGGATGACGAACATGCAGTTTATATGGAAATACACAGGCTTTTCCAGGGCTAAATGTTCTATGGGGTTGTTATATCGGTATTTTGCTATTACATTCCCCAGGATGAGTTCAGAAACAATAGTCCACTGTAAGCTCCTAATATCACAACCATCCATGAAGAGTGAAGTAAAAAAGAGTGATGTTAAACCAGGAGATCTTCCAGTAGAGTGAACCTGGAATTCACCCTGATCTTTTCATATGGAAACTCTCTCCCCTCAAACACCACTTCTCTTTCCTTCTATGCTGCTGACACCAGCTGTCCATGACTTTGGTTGAGAAGGTTCCTCTGCCCTGGGATCTCCCTGAAACCAGCTAAGAATTTTCTGCCCAGGGAATACAGATGTTTCACAATGATGTGGATTAGTCATGATCATTTTGAAGCACTTTTGTTACATTTTGATTATTTCTCAGAAATGCATTCTAGTGGCTGAATCAATCCTAGCCAAGCTAAAGGGAAAAAAAACGGTTGGCCTTGTTTCGGCTCCTATACTTCCTTTTCTGCATTTGAGTATTCTGGCGGGGGCTTCTGGAAGCTGGAGGTCCAAGAGCCCTGTGGTGCAGTAGTTAAATTTTAATACTGCAATTGAGCCTCTGCTTGTGACCTGAATTCATTCCCAGTTGGTTCGGGTATCTGGCTCAAGGCTGACTCAGACTTCCATTCTTTTGAGATTGGTAAAATGAGTACCCATTTTGCTGAGCGGCAAAGCTATTATTTGCATAATTATGTTAAAAACTACCCAGAGTGCTTTAGCACTATGGTGTGATATATGTCAAAACAACAAACAAACAAGAAGAAATATAGGTTCAGAGTTCCCAGCTCTGATTCCATTGAGAGAAAATGTGCCCTACGAAGCACATTAGAGTCCTTAGTAGAGATAGGCACGAAACGAACAATTTTTTGTTTCCATTTTCGTTTTTTCGTTTAACGAAACCACAAAAGTTTCTGATTTGGATTTTACACTGGAGTAAGTGAGATTTCTTTCCAAGATAGCAAATGAGCAAGGTTCTGGTCACATCCCAGCCAGGGAACTGGAAGTGCAACCAATTCATGTGACTGATTCTTTATTAATCAGCTGTGATTTGCTGCTGCAGCTTACATGATTTCCCTGACTCTAAAGAAACATCCCAATAGCATTCTGGCCAAAATCTTGTGATATCTTAAAGATTGTATGTGCTATGAGCTGCTGGGTTGATTTCAATTTATAGGGAGCCTAATAGGATTTCTAGCCTGCCTAGATGCCCTAAGCACATTTGATCTCACCTGATTTCAGAAGCTAAGCACGATCGGCCCTGGTTAGTACTTGGATGGGAGACCACCAGGGAATACCAGGTGCTGTAGGCGCCTGGAGTAGGAACTGTCCAGCCACTCCAGTATTCCTGCCAAGAAAACTCCATGGACATGGGGTCACGAAGAGTCAGTCGCAACTGTAATGACACAACACCCAACACACACAATAGGGTTTCTAAGTTACATAAGATATTTAAGGATTGGCTTTACAATCCAGTGCATTTTCATGGCTAAGTGGGAATTTGAAGCCAGGTCCCTTAGTCTGATTTTAAAAGGATTTTCTCTATCCTGAAAAATGTCTATAATATTTTGCAACAGTGCATGGGTGAGGTGTAGCTAGCACTGCGTAGATGGGATACCATAGTCTATGTGTGAAGTATAAATATATGGGAACTTATAATCATTTTGTCATTATTTTTCGATTGACCACATCCCATTTAGTCAAACCAATAGGGTGGAGAGTAGCTTGTTTTTGTAAAACAAGTAGAAGAAAATCTTATTTTCATGGTTTTCCCATGTCCTCCCTTTAAGAACCCTTTAAAAATCTTCCACAAGTAGATTTCTAAAGGGTTCTTCCACATCTTCCTAATCTACTGTGCTGCAATCTCCATCATCCCTATAAAGCACAAAGGGTTGCAGTGTTAATATTCCTGGAAGGCACCAGTTCAGGGAAGGTTTCAAAAGTTCCCCTACAACTCCCCCCCCCCAACGTTTTATATCCCTTCCTCTTCAGGGTTTCCTCACTCATGTAGGGTGGGTAATTTGTGCATACCCATAATTGGGGGGGGGTGACTCTAATGTCCCATACAGCCCATTGGATGTAGAAACAAAATAGCTTTTCCCTCCCTTCTGTTATTTCCCGGCCCGAGGTAAGGAATGTGCAAGTCCTTTACTAAGAACCTTGCCAGGCGATAGTTTTGAATGAAAGGAAAAATAATACTTTTTAAACCAAGGCCCATAATTATTATTTATTTCATCAGCAATTTACTTTATTACAGTGCACAGCATTTGTTACCATGGGAACGGGTTCCCTGGAAGGTCCTGTTCAAATGAGAGCGAGTCCGGCAAGACCCAAAGTCAATATCAATAACAGAAATTAAAGTGAAAGGGCTGGTGAGCCCACTGTCTGGCCCAACTTTATCTCTCTTTAATCACTGGCAGATGCTAACAGAAGGCAGCCAGGCAATGCAAGCCGAGAGAAGGAACCCAAGAACAACCAGCAGGAACACGAGACAAAAAGGCTCTTTTGTCTGCCATTGGGGGCCAGGTTTGCACCCGCCTTCTGGAAGTGGAGAAAGAGGTTTGGAAAGGATGTCTCCAAAATCCTTACGGTCCAGGCGAAACTAGCCAATGCCAGAGCAGCTGGTATGTATCATCACTGGTATGTTTGCATGAGTCATAGATAAAGTGGGGATGCGGGCTTCTTATCTTTACACACAAAAAGAGTTCATGGAAATAGGGGAAATGGGGGGGATACCCTGTTGCTTTGCAGTTTTCTCACAGATCAGCTCCAAGTGCCCCAATTTAAGCCTGCCAATTAATTGTCTTAACCAATGTTGTAGAAAATCCCTCCCGCTTTCTTCAGTCCTCCCAGTAAACAAGACACCATTCCCTGCTTTTTCAAGACACCCAAACATTGGCTGCCTGTGGTGTATGCTTCATTCTGACTAATGGTAGGGCTAAACTTGGCTAGAAGCAGACTTCAAGTTTCATAGAAGTGCTGTTCTTCCCTGGTTCTCTAGGAGGAGACAAATCTCAGGTCATGCACCTCATGAGGAGAAAGCTGGTTAATTCGTCTTGGCCTGTAAAAGTAAAAAGAGGAAGCTTTAAAGGATGGGCATCCATTTTCTAGTAGCTAATCCCAGGGTTCCAGAGCTAGATCTGAAAGTGTTTTAATGTTGTGTGTGTACAGTGCATGCATCAAAAAGCCCAGAGCATGAAAAAGGGACAAGGGAGAGAATATGTGGGCAGAGGCATTTTGGACCCACCATACTATCTGCAGCAATGCAGGGAGAAGAGTGCTAGTCTCCTGACAATAAAGCCATTTTGTTGTATAAACTAGGAGGTTAGCAGGGCTCACAGGTAATGATCCCAGCAGTAGTGTGAGCCCTCAGAAAGCTCATAATGGGTTGTATGTTGCAGTTAAGGCCTAACAGGAATGTCACCCACAGGTGCAGCCTCAAGGTGTAAATGTTGTTTGCCTCACAGCTTGAAATGGAGTCCTCTTGCCCTTGACTTTTTTAAGTATTTGTTTGCTTCTTGACTGCTTCACATCTAGAATTGGTTACCCAAGAGAGCATTAAAAATGGTTTTAAAATAAGATGCAAGCCCATTAGAAACATACTATGTCATTATTAACCAACTTTTACTTAGATCCTGGATCTGGACCCATTCAATGAAAGAAATTAAAAAAACAAACAAACACCAAATTAGTTATGTCATGAGGGTTCACTATTAATGATATTCTCTACACGTGCCTTTCAGCAGATTTGTTTTGGCCTGGTTATGATGGAAAAGGAGCAGATCACTGCATAGAAATCCAAATCATCCCCTCCAAATGTGGAAGAAATGTGAACTTCAGTGATTCAAAGGCAACCAATCCAACAACAAAAATTCTCAGTTTGTTGCATTTGTTTTATTTTGTATGTTAAGATGGAGCTGACTATTTTGACTGGCTTTCTCAAATGATCGCCATCTACTCAAATGGTCAGGCAGTCAAGGTGTTATGGATGGGAAGATTTATTAGGATACTGTGATTTCTGCCTTAAGTAATGTCCTCTTCCTTGCTGGCTGGCTTTAAAAGCCCACTACTGAAAATAAATCGCACACTGATAAGTAATTATTCTTCACTGATTTAGTGACCTCTGAAAAAGTGTCTTGTCTTTGAGTCTCAGATAAATTATTCTCAACTGGCCACTCAGAAAAGAAACTAATTGTGATTTGTTGGCCTTATCAATATTCACAGATTCACAGACAAATTGAGTGGGAAGGGGCCTATCAAGCCAATGAATCCAAGAGAATCAGATCTGACAGATGGTTGTCCAATTTTCTTTTGATCGTCTTGAGAGTGGAGTAAATATCACCTCCTGAGGTAATTGGTTCCATTGTCATAGGATGGTTTTCCTGATATTCAGCCTAAATCTAGCTTCCTGTACCTTGAGTCCATCATTAGTTCTTCAAATGGGTTCCCTCAGCATCTGCAGCTTGCAAAACTCTCTTTCCCTCTAAGTCAGGCCTGCACAATGCGTCGACCATGGGCAACTCGTAGCCCACGGGGTGCTAAGAAGTCACCTGCGAGGTCCCTGCCCACCTTCCGACCTGGGGTGCTCCTCCTCTGCTGCTGCCAGCACCGTGGAGGATGGTGGGTGGGTTGGTGAGTGGGCGCTCCTTCTTCTCCCCATCCTCTGCTGCCAGTGCAGCAGTGCAGCAGACATTGGTGGGTCATGGGGGCACTGCCAGCACCATGGAAGTTGGTGTGGGGGGGGGCAAGCGGGCATTCCTCCTCCGCCACTGCTGCCACCAGTGCTTCGGAGGTGGCTGGGTGGGTGAGGTGAGTGGATGTGCCACTGCCATGGAGCTTGGTGGGGGCAGGGGTGCTCCTCTTTCTCTGCTGCCACCAGCACTGCCAGCACCATGGATCTTGGTAAGTGGGGGGCAAGTGGGCACTCCTCTGCCACTGTGAGCACCATGGGGCTTGGTGGGTGGGTGGGTGGCTAGCAGATGCTCCTCCTCCTCCACTGATGATGCCAGCAATATGGAGTTTGGTGGGCAGGCGGAGCAGTTGTGAGTACTCTGTCTTTGTGTGCACTTGGGAAAGGAGCCCCCAGGGATGTGCCATGGGCAAAAGGAACCCACAGGCTGTTCAAAGTTGGACAGCCCTGCTCTAAGTGAAACGATGGGTGAGGAGCTTAATTCTGCACAGGCACATATAGGTCTGCACTGTACATCTTGCACCTGGAATGGCAAGTTAAGCAACAAACTGTGAGAGGCAGCAAGCTCAAATAGCAATGCACTTTAACTATGAACATCTGGGTCATCAGAATGAATGAACACAGGATTTTGACACAGTTTTCAATTAAAATCTAGGAGGGAGGGCACTGTGACCTTGGACAGGGTGTTCTTTTTTATTGCTTTATTTGGGTGACTTATTTCCTTGATGGGCTGGCTTCTTCCTGATGTTTTTTTTTTCCTTCCCAAATTGCACACACCCATTTCTTCTTTTTAAACATTGATTCTTTTGACTCACATATTTCTTTCCTGTGCACTGGCAGGCTTTTATCTTTTTTATATTCTTTACTTTTACCAGTGCTTGATAAAAGAAAAAGAACCATGTTTTCTTCCTGGTTTTCAGTATCGTTTCAAATCATTTAATATTTATGGGATGATATCAGGAAGAACAGTGTAAAAAGTGCATAATGGCAATGAGCAGTCCTTTGGTTTATATCTGCCTATGTGATTTATATATACTTATGTACATCTGAATTTCTCTGTTTTGCCCTTTCATACTTTGTTTACACAACAGGAAAGCACTTCTTGTCTTTAAAAGGAAAAAAATGGGTTAAGAGTAGCACATCTGTTTTACCTTTCTGGCTCAGACTGTAGAAACACTTTACCATCTGGTCTACTGAAGGAAAGCATACCATGACAAACCTATAAAAAGTGAATAAACATGTCAGGCAGTACAAAGATTCTTGTCATTCCTTTCACTCTTTTAAAGCTCCGCCTGAAAAGGAAAAATTCTAAAATGGTCTAGCCCAACCCTCCACGTATGGGTCTAACTAGACATGAAGGGAAATTTGTATTTCCTGCAAGGAACTCATTTCTCTCCTACAGTGCGGTATGCATCTTTTGAAAAGTACTTTACTTATTTCTTTCTTTAACATTTTATCCAAACCATGTAGGGGCCAGGCCTCTACAGCAACAATTTAATAAAATATCACACACAAAATACTTTTCTAAATGTAAAATAACTCATATAGAACAAAACAAAAAGGCATATCTATCTATCTATCTATCTATCTATCTATCTATCTATCTATCTATCTATCTATCTATCTATCTATCTATCTATCTATCTATCTATCTATCTATCCATCTATCCATCCATCTATACAATGCAAAATTACAATAGAAGGTGGTCAAACAGATAAGTTATTCCAGAGTTCATTGAGTTTAGTTGATCATATCTCTGTAAACATATTTCATATTTACTTTTCAGTGACCAATCATAATGCCAACCAAACTAAATGCAAGATAAGGAAGTGGAGAAAATCACAGGGTGATATAGTATAAATAAATTTTGTCAACAAATGGAAAAAGACAGTAGTGGAAGGGAAAGCAAGGGGGTGGGAGCTCTACCTGTAAAATATGCCCAATGACTGTCAGCATATCCAAGATGAGAGGGATGCACATATTCCCAGCTTGTATAAATCCCACTTCCCAGCCCAGTATCTGCATGATGCCTGCAAGCAAGATGCTGTGGTAGTGTCCGCTGCAGGGATCTCAGAAGTGTTTGAAATGTGTGTGAGGAAAGTGCAAGGCACACGAGACACGAAGAGGTTCCTTCTTACAGTTGCATTTGGCATGCCGAGAGCAGGAGGCATCGCTGGCGCGTCTGTCAGGGGCAAGGATGACAGGGAGAAATAGGATCCCAGGGATATGAGCCTGCATCCTTCCTCAGGGCATGAATGGTGCTGCCTTGAACTCATACTTGCTATAATGACAGCATAAAATATACTGTTGCCAGCTTTTGGTTCCTATAAAACGTGAACAGAAATAGTATTTTAGATAAACATTCCGCCCTCAATCTTTCTATTCCTTTGCACTCTTTTAAAGTGATCTAAATTAGAAACACTTTTTAAGTTGAATTAAACTAATAACCCCCTGCAGGTATGCTCAGCTGGATCTTTAAAGATATTCAACCAGAAAATCTGGAAACAATTCATAAATCAGTTTAACGCTCTGAAGTTTATTATGTGGCAAGGCTGAGAAATCGGAAGGAAACGCATTGGACTCACACGACAATGGACTCAGCTTTAAAAGGTCTTGCCTCAAAGAAAATTCCCCTTTGAGTCAAAGAAATTCTGATAGCTGGGAGTTCACGTGCTAGCATGATAAGCATGGAGCCAATTGTGCAGGTGGTCCATACGAAACATCTCTTCCTGGGAAAAGGCTTTTCTAATCATCTCAGCACTGAAGCTGAAGTACAAAGGGTTCGTGGGGAATTAATGCTTACCTTTCTTGAATAGCTTCTTGCAAGTTTTGAAGATTTTATTTGTCCCACCCGTTTTTGATAACATCGCTTTCATTTTATTTTCCTTGCTAGGAATTGATTCCTGGCACACTATGGGCCTTGATGTGATGTAGTAAAAGGAGCAGTTTTCAAAAGGATTTAGGTTGTATTATTTACTAGCTTGTTTCATCTGATGGGATTTTATCATTTTGCCTGCCTTTGAAATGGTCAATTAGATCTCCCACCCCTGAATATGGAAATCAGAACACGGGCAGCAAAAGCCGCTATTGAACTGGTTTTGGCATCATTAAAAAAATTAAAAACAAAGTGATGATGATATATATACATACATCTACTGTATATACATGATGTATATATAAGCACAGATTTTTGTAGGGTTTTTTCTGGGGGTGGGTTTGGAAAAAGAGGTAAAATGCTCTGCCACCAGAAGGTTATTCGTTTCAAATTGTGAAACTGATTTCTTTCAATTGTTTTGGCAGATGGAACCCTTCTGTCAGTTTAAATTCTGTCTGTGGATTAACAGCAAGAAGAGAAAATAAGGCTAGGGAGGAGGAGGAGGACCACCAGTGGCAGGAGAGGCAGGAAAAGATGGAGGAGGAGGGAGAAATAGCAGCGGCAACTAGAGCTGTGGCTCAGTTAAGGAAGAAGGGGTGGATGGGAGTCTAAGAGGAGAGGAAGGCTGTGGTCCCTACCTAGTTGACAGGCACAGGACAGGTGGTCACTGGTGATGCAAGAGCAGCCGGAGAAGTTATCTAGGTGCTGTGGTTGATTCCCCCTTCCAGGTGTTGACGAATGCGGAGGAAAAACTCACAATAGGGAGGGTTTCTCTAGGAAATGGAGCCTAGAAGGAAGGGTGGTCCCTCCGCTTCTCTTGTCTTCCTTCCTTGCATTTGGGTTTCCTGCATCCAGGTGGGGAGAAACCACCCTCATGCCTCCCTTGTGGTCATTCTAAATCTCTCTCCTCTGCTCTGTGCATGTCTGTGCATGCAAGCATGCAGCTGCCTGATCCTTGGGTGATGAGCTATATTCCCCCCCCCCAAAGATCTCTGGTCAGTTTCAGCCCATGTCTTTCTTTTCAGAAGTCTCATAGCTCAGAGGTTATACTGTTGTACTTCAGCCATATCTCTCCTCATGTCCTGGGGTTCAATCCCAGGTCTCAAGGTTCACTCAACCTTCTGTCCTTCTGAAGTCAGTGAAATGAGTACCCAGCTTTGGAGGGTTGTGGGGCAATGTGTAGCCTGCATAACTACTTGTGAACCACCCTTTAAGTGCTATGGGGTGGTATATAAGCAGCATGCTTTTTCCTTTTCATTGCCTGGATTCCACACTCACATGCAAAAGAAGTTTAATAATAGGTTTTTTTTCCAAGAGGACACACACACACACACACCACCCCCAAAATCCCATGTGTACCACAGGGCTTTAAACTGAATTCAAAATCCCAAATCCCACTTATGACTTATTTCCATAGTGTAACTCTGCCTTTAGAGAGCTAAATAAGACTATTGATTGGATGGATCAACTAGCAGAGATTGATTGAATTACTTGGCATTTGTGAAGTCAACACTGATGTAAGTTTCACTTGGTGTGCCTATGTAAGGCACAGCCTCCTAAAGCTGTTTTAACCAATTGCATCATGGCAAAGTCACAGACAATCAGGTAAGAAAGAAAGAGGTTTAAAATTTCCAGATAGGGTTTACACAGGGTTTGGTTAATAAATCAGCCAAATAGTGGTGGGTCAGGAAAAGAGCATAATGAGGCTGGGATAACAAAGAAGCTGGTCATGGCTTCTCTGTCAAAGAAGCTAGATAGGGCTTGGAGAGAGGCCAATTGTCTTTGCAAGGGAAGTGTATGGTTAGGTTTGAACTTTAAGAGTTTTGGTCAGGGAGAGCTAACCCCTGTATTTTCCTAATGCTGTTTTTAAAAAGGGTTCTAAACGTGTGGAAGTTGAGTCATGGCTACTGGACTCCTATTCCCTGAACCATATTTCCACTTATCAGGAGCAGCTTTGTCTTGTGTGTATTAAGGTTCAACATGTTCAGACACTGGTATAAGACTGCTACTGCTTGGTTGAAATGGAAATGAGGGATCGAGTTGGGCATCATCAGTATATTGATGTCACCAAACTAAAAAACTCCAGACAGTATCTCCCAACTGTTTCGTGTATGTATCAAGCAGGTAGCAGAAAAGACATAGCCCCAAGGGATACCTGGCCAGGATGTCGTGCCAGAATCTCATAAGAGCATCTTTTGACTTTGGTCCTCCAGGAGGCACTAGGACTACTACTATAAGACAATGCCACCAAATCCCATCCCATAGAGGTAGCACAGAAGATTATTATAGTTGATGAAGCCGAAAGCCAGTGGAAGATGCAGTAGAACTTATAGGGGCATACTCCCCTACCCACCTCCCAGCATATGTTGTCCAACAAGGCAACTGAAATTACTAGACATGGGCACGACTCAGCAAAATCCTTGTTTCCATTTCCGTTTGTCGTTTCCGTTACCTAACGAGGAACGGTAACGACAATTACTCCGCTCCAGCTCGAACCCGACCCGATAAAGATAAATTGGGTCTGATTTTTCGTTGTTGTTCATGGCATCGCAGCGATCGCGCGATGCCAAGCAAGCAGCACAGAAAAAAAGTTTTAAAAATAAAAAACCCCGATTCCCGGACATAAAAGCAGGCGAAAATATGCCTGCCTCAGTGAGGGCACCTACCAGAGAGGGGTGGTTTCTGGGGGGTCCCCAGCCTTCCCCACCCCCTCTCCTGTCCTGGGCTGCTGGTACCAGGCTGGGGGGGCATCCTCGTTGTCTCCATTTGCCATGCGGTGGGGGGGATCCAAAATGGCGACCGCAATATTTATTTTTAAATCGTGGTCCAAAAACCCACCAAAGCACCACAGAAACATTTGAAAATTAGGTATTTTAACTGCCGGAATTTTTATAGTAGCAGCAGTGGGTTTTTCTTGCAATAAAATGTCTCCATTGATTTTATTTTATTTTATTTTTATTTTTATTTTTTTACACCTGCACATGAGCAATGATGGGCTGGCCATGGGATGGGACCATGCAAATTTTTGGTCCCATTCCACCAATCGCATGGCCAGGTTTTGACTGAGACTTCTGGGTGTGCCAGAGAGGGCATTAAAACCCCAAAACCCTAACCCTAACCCTAACCCTAACCCAACCCTAACCCATACGCCAGTACGCTGTCCTTCTTAGTGGGTCAGAGGCACCCAGAGGTGCAGCCCACTAACCCACCCTAACCTTAACCGTAACCCTAACCATAGCCCTTACCCTAACCCCAACCCTAACCCAGATCCATACGCAAGTACACTTTCCTTCTTAGTGGGTCCCAGGCATCCAGAGAGGTGCCTCCCACAGCCCACTATCCCCTACCCCTATCCCATTCCCTAACCTGTACGGCAGTACGCTAGTATGCTTCCCTTCTTACTGAGTCAGAGGCACCCAGAGAGGTGCCTCTGCCACCCCACCCTAACATAATGTAATGTATGGTACGCGGCGGCTCCGCGAAACGCTTCCCTTGCTTCCCTTCTTAGTGGGTCAGATGTCAGAGAGGCACCCAGAGAGGTGCCTCCCAGAGCCCACATACCCCAATCCCAACCCCACCCCAACCCACAAATGACAAACGACAAACAACAAACGGAAATGAGAAATTTTTGAAAATTATTGTGACAAACGGAAACGACCCGAAACGGACCTGTCCTGACAAACGACAACTCAAAATGTCATTTTTTCTGGTCGTGCTCATCTCTAGAAATTACTATTGCACCATGCCAGATCCAGGCCTGAAGGAGCTGGAGTTATGGAGCATGGTGGATTTCCAGGAAGATGGTGTTTATTTATTTGTTTGTTTTTGAAACAACGGTCTCAGAACTGCCTCTTTCAGCAAAACTGGGGTCCTGCCTTTTGGTGGAGGTGCATTCACCACTTTGCACTTGACCAGACCTCCCATGGTGACTTCTTTGAGCCAGGAAGAGCCAGGGTCTGGCAAATATGGGTTTCACCTCTCCAAGGATCTTCAATAGAATCATAGAATATCTGAGTTGGAAGGGGACCCGATGGCTATCACATCCAACCTGCAGCTCACTGCACAAATCCAAATGTACAAGCATTATTATTCTGTATATTTATTATATATATATTTTACCCCAGCTTCCTCCCCACCAAAATAGGCTGTCTCATAAGAGTATAAAACAAATAAAGGGGAATAACAATAACAATATCAGAAAACAGTGTAATTAAAATTGAGCAACTTTGATTGCCATTAAAATGGGGGAATCACCCAAATGAAACCCCCTTTTTTGGAAATCCAGTTTTCCTATTTTTCAGAGTCTTATATGAATAAAAGGGTCTTTGCCTTCCAGGAGGTCCATACACAGTTTCTGCCATCCAAAGCTTCTTTGCCAAAAGTAACCAGTAAGTTGTCTCCTAACGACTTCTCCTGTTTATCTAAATCCATGGGAATGATTTTAATTCTGCACCAGTGTTTGGCCACAGTAAAAGGACTGAAAAATGACCAGTGAACTGAAGAACAATCCAGAGAAGACAATACATCTTAGTCAGCCAAAGACAGATCAGGGAGGCCTGTGTTTGATAAGGCAATACTTCCACTGAAGACTCAGAATTGCTGTATCTGGATCAGATACCTGGATCAGCCTGGATGCCAAGGTTTCTACAAGGACTGGGAGGGTGGTTGTACAGTTAAAGGTAGTGTGTCAGGTGTACATTTCCAGGAGATGGCTGATTAGTCCAAAGTGATGTGCAGTATTGTGCAAGTTTGCCCCAGCTTTGAGTTCTTTGGAGGTCCTTCTCTCAGTCCGACTACATTCACAGTCCCAACACCTTGGTGACAACACAAGAACATGTTCTTGGTTGTTGCTCTGGTTGTGGAAGTGACTGCCAAAGAAGGTTAGCCAGGCTTCCCCCTCCCCCGCCCTGATGTTTTCAGGCAATTAGCTCAATGTTGAGAAGGGCATTGCTTGTTGTACCCTTAAAAATGCCCTGAACATAATAGTGCTTTGATATGCTGGCTGAAAGCCTGTTCATGAGTAAGTTCTACAGCAAAAGGTTGAAAATGTCATCAGCCTTACAATGCAGACAGAATGTTTAATTACATTTTTAGTATAATGATGTTCAAAATTTTAATTTATACCAAGGGTGGTTTTTAATTTTGTTGCAACTTGACTTCAGTCCCAGCTTTGGGAGAAAAGCAAGGTAAAGTCAAATAAATACACTGTACATTTATACATAGAAAAAAAGTCCCAAATGTAAATTTGGGGGCTAGATATTTGTTTTTAAAAAAGAGAACACCACAAGCCATAAAATATGGAGAGAAAGGAGATGTGTGTCCCTTGCCCAACAGTCTTTAGTCTGTGAAGTTCCACTTGGGACAGAAAGAAGATTATACACACTACTAGAGATGGGCACGACCAGAAAAAATGATGTTTCAAGTTTTCGTTTGTCGGAATGGGTCCGTTTCGGGTCGTTTCTGTTTGTCACAAAATTTTTCAAAAATTTGTCATTTCCGTTTGTCGTTTGTCGTTTCCACCGCAATTTAGCACGATTTGACTTCCCAGAGCATAGGGGCGTCCTGCAATCAGGGCCAGCGCTAGGTGTTTTTGCGCCCTAGGCGGCTGGTGGGGCAGGGGGGTGGGTGGCGGGGGAGGTGAGGGCGGCCGGCGGTGGGCCATGGGCGGCCGGTGGCCGCGGGCGGGCGAGTGGGCGGGCGGCGTGGGCCGCAGGCGGGTGGCGGCGTGGACGGACCGGCGAGTGGGCAGTTAGGATATCACTTAGGATAGAGGTTCTGTTCTTGGCTTGCACCCCAAATGTGTGTGTGTGCAAGCAAATTGAAGTGGGGAAAATAGAAAATAAATGGTAGTATATAATATATTTTTAAAATAAATCCACACCACCCACTCCCAGTCGAAGCTCCCCCTTTATCCAATATCAGAAAAAAATCCTCACAAACTGCCAGAGAAGAAATAAAGAATAAACTGCTATTTCCTTCAGTAGACAAAGCTGCAGGGAATCAAAGAAATTATTTTCTAAATTCAATTCCCTCCCTGTCTGCCTAACTTAAATCCTAAAGCCTCCAGCCTCCCTCCTCAATCTCGATTGGATCACACCAGCACCAGCAGCCAGCCCTCCTCCCTCAACCACATCCATACACCCGACTGCGATTTCTGGAAGGTGTCTCGGCTTTTTATGCCCTCCGAGACATCCAGAAGTGTCAGTCAAAAACCTGCCGATGCCATTGGTGGAATGGTTCAAAAAAATTACATGGTCCCATCCCATGCCCAGCCCAAATGGGCAGGTCTAAAAAAATAAAAAATAAAATAAAATAAAATAAAATCAATACGACATTTTATTGCTATTAAAAAAACCCACTGCTGCTACTATTAAAATTCAGGCATTTAAAACAAAT
Organism: Phrynocephalus forsythii; assembly: GCA_029282475.1. Taxonomy (NCBI): domain Eukaryota; kingdom Metazoa; phylum Chordata; class Lepidosauria; order Squamata; family Agamidae; genus Phrynocephalus; species Phrynocephalus forsythii. The sequence goes on from JAPFRF010000006.1 coordinate 41,691,452, forward strand.
AAATTTCACATGTTTCTGTGGTGATTTGGTGTGTTTTTTTACCACGATTTCAAAAGAAAAATTGCGGTCACCATTTTGGATCCCCCCACCACCACATGGCATGGTGAGACTACGAGGATGACTCCCCCCCAGCCTGGTGCAAGCAGCCCAGGACAGGAGAAGAGGGAGGGAAAGGCTGGGGACCCCCCAGAAACCACCCCTCTGGTAGGTGGCAAAGCCTCAGGCAGGCATATTTTTGCCTACTTTTTTGGCCGGGAGTCGGTTTTTTTAAAAAAAAAAACTTTTAAAAACTTTTTCTGTGCTTCACATTGCGCGATCGCCGCAATGCCACAAACGGAAACGAAAAACCTGACCAAATTTTTCTTTTTTCGGTTCGAGTTCGAGTTCTGACTTCGTTCCGTTCCGTTCCGTAACGGAAACGATAACTGAAAATGGAAACGACAATTTCGCCGAGTTGTGCCCATGTCTACCCACTCTGTTCTGTCTCTGTCTCTCGGTGGCTGGACTTCTAGCCAAAGATACTGCACACCACTTGCTCTGCTCAGAATCTGAGAACAATCTGATAGACCTTCAAGGGAGGAAAAGGAAAATTTCCCAAGCTGAAAGGCTAAGCAAAACTTGAATTATTCAGAAGAGAGGTACAAAGGCAAAACATAATTCAAAGTCATGTTTGCTGACCTGGAAGCTGTGCCTTGTCACCTCAGACATATGAAGAGAAGCGCTATGGCTATATTTGATTGAATTTGGCAACTACAAATTACAAGACATTGTATTTCCTTCAAAAAATCAAAACAGTAGCACCTTCTCTGGTGTCATCACCCTGTACCTTTCTCCACAGATGAAAGTATCCACATGCTATACTAAGCAGTACTTCTTAGATCCAATAACTGTAATTACCCTAAGCAATAAATGCCTGTGCTAGTACATTAACTGTAGATTTATGTTGAAAGCTAAGATATTCCTCTCTCTCTCTGACATGGGTTTTAGCTTAATTATCTCATTACTTTTTGTAGTCCAGCACAGAAGCTATTGACCTCAACAGTAAATCCAGTCCAATATCGAGGTTTTAAATCTGTGAGGCAGACCTGTGATACTATCTTGTCCATACTTGGATCAGTGTTATTTTATTGAGGTGGTGGACTTTAAAACAAGTCTTGCAGCTCCACATGCAAGAAAAGAAGATGAGTTTAGAAACATATTTTGTTTGTTTTCTTAACTTTTTTAATATTATGTTTTATTTTGAGTTTAACATTGTAGGTGCCTTGCATGCCATTCTTCAGATAAAAGGAGAACAGTAAACAAACAAACAAATAAATAAAAACAAGAGCCATAATAATAATCATGTACTGTCAAGTCAGTTCTGATCTATGGCAAACCCTTTCCATGATTTTTTAGGTAGACAATTTTCAAAAATGGTTTGCCATTGCCTTCTTTTGGGGAGCACTCTGGGATTGTGCAGTATTTCCATGGCAACATAGGCTAGCACCTCTCCATGGGTGCTGCAGAGTGCAACCCTAACTCATGAATATTAATTGTTTAGGATGTTGAAAAGATCTTGTATTTGCATACGCCAATGGAAGTGCTTGTGGATGGAGTCAACATGTATCTCGCCTTCAGGGAGTTAGATAGAAATTTATCAAATGCAGAGATAGGGACTGGAAGATGTAGAAGACAGATAATGGAGTGACAAATGTCTGGCAGTATGTTAAATGCTCAATATATATATAAATTGCAACTGAAGTTAACACCTGAAAGCCTGAATGTATTTATCTTTATGTTACAATAAACTATTCTTATTTGTTTTGAAAGAATAGAGTGTGTGAGACTCCATAATTCTAAGTAATATTCTTAGTCCAAATAGGGATTAATTTAAACGGTGGCAGCATAATTACCCATGCACACGACAGGAGCCATGGTGGGCCATTCAATTCCCAACTTCTGGCTCCACAGCCAGATCCCCAAACCACTGAACTATCCAGCCAGCTATAATAAAAACCATACACAAGACCTACTGTTTAAAGGTACACTGAAATGTAATCCACTCATAATGGCTGTCTGGACACAGCCTGAGTGGCTACTTATGTACATGGATAGCAACACACTGCTTCTCTACTGTAGTTCCTCTCACAAAGCTGGTTATTCACACATGTATCTTTGTGTTTGTGGAAAAGAGATACTCAAATTTATCTCTGCCTTCTGACACTTTCTTACAAAATGCTCTTTTATGTACCAGGTGTCCAAAATGCAAATAGCCACCTTGGAGTGTGAAAGGAATAGACTATTATTTACCTCACAATGACCCCTGGGGAGGGATTAGTCCTTTCCACCCGCACTGAGGTCTTGATCTGAAATGTTCCTCTTCTAAGATAACTTGCTGTAATACCAAGGGAGGATGACTAAAGCAAGGGAAAATAACAACCATTTCTTGTCTTTTTCATTCCACAGGTCTCTCTGTTGATGTCAATGAAGTTCAATCAGCGTAAAAATGGAAGAGAACAACAGTAAGCAAACCCTTTAAGTTTTCAAGCTTTACCAAACTGGCCGAGAATTCCAAAGGGTGATTTATTCCCTCACATCGAGGCATTTTATTTTACTTTATTTTATTTTATTAAACCTGGCTTGGTGCCCAGTGCTTTGGCATTTAAAATGTAAGCTTAGGTTGGGATATATTGCCTTACTCAGAACATTTGTAACCTCTATTGATTGGCTCAAGTGGAGGGACAGAATTAAAGGTCTTTATTATTGATGGAGAAGAGATTACTTCTCAACTGTTTCATGGCTGGGGGGTATCCATCACTTTCCCCAGAGCATCTATCTACAATTCCTCTCTTTCAGGGAGAAGCAAATATATACTTATTTACAGTGTTTCTGTATAATAGACTAGATAAAAACCAATCCTTTTACATTTTCAGACAGCAAAATAAAGTAGTTTCCATGCTAGATTGACTTTTATTTGTTTCCGGAATTAATGTGAATGTGAAGGACCAGAAGGCTTTGTGCTCTATTCTGAACAGAACTTGGAAATAATGCTTTACAAATCAAGGGCAATATGTAACTAATTCCTTCCTTGACATAAATATGGCATATGTAAGCTTTGTTATGATTGTTACATTTTGTATAAGAAAAACTCCTTTAGCTATGGGATGTTTTATGGCATTAACCAGTAGCAACCACTAGTTAAGAAACAGTTCTGACAATCACTTTGTGTTTGGGTAAGTGGTTAACTGATGAGGAAAGGAGCCATCTTCTAGAATTTTCCATTGCTTGTTGTTATAAGAATATATAAGAGTACAAGAAGAGTCCTTCTGGATCTAGTCCCGAGTCCTATCTCTCAGAGTGGTCCCACCAGATGCCTCTGGGAGCACATGAGACAACTAGATACCTGTCTCCTGATAACACTCCCCTGCATCTGGCCTTTTTGAGATACCCTCTTTTTAAATCTGGAGATAATACATATCCCCATCATGGCTTGTAACCTACAATGAACGTTTCATCCAGAAATCCCTTTAAAGGCATTTAGGCCAGATGTCATCACCACATCCTGAAGCAAGGAGTTCCACAGACTGGATGGATAAAGGAATATTTTCTTTTGCCTGCTCTCACTCTCCCAACCCTCAATCCGAGTGGATGACCCCTGGCTCTGGAACTGCATGAAAGGGAAAAGAGTTTCCTTCCATCCACTTTTCCTGTCCCTGCATAGTTTTGTACATCTCAATTATATCCACCCTCAGATACTTTTTTCCAGACTAAAGAGCCCCAAATGCTGTAGCCTTTCCTCATAAGGGAGGACCCCAGGCCAGTAATCATGTTAGTCGCTCTCTTCTGCACTTTTCCCACTTCTACTATGTTGGTTTTCTGGTGACCAGAACTGTACACAGTACTCCAGGTGCAGCCTTACTATTGTTTTGTAAAGTGGCATTAGAATATCAGATGTTTTATTTTCAGTCCCATTTTTAATGATCCCTAGTAGAGATGGGCACGAAACAGAAAAATTGTGTTTCCATTTTTTGTTTGTCGTTGAGAGGTCTGTTTTGGTTCGTTTCTGTTTGTTGGGAATTTTTGGAAAAATTTCGTTACTGTTTTTTGTTTTTTCGTTTATTGTTTCTACCCGCTTTTTGCACGATTTTTAAAGCATTTCTGTGCGCAGGCATCCTCCAACGCCCCAGACCAGAGGGAAAACACTAAAAAAAAATGGATGCTGGCAGAGACACAGTATAGACTAGGTATGCAGGGAGGCTGCAAAGGCAGCAGCGGGCTTGCTCAGGGTGCAAGGCAGCCGCAGAGTGACTGCACTGCGGGGCAAGGGAGGGTACTCACCGAGAGGTATGCAGTATGCACGCACACAGGGAGGCAGCAGGACTGAAGCTAGAGTCGCAGAGACAGCAATCCCACCCTAACTCCCACCAGAGACTGCAAGGAGGATGGGGGCTGCCAGAGCTTTTTATGCCCTCTGTGGCTGCCAGACCTGCCCGCCCAGTCTGCAACCTGGGCATGTTATTGGTTGAATATGATCCCATCACATGGCTTGCCTCCATTTTGTGGCTGGTGGCATCATCCATTTTAAAGGGAAAAGAAAAATACATCGCGATGGGAGAAGACAAAAACAAATGTTTTAAGGACCCCAACCCCCCGGTAGGTATTATCAGACAATATAAATAATTATTGCTGTGTTTTTACGGATGTCCAGGGCGTTTTTTAACATTTTAAACAGCTCATTTCATTGCGCGTCACCATTAATGGAAACGAAATGTAACGACCACAATTTTCACGGTTCTGTTTGTTTCGTTGCATTTTCATCACAATTTTTGTTTGTCGTTTTGTTATGTAACAGAAACAACAAATGGTAACGGAAACAAAAAAATGTTTGTTCCGTGCCCATCTCTAATCCCTAGCATGGAACTGGCCTTCACCATCACCACCGTACACTGGGTTGACACTTCCATTGAGCTGTCCACCAGCACACTAAGATCTCTTTCCTGATCCATCATGGACAGTTCAGAACCCATTCACTGATAAGTAAAGTTTTGATTTTTTGATATTTTGAATTACTATTTAAACCTATCTCCTTCCCCTCTTGCACACTACTGTTGGTATGCTTTTCAAAGATTTACTTAGAAAACCTACTCTAGGAGCAGATGCATTCCTTCAAAGCTGGTCATTTTGAAGGTGGTGTGGAAAAACTGCATTTTTAAACCGACTGCATGTTGCCCATTTGAGCAGAAGGCACAAGAATCTTAAGTACTTCAAAGATGCCAAGACTGGGAAACAGATCTGCAGAATCAGGGTATATGGTCATACTGGAAAAGGTTGACAAAAAGAATAATAAGCACTATGTACATAACTTGTTTCTCTGGAGCAAATATTGTGGAAATGAGTAATCAGCCATAACCACCTGGGGACTAGAGTCACCATATAATAAGAACTGAAACCCACTTCAAGTTCTGTAACAGAAAGTGGGACTGAAATCTATTCAACACATACATTTTATACCCTTTCCCAAAGCAATGATAATATTACAATTTAGCATGTGGTGAAATGGGTTTTTCTGTTCTCAGAAGGAGAGAACATGTGGCCCTCCAGATGTTGTTGGGCAACTTCCAATCACCCACAACCAATGACCAGCCTTTTAAAATTACACCCCCCCCAAAGCATTCAATTCACATATTGCCTCTAAAACAATCCATAGAAAAGGAAATGGAAAAAATGAGTGTGTAGATTTTAAATTTTATGTAGCCACTATAATTTAGCCCTATGCTTCAGAAGCTCCATAAATTACTCATCCATCACCAGTATTTTTATTTTTGAGTATTTTTTTATTTTATTTTTGAGTATATTTATTTTTGAGTATGGCCACGTCAAAAAGCCTCTCTGGGTTTCCTGAAATCTTCTCCTTCTTTTATGGGATTTTTGTTGAAGTCTGTTAATATTGATCCATCATGCAAATGCTAAGGGGGGTTAGAATCCAGTGTTTTTTTTCCTAGAAGAAACAAAATATTACTTGAAACAAAGAGATAATCCAGTCTCACTCTCGACCAATCCACTTCTTATTAACACCCCCTCCCCCCCGTTTCCAGCTCTCTTCTGCTTTCCTCTTTTGGAGCGGCAGTCAAGACACAGGTGCCGCTTGCTTGGCCTTGATGTAAAATCTTTAGAGCAAAAGTGTGCTTGCAAAGTTATATGGCTATTGGAAAGAACAGCTGGTGGAGAAGAGCTGGATTAAGGCATGCTTATTCAAGATATCCGGATTTCCCCATTAATGGTTTCCTTGTGATATCCAAAACCCAAGCTCCTCATGCCAGGTGAAGCAAAGTTAAGGAACAGTCTCCAACAGTGAGAAAAGTTCGCACCCCTCCTTTTAGTCTCTGCCGCTCAATTGTAATCCCACCAGCCTTTTATGAGGCTGAACCACATTTCTAGGTTTCCCTGGTTCATATAACTCTTTCATGCTTTATAGATCAATAAAAAGTCAGTGAGGCAATATTGGACTGCATTAGCACTTACACTCTTCTTTGCTTGTTCCTTGTGCATAATTCCACTCATATATAGGGAAAGTTACTTTTTATCTGTACTGTTCTCAGAATATGGTGGCTGTTCCCCATGTTTGGTTCTACTAATTGGAGCCCATACTTAGGGACAATGGTAGACTGTAGGCAAGAATCTATTTCACTGCATTGTTTATTTTAAGAAGAATTGGAAGGTAGTAGGAGACGGAAACTCCTCACTGGTGTGCAGGCTTTCCCTTAAAAGGTGCTCTCCCTCTTCTGTTCAGCCTTTCTGCACCTCTGGGGTATCATTTTTGCAGACAGCCAGTAGATGGCATCGTCTACATTCATATCAATTTCCACAGTGCACTAGATACAGTTTTTAATGTTTGTTTTTTAAAATGTCCATTAGAAAAACAATCTTTTTTTTTAAAAGGGTTTTTTTTAGAAATATAAAAACAAAAAAGGGAAAAGAAGAAAAGAGAGGAAAGAAATGGGAAATGCATAGGATATGATTGTGGGCTAGGGATGCGCATTGGTTGTCTATATACCCATATTAGTTATTTGTAACTGGTGTCTGTAGAAGACATGTACATTATTTTAGTCAGTAAGATCTTCTGACCATTCATTACTCTCTGTTTTCCATTTTTCTTTGCTAACATCACTGTTTGATTAATATCAGGCATTTTCACCCAATAACAGGCACCATCAAGAGCACTGATGAGGGACAAATATCAGATATTTTGGGGGCATTATTTTAAATTGTCAGTGTGAAAACCCCAATATTCTTCGATTCACTCGTAACCTATTAAGTGATTTCCAAGTACAGTGGACCCTTGTATAACAAACAGTTTGTATAACATAAAATCTGTACAACATAAGAAAATTCCAGAGATAGGGGAAATTTGCTTTACATAATCGCCTATGGGGAGAATCTGTACAACATAAAAATGGGATTACTGTACTCTGTTTTCAATGCATTCCTATGGGAATTTGTATAAAGGAAAATTTGCTTAACATAATTTCATTTGGAATGAATTAATTCCTTTATACAAGGTACCACTGTAATCTAGTTCTCTGTGCCAGTGAAGGCTATATGGGGGGAGGGGAGGGGGAGCTTCCATTCATAGTAAGAGGTGGGTAGGTTTTTCTTTCTACATTAACGTGGCGTGCTATGGTAAAAGCATGCAAAAGCCAGCCCCGCAGACAATGAGTTAAATCAGGCATGTCCAAACTTTGGTCCTCCTGATGTTTTGGACTGCAACTCCCAGAATTCTAAGCTAAGATTGCCAATGGCAAAGGACTGTGGGAGTTGCGGTCCAAAACGTCTGGAGGGCCAAAGTTTGGACATGCCTGAGTTAAATTCTGAGACATCGGAGTGCCAGTTACCAGTACCCAGCGACCTACAAATATCAAAACATTTTTTTCAAGGCAACATTAATACACTGAGATACATCTAGGCAGAAAGGGCATGCTTTCATAATCACCAGCATTTAATGGAAATTACCCATTTCTTCTTCAAAGATGTAGTGGTGTCAAGCACACATGAACAGTAAACTCATTTAAATTCTTAGGCAAGAGAATGTCCCGGATTGGGCAAATGAGGACTACTGAGTGGAAACTTATGTTCAGTTTCCTGTTATTTCCCCATATTCATCATTAAATGTGAGGAGACGCAGTAAGCAGCTGCTTTTTCTGCCAAGCGAGAACTGTCACTTTCCACACATCAACTGTTATTACTGTGGCCAGCAGAGGGGGAGGAGGCATCAGCCTTTCCCCTATGCTTAAACCAAGCTCTATGAGGCACCATCTGATAAACTTCTTATAACCACAAATCCAATGCCTGTCTTTGCTTTTCTTTACCCTTCCAGTTCTCCTTTCCTCTGGGATCCTGTCTTTTAAATGGTGAGGCTTCAGACAGAGGCTGTTTGATTTCTAATATTTGCAAGTTGCTCTGGGAGCCATTTTGGGTAAGGAGTGGGATATTAAGAAATCATTGACTAAATAAACCAATTGATTTGGTAAACTTTATGGAGCAGATTTTGGCAGAGTTAACGGAAGACAGAGCAGAATATATGGACACAGTTCATAAACACAGTGGAAGCAGGCCAAACTGAACGGAAGGCCCCACAGGCTGTCCTCTTCACAACTTCCTCCAGTAAATCAACACCCAGATGGACACAGCAGGTATCTCAATGATAGGCAATTGGATCCAGAAAGCATGGGCATCATTTCCCATTTTGTGTGTCTGTAATTATGTAGTTTAGAAGCATCAAATAGGGCTTTAGCCATATAGATTGTCTTTCTAGGACAGTGGTTCTCAACCTGTGGTTCCCCAGAAGTTCTTGGACTGCAACTCCCAGAAACCCCTTCCAGCACAGTGAGTGGTGGAGGCTTCTGGGAGTTGCAGTCCAGGAACATCTGAGGACCCACAAGTTGAGAACCACTGTTCTAGGATAACAAGCTCATTGCCAGAACAACCACAATTCCTATCATGCTAAAGGTTAGTGGGGTTTCATATGATGTTTCTGTTCATTAGAATGAATTTTAGAGAGCCACTTGAATTGGATTAAACAGTGTTCCCCAACCCCCGGTCCGTGGACCGGTGCCGGTCCGTGGATCAATCGGCACCGGGCCGCCCGAGGAACTAACCCTAAGCCTAAGAACGGGAGCGGCGACCATCCTGCTGGACTCCAGAAGGTCCTAGCGCCTGTTGATACAGGGGTGGGGTGGGGTGGGAAAAAGAAAAGAGGGCCTGACGCGGAGCGGCCACGTTCTGCTACGACTCCTGCCCGCCCACAGCCCCATTCTTCTACGCGTGGCTTAAATAGGAGGGGAGCGGGCGCGGCTGGGTCCAGAGCGCTTCGGCTGCCTTATTACTGTTGGGGGGCCGGGCGGGCGGCGCGGTTAGGTGGAGATCTGCTGGAACTGGCGAACAAGAAGAAGAAGAGGAGGAGGAGGAGGAGGAGGAGGAGGACATTGCAGGTGGAGAAGAAGACGAAGGCAGGTGGGCGAGTGGTCAGCCTGGATGCCCGCCTGTCATTCCGCAGGGGGGAAGGTGCTTTTTGCATTTGCACCCCATGTGGGCAAGGGTTCTTTTTTTGGGGGGGGGCGAGGACTTTTCCCACTTTTTTCATCCGGGAAGAGCCTTCCTGGCCTGCCACCCCCCTGCCGCTGTTGGCTCTTCTTCTCCCCCCCATCCCTGCTGTGTGGGGCAGGAGCCCCTCCACCACGCCCGCCTGCCCTGCAGCTGGAAGCGGCGCCGGGGGGGAGGGAGGAGGAGGAGGAGGAGGAGGAGGAGGAGGAGGAGGCGAGCAAAGGGGGGTTGAAAGGGGGTGCACGTCAGGAAAAGCCGGCGACGCAGCCTGGATTGGAAGCCGGGAGCACCCCCCCATAGGCCGCTTTGGAGGGCTGCTGGCTGGGTCGTGCGCCGCCGTCGCCGCTTCCATCCCGGGCAGAGAGGAGGTGGTGGTGGTGGTGGGGACACACACCGAGGGGGGGCATGCGGGGAGAAGGGGTGTTGCGCGCGTGTGCCTTTTGTGTGTGTGACACACTTCTGTCACGCGTCCCCTCCCTCCCTCCCTCCCTTGCCCGCCCGCCATCACCGGGCTCAGTTGTGCCTCCAGTACAGTAAGAGGGTTGTGGGGATGGACGTCGTCGGTGGTTGTTGTTGTTGTTGTTGTTGTTGTTGTTGTTGTTGGTGTGTGTGTGTGTGTGTGTGTGTGTGTGTGTGTGTGTGTGTGTGTGTGTGTGTGTGTGTGTGTGTGTGTGACAGAGAGAGAGAGAGAGAGTAGGGAGTTCTGTTCAGCAAGAGAGCAGGCCTAGATCTTTTCGCAGAAGGAAAAGATGGACTAAATCAAAACAAGCGGGCCAGGGAAAAATTATCAAACATTTACCGGTCCACGGCGATAAAAAGGTTGGGGAGCACTGGATTAGAACATTTTTATCAGATATCCTTGTCTGGGTGAATTTAGGGTTACTAATTTGTTTTGCAGTAAGACTTCTGTGAAGAAATTCAGCTGGTAAAGTGAGTTAGGCCTGGTGGGAGATTGAACTCTCTAATTCTGTGGAGCCAGAAGTCAGGAGTTCAGTTTCTTACTGTGTATCCTAGAAGAAGAGGGAGCTGCCTAGATGGCCTAAGCACTTCTGATCTCACCTGATTTCAGAAGCTAAGCAGGGTCAGCCCTGGTTAGTACTTGGATGGGAGACCACCAGGGAATACCAGGTGCTGTAGGCACCTGGAGTAGGAACTGGCAAACCACTCCAGTATTCTTGCCAAGAAAACTCCATGGACATGGGGTCATGAAGAGTCAGTCACGACTGTAACAACGCAACACACACACACATCCTAGAAGAGTCCTGCCTAGGTGGTCTTAGGCAAGCTGCACAGTCTGAGGATTGCCCCCAGAAGAAGAGTACTCTTCTTTACCTAGAAAACCCAGAAAAGGGCCACTGTACAATAGAATTGACTTGACAGCTTACTATTATTATCAACATTTCTCTAATACACAAATTGTCTGAGAGAAAAGAAGTGAGGCTTGTATCATAATAAAATGCTCACATTTATGGCTCCAGCGAACCTGCCACACTTTTCATCCATTCTTCTTTACCTTCTTTTCTGATCTTTGTTCATAGACATTTCACATACTGTGGCTACGGAGGTTGCTCAGCCCTGCCATTTTCATAGCTGTTCCTGGATATCTTTGAGTGGTTCCCCACCCCACCCCACCCCAGGGGTTTTTCTTGCCCTAATTTTTAAACTTCTGCAGCACTTTTACATGGGTGATATGATCTGGATAAATAAATCTTGGAGAACTCAGTCTTGTCCCATTTTACAACTTTTTATTGCTTAACAAATGTTTTTGTGCATCCAAAATGGCACCTAGTTCACCTGCAAGTGGCCCCACACCTGGGTCTGAAAAGGGACCCTGTTTCCATCTATTGAACTGTGGTGGTCTCCCCTTTAGCTATGTCTTCACCACCTTGATGGGGGCACTGTTTCTTCCATGACTTCCCCCCTCATCTTTATGAGTCTCTCAGACATTTGAAAGAGATCCCAGTAGTTTAACAAATTGTAGACTGGAAGGTCAAACCTTCTCCATCTCTAATATAGCTGCCAAAATTCAAAGAAGTCTGCTGGGGTTAAAAATTGGCAAATAATTTATGTGTTCTAACACCAATATGTAGATATTCAACTGACAAGTCTAGTACTTGCTTGAAAATGTTAAGGGCACATATAAGTATGCTGGGGAGCTGATGTGTAATGCGTGCAGTGGTCTTGACTGAGCTGCTGTAGTCAAGTATTCTTAACTGGCCTCCTTTTCACAATCTGTAAAATGAGTTTTAGAATTACTTTAACAGAATGGATTGAAAACAAAGAACAGAAAAACATCCTATGATGATTTAAAGAAAGTGGGGTTTGATGCTCAAATGATGATAGGATTGAAGATATTTCTTTCCCATTAACTCCCCAAAATAATTAAAGGAGGGCACAATATTTAGGTGACTCAAGGCTTCCTTTGGAACACAGTGGAAACCTTGCTAACTAATTACCACTGTTGTAATTGAAATGGTAGAGACACACATGGGTGTTTGCAGTGCAGAATGCCTCTGCCACTGCTTTCTGCAGGCAGATCATGAACCTGTCACTGTTACAGCCACCCACACATGCCCTGCTGCTGCCACCTCCAGGCAGTTGACAGTACAAAGCATTTTGATATTGTATAACGTATTTGTAAGATTCAGTTTTTCCAAAGACATATTCTTAACATCAACCCTATCAAGTGCTACTTAGGGCAGAAACTATTTTAGGTAGCCTCCTGTTAGAAAACGCTCAAGGGCTGAATAGCACAACAGGAGCTTCTCTTGCAAATTAATATATTTTGTGATTGGTCTTTAGAACTGATGCACAGAATCCATTGGCAATTCTTCTGCAAACACAGAAGCATGCATGCCTGTGGTCTCTAAGTAACACAATGCTGGTTTGTGTCTTTAGATAAAATACAGTCTCAGCGCCACAGCTTTCAGAACACCACACTGATGCATTATAAGTCAGCAATAGAAAAAAGGCTATGAAAACCTCAATGGCTTGCCCTGCCATTCTTACTACAAGTGAGTTGTCAAACTTCTATAAGCAGATATTGTATTATATTACAGGACTCTTCTTAATATCAGTGTGCCTTTCTTGATCTTACATGTTTCATTTCAAAACCACATAGTTACAGACCCTAAAGCTTAATTCTTATACTGTAGTATTTTATCCTCGTTACCAAAAGCCATTTTCCCCAGCCCTGAGAAAAATTATATTCAGAATCGAAACAGCCTTGAAAAATCTTTCCATCTATGAAACATTCCTTCAACAGCTAGCCATTCCAATCTGTAAAGATGTAAAGCAGTCTAATGTCTTTGTGTTTGTTGCTAGTAGTTACTATTTTAAGTGGTGTCCCCCCCCAGAGCCTATGCCACACTGAAAGCTAATTTAATGGGCCACCCTGTTACTCCATACTCCAGTTTGGGCAATGGCTATCCAAAGCCACCATGAAGGTACAGTTTGCTGCACAGGAGTGCTTTTTGCTATATTGATCAGAGCCATATTTTTAATTTTACTTGTGTAAGGAGCTTGGATATTAGCAGAAAATTGCTACTTGTTAATGAGGTGCAGGTTGCATTCCTGAGCATGCAACTGATAAAATAGCCCTTTGTCAATAACAAGCTACTAGCCATCAAGACTTGTGCAAATTTATTTATGCAAAAGTAAACCACTAGTAGGATACTGAGCATTAATTTTCATTCTTGGCTTTTTCACAGAACATGGGAATGTCTCTGCAGAAGCACTGCTGAGAAGCCACTTAAGAGTGCCAGACATGTCAAATAATTGTTGACAGTTGATACATTTTGTGTGTCACTGAGGCCCTGCAACCTATTACTGTATGTGTCTTTATATGAATCTACCATACATGGTTACATAGACTTTGTGTTTATATCTCCCTTGCGTGATTACAATGACACTATGTTTTCAATGTAAGTCCCCCATAACATTTGGATGGTCTACCGTACATGATTACATGGATTTTTTACTCCCTCTTTAACTGTTCGCATTCTCTTGTAGCTTTAATGTTGTCTTTTAATGCTGTAAGATGTCCCTCAATTCCAGGTTCTTAAACTTGAATATGGCTGATTTCACACAACCATTACAATCTGTTGCAAAGTGCTCGCAGATGCAGAGCATAAAATCATTTCCCCACCATCAGCAGACTTAAAAAAAATAGTGACCACGCCCACTTAAGCGTGACCCAGCACATTTTACAAGTACCTGGTCTCGAGGTGGTAAAACCCTTGTTGCTGTTCTGATGCGGATTTTAAACCATTACTCGAGTCCGTGGAAACATGTAAAATCTGCACCAAAACCTTTTCACCCCCGTTATGGTGTCTTTGCTGCGGTTCTCAGTTGTGGGATCAGAATAGTTGCGGATTTTCAAAGCATGACCTTGGGAACATCCAATCTGCAACATCAACCACGTGACTGCTCAGGGGGGTGATCCGGATTAAAGTTTGCTGTGGATTTTATTGGTCGTGTGAAAGCAGCCATCTTAATTTTACTGGACTCTATACTGTCCCTCATTACTGTAAGCTACCTTGGGTCCTTTTCCAATGAGAAAGGCAGGGTAAAAATACTCTAAATAAAATAAAAATAAATAAATAAATATTTTCATTAAAGAACTATTCAGGCAAGAGTTTCTACTAAAACAGCTTTTATTGTGCAGGTTGTAGCCTCAGTTGTAAAACATGCAAGATATTTCAAAAGTGTCAGTTTTTATATCTTGTAAGCATATTAATAGTTATGTAGAAAGCCTGAATCAGAAATTCACTTGCATTTGGGAACTCTTTTTAGATGCATACTTTTATGAAATAGACTTCAAAGTGATTTTCCTTACATAAAGATAAAATATCTCTTGTATACATTCTCACTTAAGATGTGTGTTGCAATCTGCAAAATATATATCTCATAGTACACTCTTATGTACATAGTAAAAACATAAAACTATATAGCCAGACCAGTGTTTTTTAAAATGTGAAAAGAGAGAAAATATTTGGTGACTAGGTTATTAATGTATGTGCCACAATTAAAGCAAACAACCTCAAAAATTCTCAAATATTTGTATGTCTGTTTATCCTTGGGCACTATTTAGGACTCAAAATGAACCAGCCTATTGCCACTAGCTTCTCACTAAAACAGAATGTGTGGACAATCACTTCATTTACTTTGTCAACTTGACAAAGTCTCTGTTCCTATGGTAACAGAGTACAGATTTTAGAGAATAAAATGGGTAGAATTACATGGAAACGCATTGTTGTGGATTTCATGGACTGTCACAGAGCATCCTAGCCACCAGCATCCAGTTGGCTTGGCCTACAGTATTCAGTCACATCTCCTAAATCTGTCTCAATCCAAATGAATATATTTTATTTTGTTATATTTCGTGTTTCTGAGAGGAAGCAGTGGGAACGTTAGATCCCAGGATGCACATGCTGGCAACTGTCGTCACAGCAATTTCCTTTTCCAGACTCAAGTCCTCACTATATTAAAGTGGAGATCAGAAGGAGAGTAGGCAAGGTTCAAAGTCAGAAACCTGAGAAGCTTGTTTATGCCAAGTCAGACTGTTTGTCTCTCTCATGCAGTATTCACTGCACAATGGCTCTGGCAGTGAATCACTAGGGTTGCAAACAAGAGTCCTTCCCACTTCCGCCTAGAGGTGTCAGGAATTAAACTTGAGATCTTTGGCATGGGGAACATGTGCTCTACCACGAACCCGTTGAAAATAACTGAAAAAGCAAAAAGCAAAGTGTTCTGCTTATATACTGCCCCATACCACTTCAAGTAGTCTCTGGGCGGTTTACAGTTTTAATTACAGTATGCAGGCTACACATTGCCTGCCCCTCCAGCAAACTGGGTACTCATTTTACCAACCTTGGAAGGATGGAAGGCTGAGTCAACCGTGAGCCTGCAACCAGGGATTGAACCCCAGGTAGTGAGCACAGATTTACCTGCAGTACAGGCATTTAACCACTGTGCCACGGGGCAGGCTTTTTAACCACTGCACCAAGGGGTGGCAAGCAATTTTAATGAAATTACAGGACACTACTAATAGGGGAATGGGTGGTAGCTGTGAAAGAGTTCACTTTTTTTGTAAAGAGCTACTCAGTGCCCCTTTTTTGAGTGGGAATTCATAATAGTCCTTAAAGAGAGAAACCTTAAAATTAAAATAAGGCTTTCAAAAAACAAACCAAATATGCAAATAGGAAAGTATCTTTCCAATTGTTTGTGAAATTGGAGCAACATTCCATACTGGACTCCAAATACTGAAGTAAATGTACTTGCTGGACAAAGAATTGCATTTCTCCAGCAATAAAATATAATTGCATAAGTTTTATGAAAATCTAAACAAATCAATGGATTTAATATGTTTACAGGCCAATAAAAATGTGACAACCTCTCCCCCCTCCCCAGTAAGAAGCACGTTATTGTGGAAAGAAGCCAACTCTACTACAACTGTTTATTGTGCCATAGAGTTATTGATAAGCAAGCAATTAAAAACAGTGGGTTGTTACTTTCTTGGAGTGTATGGTACCTGTAATTTAACTGCCATCCAGGCCATTGTGATCACACTTCTTGTGGCCATTTATAGAACCACTTTGTGGAAATGGTGGGAAAACTGATTTCATAAAGCAAACCGAGACAAGACCATAGTCTGCCCTGTACTGGCACTGGAAACACGAGTGACCTCTAAGTCACCACTTGGACAGTTTTGGTAGTGGAGCAATGTTGGCCTTTCAAGCATGCTTTCTAGGGGGGGCTGTCCCATGGAGAACCAGCCTTGCCATGTGCCAGGATGGCACAAGTTGACTCAGACTAAATTGTGGATGGCAGGGGCAGGCAACAGATGAAGGCAGGGCTGCTTTCTAAAGCATTATCACTGACAGAGCTGGTGGGTAAGAAAGATGCCACCTGGGCTCCATTTAAGGAAGCCAAATGCCTTGGTCTGCCATTGGTCTCACTAAATAAAACTATGGCAGGGGTGGGCAACATGAGGACCTTTTCATGTGTGGTGCTGACTGAACCTCACCCAGCCTTGAAATTCCTCAGTTTCTGTTTATATGGACTTGTCTCAGTTAGCTTAACGTCACAGCTATGGAAAAGGAGCAACATTTCATGTAAAGGCAATAGTTTCATGCGAACCCAACAGACATATTATCTCACTGCAGCTATATTACAGTGAGTCTAAAAGCCTCCAAGCTGGTCACCACATGAAATTACTAGACATGGCAATGCTTTTTTTTTGCTGTGGTTTTTTTTCCTGTCAGCTTTGCACAACTTGTATCTATAAAGATTCCTTGATTCATGTGTACAGCTTAGGCAGGGAGTGAAGGGAGCTAATTATAATGTAGTGTTGCAGAAGCCGCACTTGTATTGGATTAGCATGAAGTAAGCAAAGCATGGATGTGCTAGCAACATGCTGACCTTGATGGACAAGGGGGTTGTGAATCTGACCCTTCACACATAGCAACATCAAACCACCTATGGAAACCTGTGGAAACCCAGTTCATATCTTGACTCTGCACTAGTTGGTTAAACCTCAACACCCATTTTGAAAATACTGAGTGTCAAGTCCATTCACAGGAAGACTAATATTTGCTTATTTTCTTCCAAATATGTTGATGAGCATGTTAAGAGGCAAATCTTATCCAGTATGAATCATGCCATATGGGTTTTGCTGATGGGACTGCTTTTACACTTGGACCTCAAAACTCAAGAAAAAGACATTCACAGTTCATTTCTGACTTCAGCTTTGATCCTGAATATCAAAAAATTGCAGGAGTCATCATTCAGAGATGAGCACTGGTGCTGTGTACCCGCTTAGGGAATCTCAAGTGGGAGATGTGAAGAATCACAGGCAAGAGCCAGCCGATCAGAGGAAGTTCATGACATTGAGTTAGATGAATAATTCATTTTTTTCTTTTAAAAAAGCATTAAGGCACTTTTAGTGACATATGATAAAGATCTGCAAATAATCTCTCCGAAGGATCAACAAAACAGGACAGCTTTCTGTGGATGTGCAAAGTTGTCCACGTTGAAGGTTCTGTCCTTCTAAAGGCACATGGTTTTTCTCTCTGTTTCTCTTTCTCTTTGTTGAACATATATATATTAGTTATTTACTTAGATCTCCCTCTGCGCAGCAGTTAGATATGGTTCACTACAGTAAGGAGCTATAGTCGACAGACAATACATCTGAAAAAAGAACATTCTTTTAAAATCTGCCAGCTTGTCATGTCCATTATGCTGCAAAAGCTTTAGGCTGTTAAAAAAATAGCTCACAGTAAAACGAAGAGCGGTATTACAGTAGTGCTGGAAAGCATTTTTGCAGTTCTTTATTATATGGTCGTGAATTTAATGTGAAACAAACAAACAGAAGAGGTAAGCAGAACATAAGCTGGTTCGTCAAAGGATCAGCAAATAAATGCGCAGATAGGCATTTGGAGAGCAGCAATTAAAAAAAGAATCTTTTAAAAATGCAAGTTAACATCTCTCCTGAAAAGAGTAATATAAATTGAGGAGGGATATAGAAAATGAGTAAGCGATTTCTTTTGCTGTGTTCACGTTGATCCTTTCATTAACTCATATTATTGTGTGTTGGTAACCATTGACAGCCTTGAGACTGGCTCTACAAATAGGGCCAAAAGTGTGGAGGAGACCCATTCTTCACGTTCTCTGCAACATTATTTACACTTCTTTCCGCACTGTTGCTCTGATGGAGCTGAATATTTTGCCGAAGGCCTCATACAGTGGGTCACAGAAGGTATGGATGCAGATGGAATAAACACGGCCAATGCACTGGATCTCAATCAAGTAGCTCCTGATGCAGGGGACCACTGCCCAGATATGGAGGAATGACAAAATGGCAAAGTAAATGCCCCAGATGAGAGCCATTGGAATGCCGAAGATTGCAGACAATAGGCGGTAAAACCAGTATTTTGTCACAGTGAAAGTGGTGAAGCTCGCTTTCCAAACTCCATCAAAGCTGTGGGTCCCCTCAGGTTCTGCAATCACATCTTCAAAGTCAATCTGCAGTCAAAAAGTGACAAAAAAAGGTCAGAAAGAGAACCATAATGGCTGATCAAGCATGTTTTCATACCACAGCATGGAAAAATTGAATGAACTTTTAAGATTACACAGTTTACACTTCACAAGCTAAAACCAGACTGATACCCAAAGGAGATTTTGAAAAAGATCTTTTTTGGGGGGTCACAACTCCCAGAATTCAGGTGCATGGCTACAACTCCCATATGGGAACCATGATCTAAAGAGCAACTTTTCCAGTGCTAATGAAGCATTCTAAATAAAACAGTGCTTCTTTGAAAACTGATATTGGAATTCTTCTCGATACAGTATAAGGATCTATGAGGGTATTCCATCATCTTGCATGTTCAAGCTGAAGTAGGGGAACTGCAGAAAAGTTGTTCACATTCTCAGTTATTATATTTTCAAGCACAAACAAATGATGATTCAAGCAATTACTGTAATTTGTACCAAATATTCCTTCTTACAATTCTCACGCTATACGTTCTTTCTAAGCCTTTTTGAGATGCTTAAATCACTGAATAGTGCTATTTGACAGCCAGGACCAGTCAAAGACATTTTGCTGTATGAGACAGAAGAGAAAACAAAGCCTCTCTCACAACTCACCCAAATCAAGAGCTAGCCAAATCTTGTAGGCACATGAGGCAAACAACCCCCCAAAGTACCTCTTTCCTGCAGTAAAAATGTAACAACCAAAATTATTTAGCCATTTGCTACCCTATCATGACACTTGCTAAGGCAGCCATCTCACTCTGCCTAATGGTAAGGACAGCCCTGTTTACGGCTGATAAACAGTGTGTGAGTTCAGTGTGCATGTTGTGGTTTTCTATAGTGCACTGACACTAGTTCACATGGTAATTTCATATACTGATGATTCTTTGTGGTGTTTTTTTATTTCCTTCGCTCTCTTTTTTAGACCAAGACATCTTAGTTTTGTGTATGGTTTTAATGAAATGTTGTGACAGTAAACTGTTGAGAGAATTTAACTAGCCTTAATTGTTATGTCTGCCAGAAATTGTGTCAATTTTATATGAAGAGGTGTGCATTAAGGTATTCATGAGACTAAGACTCATCTTGGCTTCCTGTCAACTCAATGGGAGGTGGCTAAAGAAAACCAAGGTGTACTAAAACACTCTCACACACCAGTAGTGTTTCAAGAATTTTAGATTCCAGGTTTTGTTCTGCCAGGTTAATCTACACGTTATGTATTAGTCAAGAACACTCTTATCAGTACTGGAGGTTTGCTGGAGAATGGCCTTTCCACTTCTGCAAGATATCTTTGCCAAACCAGCAACTAGAATCCTTTCTGTCGGAACATCTCCAGATAAAAACTTTCTAGTACAAATTTCTTGTACTAGCAATTAGAAGGCACTATGTCATTTAGTTCCATCTCCCCCCTAATTTTTATTTTATTTTATTTTCAGTATAACGTTTCAGTTATAATGGTCTGAATTGATCTTGTTAAGCATGTTGTGGCTTAACAAGATTAATTAGAAAAAAAATATGGTCATTAGACTGTAAAAGGAGAAAAACTTTCTCTCCTTGTGCACTGTGGACCTAATCAGGGTGGATAAATATCATTAAAAAAACAAATTAATATCAATTAATTTTTATTTAAATCATCAAAAAAATAAAAAATCGTGAATAAAATCCATTGTGGTCCTAATGAACTCCCTCTTCCACACCCACACACCTAGGTTTACATCTTCAAAATTCCCTAACATGGTTACAAGCCACAGACAATTCATACAGAGTACAGTTTGTTCCCTAAAAGATGTCCCATGCTCCCCTCAATCACTAAATATATGTGTAAATAGAAAGTTCCTGCTATCATGGGCGAATCTCAAGAGAAGCCTTTTCACACGACCCCTAAGATCCGATGGCCACTTAAATTCGGACCAGAGATCTTGGGGATTTGTCGCTGTTCCTGTGTTTCCACCCCCTCCGCACTCCTGGCTGCTGTCTGCGTGAGGGGAGGGAGAAAAAAAGGAAGAAAAGAATGCCGGCTCACCTCCGTTTTGCCGTCTCACTCTGCTCCCGGCAACATTCCAGTCTCTTAGTATCTCTTAAAGGAGCGGGGGGCAAAACAACAACAAACAGAAGCAAGGAGAGCCCGGCACTCACTACGTTACATCCGCATCAGGGATTTTTCACCCCTGGAGAGCAGGTACTTGAAAAGTGCACTGTGACGCGCTTAGGTGGGAGTGGTCATACTTAATTTTTTGTAAACTCCGGAGCTGGTGGGGAAACAATTTTAAGCTCCGGATCTGGGAGCCATTTGCCGCGGATTTTAGGGGTTGTGTGAAAAGGCCCTGTTCTGGCATGGTTGCCTCCTTCCCAAGAAAGCTTCACTACATGTCTTGATGTTGTATAAAGCTTGTCATACAGATTCAATATGAAACCACTCAACCTACCAGTTTTGCAGCAACTGGATAGGGTACACACATGAGAATCTAACCAAGGTATAATTCCTTGCATGAACAATGAGGAAATTACTATGTTCAGAACACCAGTTTTGTATAACCTGGAAGACTTCTATCAGTATGCATCAATCTCATAAAGGGATACAGTGTTTAGCTTGTAGGTGTGAGAGGAAAAGAAAGGGAGGGAGAAATACGGTAGCTTGGCATGCCTGCTATAGAAAATTGCTGTTTGTTCACTGTGGCTACTACTATGTGTCATCAATGTAGTGATCAGGACAAGTATCAAGCGTTGGGGATCTATGCAAGGTAACTAGCCTACGAATCATTTCAAAACCATAAAATGGACCCCAGTAAATGTTGGTCATGATGGTTTAGTACTGGGATGAGATCTTGCAAAAAGCTTTATATAAAAAGCACATGGAGGCTCTTGGGATAACCCACCAGTGTTTCATGCCATCATGTCGGAAACTGTTACTTCTGGGCACGCCACTTCCCCTCTGTCACAGAGCAGACCATGATGCCATTCTACAGTGGCTTTCTTAATGAAAGGCGGATGGACCTCCTTTCAAACCCATAATCCCTATTAAAAGTTAAAAGTATTTGGGGGGACATGATGACACATTTTGATTAAGTGGTGGTGAACTGCAAGCATTGACCCACAAATTCACTATGTCACCCAAACACAAGAGAGAAGAGGGAATTATAATAGGAGGGGAACACAAAGGTGATGACAGTGGTGAAAAGAAGTATTAGCAGCTTTTTTTCCAGCCACAGAAATATGAAATAGGCTGTGTTGATATCTACATATAGACACATGCTTGCAGCTTACCAACCCTTCTCTGAAGTGACTCACAGTCCCTGAAAGTCTTTAGGGCAGCCAATGTTGAACTGGAAGTTAAATTCTTCTATGGTTTATGTCAACAGGACAACATTATGCTGAAGAGATAACATGCCATGGTGTAAGCAGGAAAATTCTGTGAGAGCTGTTGTGCAACTCTATTCCTGTTAGTTAATTTTATCTTCTTAGAACATATTACTGATGACATTTCATCCTGTCCTTCCTCTTGGCAGTGCCCAGCTCTAGTGCAAGATGAGACAGAGTGGCTGGTCCTCCTATCTAAGAATGTTTTCCAGGCAAAAATCAATGTTCTCTGTCTTTTCTTTTCTTTGATATTTGCCTGGAATTCTAACTAAGGATTTGAGCTGGGCCTTTGCAGGCGGGTCTCTGATTTACTATACACAAAAAATGGAAAGCTTCATGAATTTGCATGTCATCATTGTGCAGATTTCCTGGTTCCCTATTAAAAATAGATGCCCAGGTGTAGTCGGGCACCTGCTCTGATCAAGGCCAATAAGCTCTTTAAAACTATTTTGCTGTTGGAGCCAAGGGCTTCCTTTCTTTTATTTACAGCCCACTTCAGTAGTTCTTTATTTCCTACTATTCACTTTGACTATGTCATTTCTACAGTGGCTTTTGTTAATGTTGCCCAAAGGGGAATCTTAATACTAGTTTTGCCTTTGGGTCTCTTTCTGAAAGAGTTAGATTTTCTCAACTATTGACCATGCAATAGAATCTAAAATATGGTTCCTCAGAACCAAGGCACCCAATTTCAATGAGATTTACTTTCATGTAAATATGTTTAGCCTAGATGACCTGAGCGCATCCAATTTTGCCTGATTTCGGAAGCAGGGTCGGCCCTGGTTAGTTCTTCGATGGGCAACCACCAGGGAATACCAGGTGCTGTAGGCGCCTGGAGTATAAACTAGCAAGCAACTCCAGTATTCCTGCCAAGAAAACTCCATTGACATGGAGAGTCGGTCACGACTGTAACAACACAGCAGCAGCAGCAGCAGCAGCAGCAGCAGCAGCAGCAGCAGCAGCAGCAGCAGCAGCAGCAGCAGCAGCCACAAAATGTATTTAGGCTTGCAGATGAAGTAAGCTTTTCATATGTAGAGAAATATTTTCTTTTAAGCACTGGAAGTTATGAAAATATTGCATTTGCTTCTGTGCTTAAAGGAAAGGCCTACAATAAACATTAATAAAAGATAATTTTGATCACTTTCTTTTTTATTTTGTATTTCTATATCTCTGTATGTTTTGCTATATCCACTGTCCTTCCAACACAGTGAAACCTAGACACCTAACACTTGGCATACATACTAAGGGGACATAGACAATGGGCACCTCAAGATTGTATTTTGGTTTTTAACCAGATTAATTAATTGTAGTTAGGCAAATCTCTGTGGAAACTAGAGTACTATCTGTAGCCACTAGCCAATCAAATTCCATAGCCTTTCCTATCCACAATCATATGACTATCATTCATGTTCAGACCACGTTTAAACATTCCAGCCAGTATCTTAGTGTTACAGTAAACTCAACTAAGGCAGACCCAGTTGAGTGACTCAACTGGATTTACATACACATTTGCTTACCACTCAAAAGTTGTCCCTACGTATTTTACTTTTGGTTGGGAGTAGCAGTAGGGCACCGGCCCCAGTGTCACAACCTGCACCACCTCACTTTTCAAACGAGAAAGGTATTCCATTGAATAAATTACACCAAGGTATTAAAATGTACCAGCATAAAGAATACATTCTTTACGTTTCTGACACACAGGGCAATTATACTAAGGGCATTTTCAATCAAGCAATTCCTCACATGGAAACTGAAGTTTACACTTACAGAGTGTAAACTACATGGTAGTGATTATGAAAACAGGCATGTGGTAACTGAAAACAAGACGATACGTTAGAGAAACGAACGCTACAGTAAGGTTTCCTTGTGTCTCGAAAACCTCTATCAAGTCCAATCTCTCAGAAATGGGAGAGTGACTCTATATGTCAGAAAATTCAGCCAATTTGAACCAAGCAGACCACCATAACAAAAAAGATTAACTTTTGGATGCATATTGGAAGATTGTCACAACCACTGCCTATTCAGGTATCCAGAGTAGGAATGATCTTACAGATACTGTAGGGGGAACTACTGAGCTAA
Organism: Phrynocephalus forsythii; assembly: GCA_029282475.1. NCBI lineage: Eukaryota > Metazoa > Chordata > Lepidosauria > Squamata > Agamidae > Phrynocephalus > Phrynocephalus forsythii. Next base: position 41,715,491 of record JAPFRF010000006.1, read on the forward strand.
GTCAGAACACAGGGGGTTGTCACAAGAGTTTCATTTTGAAGACTGGCAGCCATCCATTGGTGGTGGGTGGGTGAGCCAACAGTTCTGGCAGAGCCCCATTTGAATTAACTAGTTGGTCATATAGAATTTGAATTCTTTCAACTCTGAATTCTAAACTGCTAAGAAAAATGAAGCACCACACGAATGATTCTTAGGGGCAGTTGTTCTTCAGGCTTTTTGTCCTCTGGATCCTTTATGGAGGCAGACTTGTGTTTCTTTTTGAGAAACAAGGATCTTGCAGTCTGTTTGGCAGAGAGATGGGAAATGATAATGCAGGGAGATGGAGTCCAGCTTCTAAATCTCCTTCTGGAACAGCTCATCAGTGGAATTTGAGATTGTAGGCAGTGCCCCCGTCCAGCTACAGGTATGCATCCTTAAGCCTCCTTACATGTGCCAATGACAACTCAGCGGGTTAGGATAACAATATGGTAATCTATTAAGTCCATCATTTTTCCATAGAAAAGGAGAGTGAAGCAAATTTCCTGTGGCATCTATACCTATCCTGGTGTTATTCAATGCTGTTACAACATACAATCAGAGCCAAGGCTGTGCTGAATAATTTCATCTGCACCAACAACCCCACCCTCTCAAACACGGATCTGAACATCTTCAGAAATAAAAGCTTTGTACATACAGATGTATGTTTGGAGGTATCCAAGTGCGTAGAAAGACTTGCTATCTGGTTTCTCAACAGCCTGGACACCTCTATGCATACACTTCAGTGTGCAAAGGCCTGCTTGCCTTTTACACAGGGAAGCCTGGAAAGGGTGACATATTAGTTCACACAATTGCACAAGGACTTGCTTAGTTCAGTTCCACACCAGCTGACGTGTAGCTCTGCCTAGTTTTGCTCATGTCTCAATAATGCTCTAATGTTTAGGAATGCATCCATCAGACACTGTGTGCAAACTTTGCGGTGATATTGAAAGTATAAGGATGTACAGATGCCTCTAATAGATAAAAATTAAAATACAATGCTAAAGCATATTTAAATGGTTTTAACAAAACAAAGCATTACTTTTACACAGCTCCAAGTTGCATGGAGGTGGTTTTCACATGAGAACATTCTGGTCTCTGAAGGGTCTCTCTGGTCTCTCTCATTCTGAATGCATCAGAAAAAATTAGTTGGGATGATGACTATCAACAGTTATATTGTGGCTGCTAAGTGACCCCGATCATCAAATCAAAAGGTGGATGATTGTTGAAAAGTGGTGTCTTGGACCTACTGAGAGTTTGTGCCTGATGGTCTTTGTAGTATAGAGAAAGTGGGAAGCAAGGTGCATGGAAGACATTTTGCTTCCTGTGGTGGTGAAGCAAATGGCTGCTCATGTTATTTTGGCACTGAGGACTATAACCCCTAATGTGATTCCCTTCCATCTCAGCACCAGGAGAACATTCTCCACTGTCTGCCTCTTTGTCTACAGCCCTACTTTGGCATTCCAAATGAAGTTAAAAATAAATCAATGCACAAGGTGGGAAGTGCACTAATCATGCTCAGTCCCTACAAGATCACTACTAAAACTCTTCTGTGTTAGTCAGCAACACTGTTTAGACCAGGAGTCCTCAAAGTTTTCAAACAGCGGGCCAGTCCACCACCACCCAGACACCACTGGGGGCCGGATCACAGTCCAAAAGTAGCTGCAGAGGTTGGCTTGCTCACAAAACAGGGGGTAGGTGGGGGTGCAATTGGTCCCAGGGGCCGGATTCAGGACCTTGGGGGCCGCATCCGGCCATGGGACCTTAGGTTGAGGACCCCTGGTTTAGACAGTGTTGCTGACTAACGCTGCATTAGGAATCCTTGTTTGAATTCTGATCAAAAACCCATTAATGTTACCATTCATATGTTTGCATCCAAACACTTTTAAACAAGACCTATGTGTATTTGTGTATTCAGTATCTCATTATGTACAAGGACAGTCCAGGCACAGATGCTGTTTTTCTAAATCCTAATAAAACTGGCATGTTGAAGAGCATATAATGTGTCCTTGTATGCTTAATGACCCACACTGTACAGCCTGAAAACAGATAAGATTATTACAATAGAGCAAGATTTTATCACACTTGTGTTCCCATAGAGCTCAGTTTCCTTTTGAAACAATTCATTTGGAGCAAATATGTGTTGCTCATAACATGGCCATAATTATATGAGTCATAGAAGTCTTGTTTGGGGGAAGTGGGGGGGGGAGGACAATCAAACTTGGAATACTACCAGGTAACTGGCTTAATGTGGCATTTATACCACAAGGGGTATTAAAACAAGGGGACAGCAGACTTAATCCTCAGGCTTTGTGGCTGTAATGTAATGATATGGCAATTAACAATTTGGAAAAATTCAATAAATTGCCCTTCGGTAGGAAAAGTATTTGCTGTAATTTGCCAAAAACTACCGAGAAAGTAATGGGGCTACCAAGAGGTTGTCTCAACACTGCTTTTCCACTTCCTTTGGAATATATGTGTAACTGACAGACTTCCGGATATTCACTCCAAGTTAAAGAAACACTGCAGTTGGAAGGGAAAATCACGGAAACTCTGCACACAAAGAGCTGGAAGAGATAAAAGTGTAGGAAACGCATGGAGAAATGATCTGGGACTGAAAAAGCTATACTCTACAATGCCAATGCCAGCCAGAGATATGGTGGATCCAAGTGTTCTGACAACTACATGATCCAGATACTGTATTGAAGCAATTTTCATGAGGCATTGCAAATCCTTGTACAAAACGTCTTACACCATTGCTTTTATGCACCATTTATTTGTTTGTTTTCTTCACTGCAGATGGTATTTATTTCATCAGGTTCTGGACAGAATTTAGCTACTTCAACTATGGATTCACCACTGCAAACTCTGAGTTCACTGTCTGAACATCAGTTCCTGATGGAGGCAGGAGGCTGTTAATTGCATAATGTTTTAGAACTGGATCTGAAGTTGTCATAATTTGAAAGTGTAACATTTGGGGGCTTCCAGCTTCAGAATCTTTGAGAGAGCACAGCTGACATCCCTCAACTAGATGGAGGATTTTGGGAATTCTAGTCCCAAAAGACTAACTTTTCCAAGCTAAGAAGACAAGCCAGTAATCACGTGAAGGCATGACAGCCGAGGGAGTGGTTGGAAGTTTTAAAAAAAACCACATACACACACTGAAATGCCTAAGAACCTTTGCAGTTAAAAAAAAAAGGTTTGAGCCGTGCAACCATAGATACAAAAGTCTACTCTTATCTAAAAACCTGGAAGACTTGCTAGGGTTCAGACAAAATCCTAGTTCAAGCAGGAAGCCTTCTCGAGCCCTTCCTGTTGATGAGTGCTTGATGGCTGCCCTGGGTGAGTGGTTCAAGTGCAAATGCACTGCTAACAGGAAGAGAGTTCCAACTGCAGTTCTAATAGCTAAGTGCATAAGGTGGTCACACATATAGCCAAAAGTCCCTAATCTTACCTGTGGTGGTTCCTGGTGAAATGTTTTGTTCAAATGACCTAGTAAATTATCCCGGTAGTGTGAGTGACAGGCCTTGTGTCCATGACCAACCTTCTCCTTCTATGTTTCCCCCCACTCCTGGACAGTATTTACCCCACCCCAGATAAATGGTAACTACACCATCAAAGCAAGGTAAGCATTGTGTGGCATTCCAGATATTCATGGATTGCAACCCTATCAATCGGCAGCTCTCGCGTTGCTAGCCAGAGGTGATGGAGAGTGTAACTCAGCATCTGAAGAACTACGGGTTGTCCATCCCAACTTAAACAAGGAGATCTGTCTTGAGCCATATACCGCAGAAACACATTGGTAAAATATGTGCCAATCTTTCCCCAGTCCCATTAATCCAGTTTTTAAAGTCCGCCACTGGGGACAAAACAGTTGGGCCCCTCTGCTTTCTTGGTGGCCATGGCTGAGTCAGAAATAAACATCAATGCCATTAGAATAAGCTTTTAGTTTCTGATAACGGGACTGCAAGCAGCGGTTTTCACTGTGAACACTGAGTTAAATAGTTAATCTTGCATGCTACAGTTATACTGCTTAATTTAGAGGGAGCAACCTCAAAGAGCTCTTTCACTTGGTTTCTTTTGCAGATAAAGATCTTCTTTCAATCAAAGGGAGGGATGCATCATCTGACTTAAAAGAGCCTGCTGCCACCAATTTCTACTTTTCATCAAAAAATTTAATCCTCCCTTCCTGAAGGGGTGCCTGGATCTTCAGCTCCCTTTATAATGACCATGCACAGTCACATCAATTCTGACTAATGGGAAACTTTCTCAGGGTTTTCTAAGTAGAGAATACTCAGAAGCAGTTTACCATTCCCTTCTTTTTGGTGGTGCCCTGGGACTGTGCAGCTTTCCAAAGGCCACACAGGCTAGCAATTCCCTTAGGAGGCACAGTAGGGGATCAAACTCCCAACATCTGGCTCTGAAGCCAGATACCTAGATCATTGGGCAATCCAGCCGCTTTTAAGCATACTACTTCATGGATTTAGCAGACAACAGGCAGGCTAAAGAATGCGATACTTTCACCTTTAGCTGTGATTGAATTTTTCCCTTTCCTGTTTGAGGGGCTGAGCTTATCAGTCACCACTTTGCTGGAAATGGAACAAATGTGCCAGACATAAACAACACTGTGGACTGCACTCATCCCTCATCTAACTCCTCTCAAACCCATGAACTTGACATCCTGGATGAATCTGGCCTTTTTTTCAAGTGAGGTCCAGAGAGGGGTAAAAAGGACTTAAGATAGAAGTAATGGCCTTGGCCTAAATCTCTATAAATGTTCTGGCTACTATGCCAACTGTTGCTTCTACAACAAGGCAAAATACTTGAGGTTGAGTTCTTATTTTAACTATGCATAGGTAAACTCCAGGATAAAAATGCATCTGGATCTGACATGTGCCTCTCCTTGAATTCATAGATATTACAGAGGTAAGGAAAAATGATGATGACGACGACAACGACAACAACAACAACAACAACAACAACAACTGTGACTCCCAACATTTTCCACCCTGGAGAATTCTGGAAGTTGTAGTTCAAAACCAGACAATTCCCCAAGTTCTAGTTTTTATACTCTTCTTTTATACTGTAACTATTTCAATTCATACAATATTTGTGATAATGGAAAAGAAAATGCTGAGCTAGTGAAGTGGTCAGTTAATTGAGGATAGGCGTATCTTCCACTGATCCTGCTCCAAACCACCCTTAGGAATGGATTCTGTATACATGTAAATTCTCCACAATGATGCACTGAAATGACATGGACCATTTCCCCCCACTATTCCAGAGTGCATTACAGTTTTAGTCTGAAAGACCAATCCCATTCACTGAGAGGATGTGTGGGAAGCTGGAATTAAAAGATCATGCCCAGATTCATACATACTATAAGAACCCAATTCTGCAGGGCTCTTCATAGTTCACTGAAGACTCCTCACCCCACAGCTTTACCCATACAATCTTCATTCCCTTGTTCCATTGGAACCTATGGAGATGTGAAGGATAAGAATAGACAAATGGCACAAACCTTCCTCTCATATTCCACCCTCTGAAAGGGTAGGAGAGAGGATGGATATGATCTGTCAAATGCAATCAGATGAGTAACAGCAAGCAAGCTCTGCTCTGTCTTTCATTTCACATATTCAATGAACTGCCCCCATTGAACAAAGACAATACAGGGAGATCTCAGTCACTCTGATCTGCCTGCAGATGTTTTAACTTCTACCATGAGCTCACTGTCATGTTTTGAGTATGTGCCTTAATGTAGAAAGCTGCAGAGGACTTCCCATGTCACCAAGCTAATCAGGTTACATATCTTATGCATCATGCCTTTCAAGCAGCATCTGTCTTTCATATTCAAGGACCCTAACATCAACCCAAATGAGGCAGATGTTTGGAGACAGCAGCAACAGTGCCCTGTCTATTCTTGCTAAACTCTGGTTTTTTTCCTTCTACAAGTCACACCAGTTTGTGATGTTCTGTGCCACCTTCTAGTCTGCTTTTCTGCATTCAGGTGTGGGGATGGATGCTATCCCAATCCCAATGGTGAACTAAGATTAAAAATGTCAGTCCTGCTATCTTCCCTCCATGCAGTTGAGAGGAAGGTGCCTCAGGAATTATACAGGCATGGCAATGCTGGCATCACAGCATAGCTCCATCATTAAGTGTTCTCATCCAGACAGTGCTGTTGAGGTAGAAGCTGGGCATCATGAAAAAGTGCTAGTGACATGTGCACCAGCACTGTTGTCGTAATATCTTCAGTGGCAAGTGTTTTCCTTGGATGTTGACAGGCTTCATACCATATGCTGAGCAGATGCATGGCCCAAGCAATCCACTTGTACAGATTGCACTGGGTGGGCCACTGAGCCTGCTCAGTAAATCGCAGTTTTGGCTTTTACGCACATGATGTGCACATCGTTAGCCTGTCGCTGTAGCAAGCAAACATTTTCCTATGGAGCTATGACTCATGGGCACTGGCATTAAAGGGAAGGGCTAGAACATAAGGGTCCAATTATACTGAGAAAAACAAAGCACAAACGGAATGAGCTTTTGATCAGAACATACACAATGTTGCTAGTTTAATTTTTGGCAAAATAATTCTTAAAGAGCAAGCAAGAGAAAAATTGTAATTTTTTGATTCGGGCATGTTAAGAGTAAAACATGCATGCCACAGAAATTATTTGGCCTCTGCATCAACTAAGGACAGAAGAACAGAAGTAGTCATACTTTGTTTTCCTCTTTCTAGATCATAGCAATTCAAGTCTTGGCTTATGGTTTTGGGTTTGTTTGTTTTTTGCTTATTTTTTTTCAACTGAAAACAAAGGATTTAAAAATGTTCCTTTCTGAACAAGAGATTTGTGTGCATTTTTTTTTAAATTTGCATTTTGGCACTTTTTTGTAAATTTGTGAGACTTTTCCCCCCCAGTGCAAAATCCTTGTTTTTGCATACAAAAATCTTTTGTTATACAAAAAGCTGTGCAATATACAAGGGTTTTTTTTTAATGGATGAAGAAAACAGGTTTACATGAAAATCAAATATTTTTTGTTTTGTTTCATATTTTTTCCTAATGCTGCTGTTGACAAAAAGTATTGATTTTTATTGTAATGTAGGAGCAAAAAAATCTCATTGGATATTTTTGGTGCTGGAGGACAGGATGTCTTGATTGTAAACTGTCAGCCCCCCCCCCCATGATTCACAACTGTGTTAAAACTGTGGCGACACCCTCAGCAATAACCCTGGTGTTATGATAGGAATAGAATACAGCCCTATTCAGGTGTTAAGCTTAGATCTGTTTAGAGTTCAAGCAAGTGGTGGGGATGCACTTAGCCCACATTATTCCTCACCCTGATGTCTTTTGTGTTTTAAGCAAGGTCCACAGTGGAGGCTGAAAGCAGATTCAGCTGAACATGCTTACAAAACTTGTATAGTTGGGAGTTCCACATTATCAGGGCTCCATCATACAAATCCTGTAAAAGCACTGGCTTCTTACAACCTCTGCAGCAGACCTTGCTGTTGCATCCCAGAAGATCTGGGACATTTTCAGATGGCGTAGGGACCTTTGAGGCAGGGCTTCTCCTTCAAGTCAGTACAGCTCAACGTTTCAGCCTTCAAATAGTTTATATATACACAACAGACCATACCCGTGCATATTGTCACTCCCAACACCATTGAACAATTCACTAAACTGCCAGTGCAACAGCACCCCTTATGCTATCGGGGTTGCAAGTGCAATCTTATGCACATTTACTCAGAACAAGGTCCAACCAAGGGTATTTGTACACGACCCCTAAACTCCGCAGCAAATGGCTGCCAGCTCCGGAGCTTACAATTGTTTCCCCACCAGCTCCGGAGTTTGCAGGAAATTAAGTGCGACCACGCCCACCGAAGCGCGTCCCAGTGCACTTTTCTTGTACCTGCTCTAGGAGGGTGAAAATTCCCAGGTCCGGATTTAATCTGGTGAGTGGGGGGCTCTCCTGGCTTCTGTTTGTTTTTTTTGTCTCCTGCCCCTTTAAGAGAAGAGGCGGGAGGCAAAAAAAAAAAAACCAGAAGAGAAGGAATCAGGACAACGATGGGGCTCCGGGCAGCTTCAGAGGTGAGCCTGCATTTTTCCTCTCTTTTTTTCTCCCTCCCCTCACGCAGACAGGAGCAAGGAAGTGCGGAGGGGTGGGGATGCAGGAAGAGCAACGAACCCCCAAGATCTCTGATCCGAATTTAAGTGGCCAGCGGATCTTAGGGGTCGTGTGAAAAGGCCCCAAGTTAAATCGAACTCAAACCCAGATACTTGTGTGTGTGACATTGCAGTCTAAAAGTGCTATGAAAACTGTTACTAGGATTATGCACCCTGAAAATGTTCTGTCAACATGGGTGTCTGTCTGATCTTAATCATCTTTAGGAACTCTTCCCTTGAAAAACAGAAACCGTTTAAACAATCCCATCTTCTTAAATGCCAGTGTATCTGCCGGAACTCGGAAGGGTGGGAGCCTGTTAATCTCCAAACTAAGAATCTGGAATATGTCTAATCCTGATGAGAGCTGAATTCCAGCCCGCTGAAAGAGCTGCTTAAGTGGATGATTTGAATCATTCAGCTGCACTTGTGGAATGGCTCTGTGTTTTTGATCACTGAAACAGAATTGGCAAAAGACCATGTTGTGGTCTGGTCCTAAACTAACTTGGCTTTACAGTGGAACCTTGACTTACATACTGCTTGACTTGCATCATATTTGACTTGCAGCAAGAAGGGGCCTGTTTGACTTGAGTCGCAGGCTTTGACTTACATCTCGGAGCCCTGGTGCAAGGCACCGGAATTGGGCGGCAGCCACAACCCAGCATCGCGGCTGCCGCCTCCAAACTGCTCCTGCCTTCTTCCCCTCCTCCAGCAGCGGCGGCTTCGGCGAGGCCAGCTCAGAGCACCTGGAGCTGGTCCTCGGCCTCACCGAAGCCGCCGCTGCTGCCGGAGGAGAAGAAGGGCTGGGAGCTCGGGGCTGGCCTCGCTGGTTAGACAGTCGGCTCAGTCTTGTAAAAAATCTGGCTGCAGAAGTCTGGTCCACAATGGAAGCATTTTAGTTGGGGAGCTGTAAAGTTGTGGGACTCTAATGGTAAGCATAGAGTTGTTCAGAACTTGGAACATCAGGTTAAAAATCAGTAAAACTTAAATGTTAGACATTGTTGCTATGAACATTAAAAAGTGGAGGCATATATCTTGTGGACTATAATTCCACTGCCTCCTCCTCTGTTTGAAGAGACATTTCATTTACATCCCCAGAAGGAATCTCCTATCCCAGTCAAATTTGTGTTCAATTGCTGTTTTCGGGGGTCTTTTTCATCATCTGGAACAGATTAATCTGCTTTCCCATTACTTTCTATGGGAAACGTTCGTTTGACTTAAGTCATGTTTGACTTAAGTCTAGACCACTGGAACGGATTAATGACGTAAGTCAAGGTTCCACTGTACTAGGGAGTCAGTGCCACTGACTTAAACGAAATTGTCTCAAACATAAATATCCATAGGATTTTAGCTCCTGTTGAAAAACACACAATTCTGAACAGAAAGAAAGAAAGTATAGCAGGTTATGGGCAATTGTGAGTAGGAGTTATCAAAAGGAGCACACACACACAAGGGGGCATCTCTCTCTACCCCACCCTTTTAGGAAGCAGACACAATGTGCTTGACTATCATTAGAGGTATCAAAATGCAAAGACCAGTAAGCTGCATCCGTAGCTGTACTTACTGATTCAGTGAAAGGCCACGAGTGGGTGTAGGAGAGAGGCAGTGCTTCTAGAAGGAGCAAAAATGCATTGCAAGGACAGAGGCTGTGGCACAAATCGGAAAGTATAGGTTTGCGTGCACAGACTCCACAAACCTTTGCAAACTTCTTGTACATGCAAGGTTGGGCTGCCTGTACTGTAGAGGTCCCTGTGTATGAAAAGGTATCCCAGCACTTCTCTATCTGGTTCCCAAGCAAGTGCTCCTTCCCCATGTACGACAGTCGAGCACATGTGTTCCAGATTTATGCTACAAAAGGGCAACTTTCATGCTGACACTGGGAAATGGGAATTTCTATCAACAAGGTAAGCATCTGACTGTGGTACCAGAGGCTGGGAGTTCAATTCCCCCCACTCTGCATCCCAACAGAGTTGGCCTGTGTGGCCTTGAGCAAGCTTTACCATCCCAGGGTACCCCACAAAGAAAGGGATGGCAAATCACTTTTGATTACTCCCTGCCTAGAAACCCTTGGAATGAGTTGCCACAAGTCAGAATGAATGTGAAGATGTACAATTATTAAACTACAAAGGAAAAGAGGAAAATGGACAAATCTTTGGCTTACCAATCTCTAAAGCAACCTGTGTAGCTTCTAGGAGCCGTCTTTTATTATTTTTTTTAAAGCAGGTCTGTGAGAAGGCCATCGCAGGTGCCTGGGTGTAGGGGTGGGGTGGGGCTGCATCTGAGGTCATCACTCCTGGACCACAGTAGGCAAGGGGGAGGGATGAGGGAACTGGCTGATGAGAGGCCAGAAGGAGGGGCAGGAAAACTTGGGAGCTTCCTCCAGAGGAAAAACAAGGGACATCAGAGGAGGGCACATGGGGAGGGGATGTCAAGGCTTCCCCACACCTGTGGCTCAACTGAATTGGAGAGTAACTAGGAAGAGAAGCTCCAGCCTCAAATTCCCAAGCCATGGCCACCCTTTCTCTCCTCTGACCAACTTGGGTAGAAGAAGGACCTGTGGGCAAGGGCTTCCTGGGCCAGGACCCCTGGAATCTACTGCCCCTCTGACTTAATTTCAGTGCCTGACTTGTCTGACAAGAGCTGACAGTAGGGATGGGCAGGAAATGAAAAACGAAATGCTGTTTTGTCATTTTATTACATAACGAAACAAAACAAAACAAAGCAAGGAAGCAGCATTTTGTTATAGATGAAATGAAATGGTTGTTTTCCCATTGAAATGAACCACTCCATTCCATCATTTTCAGGCTTCTGCTGAGTTGTCAATGGCTGGAGCCCTTGAAACCTGGTCCAGTCAGTACCAGGGGGACCCTATGATACCATCTGGGCCAGGTTTAAACGGCTCTATCCATTGACAGCAGGAGCCCTTTAAAATGACTCCAGGAGTCCCGGGCACCAAATCTGGTGCCTCTAGAACTTAGGGGAGCCATTTTGTTTTGTTTCATTTCGTTTTGTATGAAAAAAATTAAAAAATCATAATAAACAAAATGAAACAAAACAGGGGTAAGCACAAAATGAAACAAAATGAAACATTATATTTCCATTTTGTGTCCATCCCTAGCCGACAGTGCCAGAGACCATGTCCAACCAAGGCCAGGATTCATTCTCCCTTCCTGCTTTCAGACAGCAGGACTCTCAAGGCACTCTGGCTTTAATGGAAAACCCGCTTGAAAGGACATTGCTTGGAAGGACAGAGCCAGGAATGCTACCCTCTAGGAAGCTCCCAAAGGGAGATAAAACAGTGTACCTGTGTCTCTCAGTTACTCACTTACAATTAAGTCTGGTCCTGGTCATTCTCACAACTTGAAGCCCATGGAATTATTGCTGGGAAACTGAGGGACCACTGGAGGTGAGCGTGGTAGCACTCACAACATCTACAAGCCAGGGAGCTAAGCTGGCCTTTAAAAAAATTGAATAATACACATTTGGACAAAACTTCCCCAGAGAGAAATGAAAATGTCACCATGCCATGTGCACGATTTCAAGTTCTTCTCATTAGCCCTGCTAGCAAAACTACAAGTTTGCCCAATGCCTTATTCCTTCTACAAAATACAGCCCAGTGGTGAATTCTGGGATTATTTTAAAAACAAGTTGGGAGGCATGCCTATTTGTAAGCAAACAGTGAATCAGAGGCTAAAATGATCTGCGTTGCTTCCGACATGAAAAAGCAGCACTCTGGCCATGCGTACCTTTGAACCATGTCCAACGACGACAACAACATAAAATACTAATAGAAAAATATAACACGATGCAGCATTGGATTACATGTACCCACACCATAGCAATTTCAAATTATGCAGTCCAATGTAAACTTGATAATCTCATTTGGTTTCAAGATGTAAATCAGGAATCTAGAGGTGTGTTTCTCTTAGTTAATACTTGTAAGGTCTAAGTGCAGGGATTATAGGTTGGCTGCTGAAATGGTCCACAAGCCAAATATATTGTGAATTTTCTGTTAGTTTATTTATTTATTTATTTATTTATTCTTGTATTTATATCCCGCTTATCTACTACAAGTAGTACTCTAAGCGGCTAACAGCAATGAATGTAAAATCGACAACAATAAATGCATCAAGTAAAGCAAAACAACGTAAAACAATAAAACATAATATACATGTAAAATCCTCCTACATCCCAGCATGCGGAGGGACAAATCCTAAGAGGTTAAAATTAGACACGCCGAATAGGCTGACTAATTTAAAACAGTAGCGATGGCGGGGAGGGGGGGGGGGAATAAAAAAAAAAAAAGCCTAACTAAGATCGCCAAAGGCCTCTCGGAACAAAAGAGTTTTTAAAGCTTTCCGAAAGGCCTGCAGGGACTCTGCAGAGCGCACTTCGCTGGGGATGGCGTTCCATAAGGAGGGGGCTGCCACTGAGAAGGCCCGGTTCCGAGTGAACGTCTTCCGGGCCTCTCGTGGAGTGGCAACCCGCAGCGAGTGCGCTCGCACCTGCCGAACAGGGCGGGCCGAGGTGGATCGCTGGACGATACGCTCTGTCAGGTAGTCCGGACCCAAGCCATGGAGGGTTTTATAAACTAAAACCAGGACCTTGAATCTAATCCGGGCTGCAACGGGCAACCAGTGCAGACGAGCCAGAACTGGGGTGATGCGGTCATAACGACGCGCACCAACCACCAGTCTGGCCGCCGCATTCTGGACCCGCTGCAGACGCCGGAGAAGAGTCAAGGGCAGCCCCATGTAGAGCGCATTGCAGTAGTCCAGCCCCGAGATCACCAGTGCCTGGACCACTGCTCTCAGAGAGTCAACATCCAGGTATGGGCGGATCTGGGCGATCTGACGAAGATGGTAATAGGCGGCCCTGGTAACGGACGCCACCTGCGCCTCCATGGTCAGCGCCGAGTCCAGGACCACGCCCAGATTCCGCGCCCTCTCCACCGGCCGGAGGGAAACCCCCCCCAGACAGGGAAGAGGGCCACCATACCCAGATGGTGAACTCCCAAAGAACATGACCTCCGTCTTCCCGGGGTTGAGCCTAAGCCTGTTCGCCCCGGTCCAAGCCAGGACGGCGTCCAGGCACTCATCAAGGATCCTCACAGCTTCCACTGCAGAGGTGGAAAAGGAGAGATAGAGCTGCGTGTCATCAGCGTACTGATGACAGCAGACTCCAAATCTCCTAATGACCCCAGCCAACGGCCTTACGTAGATGTTAAACAGCAAAGGGGACAGCGACGACCCCTGTGGAACCCCACAAGGGAGTATCCAAGGAGCCGACAACTCCCCCCCATGCTGAACGTACTGAGGACGGCCCTCCAGGAAGGATCGGAGCCAACTGCGAGCAGTGCCTCCGATTCCAACCTCAGAGAGCCGGTCCAACAGGATACCGTGGTCAACGGTATCAAAGGCCGCTGACAAATCCAGGAGAACCAACAGGGTAGAGCAACCCCTGTCGGCCGCCCGGATTAGGTCATCTTGCAGCGCGACCAAAGCTGTTTCGGTCCCCCGACGGGGCCTGAACCTGGACTGGCAAGGGTCGAGGCACTGCCGATCCTCCAGGTACGACTGCAGTCGGACCGCCGCCACCCTCTCAATCACCTTACCCATGAATGGGACGTTAGCTATGGGACGATAGTTGACTAAGTCGTCCGGACAAAGGCCCGATTTTTTAAGGATGGGCTTTACCACTGTCTCCTTCAGACGGGAGGGAAAAACCCCCTCGTTGAAGGAGGCAGTGGCGATGACCGAAGCCCATTTGGCCATAGTCCCACTGGCAGCTTTTATAAGCCAGGCAGGGCAGGGATCGAAAGGAGTGGACGCCGGCCGACAGCAAGCCATAGCCTTAGAGGCCTCGACAGCAGAAACAGGCCCAAGCGCATCCAACCGGGCGACGAGGCGGACCAGCAACCGGTGGTGCCGTGGCAGTGCCACTGCAACCGAGTCGGCCGCCCGGATGGCCTCAATCTTAGAACGAAAAAGGCTGCAAATTCTCACTACTGAAATCAGTAGGAGGAGGCCTGGCCAGACTAGGATTGGTGAGGTCCCGAACCACCCGGAAGAGCTCTGCCTGGCGGTTCGAGGCCTCACCAATTCTCAGGGAGAAAAAAGATCTTTGAGCCTCCCTGATCGCGGTGGTATAGCGACTAGTCTGGGATACAACAGCAGCCTTATTAATCGCCGTCCGGGTTCTTCTCCAGCTGCGCTCTAGTCTTCTCCTCACCTGCTTCATTGCTCTGAGCTCAGGCGTGAACCACGGTGAGGACCGAGCTCGGCACCGGAGAAGACGCTTAGGAGCGATCCGGTCGATGGTATGGGCAGCTGTATCAAACCAATGGTTAGCCACAACCTCGGCCGGCGCGCCGGTCAGTTCACCAGGAAACGCCCCGAAGACCTCCTGGAACCGGGAAGGGTCCATAAGTCCCCGGGGACGGGCCAAAATAGGAGGCCGGTGGTCCCCGCGAGGTGGGGCCGGGATCGCCAGGGGGAAAGAAAGCAGGTGGTGGTCTGACCATGACACAGGCAGGGAGGCAATGCCCCCTACCTCCAGACTCAAATTACCCGACATGGAGGAAAAGACCAGATCCAGGGTATGGCCAGACCTGTGAGTGGGGCATACAACATGCTGGGACAGACCCATGGAAGCCATGGATTCCATGAACTCCAGAGCTGCACCGGAGAGTTCACCGCCAGCGTGCACATTGAAGTCACCCGCCACCAAAAGGCGCGGGGACCTCAACAGCGCCGCCGCGATGAACTCGGAGAGCTCCGGCAGGGATTGTGCTGGGTTGCGGGGAGCTCGGTAGCCCAGCACAATGCCAAATCTGTCCCGCTGTCCCACCAGCAGGTGAAGGCACTCTAACCCCTGGCTAACCAATGTCGAGGCCCTGCAGACAAAAAGAGAATCCCGATGGACGATTGCGACCCCTCCTCCCTTCTGACCCTCCAACCTTCCCGCACCCTGAACCAGATATCCGGGCGGGCACAAGAGGGAGAGAGAGCCCCCCCCCTGCACCCACCCAGGTCTCGGTGATGAAGGCCAGGTCAGCCCGCCCATCTAGAATGGAATCGTATATGATGGGGATTTTGTTATGGACTGACCTGGCGTTCAACAGAATGCAGGAAAGGTTGGAGGCGCTGGGGAAGTGACTCCCGGACACGTGGCAGTTAGCCAAGGGGTCAGAACGCGGGACAGGCACAAGATGCCTAACCCGCGTTCTTCTGATCTGACGAACCCCACGGCTACTAGCGTACCGCCCACGGCCCGTCACAGTTGGTATGTGAGTCCCTGCGAACATGGCAAGAGAAAAAAAAAACCAATTTAAAAAAAAAATACTATTCAACACAATACTATACAAACACAATGTAAACTTCTAGCAATCACAACCCACTATACCACAGCAAATTTACAACGAAACTATACGAATCAAATAAACAGTAAGAATTACAAAATACGGTAAAAAGTATACAACTGAATCAGAAAATGCATCCGCCAGAGAGAGAGTGGAACCAACAGGGAAACTAGACAGGGGGGAGATGGAACAGGGGTCTGGATTGAAGGGACGTAGGGAAGCCAGGTTAAGGAAGAGAGGGGGGTGCCCGTCTTGCCATTCAGGTTGATTAAGGTGGCGGTACACCGACGGCCGCCCGGCCGCCCGAGATGACAGTCCGGTGGGCGATCCACCGCCTAGGTTGGCAAAGGCAGCAGCTCACCGACGGCCGCCCTGCCACCCGGTGAGGAAATCGGCGGCATAGATAAAAGGCTGTAAGGCGGCCATACACCGACGGCCGACCTGCCGCCCGAGATGGTAGTGGCGGCAGTAAACCAGCCGGCGGCCAAGATGGTAGTGGCGGCACCGACGGCCGACCTGCCGCCCGAGATGGTAGTGGCGGCAGTAAACCAGCCGGCGGCCGACCCGCCGTCGGGGAAGGAAAGTCGGCCGAAGGTGGCCGCCAGCGGCCGTACACCGGCGGCCGGTCTGCCGCCCGAGTTAGTAACCAGCGGCAGCGCACCGGCGGCCGCCCTGCTGCCAGGAATGGAAAATCGGCGGCAGTCCACCGGCGGCCGACCCGCCGCCCGAGGAAACGAGCAGCAATACACCGGCGGCATTTCGCCGACGGCCGACCTGCCGCCCGAGTTGTAAGGTGAGGACGCCGGCCAAAGTAGCGTCCACAGATCCTCGCCGGCGGGCTCGCAGGGGGAGGCACCGCCAGGGAAGCGCCGGGTGCCGCCATGATGAGACCAAACAGGCAGCGCCCCGGCGAAACGCCGGTAGCCGAAATGCTACCCGAGGGGCCAAGCCGGCAAAGCACCGGCAGGCGCAGCAGTCTCGGCCGGCCCCAAGGAACCGGTGGCAGGCCAAGGTGACGCACGCCAGAGGGTGAGGCGAGATGGAAACGCCACAGTTCCCCACCAGGACCAGGTGGGACGGAGTGGCGGCCGGGCCTGCTGCTCCCGAGTCCTCAGGACCGTCGGGGGGGGTGACCCGCGTCGCCACGAGTCCTTCCCCGAACCACGGGGGAGCCCCTCAAGACGGGGGAACGCACCAAAGGCAGGTAAGGCAAGGAAGAGGGGGAGTGAGGGGGGAGTAAGGGAGGAAGGCAAGGGAAAATGGAAGGGAGCACCCAGCGAGGCAAAACCGGCCCGCTAAGATGTTACCTGCGTCCGGTTCGCCAGCTGCCCGTCAACCGGGAAAGCCGCTGGGCCTCCCCTGAACCCCCATAACCCCGGACGAGCCTCCCTGCTGAAACTCAGGCGGAGCAGAAAAATTAAAAATTAAAAGGGACAAAAAGACCGGCAGCGAAAACCCCAAAATC
Organism: Phrynocephalus forsythii; assembly: GCA_029282475.1. Classification (NCBI taxonomy): domain Eukaryota; kingdom Metazoa; phylum Chordata; class Lepidosauria; order Squamata; family Agamidae; genus Phrynocephalus; species Phrynocephalus forsythii. Next base: position 41,732,490 of record JAPFRF010000006.1, read on the forward strand.
ACAAAAAACGCTGGGATACAGAAGCAAAGGGAAAACGCTGCCGCCCGCCATCTTGGAAAAAGTTTCTTGTGCAGATCAGGTAGCAGAGTAGGGCAGGATCCGTGGCACTTGCAGAAGAGGCTAGCCACGGAGCTGCTCAGCCAAGGGGCTACCCTTACCATTCCCCCTACAACTGCTGTACAAATGGGCTGCTTCACCATTCCCTACTAGCTAGAGTCCTTTCAAAGGCTTGGGTTTTGCTTGCCTCGGTGGACGTCTGCCAGAAGCCTATTCATCTGGCATTCTGGAGTCCTTAAAATGAAACCACTTTCAAATCACAAAAGTACAACAGGGAAGCATATCCCCTGATTTACACAAATCATGACACCGCCGCCGCCCCCAACACACACACCTTTTAGAACAAATACAGAAGCCCTCTGAGAACCGCTTACGGAGCAGATTCCTCATCCCTTGCCTAATCATTTTGTCTCCTATGGTTAGCTTTGCTTTCCTGCTACTGTGTAGCCATGTCATGAGCAAGAAGAAATGCCAGAGCCCTGAACAAATGCCTGCCGTGTTTGGAGTTGCTCCAGTATTCACTGCAGATGGGACACATGCAAAAAAAAGAAAAAGAAAAAGAAAAAAAGAAAATAACCCTGGACCCTAGTGTCCCCCTCCTTTTTTAAAAAAATTATGGCAATTAAAGCGGGTTGCGGCTTTGTACTGTGTGTGAATAAAATACAGAAAAAACATGATTCCTGGTTTTCATACTTAGCCCCTAGAATTGCCATTTTTCCACTAAAGCATATATTGACAACTGGAAGTATCTGCTTCTTTAACGCCTTCATCTGCATGTCAAAACCTGAAACCAGGCATTTAGCTAAGGGACCATTAGTTTACAAGTAGGAACTTGAATGTGGAGTGATTTTTTTAAAAAAAAATCTGGGCCCATATTCCCTTGGAAATAATCTGATGGGGAAGCCAACTTCCAATGCATTGCATAAGCATATTGCAAATGATTATTTTCAGACACTGAATTCTTGATATGCTGGTTATCAAGAATGCTGGTCCTGAAATGACAACAGTTGTTAAGAAAGTTCAGTAAAGGAAATGTAACGTGAAGCAAGACAGCAACCATCCACCTCCCCCTTGAATTTACTGTACTTGACATTCACACCTGACAATGATTCTCCACTGCTGGAAAAAAGGATAAAAAGAATTCAACTTTTGTCTCGACTTGAGATGACCTGGAAATAACTGATGAGTTTACATAGGTTTTGACATTCAAAGTTCTACATCATTCAGATGGACTGTTCTTGTTGGGACTAACCATTAGATTTAGCAGAGTTGCCCTTAACTAATGTTGAAAACTTAAAAGTGTAGATTTGTGGTTGTGCTCCCTTTTAAAATGGTGTTTATTTCAGGTGAATGCACTCCAAATGAAGGTACATGCTGCTTTCTTTTGGAACACAGAACTGTGAATTCCATCAAGAAATGTCCTAAGGAAAAAAATCATACCCAAACTAAAATTTCTAATAATCAAAACATCCTTTCAAACGTTCTTTTCCTGTTATTAGAATTTAGAAACTTTTTAATTGGTCAATAAAGCAATAGAACTTGTTGACATTGTGTTGATTTCCAAGCGTTGAGACTTGTGTTTATATACACGTATATGCCTTTCTTTCAGTATATAAAGGGATGAGCGTCTGCTGCACTTGCAACAAACCAAACCAATGTCTAAATCAGGCTTAGTGGGCTCAAATCATTCAATGACAGTTGTTTCCAACCATATGCAACCCATGTGTTCTTGGACTGCAGTTTTCAGACATTTTCAGCAGTAGCTATGCTGGCTGAGGTTTCTGGGAGTTGCAATCCAAGAACATCGATGTCACTCAATGACGGGTTCTTAGGAGTCCAAGTTTACTAGTGAGACTCCCACCCCTCCAAATATTCTATGCTCTTGATTTTATCATAAATATTGATAAATAGTTTCTACTTGAAGATTTCAAAGCAACACAGCACTACTTGAAAGACCCCAGTTCCTTTTCTTGAACCTACCTGTTTTTAAACCACCGGGGAAAACATTTCTGTCCGTCTCACCGCTCTTACAGGTGCATTCGGTAAGGACACATGCGAGGGCCTTCTGTCACTGCTCCCAACAGCTATGAGAACCCCACCCCCTCCCGTGGGAAGTAAGGCTTGTGATTTCTTTGCTGCCCTTCAACAGGCAGGCAGAGACCTTTCAGGGAGGCCTTTTTCTCAATGACATGCTCCCAAAGAGTGGGATTAGGGTTTTTGTTTTGTTTTGTCCCCTCTCCTTCCTGTTTTATATTGTTTGTACTGTATTTAACACTGTAGCTGGCTTGGGTCCTCTTGAGAAGAAAGGCAGGATACAAGTATTTTGAATACATAATAACGTATAACATTTATAAAGTGCAAAAACTAAACAAGGCTGAAACTTCACTGGGAGACTTGCAGTTCAATATGTATCTAAAATTAAAAACTGAAGATGCAACTCTGGAGTCAAAGGGCAGAATATTCCACACAGAAGGTGCAACCATGCAAATTTGCCCTGCTCCAAATGCCTGCAGAGCAAAGTTCAGCAGCATGTAATACTGCCAAGAGGGCCCCTCCAGATGCCATGAAGAATGAAATGGTTATTTATTTATTTATTTATTTATTTATTTATTTATTTATTTATTTATTTATTTATTTTTACAACTTATATGCTGCCCACTACCCAAAGGTCTCTGGGCGGCTTACAATCAAAAGAATTAAAACAGTTAAAACATCAAATAAATAAATAATTAAATCAATAATAAAACCCTTTACACTAAAACCTTACACTAAAATTGTTATGCAAATAACAATTAAAAATATAAAAGTAGCAGCCAAATACTCAGAAATACATTTGCTTTTCAGTTCTCTACCCAATGGGCATCAAGACAATTGGAAAACTGACCAACCTTGCACCCATATTTTCACATGTTAGCAAAATGAAATATCCATGTTAAGACTATTTTAATATCATTAAGGCTTCAATCCTGTATGCAGTATATTCCTTTAGCCTTTATGTAATAGGTAAGCACAGAGTTATGTTGTGGTTTATCACTTTAAGCTCAAAGTTCCTTGCAGTCTTATGGCCTGTTCAAACCAAATCAATAAAACACCAGAGAACAGGAAGAAATAAGAGAGAACAGAGATGCAATATATCCAATCTAGTGAACACATCTGAGCTCTAATACGAATGGCAATATCCAGCCCTCAAGCAACCTGCACAGTAACCTAAGGAAGGTCCTTGTCTGATCAACAGTGCATTAGCAGTCTGTCATCTGAGTGCCCTGGTAAGCTGGCTAGAAGAGGACAAACTGACATCTCAGATTGTAAAGCAAATTACACTACAGAAATATGAGTCAGAGTTTCCAGGACTCCTATCTCACATGGCCCCAGTCTGTGCTAAAAAGGAATTCTCAAAAATCTGCCCAGCAATACCAAGATGGGTGGAGCGGTGAGACTTGCAATAGTAAATGCACTCAAATATACTTAAGGGAAACCAAGCACTGCAGTGGGACACCATAACCAAGTACCATGAGCCACAGGGAAGGAACTATTGCTGGAGAAAGCATACAGTACTAGTATCCTGCTTCCAAGTATCACCTTGTGACGTGACATTTCCTCCACATGACACACGGAAATTTGCTCCTCACTCCAAAATGGAAGTGCAGATGGTTCAGAAAGCAAATACTAGTTGCTTTTCTCATCTCCCCAGCAGCAGTGGGGGGTGTATGAGTATACCATTTGCTTTTTTAAAAACAATTCTACAAAACAGTGGGATATGGAGAATGTTAGACAGAAATTTCAAGACCTAATCCTATGGGGGAAAGTCTACACAGCAATATGTGTGGATGGTTGGGGAGAACACTTTGTTTCTGAGTGGGTCCACTATTTGAAGGTCTTCCTACTGTTCCAATTTTCCTTTGGCGCTGGTGAATCACTGAAAACTTTGATCCTTTCCCTGAGTGCCGTCTGCAAACATTTTTTCTAAGACATATTCTTCCCACACACCCATCACTCTTGGTAACTGGCCCCCTATTCCCAGTAGGATCCATCTTTCTCCGCTTAGTAATGTTTTTTTTTAACAGCTATCTAGAGCTCTGCTCGTCTTGAACACTCAGTAACACTTAGAAAATTTTGTTGCTTTGGGAACATCATCTGTGTCTCAAGAATGAGCAAGAAACTATGTTCTTCTCCTAACTCTCTGAACACTCCTTTTCCCATTCCTATTTTCTCATCACATTTTTAAAAGGAAATACTATCAATGCAAGCTGCCTATTTGTGCACAGTGTTCCATGACTGTTAACTGCTGCAAGACCAAATAATCCTGTGGCCAAGCTGGCTGGATAGCTCAGTCATTTAGATATCTGGTTATGGAAACAGAGGTTGGGAGTTCAATCCCCCTCTGGGGCTCCTGCAAGTACAGCCAGCCTGTATGGCCTTGGGCAAACCTCCACAATCTCAGGGTGCACCAGAAGAAAGGAATGGTAAACCACTTCTCAGTATTCTCTACCAGGAAAATTCTCAAAAGGGTTGCCAGAAGTCAGAGTCAACTTGATGGCACATTGTTATTAGTAGTGGTGGTAAAAGGCCTGATGTAGTAGTAACATATTTCTCTATATGTTAACTCAAAAGTGAAAATTCCCTCCGTTCAACACAGTTTACAACACAGAATTCTGCGTAGGGTTACAGTAAGAAATGCATCATGTGGCCCTCCTATTGTACTTGGAATGTAGCTCCCATCCTCCACAGATGGTACAGCACATGTTACAGGATAATAGGAGTTAGCCGAAGCCATTGGAATGGCAATTGCCTATCCTTAGATGTCAGGGGTAAATTTAAATTACAGTTCTGCCACCGAGCCTCAGATCTTCACCTGCGAAACAGGAGTATCCAAACGATTACTGTGATCTGTTGCATGAATAAGAGCAGTGGTTCTCAACCTGTGGGTCCCCAGATGTTCCTGGACTGCAACTCCCAGAAGCCTCCACCACACACATCTTGAGACCCACAGATTGAGAACCACTGATCTAGAGAGAAGATGGTGGCAGCACATCTCTGGCCGATAGTCAGGGCTTAAGAAATGTTGGCCCCTCCCAGAAACAATTCTGTGATGAGTGAGGAGAGAGTGTGAATGTTGCCTGGACTGTTCCTTAAAATGTACGGGAAATATATGCTATGGGGCTGTATCGGTTAAAAACAACCTTTAGCATGCAAGTATGCACTAGACCAGTGGTGGCAATCCTTCGGCACTCCAGATGTTTTGGACCATGACTCCCAGAATTCCAAGCCTGTATTGCCAATGGCAAAGGACTGTGGGAGTTGTGGTCCAAAACATCTGGAGTGCCGAAGGTTCGCCATCGCTGAACTAGACTGTGCTCAGCCACACACAGGGGGTCATGTTGCACTTTAAGGGGAAAGTGTATGGTGCCCAAGAAAATAGAGATGCAAACAAACCTATGCTATTTTCCAGCTGCCAGATTATACAACAAAAGCAAGGAAACTGGCCAAACACAGAGTGATACCAACTCCTGTTAGAAGAACCTGTTTTCTCCTTTTAAGGGTTGCTGCTTCTATCAATGTCTCATCCAGGGAGGCCCTCCAGGATGGCTCTGAACAACTACAGAGAAACAGCAAGCACAATTTGGCTGCTCAGTACTGGTCTACAGCTGGGGTTGGTTAAATTTCAAAGAACCAGAGGCCAATTTTCTGGCCTCCGGATTATTTGGGGCTGGATGGTCTACTTAAAAACCTGAAAAGACAATAGTGGAAGTGGTTGGATATCTACTTTCAGGAGACCCCAAACACAGCCATGGGACCACATGTTGCCCCTAGGGCCACAGCCTCCAGAAAGAGGCTCCTTTCTCCCTTTATACAAAAAGAATAGATCAACATCAATCATCCTTCCCTTAGGCGACTGGAAACTTATACATGTTGCTTTCGTGTAACCAGCTACATGGCACAGTGTTCAACTGTATTAAGAGAAGTAATGCTTGGATCTTGCTTCCTGAAGTCCAACAGAGTTTGGATTCCACCATTCTTAATCTTCACATCTGCTGTGTGATGTGTCCCTGTCAAGAAGGGATAACTTCCATGATTTCCCTGACCCAGATGGGCCTTTATGAGTAGTTTCCACTGTCCCAGATATTTTGGGATCGACATAGTCTGACATTTATAATATTTACAAGAGATCTCAGAAAGGTCTTTGTGCCAAGTCACTTAACGACGCCTCTCTATCTTTTGTTTTACTTTTTTAAGTTGGAGAAGATGATACGGGCTTTGTTTGTTTGTTTGTTTTTGCCAGCATATGGCTTAGGCAGAGCCTCCATCCATGGATAAAACTATGCTTTTGCAAACAACAAGCAAGCAGCAGGGCAGGAAACATATTCCATGGGAATCCAGGTTTAACTCATTCAAGTCCAGGAATGTTGAACATTCCTGTCTCTTCTGGGATGGTTCATTCCGTTCCCTCTGATATTCCACCACCACCACCCCACACATCCAGTACTCAACATCTGACGACCACCAGGCATGCTTGATTTCCACAGTATTATTTTAAGTACTGCTCCTTCTCATTCCACCCAGTTCTAAATGTCTTTTGTATTTCTGTACACCTTGAGGTTTCCATCTGGTTGTCCTGGTGCCATTGTTTTGGCTACATTAGTCAGCTGAAGCTGGCAAAGAATTCCAAAGATATCCTACAGAATTAACTTCACAATTGTGAAACATGTACACTACAAACCTATTTGCATTTATTCTAAATTAAACTCCACTCTGTTCTCTGGCACTTACTCCTGGATAAGAGTGCACAGAATGACAGCCTTAGTTAATGCCACACTCCTATACTATATTTTTACTCAGAAGGAGCCCTTGCTGCAGCTGGTAGGGTTTACTTCTGTGTAAAATGTGTGTAGGATTGTATTTGGCTTCTCCATCGATTTAGTCTATACAGGACAACAGTTCCAAAGAAGTGGAAAGAGTTTTTTTTAAAATTGAAAGAAATGGGGCACTGGAAGTTCTTCAGGTTTGGCTGAAGTCCTACCATGCCAAGGACAACATAGCCCCAGTTGGAGATGCCCAGAGGTAAAGTCCAAAAAGATATGGAAAGGCATAGTTGTCCAGCCTTATTTTAGCTGTCGTATACAAGCTGGTTTTCCTTCTGCGCATGGCCAAAAGAACAGAATGTCTAAAATGCCCTCTGCTACCTTTGTTATTTGCAAGTATTTGCACTGAGAATATACACACCAAACTTTGTTTTCAATTTGTGAGTTTGTGATATTTAACAATCAGAACTGGATCAAGCATTACACCTCTACTCTTTTCCTTTTATTACCGGTATCCATGTAAACTATGGTCCAGGTGGGGCAAGATGACATTTACTGCCCGTGGTGCAAGACAACATGGTGCCCATCTAACATAGGCTAAGAAATGGTCCTTCAACATAGGCCATCTTACAACACTCTTAACTACAACTCAAGGCAGCTCCATAGTTTTAGGAGTTCAAGATAGATCACATAGCTCATAGCTGTGAACCAACACTTTTTTCCTGTTCTCTACCCACCCTATCCCAGCATATGATGCCCGAGGCTCTCATCTTATTCTTTCCGTTGACTAGATTTGATCTATAGCCTTGGGTTTCCTTTTTACTTTGGGTTTCCTTTTTTTCTTTGCCTTCTGGAGCCAGGCTTTTATGGGCAGCTTTATATGTACAATAAAAAAAATACACAAATACATTTTTCCCTACTTAGTCAGACAACCTGAAAAGATTTTATTTGGGAACAGTATGTTACCATGTAGAAATCTGGCTGTGTGTGCATGCAGAATGCAGTTCCTACATTAGTAGCTTGGTACACTTTAGGGCCAGTTTAATACCCACAGTCTCATTCTTCATGCCTGGATACCATTATCTGTCCAGTCTTAACTATTTATATGCTGTAGTAATACGCCTCAGAATCACCAATGGATCTTACTTTCCAGTTAAGTGTGACCAGGACTGCATCTAATCAGAAAAACAAAGAGTTTTGCAGCATCTCGATAATAAACACATCACAGTGTCTGCTTTTGTGGACCAAAGGGCGCAATTCTATATGCAGTGCCTTGGAAGTAAATTCCCCTTAAGGGAATTATTTATAGAATGAAGTCAAACACAAGCCTTTTTTTAAAAGGAGCCCAAATGTAAGGGCATTCCTGAAAACTCGAGTGCTGCTTGGAAAAGATAAGCAGATTAGTTAGCAATCCCCGACATCTCATATTCATTGCATTTTTTTAATATATAGTTTCGTAAGGTATTTTTGTTGGAGCATTTACAACTTCACAGGCTGCCTCTAAGTAGGCGTGGCTGGGAGAGACCTTTCTGGGCTGGGATGACTGCTATGTGCCCTTTAGTTTTTGGACCTTCTCTTGTGACCAAAACAAAAGCAATTGCTGTGGGTGTGCAGGGGAGGAAAAGCCCTGTGTAGAGGGGAGTAGAGGCATGGACAGCCACACACCTTAGAGGGAGCCTTGGATGACTGCCAGTGTATCCAGCACTAAATTGTTGTTTTTTTGCTTGCCACTTAATTTAGAGAGATACTTGCTTCTCTGCTCATGTTTGGTACTTCTGCTGTTTTATCTGTTCGCAACTGTAAGTAAAAAATTACTTTTATTCTTTCTCTTATAAATGACTCGGATGAGTTATTGAGGCTGTTAAGTACCGATTAATGAGAGAAAGAGTGGATTGCTCAGGGGAACGTTAAGCTATTCTGCTCTGGGAATCTCTGGACTTGTTCTGTACAGCTAGAGGTATTTAACAACAATTTCAAAAGTTTGCAACATATTTAACTTGTTATTATTGTTTGATTTTAATTGCCGTGAGCTGCCTTGGCTCTCCTATGGAGAGAAAGGCATATAAACAAAATAAATGCAGTGGACCCTCATATAACAAACAGTTTGTATAACATAAAATCTGTACAACATAAAAAAATTCCGGAGATAGGGGAAATTTGCTTAACAGAATCGCCTGTGGGGCAAATCAGTAAAACATAAAAATGGTTGTGATTAGGGATGCATTCCTATGGGAAATTTGTATAAAGGAAAATTTGCTTAACATAATTTCATTTGGAATGAATTAATTCCTTTATACAAGGTACCACTGTAAATAAGAGTAAGGCTGTGTAAATCTTACACTATTCCTATTTTACTGATGAGCAACTGAAGTTTGAGAAACAGTGCTGCTAAGACATCTGAACGTTCTTAAACACAAACCCTAGACCCTCTCTGTGCCAGCTGGGAGTTGTTCAACAAGTAACTTCACTGAATATTGCAAAAAAGCCGGTAAATATCTCAAACAAAAGCTCTACTCAAGTATAAATAATAGAGACACTTTTTTCAGGCTATGTGATGTGTGCCTTTCATTTGTCCTATAACCTGCCAATTTGGCAGCTGTTTGCCAAAGTTGTCCAACAGAGATAAATGTGCAACACCATGCAAGTATATTTAGGAAAAGCTATTTCAGTTTCGGCATCTGTACCCACCCACGTTGTTAGGTACTGAATGCAATTGCCCAACATTCTAGTGGAAAAGGAACATAAACGGTTAAAAAAATCTGTCACCAGTGTGGTGAATTTCCTCAGAGAGTCCCTGCGCTGTGCCTAGCCTTTGTTGATATTCCAAACCAAACCAAATTACACATTCAGCTTCCCACATAAATCCTGGCCAAGGCGGCCTCCTTCTCTTTGCCCAACTCCTACAGGACAAGCAGGGTATCTTCTGAAGCAAAATCAAAGGCTTTCTGTCAAACCACCTTCCCTCCCTTCCCAAACTCCCCACCACCCCCCGCCACCTGTAGAGCAGACCATTCCGCTTCCTACCTTGACCACATCGTCGTTGAGATGCTTGGGGTCCCGGTTGACCAGGTCGATCTCCTTGGTGTGTACGTCATGGAACTCCTTCTCATTCACTTCGTCGGCCATGGCCTTGTTGTTGGGTTTGTAGATGTTGCCTTGCTCCCGGATGGGCGCAGTGTAGCTGTAATCCTAGGAACGGAAGGGTGGGAAAGCGATCAACCCGCAGCGTTGAGCTCAAGGCACGGAGCGGTCCTGGGAAAGCGGTCGGAGGGAGAGCGCGCCCGGGGTGGGAGAGGGGCGGGAGGGAGGGAGCGGTGCGTCCAAAAAGAGAGGGCGGGGGGAATGGGAAAGTTGTCCGGAGCAGGTGGAGAAGGAGCCGACAGAACCCTTCAACTAGGGAATGCCCGGAGGCTGGCTTTTTAAATAGATCTGAAAAATATTAAACGCATCTCCACCCCACCCCTCGGTACCAGGCAGAGCCGCGTCTCCCGCTCGCGCCGCCAGGGGTCCCCCCGCCCGCCCTCCCGCCCGGCGCACGAGGGAGGACCGAGGCGTGCCACCCCCCCCCCGGCTCTAAACCCGGAGAGGCTTCGCCGCCAGCCTTCGCCGCCCAGACCTTCGCTCTAGCTCTAGAACTGCCCCTCCCTAAAGGATTCCTCCCGAGGAGAAGGGGGGGGGGGGAGACGGGGCCCAGCCAGATGCTTGGCCGAAGTTTCAGATCCATCCTTGGCTGCCTCTCACGCCCTCCTCCAGGGTGCCAAACCCGCGCTGATGGTACTTGGCGGCGCACGCGGTAGGAGCTACTAGTGATTGATGGAGAAGACGGGTTACCACCACCCACCACCACTCCGCTGCCCGATCGCCGGCGTGGCCACTCGGAACGAGGTTGCCCGAAGCGGCACACGGCACTTGCTCCCAATGGCAGAGGGAGTAAGAAGCTCGCGACCATCAATCTCCCTTTTATAGATGGAGCTCCTGGACATGATGCCCCCCCCCGCCCCTCACGTTGGCCCTTTAAAGTCAGCTGTAATCCTGGCCATTTTTTACTCCTCTGATGCTCTCTGGCTAATAAAATAAAGAAGCCCCCTTCGTCAACCTCCCCCAACCAAATGGGTGGGGTGGGGGCGATGTATTGAAGCACCCCAAAGCTAGTTTGGGAGGTGTTTTCTTTACAGCAGACCTTAGCTCTTTTCGCCCATAAGGACTAGGACTCGGAAGACCTGGGCTTAAAAGGAGGTTCCCAAGTTGATCTTAGGTCAATCACCTTACAGAATTGTTGCAAAGATAAAAAGAGGAAAGCCCCCCCCCATCGAGCTTCTTGGAGGAGACGTTGGATATCAACATAACGGGGGGAACAGACCAACAGCAATAATATGATTACCTAACACCGGACGATGAGAGGGGGGACCCAATTTTTCCATTAGTACTAGGGTAGAGTCACTGTGATCAAAGGGGCTAAAAAGTAATAATGATTTCTGACTGCAAAAACCCAGATGCCTTTCTAACCCCTGCCTTTCAGGTGTCATCCATTCCAGGAGCCGCTCGCTTGCAGCTCCAACCCTCTCGTTCTCTTCTAAAAAAGGGCTCTCCCGACTCTTATTTAAGGAGCTTCCCTTATTTAGTTTGGTCCAGAACCCCGCCGAGAGAAAACCTACCTTGGCTTGCTTCAAACTAATAAACCTCTCTCCCCTCCCAAATAGGATTCTATCCTATAACCCCGTAACCGTTTGGTTATCTGGGGGGACCCAGCCTCTTCCCACCCCCCTCTCCAACGCAGCGCTTCCCCGAGAAGGCGATCGTCGCCGAAATTACTTGCAGTTGGATTTTGCAGGCGCCGCAGCCGGAATCTCCCCGGCCGCCTTTCGAGAATTAAATCAAAGCTTTTCCCGGGGTGGGTCCGGTGGGTGGGTGAGTTGGGGGAGCGGAATGCCCTGCGCGCCCTTACCTTCTCCTAACAGGGGCAGCGCCGGCCGATAAGCGATTGGCAAGCAGAGGAATGACCTCTCCGTGCCCACCCCGGCAGCACTTCCCCGGGAGGCGTCGTCCCCCCCTTCTCTCCCCCCCCCACCCGCCTCCGGGCAGACGGCGATCCCGAGTCTCCGGCGGCGGGACTGGACGGGCGGCAAGCCGACGATCCCCGCGCCAGCGGGGCGGGGAGGGCGGCCGGGGGAGGGAGAGAGAGAGAGGCAGCCTAGGCTGGGGTGGGAAGGCGCGGCGCGGCGTGGCGGGAGAGGGGGCCACGTTGAGCAAACAAGTGCCCAGCCGGGAGATCGGATTACTAACAACCCCAGACAAGTCACCCTCGGCTGCCCTGTTAAAAAAAGAAAGAAAGAAAGAAAGTGGGGGTTGGTGGGGGGGGGAAAGAGAAAAGCGCTGGACGAGACTTGGCGCTGGAGAGAGGGAACGAGAGAGAGAGAGAGAGAACAAGATAAGGGAAGAGCCAAGAGTCCTCCTCACTCAGCGATGGCCGGAGCAGGTACCGGGTGCCAAGACTCTCAGGCAACTAAAAGGGAGGGGAAGAGGAGGAGGAGGAGGCGGCGATTTGAGAGATTTGAAACAAATCTCTCCCCGGTCTCCGAGGTAAAAAAAAAAAAGGTGAAGCACCAAGACCAAAAAGTCCTACCTCGGGATCTTCGTACTTGCTCCCGGACATGCTGCCTTGGGGGCTCCACTGGAGGCGCGACGGAGCGGTTCCCTGAACTAGAAGAACTTAAGGGAGCCGGAGAAGGAAGAGCCCGGCTGGGTGGGTCACCCCCCCTCTTCTCCCCCCCCCGCACACCCACCCGCCAAGGACTCCGAGCGAGCGAGCCAGACACGCACGCGCGCGCACACACACACAGAGAGAGACACGGAGAACGAAAGAGCGAGGGAGAGACGCGGCCGCCCGAAGTGGGAGGTATCTCCCGCCTTCACGCGGCTGGCCGCCCGCCAAGGGGTTTGTTCTGGGCTCCGAGGGCCGCAGGGCTGCCGGCGGCGTCTCCCCGTGAACAGGGGTTAAAAAAAAAAGGCGCGCAAACAGGACGGGATCTGGCTGGGATGATCCCCGCCACTTTCGGGGCCGGAGCGACTTCTTTCCTCCAGCCCCCCCCCCCCGACCTGAGGCAATCCTGGCTCCTTTGCCAAGGCGCGGCCCGCCACCGTCGAAGTCCACGCACGTGCGCGGGCCGGGCCGACGGCGGAGGGAAGCCTGGGCCGCCCGGGATGGCGGGAGGAGGAGAAGGGTGGCGCCCGTCCCTTCAGCTGGCCACGTCCAGAGAAAGGAAGCCCCGCGCTTCTCCTCACCACTTTCCTCACCTCGCTTGCTAGGAATAATAAAACATGAAATGAAATGAAAAGCCTTCCCTTGCCTCCTCAGTTCTTCTGGGGTAGGGCAAGGGCCACCGTTGGGTGTTCCTACCAACTGAGGCAAGCTCAGTTTAGAACAGATGTGTCCAAACTCCGACTCTCCAGATGTTTTGGACCAGAACTTCCAGAATTCCAAGCCCAGATTGCCAATGACAAGGGACTGTGGGAGGTGTGGTCCAAAACATCTGGAGGGCCAGAGTTTGGACACCACTGGTTTAGAAGAACTCTAGATTCTCAGCGCCATGCGATGAAATCAGCCCAAAGCACACATTTTTGGTGGGGGTGGATGATTTTTAAAGCTAACTGCCATGTTTTACCCTTGGCATTGTTTCAGCCATGCTGCACAGCCTCTTGGACATTGTGTAAGTTTGGGCTTCAGTGGTTGGTCGTGGAGGGACCCTGGTGCTGCTCTTGGGCAGCAAGAGGCACCTGCTAAACCCGCTGACAGGATCCTGAGGGTCCACAGTGGCTCCTCTGAGCAATTCCCACCTTTTGCAGGAAGGATCTGTCCTGTGGAGGTGCTGGGTGGTGTGTGTGTGTGTGTGTGTGTGTGTGTGTGTGTGTGTGTGTGTGTGTGTGTGTGTGTGTGAGAGAGAGCAGGTTTTGCAGTCGTCCATCTATCCTGTCAGGACACCCTTCCTTTAAAACAAACAAAAAACAACAAAATGATTGTTTTGACCCTGCTTCCAATATACACTCAACGTTTACCTTCTGTTCTGACCCTTTGAAAACCACACCCTGATTTATGTGGGTGCCTTTTATGTTACACACAAAACAAAGCAACAGACTCCAAGAACTGGGACAGTCAATCCTCTGTGGAGGAGGGCATTGCCCATCCTGCCAGTGTTGGAAGTAAGAGGTCCGTTTCCAGCCCACTTTCCTTCTAGGCCTGGAATGGGAGGTGCCAGGAGAGCTAACCCCATGTTGTCCTAGGCCCTAGAGCCTGTGGAAATAAGATGCCTGCTGATGGGGAATCACAAGACTTGCTGCTTCTGACCAAAAAAAATGAGGTTACCATACCATGTGTGTGGAAGGCATAGAATAGATGCTCTATTTCACATCCACCAAATGCAGAAGTTCAAATAACAGACTTTGTTTTCTTTTTCAGCAGCAGCCATGTAACCATGGGCTCCTGTCCCAGGGACAAGGAAATTTACTCCTTGCTGCTTCATTTCAAGCCTGGGAAAATGTTTCTGAGATCATCATCATCATTGTTGTTATTTAAACTGCCTCTGGAATATTTATGTTTTCCTATCATTACCAGTCACATTATTTTTTTAAAAGGGGGGAGAGCTACTGATGCCAATGGATCACATACAGTGTCCAGATTCAAATGCTCACCAGCTGAACGCTCAAACATTCAGCAACAAAACTTGTTCTTTAATGGCACCTTTTGAGCACTGTTGGTGAAGGCAAATAAAGGCAAGCAGGGCAGGGAAAATGCTGCCTTTACTCATGATGGAAGAACTCAATTCAGGGCGTGGTGCTGGCTGTGTCTAATAGGAAGAAAGAGAGTGAAAAGAAATAGCCTGAAGATGAATTAAGTTTTAAAGCACATGTGCATGTGCTCATGCATGAGAACACACACTCAGTACAGTATTTTGTGTCTCCTTGGTTTAATGTTTTTCTGAGTAACTAGGCTTCTGATACATTATATCAACCCAGGTTTTTGTTTTTTGTATGCTGTTGTGACATTTATGATTCAATGTGGTTAAATGTGAAGCATAAACCTCTTGAAGTTTGGTAGTTCATAGAACAAGAGTTTGAAATCTATAGCTTTAAATCTATAGCTCGCAGAATCATGGGGTTTAACCTTTAGGAAACACAGAAGCATGTGGATGAAGGAGATAGGAGCCATCGGAATAGGTATCCCTGGAAGGAAAGTCTTACGTTATGGGTTGCCCCATTGAAGGGCTTTGAGAGAAACGGGAGAAGACATGAAGCAGTATGACAGAGTAAGTGATAAAGAACTACTTGAGGTAGTAATGTGAAAAACCACAAGTACTGGAGGAGTGACAGCAGTAAAGTCAGCAAACATCAGTGACACCTTAGTCCAATGATGGCAAACCTTTTAGAGACCGAGTGCCCAAACTGCAATTCAAAACCCACTATTTTTTTTTTGCAAAGTGCCAATATAGTAATTTAACCTGTATTCAGGTGGCTATGAAGGGGCGATGTCGGGTGCCCACAGGAAGGGCTCCGAGTGCCACCTTTGGCACCCGTGCCATAGGTTCGCCATCACTGCCTTAGCCCATCTTATTCACTTCTTATTTTATGAATGATGTTGACTTAATTATGTTTTTATTTGTATTCCAGGCCAATGGAAAGGGTCAATCCAGTTATGGAGTGCTCCTGCTATGGAGGCTTGTCTAGCATCCATTTTTGATGGAGTTTAAGGGGATTTTTTAAAAAATTACAACTCTTCACAGGTACAAAAAACTTTCACAAGCGCTGCTTCCTGTCACCAAGTTCTACTTGGTGACAGGAAGCAGTGCTTGTGAAAACCCTCTCCAAACGAACCACTCTCCCTCATTTCTCTCTACTTTCTGTATCCATCTTGGGCTTGAGGGACAGGGGTTCTTCATGAAACGGGCTTTGGAGAGACATGAATGGAGGGTTATTTCCAAACCCATAAATGTAAACCTAAAGTGTACTGAATTTTTTTCCTTCTAAAATTTTACCTGGTAGGGGCAGATTTATAGATTCCTCCATAGTTATGCATTATTGCATGAAAATCAATATATTAGTTTAGAATTACTATATATTAAAATATTAAATTACTATATATATATTAAAAACCACTACTTTAATATGTTTCATTACCCAATTAATATGCCATTTTATGCAAATGTGGTGGTGGTTAGATCACAGCTTACTTGCCTATTATAAAATACTGTGCTAGGGGCTGAAGCTGCATGTGGTACTTGGTCTATCCCTTCTCTCTATAACAGGCCTGCCCAAATTCTGGCCATGGAGCCAAATCCGGCCCCTCAGGCCATTCTGCGTGGCCCGCGGCTGGCTGGCCTGCCCCTCCCTCCCCCTCCTTCACCCCATGTAGATGTCGCTACCACTGGGGAGCTTGGGGGTGCAAGGTCGCACAGATCGCCTCTTCCAAGGGGTGACCTGTGGCCATGGCTCCCTGTGCTTCCTTTGGTCCCCACCTCCCTCCCTCCCTCCCTTCCTTGTTCCCCATCTTCCTTCCTTCCTCTCTTGGTTTCCACCTCCCTCCCTCGGTCCCCGCCTTCCTTCCTGCAGGTGGGGTTGCAAGGGGTCAGTGGGTGGGGCTTGCAGTGGGGTTGCAGGGTCGGGGAGGAACCGGCCCCTGACACATTCTCAGCCACCAAATCTGGCCCTCCATACAAAAAGTTTGGGCACCCCTGCTCTATAAGCTTCCCACAGACCATGCAGAATGCAGGCCCATTGCTCCTGTGCAAGAAAATAAAAACCAATTATTGGTCTAGTAGTGTTTGAATATGGAGGTATTTGGCACACCATCTTGTCTTTGGTATCAGGCAGAAAAATGTATTGGGCTGGCCCTGTTGCTCAGTTAGCTTTTAAGGTTTGACTCAAAACCTGTACATTCTGTTCTGTACAAAGATTTTTTTTCTTTTTTAACAGCTGTGCAGGATTGCACAAAGCAGTTAAATGAATTTCCAGGGCTGGCAGAGTTTACATATAATTCAGTACAATGGATTCCAGAACAGGCAGCGAGGAATGGTGGTGCCTGGTGAGAAATGTCGGAAGTGGCTGTTTGAGCTCAAAGTCAAAGCACGGATAAACCATAAAGAACAAAAATATGCACACATGAAACAACCTGTGCATAACTGAGGTGTCTTGCCAGATCCTCAAAAACCAGGTCTCGGCAGACTTTTAAGGAATGAAACTCTAGTTACACTAGTTTAAGGATGTAGTAGATCAACTGCATGTATACTGCAATGAGCAGCATAACACTGGAGGAGAAAACAGATCAGTTCTGTAAACAGAACATTTATAATGGCCTATTTAACTGTTTAGAGTGTGAAGCAATCATATGTGAGCTCACACATCCAGTGTTACACAGCTGAGCTAAAGATCATGGACACCTGGACTGCAATAATCTGTGCAAACGAGTGAGACAGAGTACCTCACTAAACGGACTCCCTGTCTGCTGAGCCTCCACTCCTCCAATAAATCTAATCATTCTCCTCAGTAGTTTATTTACTGAAGGAGAAACAATAGATACACAAAGTGGCCTTGAGAAGTGACTCAGTGATGAGCTCATATATTGCCTAGAGTATGAATAGCCCTTTCTTGTTTGCTTTAGGCTATAGGATAATGCTGGACACTGGACACTGACCCAGTGCCTCACATTTGAAATATTTATGGCACTTGGCTACAGAAGATGCCAGCCTTGACCTGATCAGAAGCAAATAAGGTACTGTCTACTTTTCAAGTGGCACAGCCTGACTGTGGGAATCCTTGGATACTTGCCTTGGTTTATACATTCTTTAGATGAGTAGTCTTAAGTTAAATCGGAATCTATTGACAGATGTCTGAGTGGCTTGTCATACATTAGCAAGCATCTCTAGCTGCTCACATTTGTTTAACAGCCATAAGCAGGGCTCATACAATAAATTGTTAAGACTCCCTATAGTAACTCAGAGGTGCAAGTATATTTGAATAAAAAGACTGCAATGTCTGTCTTGCAGGGTGTGCCACAACACAGTTGGTGCCACTGGCAGTGCCACCATTTTGCCTCCAACTTTATTAGGGTTCTATTTAAAAAGAACACGTCTCAAGTCTGCCCTAACCTGCAGATGAGGTCCCCCACCTTTTTCTCATGTATTGAAAGATGGGCATCTCTTATAATAGGGACAGGGGGAAATTCTTCTGATTCTGCAGATGTGGCTGGACTGCAGTCCCCATTTGTTGCAGCTGGCATAGTCAGTAACTATGGAATGATGAAAGTTGTCTTACAGTGGTCCTGGCACAAGATTGTATGCCATCAGAGACAAAAAGTGCTGCCACTGACCAACATCTGGCTGTATGTGACTCCTGCAAGAAAACATTAACTGGAAAGAAGACAGGAAGGTTAGCAACATTGAGGATGTTGTGCAGAATATGTACTCAGGCCTGGAACTGTTATTCTGTGGACCAGTTATTTGCATGTTTGCTTAGAACTAAAGGCCAGAATTCAGTCAGTGTAATTCCTGGGCAAATAATGTAAGTCTGCAAATTTCACAGTCTAGGTTTGACCCCAACATCTATTTTTCCAGGTGAGGGAAATGATTCATATCTGTTGCTGATAGCAGCTCTACCTCATTTCACAGGTGTTGTTTTCATCCTCTTTTGGGTACTCAGGTATATCATTTGTATCCTTCAAGTTTGGAATAAGGTTGACACTTGCAAGTCAATAAGAAAAAAGTCAAATATTTAGATCTGGACAGTATTCAGGGAATTGTTCTGGTTTTCCCAAATAAATTTCATGTGACAATATTTTGGAGAAGGTGAAAAGTCCCACAGTATACGTCTTTTATTTATTTATTTTAGATTATCTTTACCCCACCTTTCTCCTTGGAAAAGGACCCAAGGTGGCTTACAGTAATGAGTGATAATATACAGTCCAGTACAATTAAGACATGTTCAAGTATTGAGAACAGGGAATTGAGGCATATTTTAACATCTGTAACTTTGATTTTTATAGACTTGGTTGTATACTTGAGTTCAAATTGAGTGTAGATATCTTTCACAGCATCCATCTCAAACACTCAATCCTGCATGCTTTGTATGGAAAACTCTGCCTGGTATTAGGCTTTAAAGTAACATAATTAAATACCAATCTACTTGTAAACAGAATAGCTCCACAAGTCTGGTCTTTTGCGTAACAGAACATCTTACCAGCTCAAAGGGTCAGTTAGATGTTTATTATGTGGTTTATTGAAGAATGTTATAGCTACAGACTACAAATCTTCAGCATTATCAGACATTTTAATAAAAATAAATTTGAAATACACAGTTCAGCATCTTTTGTATAAATTTGTAATATTTAGGTATTAAAATGGAATTTTACAAAATCTTTGGTATCCTCTCAGTTACACATGGGTTTTCCAATTGACGTTCTGCAAATCTAGACAATAAACACCATGCATTTAGAATTTCATTAGCCTTACCCAATATATAAATGCGTGGAAAGTGCTACATAGTATTTCTGCACATGGAACTTGCTCACAGCAAGAAAACACAGCCCACATCAGATACATTGCTGTGTGGAAGGTATTATCGACCTGTGCTGCAACACAGGCATCGCACCTTTGGGATGCTCCATTTTTCAAGGCACAATAATATAGAAATTAGTTTAAAGGCTCCTTATTTCTTTCGTGTGCAGAAAGCTCCTTGACTTTGTGTGCATAGTACAGCCCTGTGCATGACAGGCAATGCCACAAGTAGGATTTATTTAGAATTACAACTTGAGAACATAAATACAGTGCTTCCGTGTAACTCATACAATATCACTTACATAAAAACACAATATATACTGTACAGTGAAGTCTTCTGTTTCATTAAATAAAACATCAAGATTTACTGTCTGCACCATACCAAACTCTTATCTGCAAGAATTAATTTTGGAGAGACAGTTATTTTTCCCCCTTTTGATTCTCAGGAATCTGCATAACAAAGAAAAGGCAAAAGAGTTTGGTTATTTCCCTTTCTCTGTGCACTTCTGTGTAAACTTTCATATACCAATTTTTGGATCCTGAACTGTTTCTGCATCTTGGAGAAAACTCAAAAAACCAAACCAAACAAAAAAACCAAACAACCCCCCCCCCAAAAATATTAACCTTATCCCCAAAAAGTCTATCCTGCCATTGGAGCTGGAATACTCTCCTTAAGCTTTCTATGGATGTGGATTTCTTACCCCAACCCTGGATCCTGTTTTCTGCCTAAACCATATGCTGAATATGTTGCTCTACTCACTTGAAAGAAGAGGGAGAAGATACAAGTATTCTTTCCTTAGCTTTATTGTGTGCTTGGCAACACATCTGGATGGCTGAACTCTGTGTTGTCAGGGATTTTGAAGTGGGACTCCATGAGCTGAGGCTAGAATCTAGTCTAATATGCTACTCAGGAATGTATGTGTGTAGGTTCCACATAGAAGCACCAAAGAGAAAAACAGAGAAGCAGCTTTGGTTCCTGTAACAGGCAGTCAGTCTGAAGCTGGTCTTGGATTTCTGCCCTTGCCTTTTTGGCTGCTGACAAGGCTCCAGTTCATATTCCAGCTTTTCAGTCAAGCCCTCATTTCCCAGTACTAAGAGGACAAAGCTATGGCTCTCTGTGAACTTAGCCTGGCATTCTAGTGGTCCCGCTTCAACAGAAACCATTAGATTAGAGAAGCAGCAGATTCGAAGGCATAAGGTCTGTGGTGGGTTATGCAAGGTCCTGACAAATTCTAGAACGGACTAGTTGCTGAGGTACCTGGAAGAGTTGGCTGGTATGATTAAGACAAAGGAAGTTTCCAGGAATGACAAACTACATTCTGGATACATTCATAATTCTGCCAGCTGCAGAACGTGGGCAAAAGAATCCAAGAAGTAACCTGCTCAATAGCTATCACTAGCATAACTTGGAAAGAAATCCAGCAATATCTGTCTCCTTCTTCAGGCAGGCAAAAGTGATACTGAACATCGATAGAATATCTATGTTAGACGCTGACGGTACCGTTTAACGAAGCATTGCTAGATGTAGCCCACTCTTCTACTTTTAGAAAACAGGGTATTTCCCACCCCCCAAATAAACCTCCACTCCCCAGAAAAATGTGCAACCCAACCGAAGAAAGCAAAACCCCCAAAGTCAGCTGTTTTAAACAGTAGTAGCATTGGAATGAATCCTTAAATGTCTCCATGTTATTTCAACAAGGAGGTTTAACATCAGCCAAGAATGGAGCCAAGTTGAATTCCATGTGTTCTGAATTTTGACTCATGTTGAATCCCAGATGTTCATTCATGCACCAGGTGGATGTCAACTGAGGCAAAGCACCTCCCTATGCTGCGGCATACGGGTGTAACAAAAAGCTCTGTTAGGCTCTTCCACACGCCCTGTATAGGAGGCAACACCATAAGACACGACCTTATGAAAGGTACCACAATCCTAGGAAAGAGAAGAGATGGAGGAAAAAGGTTTAAATAAAATATGTTACATTTCTTGATGCATTTTATTAAATGAAAACTGGTATTATTGTTCATTTTCTTCCCTACTATTGCTTTTTGCAAGTGGTTCCCAACCTGGGTCTCCTAGATCAGTGGTGGTGAACCTTTGTCACTCCAGATGTCTTGGACCACAACTGCCAGAATTCCAAGCCAATGAAATTAAGAAATGTCTTATGAGGAGTGGCTTAGGGAGCTGGGAATGTTTAGCTTTACAAAAAGAAGGCTGAGAGGGGTATATGATAGCTGTGTTTAAATATCTGAAAGGATGTCATATTGAAGAGTGGACTGGTTTGTTTTCCATGGCTTCAGAGACTAGAACTTGGGGAAATGGTTTCAAACTACAGGAAAAGAGATGCAATTTAAACATTAGGAAGAACTTCCTGACGGTTAGAGCTGTCTGGCAGTGGAATATGGTGCCACAGAGGGTCTCTGCGTCTCCTTCTTTGGTGGTTTTTAAGCTTAGGCTGGATGACCACCTGTCGGGAGTATTATGATGGGGGTTCCTGCATGGCAGAGGGCTGTATGGATGGCCCTTGAGGTCTCTTCCAACTGAATGATTCTGCGGGTCTAAGGACTGGAAATTGTGGTCCAAAACATCTGGAGTGCTGAAGGTTTGCCACCCCTGACCTAGATGTTCTTGGACTAAAACTCCCAGAAGCCTTCATAACAAACTTTGCTTGCCAGAATTTTGGGGAGTTGTTGTCCAAGAAACCTGGGGATCTAAGGTTAGGAACCACTGCTATACACCAAGCAGATGTGTATCATCACTATTTTTATCTAGTTTAATTAAAAGAGACACAGGAGAGTCATAGCTCATCAATAACAGATACAACTGAGAGCTCCCCACTTTTTTACTTCAAAGAATAAAACTGCAACTCTTCAATGGCAACATTCCTGTTTTATATTATAGGGGCAAGACTCTAATATTTTGCTATTAACAGGCTGAATTTGGCATCTGTCATATTTCGAGATACTGATAGGGAGTCAGTATATTGCATTTGCACAACCAGCTTTCCTGTAAGGTTTCATTTAAAAACATACCCAGGTATTCATACATGTAGTGTATTTAACATTTAACTAAAGTCAGCAGCAAAAGAGAAAGAGAAAGAGCCATTGAAGCACCAGAAGAATGCAGAGGGTCAACCTTCCCTTGACAAGCCTGCAAACAGTTCACTCAAGTAGTGGCTGGTACTGGCACAGTTTCAGATTGTTGTTTTGTATCTCACAGATAATGTAACTATGGCCACCACTGTAACTAAGCCTGCTGGAAATAAAAGGTCCAAGGTAAATTAAATG
This sequence comes from Phrynocephalus forsythii, assembly GCA_029282475.1. Taxonomy (NCBI): domain Eukaryota; kingdom Metazoa; phylum Chordata; class Lepidosauria; order Squamata; family Agamidae; genus Phrynocephalus; species Phrynocephalus forsythii. The sequence continues at coordinate 41,755,171 of JAPFRF010000006.1, forward strand.
TAACAGTGGCCTGAAGCTAAACTACTGTCTCACATTGTTATTGTATCTCTCCCAGTTATCTGGATTTTTTTTTTTGAAGTCTGCAATTGTCCTTCCATTTGGACAAAGATGGGTCAGGATGGACCCTTGCAAAGTTCAGGCCACAGAAAGGCAAAGCTTTCTGCACTTCAGTCTGGAGTCTGGGTAGGCAAGCACCGTTCTAGAGAGCTCTTGGGTGCTTAAAGAATGTGAGGTCAAGTCCTTATGTGGATTTTTGGCATGCTGACAGTGTAAAACTCCTCTCTGTTGGCACTCCAGCAAAGCTGCCTAAAGGAGGGTTTCCAAAATATGCCTCTACACATAGAAGGGAATGTAACCTACCCACACATGAAGCTCTGAGGCAGGTTAATAATGGGTTCTCTATTTTCTTTTAAGCTGAAGAAAACAAAATATTGTGGCAACCCTTGGAGGAAACTGGCTGAAGCAGAGCGAGGGTGGAGGGGAATCCAGCAGTCCTTACGCCACTGGTGTTGCTTTGGCTCTTTCCCAAAGGACACTGGGAGTGTTTGAGTGGAATTCACTACCCTGCCCTCAAAACAAGCAAAGGCTGTTGCATGCTCCCTAACCAAAGGGATTCCACAGGAAAACTGAACAATAGCCCCATAGGCCCGCCTCCATGTTTTCAGATAAGCATGCCTCACTTGGGGGCAGCCTAAAGGCTAAAAGTCACGATGGTGAAAAAGTTAAATGATCTAACGTGTTTTCCTTCTGTGGGGCGAGAGAATCAATGGATGCAAGTCTTATTTAGTTTTTCAGAAATCTGTATTAAGCCAAAACAACCAAGGAGTGCCTGTTCCTAGGTGTGCCAATTTGACTATGTCTTGAAGGCATCAACATGCCTTCTGGATGCACTTCAAGATAGTGTACCTACCCTTCTGCACCCCTGAACACAAAACATCAGGCAAAGTTTTAAAGAGATAGCTGGCCATACTTATGTAGTCTCTGGCATATTCTCAGGCCTCAAAATGACATTAAAGCACTTATAGAATTATTATTTAGTTAAGGTATTTTATGGAGCACTTTTTGACCCATCAGGATTCCAGAAGCAATGTAGAATAAAGATATTGTTTAGGATACAGATTAGAAACACTGATTTAAAACCAGATTTAGAACTGATCTAGCCGTGTACCCCATGCCTGTTTGTTTATGCTAGCTTTTCAAGTGGCTATGTGTGAACAGTCCACTTAAAAGGAGTTGAACAAGTGTTCAGATATATAGAAAAATTCTTCTGTGAACCAGATTTGGGCTCAAAGCTCTCAGAAAGACAAACAAAACTCTCTTCAAGGCAAGGAATAAAGCTGTGCCACGGGTAGGGTGGGCTCCTGGAAACTGCCTCTACTTCCTTTGTAGCAAAGGTCTTCATGTTAACTCTTGCTTTGTAATTTTTACATGCTCCAGCAGCTAAGCCCCCCATTTTAAAAATGCTGAATTTCTTGCCACTTATGCCATTCAACCCTCTCAGAAACATACTGCCTGCTGTTAAAGTCTTTGGCTAGCCTTTCTGCAAATAAATAACAGTTCAATCCTAACTCCAAAGACAAACCTTCTCTATTATTCAGCACAAAGAGAAATTGCCTTCTGCTGCCTGCTCTCAGGTGAACATAGAATTAAGTTCTACTAGACCCAAATCTTGTCTATACCAGGGTCATAGACAGAGGCTGGTAAAAATAAAAGTAAGGGTGAGAGAAGTCCTATGTAAATTGCAAACATCCTTAAACTGGAAGGGGTCTGAATTCAGCACAACTTCAGTGAACCTGCTGTTAGCTCTGCTGGTCCTTTGGACATCTTGGCCAGTTTGGATTGCACTGTTTGGCTAGGACCTTATTAAGTTCCTTGGCTCAGCTTCTTTTTCACTCCACATATTTTCTGTTAAATTTGATAAAGGCACAAGTTAGGTAGGACATACATACATGCCATTTTCTGTTTATTTTGTTGTTGAACAAATCCTCCCCTGCCCCCTGTATATGAAGGCACTTCTCCATCCCTAAACTGTTTTGTTTTTTTAATAATATTTGCCCAGTTTTGTCTTGTGATCAGCCACCTACTAACTCTTTACCTTCCAAGCATAAAGAAAGATATTGGACAATGGCAACTGATGTTGTTGTTGGTGTGAAATCTAGCCAGCCTGTGTCCCATTCTGAGAGTTTCAAGTATGTGAGCTGGGTTAAACACAACAATTTCACCCTGGTCCATGTTTATAATCATTCAATAAAATGATATATTTCCTCAAGGGGGTAGCACTGGATCCTCGTTTATAATCATATTATCTGTAGTTGATGCATGTTGACTGTCAACTGCCTAGAGATTATATAAGTGAGAAAGTGCTTAGGCACATGTTGGAGGCACAGTCAGGCATGTGACCAGACATGCAAACAATATGCAACTGGCATCCCATATTAATTTATATGATCCCTTAATAAATAGCAATACCATTGTGGTCCAATCAGTTAATTCACCAAACTATTCATTTCTAACCAGTTATGTCCACATTTTAAAGTTTAGCCATGGCCACATCAGATGCTATCAGTTGCCAGCTTTCTCCAGCAATTATTGGCTAGAATCCTGTTGCCTAGTCCAGTGCATCATGCTAGGGAAGACCCACTAAATCAGTGGGGATTTAGTCAGCCAGCTCCTCTATAGGTTCAGTTGATTCCGATTGGCCCACTTTAGTTGTAGCTCACTTCACCATTTGAACCCATTAAACTTATTGAGTGGGCTCACTAAATCACCATTGGTTCAATGGGCTGTCTAATGTGACATACTAGGCTAATCAACTTAATTTTTGTCCATAATGGCTTTGCTGCTAATTTTTATCCATAATGGCTTTGCTGGTAATTTTTGTCCATAATGGCTTTGCTGGATCCAGTTGTCTCATATCCTGTAAACTGAGGATGATTAACATGAGTGGTCCAATTGCAAACAACTTGAGTTAAAAATTCCACCCCAAAGGAGACCTCTTCTTAGGAAGTACTTCCTGTTTCACTTCCTAGTTTATTAGGCACTCTCATTACTGAAGAGGCAGACATCTTCAAATTCCCCTTGGATAAGTTCACCTAAACCTCCACTGTGCCTAGGTTTTCTGTTTTGTGTTCATGGCATGCTGTCACCATACATTCAGACACTCAAAGAGATAATTTGTAACAATGATTAGTAACATCATGCCACTAAAACACAGTCCCAGGATCTGCCTTTTAACAGTAGGCATCAACAGAAGGCATTGATACAAATAAACTCCTTTGCCCCTCCCTCTCCTGACACACATGTGCAAGCAACACGGGAGTTCTCTTGCATGGCAAACGAGGGCCAACCCATTCTGCACAGTAAATCTTCTGCCGGAGGGTGGCAAACTCACAGAGATTAGAAAAGCCCCCCCCCCACTACACACTTCCCAGACTGCCTCCGGTCCCACTGCTCTTGAAAGCCAGCAGATTCCAGGAACAATACTCCCTGGCTATCACTTGAATGTCCGCTCGTCCATGTAAACTCATTGGTGGTGTAGAATTGGTAAAGCCATTTCTTAAACATCTCACCTACCTTGAAAACAGCATTAGGGTTACTATACACCAGTTTGAACTTGACGGCGCACAACATATAGAATGTGACATGTTATGTCTGTAAGAAGGGTGCAAAGGTACTCTGCAAATTGAGGTTGCGTTCTTCTGCTCACTTAAGTGAAAGTAACTCCCATGGAACTCAGTAAGCCTTGCGTCCAACCAGATGTACCAGTTCGTTTTGCTGCTGTTGTTTCCTTGTTGTGTCGTTACAGTCGTGACTGACTCTTTGTGACTCCATGTCCATGGAGTTTTCTTGGCAGGACTATTGGAGTGGTTTGCCAGTTCCTACTCCAGTGCCTACAGCACCTGGTATTCCCTGGTGGTCTCCCATCCAAGTACTAACCGGGGCTGACCCTGCTTAGCTTCCGAAATCAGGTGAGATCGGATGTGCTTAACTCCTTAGGGCATCTTAGGGCATCTAGGGGCCTTTTCACACGACCCCTAAGATCCGCTGGCCACTTAAATTCGGACCAGAGATCTTAGGGGTTCATTGCTCTTCCTTCCTCCCCACCACTCCGCACCTGTCTGCTGAGGGGAGGGAGGAACAAAGTGGGGGGGGGGAAATGCAGACTCACCTTGGAGAAGCTGCCAGAGCTCTGTCATGCTGATTCCTTCTCTTTTGTTTGCTTTTTTTCCCTCCCGCCCCTTCTCTTAAAGGGGTGGGAGGCAAAAATAACAAAAACAAACAGAAGCGAGGAGAGCCCCGCACTGACCAGATTAAATCCGGACCTGGCGATTTTCACCCTCCTTGAGCAGGTACAAGAAAAGAGCGCTGGGACGCGCTTAGGTGGGCGTGTGGTCGCACTTAATTTCCTGCAAACTCCGGAGCTGGTGGGGAAGTCATTGTAAGCTCCGGAGCTTGCAGCCATTTACTGCGGCGTTTAGGGGTCGTGTACAAAGGCTCTAGGTTGCTTCCTTACCTCCATCCAAACTGAAATAGGATTGGGCTGCAAGAAAGCTACAGAAATCATAAGCAAAGAATCTCAGCCTCAACTTATCACCTGAAGAGGCCTGTATTATCACTTTACAGTCTGTGGATAAATTTCACAACTGAGCAGATAGAAAAAGGGGAAAGGTCTTACCAGATGTGCAGGCAGCTGAGCACAGCAAAGAGAATCCCTGCAACCAGGGCCAGGGGGATAGCAAGGAAAAGGGTCAGGAGCTTGTAGATCAGGTATTTGCTGAGCTCAAAGAGAGCATGGCTGCAGATCCAAACCTTGTCGAAGGAGTGGGTTGAAGCAGGCTCTGCGATCACGTCCTCAAACCCCAGCTGCAACCAAACACAGGGCAGGTTTTAGGAACACAACAGCCTCTATTTCTGAAATGCAAATAATTCGCCAGTTATGCAAGGAGCGGAGGGAGCAGGGAGTCCAGGGATAGGGGGCTAAACGGTGGCTTTTTGTTTGTTTATTAGCGAAAGAATATTGCTGCATCAAAAAGTATTTTTTTTAAATGGAAATGCTGGAAATGCTAGTGACGCTGACCTAGATCACAAGAGGTTCTACACACACACACACACACACACACACACACACACACACACACACACACACACACACACACAGAGAGAGAGAGAGAGAGAGAGAGAGAGAGAGAGAGAGAGAGAGAGAGAGAGAGAGAGAGAGAGAGAGAGAGAGAGAGAGAGAGAGAGAGAGAGAGAGAGAGAGACCGCGTCCAAATAAAGAGGGAGAAAGAGGCGCTCCGTGGAATCCCAAATGACCAGGGTAGTTAACTTATAGCCTAAAGATGGCACCGAGACTTGGGAAGGCTCGCTTTTATGGGACTACACGTCTCCGCATCCCTCAGCCAGCTACGGAGGGGAAGGGACGGGACGGGGGGCTGTGCGACCCAAGAGCCGAAAATCGCCTTACATGGAATAGACACACCAAGCGTTTTTGAACGCCAGGCAGCCGCGCGGCAAGAACAGGTGGGGGGGGCTGGGGGAAATGGAAACGCGTGGATGGCTGGCAAAGAGGGAGGGAGGGAGGCCGGTGCTCGGGGGAAGGAGCCGCTTTCCCCTCACCTTCAGATGAGTGTTCAGCTCGTGCGGGTCCCTGTTGGGGATTTTCTCCAAGCTTTTGTCCAGATCGGACAGAGCCGGGCTGTGACTCCGGTCGTAGCCTTCTTCATCCATGAAGATCTTGGTGTCCGCTTTCTCCTCCAGCCCCATGGCCGGCCGGTCGGTCGGTCGGTCGATCGGGCAGGCGCGCCGCCTCCCTCCCGCCGCAATCCCTGGGCCGCGGCCGGGGCGGAGGTGGCGGGGGGAAGAGAGAGACTTCCCACTGCCCACTGCTCTAGGGTCTCTCCTCCTCCTCCTCCTCCTCCACCACCACCGCCCCGGCCCACCCACCGGGAGACTTCTCTCGAGGGCGCTCCGTAGGGTGCTGCTGCTGCCCGGGGTAGCGGGCGAATCCCCGGCCACGCCTCGGGAGAAGTCAACCCGAAGCAGCCGCCAGGCTGGGCAACGCAGCGGGAGGAGCGGCCCACCGTGGGGGAGAGAGAGCCGCCGTGCCCGCCCGGAGGACGCGCATGCTCGGAGGGAGCAGCGGCGAAAGCCGGCCGCGCATTTTTGGGGGAAAGTTTCCCTCCCCGGGCGAGACTTTTTTTCTCACGCTTCATTTCCACACCGTCTAGCTTCGCGTGACCTCGCCCGACCCCAACTCAGGTGGACTCAGCATCGAACATTGGTCTAAGAAGAGAAGCGGATGGCAAGCCCTGCCGGGCCACGGCACCCATTGATTTTCTTTTCTTTTCTCTCTCTCTCCCTCCCTCCCCTTTCCTTTTGCCAACTAAATGAGACATAAAATCAGACATTTAACGAGTTATTTGTTGAGGGACTATTATGTCTCCTACTAACAGACTGGATAGCTCAGTGGGAGTTCAGGTTACCCCCTGTGCATCCCAGAAGAGCCAGCCTGTGTCGCCTTGGGGAAGCTGCACAGTCCCAGGTTCCTCCCAGAAGGGAATGGTATGCCACTTCTGAGGAGTCTCTACCTGAAAAACTCTGAGAAGAATCACCATTAGTCAGGACTGATTTGATAGCATGTGCATGTGTGCACAGGCACACACTCACACACACTTTCCCAGGGAATCAACTAGATCAGTGATGGCGAACCTATGGCACTGGTGCCAAAGGTGGCACTCGGAGCCCTTTCTGTGGGCACCCAACATCGCCCCCTTCACAGCCACCTGTATTCAGGTTAAATTGCTGTATTGGCACTTTGCAAAAAAAAAAAAATTAGTGGGTTTTGAATTGCAGTTTGGGCATTCAGTCTCTAAAAGGTTCGCCATCACTGACCTAGATAGCATGGTCATTAAAATATATTATTATTATTATTATTATTATTATTATTATTATTATTATTATTATTATTATTATTATTATTATTATTATTATTATTATTATTATTATTGGAAACTTAAGATAAATAAAAAGCCAGTTCTCTCCCCTTTCTCCCTGTGCTTTAAAGCCCCTCTTTTAGCCTGGAGCTATGGTGGAGGTACGGTAGATGGGTTCAAGTAGGGGTGGTTTCCAGTTTGAGGAGTTTTTAGGTCCCTTCTGCCTGCCACTGGGATTATGTAGGTTTGGTGACAACTCTCCAAACACACATGGGCAGCTTGATCCAGTTACCTGGTGCTGCTCTGAGAACCAGGTCTGGAAAACAAAGCAAAACTCTGACTGCAGCTCAGGACAAGCATTAGCAGGCGGGAATGGTGGTGGAAGCTCTCCAGGGAAGCCAGGTGCTGATGCCAGGGACTGCATTAAAGCACTTCAGGGGATCCCCGTAAGTCTCCTAAAACAATAAACTACTACTCAGGGCACCAGGCTGGAAGAGACTGCCTTAGAGATTTGCAGTTGAGTTATGGCTGAAAAAAAATATACATACATGGACTAAAATTTGCCTCAATCAAGTGTATGCTATGGAGTTTCTCAATTTGCAGGTGCATCTCTAAATACAAAAGGGGGGAATGGAATACACTGAGATCAAAGAGCTGGAAGAAGTGCCACATCACAGATGTATGGAGCACTTTGCTTACTCAGTGCTTTCCTTGCAATTCTGTACAGCTTTCCAGAACTAGTTCTACTGTTTCTCAGGTTGCTTTCAGGCCAAAACTGATCCAATGGCTCAGACCTGGTAGGGTGTAGTTTCCATTAAGTCTTGCAGTTACTCAGAGTTCCAGCAAACTCTGTGCATTCCATTGTATGGGATCTTAACTTCTCTGATCAATTCATCTCCCTCTTTTATGGCGGTCTCATTTCATGCACCTTTCCTTTTTTTTAAAGTGCCCCTTGGCCTTGAGAAAGAAGAAGGGAAAAGGAGTAACAGAAAGGAGTTAAGACATACAGGTGCAGGGAGGGCAAAGGACCACACAACGCTTCCTATCCAGTCAATGAAATTAAGCCCGGATGCTGTTTTATTACCAAGGTTTTCTTTGAAACCACTCCTTAAGACTCTGATCCTTAGCACTGTGTTTCCCTAACATAACATCCACTGACACTCTTGCAATTTCAAATTGAAGGTTCAAATTGCTTAAATTGATGAAACAGAAAACACAATGACCATAAGGTTATTTTTACAAGTAGGGTTTCAACTGTCAGAGAGAGCACAGTAGACTCAAGGGTGGAGTTGACTGGGGAGGGATGGGAACTGGGTGACCACACACTGACTCCTGAGAAATGGAGAGAAGGGCCTCCTGGAAGATCTTTAAAACCTGATGGAGTTGGGTATCATCAGCACACAAGGGATACCAGACCACAGAATTCTGGATAGCCTTCTTCACGTTTTTCATGTAAATGTGAAGTAGTATGGGGAATCATGGACCCCTGAGACATTCCACACGCTAATTGTCAAGGTGTTGAACATGACTCACCCAAGCACCACTACCATTCACAAAGGGACACTACACAAGGGGAAATCACAGAAGCTCTCTCCCCCCCCCAACAATTTGCCACTTCTCACCCAAGCACAAAGCAATTATCAGGGCTGTTTTTCAACAAGTGTGAGTAGTAGTGACCAGAAGACGGTATTCTGTAGACCATCATGACTGCTGCCATCGGTGTTGTCAACATTCAGGCTGCCCTTTGCTATGTAAAGCTTGGCATCCTTTTTCCTGCTGGCAATGCAGGCATGATATTGTGTAGCAATATTGGGCCTATTCCTGGCTTTTTGAATTGTGGGTATAGAAGAACAATATTCCACATTCATTAATCAGAGGGTTTTTGTTTCTTTAGTTTTTTGAAGTACTGAATGCATATTAAAATGCTTTAATATGTCTTTTGGAAAATAACGCTTAAAAGTAATTACATGTTACTGAATCCTCTTAAGTAACCTAGGTGTTAGTCTTCAAATACAGTATATAATTTCCAAAGTGTTTGCACACTGCTGGAACTATAGAAGTATTTCAAAGCTACATACCCAACCCTAAAATATATGATAAAATAGACTAAACCTGACAGTATGTGGACTTTTGCAACCTAAAGACCAGTACAGACACGCAAAAGGAGTTTGTGGTTTCAGGAAGATGTATTGAATTATGTGGATGCAAGCACGAGTGTCCTGTGTTCATGATGTAGCAATGTATTACAGCAAGCTGTAAAATTACCTATGATGTTGGTCATTTCTTTTCCTCTAGTACATCAAGGTTAACCACATCTAAAGACAAAATCCTGGACTGGATAGAGTTACATCCTAATTAAGTTTACTTTGCCAATAGTTTTTGGGTGGGTTGTAAATAGAGTCAGAATATTTATTCTGAATCAAATAAGCTGAGGATTCTGGCACCCATTCCTAAATCCTTAAGTTTACAAGTGGAGAAAGTTACTGGATTTTTAAAAAAACATGCAGGAATGAACAACCTTAATTGACCTGTAGATTATATTTCTGAATTCTTTACTGTTAAAAAGTGGGCAAGTCACAGCCAGTCAAATGCCAAACAAAAATAGCCACAATAAAGTTTGTTCATTTGCCCTTTGATCATAACCAAAGGATGTTCCTGTTTAATGTGCAAAGCCACAGTTTGTTGTAGTAGTTCATATACAAAGAGTAGCTATCTCCCTAGAACATAAGAAGGATTTTTCATTGTGCTCCACTGGTGGAAAGGTTTAGGATTAAATTTTGTTTTTATAGGACGGATATTTCCAACAGAATATTTGACAGAATATTTCTAAGAGTTATAATAGAAATGTGACATAGATATACCCACAAACCTGTATTGAGTTGACCTCGTGGAAGGGAATACAAAGTATCTATTCACCACCACAGAGGTGTGGCAAGGCAAGATGGGACAGGCAATGCAAACAAAAATGCAACCTCTTCCATTTCTAATAGATGTGATTTCAAAATCTGGATTTGCATTTAAAGAGTCTCAAGTGTTCAGGGTGGCCAAATCTGACGCATGGATGTTGTTTATCATGCAGAGGGATATGAACAGTTATTTTAGTGCCAGCTATGGCCTTACAATATGCACAGTGACACAGAATGAACACAAATTGGCTTGCAGGTTCCAAGGAGAACATCATTTCCTATTTCTCCCTTTGCTCCCAGTGTGACCTATAAAATGTAAGGAATTGATGATTTTATTTGAGGTACAAAAGCAACCTAAGGGCAGCTTTACACTGTGCAGCAGCAGCTGCGTTTGCTGCAATTACACAACTGTTTCCTGCAGGGCATGTGTAAAGTATCAGGTAAGATACATATCTTAAAGCACACAGTAAACAGTTCTCAGAGACTGGCAGCCAGTTAAAGGGAGTGCAGGTGTAAACAAAAATGGCTGCAATTATAAACTGACATTGATCCTTAAACCTGGGAATGCTACTTGACGTTTACATTTAGCAAAATGGACAGCTGACACTTGAAAACAGCACCATGTCCCTAGTTCAAATCTCACCTCAGCTGTGAACTTATTCCTCCTTTCAACTGGTATAGGAGAAGAAAGAGGCTTGTAGGATGTTCTGCCTCAAAACCAATGAATAAGCTTTGGGTGTTAATTTGACTTAGGTTTGGTAGGTAGCACTGTTTGCTGCTCTATCTCAAGCAGCAAATTGTCTTTGTCTGGCCTTACTATGGAGGCATTTCCACCATTCTCTGAAAGTGGAGAATGGACAAAGATTTGAGTAGAAGAGCACCCTCTGTCCATGGAGGCGGTCTGGATCCCATGATTGTATTACTGAGGTAATATACACCCAATGTACAGTGTTACGAGAGTATGGAAGATGAGGCAAGAAATCATTAACACACAAACTGCAAGTCAGCCTATAATGCTAGTAGCCCCATAGGTTAGGAGTAAGAGTTACCTCATTAAATGTGGATTAAGAATGTTTGAACTTAAATATCAGCTACAGGTCCTCAAGTCCTACTAAGCTGATGGGAAACATTTGTAGTAAGCCAAAGGGTAGGGCTCAGGAATTTGTAGGTTGTTTGTTTTCAAAGTACATTCCTGGAGTAAAATCAGATTTCCAGAATGTTCTCATTTTAAAAACAAGGGCTGTATTTTTCTATGCCAAAGCATCTTTTTATAAGTGTTCTAAAGTCATTAAAGCAAATGTATTTGAAAGTATTGCCCATTCTATACTTAGGAATCAGGGTGGTCTACTCAGCAGTGTGTGAATACCAACAGCTTTAGTTTGTTCTCTTTTTTTTACATATAGTAATAAGCAATTTGCTTCAGGCTGATTTGAACACATCTGATAAAAATAGTATCCAATATTTGACAATATCTGTATCTATTCAAGGGGCGTGGTGGCTCAGTGGACTAAGGCACCAAAACTGTAGACTGCAAAGTCGGCAGCTCGGCAGTTCGAATCCCGGGTGCCACACAGTGGAGCGAGCTCCCACTGATAACCCCAGCTCCTGCCAACCTAGCAGTTCGAAAGCATGGAAATGCAAGTAGATAAATAGGTACCGCCGTAAAAAGCGGGAAGGTAAAACAGTGTTTCCTTGCAGCCATGCCGGCCACGTGGCCATGGACTTGCACAGCACTGGCTCTTCCGGCTTGAATACGGAGATGAGCACCGCCCCTAGAGTCGGACATAACTAGCATGCATATGCGGGGGGAACCTTTACCTTTTTATGTATCTATTCATGTGGGTCCAAAGAGTGAGAAAGTATGAATATGGGGGAAAAGAAAGGACTTTCTTCTGTAATAGGGGGTGCCGTTGACTACTGCTGGACCTCCAGTATGGGGGCAATACTCCCATCAGTTTCCTTCTTTCCTTTTCCTCCACCCCACCATGCAATTTATTCATAACAAAAAAGAATTTGTTAAATGGGGAAGGAAAACCCCTAGTGGGTAGAAGACTCGTTGCCTTTTGGATGGTGTTTGCTGCTAATCCTAGCAGAACAAGTACAGTGCAGAAAGAAAATTACCAGGTCCTGCCAAAAATGAAAGCCAACATGTGAAATAGCCTGTTTAAGAGATTGCTATTGGGATCACTTTCATTTCCTGTTTTGAGGTGCTCTTTAAATTTTTGGAAAGTGGAAATGGTGGTCATGATAAAAATGTTTATCATCAAAATGTGCCCTACCATATAACTCATACAAATCTAAGCTACTAGAAAAAATATTTTTTAACTTTGGGATCCCCCCCCAAAAAATCACAGCAATGCTTCATTTGAAAGCAGCCTGAACCTTTAAAACATGCCATGTTATGTTTCTTTGCAGGAAGCTGGGTAGGGGTCAATTCAATTCTGTGCAGGGCTAATCAGGGACCTATTGATTCTGTGGGACTGACTCCCAAGTAAACATATTGAAGAATCTACAAAATGATTCCGAAGAGGGAGGAGTGTGTTTGTGTATGTGTGCAGGTGTTGGGGGCAGGATTTACACAAAACAATTTCTCCTCCATTTACTGGGTCAATTTCTCAAATTTCTGGTTCAAGGCCGTTTCCCAAAGCACTTTTACAATTTTTACCCATAGCCAGGAAGAGCCTTACCATAAGACCAAGTGTGATGGCTGGTTTTGGCTGCTGTGAAAAGGCAGCAGATTGTTAGCTGTTTAGTTTTCTGTGCTTCTACTTGCTTCCGTTTAGGGAAGGAGGGACATGCATGTGGAGTTCCCTGCTGTCATGTGCCAAAATAACCTTGCTGGTTTTTAGTTCTAAAATATTGACCGGCATGGAGAGGGAACACCGTCTAAGGCTGCTTTGGAGCAAATTAATAACAGTATGTCATATCTGGTTCATCTAGCAGCTGTAGCTTTGGTGATCATGAATGCTTATTTTCTTTAGCATTTCAGACACCTCTGCATCTGATCCAGTATATGCCCATTGCCAACAGACACATGAATAATGCCCATCTTTATAATATAAGATCCAGTTTCACATAAAAAAACAGTAAAGAGGTGTGTGTGTGTGTGTGTGTGTGTGTGTGTGTGTGTGTGTGTGTGTGTGTGTGTGTGTGTGTGTGTGTGTGTGTGTGTGTTGGGTGGGGGACTATATACTTAAGGATGTTTTCATGTAGGAAATAACAGGTTTTATATTTGAATCTGGGGGGGAGACTAGACTGGGAGACTGGGGAAAATACTATATGGCACTCTGCTTTTGATTTATGAGTTTCATGAGACTTTGCAAAGGGAAGACAAGAACAGCACATAGGCTTTGGCACATCTACACCCCACATTTACACCAAGTTTATTCATTGATTCTGCAAAGGGTTTTAGAATTTTTTTATAATGAGGATTTCTTTCTTTCTTTCTTTCTTTCTTTCTTTCTTTCTTTCTTTCTTTCTTTCTTTCTTTCTTTCTTTCTTTCTTTCTTTCTTTCTTTCTTTCTAGAGCCTGGATTTTTTAATGATTCTTCTTTGGGCTAGTTCATAGGAAATTGTAAAAAGTTGACAATGTTTGAAAACTCATTAAACTTCACAATGTGGACATGCCTTTCTTTGATTTCATTCCACCGCCTTCTCTCCCCAGAGTCATCTTCTCTAAGCATAGCTGAGACCTAATGGAAGACCTGACTGGTTCCAGGACGGACTACTTTACCATCACTGCCAAGTTCCGAATGTCTGCCCTGAAGTTCACTTGCTCATGTGATCCACTCAATGGCAAATGGATCCCTGAGAGTTTCCCCCAGAATTATTTACATTTGGAAGAGAAATTTTTATTTTTACTATTAGTTATATTTACAGACATCCACACCTAAGAATTGTAAAAATATATATTCAAAAATTAGAAAACGTCCTGACCAAAAACCCTATGGTGCTTTCACTCTCCATTGATATCACAACAAGTTAAGAAGTTAGCAGAGGCATTTGCTCCTGGGTACCATGTCATGTACCATGCAACAGAAAATGCTTATGCTGAGCTTGGAACTTGTGGCCATTTGCCAGTGAGATTTAAACCAGCTGCTTTATGCCAGTGCAAAAACCAATATAGAAAATCTATTAGTGTCTATGTAAATAAAATATGGAAGAGTATGATGCTGTGAACTATAACTGAAATATCTCTATGAATTAATGGGCTTTCAATACATAAAGTTTTCAGCACTTATTAAATAATGGAGAAGACTGCTGCATATAATGGATGTCAGCACACTAAGTGCCTTGCTTAACAACTAGGCGATAGACTTAAATACCATGTTGTATCCACCACCAGGCAGATATCTTTTGATTTGTATTCCTGCATGGAGTGGGAGGCTGTGGGTTGGACTTGACGTCCTGATAATCCCCTTCCAGCTTCACTATTCTATTATTCTATGATAGGAAAAGAACCAAGCTGTTAGTCAAATGATCCAGCAGGTTGCAATGGCAATGACTCTAATATAAAATATCTATTGAATATACTGCCTTCTAACCATGTTCTGCTCTGTGCACAGAAATATTGTTCCATAATTTAGGTTAGGGACACCATTATTTTTAGGGGCAAGCCTTCCATGACTAACAGTTAACCAACAGCTAATTGATACATACATATGCATACATCAAGTGGTTGAATCCCTCCTTATCACTCATAAATTAATGGAGAAAACTGCTGCATATAATGGATGTCATCACACTAAGTGCCTTGCTTAAAAACTGGTGGTGGGGGCAGGCTTCATGACCATGTTGTTTCATCAATAGGACCACGCCAGACCAGATTATCTGAAGGACTATAGGAATCAATAAATTAGAAGATGGTACATTGGATAAGCAGGTCCCAAGATGTTTAGGACTTACTCTGTTAAAAACCAGTGGTGGCTTATGCTCTGACCAGGGTGTATGTGTGTAACTCATTCAAAAATTTCTATCTGAGCCCCTACCTGCTGCAACAATGGGCTCCCTGTGCTAACAACTAGATTTAAAACCTTAAAATTCTCCCTTTCCCTTTAAAAGACAATGACAGTGGTGGATTCTGGATTCAACTGTGTAGAAATCTGCAGACTTTAAGAAATACATTTTGACCTGTGACTAATATTTTGAGGGCTCTCTCGGTGCCAGAGTTTCTGCCAAGTATGGAGCAAGCATGTGATCATCAAGTTAGTTATCTGTATTATCAAGAGTTGCAAGGAACATGTTGGGTAAGAAAAACAAGAATTTCCTTTAGAAAAGTTGTCAAAAGATGGGGACTTAGACAGAGGTGATTCTACATTACTAGAAAAAAAATCACACATACAGTTCCTACTTTTGGACTCAATCTAGTCATCTGAGTGGTGCATTCTGTAAAGTCGGGCTATTGGGAGTGTATCATTTGAGCAGGCTTTGTGTCTTCATCTAATTTCCTATCTCCTGGCAGAAGCAAGATATAACATGTCTAAGTGATATTTATGTAAGCCTTGATACCAAAATATTGGTTGAAGCAACCCTCTTTTGAAGAAAGGTATTATGCAAACACCTTTTGATTTGTGTGTGGTACTAATAGTTACTATGCTCTTTGAAAGCAATAACAAAGTTATATATTCAAGGAGGGCCGGCCCTAGCATTAGGCAGAATGAGGCAATTGCCCCAGGTGTCTGATGCCAGGAGGTAGTAGCCAGGCAAGAGGAGGAATGAGATACAATATGTGCCACATGGCCTGCCCTGTGACTCTGCCTCCTTTTGTGTATCTGTTGCATTCAAGTGTAAAATGTGATCAGTATTAATGAAATATCAATTTGATAGTTGAGTCAGCTTTTTTGTGCAAGGAATGAGAAAAACAGACACATTAGTGATTAATGATTAGTCTATCTCTCAAATAACTTAATACCTTATACCATCCTTCCTTGCAAGACGCTCACCTTGTTACTTAAAGGAAATTTGTCCCTCTGACATTTAGAGTCCTTATAATAAATCGTCTCATTTTGCAAACATTGGTGCAATAAATGAGATTAGGTTCTGATGCTATTATGAAGTTTAGAAAGATAGAAAAGTGTGTGCACATGCTGCATCCTCCGGCATAACTGGGCTTATTTGTTAGCGGACATTATCCAGTGAAACCTTCTCTCAGGCTTGCATCACCTGAATAGAGAAATACTGGTATAATATTTATGTCTGACAACCTGAGAACATACATTCTGTTTGTTTCCCACCATTTTTTTTTTAAAAAATTGTCTTATTTCAGCTGGCTTTGCATAATTTATTCCTTTTTTTCTGTTGGGTTGTGCCCATACTTGTTGCTGTTTTCTGATTTCTTTTGTTTTGCATTATGTTTTGAAACGTTTTGTGAGCTACTTTGGAGGCCAAAAATGGCCTTTAAATGCCAGCATATAACATCAGAGAAATGCATTATTGTTGAGCGTCAACTGCCTGGGGTGTAGGTGTTTCAGCTTTGCTTTAGACACTTGCCTACTGCAGGATCATTTTGCTTAGCGAATGTACACTCTCTTGCTCTTGATGAAACCAAAGTAATGTTGTTGGGCAAAGAAGGTCACCTGCACCTGAAAGGGCTCCTGCCTTTCACATTCCACAAATCAACATGGGATGGTGATGGATCAGAGAAGAGAGTCCCCCCTTAAATTCTTAATGAGTGGGCAACAAGCTCATCATTGGCATGTGGCACATTTGGTCTGCTGCCAGTGTCACAGCATGCCAGCAAGGTCCATCAGTGGCACCATTCAAAGCAGGCCCAGACAGTTGAGTCTAGCCATGAGAAACAGAAATAACATGTAAAAGGACTTCTGGTTTCCGGTTTGCTGCAGCGAGACACCTTGATAACCTCTCCAGCTTATCAAGCTGAATTTCCCCAGATAAACAGGATTCTGGAAAAGGGTAAGCCCCCTTGGAGGGGGGCGTGAAGAGAGGCAGCATCTGGGGGCTGTGAAGAATGTAGCAGCAGACTTTGCAGTTCCAGAAATAGCCTTACCTCCCTGCTGGGGAAAGTCCAGGTGCTGTATTGGTGAACGGTCTTCAGCTGCAGGCTCCGGAGTATGTAAATATTTGCATATGATAGGCGAAAAACCAAGCACTTATACAAATGATCTAGTGGGTTGCAACTGCAATGAGGCTAATATCAAATGAATATATTCCAACCATGTTCTGCTCTGTGCGCATAAATACCTTTCCATAATTTAGGTTAGGGACATCAGTAATTTTAGGGGCAAGGCTTCCATGATTTTTAACGGTTGACCAACAGCTAATTGATACACATATATGCATAAATTAAGTGGTTAAATCCCTCCTTATCACTGAGGAACGACTTTAGGTACTGAATTTTGTCATATCTAGCTGCTAACCACCTAACCACCCAATAAGTCTTCCAGAAGAAATATTGCTACCATATCTAGTTTAAGCCTCTTGCTTTTAAAAATTATATGCCATTCTGTATCTGGGGAATGCTGAACCTGACAGATTCCTGGAAGAAAAGTCCATCACAGGTTACAAAACATGATGGAGATGTGTAATCTCCAGGTTTATAACCCAGATACTTCAAGGGCAAGATGCAGGGGAGTGGTATCAGGAGACAGATATCTAGTCTTGTGCCCTCCCAGACACATTGGGTGGGGCCACTGTGAGATACAGGAAGCTGGACTAGATGGGCCTTTGGCCTGATCCAGCATGGCTCTTATGTTCTTACTCAGGGTGTAACTATCAGCTAAGCAATTCTAGCATTCTTCCAGATCCACATCTCCCAAGGTTCCTACAGTACAGTACATACGGTCAAAATGTGTGATACGTCTTGCACTGTTCCCTAGTTTTTCAAAACTTCTTGGCTGGGTTGATTAGTCTATCTGATGGAAACCCCTCGTTCATTTCCCTGCCTTTTTGAAAATGCCCTTCCTTGTTTCTTTTTCTTGATGGCTTTGAATTGATATAACCCATCTGGTGTGCAGTTTTCACCATCAGTAAGATGAATAACTTGCTTCCTGTAGATAAAAACCAAAGGCCCTACAAACAATGAAAAGCAGTCAGAATTCATTCACTGCTTCCTGAGAGCCAATTGTCTCAAAGATCTTGTAATGCAGGTGCAAATTGTGTGTACATTTATTTGTTGATCATCCAAGGGCAACAGAATGAAAATATGTGCCTGTGATTTTTTTTTAAAATCATGTTCATTGGAAGGGTAGTAGGTCAGCCTTTGGGATCTCCTTGCATCCTGGCCAGATTGTTCCTTGCAGTTTTGAGACCAGGACAAGCAAAACCAGGCAGCATGATGTCCAGGTTTGCTCTCATACTAAACTTTACAAATCCCGTCTGTCCCAGGAGAAAAAAAAAATCTGAGCAGACTTGCTAACTTCACTTGGGCTGTGCAGTGGTTTATATTAACAGAGAATTTAAACAAGCTTTAAAAAGTGGTAGAGAGAGAGAGAGAGAGACAGTGCAGTACTATGAAATCTGGAGTTACCTTAAATGTTTGCATATAATTCAGACTGTTCTTTGTTGGAATGTACAAGAATGTAATCAGTGCCTGCATTACGGGATTTCTGACACTAACAGTAATTTCATACACATTTATCACAGTGTTTTGTTTTTCTAAATTTAGGCACACAGGAAGACTTTCATGTCATAAATAAGAATTTGCAAGGAGCTGCAGCCTACAATTTTATGAGGAACCAGTTGTATGTATTTGCCTAGGGATGTCAAATGTTACTTTGCATGGGAGCATAGAAAGCTGCCTAATACTGTATCAGACAATTGGTCCATCTAGCCCAGTGGTTCCCAACCTTGAATAACCCAGGTGTTCCAGGACTGTAATGCTCAGAAACCAAGACCAGCATAGATGTGTGTGTGTGTAGGGGGGAAATGGAGTCTAAGAACAACTGGGTTATCCACTGATCTAGACCAATGTTCAACTCTGGTTAGCAGTAGTTCCATAGGGGAGTTAGGTAGGATTTTTACCTAGCAGCATCAAGCAATCATTGGCATTCCCCGCTGCTCTCCCATTCAAATACACACCAAGTTTACAGGGGATATAAAAAGTTTGCACACCCCTGTTAAAATGAGAAGTATCTGTGATGTAAATAAATAAGACAAAGATAAATCGTTTCAGAACGTTTTCCACCTTTAATGAGACCTATGGACAGTACAACTAAGTTGAAACACAAATTAAAATCTTTTAACTGGATGAAGAAAAAAATTAAAAACCTGAAATAATATAAGTGGCATATGCGTGCACACTACAGATGGGTGGTTTGTTTCGGAAGGGAACTGGTTACAAAATGAAACATGCCAGCACCTTACCTGTCAAGTTTGTCCCAGCACCTGATGTGAACGCACCCACAGGCATACCCACCCACCTAGCTCACATGCACGAATGCACGCACACATGCGCACACACACACTGCTCATTCTCCCCCTCCCACCCCGCCAAGCTGCAGCCGCATCACCTTGTTCCCCCTGTACTGCTGACAACTGTCGCTGCCCTGGGACATTTCTGAGAAAATAAATGTTGTGGGGCAGCAGGGGTGGGGTGGGGAAGAGCAAAGCTTGAAAACCAGTAGTGTCCCGGCTAAAATGAGACACTTGACAGCTCTGGCTAGCATAGCTGCTGCTCGGAACCCAGCCCCATCCTCCAGAACAAAAATCAACCACTGTCTTACCTTGTTGTAGTTCATGCTGGGCAAAAATTGAACCAGGAAGCTGTCAGATATTAGTTAGTGAAACTATGTATTAGATTGGAGTATAAATAAATGGTCTGTATGTATTTAATTGATTTCTAAGATGGAGTCTGCAAATCTGCAAAGTCACAATGATTCAGTCTAAAGGATTTTTCTATTAGACTGCAGGTGAAAAGAATGGGCTTAAAGTGTTCAATGGGCCTTCTGTGAGTAAAGCACCCATTGCTGTCTCTCTATACTATGTACTGCTTATGTATGCCATGTATGATGAAATGATGTTATGCTGTTGATTTGTCTCCATGTAACTTATCTGTGTATATATGTAATATAGCTGTTTGATGTTTTTAAGTAAGCTCTGACTTTGCTTCTGCTTCTGCCTATGTAATTGTTCAATAAGTACCCGTATATACTCGAGTATAACTCGACCCGAGTATAAGTCGGGGCCCCTAATTTAAACCCCAAAACTGGGAAAATTTATTGACTCAAGTATAAGCCTAGGGTGGGAAATGCAGCAGGGCCTGGCAACTCTTCCTTTGTGAGCTGTGTGTGTGTGTGATGTTTAAAATGACTTTTAGCCACCGAGACAAGTGCTTGAGTTGGTGGCTAAAAGTCATTTTAAACATTGTTTTAAAATGACTTTTTAAAAAGTCCTTTTAAACATGGGGGGGGGGGTTCATGAGACGCGCACACAATGTTTAAAATGACTTTTAGCCACCGACCCAAACTTGCCTCAGTGGCTAAAAGTATTGACCCGAATATAAGCCGAGGACCCCTTTTTTCAGCCCAAAATTAGGGCTGAAAAACTAGGCTTATATTCGAGTATATACAGTATTTGCTTCCACTGGCAGAACAAATAGCAAAATACTTTGACAGAAGCAGCCTCCGATGCATCATCTTTCCCTCTCCCTGGTGCTGGCCAGTTAAACAGGGAGGCAGGATGATGCATGTCCTTGCACAGCTCCTGATTGGCCAGCGCCAGGGAGAGGGAAAGATGATGCATTAGAGGCTGCTTCCTGGTTGGATTTTCGCCCAGTGCGAACTACAGCAAGGTAAAACAGTAGTTGATTTTGTTCTGGAGGGTGGGACTGGGTTTTGAGCATCAGCTGTTCCCTTCCTAAACAAAACACCCATCTGTAGTGTACACCCTTAAATCAATACTTTTGTTGAAGCACCTTTTGATTTTATTACAGCACTCAGCCTTTTGGGGTATGGCTCTATCAATATGGCACATCTTGACTTGGCAATATTTGCCCACTCTTCTTTGCAATAACACTCCAAATCTGTCATATTGCAAGGGCGTCTCCTGTGCACAGCCCTCTTCAGATCACCCCACAGATATCCAGTCTGATACAGGCCATTCCAAAATGTTATTCTTCTTCTGGTGAATCCATTCTTTTGTTGATTTTGATGTGTGCTTTGGGTTGTTGTCTTGCTGTAAAATAAAGTTCCTTCTCATGTTCAGCTTTCTAGCAGAAGCCTGAAGGTTTTGTGTCAATATTGACTGGTATTTGGAACTGTTCATAATTCCCTCTACCTTGACTAAGGCCCCTGCTCCAGCTGAAGAAAAAAAAACAGCCCCAAAGCATGATGCTGCCACCACCATGCTTACTGTGGGTATGGTGTTCTTTTGGTGATGCACCGTGCTGTTTTTGCACCAAACATATCTTTTGGAATTATGGCCGAAAAGTTCAACCTTGGTTTCATCAGACTATAACACTTCTTCCCACATGCTTTTGGGAGACTTCAGATGTGTTTTTTGCAAAATTTAGCCAGTCTTGGATGTCTTTATTCGCAAGAAAAGGCTTCCGTCTTGCTACTCTACCCCATAGCCCAGACATATGAAGAATACGGGAGATTGTTGTCCCATGTACCACACAGCCAGTACTTGCCAGATAATCCTGCAGCTCCTTTAATGTTGCTATAGGCCTCTTGACAGCCTCTGTGGCCAATTTTTTCTAGTCTTTTCAGCAATTTTGCAGGGACATCCAGTTCTTGGTAATGTCACTGTTATGCCATATTTTCTCCACTTGATGATGACTGTCTTCACTGTGATCCATGGTATATCTAATGCCTTGGAAATACTTCCGTACCCTTTTCCTGACTGATGCCTTTTAATAATGAGATCCCTCTGATGCTTTGGAAACTCTCTGCTGACCATGGCTTCAGCTGTAGCACGTGACTAAGAAAATGTCAGGAAAGACCTACTAGCAAAGCTGATCTTAACATGAGTTTTAATGTGATTTTTTTATTGCTGAGCACAGCTACACCTCCAGTTATAAGAGGGTGTGCAAACATATGCCACCCTATTATTTCAGGGTTTTTCCTTTCCTTTCCCCAGCTAAAAGGTTTCAGTTTGTGGTTGAATTGTACAGTCCATTAAAGGTGGAAAAAGTTCTGAAATGAATTATCTTTGTCTGATTTATTCACATCACAGACACTTGACATTTTAATAGGGTGTGAAAACTTTTTATATTCACTAGAGATGGGCACGAAATGAAATTTTTTTGTTCCATTATTTGTTATTTATTTCGTTGGGTAACGAAACAAATAACGAAGCCCAGAATAATTTAGGAATGAACCGAACCGAACCAGAAAAAAGTGGTTCGGTTAGGTTCCTTTCATTCTTCCCTGCTGGCAATGACAGCCTGGCTGTCATCGCCAGCAGGGGAGGACTATATAGAGAGAGCCCCGTTCTAGCCTCCGCACGCAGAGGCGGGACCGGGGCTCTCTCTAAGCGGATCTCCACCATGGGGAGGTGACAACCCACCCAGCTGTCACCTCCCCATGGTGGAGGGAGGTCCAGAGAGGGCCGTGGTCTCGCTGCCGCAAGCGGAAGCGAGGCTGCGGCTCTATCGCAACCGATCTCCGCAGCAGCTGTCACCTCCCCGCAACGGAGAGCGGCCCTTTGAAATAATGCCACTTGAAACATTAATAATTTTTCAGTCTCTTGACATCTGGGACTAGACTGTGCTTAAGGAAAAGAAGGAGAGTTGCTTCATGCTGGGTTGTCAGTAATACCTTTGGTCCAGGCATACATGTTTTGGAAAATATCTCAGGTAGTGTGTTGTTGCTGGGAATGAAACACAAATCCAAACATCCGTCCAAACTCAGTGTTGCCCAAACAGCAAAGTCATAAGAACATTTCAGCTGTGTCTCTGTTTTGCTTTATTTTTAATTTGCCCTACTGAGGTAAAGTGCAAACATGTCTCTTTAACCTCATGCTATGCTATTGAAATCATATTTTAAAATGGTTAACAATGTTAACTATATTCAATTGAACTAGAGTTTTGCTTGTAGAATTAATCATTATCCTATAGTTTAAGACCCTGGTGAAACTGGCAACATTTGCAAAGAACTTTTCAGAGTGAAAATGTGCTAATCCTGTTAGCTTTTAAAGAGATTTCCCACAGCTCAAAACATATTTACAGTGGCTGGATCCTAAACCACCATCATAGGAAAAGAAAACTCTGGAAAATAAAACATCAGTAGCTGGTACTGCATAGCTGTTAGTTCTAGGCTTGGGATCTATCATGGTGTGGAAAGAGCACTCTGTTCCTCGTGTGTGGATCAAAGGAGAAAGGAGATAACAGATTTATATAGATTCATCTACTGCTTGATCAGTACATTCTGAAGCTAGTCAGAAACCCATGGAGCTGAACCAGATGTATGGACCCTTGGAAAAGTCCTGTGTCTTTCATCTAAATCACAGGTTGTGATCCGCATTAGGATTGCAAAGTGTTTTCTGGAGGGCTGCCAGGCTTCAGCAAACCAGGGATTTCCATCTATATGCCTGTGATGAAGCTAATGGGTTACTAGTTGCTTCACCTTCTCATCAAGAGTTAGAGGCACTGAGTTGGGTTCCTAGAGAGGAAGGGAACTGGAGGGAGAACAGTGGGTGGGTTGGGCAGTCACAAAAAAATTCCCTTCCTGTCTCTCTTAAGAACATAAGAACATAAGAAGAGCCATGATGGATCAGGCCAAAGGCCAATCTAGTCCAGCTTCCTGTAGCTCACAGTGGCCCCACCAGATGGGTCTGGGGCCGCACAATACTAGATATCTGTCTCCTGATACCACTCCCCTGCATCTGGCCCTTAAAGTACCCCAGTTTTAAGCCTGGTGATTACACATCTCCATCAAGGTTTGTAACCTGTGATGGACTTTTCCTCCAGGAATCTGTCCAATCCCCTTTTGAAGGCATCCAGGCCAGATGCCATCACCACATCCTTTGGCAGGAAGTTCCACAGACAACTCCTCAAAGGATACAATGCTGGGTAAAAAAAAAAAAAATCTTTTGTCTGTTCTCATTCTCCCAAACCTCAATTTGAGTGGATGTCCCCTAGTTCTGGTATTTTGTGAGAGGGAGAAGAGCATCCCTCTATCCACTTTACTCATGTCCTGCATTATTTTGTACATCTCAATCATATTCCCCCTCAGGCACCTTTTTTCCAGACTAAAGAGCCCCAAATGTTTTAGCCTTTCCTCATAAGGGAGATCTCCCAGCCCAGTAATCATTTTAGCTGCTCTCTTTTGTACCTTTTCCAGTTCCACTATGCCTTTTTTGAGATGCGGTGACCAGAATTGTACACAATACTATCATCTTATATAATGGCATTCTTTCTCCATCCAGAGAAAAGTGGGGTGCCTTATCCCCAAAAGTTGGTCTCCCCATTCCGAAATGTGGGAATTTTCTCTACAGTTGTATCATTTGAGGAGTTTAAGTTTCTGGACATTACCTATGTCCCCAGACTTCTGTCACAATGGAAGGATCCTGTTTTCACAATTACAAACTTAAGAGGAAAACATTGCTAGCTAATCACTGGCCAGCAAATCACAGGCTGCTCGATGTGACATCACTGCTTTGTGATGTCACAGCCACCATGGAAACGATATATCCACACAAATGCTTTACATTAGATACCAGCAGAAGAGCACAGAAAGCTAAAAGAGGAGACAACACCTTGAGTCTGGCAGGGTCACCGAACAGCTCAGCTTTCAGAACAGCAAAATGTATAGCCATAGCCATGGAAAGGAAAAAGGAAGCCGACCAAAGGAGCTTCACCCCTCAGGAAGCAGAGGTCTGGAACAGCTCATTTCAATGGATGAGTGTGCAAAACACATTATCGATAGTGCATTAGTGAAGATACAGAAGCAGATACTGGACAAAGCTAAGCAAAGTGGAACTAACAAGTCAAATGATCCTTCACATGGCTATAAGCGCCATGATTCAAATTTTGAGAGGGCAGGGGCAACCATAGGTGCCAAGTTCCCTAATCTTAGCCCTTCTAGACGAGGAGGAAGGCAAGAATCTCAGCCACAAGAACCTAGAAAGGAAGACCTTTCAAGCATCCTCACCTCGACTATCCAAAAAGTAATGCGTGAAGCAGTTAGCAATGCAGACGACAATTCCAGCAGCGCAAATAGGGGGCCCCGGCAGGCTCCTCCTCCTGACAGCAGACAGCAGAAGATAAGGGCGGTTGCAAAACCAGCTGGGGGTTCATGGGAGACACATGGCAGCATGAACCCTATGGACCTTTTGGATATTGAACAGTTAGTGAAGTCTATGACCAAGTTGTGCCTCTTAGAGACTGGGGGAAATGGCTCCAATCTAGCCAGCGGTGACACATCACATAAGCACCACAACGGCTCATCCCAACATTTAGGAGGGCCAAGGAGAGCTTCAATAGTACGGTCAACTATGAGGCAAATGGGTGCAAACGGAGTGATTGTCACTAACCAGAACGGTGAGAGTGGCTCCTTGAACAAGGAGCTCCAGGCTGTCCTCCAGTGGATGGTGGCTTCTCACTTCAATGTGCCCAACCTGACATTCCTCAATGACAGAGAAGGAGAGCTGTCTGAACTTCCTCGTCTGGCTCAGAAAGCAACCAGTAAGGGCTACAGTGTGGGAGATATTCTTCAGAAAGTAATGAGGTACCTCGAAAGAACACAGATGGAGGAAGCAATGGGGAAGAGGCCTCAGTGTGGGCTGATCCGCTGGCTACATGCCAACTTATAAGAGCCCGCTGTTCCTTCTCGTATTGCTTCTGTCCAGCCCAGGCACCTCCAACCACAAGCTTCCCTAGTGCATCTGATACCACAGAACAGCAGCAAATGCCAATGCATTGTATTCAACTAATCAGCCACCTGATCGCTGGGCAAGATCACCAATAAAATCATTTTTTTAAAGTGAGAATTGGGCAGAGTGAGTGTCTATTTTAATAGTCAGTTTGTCATAAAGACAATGTAGCAGAGGAGATCCCTGTGTACCTGCATGCTTTCTATTCCCTGCAGTGTGGGAGGTCTCATGGCCTAATGTTGTTCCCAGTACTCTGTGCAATTAATCAGAATGCTGAATGGGTAGGTATACTTTGTATAGTGCCAATGCAATGTCTATTTAGGATCTCTGACTATCCATAAATGGTGAAGTCACTGGTGGTTCATGTAGGTGCTGATGGCTACAGGTTTGGCTATGTGTATTTGAACTGGGTTTGCTGTTGGCAGTGACACTTCTTTATTACATTTGTATCATAAATTTATTATACAAATATAATTTTATTATTATTATTATTAATTTATTATATGTATTATATTTGACATTTATCCTGCCTAACTGGCCTAAAAAACCACTCTGAGCAGCTAACAACAGTACTCATTTGATTGTACACAAAAATCTAGAATTCTCAGCTAAGAACATCTAGAAACTTCTGTTGATGTATATAAGCATGCAGCGTAGGATTTGAACAATTTGGTTGATCTGTGAAAGGGAAGAGGAGCTGAACACATCAGCAGTTAGGCGAGTGGGAAGAGATTGAAGTAATCCTGTGGTTTTGTTCATTTCTGGAGGTTTTTAATTTGGGGTCAGGAGAACAGTTTCATGTCTGAGTTCTTAATAACGGCATAGTTTCTTGTTGTGATTCAGTCATGACGTCAAGGTCCAATTGGTGTTGAGAACTAAATTAATATAGAGATTCAGTGATTCAGAAAAAGCCAAACAATTTTGGGCTAGGAAGCCTAGCCAAAGTTGCACAAAGATCTAGATAAGCCTTCACCAACCTGGTGTCACCCAGATGAGTTAGACCAGTATTTCCCAACTAGGGTTAGGGTTGGGGTTGGGGTTGCAATTTTTGTGTGTTTGTGTTGTGGGTCATTTGAAAAAAAGTTCTTCCCTGATCTTTCAGTGTTTGATGTGAAAGTTAAATGCAGGACTTCGCTATAGGCAATAACATTATGGGCCACTAATAATAAATAATAAATCATTACATGCTTTTGTGGACAATCACCCACTTCTTCAAAGCAAATACCCCAAATCCAAACATGGCAAAAGTTGTGGTTTGCTAGGAGATGATTCTTAGATTTAAAGTTCATGGCAAGATTATTTTCGCCAGGCACATCTATCTTGGATGAAGCAAGAAGCAGCAAGGCTGTGGTCAAGTTGCTGAAGCCAAGGGCTGGGTTTGCAACTTGGGCTTCAGCAAAAGGGATTAGTTTACCTAAGTAAAAATGCCTCTTTATGCCAATGTGCCAGGGGATTACAGATTACTTGGCTATTAGAAAAGAGGGTTGCAACTCTTAATAGTTTGGGAGCCACTTTGTTAAACAATACATCTGGAGTGTACCAGCTGGGCGCCAGGCATTCTTGATCCTCCAATCACGCAGTTGGTATAATCCATCCTTCATTCCAGTGGGCCTTTTTATACATATGATGAGCATACTTCAACATTTCCTGACATGTCAGATGACTTCAGGAGACAACCACAACATTTTAGGTACATGGGTATGCTATTTTATCCAGCAACACCCGGTTAATTCAATAGGTGGATATCCTACTGTACATTACATAAATTAATTGGCTTGCCTTCCTCTTTGAAGAAACACTTTCAAAGAATGCTAGTGGCGTCTTTTGGACTAAAAATGTATTGGTGACAAATGCCCTCATATAACCTCTTTGCAGACACCAAAGTGGGCAGGGTTGGTTGTGCCAGGCTTCTGTCACAGAAAGGCCTAGAGTCAGACAGAGAGTGCTGATATAGTCTCTGGAAATTCTCAGTGTTGTTGTTTTTTTTAAATGGAAGTGTACACAAACAAAAAATGGGCCTGTATGTGTGTGAATGTGTGTCTGAGATATAGTCTACAAAGTGGATTGTGAGTAGGACTAATACGTCTAAGCAGTTAAACTTTGTCCCAGGAAAGCTGCCTGTGGAATTCTGGGTGGTTGGTTTCCTCTTTTCGTTTATGCTGTGCTTCATCATGGGTGTAACGGACTCTTCCCTTAAAAATGAAAAGCCTCATTTCGAATGGGGGGAACGTATAAAGGAGATGACAAGGCAGGAAATGCTTAGCTTTCCTATCCATTCTGTTTCCTCTCTGTATTGAAGTAAGACAAACATGGCTTAGGAACTCTGTGTGCCTATTTGAGGAACAGAGAGGGGTGCTTGGAAATGGCAGGAAGAAATGATAAGTGCCCCTTTTGTTTAAATATCTGCCTCCCCCGAGGCTATGTT
This sequence comes from Phrynocephalus forsythii, assembly GCA_029282475.1. Taxonomy (NCBI): domain Eukaryota; kingdom Metazoa; phylum Chordata; class Lepidosauria; order Squamata; family Agamidae; genus Phrynocephalus; species Phrynocephalus forsythii. Next base: position 41,783,205 of record JAPFRF010000006.1, read on the forward strand.
TTATTTAAAGAATCCTGCCAAGACACGGTTACATGTGTTTGCATGTGACATGTAGTTTTATGCATGTTTCCTAAAACATAGCTGCTGGGTTTTATTGACTGATCCTTCCGGTCTTTGTACATGGGGTTGACCCTAGAATTGCAAAAACATTAATGGATCTGGATTTGTGGAAACGAAGGACACTCAGGGTTATTTTTTTAAGTTGGCAAATATTTTGTTTTATCAGAAAATTCCCCCATAAAATTTAAGAAAAATCCTTTTCAAAACCAGATTTCCAAAACTCAACAGGCAGTATCTCCTCCTTCCTGATTCAGCAAAATCCCGATATTTTCCCCAAGATTTCAATTCATTCATGTTGCTTTTTCCTGACCAAATGCTGCACTGGGAGGTAATTACACATAAATAATGAGTCATATATATTGACTTTTTTTAAAAAAAATTGCAGACATAACTAAGTTACACATAAGGATGACATAATAAAAATAACTTGACTCTCTTTTATGGTATGATTATAATTTAACTTTTATAGCTATGTGTTTTGTTTGACCCACTGCTTAAGTGTGTTTTATACCCTAGGCACAGGACATAAGTTTGTAGCATACTGACATTTATTTAAAAAGTAACTTTAAGGAGCTAATTAGTCTCACAAGTAATGGGAAAAAATAAAGTTAATACTTAAACATTAGAATGCTAACATAATTTATACTACAGTATTTCAACCTCAGAAGGTAACTGATTACTTTTTAAAAACAGCTTTTCAATCTCTGTGTTAGGGATGTCCACATAATGGAAAAATTTAGATTGGTTTCATTTCATTTTGTTCCCCCATGATTCGTTTTGTTTCATTAGAAATGATTTTAAAAAATCATACAAAATGAACCAGTAATGAACCAATTCATTACTCTATAAAATGGGCCCCCTGGACCCCATTGGCACCAAATTTGGTGGGTAGCTTCCTTGGACTTTCCCCTTTAAGCCCTCTAAATTTGTAGAGAGAGAAAATGTTAGAGCTCCATTATAAAAAGAAAACACACCAAACATCAACGATAAGCTGCATTGTTAACTTAGAAGTCATGCCATAATGACCTCAATTCCTATGGGGAATGGACTTCACCTGAAGTAGAATGAAATGCTCATCTCTTCCACCTTGGGCAATGCCACCTCTTTGTGCAAACACGGGTTTGCAGCAGCCATAGCAGCTAAAGGGATAAATTTAGTTAATATGTCCAGCTATGGCGAAACCATCCATTGCTTCAGCAATTGATTCAATCAGTCTACCCTAGTTAGAACTAATAACTGGATTTCAGCCTCAATTCTGTAAATAAACCAGTCCGGCCCATAATATATCACCTGCTTTTCCTTGGCATATTATGACCATGTTTCTCTCTTACTTGTCCTGGTCTAACAAAGGGGTTGGTATGGTAACTTTTGTTCCTCTAGTGTAGTGGTCAAACTTCGTCCCTCCAGATGTTTTGGACCACAACTCCCACAGTCCTTTGTCATTGGCAATACAGACTTGGAATTCTGGGAGTTGTTGTCCAAAACATCTGGAGGGCTGAAGTTTGATCACCCCTGCTCTATTGGTTCTGGGACTGTAACTTCCATAATCCCTTACCATTGGCTATGGGGGTTAAGACTACCCCTTCTCTCAAGTAACAAAGGAGATCAAGATCAATCTGTGGCGTCTTATAATGTATTGTTTTTGTTACCTGAAACATACTGAAACAGTATGTCCATATATTCAGAAGCAACTCCCCACTTGCTTCACAGACATTTTACGAATATTTCCTGTGTTCTGGCATTTGTGAGAGTTTCCACATCTGAGGCCTGGGAAGCCAAGGAAAAAAGTTAACAATGAGCATCACAAGCTGAATAAATCATTTAGAACTGTGCCCATAGATTTCCTTTGATATTGCAGGAGTTTTTTTAAAAAAAATAACAATATGGTAAATAAATTATTCAGCCCCCATTTTTTAATACTGAACATTTTAGATGTGGCAGAACAGGAAGCCGTGCCATTTCCTTAGAATAAAGTAATGTGCATGGCCGTTCCAATTCTCTGTCTATGCACTATGAGCACAGTGCTTTTAATAAAATTTAATGAATTAGAAAATGTAATGCTTTATTTTACACATGATCCTCAGTGTTTTTTTTCCAGCCCATTTGATGGTAATTTCCACAATGACTGAAATGAGTTACTCCTCTCTTTCCTCCCACCCTAGAACTAAAGAGTCACGAGACAGATTGGCCCTCAATTAAAACTGCTTTTGGCACACCCTTACCAGTGTATTGGATCTACTAATTAGCTGTAACAAAATGTACTGTATAACATAAAACTGCTTAGCAATTTTATTGTATTCTTGCTGATAATTCTGATAATAACTTTCGTATTTGTAACTGGTTAGTGCTCTTGCAAAAGTAATAAATCATACGTCCCCTGAAGTCAATTCTGATTCATGGTGACCCTTTTCAGGGTTTACCAGGTAGAGAATATTCAGAAATGGTTTATCATTCCCTTCTCCTGGTGGCACCTTGAGACTGTGCAATTTGCCTAAGGCTCCATGGGATGGCCCTTCTTCTGGACTGCCCAGTGGGACATCAAACTCCCAAATTCTGGCTCCCTGTCCAGATATTTGAACCACTCAGCTATCCAGGAAGTTCTTGCCACTGATAGTATAGTATTAAATTAATAAATTCCTGCAAAAATATTTTACAGCTAAAATTCAGGCAATGTCTTTGTGGGTTAAACTATCCCTTTCTTGTGTTCCTTCATGTCTTTTATTTTGGTTATTACAGTATATATTTAAGTGTGACTAATATTCTTAGAATTGTTTAATATTGGTTCTTCTCTGTGACTTGTATCCACCCTTGTCACTTACTACATGCTTTATAGCAGTGGTTCTCAGCCTATGGGTCCCCAGATGTTTCTGGACTGCATTTCCCAGGAACCCCTTCCAACACAGCGACTGGTGGAGGCTTCTGGCGGTTGTAGTCCAGGAATATCTGGGGACCCACAGGTTGAGAACCACTGTTTTATAGAATAAGAGTTATTTTAAAACATGTGTACATACTTTATATGCATACACACAGCTAAACACACACCTACACTTATATGCTTAAATCAAGTCCCATTTAGGTGATATGTGAGGTCCCAGACAGAATGTCCTTTGTACTGCTTTATGGCAAGGGTCCATAATGTGAAACAATGGGGTTGAAAACAGCAAATGTTTTATGGATTGTGATGCAAATGCCACAACTTCAGCAACATCTGTACATTTCCTTAAGGCTGCCATCGGAATCAACTTTCCTCATTTTTTTAGAGGTGTTTGAAAACAGGAAATTTTTTTGTTTGGCAATCTGTGCATCCTTCCAAAGAAACAAATAGCTCACTGGCTACGTTCATCTATTGTTGTTCATATTATTTATTGTTTGAGTAATGACTTGAGCAAAAAACAAAAGTTGCCCAAAGAACTAGATTTTTTTTGTACACTCACTTTATAGCATTGCACACACACCCTTCCTCCTGTTTTGGCTCTTGCCTTATGTTCTGTTTTCATTCTCTTGTGTGAATGTTTAGAAACTAAGCTTAAAAAGAACTGAACACTAAACACAGGTCACAAATTGCTGAATGTGTGAGATGCAACCTTAACCACTGATTCTGAAAGCTTCCATACGATCTCTATATTTCACTTAATACATTTGAAGAAGTGGACCTGTCCATAAACTCTCTCTCTCTCTCTCTCTCTCTCTCTCTCTCACACACACACACACACACACACACACACACACACACACACACACACACACACACACACACACACACACACACACACACAATCTCTCTCTCCTTCTCTCTCTCTCTCTCTCTCACACACACACACACACGTGCGCGCGCACGCACACGCACACACACACACACACTCTCTCTCTCACTCTCTCTCTCTCTCTCACTCACTCACTCACTCACTCACTCACTCACTCACTCACTCACTCACTCACTCATATATTTCCACGTATTTCCATGGTCATGCAGCCAGTGCACCTAATGTTGTTCCCTTCTCCCCTGTTTATCCACTGACTTTTTTTAAAATGTGTTTTCAAATGGCTAGGTCATCAGGAGCTGGGACAAGCAATGGGAGCTCACCCTTTTGCACAGACTCAAGCTGTTAACCTTTTGTTCGGCAAGCCCAGGGGCTCAGCAGCACCACCTGCGTCACTTGCAAATATTTCCTTTGGGTTTTGTCTGAACCCACTGAGACACACATTCTGGTTTTCTGGTTCACAGGGGACAAAGCAGTGTGGTGGTGAGTGTTGTCCAGCCCTTTCACTGCAAAGAGGAACAGTTCATCAAATTGCTCATGCCCCCCCCCCCGGATGGTGGCATTTACACTTCGTACTGTGGCTTGTCTCATCCCTCAACAAGTTAGGTGTCTTGTTAGTTTTATGTATTGGTTCTTTTCTCTGACTCCTGGTGTAATGGCCAAATGTGTATTAAATTTAAAACAATCTACAGTAGTTTAGAAATTTAAAATTAAAGGCACCAATATCATTAATACCTATTCAGGGTGTGGTACCAGTGCACTCAAACTTGAAACCAATTCTTGAAAGAAAAAAAACACTTCTAAACACTGCTCCTAAGCAAAGAAAATTCAGATAAAAGAGGCTTTGTATGTCCAGTATAAATTATGCAAATTAGACACATATGCAGCATTCCTCATATATTGCACAATTTGTTTTGTTTCTTCACAACTGGAAACTTTCCAGGGTCCTGAGGCACCACCTCCAGCCTTAGCACCTCTCACACCGTCACCTCCGTGGCTCCTGAAGATCAAACAGCATAGTCCGGACATTTGCACGCATGTCTATTAGTTGCACTAATGGAATACAAGAAATACAACTGTGACTCAGAGGGCATGTAAATCAACAGATGAGGTGAAGGAGTCAAAAGAGAGAGAGAGAGAGAGAGAGAGAGAGAGAGAGAGAGAGAGAAAGAAAGAAAGAAAGAAAGAAAGAAAGAAAGAAAGAAAGAAAGAAAGAAAGAAAGAAAGAAAGAAAGAAAGACAGAAAGAAGGAAAGAAAGAAGGGCACTCATACCTTTTGGGTTTAAAATGATGTTCTCTCAGCTAGAATCCAGGTTGCTCTGAATAATAAATCAGAATCAATACTCCCAAGAGGTAGAAAGATAGGCAAATCATTGGCATATAAGGCATTCTCAATGTTTTTCTTTGAAAACTTATTTCTACTTAAATTCTTGCATAGAAAGGCACCTTGAGTAAAGACGAACTCAGGATCCCTTTCTTTTATCTTTGGAAGAAACCATCTTTTGAAATAATAGAATACAGCATGCCATTCACTGTTTTGCTGTGCTGCACATCAATTCTACAATGATTTGAAAGTTCTCACTTGTGTGCCATAAGATTCTATATTTTCCAGCTGGGGAATTATAATAGTCATTGTCCATTTCTCACCGAGTGAAGGAAACCGATGGACCACAGCTCTTGCTCCAAGCACACTACCTGGCTGCTCATCTAATGCTAATATATTTTTCCTCGTTATTTCATTAATAAAGAAAAATGGTGTGACAATATTGTACGGCATGTAGTTTCTTTTGATTCTTTGCTAAACTGGCCATCATGGTAATGTTTGAGGAGACACATCTTGTTCCTCACCTAAAACCAGTGACTTCCTACACTTATCTTCTCTCCCTGTTCCATTTCTCTCTCTGACTTATAAGGGCTTGCCACTCTATGTACCTGTGCTCGGAATTTGAATTAAAAACACCATTACTAAATCCTGAACAATCAATCCTGATGGGGACTGGGCATGAGAACTGAAAAGGCCACCTGTCTTTATGAACATTTTATGTGGCTTTCTTCTCAAAGCCACAAACAGACTGAATATATTGTGTATTTTATGTTGGGGGTAGCACAGAGGATGCTCCTGAAACTTGTGTAGCAACAAATGAATGAAGGGGAATAAACAAACAGCTCAGGTTTTCATTACAGACAATCCATTGTTTGCATTAACAAGCTACAGCATGGTAAAGTCCTTGTATATTTAGTTTTTCTAGTTCTACCATTATACCAACAAGGCCTTTTGTGCAGGATTTTTTTATTTTTATTATTTCTATCTCCCACCCCTTTTGGCCAGCCTTAACTACTACCACTCTGCTGATGTTTTAAATAGGGATGGACAAGAAATAGGGGGGGGGGGATCTCCTTTCATTTCTTTTGAATCCCTCGCAAGAACACTGATGCAGTGGGGGATTTAAAAAAGCCTCAGCCAACCATCCTTGTGAAGTGTGAAGATCAAGAGGGTGAAGATGAAGAGAGGGGTGGTGAGCTGGAGGCTCTTGAACCCCTCTGCTCCTTTCTCCCATGTGACCCCCTCCTCCCAGGGGGGTGTTATGGACAGGGAGTGCTGTGGGCAGTGGGAGCTGCCCCCACAACCCACAGCACTCCCTGTCAAAACACATCCCTGGGGGGGAGGGGGCAGCAGGGGAGAAAGGAGCAGTCAGGCAGTGAATTTACTGCTGCCTGGCTGCTCTGTTCTCCATAGCCAGCTGCCTCCCAGCTTCAATTTTTTGATAGCTCGAGCTGTCAAAACCAGCTGGGAGGCAGTGATGGGTATGAACCGAGCAGGGAAAGACTGGTGGATCTCGCTGCTGAAGCAAGATCTGGCAGCAGTTCCCTTGTTTGGTTCCTCCCGAACCAAAAACATCATTTTGTTTAGGTTTGGGATGACATGCTGCATTCCGTTTTGTTTTGTTTCAAAACAGTTCGAAATGTTACAAAACCACAAAACAGTGTGTCGTTTTTCACAAGGTGACCATCCCTAGTTTTAAAATATACATTTGAGCAAAAAGATAACACAATGGACTTCTACTCATATAAGACAGCTTCACTTTTTAAATATAAACCTTTATTTTAACAATGCTTCACATTACAGTAGGACCCCGGTATGCGCTGGGGATTGGTTCCAGGCCTTCCTGTGGATAATGAAAACAGTGGATAAGAGAGAACACCTTCCCACCCACCCCCAAACTCCTGTTTCCTGATAGTAGCTTGCTTTATGACTGCTGTTTTGAGACAATACCTAGCTTTATGGCCGCTGTTTGTGACAGTAGCTTGCTTTACAGATGCTATTTGTGACAATAGCTTGCTCTACAGCTGCTGTTTGTGACAGCAGCTTGCTTTGTGGCTGCTGAATTATTTAATTTTTTCCTCTGCCAACCGTGGATAACTGAATCAGTGGATAATGAATCAGTGGATGGTGAGGTTCCTACTGTATAAACAAAAGGACAAGGACAAGGACAAAAGAAACCTCAACATAACATAGTAACCTGCATTGTAATCTTACTTTTTAGTTCACCATCTTAGACACCAGCTATTTACACAGTTTAACAGGGTTAGATTTAGTTCCCCAATTCACTTTTCCATCTCAGACAGCTTCACTTTTGGATTCTCCTCATCACTCAATGGGAAAGAAATGTAGGATGCATTTCTTCATGCAGCTGAACTCAAATATCTATGGCTGTGATGTTCCCAGAAGAAATGAACTCAATCAAATTGGAAGACCTTTTGCTGAACCTTTCTCTTCAGGCTACCTATTATGTGTCTTTTATATGAATCTATATGATCATATATTGTGTTTATAACCACTTATAACCTTCTTTGATAGCTATGTTTTCAATGCTTGTTTCCATCACTCATAATTTTTACATGGAATTTTATTCTCTTTTTAACTGCTCGCATTCTCTTGTAGCTTCAATGTAATGTTGTCTGTTAATGCCTTAAGTAAGAAGTCCCTCAACTCCCTGTTCTCAATACATGAACATGTCTTAATTGTACTGGACTGTATATTCTTACTCATTACTCTAAGCCGCCTTGGGTCCTTTTCCAAGGAGAAAGGTGGAGTAAAAATACTCTAAAATACATAAACAAATAAATAAACAAATACTCTAAACTTCATTTCTAGGTTTAGCTTCCTGAGTTTACAAGACACCCTGTTTTATGTATCTGTAAATGTACTCAGTCTTTAACCTACATTGCAAATTGGGAGAAATGATTCTATAATGATCCATATTGAATATTTCATGTTTTTGTGTATGGCTCACACATAAGCGAAGCCTGGATCTTTCATGGTCATTTGTGAACGATCTCTCTCTTTCTCTCTCTCTCTCTGTATATCTGAAGCAAAAACATACACAACCTGAATCTTAAAAGCATTGGGCAGATTTCATGTAAGAACAAGTGGTATTTTATTCCTGGGACTTCCTTCAGTAAGAATATCATGTGCCGAATCTACAGACCATGTTCCCGAGGAAAAATAATCTTATTATTCTTCTGTACAGAACTCAAAATGTTACTCTATAAATCCACACTAATTTGAAGTCTGGGAGGACCAGGGTTGTTGAGAGGACAAGAAATGAGGTTGATAATCTCTTCCTGCATCTGATCTAAAATGTAAATAGATCATGTGTACCTTGTATGGATTCCAGAAAGGAATCCCTCCTGCACAGGGAACTATGACTCACTCTGAATGAAAAGCTTTGCAAGAAAATACCCACTTTTATTTTTTAAGAAAAACATTTAAAAATTAATAACATAGCACTCTGCTAACATTCCTATTTTTTCATCAAGCTGATTTTAGAGCTTGCTGAGTACACAGAACTAAGAAGCCTGTTTCCCCACAACACAGAGAAATATATTCAAGTGAAAAGTTAGCATCCATTGGTATTCCACAGTAATATTCAGAACAGTGAACCCTTTGTATAATAATTACAATATATACCATTATTGTTCAACTATGGGTGGAAAAATATTCATCGTTGTCTTGCATTCCATAATAAACAGTTTATTTATCAACTATTTCTCCAAAAGCCTCTTGGGAAGCCAATTCCTTCAAAACCACTCCTTCACTACTAAACCCTGTTAGGTTTGTTATATATAAGTTCCAACTTGATAGCACATAACAACAAGCATCATCAGCAGGATATGGTGATCATTGTTGGTCAGATTTAGCATTAAGGAAAATAAGTACAATATGCTCTACTCTTACTATGTTTTGACTTCAGAGGAAATTTCCTTAGAGATAGATGCCTCAACAATCTGGCATGCATATGAAGTCCATGTTTACCTTCCAGTGACCCAATTAGGGCACACTAAATAACAGGATACAGAAAGGGGGAAAAACCCTAGTGGTAGGACACACATGTGTTACCAGTTGGAGGAGCACTTAGTAAGGGAGGTTCTAAAGGCATATTGAGCATATATATGGTCTAAAATGTCAAAATGCACAGTACCCTAAGACAGTGGTGGCAAACCTTCAGTACGCCAGATGTTTTGGACCACAACTCTCACAGTCCTTTGTCATTGGCGATGTAGGCTTAGAATTCTGGGAGTAGTGGTCCAAAACATCTGGAGTGCCAAAGGTTTGCCACCACTGCCTAAGACAACCAAGTTAGTTTGTCACATATGGTAAAAAATTCCCAGAAACACCTATCCCCATCCTTGGCAGTAAAGATGGTAATTATCAATCAAGAAGAAGCAGCATCAAGAAGTTAAATAGGTGCCATCTGGCTGTCCTAATATTGTTGGACTTCCCACAACCCCACGTCTGTTTAGCCAACAGTTAAAAATTAAAGGAATTGTAGTTGAACAGCATATGGAGAGCTACAGTTGCTAACCTTGCTGCGGGCACAAGGGTTGCATTTTGTTGCTGGGGACTGGACTGGATGTGCAGAAAATGCTTGCTGTTTCTTGGTCAGCTTCATCTTCTACTGACCCACACATCTATTTTAGAAAATGCAAGGGTCTTTGGGGCCTGAAACACTGTGAAAAAAAATGCACCAAATAGGGAAATGATTATTTCAGCATGCATCATTAAAACATGCTTGGCTTTGAACTCGACTCAAGGCCCAGTTTTCTAGCAGGGAGATGCTATCTTGAAACTCTGCAAAGCTCATTATGTTTAAAAATAGGATATCCAGCCAAAGCTCTCTGGCTTCTAAACTATTCACAAAATGCCATTCCATGCAATGATAATGGTCACAGGGACAAACTTTGGCTGGGCCGGGCCAAGACATTTTACCACCTGACACAGGGCAGCAAGTAGCTTGTATGTAGAACAGGTTTTAGATGGAGGGGGGGTAGGAGAGCATTATTGACAACACTATCTCAGGGGGAGGGGAACAGCAACACCCCAAATCAAAATAATTGAGTTGGAGCCTAGAGATAAATATTTGCTAACTATAGAGCAAAGATAAGGGATGTTGGGTCTTGGATCTGGCCCTCTAGAACACCACACACACCTTTACTCTATAAAAACACAGTGTGGTGGTTTTCCAGTTTTTATTGTTTATTCCTCTGCTATAGAAAGCTGAAAACGCTTCTGATCAAGTGGATTGCAATCTGAAAAATGGCATTCTAAAACCAATCTGATTGCGTTCGAAGTTACACAATATTTTCCACAATATTCACTCCTCTTCTCTTCTCTGCTGGTCTTTGAGGTGGCTCCTCTTTGCCTTTAGTTGGCTTCCCTGAAAACTTCTTGAAATTTGAATTTGGCCCTTTGACTCAAAGAGATGTAGTAGGTACAGTATAGTAGACCTTCAGGACTTGTGTCTGCTTCAGCTCTCTCTCTTCCCTTCCCTCTTTAACTATGCATTTTACTTTTTATATTTACATGTACAGAAATAAATTCTGGAAGCATTACTTTTTTGGAACACAGCTCCCAGATCCCCCACTCCCCAGGCTAATTCCTTTCATCACTGCTGACATTTGTTTAAATTATTTTATAGTTGATTTTTGTGCAACTGATGTTATGTTTGTTCCCACTTTGGGATTAGGGTCTGTATGTTTTTAATGCAAGGGAATAAGACACCTAGAGTAGTGGCTTGACAATTGATGGGCAGGCTAGATGTTAAATAAATAATTATTCCTTTGCAGTTTTACGTCCGTACATGGAACTGAGAGCAAGGACACCATCTTATCCTTTCCTCAGGCAGTGAAATGTCTCAGAGTGGGCCTGAGATGGGCTGGTGACAGAGGAATAATAAGTGAGAAGAACAAAACCATGGTGTGTGGTACGGAAGAGAAGGAGAGGGAGGCAGCTAAGTTTCAAAACTTCACTCCTCTTTTTAAGTACCATAGTTACTTCAGTGGCAGGGCCTGAGATTAAACAGTAGTTTGTACAGCTTTTGTTGAGCTGAGGGAAAAAAGGAGGCTGTTTCATAAACACTCTTATCTCTCTAGAATGAACCTAACTGGGTCAAGAATGGGGACAAGCTACCCCCCATGCAGTTACTTAATACTACCATAGACACTGCTATGCCTTCATTTCCCCACCCCACCCCACAAAATTGTCCCTGCTCATAACTGGAAATCTAACGTTTGCAAAGAAGCTTTTGTTGTGACTGCTGCTGCATTTTCATTGTGTAACTGTGATACACAGCTGATGCTGGTGCCTATTCAGCATGGGCTGACTACAATAGGTTGGTATGCTGACAGCACATCCTCTATTCTGTTTGATTAGGCCCTACTATGCTTCTCTTCTTCATATTATATGGTAGGGAGAAAACTCTACTTCCCCCTGCCCATAGCTTTGTCTGTCTTGCGCGACAGGATTTTAGGGCTCAAACAGTTGATTCTGTAGGAACCATATCAACTAACCATGGGAAATGACAAGAAATTTCTAGTATTATCTGGCTTCCATGCTCCATTTGACAGCTGATTATGAGAAGCACGACCATTCTGAGGTATGATGAAAGAAGGTATGGCCTCCATATGTGATTAGATTGCCAGCCTGGCCAAGGAGACTAGTTGTGAAAGATGATGGGAGTAGTGATGCACAGGGCCGGTGCTAGGTTTTTTTGCGCCCTAGGCGAGGGGCGGGGGGTGGGGCGGGCGGCCGACGGGGGGCAGGGGGCAGGTGGGGGGGCAGGGTGGTGGCCAGCGGGCGGTAGGGCAGCAGTGGGGGTGGATGGCAGGGGACGCCGATGGGCAGGGGGTGGGCGACAACAGGCATGGGGGGTGGGCGGTGATGGGCGCGGGGGGCAGCGGGCGGACGGCGACCGGCGGCTGGTGGGTGGTGGGGGGACGGACGGCGGTGGCCAGTGGTGGGGGTGGCGGGGTGGCAGCAGGCTGACCCATGCCCTCTCTCCATTTTGGCACTCTAGGCAACTGCCGAGTTTGCCTTAATGGAAGTGCCTGCCCTGGTGGTGCAACAACATCCAGAGGGACACACATTCCCCATTCCTGTCCTAAGTCATCTGTAAGCTGGTTTTCTCTAGCTGGCTGAATCAACTTTTTATAGTGGTCTACCTAAGCACATTTGATCTCAACTGATTTCAGAAGCTAAGTAGGGTCGGGCCTGGTTAGTATTTGGATGGGCGACCACCAGGGAATACCAGGTGGTGTAGGCACCTGGAGTAGGAACTGGCAAACCACTCCAGTATTCCTACCAAGAATACTCCATGGACATGGGGTCACGAAGTTGCTTTAGGTTCCAAGGCATGTCACTTGCGGTAAAGTGTGGATGCCTATGGTGATGTAGTTGATAGAATGAGATACTAGGACTCAGGAGGCTGCATTCGAAATCCTGCTCAGCCATGGAGACTCACTGGGGATGTGGAATTGGTAAAGCCATTCCTTAATCATCTCACTTACATTGAAAGCCCTCTTAGGGTTGCTATATGCCATTGGTGACTTGAAGGCACAGAACAGCTACAACAGTGAGTAAGACATGTTGTCAGATGAAAACAGGCCTTTCTTGGTCAAATCAGAACACTTAGATCAAATGTCATTAGCAGCTGATGGTGACTCCACAGCGCTTTGTATGCTCTGCTGTGAATTATGCCACTACATGAGACATGATGTTTAAAGCACAGGAAGATGTAATGCAATGTTCAGGTTGCACAAAGCCACTGTGCCCCGTTTCTGCTTGTGTCCATGCCACCGATTTGTGGCTGATGTCTCTTTTACTCTTTTGCTAAAAACAAACAAAAAACAAAACAAAACCAAGGTGGGAGTAAGTCCTGGTGGGCAAGTGTACCCTCTAAAAATTGGAAGTAATATGTTCTTGGGTTAAAAAAAAGGAGACACTGAGGAATGGAACTTAGATGTTTCATGAAAAGCTCCTTTATACTTTGTACCATATATATGGTGCTAATCGTGTCCAACTCTAGGGGCGGTGCTCATCTCCGTATTCAAGCCAAAGAGCCAGTGTTGTGCAAGTCCATGGCCACATGGCTGGCATGGTTGCAAGGAAACACTGTTTTACCTTCCTACTTTTTATGACGGTACCTATTTATCTACTTGCATTTCCATGCTTTTGAATTGCTATGTTGGCAGGACCTGGGGTTATGAGCGGGAGCTCGCTCCGCTGCATGGCACCCGGGATTCGAACCGCTGAGCTGCCGACTTTGCAGCTGACAGTTTTCAGTAAATATATGGGGTGTTTAATATTGGGCTCCAGTTGTAGCATGCAAAGACCTTGGGATTAAACAATATTTTACACACATTATCCTCCATGTCTGCAAAAAATAATTTTATATTTAGAAACTATCTCCAAATATTAATTATTCTTAGACCATTATTTTTTAAAAGGTAGACTAAATAAACAAGTTTTTAAAACTGTTCCAACTTCTTTTATGACCTAGTTTCTCAAGCAAAATGTCAAGCTGAAATGTATTTTGTCCAGAAATATCTGACAAGCACAAACAAAACAAAGGTATCTTATGCTGCCATCATAATTGCAGTTAACTTGACCTTGAACAAGATGTTGGACTTTGTTTAAAACTTCTACATATAATTAATTCTTTAAAAATTCTTCTATTTATATAAAACAACAACCTAGATTATTGCTCTGATCTTAGAGGTAAGAGCTCTACTCTAATATTAGAACCCAGGAACATTATGCAGCCATCTTTAAATTATTTCATTTGTCAATATTCTACAGTTCTTAATTTTATCTTTAACTGTTATAACGCCATTCAGAACATTTAGCAAATGTTTATCTGAAACCTTTCAAATGACAGAACTTTGTGACACATTAAATATTAAGAAGCTTTATTTAGCATTAGCCTTAGTGAACTGCAGCACACTAGAATTGTCTTCTAAGCTATTGTCTAGATTATATTTTCCATATTTGCAGTTTTATATGGACATATGTGTATGCGACTGTTTTTGCTTATTTGTTTATTTACTTGCTTCAGGATTCTTTTAAACAGCTGTGTCCTAACCCATTTTTATATAAATAAAAAAGACAAAAAGAGGCATAATCAAAACTCTTGAAGACTGTGCAAACCGAAACTGTGAAGCTAAATTCCTCAACACTGAACTCAGCCACCTGAATTGGGCCCTATAGGCAAATGGCTATTCCAAGAACGAAATCAAAAGAGTCATCAATTCAAAAAGACAACATCAAACTGAAGAAGAAAAACAGCCCCCAACAAACAAAGAATTTCTGCCATACATAAAAGGAGTCACGGACTGCATGGACAAAATGTTGAAAAACCACAACCTACAAACAGTATTTAGACCCACCACAAAAATACAACAAATGCTACAGTCAGGACAAAAGAAACCCACTCGCCACTTGAGGAGTATACCAGATACCTTGTAGTTGTGGCCAGGTATATATAGGAACCACAAAGCACAGCATCCAGACCAGAATCAAAGAACATGAAAGACACTGCAGAGTAAAAACAGATAAATCAGCAGTAGCTGAACACACCCTGAAACAAACTGGACGTGAAATCCTCTTCCAGGACACAGAGATACTGGGCAACACTATCCATCACTATGTCAGACTACACAGGGAATTGAAATCCACAAACATAAGCACAGTTTCAACAAAAAGAAGAAAGTCTAAAAATCAACAAAGCCTAGCTTCCAGTACTAAAAGCTGCAGAGTGCAAAAGGTCAAAGCTCAGCAATTTCCACCCAGCCACATGCAAATATGATCAGTTCACACAATAGAAAAGCTATCAACACCCAACAAGGATCATTGCTACCCCTGATTGCATTGAAACTTCTTAATTCCTTCATCACAATACAATGACTAGCCCCTATTTTCCCCACATATGATAAGTTCCCTCTTTCCCACAACTTAAAAAACCCCAGTCTCACTCACTTTATAACACAGGGCACGGAGAGAACTCCTGGTTCCCTGATCTCCTTGCCTTCTGAAGATGCCAGCCACAGAGTCTGGTGAAACATCAGGAATTAAAACTTGCAGTACATGGCCAAACAGCCTGAAAAACTCACAACTATAATGATATAAAAAAACCACAACAAAATGGTTAGTGAGTGTATCATTCAGAAACAAAGACACACATTAATTGGAGCAAATGATCAGATAATTTTAAGACATATGCATATAGCATTTTTTTCCCCAGCAAAGCTTTCAAGAAAGCTAGCACTAAATATATGCTGTAAAATACACTTGGATATTTTGTTTCAAATCATTATGTATAGAGCTCATCAGAGTATGCTTACTTTTCTGTTGACTATATTTATAAGAAAACTTTCATAGTTGCGTTTGAAGGCAACAAATGCTTTTATTTTAAACTAGAAGAACAAGGAGCTTCCGAAGTCCTTTCTTGCTTGCTCTGAATAAACTGCTTCTTTGTACCCATGCAGGTCTGTGACCTCTTATTTTTTCCTGCTCATTGGTAATGTTCTCTTATTTGCTTAAGAGAATTTCCAGATGTTGCTCTAAGCAGAGGAAAGATCAAGATCACAAAGCACACCTGGAATTTACCTCAAAATATTGTATTCCCTATTTTAGTGCTCCAGTTCAGAAGCCAATCTCTGACACAGCACTCTATCTAGAATTTCTTTGTAAGACACCCTGCTAATTCTCTGTCACCCAAAATATCAAAACCATTAAGTCTGAAGTTACACAGAACAGCTGCGATATTTCCAAAAATATGCTAACAATAATTGATTTTCTTAACAATGGATTCCTACAACTCAAAGCAGAGTTTGCCTCACCACACTGCCTGGTGGATTCTGAGAACTGTAGTCACAAGAAATATTGGAACAGAACTGATCTGAACCAGTGACAGAATTGGAAGAATAAATAAACAGACAGCTCAGGTGTACTATTCCTCTTGTCTTTTCTACATGAGACTTCCCTAAAAGGTTATATCCTTGCTCATCCTCCTCCTACTTAGGGACAGGCAGACTCATACTTCTTCATAATGTCTGAGCCGACTTGCAGAAAATTGGAGCAGAAACCAACTTTTAGGACTTCTGTTTAGGGTTCCTTCTCCTACACTATTTCTGAATGGATTTCTTGGAACGATTGGAAGTAGGGTCTCTGTTTTTGCCCACGTATAGGTTTTCAGAGTAATTACTCCTCCTAAGTAGCCATAAACCCAACAGGAGTATGTTTGCTAGCATAAAATGCAAAAGTTTTCACACACAAAAAAAAGCAATTTCCCAAGATCCGGTCCTAGTACAGGCTCCACAGGAAGGAGCAGAAGTCTTTCCCTGGAGGAGGCAAGACTCAAACTTTTCTTCCCAGCTGCTGTGGTGTATCCTGGCTATGTTGGGCCCTCAGACAGTGGGTAAAATGGACACATGAGGTATGAGAAGGTCTTCCGAACCATAACCCCAACAAGGTATGGTGATGATGGGTTGCACTAAATATGTGTGTAGTTTTTTAAAGGTATCATTTTTAAAGGATAATGAGAAAAGATCTCTCTTTCAAGTAAAATACAAATCCATCCAAGGGGAAAAGGATAAAATGCCTTTGGAATTCTGAATAGCTTGCTGGCAAGAGCCCGGCAGGGTTTGGCTAGATCCAACCCTCAGCATTGATATTAGAACAAGTTACTCATGGGCTGCACCCTAAAGTTTTATATTTGGGAGGAAGCTTATGTTATAAATTTGTTTTCGGACTTGTGGAACATCCTTTGAGACTAAAGCCCTGCCTATGTTAAATTTTATCTCAAAGATATTTTTAGCCATTGTGTTACTTGCAACAAAAATGTTATCCCAGTTCTCAGCTGCATGTAAATGAAATTGAACTTCCCAAAAAAAACCACTGCCAAATGATCAACTGTGGTTTTAATGCCAGAAACACTCTTCTTTCCCCAATGACAAAGCACTGAACGGAGACATGTATATATCATGAAAAAGTAAATCAGTTTCCAAGAGCCATTGGCATACATTAGTAGCAGTATGGGGTATGGCAATTCTGGCCATTGTAGAGAGCTGTAAAGATAGGTACTTACAAATAACAGTAATAGGATTGTACTGTATGTTGAATGGCTATAAATGCTCAGATAGTGTACATGCTTGGGTGAAGTGTTATAATGATCACCAGATGGATGATAGAATGTTTAGTGCAGGACTGACTGTTGATTGGGTGGTACAACTGAAATGTACCGGAAAGAGTCCGGTTTGAAGGGTCAGATAAAAATAAGTCTATTTCAGACACAGTCAGTCAGTCAGTTGAAGTCATTTTTAAAAATCTGTTAGCAATTTTTTCCCTTGAGAGCCTTGTGTCGATGGTCAGAAAGTTGAGAATATGTAAAACAGTTATTCTGTTCTAGTATGGAAGAATATATTTATATTTTATACTTATTTTCACCTTTTATGTTATGTGCCCTAGATACCAAGTAGCAGCCTGCAACCAAATGAGTAGTGCATGACCTCTTTGTGAGAAAATTAGTGGAAAGATCAGTGCCTCTGCAGGAAAGGAAGGGCGTGGCATGAGAAATGTACTTCCTTCAGAACCCTATCATTTTGTCTAGAGAACTGAAGGCATTTTTGGCTCCAGGTTGCCAGTCAAGAGTGCCAACCAACACCTTTCACCAAAGTGACTTGTGTCTCTCGCACATCAGTTAGCTCATTAGGGTCTTGTTGAATAATTGTAATGTAAGCATGTTTCAGGCAATAGGTTGTTTCTGCATCCTGTTTGATCACATACCTGGATCTCATGTTCCTTCTTGAAAACCACTCATTATGCCCTGCACATACACTTGTACCAACCCCTTAAAGCTAAGGAAAAGGAAATCTATGTGAAACATAAGCAAACTAGAGAAAGCACTCTCATAGACTGCAATTACAGGCATGACTAAACCTTTGTTCACTTAGATCCATACTACATAACAACAAAAGCAGAGTCATTTTGCATAAGACCAGAAGCCTATTCTGAATAATAATTCCAGGTAGTTTATTAAGAGCAGATGTTAAGGTGATTTGCCTGCAATTTCCTGAATCCTCTCCTTGAAATTAATTGTGTTGGATTGAAGGCATGGCAATTTATTGTATTATTTTGGAGATATTTTGAGTTAGTATGGACTTTTATTAAGGGAAAAGGCAGCCACAATTTTGTTTTTCCCAGAAAACATTTTTCCTGAAAATGGGGAAATTCAATATGGCTGCCTCCTTTGCTACTTATTGGTATTGTAGTGAACCCAAGTTGAATCTCTACTGAAAAACACACATCTTTACAGAAGATGTAAATCATTTCTGCAATAATTCTTTTAATCTGAAGAGTCCAATGTCAAATGTTCCTCTTACCAAAGACACAGACTGAAACAAACTTCTTAAATATACAAGTCATATAATGCTATTTTAGACCACTATATTGTTGAATCTGAACAAGGAAAAAAAACAACTTCTAGGTTTCTGTTTCTGTTTCTTCTTCTTCTGTCTTGCAAGAACCTAACCTGGTGTATTTGAAAACAGATACAAATTCAGTGGGAACTACAATCAAGAATGATTGTTGCAGAATAAGCAAAACAATTAGAATAACATTGGGACACAAGCATGGATGGATTTTTAAAGAACAAATCAAGCAAATCTTATCTTATTTTTTGATCAGATAACTTCCATGATAGATGGTGGGCATACTGTAGATGTACTATATCTTGCCTTCAGCAAAGCCTTTGACAAAGTACCCCACGACATTCTGATTATCATGTTCACTGGATGTTAGATTGATACATTGTTTGTTACAAGATGGTCCTTCTCAAACTGGAGGGAACTAACAAATGGAGTACCCCAAGGCTCTATCCTGGGCCGGTACTCCTTAGTATTTTTGCTAATGACTCGGATGAGGAAATGCAAGGGATATAATCAAATTTGCAGATGACACAAAATTGGGTGGACTAGCCAATACCCTGGAAGAGAGAAACAAGATTCAAAGGCATCTTGATAGGCTTGAGGATTGGACTAACAACAACAGAATGACATTTAACAGGGATAAGTGCAAAGTTCTACACCTGGAGAGGAGGAACCAAAAGCATAGTTACAAATCAGGGTTACTTAGCTCAGTAGCACAACAAGCAAAAGGGATCTTGGAATTGTTGTAGATCACAAGCCGTCACTTTTAAAAGCACATTTTGAATCTCCAGTCAGTACCCTGGCATCTGTTTGTGTGGTGTCCGTTTCTATAACCTACCATTATTGTGGTATGGACAATGCTACAGAGAGCTTATTTTCCTCATCATTCTAGAATCTGGAATTTATCATCTGAACTTGAAGGCTAGGAAATTTAGAAGAGGCAAGAGAAAGTATGGGTATTTGTACACGACCCCTAAACTCCGCAGCAAATGGCTGCCAGCTCCGGAGCTTACAATTGTTTCCCCACCAGCTCCGGAGTTTGCAGGAAATTAAGTGCGACCATGCCCACCTAAGCGCGTCCCAGCACACTTTTCTTGTACCTGCTCTAGGAGGGTGAAAATCCCCAGGTCCGGATTTAATCTGGTGAGTGGGGGGCTCTCCTGGCTTCTGTTTGTTTTTTTGCCTCCCGCCCCTTTAAGAGAAGGGGCGGTAGGCAAAAAAACCCCCCAAACAAACAGAAGAGAAGGAATCAGGACAACGACGGGGCTCCGGACAGCTTCGGAGGTGAGCCTGCATTTTTTCCTCTCTTTTTTTCTCCCTCCCCTCACGCAGACAGGAGCAAGGAAGTGCGGAGGGGTGGGGGCGCAGAAAGAGCAACGAATCCCCAAGATCCCTGGTCCGAATTTAAGCGGCCAGCGGATCTTAGGGGTTGTGTGAAAAGGCCCTATGTCTTCACACAGTGCTTTGTTAATGTTACTATAAGGCTTATTGATTGTTTATACGTTAAAAGGGGATAAGACCTATTCATGCAGGATAAGGCTACTAAAGTTGTTAGCCATGATGTATATGTACTGTTTCCAGTATCTGTGGCAGGCATGTCTCTGAATATCAGTCACTGGGAAACAATGGTGGGAGCTATTGTCCTCATGCTCTTATGTTGGTTGTTCCCTAATCATCTGTTTGGCCTCTGTGGGAAACATTACACTGAACTTTGTAGACAAATAACTTTGTCTTATTCAGCAAGGCTCCTCTGACATTCTTTCCCCTCTCCCCACCCCAAAATTCTGAACAAGTATGTGTTAGAAGCTGGTTCTGAAATGTAGACACCTTGGCAAATCCCAAATGTTTACTGCATTTTGACATGTGTTGATACACTAAATGGAAACAATCTATTTCGAGATAATGTTTGGCAAACAGTAAGAGCAATTTGCACAACGGGGAACTTTTGAACCATTTAACTGTCTGTCAAAGAAGCAATTTATCCATACCTTTATCCTAGTTCTTCTACACCAAACTAGAACAATTCGAGATAGGCCCTCCTGATTTCAAGATTGCATGATTTCCCTCCTGTGGTTTGTAGGTTTTATCTTGTCAGTTAAAATCATCAAGTAGAAAGGGAAGCTACTGAAACAAAGCAAGAGTCAAAATCCATTTCAGCTTGACATTTTGATCGAGAAACTAGGGCATAAAAGTTCCAAAGATGATGGGATATTATTCAGTTGAAGGAGGCAATCAAATAGCATTTTCATATTGTAAACACCAGTTTCATCATGATTACCTTACTCCATTGATTTCATAATAAACAAATGGAATAGACCCACTCATTTGGGAGTTATCTACATGTGGTAATGTGGTTTGGCTTGGATTATATAGGGTCGCTAAGAAGTCAGGTATGCTCTCTGGTGCAATCCTCATATCCAAATGCCACATAGACTTCAAAAGACCGAATTTGGCCTGCAACATTCTGCTGTCTATTTGCCAGTATAACAGGATTGCCATATCCATCAATCCTGAATTCCTGAAACTGTAGATCAGCCCTGCACAACAGGTAGACCGCTGAGGATTCAAAAGTTGCCTGCCAGCAATCAATAAAACAGTGAGGGGATAAGTTCTCCACTCCTCCCTCCCCCATCCCAATTACCACCACTGTCCCTGCAAAGTTCTGGGTATGCTAGCCCACTGTGTCAGCCGAGTGGGGCAGTTCAAGAGCCATGGTGCAGTCCCCTGCTCCTCCCACTGACAAGATGATCAACACACCACTGTCTCGTAACCAGCTGAGTCTCTGGTGCGGAGGGGAGGGAGGGGAGGGGAGGGGAGAGTGAGAGTTGGGATTGCGGGTGTGCCCACCTCCTTTGCATGGTGACATCTCCCCTCTTCTTCCCCTCCTGGAGAATTACTTCCTCCCATCCTTCCCTTCCCTTCCCTCTTCTTCCTCCTCCTCCTCCCACCCCCATGGCTGCCTCACATAGACTGTGACCCACTCACCGCCGCCGCTCCTCCTGCTCCCCTTCTGAGTCATTCGCTCCTTCTTGCACTGCCATAGTAATGTGAATGTCTCGCTGCTGGCTCAGCCTGCCCCAGCTGCGTGGTGAACATGGCAGAGGTGAGTGAGAGCCGCAGGTGGCAGTGGCGGCGGCAGTGAGGGGGCTGGAAGGGAGAAGGAGGAGGAGGAGGAGGAGGCCAGAGGGGGAGGTGAGTTGAGTCAGGACCCAGGTGGGTTGGGAGGGAAAGTGCACCTTTATCAAAAAGGCTTCCAGCAGCCCAAGCAAGTGGCGGTGGTGGATCCGCCGCCACCGCTTGCCCAGGCTGCTTGCAAGCATGCACACACCTCCCTTGCACCGCTCAAGCCGGGTGTAAGTTAGGCATGTGCATGGTTGCATAGGTTGCCCCTTAGAAGGGGCAATCTGCGCAAGCATGCACATGCCTCCCTTGCACCCGCTCACACTGGCTCAAGTGGCTGCAAGGGAAGTGTGTGCATGGTCAGCCTTCCCATAGGAATGCATTGAAATTGGTTCTCTCCAGAACAGATTAATTGATTTTCAACGTATTCCTATGGGAAACCGCTGCTCTACTTTCTGGATCATTCTCAGTCATCCAGGTGAGTTTATCTGGAAGTTGAGTCATGGCTCCTGGACTTCATGAAGCTGTTTGGATGAGCAGCGAAACGTTTCTATCTCTCAAAAAAGAAGTCCAGTAGCCATGACTCAACTTTCAGAGAAAGTTATGGTTAGGTTGAAAAGGCACACACTGCATCTTATGGCTCTGTCAGGGGCCTGAATTGGGGTCTGTCATGTCCTCATCACCCACACTACCCACTACATCATACTGACTCTCATGGCAGTTTTTCTTTCTGGGGTTTTTCAACAGTGAGGAAGTCTAGTTCTTCACTTCCATAAGCTCAGATGTTCAGCCACGTGAAGAGAAGGTGAAGCAGACTTAGCAGACATCATGCCCACTTTTGATTCTTCTTGTGCATTACTCAAGCCTTGGAAATTGTCACCCATGAATTGGCCAGAGGAATTCCGTTTCACAATGTCTCAGTTTGTTCACATCCAATTTGGCTTTTGTCTGCCTTTCCATGGGGCTCACAGCCAAGAATTTGCTTTTCAACAAAACTTATGGAGGGGAAAAGTCTTCTGGACTACACAGCACCTGATGCCCCTGCAGAATGCTCTGCAGGCATTCTCTTTATATCAGCTCCTTGTGGAGGACCTCAAACACAATCCACCAAAAGCTACAATGGGCGCTTTTACACGACCCCTAAGATCCGCTGGTCACTTAAATTCGGACCAGAGATCTTAGGGGTTTGTCGCTCTTCGTGCATCCCCACCCCTCCGCACTTCCTGGCTGCTGGCTGTGTGAGGGGAGGGAGAAAAAAGGGACAAAAGAATAAAGGCTTACCTCCCGGTGCCAGTGTAAGCTGCTGGGAGCCCCGTCACTTCCTGGTTCCTTCTCTTAAAGGGGCGGGAGGCAAAAAATAACAACAAAAAGAAGCAAGGAGAGCCCGGCACATCCGCATCAAGATTTTTCACGCTTGGAGAGCAGGTACATGAAAAGTGCGCTGGGACCCGCTTAGGTGGGTGTGGTTGCACTTAATTTTCAGTAAACTCCGGAGCTGGTGGGTAAACAATTTTAAGCTCTGGAGCTGGGAGCCATTTGCGGCGGAGTTTAGGGGTCGTGTAAAAAGGCCCAATGTTAAATGAATGAAAGCAAGGCAGAGGCATGAGAGAAATACACTGAAACATGCTCCATACTTCCTAATGGAGTATGAAGCTATCCTTTTGATCCTATTGTCTAGCCAATGTTAATACTACTATAATCCTATTAGCATGTACACTGAATTTATATTTTGACTTTCCAGTACACAGCCCCTTTGCAGTTGTTGTCATTAGTTCCATAGCAGTGCTCCTTATTGTACTGTGTTCCCTGCTGCCTTGTTTTCTTTGCTTTGAGAAGCAAGACATGCTTGCTTTAAGGTAAATTATGAAGAGTGTCTCCGGGACACTTAAAAGTGGCAGGATTATACACTTTAAGAAGGTTACGATCATCCGTTTTCAACTTATTTTTTTCCCTTATGCCATGGTCATAACGACAAGATAAATGAATTGAAAGAAATGAAGGCCAAGTCAGGATTATACAGACCGCATCATACGTTTTATAATGTGGTCTGTATACAATTGCTTCCAGTCTGGGGGCCCCCTTTGCATGTGCCAGGGCTCTCACTGGGTCATAGGGTTCCCAATGAGAATTGCAGAAAGATGCAGACCCTCAAGAGGACTATTGTAGCTCCCATGGTCAGCTGAGATCCCCCTCCTCCTCTTTTAAAAATTACACCACACTATAAGGAGGAGGCCAACAAACTGGAACAAGTTATGGGGAAAGCAACAAGGATGATCGGGGGACTAGAAACCAAGCCCTACGAGGAAAGACGGAAAGAACTGGGGATGTTTAGCCTTGAGAAATGAAGACTGAGGGGGAGATGTGATATTGCACTTTTCAAGTATGGGGGAGGGGCAGGATCTCTTCTCGCTCGTCCCAGAATGCAGGAGACCTAATAACGGGCTTAAGTTACAGAGAGCCAGAATGCAGATGAATATTGAGGGAGGGGGGGAAACAGTCTGTGGTGCCTTCAAGTGTGCCAGGATCTCCGGGGGGGGGGATATAAATCCCACCGAGAATAGCTGAGGCCCCAGCAGACAAGCCTTGACTCCAATGTTAGATTAACTCATGCAATAGATTCAGAGGACACTTGAGCTTCCAGTGTCTCTTTCCCAAGGCTGTGATTCTCATTCCTCTGAATTAGAGTTCCCTAGCTAGCATATCCAGTGGCTCTCCAAGCTCTGTGCTGCTTCCTGACAAATGATCCGCCTGATTGATTTGAGAGGAAAGATCATCACTCTGTTAAGGAAGAAAAATGTCAAGGATCATATTTATTCCTTGTATAAATATAGTCTTTGTTCTGCTTTGTATATCCGTAGAAAACAGCATCTCTGGACTGGTGATTCATACACGATAAAGCTTAAGGTGTATCAAGGGGAAAGTATTTTCCAGATTCTTTGCAATTGTTCAAACAAATCCGCTTGTCTTGCAGCACTGAATTCCAGCTATGATTTGGATGTTCCTGTAGTGGGTCTCTAAACTGCTGCATGGTTAGGATGATTCAGAGTTCAGAGTTCTAATGGTGAAGAGATGAGCCTGGAACATCGTGTGCATTGGGACACTCCTCTGGAAGCAGCAGGGAGGGTACAAATTTCCTTCCTCCTACACAGAGGGAAGCTTTTTATTGCTGTTTAGATTTTATAACTCGATTCCTTCAAATAATGATATTTTACCTAAAACCACTAGTAATATGGTTCCGATTAACACCCCATCTGGGTCAAGCACCAGATTAGAAGAGTACAGCATTGTGAGACACTCCTACTGTTGTGACACTGAACTCTAGGCAAGGAAGTAATCCCAATTTCTGTCAGTAGATCTACTGAACTTGCCGGGGGCACAGTAAGGTGAAACAGGATAGTATGTCAGGTGCTAGTCCCCTCTGTGCTTCACATTTCAGCAGTCAGATTAAAAGTAAATACCAGGAAAGGTGAACTATAAATTGTAGGCCTCAGCACTAACTTTCCTCAGACTGACGAAGTTGCTTGGATGAGTAGCGAAACGTTTCGATCTCACAAGAAAAAGAAGTCCAGTTGCCATGAGTCAACTTCCAGATTACCTTACCTCGGTGACTGAGAATCTTCACAGACAACCCAGTTCACTAGCCACAGCATTCATTTCTACAAATGTTATCAGTGTTGTGGGTCTAGTTCCCATAGAAACAGCTGCTAAGGTATGAGGCATATCCTAGGCATTTATCTGTTGCAAGTTCCAACAGTCAGTGCACATAAACAGCTGCTCTAAGTGCCAAGCCAAGAGCTGATTTGGCAGTGCCAAACCTCAAATTAAGAACATTTTTATTTTGAAAAGATTTTTGTGACTAAGCTTGATTGGAAAATTGTATAGTCAGGAGGAGGAAAGCTACAGCCTTGAGTTTACAAGAGCTGAGCAAGGCTTCTGAGGACAGGACATTTTAGAGTTATAAATCTTTCATTTATAAGGTTGCCATCAGTCAGAGGCAGCCTGATGGCAACTAACAACAACAACCCAAAAGCTCTTTTCTGAGAGGCCAAACTGTTCATTAGGGTTTAGTATTGGAGGCTGGGAATATACCAAGCTGATGCTCCCATGTGATGAGCTCTGTGTGGCCCTGTACACGTCTACTCAAATGGAAGTCTGATGGGATTTACTCTCAGGTTCATGTGGACAGAACTGCATCTCCAAAGAACCTAATTATAACTTCATTCTCTGGTGATGTTGTAACCTGATTTTTTAAAGTAGAATGGTACAAATAGCACTCAAGAAATAGAAATGATGGACTTTGGATTCCTTGTTCAACCGCTAAAAACCACTGTTGAAAGCACTTGTTTAGTAAGGTGAGGGAAATGGTTTATGGGCCAAATACGTTACCCAATACCATACTTAGTTTAGCAAAGTTGTATTTACATTGCATATTCCATACTGAACATTAAGATACATGGGATTATTTCAAGTTACTAATAATGTCATAAAGAAGGCAGTTTGAAACACACACACACACACACACACACACACACACACACACACACACACACACACACACACACACAGTTGATTAAAGGGGAAGCTAATAGCAGCAAACAGTGAATCTCTTGGTTCCTTTCAGTCTTGAACTCTTTCATAATAAATGGGTTGGGGATGGCAGCTGTAGGCAGTGGAATAGTTACCTGCATCAATTTTGTGTACATGAATTATTAACAGCAATTAAAATAGTTCACCCCGGAGAGCTGTTGCTGACTAATGTGCCAGTTTTATGTGTGCCTGGCACAGTCCAGGGTTTCTCTGACCCAAGCCAGCCGCTGTGGCTTGGAGGGGAGCCCTCCCTCGCTGAGCTCCAATTCCAACAGACCTCTGCATTCACAGAGTGGTATCCCACAGAGGATGTCCCGGGCGGTTCTGTAATGTGTTTGCTTTCTGTCAGCCTTTTCTGATCCATTTTGCTGTTTTGCTGGAGCACAAGCAAATCATTTTTACCTTCAGTCTCCACACACAGATGCAGGCACAGACCTGTGTATAGAGCTTGCTCAGCATTATATCCTAAATAGGGTGGACTTTGGCCATCTACCCCAATGGGTGCTACAAAATGGTTCAAGAAGGAACTTGGAAGAAGATATACCCAAAAATGTGTCTCCTCCTTCTTTCTTCTTAAATCTTAACCACCACTGGTGTGGATTAGAGAAAACAAGGCAGCTGCATTTCATTCTAAATGGAGATTATAGTGAATAACTTATCTCCCTGCCCCCCACTCCCTGCCCACAGCCTTGTGTGTGTCCTGGAGAGAAGGTTACAAATATACGCACTCTGTGATTAACCAACATCAGTTGAAATGAATGCAAACGGAAGATTTTGTTCAGTTCCAAGTGACTCAGGGATTCCACCATAGCTAACTGCCAGCTTAAGGCATAACTAGCTGAAAGCTCTCTTTGTGTTGGATTTTCTTTTCGTTCCACTGCAGACGCAAATAGTTTATGTGGAATTTGTATAGGCAGTGTGGTGGTGAGTGGCGGTGAGGTTGTAGTGGATATATGTTTTAAAATGAAAGAGTCCATCGTCATTTTTGTTCCATCTAAATTCTGCTAAAGGGTTCTTCGGTGTCATTCGTGAACTCGCCTCAGGGATATGTTCTGCTGAGACCGGAAAGCTCAGCCCCATGAAGGCTCTTAGTGTGGATCGGAAATTTCCCACTCGAAAATGATGAAGGGCAGGAAATAAAAATAATATCACTGACTCGTGAAGGGGTGCCGGTCTTGCTGCTTTATTGCTGTTCTGTGTGTCATGTGAAATGGTTATCATCCACTACGTATTCCTCATTCTGTCTTGTGACGGGGAAAGTGTGGTTTTGGGAAAGCTGTACGGTCCTAGAGACCCACCCCTACCCCAGAAGATGGGAAGGGTAAACCACTTCTGAGTACTGACTGCTTAGCAAACCTTAGAAAGCGTTGCCATAAGCCTGAGCAGGCTTAATTGCACATAATTATTAATTTTAAGCTAGGAACTTAAATTACATGTGGCAAAACTTCTGTATTTTGTTTGAAATGTAGGAGAAATTATATGCTGAGCATCATCCCAAAATATTCAGGAGCTGACTCCATGCCTTTAGTTTGTTGCAGCTTGCTTTCCTGATAGCTAGGGCTTTATACGTGGCTGGAATCCTACTGGCATTTGTGTGCCAGGACTGCCCCGTCTCTGATGTCTTTCTGGAAGCAAGCAAAGACCTTTCCTCTTCAGGCAAGCTTTCTCTGAATGAGGGACTTCCTACTATGTAACTTTATATAGATTACCATACGTTGCATTGGCTGATTTCATAAGAAAACCAGTGTTTTCCATGTTACTTTCCAACCCTCATAATGGATTTTTCTTTTCTTTTTGTGTGCTCCTTGTAGCTCTACTGTTACATTTCAATGTTCTAAGATGACTCTTTTAATTCTCTGTTCTTAACTTGCATATGTCTTAAATGTTCTGGACTGCATATTGTCCCTATTATTTTAAGACACCTTGGGTCCTTTTCCAAGGAGAAAGGTGGGGTAAAATATCTATCTATCTATCTATCTATCTATCTATCTATCTATCTATCTATCTATCTATCTATCTATCTATCTATCTATCTATCTATCTATCTATATATATATATAGATATAGGTATAGGTATAGGTATAGGTATAGGTATAGGTATAGATACAGGTATATGTATAGGTATTTGTTGTTGTTCAGTCGTTCAGTCATGTCCAACTCTTCGTGACCCCATAGACCAGAGCTTGCCAGGCCTTCCTATCTTCCACTGCCTCCCGGAGTTTTGTCAAATCCATATTGGTTGCATCAATGACACCGTCCAACCGTCTCATTCTCTGCCATCCTCTTTTCCTTTTGCCTTCAATCTTTCCCAACATCAGGGACTTTTCCAAGGAGTCCTCTCTCCTCATGAGGTGGCCAAAGTACTGGAGCCTCAGCTTCAAGATCTGTCCTTCCAGTGAACATTTGGGGTTGCCAAGAAAATAAACTCTGTCATTGCCTCCATTTCTTCCCCTTCTATTTGCCAGGAGGTGATGGGACTGGTGGCCATGATCTTAGGTTTTTTGATGTTGAGCTTCAGCCCATTTTTTCACTCTCCTATTTCACCCTCATTAAGAGGTTCTTTAATTCCTCCTCACTTTCTGCTATCAGAGTAGGTATAGGTATAGATTCAAATAAATAAAGTTTGTGTACCTCACTGTGGCTAATCGACATTGTGCTGGATTTCATCCTGGATGTGCAGATGGGCTCATTACCAGGCATGTAACTGAGACACGACCCAGAATTCTTATCAATTGGCTGTAATTAGCTGTTGCAACTTGCAAGTCCTACGGATATCAATAGGATTTTGGCCATGCATTTTTACCACGAGAGAGGGGAGAGATGTTTGAGAGATGTTTTTGCTCCCCTGCCAGAATAATTTAACTGGCTTTGGGTATTACACACTGTTCTTTATGTTGGATGGTGGGAAAGACCACTTGGTGATTTGCTTCAGGCAATGAAATAACTCATACTGGCTCTGCTCCTGAATTTGCTCGCTTCCTGGTGACTTTCAGATTCACACTGATCTTTTGTTTCTCCTTTTGCTTCCTCCCTCCAGAGAACTTGTCATGTGTCCCCCATGTGTCCCTATGCCCCCACCCCTGCAACGTTAACTACAGGCTTGCCAGTTACAGTCTTCTTCTCCCTGGTCAACCTTCTCAGCATCTGGCTCTCGAGACCCCCAGCACTTGCTTGTGGTGTGCTTCAGTAGACCACACGGGCACTGGACATTCTTTTCGCAAGTCTTCTGCTGAAGGTTTCACTATACTGCCCAGATCTCCTTTGGACACTAGCATCATCGAGTGCCAGTAGCTAATTGCTGGTGTGGCATCTCTTGATAGCATAGAATGATTATTGTCCCTGCCTCTATTTATCCCATAGCTTGAAAGTAACATTTATAGCTGATTTTTCCTTATAAACTTTTAACATGTTACTTGTCAGAATTAATGTCAACCGTGTTACTTTGAAAGAAACATTTATGACTACGGTTTTTGTTCAATAAGAACAGTATGTTCATTAGCCTCAACACTTTACTGGTGGGTCATCTGGAGGAATCTTTGGGCTTTTCTAAATGGTTTTTAATTTTCCCATTTAAAAATAGCACTAGTAAATTAGTAATAGATAACTAACAATTGAGTGAGCAAGAGGCAATGGATTTTTTTTTCAAGGAACAGTAATGATTATAATATGCTAGCTTTTGAAATAATGCTTCCATGCTCTGATTCTGATTGATCCAGTTTTCTTGGAGGTACCTGAGGCTGATGGCAGAACTTAATAAGGCTAACCCACAGTTTCAAGGGAGAATCATCAGGCAGTAAGTGGGTACTTAATCCTCCCCCCCCCATCAATTCTTTTAAACAAATATGTCATTCAGGATTCTTCTTAGTAACCTTTGGAGTGACCCTTTGGCCCTCTAGATGGGTGGTATATCATCTTTCAAAAGCCACAGCAAGCATGTGTATTGTGTGTGTTGTGTCGTTACAGTCGTGACCAACCATTCGTGACCCCATGTTTTGGCAGGAACACTGGAGTGGCTTCCCAGTCCCTACTCCAGCCGCCTACAGCACCTGGTATTCCCTGGTGGTCACCCATCCAAGTACTAGCCAGGCCTGACCCTACTTAGCTTCTGAAATCAGGCAAGATGGGATGTGTTTAGGGCATCGAGGCAGCACAGCAAGCATGGTTGGCAATAAAGTACTATGGGGTTTGTAGTTGAAAACCTCATGGAGGTTTCCTGTCCCCAACTTATATGTAGTAACAATCACTCAAAATGCACCCCATAAGTGTTAATTATGATTAATAATTAGCAGATCTGATGGTATGGTCAGCTATTGTTTAAACACAGACCTGCATTTCATATACGTTCTCCCCCTTCTATATATTTGCATGGAACTACATCTTCATAGGACTGTAGAGCTGGCAGAACCCCCAAAGGCCAACCGAGTCCAATGCTCTGCTGAAGCAGGAAATCAACAGCAAGTCCACAGATGTCTCTGTCTCTCTTTCTGTTTCTATCACAATGTATCTGATGTTGAGCCATTAAAGAAAGGTGTTTGGGAGGATATCATTTAATTGTGCTTGTTTAGCACACAAGAACCCAGCACAGAGGGATGCATTGTGTCAGGCAAGATGGAGCATTGCTAGGAGCAGGAAGGGCCTCTTGCCTTGATACCTGGCTCATGCCATCTAGGTGGCCATGGTGGAGAACAGGATGCTGATTTTAACAGATCAAGTTCTTCTCATCTCTGAAATGTTCTTTCCCCCCACAGAGATATTTAAGCATCCTCCATTGCCTCTTACCATTCTACATTTGTTGGCACTTTTGATTTCTGGAGCTGTCCTCTCTCCCCCTGCCTCACTGAATCAGGCCTGAGGGGCTGGTCTAGTCCAGAGATTTGTCTCCAACAATCACCAGGCTTTAACTGTGGGAAATAAGCAGTCTGAGCACTCACAGATCATGGATACAGAAATGAGACATTCTGTTCTTAGCCTGAAACATATTTAGAATCTCCACAAATAAACCAAGGAACGACTAAGGAAGGATTCTGTTAATAAATAAGATGTTGCCAATCCAAAGTATATCTCTCTCGAAATGCAATAAAATTAGACATAATTGCATTACAGAATGGAGAAAGGGCAGCCACCATTTTCTGTATTTGTAGATTCCAGTGTACATTGGCAGCGGGAGAGGGGGCTATGTCACAGGTTCCTATCCACTTTTTCTGTAATTTTGTAATTACAGAAACTGATTTTCAGTTTGTTGCATGGAGCCTAACAGAAAAATGAGGAGATAGCTCTGGGATTAGATGAACGGGAGAGGCGGATATGAGAAAGCTGAGTCACAGAAACCAGGATTTGAACACACAGATGTGTCGAATTTCCAGTTGGCTCGAAAGAAAGGAAAACATGACATGACCTGCTGCTGTACTTTTAAGAACAGCTAGTATGCAGGAATGAACAACTAAGCCTTTTTATGGCATGTAGAAAAATATTACCATAAACTACAGATCAAATTATATCCCTATAATTTAATCAACAGTAATTACTTGATGGTAATATGTGCATCAGAGATGTCAAACTATGATGTATCAACCCTCATCAAGGCAGCTGCTGAGCCATTGCAGTAGCTGTAGGTAACACTGGTAGACGAGGCAAAGGCAGTGACACTCATGCTGACTTTTGATAGCACTGTGCAGTAGCTGGCAATAGTAAACAACTACTGTATTGAAATTTCTTCATCAAGAAACCCTATGATGACATAGTCCAAAACGAAACAAGAGATAGTGCTGGAATATGAGACTCTTAGGTTGGAAAGCACTTAATTGACTACTAGGGGAAAGCAAAGGGCAAGTCTGAATAACTCTGTCACTAACAAAACAACTAGATTAAAGCCAAAAAGAAAGCTAGTGGCTGATATACACAGAAGTGAAAGGAAGGTCTACTGCTGCACAATATGTACAGCTGGAACATGGAACATGAGAAGTATGAATCAAGGCAAGCTAGAAAACTTAAAGCAAGAAATTGAATATATAAATACTGCAGTGCTTGATGCCAGTGAACTAAAGTGGACCAGAACAAGCTAATTTTCAGAAAACTGCAAAGTGTTCCATTCTGGAAATAACAAATCCCAAAGAAATGGAATAGCTCTAATATTGAGGTTAGATGTAGCAAAGGCAGTTAGGGTCAAAAATCATTCAAGTCTACACCCCAACTAGCAAAGCTGAAGATCACATTGAAATCTTTTATGCAAGCATCAAAGAAGAAATTGATCACATTCCAAATCAAGCCATGCCTAAAATCATAGGTGGATGGAACACGAAAGTATGGAACGAAGCAGAACCAAATGTTTGAAAATTTGGCATAGGACACAGCAATGAAGCAGGAGAATGACTCATGGAGGTTTGCAAAGCCAATCATTTGTTTATTGCATATACATGTCTCAAGTGACCAAAGAGATGGCTTTACAAGTGGAAACCACCAGATGGTGAATATAGATGTCAAATAGACTGCATGATTGGAAGTATCAGATGAAGCTACCAAAACAAACTGTGGTAGTGACCATGAAACCATAAATATCCAACATTAAAGCTGAAAAAGAACACTAAAAGATTAGCGTGCCAAAATAATTTCAACAACTTCTATGATGAATTTAATGTCCTCCTGAAGAACAGATTTGCATTACTAGAACCAGAAGAATATAACTCACTCACTCCTAAAGCAATTCATGGGAAACCAAGTTAGGGATAAAGGATGTTCTTGCATTGCCAAGGTTGAAGACAGATTCATTTGTCAGTCCAGCTGCTTTTCTACATAGAATGGGACAGAGTGCTGGCTTGTGAAAAGGGTTTGAGTTGTTCAGATCAGCCCAAGATTATTTTAGGGGTTCTTTGGAACACACATATAACATAACTATCTAGAGCAGTAGTGGCAAACCTTCAGCACTCCAGTTTCGGACCACAACTCCCAGAATTCCAAGCCTAGACTGCCAGTGACAAAAGACCATGTGAGTTGTGGTCCAAAACATCTGGAGTGTTCAGCACCACTGGTCTAGAGCATTGGTTCCCACCATTGGATAACCCAGATGTTGTTGTACGGCAGTTTCCAGAAACCTTTACTACTGGTATACTGGCCAAGGTTTCTGGGAGTCCAACAACACCTGAGTTGCCCAAGCTCCAGAACTGCTAGTGTATAGAAACAAGAAGTTAACATTTTTCACTCAATTATATATTGCTGGTACATAGCATCTGGGAAGAACGTCTGCATTTGTAAAGCCTTTGAAGTTGCTTCTGGAAACTGTTGAGCTGATCTCTTCTTGCTCCCCAGGGAGTGTTTACCAATTTCTTTTCTGTGTGTGGCTTGTGTGGGTGTGAGAGACTCTGATGATAACAACATTTGATAATCTTCCTCAGGTGAATTGGGAATATCTGGAAGGCATGGAGGGGAAAAGGCACTACGTCAGACAAAGAAGAAAGTGTGGGAGAATCAAAGGGCTTGGTAAATGGGGCAACACCTTGTATCTTCTATGAATACAATGAGGGGAAGTTTAGGGAGGGAGGCTTTTTGGAAAGTATTACGGGGACTTAGGGGAAGATAGAATTCACGGAGCCTGCCAATTTTCACTCTGGCTTGCAAGGATTCCTTTTTCTTTTTTTAAACCCAGAAGCTGATGGTGGGACGAGGGAACCATGGAAAGACTGTTTTGATTTAGAGGCAAAAAAAAAAAAAACTTGTGATGTGTGCATTTCCAAGGCTTTCTACTGTATCTAACCCCCCGAGGGCAAATCATTGCTAGCAATATAGACCCTCCAGACTCCTTGTTAAGAACACATAATTTACCAGCGTCGTATTCAGTTTATCCTATCATAGCTTGCCAACACACAGACTAAATATGGCTCATTATTGCAAACATTGCTTTAAAATGCTCTGAACTCAAGGCAGTAAACAATTTGCTCTCCACAGGTTTCTAGTTCTTAGGATTCTCTTTCAACAAGGATAAAATGTCATACTTGCTCTTGTTCTTGGATTTAAAAAAAACATTGAGCAAGAAATAGAAAATTATTGGTACAGTAACCCCATGCCATTTCACAGTTCAGGTACTGCGGTCCCACTATATCACAGGATTGCAGTACCTGCCCGGGCTCCAGCTGATTAGCGCTGGAGTGGGGGAGAAGGCTTGGGGCAGCGCGGATGGGCAGCGGTGGGGGATCAGATGCCCCCAGCTCTGCCGGCCCGCGCTCCTCTGAGAAGGCTCGGGGCAGCGCAGGTGGTGGGGGTGGGGGATCAGATCCCCCAGTGCCCCTGGCCTGCGCTACTCCAAGAAGTTTTGGAGCAGCCCCACCACCACCCAGCCCCCCCTGACCTGCATCTGCATATCGCGGATTTTTAGTCATCACGGGTAGGTTGGGTCCCTAACACCCGCGGTAGGCAGGGGGTTACTGTACATAGAACAGATCATGCATTGTTTAAGGTAGCTGTTTCCTCTGTCAGAATAATCCTATAGACCACATTAGGCTGGATCCAAAATGTTAGCCAGATTTTAATGCATCAATTAAGGGTTGCTAAGTTAGCGGTCTTCCAGAAATGTCACATACAGTTTATTTTGCGCTCGCTCTCTCTCTCTCTCTCTCTCTCTCTCTCTCTCTCTCTCTCTCTCTCTCTCTCGTCATTGTACATCATAGTAGCAGATGCTTGTTGTTGCTTCCTATTTGCACATCAGCATGCATTATTCAACTTTCCTCCCAGTTCCCAGCTGATAGAAAGAGAAGTGATCCTTGCAAGTCAAGAGGCCCTCACCAGGAAGCCCCTGTCATATTCAGGTTCTGCACCTGCCTGGCATCCTAAACTGTGGGTATGGGAGACTGGATGATGTCTCTGCTGTTGCCAACACTGATACTGAGTAACATCTGATTTGTTGACTTGGAGAGCTGCATGGACTTATCTGAAGGGAATGGGCAATTCGAGGGTAGGGAGGATGTTGCAGCTCCGACTGGCAAAGTCCACTGCTTCTTCCTCAAGTTCTTCACCAAAGTACATTGCTGGCTGGCAGGCTGGCAGTGTACCACCTGATCCTGAAAGTGAAATTATGTTTAAGAGCTGTTAAATGAAATGGTGCAAGTTTGAGTCGCTCCGTGGTATATTTGGTCATATCTGTCTGTGTTAGATAATCTTATTATAAATAGAAATGAAACTACGTGTGCGGTTGCCAGTGCTATAAAAGACACATCCATGTGTTAATCCAGACAGTCCTTGTTACAATAAAAAATTATCTGTAGAAATGTTGTTGTTTCATTGTTCGGATGCAACATTGTCAAGAAAAATAAGCTTGACCAAATCAAACTGTGCTTTTTAGGAGCAGTGGAAACAACTTTCTTCTTTGGACACACAGAGAGAAAGAGAGAGAGAGTCACACCCTCCAGTGGTATGTCAGTTTACCCAAATTGTTTCTGTTTGGCATGGCCTTTAGTTCTAGTCTCCACTCAGTAAGCCAAATGTTTATTAAATGCTTTTTCGGAATTATTCATGGAACTCTGGCTTTGAGTAAAGTGAATATGAGTCTTTTTTCAAAGCCAGAACAGGTCTACAATGGCAGTTATGTTTCAATAACTAGATGTTCTTCCAAGTAGGGTCAGTGCCTCTCTCACAGAATGGAAAACTGAAAATAAATAAAGGCTAGGCAGAGCACTGGAAAAAAAATCCCCCAGAGCTAAAAATAAAACGAAGACTAGCATGCAGCTTAAATCTTTTATTGTAGGGAATGGGCACTTTATATATTACTAAGGCACCTGAGAGAAATTCACCCATATTCGGCTCTGTGTTGTTTCCTGTGAGCGGCCCTCAAGTCTTCTTCCATGGCAACACTGAAAGTAGTCGCTGGAAGAGGCTGCTTTATTGAGCCAAAGAGCTTTAGAGAACCAACAGGGCCACTATCATAAAACTGGAAATGCTGGGTGCCAGAGACTTCCCTTGCCTCCCTCAGTCTTTGGGGCAATGATGCTGCATAGTTTCTTCCTAGGAGAAATAGAGCCAGCCTCCTCTACCAGGTCTAGGACCCCTTACAGGAGGGCCAGACACAGAGCTCCACAACAAGGATGTTGGAGGTGGATGACACTCCCCTGTAATCCCCACTGGCAGCTGGCAGCTCATAGGTGTGGTCCTCCACCTGAGAGACACTGCCAAATTCCATGCTGGCATCATCCCTATAGTGGATTGAAGGGCTGGGCAGCATTGGAGACTGACCATGGGGCTTCTCCAGTGATGTGCCTTGCCCTTGGTCCTGGCAACAGGCTTGCAACTGGGTTCATGAGCTGCCAAGCCTCTTGGCACCATGCCTGATGTTGGCAGACCCATCTCAAGTCCCTCTATGGCCACAACTGTGACCTCAAGGGTGCCATCTGCCCCCCCCCCCCGCTGCCACCCATGCCCCAGTCTACAGGTGAGCTGTTGGTAGGGAATCCAGCTGCTGTTCTTCTTTGATAAGTAGAGAATCCACTCCTGTAGCCACCGGGTTTCCCAGAAGTCCCACATTAACCTATCTCAGGCTGGAAAAAAAAAACATGCATGTTGTAGATGTGATGGAAATGGAGGTGTTGCATTGGGAGTGCATGGGTGAATTCATACCCATTTACTTACTAACATCATCATCTTCTGCATGTGTTAAGGCTCTCAGAAACACCCTCTCTCATTTACACTGAGGTGCAACACATGCAGGACATCCATTTGAGGATGGCTGTCGCTTACCTGTATATAGAGAAAGCCACTGTTTGTGCTATGTTTCCTCCTTCTTCATTCAGTGCCTCAAGATCAGGGAGGGCACTTCCCATCCCAGTTGTGCTTTTGCCACATGGAATAAACCATCCCCTTCAGTTAAACCTGAAAGTGATATAAGTTTGACAAGATGGACTATGTGGGGGCCTAAAAGAGATTCCGTCTTATCCCATCAGCCTGTGAATCACACCCTCTGGAGACTTCTGGGGTCCCACTTGGCCATTTCATAGTCAAAATGCATTTTCAGGAACAGTGGCAGAGAAAGAGGGGGCCACATAGGGCGCCCTTGGTGGGCTATGCTGTTCCTGCCCATGCTCGTAAATGTTTCTTTCATGTTTACTTTTACACCTCTACAGATGGAGGCCACAAAAAGGAAACAGAAGAAAGCACACTGAAATACAGTAATCAATTTTTCTCTTACATTTTTTATCTCCCTAGAGGCTACTTTTCTTTCCTTAATGGTAGCTGGCCCTACCCTTAAGCATAAGAAGGCAGTGGTCTAGGGCAGTCGTTCCGAATTTTAGGTACTCAAGTGGTCTTGGACTGCAACTCCCAGAAGCTTTCACCACTAGCTCTGCTAGCCAGGGTTTTCAGGAGCTGAAGTCTAAGAACACCTGGGTTATCTGTAATTGAGAACAAGTGGTCTAGGGTAGGAGATAATGATTATTGTGACAGGGCAGCAAATTGCAAAATGATTTGATTTTTTTGATTGTATTGTTGCTTACCATAATAACTTGGGTGGCTTTGAGTATTATTTGCATTGACTTGGATGGAAGAAGATGGGGTTGCCAGGTCAGCTGTATCCCATTATTGTAAAACCCATTTTGACCCCCGTGATGTCACAATGGTGACGCAGGCAAGGGTTGGAAGCAGGAAGTTTTATTCAGGCTTGGAGGAACAAGAAGGCTCAAGAGTCATCCCACTGCTGCAGCATTTCCTATCTGGCTTCAAATGGCCCAATGGGAGCACCTCAAAAAAGCGAGGAACAAAGTGAAGGGACTGGGGACAGCGATGGTGGGTTTGGCCTCTTTCAGCCATTTGGGATTCAGGTTGAGCTAGTGAGCTTTGTCCCGAGATGGGAATGAATGAGAGGAGCACTCGGGCTTAAAGCCACCTCTCACACAGAAATCCAGGTTTCTTCCTCTAGTTGTGCTACTGGCACTGGGATCGGTCTCCCTGCATGAAGAACCAAGACAGTAGGAGGGAAGCCATTTTTAAGTTCCACACCAGGCTGCAAAAATAAAATAAAATAAAAATAAAATAAAATAAAATCCTTGGACAGGCTCCCTCTGTGAATATGGCAGTTTAGGTTCTGTTTCTTCTTTGACATAACAGACTTTATAGCCCAACTTGTTGTCACAATTGTAATGCTTAGCTGAGTTTATTTTCTGAAACACTCAAGGTTGATGCCTTCCGGAATGGCATACTGTGTCTGAATGGAATACAAGAGCATTGTGCTAGAATAGCAAATATTGCGTAAATACTGAAAACAAATATTTCCTCATGTCTGAAAAATCTGTGAAATCACAGTTCCTTGGGCCCAGCTGTTTGCATGACCAGGCCCACATATAAAAATTACCATCACAGTTGGTACTAATTGGCACTCCTGTTAGAACAGTCAGCAGCCGCCATGCCAAAAGCTGTAAGGGTGCAGAAATTCCTTCAAGATGGCATAAGGCAGGCAAGAGGCATAGCCACTCCCTGTTCTTCGAGGGACAAACAAAGGAGCTTGTTTTCCAGTGATGTCAATCTAGTACCTTTTGCCAGTGGTAATTTAAGAATGTATGTCTGGCTTCAGCACCCAGTTGAGCTAATTAGCAGAACGTACACTTACACAGCAATGTTTGTTAAACAGGAAAGTAACTTTCCACAAAGGCAGTGGAATATGATAATATCTCTTAGGCCTGCTTTATCTTGAACTAAGGAAGATCATTCATTCTTCTCTTGTTTGGCAAACTAGTTTTTTTTAATTGTAATTAATAGATATGTGACTTTTGGGGGTGTTTTTTTTTAAGAATTAGATTTGGTGGGGAAAATAAATGTTCTATCCTGAAGTCTTAGGGCAGATAAACTTACTTGAAACAATTTACATCAATATAAGGAATTACGTACATACATTGCGTGAGTTTGCATTAAGCTCTGGGGCATTTTAGGAATTGTGTCTTTGATGTTAATTAGTCACTTATTGTCAGCTGTTATCTACCTACACAGAGCAACTGAGTCTGTCAGCCTGTCCATGCTGTGAAATATGGTGCAATACAGCTGATGCATAAAGGATCCAGTGCAATTTATTTAAACTTTTGGTACCTGCCCACAAAGGCAGAGCAAGGAGCTATTTTGCATCTCTTTGAATTATCCTTAAAAAAGACTAAATGCTGTAGAAGACCTATGCTAGAAAGATATGGGCCAGCTCTTAAAGGGGAAGTATTTATCATTTTAAGTATGAACACAAATGGACAAGATCTTTCTTCCATGCAAAACAGTACTGTCAGTGAGCCATGTATATTATAATGATATAAGCTGCCTTGGGTCCTTTTCCAAGGAGAAAAGTGGGGTAAAAATACTCTCAAAGAAAGAAAGAAAGAAAGAAAGAAAGAAAGAAAGAAAGAAAGAAAGAAAGAAAGAAAGAAAGAAAGAAAGGTCAGTGTGGGCAAGCCCTACAAAAGAATATATTGTATGTGCAGTGCCCTACTACGATCGAGTGACAGGGCAAATAGTTATGGGTGGCATTAGAGATGGGCACGAAGCAATGCATTCCTATGGGAAACTGATTGAACACGGTGAAACCGTGGGCTTTTTACTTTTTCTTCCCCACCAGAAGCCCTGCATGTCAGCTGATCGGTGCTGACTTTGGTGAGGAAAAAAAGTTTTAAAAGTCAACCCTTTCCCCCACTCGATCGGGCGAGGGGAAAAGGTGGGCATTTAAAACTTCTTTTCCTGCCAAAGCTTGTGCCAATGAGCTGGCACACGGGATTCGGCGGGGGGGGGAGTTGCACAAGTACTACACACACACACACACACACACACACACACACACACACACACACGTTTAAAAATGAGAAACAAAACAAACGAAAAACAAAATGATTTTTTAAAAAAATGTTCATTTAAAACGAAACAAAATGAAATGAAACGGAATGGAATAAAAAAACAAAATGAAACGCTATTTTAGCCTTTCGTGCCCATCTCTAGGTGGCATATATGTTTGTTCCCCTCCCCCCCACAGCCTTTTATGGCCATATTTTTTTAAAAATCCTGCCATTCTGCCCAATGTGCAGGATATAGTAATCCTTTCCCTTCACACTCTTTGAGGGCATATAGGGTGAGTAAGAGGACAGTGGGTCATGAAGATCCCAGGACAGCTCCAACCACCTCTAGGATGCTTCATCTGGCTTGAAAGAAAGCCACTTCTAGCCTAAAACAGCTTGTAAAGTCATGATGTTGAAATTCCTCCATGTGTCTCCTAGAGGTCGTCAGGGCCCTTTCTGAGTATTCAAAAAAGTGAAGAAGTTGGTTTGGGAGAATGACTATACTCTGGTCTGCTTATTAAGTGCAGTTCAAGTTTCTTCGTTCCTGAATTTGCCACATTCAAGTCCTCAGCTCTGTGCTCAGTTGGACTTCACTGCACAGAAAGCTATGGTTGTGATGGTCTAAACGTGTGCAGTTTCATAGCAGTTATTTCCTTAAATATATGGCAGCACCAGGATTGGCTCCTCGTTGCTTTTTAGGCACAGAAAAGAGCCAATGGGACTAAGCTGTCCTTCTATGGTTTCTGCATTTTTCCTTACGCTTCCTTCCCTTCCAGTTCTGAAAGGGATCCTTCCATTCCTCATTGTCCATAAAAGGGCAGGGCCCAGGCACATGCCTCCCAAAGGGTGAAGACAAGCCAGGGAATGGGGAAAGCATGAGAGGAGGAGAGAGTTAAGAGGAGGAAGGGAGAGGACTGTAGAATTAACAACGTCCTAACTCTTAGTTGTTGGTTAGTTGCTAATTATGCAATTGTTAAATAATCACAACAATGT
Organism: Phrynocephalus forsythii; assembly: GCA_029282475.1. Lineage (NCBI taxonomy): Eukaryota > Metazoa > Chordata > Lepidosauria > Squamata > Agamidae > Phrynocephalus > Phrynocephalus forsythii. The sequence continues at coordinate 41,824,261 of JAPFRF010000006.1, forward strand.
GTCTCCCAAACATAAGGTGATGAAATAGAGAAAGCTTAGGAGAAAGTCAGGAACTGACCCTTTGGATCAGAAGACCACTACAGTAATTGAGCTCTAGTAGGAAAATCAGTCCCAGGAGTGAAATTTTGTTTTCAGTTCTGACTTTAGCCTAATCCATGAATTCCAAATAAGGCTAAATTGAACTCTTGTTGGCAGACCATCCCATCCCTCCTCAGGTCCAGCAGAATGTCAAGCTCACTGGTGGATCTTGGAGAACCTATGATCTAGGAGAAGCTATGGTTTGGGATTTGGGAAAAGCTTCCATCCCCTGATGGGAAGGTAGAAGCCAAAGTGGATGTGAAGGAATTAGGGAGAATCCAGAAAGGATTTTTAAAAAGTAGGAAATGACAGAAAATAACCAAGAATTGCAAAAGAGGAGGGCTTCAATGGTGGACAACCACCTGGCAGAAATCCTTTGAGTTGTATTCCTGCATCAAGTAGGGGGACTGAATTTAATGGCCTTGTAGGTCCCTTTGAACATCACTACTCTCTGATTCTATGATTAAAGGGAAGAATATAAAGGAGGAATTTAGAGGAGAGGAGGGTCTTTCAACATTGTTTGTCTGTTCTTGGGGCTGTGGGGTGACTCTAGCGAAACTTTGGCAAATGGTACACTTTTCTGCTCAGTGTCCCTCTTCAAGACATTAAAGCAGTGGTTCTCAACTTTCCTAAGTCTGCAACCCTTTAATACAGTTCCTCGTGTTGTGGTGACCCCTTGCCCTGCTTGGAAGAGGCCACAAGGCCCCTTTGGCAGCCCACTGCTGCAGGTGCCATAGAGAACTTCCCTTTACAGGCACCCTCAGCCAATCACAGCCTCCGGTGCCATTGACTGACATCCCCTCCAACCTCTCAAGCTGTAACTCACTCTTTCTCCTTCCTCCCCCCTCCTCCTCCAGACCCAAGCCGTTTGTGCCTTTTTCTTCACTGGCTCATGGCGACCTCTGTGAAATGGTCATTCGAAGCCCAAAGAGGTCCCAACCCTAACCCTAACCCTAAACCTAACCCTAACCCTAAGGCACTTAGAGAGTAAATCTGCCTGAAGTGTCCACCCTCCCCCCCAAAGACTACATGTCAACATATATGTCAACATATATGTTTTTTTTCTGTTGAAGACCAAGATAAAAGACAATGACAACAAAAGATAGGAACAATGAGTAAGGATATTTTGGGGTAAAGTCACAGTAGCGCTTTGAAGAGAACCTGCTTTTTGTGCAGTGAATGGAAAAGAATTGGAAAATGGCCATTGGGAGATGGCACATGGTCTGTGGGAGGGAGAAGAGAGACTGTTGAAGCTATAGACTTCTGGGATATTTCTGAAGAGTGTTGCTCTGCCATAGGCCAATGTTGGCAAAGCTATGGCATGAGTGCCAAAGGTGGCATGTGGAGCCCTTTCGGTGGGCACACGACATCGCCCCCTCACAGCCACAACACCTGAAACATTTGTAACCCGAGGTACCACTGTCTCCAGGTTAAATTGCCATATTGGCATTTTGCAAAAAATATAGTGGACCCTTGTGTAACAAAGGGTTTGTATAACATAAAATCTGTAAAACATAAAAATTCCAGAGATAGGGGAAGTTTGCTTAACACAATTGTCTATGGGGCAAATCCGTACAACATAGAGATGGGCACGGAACGAACATTTTTTCATTTCCGTTACCGTTTGTCGTTTCCGTTACGTAACAAAATGACAAACAAAAATTGTGATGAAAATGCAACAAAACAAACAGAACCATGAAAATTGCGGTCGTTACGTTTCATTTCCGTTAATGGCGACGCACAATGAAATGAGCTGTTTTAAATGTTAAAAAACGCCTGGACATCGGTAAAAACACAGTGATAATTATTTATATTGTCTGATAATACCTACCAGGGGGTTGGGGTCCTTAAAACGTTTGTTTTTGTCTTCTCCCATCACATTGTATTTTTCTTTTCCCTTTAAAATGGATGTCACCACGAGCCACAAAATGGAGGCAAGCCATGTGATGGGATCATGTTCAACCAATAGCATGCCCAGGTTGCAGACTGGGCGAGCAGGTCTGGCAGCCACAGAGGGCATAAAAAGCTCTGGCAGCCCCCGTCCTCCTTGCAGTCTCTGGTGGGAGTTAGGGTAGGATTGCTGTCTCTGCTGCGACTCTAGCTTCAGTCCTGCAGCCTCCCTGTGTGTGTGCATGCTGCATACCTCTCGGTGAGTACCCTCCCCTGCCCCGCAGTGCAGTCACTCTGCGGCTGCCTTGCACCCTGGGCAACGCCCACCGCTGCCTTTGCAGCCTCCCTGCATACGTAGTCTATACTGTGTCTCTGCCAGCATCCATTTTTTGAGTGTTTTCCCTCTGGTCTGGGGCATTGAAGGATGCCTGCGCACAAAAATGCTTTAAAAATCGCGCAAAGAGCGGGTAGAAGCGACAAACAAAAAAACGAAAAACGGCAACAAAATTTTTCAAAAAGTTTCTGACAAACAGAAACGAACCGAAACAGACCCCTCAACGACAAACGAAAAACCGAAACACCATTTTTCTGTTTCGTGCCCATCTCTAGTACAACATAAAAATGGTAGCCATTAGGGATTACTCTGTTTTCAATGGATTCCTATAGGAAATTTGTATAAAGGAAAATTTGCTTAACACAATTTCATTTGAAATGAATTAATTCCTTTATACAAGGTACCACTGTAAGTGGGTTTTGAATTGCAGTTTGGGCACTCGGTCACTGGCATAGGCTGAGACCCATAGTCATGAGACCACGGAGAGCTCTCTCTCTCTCTGTCTCCTCTCTCCAGGATTTGAGAACATACAGTATAGGGAGTCTCTATGTAGGAGTGCCTTTCCACTTTTAGAACTTTTGCTCTCCACCCTAAAACAGCAAAACAGAAGCAGCAGGGCTAGCGTCCCCCCCTTGTCATGTATTCCATGTAGCCTTATTTTGAATCCATGAATAAAACTGTGTGTTATTTTTGAGCTCTGTTTTGTCAGCAGATCCTAAAGCATGAGGAAAAACAACAACAAAGCATTTCTTGTTCATTTTGAGCCTATTGTGACATCATTTTTTCTTTGATTACCCCATGTCAAGAGGTCTCTGACAAAAAGAACTACCTACACCTCTCCCAGCATTCAGTATTTGTATTAATTAAGAATATAGCATTTATATCAATGTATTGGACATCTGGAGCCAATAAAAGTAATGGAATGGAATGTAAAAACTTTCAATTAGAAATAAATGGCCCTGTCCTTTATGATGCAACGTTAATCCAAATAAGGCTAAGACTAGCCCTTTATGAGACTTCTTCAACATGAAGAAATGCCGCTAAAATGTGCAACAGCTGGGAACCGGTTTTTTGCCAAGTCTTGTTTTAGACAATTATGTAGGAAATAATAGCTTGATGAATTGTTGCTCTAATTCCTAAAGCACAAGAGGTAGTCTTCATTTTCTGAACCATATATTATTGTAAATTTCAGTGTGGGCAGCAATCCAGAGAAGAATGTGACCTAGAGACGCTGATGAAGAAAGGGAAAAGGAATAGTAACAGATTAGCCGGAGACCTCAAGTAGTGTTGACCTTCACAAATTGGAACTGTTCTTCAACCCCTAAATAGAACCAGTGGACACAAAGCTGCTCAAATACAGGAAGCACAACAAACATTTCAGTGACTTGATGTCGCCTTGTATATTTTAGGTACACATAATGAAGAGTCGGTCATAACTGTAACAACAACAACAACAACAACAACAACAACAACAACAACAACAGATTAATGGAGAATTATGCTGATTTGTCCAAAAGAACATCCAGGAATCAGTTTAGACATGGGTCAAATACTCACAGCATGATAAACCAGAATCTCCATATTGTTGTATATGAACTTTGCTCTGCATTTGGTTTATTGTGTTGTTTGGCAAACAGAGGATGGACATGCCATTGTTTTTCTGTTGCAGTCTCAGCAAGCAGGGTTTGGATTACTAAAAATCTCTGGCTTGCTATGGTATGTTAGTATGCTCAAAAGGCATTTAGAGGTTCAATTTGTTCCCTTATTACCTCTTTGTTTTGATTTTGTGTGCATATGGATGTTTCAGATGTTCATAAGATAGGCATCCTCTTAAGAATATGGTGTCATGAAGATAAAAGATGGAAGCTGGATTTTATAAATCCCTAGCTGAGTCTGAAATTTTAGCTTCTGCTTGTATCAGATGAAAGAAGTTGCTCATGAGTTCCGAAGCTTTGTACATAAACTGATGATTTTTTTTTTAAATTACTCTGTAACCTAAGGCTGGATCTGTATGTTTCAAGGCACAGTGTGATATGATGGTTTTAATAAAACCAAGACCTAAATGGCTTACCTCCAAGCATTCTCAAAACCTATCTCCCTGGGAGTCCTTTTCTCTCCATTCCACCAGTCTCAAAGGTCTCCTTGGTGGGAGCACAGGAGAGGGCCTTCTCTGTTTCTGCTCCCAGATTGGTGAATTGTTCCCACAGGAGGCCAGGCTGGCCCCATCTTAGCTATCCTTCCGCAAGCAGGTAAAGAACGACCTTTCTCTTCAGGTAGACTTTTCCTTAGTGACTATCTTGGAGATATTTTTAAATGGGATGGTTTGTATTTTGTGTCTTTTAGATTTGTTTTTTGTAATGCTTTTGCCTAACATTTTAAATACAATATTACTATCTTTAAAATGTTGCAAATAATTTAATGCTTTTAACACTCAATATTGTGATTTTAATGATGTGCATTGCTTTGGGTTTTTTAAAAGAGAAAAGCAGAATAATATTTTTAAAAATACAGTGGTACCTTGTATAAAGGAATGAATTCGTTCCAAATGGAATTATGTTAAGCAAATTTTCCTTTATACAAATTTCCCATAGGAATGCATTGAAAATGGAGTAATCCCTTTTTTATGTTGTACAGATTCACCCTATAGGCAATTATGTTAAGCAAATTTCCCCTATCTCCAGAATTTTTATGTTGTACAGATTTTATGTTATACAAACTGTTTGTTATACAAGGGTCCGCTGTAAATGTAGTCACACCTGAAATACAGTTGGTATTGATCTTCTATGCTTTTCATGTATTACTATAAGCTTTCTTTAATATACTAGCACTCACTGTGACTCAAAACACCTAGCAAACATTATGGGGCTTTACAAATATATTTATTTGGCTACCTGGAATGATGAAAAAGTCTGCAGAACACAAAAGCCCCATGTGTACTTGATAAAAGTGTTACTTGCTGGGTTTGAATTTGTTTTATTCCTATGGATCAACATTTCCTCATTAGAGATATCACATTATACCTTGCGAACTATCCTAATAATCTTATTTCTACAAGCACACAAGCATAGTCTCTTATGAAATGTATCACGTTATCACACGCAGTTCCCATGTTATTTGAAAAATGAGTACCTTTTACTCGGAGTTTATTGAACATGAATAATTGAGCTATTTTCCACTTTGCCACTGTTACACAAGCTCGCAAGCAGAAACCCAAAAGGACAGCACCATCTGTTCTTGTTATTGCTCAACCACAGGTCTGACAGACCCCAGACTTCTCTTCTTCTTCATGTTTTGTGATATTGGGAGAGCTTGAAGAACCCAAAATATGTTGCAACAGTCCTTTGGAGGTTGCTTCCTATTGTTAGTAAGGCAAAGACTGGGAATGTCGATGTTTCATCAGTCCTCTCACAATCCCAGCATAACGGCACCCAAGATGAGTGTCATCCCGTAGCCAGGGCATTAGGAAAGACTAATTAGAAATGGAATTACCCTCCATCTCTGCTTTACAGCACAAATATGCTGGAAGAAATAGAATGGCCCTAGAGACTTTCTGAAGTAGAAACATTCTTTCCTTGTTTCTCATCAGCAGTTGCTATGGCCACCACCAGTGATCTATTTATGTTTTCTTTTTTTGGGGGGGGAGGACAACAATCTTATCTGTATGAACTGCATTTGGAGAATTCTAACCCTTCAGTAGAATGCCCATCTATTACAAAATGCTGAACATGGGCTAGAACATGTGGGGGAAAACAATCAGGCACAACAGCTTAGACATTAGAGAAAGAAGAAGCTGCAGCAAAATTTTGAGAGCTCAAGGCATTTAATCCAGGAAAGAGCGACAATATCCAGTTCGAATGTTTCAGATTTCTCCTTCCACCTATGACAGAGGATGGAATTGCTTAGATCTTGAAAAATCATAATCAAATATAATTAGCTAACCATGGTACCTCCATGGCCCCCAAAGTAGTAAGAAATAAGATTAATCATCACGTTTATTTTTTTTTTTTTTGCTTTTGAAAAGTATTTACTTTTAATTACTTGTTACAATTCTGGCTTTTTTCATTTAGCAGCAGAGAATCCAGTGAGTTAGCACTTGAATCATGTGATTTTTCTTTTCCACCTTTTAGAGTGGCTCTGTTCCTGCAACTATAACAATATCTAAAGACAGAGTCATACTGGAAAAGGTATGCTCTTACAAAGGTAATATAGATTTTCATATGCCCTTAGGCTATGTGGTTACAGTCTCAGGATTTTGGCTATAGTGCTGCAAGCCTAAACCACTCAGAATATATGGATGGATTACATGGTAGTGCATAGGCAGAAGCAAGAGATTCTCAACAGGATTTCAAGTAATACCTCATTTCATGCTGGGTGCATGACTGCCCAAGGAGAACAACAAAAGGACACTTTATCTCTTAATAAACCAGTGTACATAATTGGCATCAATACATCTTCTAATGCATGCCTATCGCAGAAAACCTTATGCCTATAAAGGGGGAGATAAGAGACTGCCTGCTAATGCTACAAAGTAAGGTATTACCTTAATAAACCTCTTAAGGTTCCAGACAACTATATTGTTAGCTTTGAATGAGTAAGAATATATTATCATTCCCTGAAAATTGCAAGGGCATCTAACCCAATGTTTGCTTCCTCCCTGCAAACCGTATCAACCAACAGCCCTCTAAAACCCAAGAGCCTCTCTACCTGTCCTCTGGTTAACTTGTCTGGAAGTTGGCAATACTGATCTTTGGTTGTCGATAAGTGATATTAGTTTGGCATATGCATATAGCATCCCAGTAAAAGGTACAGCACAGGGCCAGTAAGTACTCAGTTGAGTAAGTAAGTACTGCCTGTGATTTAGGGATTGGGTAATTTTAAAAATCCACTGCCAGCCAGGTAAAAGGAACTCATTTTCATAGCCAAATGAATCAATTTTACACATGAGTTGTGTGCTCAGCAACTTTTACATCAATTTAAACAGAGTAATGATAAAATGCAGTTCTTATGGCCAGTGTGACTGCAACCCGAGCTATTTCTGATATTTGACAGCTACAAATTAAAAATGCAAACTCCAGTTATTTTCAAAATTTGGAAAAAAAAATTATAATTCCTGATTGTGCCCCAAGGGAACATGTTGGTCATGGGGAAGATGATGGTCCCTCCTAACCAAGGTTTTACTCTTATCTCTGATTGTTTGGTTTTAAATTATTCAATAGCCGGCCATTTGTTGGCCTATATCTGAGCAGGCCAGGGTAGCCTAAACAGGACATTACCAAGAACACCACAGACAATTCTTTGGAAGGAAAAAAAAGGCACAACTTGATTGGTTACAGCATCAGTTCCCCTGGGTCAGCACTGGAATGGATCCAATGCTTTGGGAGATCCAGCTGCCTCCATGCTAACCACTTATGCTTTCAACAGCCAATGAAGGTTCAACCAGGACTGGCAGTTCTTTGGAGATGACATGGGGATATGCCATTCTGTTTTCTCCCTGTCACCTTAGAGCAAGGCTGAGCCAGGCCAGACTATGGCACTACACATTTTTCCCCTTAAGGGGATTCTCCTAACAACCCAGATGAGCAGACATTAGCTTGGTTTCCAATACTGTCTGGATCTCTACCCCAATGCCCCAAACCACCATAACTGCTGAGCACTGCTCAGCTCTTGACAGAGAACGATAGCTGCAACCAATCTGTTGTGGCCACCTTGATTTTCCTCAAACACATCATGCTCGCTGTCCAATAAGTGGACCCCGTCTGGGTGAGAGAGGGATGTCAATGTAAAGGAAATGTTCAGATGTCTAATCCATCTGCCAAGCAATGATGGCACATCTTCTTCTGTGCAACATCCATCTCCTGCAGTTTGCATTCCACATCTGAGGAGATCTGATCACTTGCTTTTGATTACAGGGAAGCAGCAGTGGATCAGTTCCAAGTCCACCTCACCAGAAAATGCTTTTGGATACTGGTTTTCTGTCAAGTTGGAAAATATCTGGGGATCCTTTCTTCTTGAGCCATTGCCACAATAAAGGCATTAGCTAGATCCAGTGCATGCCTGTCCCTCTGAAGCAGGTGATATGAGTAATGTTATCCAATCCCTGGTGCCTTCCACAACTAGTGGATGATACATAATGTTCTTCCAAGTAGACAATGCTGTGGCTGATCAACCATATCTGATTCATATGAATTGTTGATGAAATTTAAAGAGAGAGACTGCTTGGACTGTGATTTGGGCTCACCGATGTGACACTTTTAAGCCTCCAGTCTTCATCTGTCTGTCTGTCTGTCTGTCTGTCTGTCTGTCTGTCTGTCTGTCTGTCTGTCTGTCTGTCTTCCTCGAATGAATGAAATTCAGGCACATTCTGGTCCCCTCAGTGGATGTGCTGTTTTGGAAGGATTGAAATGCTAAGTCTTCCTGAAGGATGTTCACATGTGCTACTACTGCCTTAAGAACCACTATAACCTGGTAAAATGTAACTAGTGCACAATGAGCATGTATCTCACAAGAAGGGGATCTCGTCCAGTTGGGTAGTGCTCAATGAATGCTCACTTTGTGCAGACTGGGCAGGAGCTGCCTCTGCCAGACCCTGCTGTGAACACTGGACCTGCTGCACAGTGGATCAGTCTTAGAGGATTGCAACTAGAGATGGGCGCAAAGTCCAAAGCCCAGTAAGACTCAGGACTCACACTCCCTAACTAAAGCTACTGTGTGGTCAAATGAAAAATAGAACACTATGTGATGTTTTGGAGAAATAGCTTCTCTGACTGATGCAGAAGGAGGCCACTGCCTCCTTCAGGGAAGGGATCTTTCCCTCTCGCCTGAAGGGGCCAGTGGTGAAGCTGATTCTGAAAAAACCTGGCATGGCATCAGGCGAATTGACCAACTACCGCCCAATTGCAAATGTTCCCTTTATGGGCAAGGTAATCGAGAGGGTGGCCGCGGTCCGGCTTCAATCGTTTTTGGAGGGAGAACGGGTCCTTGATCCATTCCAGTCGGGGTTCATGCCAGGCTGCGGGACCAAGACAGTCTTGGTCACTCTGCAAGATGACCTCCTCCGGGGGGCCAACAGGGGTAGCTCTGCCCTGTTGGTCCTTCTGGACTTGTCAGCGGCCTTCGATACTGTCGACCACGGTATCCTGCTGGGTCGGCTCTCCGAGATTGGGATGGGAGGCACTGTCCTCAGTTGGTTCCGGTCCTTCTTGGAGAGCCGCCCCCAGTGGGTGCAGCATGGGGGGGAGCTGTCGGCCCTGTGGATACTTCCTTGTGGGGTTCCACAGGGGTTGTCCCTCTCTCCCATGCTGTTTAACATCTATATGAGGCCGCTGGCAGAGGTCATAAGGAGATTTGGAGTCTGCTATCATCAGTACGTTGATGACACACAGCTCTATCTCTCCTTTTTCACCTCTGCAGATGAAGCTGTCTGGACCCTCGACCAGTGCCTGGATGCTGTCATGGAATGGACCAGGGCCAAAAGGCTCAAACTCAACCCTTAGAAGACTGAGGTTATGTTCTTTGGGACTCCCCCATCTGGCTACGGAGGCCCTTTTTCCACCTTGGAGGGCGTTTCCCTCTGGCCATCGAACAGTGTCCGGAATATGGGTGTAGTCCTGGACCCAGCACTCTCTATGGAGGCCCAGGTGGCTGCTGTGTCCAGGACTGCCTTTTTTCATCTTCGTCAAATAGCCCAGATTCGTCCCTATCTAGATGGGGACTCCCTCAGGACTGTGGTGCAAGCACTGGTGATCTCGAGTCTAGACTATTGCAACATGCTCTACATGGGGTTGCCCTTGACACTCCTTCGGCGACTGCAGCGGGTACAGAATGTGCAGCCAGACTGGTGGTGGGTGTGCGCCAGTTCGACCACATAACCCCAGTTCTGGCTCGTCTGCATTGGTTGCCCGTTGCGTCCTGAATCAGATTCAAGGTCTTGGTTTTAATTTATAAAACCCTCCATGGCCTGGGCCCTGACTACCTGGCAGAGCGAATCGCCCAGCGGTCGACATCAGCCTGACCGACCAAGTTGTCACGGGCGCACATGCTGCAGGTGGCCACAGCCAGGGAGGCTCGGAAAACATCTACCCGATCCCGATCCTTCTCTGTGGCTGGCCCTGTCCTGTGGAACCATCTCCCCAACGAAGTGCACCTTGCACAGTTCCTGCTAGCCTTTAGGAAAGCATTAAAAACCTTGCTGTTCCAAGAGGCGTTCGGTGACTAATTCCCCCCCCCCCCGCCATCTGCTATCTGCCGCTTGTTTGAATTTATTGTTGTTTAATTGTTTTTACACTGATATATTTATTGTTCTGGTTTGTTTGTATTTCTTTGTTGTGAACTGCCCGGAGTTCCTTCGGGAAGACGGGCGGTATACAAGCCTAATAAATATATAAATAAATAAATTTCTAAGATAAGAGAGGTGGTGAATCAAATGAAATTGACCTTGGGCCTTATTAGGTACAAAATCCAGGGGAAATACTCAGAGGAAATGGTGGTGGTGGTGATGATGGTGATGATGATCTTAGAATCTAGAAGCTGAAAACCAACAGTAGGGCATTCTTATATCCAAGTCTAACACTATATTCTTTGCTAGTGCTATTAGTTTCAACAGAAGTAATCCAAGAAAGATGGACTGAAGGAGACAGGGTCTCTGCAAAATGAGGGAACTGGCATTAAAATAACAAATGCAGTTTACTGTATGCATGTACATAGTACACTACATCTTCAAATATACTCTAATGCGACCTGAGTGTGGCAGGAATAACCAAGAATGAGAACTCAGACTTATGGATAATAATAGTTTTTTTTAAAAGGAAATGAAAGGAAAACAGTCAATATTATAGAGGAAATACTTCTTTGTAGAGATGGGCATGAAACGAACACTTTTTTGTTTACATTATTCGTTTGTCATTCCATTACGTAACGAAACGACAAACAAAAATTGTGATGAAAATGGAACGAAATGAACAGAACCACGAAAATTGTGTTCGTTATGTTTTGTTTTCGTTACTGGCGACATGCAATGAAATGAGCTGTTTTAAATGTTTAAAAACGCCCTGGACATCCATAAAAACGGAGCGATAATTATTTATACTGTCTGATAATACCTACCGGGGGGTTGGGGTCCTTAAAACGTGTATTTATGTCTTTTTCTCAGATTGCTGTTTTTTTTCTTTTAAGGGGAGTTAGGGGACATTGACCCAAAATAGCTCCCAGATGCCTACAATTTATTTCTTGGGTATTAAAAGGCCCTGGGTAATAAAAGGCCCTTGGGTATTAAAAGGCCCCTGCAGCGATAATGCGATAATTATTTGAAATTATTACCTACCAGGGGGGTGGGGTCCTTAAAATGTTTGTTTTTGTCTTCTCCCATCACGATGTATTTTTCTTTTCGCTTTAAGGATGACAAAATGGATGTCGCCACTCCAGCCACAACATGGAGGCAAGCCATGTGATGGGATCATGTAAATTCTTGGACAACTTCAACCAATAGCATGCCCAGGTTGCAGACTGGGCAGGTCTGGCAGCCACAGAGGACATAAAAAGCTCTGGCAGCCCCCGTCCTCCTTGCAGTCTCCGGTGGGAGTTAGGGTGGGATTGCTGTCTCTGCGACTCTAGCTTCAGTCCTGCAGCCTCCCTGTGTGCGTGTGTATGTACCTCTCGGTGAGTACCCTTCCCTGCCCCGCTCTGCAGTCACTCTGCGGCTGCCTTACACCCTGGGCAACGCCCGCCGCTGCCTTTGCAGCCTCCCTGCGAACCTGGTTTATACTGTGGCTCTGCCAGCATCAATTTTTTTTAGTGTTTTCCCTCTGGTCTGGGGCATTGGGGGACGCCCACACATGGAAATGCTTTTAAAAATCGCACAAAAAGCGGGTAGAAACGAAAAACAACAAACGACAAACAAAATGAAATTTTTCCAAAAATTTTGCGTAAAATGGAAACAAAACAAAACTGACCTCTCAACAACAAACGACAAATGAAACACCATTTTTTTATTCGTGCCCATCTCTACTTCTTTGTTTTACACATAATTAAACTGTGAGATTCGTTACCATATGGCACTGTTATGGTCATAAAAGGTCATTGGAAGGTAAGCAGAAGTTGTCTTTTTAATATGAGTTTGATTGTTGAGGAACACATTTCTAGAATGTTGATAGAGAGAAATTTATTAATCGTAGGGTTTGCACCCATCCTTGAATGTCTAAGTTTAACACTCCCTAAAACATGGCATCACCCATATTACCTTTGCTGGGAGCAAAAGTTCGCATTTGATATTTTTAACAGAGCTAAAAACATAACAAAGCATGATCAAAATCCCAATCTTGTCTCACACAGCTAAAATACAATAAGTTTAAATCTTCCTGAAGAATTGCTGCAAGTTAAGAAATTACTGTAAGCACTTGCTGGTGTGTGAGAAATGCTGCACCAACTTCTTGACTTGTAATTCAGCAACGAGATATATGCGAATTCTTTCATGTGGATGGACATAGCTAACAGGATTGTGACCTTGAGTAATAAAATACCAGTAAGCGATATTAAAACAAGTCAAAGCTATTTAAAAGCGATTCAGAAGCACAATTGAAAGTTGGAGAGTGAGGAATAATATAACCCTCGTCATTACCATGGTGAACAAATGGAGAACACTTGAGTTGCTTTAATCATGAAAAAGCCAATAGCTATAATACTGTAGCTATGCTAAGTATGAGAACTGAATTTGTGATAACGAAGTTCATTAGCCTTTGGAACATGACCAAGATGTTCTCTAAAGAATGATGGGGGTGGGGGGAAATCCCAAGCAGAAATACTCAAAAGCATATATAACAATAACAAATAGCTAGCTAGGAAAAATATCTTTAGAAGCATGTCCAATGTGTACAGCAGCAAGCCTTTTAATCATTGTTTTGCTCAGAACAGGGAGATTTTTTTAATGGCACCCAAACCAGACAAAACACATACTATGGGCCCCTGTTGTAACCAGCTGCCTGTTTGATCTCCTAGAAACTAACAGAAGATCTAAACAAATGCTCTCCTATTGCAGATACATTGCTATCTGTTTTTTCCCACTCCAGATTTCCCTTCAGGCCTTTCAGTGGTTTCTTGGAGATGTTCCCATTGCTGTGGTTTGCCTCTTCTATTTACTCACTGAAAGCTTGCATTCTCTTGAGCGGGGGTGTTGCTGTGTTGCTATGGGTTAGGTTGTTTGTAACAGGAAACACTTTATAAGACCTGGATAGGGAGACCAATACCACATACCTTGAGGGTCCTTTCGTGCTTGAAACACTAGGAGGTGGCCACAGTTTGATATAATCACTGACTGCATGAACTTGAGTAGCCTTTACTTTAGGGAAAACATAGCAGGAGCTTGCACTTTCCATGGAGTTCCCTGGGTCAACACACCTATTCCACAGTGCCGCTGACTAATTTATTTGTAATGGCTGGAATGAGTATTTAGGGTGTTCTTTCAAGGTAACCTTGCTTGGAAATTCCCCCACCCATCTTCCTGCTCCGCCTCCACATTCCAGCTCTTTAGAGGGAGTTCCTCACAGAAACATCTTGACCCTGGCACATGGCTCTTGTTTGCCGTGAAGATGTTTCTGAGAATCTCAATAACCTGAGGTAAAAACCTCACAGCCAGGTTCTTCTTCACTTGACATACTTGCTGAGAAAATCTCAGGGTGTGTTCTGATAACAGCTGCCTGTGCAGAAGTATTAAGATTTTTGTTTAAGTTAAAAACAACAGAAAGCAAAGTGTCTTCATGCAATTAATGAGACATGGAAACCATTTTAGTTTTTTGCTGCGGAGGAGAGCATTCAGGTGGTGACTTTATCTTAATTTGTCAGACATTGCCTAAAGAAACAAGCTTCCGCAACAACCCTATACCCAGTTGAGTGCCAAGCAGAATGCTCAAGCGCTGAAGCATTAACACCCTGATAAAAAATGAATTTGTTCTAAACGGTTTTCCATCTGAAAGATTAAAAGAGTTGACTTGCCAGAAAATCTGATGCACTCATGGAAAGCCTGGAGCACATACAATGGAAGCTGATTACGATCTTATGTCCCCATTTATGCTGCTTTTAGAGAGAAACAAAGGAAGGTGTTTCGCTCCTTTGTCCTTCACATTAAAAAAATAAATAAATAAAGTTTCTGCTGCAGCAGTTGGGCTAGTCTTGAAAACCAGGCTTCCCACAGTCTCACTGCCAAATGCACAATTTTTTTCCTGGCTGACATTCAGGAAAGTACAGCTCTGGCTGTAGGATGGAAAGTTAAAAGTCTTTGCCTAGATACATTGAAGCATATACAAACACTGCTTGACGTATGGCACTGATTCACTCTGCACAGGCTGTCCCTGCTGTATCCTAAGGGGACGCGATTGTAAACCTCTTTATAATCTTCTCAGCTAAAATATTTAAGAGGTTAGTGAGAAGAGTAATCTAAACAGCCATCAAGAAACTCTCATTCTGGGACTTAACAGCAAAGTTCACTTGGACTTCTAATATAGGAGGATAATCTTCAATTTTGAGCCTGATTTAATTCCCGTGGTTATATTTAAAACAGCAGATGAATTATCGCTGAATTATCATATTAAAAGCAAATCTTGCTAATTAAATGTTTGCAGCTTTTGAGAACTATAGCTAGATTTTTTTAGAACACATAACAATACACCAGCAACCTGCCACCTGTTCCTTCTTGATTCACCCTCTCTGATTTAGGGCTTTATAGGGATTTATAGGTGTTAGAACTAGGACTTTGAATTATGCCTGGCAATGGAACAGCAGTGGAGATGCTATCATCGGGTGGTGGTGGTGGTGGTGGTGGTGGTGGTGGTGATGTGATCCCTTCTTGTTCACAGTTTCATTGATTGCTTTAATCATCAAAAACTGAGAGTATATCATTGCTGATTCCCCCACAAGGCTTTCCTTTCGGGGAATCAGAAAGGCAAGTGTTCAGTCTGTTTTGAGTGGAAGATCGATGAAAAAGATCTAGTCTGTTTCACCTGAGAAGAAACCAAAGGCACTGCGCAAGACAGGAGGCCCAAGCAGGAGAGACCAGACAGACAGAAAGCACTGAACAACAGCTTTCTACTCTAAAAACCAACCAACAAAATTTTTAAAAAGCAAAACAAAACAAAACTGAAGAAGCTCCTCCCCCCTCCAGTGGTTTCAGATACAGTGGTACCTTGTATAAAGGAATTAATTGGTTCCAAATGAAATTCTGTTAAGCAAAATTTCCTTTATACCCATTTCCCATAGGAATCCATAGAAAATGGAGTAATCCCTAATCACGACCATTTTTATGTTGTACGGGTTCACTCCAGAGGCGATTCTGTTAAGCAAATTTCCCCTAGCTCCGGAATTATTTATCTTGTACAGATTTTATGTTATACAAACTGTTTGTTATATGAAGGTCCACTGTGTTTTTAAAAATAAAAATGGAAAGTGTGACATGCTAGGGAACCTAAGCAGAGTCAGGAATTGCAACTCCTCTATTCTTTAGAGGGCAGAAAGGGGCTTTTTGATGCTTTTTTTTAAAAACATACTGAAAACGTTTTGTGGAGGAGTGGGTGTCGTGGATTCTGGGACTCAGCATTTGCCGGTTGCACATCTCTGTTCTTTCACGATGGTGCCTCCCTCACATGTTCCGCGTTGACCAAGCTGTCCTGGTGAATTCTGGTAGTTGGAGTCAGAAGAAAGTAACTTTTCCAGGTGTGGTATATTATTTATGTTTGACTTCATGGCTACCACTTCTGTCTCCCTACACTATGTGGATGAGTATGTGCACACTTAGAAACCCATATTCACTAGTAGTTGGTTCCAACCTCCCTACCACTGATACAGAAAGCTGCAGATACAGTGGTACCTCTTAAAACAAATTTATTTCATTCTACGGGTTAATTTGTTTTAACAAAATTTTGTGTTACGAAATGCAGTTTCTTGTAGGAATGCATTGATCTGTTCCGGTGGTTATGGGTGACTTCTTTTTATGAAAAAAATTGTCTTACAGAATGTGGTTTCACTTAGGAATGCATTGGGAACAGATTAATCCGTTCTGGAGGCTAGAATAAAGACAAAAACAACTGGGTCCCCCCCCCCCCCGGTTACATGCAGAACGATGTTTCATTTTGTGAAGCATCCCAGAGTTTTTTTTGTCATGCGAAGCATGCTTATTCACGGAATTATTTTTATTCATATACGTTTTTTGTCTTAAGAGGTACCACTGTATTAGCAAATGTTGTATATACGGAATAGCATGGTAAAAGGGGGAAAACCCTCAGAAAAACCTATTGTCACGTGTCTTGCCAAAACTGCCCACTAGAGGACACCAACAACCATGCTCAGTATTGTTCACTAGCAAGTATATATAACATAGTCTCTGGTTCCCTCTGGTGGCCGGTTCTAGTAATACAAGTGAAAATATTTTTTCTGGATTTTTCTTCTAATATTTTTCATATTTTCAGACACTGAATAACAGAAACCATGTATTTTGAGCCTATGGGTACAAGGGTCATACAGTAGTACTCCCAATCCTGCTAACTGAGAGTAATACTCAATGCACCTAGGCTCAAGGCTATGGAAGCTCTTCTCCTAGGAACCAGTCAGATAGTCTGTACTGCTCTGGTCAGACCCCACCTGGAGTACTGTGTCCAGTTCTGTGCACCTCAATTTAAAAAGGATGCTGACAACCTTGAGGGGGTCCAGAGGAGGGTGACCAGGATGGTTAAAAGTCTGGAAGAAATGTCTTAAGAGGAACGGCTTAGGGAGCTGGGGAATGTTTAGCCTTTCAGAAAGAAGGCTGAGGGGGGGGATATGATAGCTATGTTTAAATATTTGAAAGGATGTCCTATTGAAGAGGGAACAGGTTTGTTTTCCATGGCTTCAGAGACTAGGACTCAGGGCAATGGTTTCAACCTACAGGAAAAGAGATTCCATTTGAACATTAGGAAGAACTTCAGGACCGAGCTGTTCGGCAGTGGAATATGCTGCCACGGATGGTGGTGGAGTCTCCTTCTTTGGAGGTTTTTAAGCAGAGGCTGGATGGCCATCTGTTGGAAATATTGTGACGGGGGTTCCTGCATGGCAGGGGGTTGGACTGGATGGCCCTTGAGGTCTCTTCCAGCTCTCTGATTCTATGATTCTATGATAATCGGGTACATTGCTGTGAGGAAATTTTAGTCCCCTTCCTTTTGATCTTTTGCTGTCCATCCCCCATCCAGAATACAAAATCTAAATTTTCAATAAATAAACATAATGAAATATTCACAAACATTTTAATTGCTAAGGGGGAGCAGTTAGTGATAAGGTAGTCAACCAGTGAAGATGTCATCACGATTTAGCGCAACATCCCCTCCCGTAGCCTCATTAATTAATGGATGTGGGAAGCTGAGTTTTAATTTAGCCTAAACTGGGATCCCACAATGTTGTAAAAACAATTTTAAACAATTCAATCTTTAAAAAAGTAAAGATCTTTTTAGCATTGATTTTTTTGAAATTTGTTTTTAATTTTATACATCATTGAACAATAGGAGAAAAAATGAATAAATCTGACTGCTTTTTCATTAGAAGAAACAAGCAAATGGTCACTTAAGAGTAGACACTTTTGTCTGTTTGTACCAGAGAGGTTCCCCCCTTCCCAATGTATTAGAGCTCTTGGGACCTCCTCTTCCTTCCTGTTTTTAATTTCCTAGCCATATTTCCCTTCTCCATTTTTCCCTCTCAAGATAGTTGCATGAAGATATAAGATGGCTAGGAAATTAAAAACAGGAAGAGGAGGTCTGAAGAGCTCTAATGCACCGGGGAGGGGGAAAACCTCCATGATTAAGGTAGGCTGTGGTCAGATGGCTTCAAAAGTATGCATGTAATTGTACTGGAAACTGCTTGCAGGAAGTTTTCTCTCTTAAAGTGATCGTGCTGCCTGTGGTTGAAATGCTCCAGCTCAGCTTCTAAAAGTAGAAGCCCTACACCTGGAGCAAAAAGGTTCAGGTTTGGCACTGATTGGGGCTGAGCTGGAGTGGATTTCCTCACCTGTTGTATGAGTGCTGGGAAATGGATTACACCAGACCGCTCCACCAGTGGTCCAAATTGTGATCCAATTATCTGCATGATCACACAGTTCATAACAGGTAGTACCTGGGTACTAAAATCAGGCAGAAATGACATTGAGCATTAAAGGAGAAGCATGCATGCTTGTGTTTTTCCAATTGCTCTTCTCAAGCTTGCATCCAAGAAAGACCTTTCCTGACTCACAAGTTCTCAAGCTGCTTCATCAGAATGTCTGCTGTTATGCCTGCAGTACGACAATAGGTCATCTGGATGGACTCTTTCCCAGTTGGGTTTTTTACCAAGTGGTACCTCACACCAATGTGTTTGGTGTGTGCGTGGATTCCATACCCCAACAGACTCTGAACCCTGAAATAAGTTGGCAGCAGTGAGGATCATCCTTCAGCCCTGGATAATATTTCCAGAGAGCAAACAGGAAACCCGGTGCATGGATAAGCTGACCTACTAGCTCAGGAGGCCAGAAAAACAATGGCACTCCAGGATATCAGGTGTCAGTCCCCTGCCAGAACCTATTCCAGGGACTAAAGAGTTAATGCCTGAAGAAGCCCCAGATGGGGTTTCTGAGCTGTCAGTTCCTCCAGCAGCTGCACAGGAGAGTGACTCAGCATCTTCAGGGGATTATCCACCCGCACAGAGGGCTGCTTGTCGAAGGCAGTAAAGACTTACAACCAGGAGAAGCAGATACAAGCTTTATCTGAGCCACCAACATCTACATTTAGGGTTTTGACAGGGTTAGTTTCTGGGGAAGTTATGTTGCTCTCTGGAGACATAAATTAAGCATTCAGGACTGAGGCAAATTGTGGGAGCAATGTGTTGATAGGACAACTTGCTACTTCCTTCCTGCTTGATCCTTGTTCCTGCTTGGCGTGACCCTGGACCTTGTCTCTCTTGGCTCTGGACTTTTTCAGTGGACCTGGCGTAAGCTACCGTTGGCATGCTGGCTTGACCTCTGGACTGTTTAACTTGGACTCTGCTTTGTTCTCTGAATAGGAGTGACCTTGCTATAGGTTTCCTGGACTCTGATTTACTTCTGATTTGCTGTATTGGGGTTTGGCTCTGAGTTTCCAGTAAAAGCCTGAAGTTACCTGTGTGTGTGAGTCTGTGGGTCGTGACATCAGGGCACATCTGGTCCATGACAAGCCCAAAGCTCCTTCCTCTCCCCTTATCAATGATTCCCCACTAGCTAAGCATGCTCCTCCTAGATAAGGGTGCATTCTCACTCCCCCCAATGGAATGCATTATGTGACCAAGGCCATACTTCCTCTGTCTCTTCCTCTGTCCCATTGTGTTACTGTCATCAAGAAAGAACTCTGGGTCTCAGGCACAGCGCAGAGACACTCAGAGACACTCACTCACACCCATGCACACACAGAGACACCCACGCACATAGACACACAGCCTGGGACAAGAGATGATTGTACCCCAAAACTATGTGTATGCGTAATTAATAATGCTACAGGTGTATACATTCACCTTCTGGCTTTGTGAAAGTTTGATACAGCTCTTATTACCTTCCATCTTCTGAACTGGGATTTCTTCAACTGTTCCAGATTTCTAAGCTTAGTTATTCAAGAGCTAAAATGTTTGCTCTGTTTTTCTTCAAAATATATGGTTCAAAATGTGCAGTGTATGGTTGTGAGTGTGATATCAACAATTCCTTTTTCATCCAACATACTTGAAACCCATCACTATTATTAGCATTCGCAAAAGCTAGCCTGATTAATTCTGTGTGATTGGTAGGTGTTTTGGGATTCAGTGAGGTCAGAAGTAGATGTTAGAGGAAGCCTGTAATTTGAATTAAAAGCACATTAATGTTGAAGAGAGGTGATAGTGGCAGCTTTTCCATGTTCAAAAAATCAGATATCAAAGTTATCATTTCCATAAATCTTGAAGACCAGTTACCTAGCAAAGCAAGCAAGTTGCGCAACCCCAGAAGTGAGAGAAACTCAAACTATGATTTGGAGTCATTCACATTACTTGAGAAATTTATTTTTCTAATCATGGGCTTTCTCTAATGTCTTTTCTCTGGCAGTATATTTCCCTTGGAAAAGGTTCTATAGTCTGTTACAGGTTCAGCATGGTGAAGATATTTCTTTCAAAAAGTGGTGAAATGAAACCCGCTACATATTTAAGCCTAACAGAAAAATACTGAGCTAAAAGATAAAATTAGATCAAAAGAGCTTCCTTATGGATATTGGTGGCTAGAGAAGAAAGGTGGCATGGCATTAAATTTTACCAGTCTTCTCTGGAAAACTGTTTGTCATGCCTACAAAGTAACCCTATAAAGGTAAATGCTATATTTCACCACTAAATTGCCATAAAATTAAACCAAAAATTATATATTTACACTTACCCCTTTTCCATCCCCTTACTAAATATAACCTTGAATATGAATTTCCAGTTTGAGAGAACATATGAAGTTCTTTATTTATATATTAAATATTCAGCAGACCAGAAAAAATGGTTAGGGTAGGAAAGGACAAAAAAAGTTACAGCATGTGGCTATTAAAATGCATGCTTTTTCAGTCAATGATTCTAGGAGAAGTAAAGGAGCAGGACTGTATAACAGTCCTGACCATACATATGCAGTTTTCATGCCCCCTGTCTGTGGCTCTTAAGTCAGATTGCAGTCAGAAAGACTTGTAGAGGCAGCCATAGAAGGTCTACTAAACTAAGAGATGGTTCTGAGCTTGAAGTCAGTTTGACCATAACATATCTCTAAAATACAAAGAACCTTCACCACCACTTTCCCTTCTGAGGTCCGATATACCCTGCCACTAAATTCCCATGGAAAACAGATAAGAGTGTATGGTACCAGACCATGGAACTGGCTATTTATACACACTGCTCTCAAGGCCAAATGTTAGACAAAATGGAAAAAATGAAGTCTGGCATACAACCTAACACTGTTTCAGTGGGAATATGGTTTCAAAGCCTATGCATTGCCAATCAGCCAAGTTCTTGTTCCTGGCTCTGGCTTGCCCCTCTTCTCTTCCTGTTTGTTTGCCTCAGTTTCATTGTTTGCTTGTTCTCTTCTTCTGAAACCTGTGACAAAAGCAGACCTGTAGTTCTCGGCCCCTGACCTTGAGAAAGATTTTCTTTCTTTTCTCTTTCTTTTATACTTCTGACTGTAACAGAAGATCACAATTATAAGTAAAGATACATTTTAAATAATTTTTATTATGCAGAGTGCAACTGTGAAGTGGGGGCTCTGGGACTTGAGCTATTCTCTTAGTCTTTCTCTATACAGTTGTTGCTTGTACTTGAAAATTTGCTAATTGTAGAGGAATTATCAGTTTCCAAAAGAAGATGCTAGTATGTCTGAGCAGTTGAGACTCTGTACGGGACCCACAGTCAAGTTTGCTCATGTTGATACTGTTCTTCATTGCTACTTTCTTATTTCTGGTCCATAGTTAGGAAGCAACTGGGGCAAGAGAGTTGATGCAAAAGCTGCATGGGCTTCTGTGTCAATTCTCTGGATTGCTGTTGCAATAAATTATGATGCCAGTAATGCTATCCATCACTCAAAGTTCCTCACACAAACATTCATTCAGGGCCACTAGGTGGTGGTACATATAACATTGAGGCATTATATGAGAAAAATCACTCAGATGGGAAAGAGTGGAAGGATGCTCAGAAGACTTATGCATCAGATCATCACGGTGCATTTGCCTGAGCTCTGTACCTTTGATTCCAGTGAGCCTGGTTTTGTAATTGGCCATTGGTAGGTGAATGCTATAAGGACTGATTCCCAAGGATCCTTGAATGCTTTACCATTCACATATTTCAGCTGGAATGTATTTAAAGTTTAACATTGAAACGGCATCCAGACACTCTATCAGAAAACAATATATTTCTTTTAATAGGGGTCTGAAAACATAAACAAATGTGTTCTGTGTGGTCCTTGAAGGTTCTTTAACTTTATCCATACTAGATTCTATATGCCAAAAAATGAAGTATTGCCTAGTTGACAGGACATGTAGATGTAGAATCAGTAGCATTGTAGAACTAGGAAAACAGGGCAAGAGGCGATTAAGTAAGAAGAACAGGAAAGTAAAGGCCAGTCCGGTCAAGATTTTTTACTAAAATACACAAAGAATTTATCACTAGCTCCTAACACACATTGCTCACCCCTAAAATATTTTCTTGGCATTTCAAATTTCATTTAGAACTGGCAGTTATCAGATATATCACCTGTAGCCTGGTTTCCACTTCTCCACACTGGTATTTTAAAAATATGTTGTTTGAATGCCAATTCTTCTCTGTATGGAAAAAAAGTCTACATCTTTTTCTGAAATTGAGGATATGTCTTTTACCCTTCTTTAGCCTTCTGTGTCCAGGGCAGTAGTTTCATATGATCTAGTGGTTAAAAATATAATGACACAGATGTTTGAGGAAGCCATCCTTTTAGAGCTAAACTAGTGAGTCTCATTTCTACTGGAGTAAGGAATTTTCAAACATGACTGCCTCCCTGCCTACAAGATCTGTTTGATAGCCATAAGGTTTCTCCTGTTCCTTACAGAACATATAGAGTTTGTCCAGCAGCAGGGAAGAGGAACTGGATTGCAGATCCCATTGGCCCCTTAGAATTAATGGTGAGTGACATCTGGATGGTATGATGCTTAGCATAAATTCCAAGGCTTGTAATTCACTGATTTTAGTGAATTACACGATGAATTACAACAAGTGAATTACAACCACCAGATGATGGTTGCTGATATCTCAATGTTCTAATAGAAAACATGAGACGTGTCGCTCTCATTTAAAACACACTTCATTGCTGGAAAATAGCGTGGACCCAAAGCAAGCTAGATAGTGAGCTATACTCTCACCTGATCACCCTCCACTGTCCCAGTCTTTTGCTTATTATGCAAGATGCCGTTTTATAGTTCAAACATTTGCATGGCATGATTATGAGGTTTATTTTTGAAAAGATCTGAATAGTCATGGGTTATGTTTGTCTCCCCCAGTCCACCTTCCATCTCTGCTGCCCTTTGTCCTACACTCCCCCTCTTGTCCACTCTGGTGCCTGCCTTAACCTGCAAGACCCAGTGGCAGAGAGCCCCATACTCAGTTGGACACCTTCCTCCTGCAAGCCAAGGCTGGCAAGCCTACTGAACCACCTTTTCTCCTCCATATAGTTCTTTTCCAATAGGACCATGAAGGGACGCTTCTGCCAGAGTATCTATGTAGATGTAAATGTGCTCCTTCAAACTAACACTGTTCATTTGTGGCTCACAGTGTGGCTATCAATTTCCCAGTGTCTCTCTGAAACACTTCTCCATCAAAATGCCACCTGAGATTGTTTGCTCCTCTATCCTACCTGCTCTACGGAGGAGGAGATAAATGCAAGGCAGCCTGGTTCTCAGGTGAAGTGTTGGGTGAAGCAGCTTCAGGGTCCATGTTAGGCCTGAAAGCATTAGAGGGACATAGAAAGCACAATGAAAGGAATCCTACCTAGCCCTCAAACAAAGTAGTGGATGCACTTTATGTAAAGACAAGAGTGATTCTACCTTCCAGGTCTAGGGCATCTTTCCAGGCTGAGTTAGGAGGCTGGGCCAAAATGAGAACGGACAGGAGATCTTTTGTATGTGTTTCCTTAATAAAACAACCCATTGTTTATCCCCTCTGACAAGCTCCTTGTTTAAGACAGGCATTGCAATGTGAAGAATGTCTGTACATGCAGCAGAACAAGATGACAAATCATGAGGTGATTGAGTCAACGTTACCATTTCAAAATCTGAAGGACGGCCTGTTTGTACGTGTCTCCATGAACTGTGAGGTCCTCATTCTCACCTCTTGAGAAAGTAAAAAGATAATTATCGGGTCTTGTCTTCTTGTGTAGCCCTGTTGGGGTATTTAGAGTCTATATAAATAAGAAAGAAAGGGAATTCCTGCCCCCACCCTTGATTGCCCTCTATGGGCTCTATCACACGTCCTTTAAAATGCTGATTAAATTTCAAGATAAAGCATTTTCAAAAATCTTGCCGCACAGCCACCGGGCATTAAAAACAAAATGGTTATGCCCCCTTTAGTGAGTTTTCCAAGACCTACCAGAGAAGTTGGGAATTTTTTGCTCCGGTAAAAAATGTGAGCCAGAAGTCCATGGGAGGTCGCATATGATCCAGTTTTGTGCTCCCCCCCCCCAGGCCTGGCCAGCTCATCCTGGGGCTCATCAGCGCTTTTTAATTTTTCAAAAAAACATTTTCCCTCCCCACCCCACCCCCAGTGCTGATCAGCTGGCCTTCGGCCTGTCAGTGCCATTTTCTAATTTTTTAAATTTTTATCTAGTGACACCTGCTGGCCCAGGGGATGGACTGC
This sequence comes from Phrynocephalus forsythii, assembly GCA_029282475.1. Taxonomy (NCBI): domain Eukaryota; kingdom Metazoa; phylum Chordata; class Lepidosauria; order Squamata; family Agamidae; genus Phrynocephalus; species Phrynocephalus forsythii. The sequence continues at coordinate 41,848,931 of JAPFRF010000006.1, forward strand.
GCTTAAAAATAAATCCTTGTATGTGGGAACGGAGATCCCACATCTTCAGTCACATGACCAAGAAAGAAGAAAAACCGGACTTTCACATGATCCGGATCTTCCCCCAGGTGAGATAGTGGCCATATGTGTATCAAGTGAGTCTCTGAAAAAAGTCTCCCCTGTATGTGTGTTTCACAATGCCCAAGTCATGCAGAGAGGCCCCACAGATAAGAGGAGGTGTCGTCTCTGTAGTCTGTGGGGTATGTCTCTGTAATTCATGGGGTATGTTGACTTTTAGTGGGTTTTTTTATGATAAGTCCTTTTGGGATGCAGTCTTGTCATTTGCATTTGGTGAGGAACGTGATGTCGCTTTGTACTTGTGGACATTTCTTCATGAAAGCTCTCCCTTTCAGAAAGTCATCCTCCACGTGAAGAGAGTTATGGAAATGTGTAAGGAAGGTCAGGACCTTTCTCTTGTGTTTACTTTTCCTTGCTTCTGACAATTGGAATTGATGTCACTGCTTCCTGTATTTTTTTGGTTGCTACATCCATTTGTAATAGCTTTAAGATCCTATGCCTTGAAATACAGGATAGCCTCAATAGAAATGAAGTTATTTCCATTAGATCCATGAGCCATCCCGGCCTTAAGATCAAAGCAGTGTGAAAAGAGGAAAAACTACAGCTACCTGGAATCCCTAAGGCTTCCCTCAGGAAACTTCAACAGGTCCAAAATGCAGCAGCCAGATTGCTGACCTGGGCAGGATACAGAGATTACATTACACCCTTATTAAAGCAGCTCTACTGGCTACCAATTAGCTATCAGGCACAATTCAAAGTGCTGACCTTAACCTGCAAAGCACGATATGACCTGGGTCCTAGCTACCTCAAAGATCTAATCTCATAGTACAAACTGGCTCGGGTGCTAAGGTCATCAGGAGCCGCCTTTCTCTCCCTCACAGGTACATCTCATGGGCACACATGAAAGGGCCTTCTTGGCAGCTGCGCCCAGACTCTGGAACTCCATCCCACTAGAGGCCAGGACTGCCCCATCTCTGCTGTCTTTCCGGAAACAGGCAAAGACCTTTCTCTTCAGGCAAGCTTTCCCTGAATGAGGGACTACATATTATGCGTGTTTTATATGAAACTACCATACATGATCATATAGACTTTGTATTTAAAACAATTTATAACACTATGTTTTCAATGTTAGTTTCCATCCCTCATAACTTTTACATGGAATTTTTACTCTCTCTTTAACTGCTCGTGTTCTCTTGTAGCTTTAATGTTGTCTTTTAATGCTGTAAAACGTCCCTCAATTCTCTGTTCTCAAACTTGAATACGTCTTAATTGTACTGGAATGTACATTGTCCATCATTACTGTAAGCTGCCTTGGGTCCTTTTCCAAGGAGAAAGGCAGGGTAAAAATACTCTAAATAAATAAATAAATAAGGCAACATGGCCAGTACTTATACTAGCTGGGCAACTGTGGGGGTTGTAGTAAAAAAAAAGTTTTCCATTCACTGGAATGCATTCAAATCCTGTACTTTTTATCCAGAAGTTCTCACCTCAGGTTCTCACGTCCATAGATACCTTATTTTCCCATCTAAAAGACACCCTCATATATGACTCCCACTTTTCCAACGTAAAATTTCAGTTGCACAACCATGCAGTCCTCTCCTCAGCTTACTTGTATGTACAAGATTACCCTCAATTCTTAGTCTAACAATTTTAGACAAAAATATAGTTCTTAACACCAGAATTAGGAGTTCCAGTATCCAGCTATCACACCAATAATTATAATGTAGATATATGAAGTTTGCGTAATAAGATGGTAGGGAATTTGATTTTTTTGTCTGATTTAAAGATTTTTGGCTAGCTGTGTGCCAAATGTGCCTGCCAGATTTGGGAGTGGTAACAGGATCTACAGTATTGTCTTATTTTAGCAATATCAAGACTGTATGATGAGATACATCTTTAATTCTTACAGGTCTCAAATCAGAATTGCAATGATTCATCTATCAGTGGCTTGGAAAATTGTGCCCCTCCCTCAGTGAGCATGACAGATGGCAAATGTTCATTTCCTCTCTTTGAATCAGACTGTTCAAAATATTTAGTGTAATCAGAAGGAACTGTCTGTTGTGTGACCTTTTCAGCTGGTGAAACAACTGGCTTTTATTGGCATCAGAAAACTGAACACAAGGATGCAAAAATGTAGACTGCGAAAGACTGCTCTATTTGCACTCTGCATGATTACAGGTTTGAGCTGGTTTGCAGAAGTTGTTCATACAATGGAACAGTTTTGATAGCTTTACCTGATCTACCTCATAAGGGCATTTCCCATGTTACAGGCATTCTGGCTTCAGCTCTACTGTCCCTTAAATGGGACTGTAAGTCATTCACCGGTCCCATCACCTCCTGGCAAATAGAAAGGGAAGAAATGGAGGTAATTTTCTTGGGCTCCTTGATCACAGCAGATGGCGAGTGCAGCAATGAAATTGCAAATTATACTACTCTGAAAGCAGAAAGTGAGGATGAATTAAACTCTTAATGAGGATGAAAGAGGAGAGAGGAAAAAATGGGCTGAAGCTAAACATAAAAAAACACCACCAAGATCACCTTAATTGATAGCATGTTTATTTGTTTATTTATTGGCAGCAATGCTTCTCATGCAAATTGTGCTGAATCTCCCACCACCACCATCACCAATGAACATGAGGGGGAATGCTGAAATCTCTTTAAGGACAGTCAAGAAGCAAATGTGGATGACAGAATGAAGAATCTTCAAATATATCCAGGGATTACAAAGTGTTGAGTGAGAAAGAAGTTACTAGAATTGAGCAGTGGCTAAAATTAAATTGCTCAGAAATCTTTAACTCCACAGAGCTTATTAACCAGATGAGAAGAAACTGGTGGATGGATGAAATCTGTCTCCAATTAGCATGCACTGCTTAATATTGGATTCCTTCCATTTTAATTTTTATAGGAAAGTGAGGCTAGGTTATTTCCAGAACACCAAAAGCTACTACTTATGGTTCTCTCTAGGAAGGTGGGAAATATGTATTTGTTGGGAAAGTAGGTATAATAAAAATCAGGTGAGATTTATTTCAAGATAAACTGGGTTCCTATCTTTCTCCATTATAATGAGATATACATTTTTCCTTACCTCTGCATCTTGTATTTAGTATACACATAAATAATTTATTTAAATAAGTTATATAGCTAAATACTCCTGGTCCTCACTTGCTTGAGAGAAAGGCATTGTTACAGGAAGACTATATGTCTGAAAGGAAAAAACACCCAAGTTCACTCTTTGACCTCCAAAGAAAATCCCAGAGATTCACAGTGGTAGCAACAGCAGCAGCAGGGGCTGTGGGGATGAAAGCGATGCCAGTGGGCAACGGGGGAGCAGGGATGAAAGTGGCAGTGAGGGAAGGATCTCATGATATGTTGGTCGCAATATGGTGGGGGACTACTGTAATGGCAACACTACTAGCGCCTAGTGGAGAATGTCACAGTGGCAATGCTTATATGCTACACTCATGCGTTAGGAGCCAATAAACCCACACTGGTAGGTACATGGCCATACAATCGGCTCCTGCCCCACTTGGTGAGTTCCTGTGACACCGACGGCATCTGCTGTAAATCTCCTAAGTAGAGAGACTGTGTCAAAATGGCTTCCCATGTAGCTCTTTCTCAGTGTGAATCAGACTTACAGGGATCTGTTAATTAAGGCACCAGTAATATTTCTCTCTGGAGGATTCACACTCCACCTTTTCCCACACAGCCTGTACCAGTGATTTCTGGCTGCTGGTGTTTACTTCAATTCCAAGCATTGTTTTGCAATCTTAAAGCTTAATTATTTAAGCAAAGACTCTTCAAATGCACGATCTTTGGAAGACTAGATTGGGAAAGGCTGTAGGTCTTTTTCCATAAAGCATGGCAGATCTGCAATTAATTTGACCTAAGAAATCAAAATGGTATGTTGCAATTTTACTTTTAAAAAAGAGATATTCCAATAAGTTGCATGGTTAGGGAGAGTATAAAACAGCCATACAGAAATAACAACTTCTACAGATCTGTTAATGTTTGCATCATAGACCTTAGTATATTATTAGAGAAACTGTAACATCCATCATTAATGGGTTATCTGCAATTTCTGCTGGTTTTTAATATCTGGTCATGTTATTTTTGTAATTTTTGGAAGTTGCCCTGAATAGCATGCGAGGATGAGAAAAAATGGGGGAGGGGACACAACTTCTTTATTTAAAAAAATTGCACAGACTGCAGACTGTGACTCATTATGTTCACTTCCTATGTAATGTATTGCCCCTGCAGACTTTCTTACTTCAGGCCTGCACAGGTAGCCCACAAAGGGTTCAAAAGTAGCCTGCCAGCATCAATTTAAAAAGTGAGGGGATATGTTCTCCCCCCTCCCCCCATCATTGCCCCAGCAAAATTCTGGGTCTGCCAGCCCACTGTCTCAGCTAAGCGGGGCAGTTCAAGGGCCATGGTGCAGTCCCCTACTCTGCCCGCTGGCCAGATGATCGTCGCACCACTGTTTTGTGACCAGCTGAGTCGCTGGTGTGGAGCAGAGGGAGGGGAAGGGACAGGAGGGAACAGCAAGTGGCAGGGTTGCAGGCCTGCCCACCTCCTTTGTGTGGAGGCATCTCCCTTCTTCTCCCCCCCCAGAGAATTCCTTTCTTCCTCCCTTTCTTCCTTCCCCCTCCTCCTCTTCCCCCTCCTCTTCCCACCCCCACAGCTGCCTCACAGAGACTGTGACCCAACCTCGCTGCTGCTCCTCCTGCTCCCCTTCTGAGCCATTTCCTCCTCCTTGCGCTGTCGGGGTGATGTGATTGCACCGCTGCTAGCTTGGCTCACCCCAGCTGTGTAGTGAACATGGTGGAGGTGAGTGAGAGCTGTGGGCAGCAGCAGCAGCAGCAGCAGTGGCAGAAGCAGCATGGGGGCTGAAAGGGAGAAGTGGGGAAAGAGCAGCAGGAGGAGACCGAAGGGTAAGTAGAGTCGAGTCAGGCCCCGGGCAGGTTGCAAGGGAAAGTACACCTTTTAAAAAAATCCTTCCAGCAGCCCAGGCAAGCATGCACACGCCTTACTTGCACACACTTGAACCATGTGCAAGGGAGGCATGTGCATGGTCATGTGGGTCGACCTTTGGAAGGGGCAATCTGTGCAAGCATGCACACGACTCCCTTGCACCCGCCCACACTGGCTCGAGTGGCTGCAGGGGAAGTGTGTGCATGGTCAGCCTTCCCATAGGAATGCATTGAAATATGTTCCCTCCAGAACAGATTGATTTTTCAATGCATTCCTATGGGAAACCACTGCTTTACTTACATTTTTTTTTTAATTCTGAGCATGTGCTCAGATCAGAACGTGTAAAATTTGTAAGTAGGGGTTTTAGTATAGTAGCCCTCAGGCACTTTGGGCCAGAAAAAGTAGACCTCGGTCTGTTCAAAGTTGGAGAGCCCTACTTGATTGCTGACTTTTCAGAAGACCATTTATAGCATTTAAGAGTGAATTCACCAGAAGAAGAATCATCTGGCAACTCAGGGGCTCTGTTATAGTCTGTAATTTGAACACAGTTGCTGTCAGCAAACACCCAAATCCTACTGATCTGCGATGCTTTGTATGTGGACAGGACTGCTTCTAATTCTCTTGGCAGCCATTCAGTGGAGTGCTACAAGCCTGCTACTCACTGGAAATGGTTCATTAGCTGCCCGCCAACAAATACTGTCCTGTCATCATGTTGCCACTGCACTGTCACAAGCTACGTAAACACACAGTCAAAACTGGGTGAAGAGATATGTGGAGGATGACTAGGAATCATATTTGTTTAATTTTAGTGGATTATTTTTCTTTACAGGAAAAAAGATGAAGATCCATGTGATATAACAAGAAATAACATATATACTATAGGGCAGTGGTGGCGAACCTTCAGCACACCAGATGTTTTGGACCACAATTCCCAGAATCCTGAGCCTAGATTGCCAATGGCAAAGGACCGTGGGAGTTGTGGTCCAAAAAAGATGAAGATCCATGTGATATATCAAGGAAAAACATATATACTATAGGGCAGTGGTGGTGAACCTTTGGCATACCAGATGTTTTGGACCACAATTCCCAGAATCCCAAGCCTAGATTGCCAATGGCAAAGGACCGTGGGAGCTGTGATCCAAAAAAGATGAAGATCCATATGATATATCAAGGAATAACATATATACTATAGGGCAGTGGTGGTGAACTTTCGGCACACCAGATGTTTTGGACCACAATTCCCAGAATCCCGAGCCTAGATTGCCAATGGCAAAGGACTGTGGGAGTTGTGGTCCAAAATATCTGGAGTCCCGAAAGTTTGCCACCACTGCTTATAGGGTAAGTTTTCATGAACAAAAGCCCACTTCATCAGATAGTGTTTTATCATGGTCCCAATTGTCTTTCCAAGAACAGGTGATGCTTTCTTTGTTGGCTCTGGTATTTTTATTGCCAGATGTGGGAGAGATACTGTTGGGGTGGGGTTCTGCGCACCTAAATAACTTGGTTGCTTTGGAGCAATCCAACCTTGACTTGAATAAGGGACCCACATTATATGATGGCTGCTTCATCGCAAACAGAAAAGAGTCATGGTCCTCCAATGGGTTTTCCATATGTTACATTTGGTACTGTCATGTTGGTTTTATTACTCTGTATATTGTGCTATTTGTGTTTTAAATCCTGTTAACTGCCTGGAGTGACCTTTGGGCCATTTGGTAGCAGTATAATAAATAAATAAATAAATGGCTACAACACTACAGGACTTCATACAGAGTAGGCAGGGGAAGGACGTATTATGGTCAGAGAAGAACCTGTCACTTTTTCAGTCCCCACCAAACAATCTCAAAACAGAAATGAGTGTGTTGGATCCCAAAACATGATGCTCCCTTTGTATATTCCTCTAAAGAAGAGATGGAGGACAGTCTGGAAATAGTAACAGCTTCCATGAGGACAGCAGTGCCATGCATAATACGGGGCAATATCAGGCAAGCTCCCTTCTGCCATTCATTGTGGAAAGATACATGGGGCAGGGTACACATATTATTAGGAAGGCATGGCATCAAGTGTCATCGCACCTTTACAACACTGTACATGACTTTAGCCACAAACAAGATACTGCATGAATGTGGCATATCAAAGGAGTGACAAGGCAAGCTCCTTTATTATGCAAGAAATAATTTGCCTCTCTTAAGTTATGCATACCTTTAGGGATATTAAAGGAGCAGGGAGCAAAGAAGGTGTTGGAAACACAATCTTCCATACTACTCCATCAACATCAGGTGCAAGAGGAAGCACGGCGTATTGTTTCTAGACTAACATGGCTACCCTCTCTGAAACATGTACTACATGAGACAAAAGGTGCAGCTACGCTATTGAAACGAATTGGGAGATGGATTGGGATTGATTGATTTCAAGTCATGTGTAAAGATGGGCATGAATGGCAGTTTCAGCCCTTTGGTGGCTGATGGCAATGTTGATGGCAATGACCGGTTTTCTTTTGCCAAGTGAAGAGGTAAGAGTGGCCATCTGTCCACCAAAAAGGAATAATCAAAAATCCCAAATCTCTCCAAAAGAAGGCACTTATTATTCGGCTGAAATAGCCAAGATTACACTGAGATGTTTATCTGAGATTTCTCAGAAAGTTGGGGAGCAGTCAATAGATTAGAGAGGCTTCAGATGAGTCACCTACATCATCAGTAACCTAGGCAAATACTGAAGGGAAGGGTGTGATCGGAATCACTGTATATCAAAAGGAAACAGGTTGGTTTGTTGAGACTCCACTATTGCACTTATAGCAGAAGAAAGATTAGATATTGGTTTAGGAAAATAAGAAAATGCTGGCCGGGATTTTGAGAGTACATTTTGTTTTGCATATCATTATTTAGAGGGGAAAAGGGGTTCCTGAGATCAAGGGTTTTCCCTTTTGAACTCAGGTAAACCCTGTCTTCCCTCTGATTTGTGGCCCCATAATATGCTGGCAATATACAGTACTATTAAAGATGTGTTGCCTGTTGTGAGTCTAGAATGGCAGAAGCTTCCTGCGCTGGTTCATCTCAGAGATATGCCAACAGAAGGGTGTCCCAACACACCGGCTGTTCTGGCTAAGCTCAGTTAGAACAGCCATGAAAGTGGAGGGGAGGAAGCAGCTGAGCCTGATTCATACCATTTTAAGCAAAAGGACTCAGCACAAAGTTAGGCCAAAGTGAAGATAAGATCCGCTTACTTTTCTGTATACAGTAGGATACCCATATCTGTGGGGGTGGGTGGGTTCCAAGCTCCCCTCCCCCACTGATGAATTATAATAAATACAATTATGAGTGAATGCTAGACATTGCATGGTCTCTGGCTCCCTCTAATGATCAGTTCTGATTTCATAATTAGAAATGCACATTTGAGGGATTTTTTTTCTATTAATATAATATTTTGAGCTTGTGGATAAGTAAATCAGAGGGCACTGATCCCATAGAGATGGGGAGCGCTACGGTAATTACTTGCATTGACATAACACTCAATCTCTTTTTCGCTCTCGTATACAGATATACACACTCAAAAAGCTTGTAAAAATTGACCTGATCGTAGTTTTCAGGTTGCTTACCCTGAGTTAAGAACTCCCCAAACAATTTCTATGAGGGATTTGCTTTGGATTCAGGAAAGAAAGAAAAGGGGAAAATCTTTGTCAGTTTCTCAACTCAACTGAATTGTTGCTTGCATTGACCCAAGGCTCGCCCAAGAGACCAATATTGACATGGCTTTTTTTTTTGAAGCTTTAAAAATCTGAAAATTTTGAAAAAAAGAAAAGAAAGAAAAACACTTGGCAATAATAAGTCTTACTTTGAAAATTAAAGTAGATATTTGAACAGAAACCAAGAAGACCAAAGCAGAAGGAGACTGTTCAAGAGCCAATGCAAAGCTCAAGCTCTCCTGCAAACCTCCTAATGGAATGCCTGAGCGGTGTTTCAACTTTAAAAGATACTGGAGAATTTTTAAAAACTTAGGGAAAGGCCATGTGATCTCCAAAACAATATAAATGCATGAACCAATGATACCTTTATTGGACCACCAAGAAAATGAAAAATGAAACAAAAAGCAACGAAGCAGTAAACTTTCATTAATTCTGCTTCTTCTTCAAAACAAGTTCTTGTGGGCAGTTCCAAAATTAGATGCTTTGATAAAGTCCCCAAACCCGATGGCTATTGGTTAGCGAGGTTTAGCTTCTTATATGGATAGAACTGCAATCTGCAAAGGTCACGGGGTTGGGGGTGGGAGTGTGGCTTTCAAACACCTCCTCACTTAGAATTTCAGAATTTATCACCCAACTCTCTGAACTAAGGGCTGCATTTGTGGACTTCATGGAGGTGGTTAACTTTTATCTGGTGAATTGGTTCCAGTGGTTCTCTGCTATATTCTAATCCCAATAATGACAGTGAATACGAACAAATCGCATAGCCTGTACCCACAATTGATATGATAGCCTTAATGGCTAAGAGCTTCCGTGTTTGGATGCCAGTAATTATTAGGACCTATTATACATCCCCCACCTTCCCTATAAGACACTTCAGAGGGACATGAACGAAACCAATTAATAGGGCTTCAATTAAGATGATTCAGTCTCCCAGATATTCTGGTTTCCAGCATTGTCAGACAGGGATGGGGAATCTCTGGTTTCCCTAATTTATTTATTTGGATTACAACTCCCACAATCCTTTCCCTGGGCATATTGGTCAGGACTTGGAATCACAAATCATAAGAGTTGGAGGAGACCTCAGGGGCCTTCCAGTCCAACCCCACCCCACCAATCCCACCATGCAGGAGATGAAAGCCAAAACACTTGAAGGTTTACATTTCCCCTCTTGTGTTTCAATTTCAAGTGGAAAAACAGCTCTTTTACTGTGATTTGGAAACAAAATGTTAGTGTTGCCCTGTTGGTCTGTTGCAGCAAAAACCAGCAAGCATTCCATGACACTTTAAAGGCCAGTACGTTTTATTTGGTCTGCATGTGAAGTGAACCAGAGTCTACAAAACCTTATGCCAAATAAAACATGTTAGTCTACAAGATTTTGCACGTCTTTGTTGTGTTTCCTATGGGGCGGTTGCGGTGTGCTGGTGTTCCTACTGAAATTGTGTTATGTTGATCCACTCTATCTTTTATGTATCTGAAACTGCATCAATTGAGGACTGGACTCTTGGCAATGAATTTAGCAAGTGCAAAAACCCTTTCCTGCATTTTAAGTTTAGTGGGTTTTCTTTGATGGGCGTTTCATCTTTTCTTGTTGAACAAAGATTATTTACATTTTGTGGCCTTGTCTAAACACTTAGAACTAAATAACTGAGACTGAGCCCACACTAAAAGAGACATTGTATATTACGGACGTATATACTTGTGTACATTCTCATACAATACACTTCTACTCTGCATTCTTGCTGGTAACCTTTTAATTACCTCCTAAGGTTTGCAGAGCACTTGCCAAACATCTTGAACATGGAATGTTGGCAAAGCTTTGTAAATAGAAGCTTCACATTCTGCTTTGCCATCCTCTCCTGAAATTCAACAAAATATTTCAAGAGAGATGGGCATTCTCTTTAAGATGGGCATTTCTCTACGGTGATCCGAATCGGTTGGAAGGTGGATAGTGAATAAATTAATTTTTTTCATACTGTACAAAGTTGGGGTTGGGTCTCTTCTTTGGCTGGAGGGCTGAACTTTAACTTGAGAAAGTTCTTGGGGATCAGATTCTAGAGGTGTGAGAGATAAAGGGTATTGGGCATGACCAAATAAAAGGAGTGGGGGTAGACACAATTCTTATTGTTTGGGGCATCTCCCCAACCAAACATACAAAGCTTAGCCAAAAGTCAAGGCACTCCTACTAGGAATAATACAGGCATATAACCAGTAAAAATAATACCTAGTAGAAGTGGAATATCTTCCTGGACTGCAAGGCTGAGCTCAATGCTATGTATGGTATTAAATTCCAATGTAATAGAAGCCCAAGCTGCAGTTCTGTTCTTTGCAACAGCACCCCACACTGCACAGGTAAACTGCTGTGGGAAACTGAGCTTATCAGCGTGCAAAGAATTTCTCAATGATGTGAAAATCCAATAGCTATTCCACAATGGTAAGGAGTCTTACAGCACTGAAAAGATATGCTTGAAACTTAATTTTCCTTCCCAATGCCTGCCCTTGTCTTTATGTACCATGTCTTTTGGGACTTGCCACCTGAGGACAGGAATTGTCTTGTCTATGTAAGTTACCATGCAAACTGATCTTTGATAGATTAAATCAATGGTTCCCAATCTGTAGTCCCCAATGTTCTTGGACTAAAACTCCCAGAAGCTTTTACCACTAGTCGTGGTAACTAGGATTTCTGGGACTTGTAGTCCAAGAAATTCCAGGGGCCCAAAATTGGGACACCGGACTCAAGGATAAATGGATAGAGAAATAATAAAATTCCACAAGCTATTTGTTTCTTTCCATACTGCAACACTTGTTTATGAAGGCTGCACTGTGGAGCAAGATACAATATGATACAGTAACCCTCTGCCATTTTGTGGCCCATGTAATGTGGGACCACAGTATATGAAGGCAAGGGCTCCTGGGGCAAGCTGTGCGGGCCTGTTTGAGGCCTCCTGCACTTACATCATGCCTGGCGCTGCCCCAAACATGCCTCTGATGGGCTTCCTGGGCCTGTCAGAGGCCCCAGAAATGGTCTCCAGCAAACCAGAAGTGCCTTCTGGATCACCCCAAAACACTTCTGGAGCCTCCAACAGGCTTCCTGGGCCTATTAGAGGCCCCAGGAATGGTTACCAGCAAACCGGAAGTGACTTCCGATAAACCGGAAGTGCCTTCAGGATTTATTGAAACCACTTCTGGGGCCCCTGACAGGCCCGGGAAGCCTGTTGGAGGCCCACACGGGCAGCACCAGGCCTGGGGTAAGTGCAGGAAGCCCCAGACAGGCCCTCCAGTCCTGACCTGACCCAGCATCCACATATCATGAATTTTCCTTTAGCGCAGGTCAGGTTGGGTCCCTAACCCTCAATAATCGGGGGATTACTGTACAATAGGCTACAGAGAAAAGGGGAAACCAACCAACCAACAGCTCCTTTCCTCTCTGAGCAGATTGGTTTCTGTTTATGCTCAGGACTGTTTAGACCCTGGCAAAACTCTCCTTTCAACATAACTCTTGAAACAGAACAGTCTTTTGCCAAGCCAAGGTATTTTAGTATCTCGGCCTCTCATGCCATATACTTTTCTAGGCAAAAACACTTGACAAGTATTCTTTACTGGCTTTTAAAGAACTCAGTACTTTATTTCATTTTGTTTTGGATGATGTTTTTGAGTAATGGTTTGTATCTGAGGCTATTTGTAATTATGCAGTTTTTTACTCTCAGAACTAAGCTGCACTGAATTCAATGGGACTTATTCCCTGGCAAGTAAGAATAAGATCATAGTCTCAATGCTTTTATGTTTCTTAATAGTTTTAATAGCCTGTTATTTCAGTAGAGTGTCATTACATCAACTGATCTACAAGACTCTTTGGGAGAGTGCATACTCTTATCAGCAGGCATAAAACTAAAGCAAGTAACTAAAAAAAATAATGAATCACATCAGATATATGCCGTCTTTGAAATAAGGTCCTTTAACTTTGGCTTAAAGTATGGGACCAATTGTATTCTCAGCTTCTAATTCCTTGGGTATTATTGTTAGCGTCTAATTCCAGTGCTTTCAAATGTATCTTCCATAATCATGAAAGAACATGTAGGCTATTCTATTAGCATTTGGTATTCAGAAATATAATTGCACTTTGTTACAGCTGGCAGCCAACTTTTTAAAGATTCATTCTTCTATAGATACCGAGATTTCAACACACGCACACTCACACACATGCACACACGCACGCACGCACGCACACGCACACGCACACGCACACGCACACGCACGCACGCACACACACACACACACACACACACACACACACACACACACACACACACACACACACACAGAGAGAGAGAGAGAGAGAGAGAGAGAGAGAGAGAGAGAGGCATCTAGATCACAGAGCATCAGTCACTTGAGAGCCAAATTGGCGCACTTTAATGTGTCACTTTAAGTCTTTTTAAAATATAAAATCTGCATGTCTCAAACAATCATCATCAAGACCACTAACCAATGTGTGTGTGGGGGGGTAGGGGCTTCTAGTCCTTTCTTCCCACACTGTTGTCCCCCAAAACTTCTAACTTTTTAAATATGGTATATTGGTTAGCATCCTGTTCAATAGTTATGCATACGTAGAACACCAACCTCTGAAGCTGCTACAGCACTTTGAGAGGTTGCCAGTCTCCTGCAGCCATGGCACAGTGCACACAGCCAGATAGCTTCCAGTTGGAAGTTCTAGATGTGTAAATATTGAACAGGGTACTGACAGTTACCTATAAACCAAGGAGAAGTGTTAAATGCGGCCCTTATTCTCACAACTTCTTTCTCAAGGGGGAGCCATGTTTGTCTGTTGCAACAGGACCAGTCCTGTGGCTCCTTCAAGACCAACTGATTTAACTTGGCATGGATCTTTGTAGACTACAGCCCATCCCCCCCACCCCCGGTGTAACTATTGGAGAATTTGGTGAACTCCTTTTATCCTTAGCAGAACATTAGGTACAAACAACAACTGTACAGAAAAAGCATGACAGAATAGCTTAAATCTTAGTAGCCCACTCCTTTTCACAGTGACTAGCACTTTATATGCTAAAAATCACTATGGACACATTTTAAGTGTGTGTGTGTGTGGGGGGGAAGGTATCTTTACTTACATATCCACAGTTGCAATCAGTAGAAAAATAGGAAAAACGGGTTATTCGCATGTGAGAGGGACCCCTCCATGTTTCCTGAACGCTCAGAGGTCAGAAAGGGATACAGAGACAAACAAAGGAACCAAAGCAAACAAACAGGAAGAGGGGAGGGGCAAGCCAGAGATGGAAATAAGAACTTGAACTCCTAAAAGCTTCCTTCCAACTGGTACCATGTTAGAAAGTATGCAAGATTGCTATTATCTCAAAAATAACTCTCCTGCATCCCTATATTTATCAAGTATGCATAGTAGTATCCTCTTATTAGTAACCATAAACCATTCATTTTCCACATCTTGGGGAGAAAAACATGTTACTAGCTTTAAAAATGTAGAAAAAGTCTCCTCTCAGATTAACAATTTTTAAAATTATTTTCTTTTTTTAAAAAATTAAAATTTAGACTGAAAAAGCAGCCTTAACTGTGCAGGAAATATTTCAGGTTAAGGAGGAAAAATCATTCAGAAGCATGTGGCTCTGATACTTCTAGTATTGTCCAGCATACTAGATGTTCAAAACACTCCAAGCGTAGAGGAAATGGAGACTGGACTCTTTTTGCAGAATAGGTGAACAGAGAAAAAGTCAAAAAAGGTTTATTAAAACAGTGGAAAGAAACCAGATGAACAAATAATCCATTTTAAACTGTCTGTGGATACAAGAAGAGTGACAGAAGCAATATCCAGACAGACAAAAGTTTGAAAGTCATCTTCAGTTTCCCAAACAGGATAGGAAAGTTTGAAAGCATGCAAAATAACATAGGAGGACAAATGTTTATAGCTTGAAAAGCTTGTATTTGCTAGGGAAGAAAGTTTAGAATACTGCTTTTGATCCTGATACAAAGTATTTAAATCCATGAAAGCAAAAATTTTAGAAACACCCAGAAACCATTTCAACAACAAAGGAAAAGTAACAAATATAGTATGTAAAATGTCAACAGTGATTTTGTAACAAGGATGCTTTAATTTTTTAAAAAAGGAAAGAAAGTGAAGTATGCTTCCAGAATGAAATGGTAATAACACAAAATAAAAACAAACAAACACTAAACCAGTTCTGAAAGATCCAGCACACCAAGTTTTATTAGGTGGTCCTGGGCTGGTCATCATCCCTCACCCCTAAGAACAACACATACCTGGGTACCATGGTGACCTGAGCCCTGGGATAATATGCAGTTAAGATTTCAAGTAAAGGGCAGAACTTAAGTCATAATTTAAATAACAAGACAGTACTTGTATACTCAAATCTTGCAGCATTCCATAGAGTGGAGGATTTATGGGCCCTCAGGTTTTAAATGTGAACTCCTAAAAGCCAACTTTTAGGGGTCCTTTTTAAGAGAAAGGCTGGATACCAATGTTTTACAGATATTCCGGCTAAATAAATAGAAGCCCCAATGTCTGTCTCAAACTAGGCAAGAGAAGACACCACTGTCCTAGAATCTGTGCTGGAAGTTTAAAATTCAGAAAGCTGGTTTTGTCTTTGAAACTGTCGCCTCCTGCTGGATTAACAGAGTGATTACAATGACTGGGAGGCAAAACAAAACAGACACTATCTAAAACATGGAAATGATCAAAGAGAAGAATTTTATTTGAGAATATTAATTACAGGTATAGCAATATCTTTAACATTAGAACTGCTGATCTGAAATAGTTTGCATAGATGACCAAGCCAATGGTCCTACTCAATTTATTTGCTCCACAGCTTCCTACATTCATTGTAAAGAAGAACCAGCATGTTTCTGTCAGTTCAGCTAGCTCATAAATCATGTTTAGAGTGACTGGCCAGGCTTCAACAGGGTTGCAGACAAGGGACCTTCACAGCTTAGGAAGGCTGAATTTGGACCTTTGGCATGTACTGTGCACATTCTACAAATGACCTGCAACCTTTTCTAATACTCCCTTCCATTTTTCCTTGGCTTCCAATCTTCCTGAGGTGGAAGACTGTAAGAATTTAATGCAAACATTTAATGCGAAAACGCCTCAAAAAACCCACCACCTTGATTTTGAATGGTAATGACACATACATGGGATGCATTTCACCAACAACCTAAGCCTTGGTTCAGTAATTTAAACCTAGGCACTGCAGGTGAAGGAGAAGCGTTGGAGGGCACCTAAGTTACATGCCGCCCTCTCTTGCATGATCATGGTTTCATCCAGCATCCTTTGTGCTGCCTTGCAAAATACTATAGTGAGAAACTGGTTGTACTCAAAAAATGATCCTTTTTAGAACCTTCTCAAGGTTAGGTACAGTCGGTGGAATCAGATACTACATTTACTGCCATGGCTCTTCCTAAAAAATCTTGGGACATGTAATTTGGTTAGGTGTTCAGAACTCTGCTAGAGAGCTTTAGTATTTCCCTTGAACTGCAACACAGAATTCACAGTCCTTCATGCAACATAGAGCTCACAGTATTTCATCAAATTTCAAATCCTAGGATTCCACAGAGTTGAGCTAAAACGGTTTAAGTGACATGAAAATACTGTGACTGTGTAGCATAGCTACACCCTCAGAAATCAGGATTTGGGTGTATGTGTATTAAATGGGTAACAAGGATACCATAAAGAAGGGTGCGGCCAACAAATATAAGACAAATTCTCTTCTCTTGTGATCTACCATCACTTGAGGTTCAAATGCATTCAAACAGCCTACAGTGATGCAGTGGTGGGTTACATAACATATTGTGTAGTGTACTATATTTGTTCGCCACGTAATTTCTACAGTCACTAGGAATTATGGAAGTTATGTTCTGCCATCCACAAAAAAACCACCCCACTTGACAATTACAATTTCAAAAACTGTTGAGAAATAGAATAATATCCAAAGTAATGAAAACAACTTAGGAAGCAGAAGAGAGGTGTTGGCCATTCAAGTATAGGAGCCTGGACGGATACAAGTATTTCTTGTTGCCTCTTTTTTGTGGATGAAACATTTAACAGAGACAGACCAACCAGGTTTATAACTAACAAACATGGCAGGGGAAAAATACAGGGATAAAAATAAAAAGCCTCTGCACTCTTGCAAAACTCCATTCCAAAAAGCATCTAGTCACATATAATTTTCAATTTAAACAATAACAACTCAATTTAGTCCTCGGGGGGGGGGAATGAAAACATTTCCTTATAAATCTTACAGCCCAGATCTTTGGGACATCAGTGCCCAATCAAAATGCTAAAAGACAACTGGAGAGGTTTAAAAACATCTCAGCAGCATAACTGAAGTTGTGGGCAGCTAGTCGGTGTGTGGTCACCATTTCAGGAGGTCAAGATTTCAAATGTTCCTTAGCATTTTGATATTCCTCAGCATTGATAAAAATAACAGATCAGAATAAACAGCTTGCCTGTCAACATTTTCTCCAATATGCTGTGTATTATGTAGGAAGTTTTTTAAAAAATCAATTTCAAGGAAGTGCTGAAGACTGAGGTTTTTCTCGAAGACTACAATGAGATTCACAATGCGGCTCTCCTTTTTGCTTAAGGCAGGGCTGGTGAACCTGTATCCCTTCAGATGCTATTAGGCTACAATTCCCACAAGTCCTCACTAAGGGCAAGGAAAGTGGGGAGTATGGTCCAACATCTGGACGTTCACAGGGACCCCTGATATTGCACATAGTGATTAGAACCTATCTAAAACATTTATAGATCTTTTGCTAAGTCAACCAAACACTGACCGAGCTATACTTTTGAAGTAGCATGGATAAATGCCAATCTCCCTATATTGTGTGTCAGCAAAGTGTTGCTACAATTAATCAAAAGAACTAGGAACACAGAAGGGCTCAAGGACTTAATCACAAGGAATCTAGTGAGTGATATTAAAAAATCTTTGGAATTTGCCATGTAACATTTTTGATTTTGTTAAAATGCCCCAGTCCAGTAGAAATGAAGAGGACTCAGAAGTAAGGCCAGGCTTGGTTTCAATTGGATCATCTTTCCATTAGGACATCATTTTTTTCTTACATTCCACTGAGCAGAAGACCATTCCTTCTACTGGCATAAACTTCTGCCCGATGAGACACTTGCTACAGCAAGAACACAGAAAGCACTCTGTGGTAGCATGCCAGTTGAAGTTGTTGTAACTCACACGCTGAACCTCAGGGTCAATAGCATTGTGGCAACCTTGGCAGACCTAGGGATCAAAGAAGAAAAAGCAAAATGCATTATTTTCAGATTTTACAGGGCAACAACGACCGGTGTGTTAAGTGCAGGATGGTGTCAACAGTTGCAGCTGCATCACTTACCGCACTGACCCCTACAGATATCCGAATCATCCCACATGGACTGACAGCTGCTATGCTGAATGCTTTTAAGAGACTTCCACTGGGTGGCAATGTTGCGTAAAGTGGAAACACCACAACACAGAAATTGCTGAAGATGCCAGCCTGAGTCCTCACATAAAAATTAATGGCCACTCACTATTATTTCTTTCTTTCTTTCTTTCTTTCTTTCTTTCTTTCTTTCTTTCTTTCTTTCTTTCTTTCTTTCTTTCTTCAGAATGTTTTTTACCCCACCTTTCCCCTTAAAAGGGACCCAAGGCAACTTGCATCATTAAAAGACTATTTAAAGTTAACAACTGTGAGTATACAAATATTTAGGAGGATAAAACAAATCCCATACTAAACATGGTAAACAAAACCAACAGTAAAATACATTCAAAGCAGTAAGGTGGAGGGACAATAAAGATGGGACCCCAGCCTGGCCTCCTGTGGGAGAGAATTGCGAAGTCTGAGAGCAGCAAGAGAGAAGGCCCTCTCCTGTGCAACCCAAGAGTTCCTTTCCACTGGCCAAAACATTTTAAATGGCTACCATCAAACTCATTACCAGTCTAATAATACTTTCATACTTCCATTTTCCAACATTCTCCCCTTCTCCCCAGACACAATCAGTGTCACAACGTATTAAGCAATGAATGTGACCTTATACTTTATATGTTCAGAAATGGGTCCCACATATTTTAACAAAAATATGTAGGCACAGAATGGCAGCTAAAATTTTTTGCCAGTTGCCAAGACTTTTTCAACACACCCTGTTCTCCATGGGTAAACAATAAGTCTGGTACCATAAAACCCCCGACAACTGAACTATCTTCCATAAAACAAATTAACTTGTACACATAAAGCAAGTTTTGGAATACTGAAAACCACTTTTTTCTGAGTAAGACCCCTAGTCTGCTGGTCCACATACTGTCATCACAGACATGTAGCAGCTCTCCATAGTTTTGAATAATGGTTTTCCAATTCCACAGGCAAACGCCAGGGATTAGGTGTGGCTCTTTCTCCACACAAATCTTGCCCTTTGGTTATTTAGCTATTGCCCTCCCTGCTGATACTCCCCTATAATCTTTTTCAGCCCTTTGGAGAATGTTAGGCTAGATTCCAGCTCTGTCTAGTTAATCACTCCACACAATTAAGAATGATGCAAAAGGGAAAATATTGACTCACCCTATCTATATAATGGGGAGGACATCTGTATAAAGAAGCCTACTGTATACGGAAAGGCTTTCCCTGCAATGTGATCAATTGGGATCATTCTTCCCTCTCTATGCAGTTTGATTTATCCAGTGTAAAGCCTCAATGATTCTGGGTCCCATAGCACTGCAGTCTCAACCATGTGGAGAGAATGCTTAAAAATGAGTTCTGTCTCCTGACAGGCTGTGTCTTTTATTTTAATGCAGAGATTCTGTATTTATATGAAGGACTGTTCTATGATGGCTGTCATAGTTTGGGCACAGCAGCACAAAAAAACAAGACCCACCGGAAGAGATAATGCAGTCAAAGGCTGAAGGCAAGAAGAAAAGAGGAAGACCAAATAAGTCATGAAAACTGACTCAGTTAAGGAAGCCACGCCCTTGAGCTTGCAAGACTGAAGCAGGGCTGTCAGTGGCAGGATGTTTTCAAGGTCACTAGTTCACAGATTGCTATAAGTCTGTGGCAACATCACCCAAACAGCATTAGATTAAATAAGCTAATGAAAGACAGAGAGATGCACCGTGGTACAGGCAACGCACAATCTGTCGAAGAGACAGAAATGCTTATTGCAGACACTTAAAGGCTCGGCTTTTCTCCTCTCGCTCTCTCTTTCACCTCTGCACTAATGAGGTGTCACGCGCCAGCATGTTCTTCCGAAAACAAATGCACTGAAGAACAAAAGGACGTGTTGCCCAGCCAGATTCTTACCGATACAGAACACTGGTGGGACAGAGAAGTTATCAGAATACTCCCATGAATAGTTGTTCTGTTGGTGGGAAATTTCAGTTTATGAACTACAAATTAAAAAAAAGTAACCTGAAAAGCCAAGCAGACAAAGAAAACCCATTAAGAGGAGGAAAACTAAACAATAGCAATATGGTGAACCTTGTTCATAAACATCCTTTTTTTTAAAAAAAGGCATAACACCTGCTGAAACAATAGTGTAGGTAGATCAAAGAAAATCCCAGGGAAGTCATTAACTTAGAACAAACTAATGTGGATTTTAGATAGCATTCCCATAAGTATATGCACTCAACCTTTTATTTTGTTTCAGAGTAGTGCTGGTGGTAGGAAACCACAGATGTTCGAGTGGCAGGGTGGAAATTCAAACTCTGGACAACCATCCATTTCCCCCATTTCTGGTTTACCTTTGTAACAGCAAATGGGTGGATGGATACAGAAACTATTCCAATGCTCACGAGACCTTATGGGAGCTTAGTAGAAAATGATTAATTATGTGCTGTCCAAGACAATTTCACTTTATGTTGACTCTTCTCATTTTTTTTCCAGTCAAGCAATTCTCCCCAATGTAATATGGTATTCCAGGGGTGTCCAAACTTTTTGCAAGAAGGACTATATTTGGTGAAGTGAAAATGTGTGGGGGCTGACCATTCAGCCGCATTTGGTCCCCGGGCCAGATTTTGGACAAGCCTCTAGGACATCTAAGGAGGCAGGGAGGATGCTGCAGCAATGAAGCCAAGGGCGGGTAGGCTAGACAGATGGCTGGGGGATGGCCAGAGGCAGGGAGGGCAGGCAAACTGTAAAACTGCAAGCTGATGTCTCCATCCAGAATGGGGAGGGGCCAGCTGGCAGGGATGCATGACAGGCTGAGCCGGGGAGAAGAGGCTGCGGTCCGCTTGAAATTTGAAAACGGGCCACATTTGGCCCCTGGGCCTGACTTTGGACATGCTCGTGGTAATCCCATGCTATCAAGTCAATTCAAATTTAGGGGGAATCCTTTCCGAGGCTTCCTAGGTACAGAGAACTCAAAAGTGGTCTACAGTTCCTTTCTTCTGCAGGCACTTTAGGACCACGTAGCTTGTCCAATTCACAACCACTTGCTCTGCAGCCAGGTGTCCCAACTCACATGTCCAAACTTCGGCCCTCCTGATGTTTTGGACCACAGCTCCCAGAATTCTAAGCTTAGAGTGCCAATGGCAAAGGACTGTGGGAACTGTGGTCCAAAACATCTGGAGGGCCAAAGTTTGGTCATGCCTGCTTTAAGCTGTCTAGCCAACTAGCAGAAACAGAAAAGTGCCCAGTGTTGTTGCACATGATGTGCACAAGAGGCGCTATCTTACAAAAAAAGAAAACACAGGGAATCATATATACCCCCCCCCCCGTTCGTCCTGGGAGAAGAGCCAGCCTGTGTGGCCTTGAGCAAGCCACACAGTCCCAGGGCACCCTCCAGAAGGAGGAGGGAACAGGAAACCCTGTTCTGAGGATTCTATGCCTAGAAAACCCTGGAAGTAGCCACAAGACAGAACTGACTCCACAACATGCACCTATCTTGTGTTGAGTAGAATTACTTGACTGAAAAATAAATGAAATTGTTTCTACTATGTAATGATCATTTCCCACATTACGACTAGTCCGCAAAGGCTAACTTTTGTATCACCCTCATATTTTGGTATCGGCAAATCATTCCTACTGATGACACTGGACTGCACCATCATCAGCAAGAATGATTTGCCGATCATTGATTTGCAGCATCATTGTTTCTTGCCCTGGGCTATGCCAGCCGTGGATGCTAGAAGTTGCAGTCCAACAACATCTGAACTTGCTCCTCTGTGTGTGTGTGTGTTGTGTCATTACAGTCGTGATCGACTCTTCATGACCCCATGGCCATGGAGTTTTCTTGGCAGGAATACTGAATACTGGAGTGATGTGCCCGTACCTACTCCAGGCGCCTACAGCACCTGGTATTCCCTGGTGGTCTCCAATCTGGTAGCTTCCGAAATCAGGTGAGATCGGAGGTGCTTAGGTCATCTATAAATAGCCTTGACTAACCCAGGCAACTCATTCTTCCCTCCCCACACCCATATTTTCATCATCATCATCACCTCCTCCTCCCCCACCACCTAGGGCCTTTTCACATGACCCCTAAAATCTGCGGCAAATGGCTCCCAGATCCGGAGCTTAAAATTGTTTCCCCACCAGCTCTGAAATTTACAAAAAATTAAGTGCGACCACGCCCACCTAAGCGCGTCCCAGCACACTTTTCAAGTACCTGCTCTCCAGGTAAAAAATTCCTGATGCGGATGTAACGTAGTGAGTGCCGGGCTCTCCTCGCTTCTGTTTGTTGTTGTTTTGCCCCCCGCCTCTTTAAGAGCTGCCGGGAGCAGAGCAAGATGGCGGAACAGAGGTGAGCCCGCATTCTTTTCTTCCTTTTCTTCTCCCTCCCCTCACGCAGACAACAGCCAGGAGTGCATAGTGGGTGGGAACACAGGAACAGCGACAAACCCCCAAGATCTCTGGACCAAATTTAAGTGGCTAGTGGATCTTAGGGGTCGTGTGAAAAGGCTCCTAGTCACGCTATATAAGGTACAAGAAAACACATTTATACACATAAGTGGACATGGGAGTTGTAAATACTAGGCAGATTTTGATTCTCTCACCACAGCATGGTTCTTCACATAGCAAGGTTTGCAGACAGGCTTCTCATTCACCATGACATAGATTTCTCCAGCCAAGACACAGTCGCAATCAAAGCAGCAGAAATGCTTCAGATGCCAGCTTTGACCTTCTGCCTGGGTGTACTCATTGCTGAATATAAGCTGCAGAAAGAGGAGGACATTGGAAAATTAATGCTCCAACTGCACAATTATTTTCTTCTAAAATGTCTTCTACACTGAGGTGCATTTCCTCCCATTTAATGTTTCAGTTCTGTCATGACTTCAGTTTGTTCCCACTTAGCATCCATACCTATTCCCCTGAACAGAGCATTCTGGAGATTTCTGCTGAAAGCAGACAATGGAAATGGCAGACCTCTGCCTCCCCCCCCCCCCCCAAATATTAATGCATATTCAGTTGAGAGAAACTGATGCTATATTTGTGAGTCATGCCTCCTGTTCAGCAAAATGAGACAGTGTGCTTGACATGGTACTTTTGATGTAAGTGAGGTGAGTCTGTGACAGCCTAAGATGAATCAGGGGTGCTAAACAGCCCAGTTATGGGCAAAACAAATTCCACCTTTGTGGTTGCATTCACTAGAACCTAGAGGCATTAATGATGTTCTGCCAAAAAATCCAGGCTTCCTTGAAGCTCACATTGAAAGAACAAGCAAATATACCAAGCCATCAAATTCAAATCCTTCATAGATTAAAATGTAACCATGAGAAGAACTACAGGATTCCTTGCCCTTTTATTTTCTCCTGTTTAATGTAACCAGTATTGCTACACTACATCAAATCAGAGGGAAAGAAAGGTCTAAGAGAGACCAAAAAGACAAAAAGGTATTATGGAAATACATGCCCTGCAGAAGACCTTGACGGACAGGACGTAGAAAATTTTGGGGGAATGATTATTTATTTATTTGATGCACTTACATCTTCCCTTTCCTTCAGTGAGCAGAAAGGCAGAATACCAGAATGATCTCCCTACTTAACCCTCCTGACAACTTTTTGTGGCAGGTTAGTTTGAGAGTGTGCAGCCTGAGGCCTTCCAGTGAGTTTTACTGCCAAGTGGGGATTTGAACCCAGGTCCCCTGGTTGTTTGTCCAATATCCCAGTCCAAAGAAGCAGCCTTTCTAAGCTCTACAGCAGTGCACCCCTATCCTGAGCAACCCAGGTTTATTGGATTACAATTCTCAGAAGCCTTCACCACCAGCTGTGCATGCCAAGGTCCATGAAAGCTGCAATCTAAGATCATGTGGGTTACCCAAGGTTGCCCTAGACCTAGTGAAATGACAGAAGAGTGTTGGAAGTCAGTGGAAAAGTTCTGAAGCCAAACTGACCTTAATTACAGAAAGGACAACACACACACACACACACACACACACACACACACACACACACACACACACACACACACACACACACACAGAGAGGGAGAGAGAGAGAGAGAGAGAGAGAGAGAGAGATGCCTTTTTCTCAGCCAGCTAAGAACAGACACACAGATAAAAGACTGAGGTGTTCATCTCAGAAGCCTTCCTTTTATTCTCTCATTTATTGATGACAAGCACACATTGGAACATTTAAAGAAACATTGCTTCAGAGAAACAATTGGCCCTGCCTCAAAGCAAAAGGTCAGGGGAACTAGAAGGTCACTTCCCTTTCAGAGATGCCATGTTGGCCAGGAGTGTGTGCACTCACTGAAGCCCCTCCGAAAATACATACCCCAAAGAATGGTTCCCAACAGAAAGGAACCTTGCTTACCTCATCACATCCAGCACAACGGGGTTTCTCACTGTCGCAGTAGTGTCGTCCACAGTAGAGTTTCCCATTCTTCCAGAAGTAGATCATATCCACAAGAAGTTCACTGCAGGTACAGCAGACAAAACAAGCCGGATGCCAGAGTTTGTCGTATCCGGCTCGCTCAGCATAGACAGCTGGGTCACCTTCTTTCATGCTTTGTTTGCACCGGAAACAGAACTGCAAGGAAACCACAAGAGTTATTCACAGCTCTCAGAAAGATACTTTGACATACAAAAAAGGGTATTGCTATTTTATAAGCTGATGGCTGCTGAAATTAGAGGGCTATGGGTTCTGACATCTGATCCAGGAAGTCTGCTTCACGGTAAATACGCCAAACTGATCCATAAGAATTGAAGTGGTTTATATAAATAGGCATAAGGAACATTAAGTCCTGGGGGGGGGGGCATATGGGGAAAGTCTTTTAGGCCATCAGCCAAATGTAGCCTCAGAGAAGTTGTCAGGCCCTGCATTCCAGCTGTTGAAGGAAGAATTGTGGGACTGAACCTCACAGCACATTTTAGTTCAACACTCTTGCAGGCAGTAAATAAGCCTTAACAGGGGCATTTCTACCATTCAGAATGGGGAAAAAGCACTGCAAAGTTGGGAAACCACAAACAAAAGCATCATGGGGAAAAGAATATGACCATGTGGGAAGCTCCAGGAAGGCCAGACTGGGTGCCAGGACCTGAGGTTTAGAAAATGCTTTAGAAAATGAAGCGTTGTGGTTGAAAAGAAAGGTTAAGGTCCAACCAGAGGCATTCATGCTTAAGCATCTCCCTGAGACTTCATTCACTGTGTTTCAAAGGATTACAGACTTTTTTAAAAAAAAAAAGACAAGAAAAAGAAAAGACATCCCCACATCTCAAATTAAACATTTCATTCCACTAACATCATGGACAATTTGTGGTTGAAAAGTGTCAAGATTTCCTTGACACCAGTTTTCATCGTACGATCAGGGAAGGGGAGGCAAAATCCATGCCTTATTGAAGAAGAGGAAGAAGAAGAAGAAGAAGAAGAAGAAGAAGAAGAAGAAGAACAACAACAACAACAACAACAACAACAACAACAACAACAACAACAACAAAAGACAGAGAAGGTCCAGAATCGTCCTTAGGAACTATGCATTTCCATAAGTTGGATTCCTCCAGAAAGATTACTCTGCAGACTAGGAGAGAAGAAATGGAAGACAACAGAAGTCAACCAAACACTGAGCTAAAAGATTTCATGGCATGGAGGATTCACTAGGTGGGAACAAAACTGGCAGAATGGCAATTTCACGTGATGCTGGGTGCTTTCTGCCACAGATGTTGTTTCCTAGTTTAGGAATGCAGCTCCCATCCCTAAGACCAGGTCAGGTGCATGAACTATGTAAACATGCTATGTTTCAGCACTACTCCATACACATACACATATAAAGCAACTGTAACTGCAAATTGTACTGACAAGGCCATTCTCAGGGTGGTTCAGCTGCACCTTTTATGAAAAACCTACTCTGGCCTCGTGATACTCATCAGCATTATAATTATCATCTTAGAACTGCAGAGCTGGAAGGGACCCTATGGATCGGTGGTTCTCAACCGGTGGGTCCCCAGATGTTCCTGGACTGTAACTCCCATAAGTCTTCATCACTAGCTGAGCTGGCCAGGATTTCTGGGAGTTGCAGTCCAGGAACATCTGGGCACCAACCGGTTGAGAACCACTGCTATAGATCATCAAGTCCACCCCATGTCAAAGAGGCACAGTGGGGAATTGAACTCCCAACCTCTGGTTCCACAGCCAGGTAGCTAAACCATTGAACCCTTGGCCTCTAAAACAACTTGTTATGTACGATGATGGATGGAGGCGAGGCTTAGCAAGGTTGTGTGTATGTTGTTTTTTTTCAAGCCTAAGATCTAATTCCAGCTGGAACAGATCTACTGAAACAAACAGAATTCCAGAGGCTAGTGGAGTTAACCTAATATTGCTTTGGACTCTATCCATTTTCAGATGTAATGCTAATGCTTTCCTATCAAGAGGTAGTGGAAGAGATTGGATGCATCCACACCCATTTTTACAATGACCATAATTTCTTACTGGATCCTAGCAGAACATAGAGTAATTAGTTGAAAATATGATTTATTGATACAAAGTCAAGGATTCTCATTCTGGCTTATTTCAGGAGACCATGGTTTAACCTCACAAGGCTCCACAATTCAAACCTAAGGGGGAAATCAATTTGAATCAAGGCAGAAAAGCAGACATTTTCAAGTTCTCTCTGGAGGAGAGGGGGAAGGGAATCTGTCAAGGCAAAGCTTTCTCAGACAATATTTCATAGCCATAAACTATAGTTCAGCTTTATCTCTTAACGGGTACATTCTGAACCTATTGTTTACATTCCCTGCTAACTCCTGACCTATAACTTTTAGTGTGCAGTAAGAGAAACCATGAGAGTTAAGCCATGAAACTTCACAGTAAGTGAACCCAATAGCTGCTCTCTGCTGGTATGTACTAGATCACTGGTTCTCAGCCTGTGGGTCCCCAGATGTTCATGGACTGCAACTCCCAGAAACCCCTTCCAGCACTGCAAGTGGTGGAGGCTTCTGGGAGTTGCAGTCCAGGGACATTTGGGGACCCACAGGTTGAGAACCATTTTACTAGATGAAGAGGTAAAACTGAATGTCTTTCTTTGCTTTTGCTCAGCATCCAGCTGCCTCCCTCTTCACCAAAGAAGGTTTATTTTCCTCATGGCACAGTGGCTATACTGCAGTAGTGCAGCTAGAACTGTGTTCTTGACCTGGGGTTCTTTCCCAGGTAGCAGGTTCATGTTTGACTTGGCCTTCTATTCTTCCAAGGTCGGTAAAATGAGTACCCAGTTCACTGGGGGGGTATGTGTAGCCTGCATAAATGTATTGCAAACTGCTCAGAGAGTGCTTTAAGTAGTCTGGGATGGTATCTAAGCAGGACACTTAGTTTGCTTTTTCCTGCAAGGTTTATTGGGTTTTTACTTTGAAAAGGAAACACTGTGGCCACATATTTTTTTTCTGGAAACATAATGGCTCCTGTTTAAATATAGTAAAACATTTCTCAAGAAGCTAAATATTGATCTCTATGCATGAATGGATTGTGGCGCATTACTGCAAGGTCATGGGGAGCAGCTGTGCAGTCACATAGAAAGTGCGGCAAAATTATTCTTCTTACTCCAAAAGGCAAGAGTAAGAACTAACTGGGGGAAAAGACAGTGAAATGGATTTTGGCTAAACCTTGGGGGGAAATGTTTTAAGGGTAAACACTGTTTCACAGTGGACTGCTTGGGGAGGTGCCAGACTCTCTCTCTGATAGAGGAATTTAAGTAGATAGTAACTTGCAAGGGATGCTGTAACTGCAAGATTCCTGGGCGCCTGACTAGTTAACCGTAAGGATCACCTAGAATTCTCCAATTCCATGGCATAAAACCAACAAGAGAACCCTAGTGCGGCACACCCAATCAATTAGTGGATGCTATCAGCAGTTGCACTTATCCCAGTAATTCAAGGGGTGCGTCCTCTAGATAGGAATACTCCTCAGATGAAAGCCTATGTTTCTACGTACAATGAATAGAGGAAAATAGTTGATTTCCTATATCCGTTTCCTAGCAATTATTTCTAATCTTCCCAACATGACACGTTTGAAACACTTGCAGTTGTGATCAGAGAAGACCAGCAGGGGCATTCACTTTTAGCTTCTTTATTTCAGCTTGCAAGGGAAAAATAGATACTGTAACCCCCTAGTATTAAAACGCGAGCATTTCTCAATAAATAGAGCGAGGCATACAGGAAGACCAGCGGGACGTTCAAAGCTATAAAAGCAGAGAAATGCAATGCTTGACCACCATTTATCTGCAGGATGCCTGCAGGAGCCTAAATCCACGCATCCAAGCACACACACACCCACTTACATATTGGGACCCCTTCTGACCCGCCAGCTTGTCTTCCATGGCTCCGACCGTGGCCGAGGTGCCCTTCTCTCCGCTGTTCGGGGCATGCTTCTCTCCAGCCTTGCCTTCGACTTCGCTCGGGAGCTTGACGTCTCCCACGCCGAGCGCCTCGCTCTTGTACTTCTTCACGAACTGCTCCATCTGCTTCACCTCATTCGGAGAGAGCTCGTGGCATTTGGACGGATCCTGGTCGTGAGCGGGCAGCTGTTTTGCCAACTGCTTCTTCCTGTACTGAGCCCCTTCGGAGCCAGCCACGGGCTGCTTCTCTTTAGGAAGCATCTGCATGTAGTGTCTCGCCTAAAAAAAGTCAGGAGGGAATCGCGCGACCGTTATGGAGATCAGATGCCCAGGGGATCCCAGCTTTTGAAAGAGACATAAAAGGAAGGCAACCAAAGGGAGATTTAGTAGCACTTAAGGCGCTGCGGTGACTGACTGACTGGTGGGAATGGATACCAAGGTGTACAGTGGTGGCGAAAGTGCAGGGACATTTAAGCCACACTGAATTACCGAGGCAGCGCAAGCTAATGACAAGTAAAGCTGAATTGAGAGATTTCATAACATAAAGCCCAGTGTTTACTTCAGTGCAGTAACGGCTCCAACAATGTTTAGTTAAAGCTGAATATCTTCAGGCAGTTAGAGTGCATTAGCTTTCAGAGTAATTGCAACCAATTTTCCCTCCCTTGAGGAGAAGTTATATGTTTGTGGAATGGGATCGGGAGCACGTGATCTCAAGCTGCTCAGCTTGTTTTAACAAGCTGATATTACAATTTAAATATATACAGTAATAAAAATAATAATATCTGCATGCAAACATTTTTCTTAAAATTCCCTAAAAGCTCCCGTATGATTAGACAGATCTCTAGCCCCCTGCTTTAGATCACACAACATGACACTACATAAACTTGACTCAGGATTAGCTCCCCGCCCCCCCCAACCACAAATACCCAAGAAGGCTATCCACTTATCTCATCTAGATGAACTGTTAATAATACCAAGGGAGCTTGTCTTTTCAGATGACAACTCCAAATTCGTTCTTACCATATACAGTAAAAGAAATGTGCAGCCTTGAGTGCTTTTCTTAGATTTTAAACAATGACATAAATTGAGATGGTTAGCGTCCCATTTCTGGAAGTCCTTTTAAAACGCTTTGCTTGGAAATTCATAAATCATCCCAAGTGACAGTAAAGGTCCCTAATGTAGTTTTTAATCCTTGCCATTAACACAACCTCTCTCCCTGATTGCACTTCTCTGTTGTAACCAAACCCACCTATTTCTCTTCTGCCCCTTGCACAGGGCTAGGATTCTCCTGCTTCAGCAGAGACCGGCAAGAGAAGAGGACGACCTGACCAAATTCCACCATATTTACACTTTCTGTGGGATCCATCACTTATAGCCACTGTGATGAGCACGTACAATTGAAATTGATTCTAAATCAGTCTTCACCAAGGTGCCTCCATGATATTGTAGATATTACAACTCCCAGTCGTCCTGGCTATGGGCCATGCTGGCTGGGTCTGATGAATTTTGCAGCCCCAAATAAGTGGAAGATACCAAATTGAGGAATATAGACCAAAACAAAACAAGGCAGTGATCAAGAATAAAATTAGCCATGCACCCTCCATGACCTCTTCATGCTGAAGTTTAAGCTATTCTCATTTTCATAAAACAAAAAAAAAACCTTCAATATCATGGTATCTTACCAGAGTTTGGTTCTGAACAGGAGGTGCCCATTCGTAAGTTACAGTATTGATGGACACATTCTTCTTGGCTGCCACAGGATTGGTCAGTATCATCACGTTGCGCTTATACATAGGGATCCCATCTGTCTTCAGCTTGGCAATAAGGGTGGTATATTTTGTATCCTCAAAGAGCTTCCCCACTTTGCGATCGTCTTCATTGCTCGTAGGAACATCGTGCTCCTCTTGCCCACACTTGCAGTTCCGACATATTTTTCTAATGGTTCAAAAGCAAAGCACAATTTGGATTGCGATCATAGTGGATGGTGGTGATGCCAGCCCCTCTACAGTTAAGGTTGATGGCTGGTTTAGATGCCCTAAGCAGATCCGATCTCACCTGATTTCAGAAGCTAAGCAGGGTCGGCCCTAGTTAGTACTTGGATGGGCGATCACCAGGGAATATCAGGTGCTGTAGGCACCTGGAGTAAGAACTGGCAAGCCACTCCAGTATTCCTGCCAAGAAAACTCCATGGGCATGGAGTCACGAAGGGTCGGTCACGACTGTAACGACACCACACACACACACACACACACACACACACACACACACACACACACACACACACACACACACACACACACACACACACACAGAGAGAGAGAGAGAGAGAGAGAGAGAGAGAGAGAGAGAGAGAGAGAGAGAGAGAGAGAGAGAGAGAGAGAGAGAGAAACTAATACTGGAGATTGCATTTTTCTTTCTTTTGGCCATTCTTTTAATCATGGCTGTTATTCACTGATTCTGTAGTTCTACCACATTCTGAAAGATTCAGACCTCTATTTATGTCTCTTAGCAAAGCTGGCAATTCAGACTGTCAATTATGATGTGATAATTGTGGCTTTCTACTTTTCCTCACATTGGAGTGTCTTTTGATGGGACATATCTCCCTGGGGAGAACTCTACACTGCGCATCAACTCAACTGCTCATGTGGGTTGCAAATATATGAGAAATAATTTGTAGTACATAAGCCCTGTCTCTCTTTAAGTTCCTTAAACTTCTAAGGAAACTCTCTTTTATGAGTTTCCTTAGATGTTTAGCTTGTTTGGGGAAACCTGCTAAGTTCAAAAGCTTTTGATTTTTCTTATTTATGCATTTTGCTTTATTATTTATAGGTTGCACTTTATACAGCAAGTTAAAAAACACACACCTTCTACCTGTTAAGTAAAAATAGATTTCCCCCCCCAATATCAACTTGTCTATGTTTCTGTATTTTCAAAAACAGGGATGCTCATAAAAGAGAGGAACAAACCCTTTGGTATAAAGATGAAGCTATGCCCATCTTAAGTAGAGAAATTCAACCCATAGATCAACCTGATTTCTTCAACCAAAACATGGGCAAGTTTTTTGTACATCAGCCACTCTAGGAAAATGCTACAGCATAATGCTAGCCACTGCACTGCTTCTCTAAGCATATGCTTCCTGGTGTAAGCTTCAGCACAGGTTTTGCTAGTGCTGTCATTTGCAAACAACCAATCTTCAGTGCAGTTGGCTGCAGTTACGTAAGCGTTACTAGCCCTGCTCAATTAATCCATATTTGGGCAAAGCAATCCCTTGACATTTAAGGGACTCGGTTCGAAGTAAGTGGAGTCTCTTCCTGTGTGGGGAAGTACAGAATGGAGTTCTTCTTTTGTGAAATTGGTGTGAGTACAAGGGTGCATCAACATGCTGATATTTTGAGTGAGAAATTTGGGGAGGAGTCATCTGTGGTCTGAATTTCTAGGACCAGCATACAACTTCTGTAGTTTTTTTTTCTTAAGGCTCTTTTTCTTTTTCTTTTGGAAACAAATACATTAAAATCAGTTATAATTTAGCGATTATTTGAGGTAACGCAGTCACTAAAGAAGAGGTGAAAAACTAGGTCAGGTGAATAATATAATACAATATTATTGTCTAGTGTTATGGTAATTAAATGCAAAACTTTTGCAAATTTCGAACTATGCCTATAAAATTTTGGGTCAAAATACTAAAGTGATGGGATCTCCAGATCTTATTTTGTTTCAATACAATACTGACTTGAGCACAGAATATTCTCAAGCAGAAAGACATTGTTTCAGATTCCACTTGTTTTTCTGAGGGAGGAGTTTGCCCTGGTAGGGATCTGCTTCTCTGTGGCTGTGATAATCAAGACAGCCTATCAACCTCAGTGTTGTAATATTGTGTGAAGAAAATGCTCCCTCAAGCCTAGTTCAGAGAGAAAGCCGGGAGTGCAATCAGACCGAGGCCAGAACTGCCCTAGATTAAGACACTTTTGTCAATAGTTCCTCTTGCACACCGAGTCACGCAGTTCAGTATTTAACATATAACGTCTATGGAGGTTTCTTAACTTCTGACAAGTCACTTCCAAAAGTTATTTCGTTTGCACAACTGTGCAACAGCTTTTCAACCAGAGTGATGTGCTTTTTGGTGGGGAAAGAACAGAGATGAACAGTGACGCTGGTTGCCACAAGGATTGTTTGGCTTGGTGTGGCAGAAGATGGCAGCCTACTGTCAGCTTTGCAGAAAAACCTAATTGCGGGCCCAGCTAGTTTTTGCACATGGACCTGAGGGAGATGGGGCATCACCTGTTTTTCACTTCAGGCAGAAAAACTTCGGGGCCTAACTGGAGTGATGGTGATAAATGATCGCAAACACATTTAGCCTTTAAAAGCTGGACACATATTTTTTTAATTTGTTCCAGAATGAGGGCACCAAGGAGGCCTCTGTGAGAGTTATATTATATGTATCTCATTAGAATTCAATCCAGAGCTTTGCATCAGATACGTCAAGGTCATCTGTAGTAAGAGATTATTATCATGTTGATTTCATATCAGTAATATGAATTCCTCAGCTTTGGTATGCTAAGAACATTCCCTGTAGCTTAAGAGAATTATTGCTGGTTTTCAATGACATATTAGCTGGGTTTTAATTGTCAGAGATGTTATACTCCCATCTAGTGGGAAATATCATAATTGTACTGGAGGCCTGTTGTATTTCCCTGAAGAGAATTTTGCACAAAGCTTTGGCCAAGGTATATATATTCTTGGCTGCATAAATAGGTAGCAAAAGAAATGTTGCAAGCAGTTTAATTCTAGGTTAGGCTACCCCACTGTCCAAGAGATACTAGCTTTAGACTTAATGGTGAACAGGAATCCTCCCAAAATTAACAAATCACTCATTAGAAAATTTGCTGTTATCCTGAAATTCTTCTGACCCTGCCGCTGGACTATAGAATGCTGAATTGTCAGTGTTTAAAAGTTGGTCTGAAATGTAACTGAATGGAGATGGTGTGATTTTAACCATTGCTAGCAGTGGGGGGGGGGGGAGGAGGCTAGGACACCCAGTGGGTTCTAAATTCAGGTCATGCGGCTGGATTTGTCAAAACAAAATGCTCTCTCTTCCATTCACAACAATTGTTCCAAATCTCCCAAAGTGTTACGCAGGTGAATGTGTATGATGGAAGGGAGGATCCTCCTGCCGGGGAATATATTATCAGAGGAGAATCGTCACTAGAGAAAACAGCCCCTGGATTCCGTTCCAGTTGGAAACAAGCTAACATTAACCAATACAAAGAAGTTACTAAGCTAGAGAATAGACAGAAGTGGTTTACCATTTCCTTCTTCTGCCCTGGGACGGTGCAGCATGCCGAAGGCCACACAGGTTGGCTCTTCTCTGATAAGACTGATTGAGGAATCAAACTCCCAACCTCTGGCTGTGCAGTCCATAACCAGAGACAGGTCTTCATATGATATGCAGCAAACATATGGCTGATAGTCCCTCAAGGAACTGAACTAAGTATCTAACATGTACCTCAGGCAGAAATGAGGATTTTACTGACTAATATGTACTACAGCTGAATTATCTCATTGTCATATAACAGTATCACAATGAGATAATTATTTATCAGAGGAAAGTATGTCCATCATAACAAATGTCTAAGCACTATATGTTGTTTTATATATGCTTATTAGTAGTAAAAGTTATTTCATGTGTTAACCAAGAAACATGTGATTATTTTATTACCCACTACTGTCACAACTGCTATATGCAAATACTGCTTCTTTATAGATTAAAAAAGATAAAACGGTAAAGGTTTTCCTCACACATGTGTGCTAGTTGTGTTTGACTATAGGGGCGGTGCTCATCTCCGTATTCAAGCTGAAGAGCTAGTGTTGTGCAAGTCCACGGCCATGTGGCCAGCATGGCTGCAAGGAAACACTGTTTTACCTTCCCACTTTTTACAGCGGTACTTATTTATCGACTAGCATTTACATGCTTCCGAACTGCTAGGTTGGCAGGAGCTGTGGTTATCAGTGGGAGCTCACTCCACTAAATGGCACCCAGGATTCGAACCACCGAACTGCCAACTTTGCAGCTGACAGTTTTTGGAAGCCTTAGTCCACTGAACCACCACATATTTAACCAAAAGCTAACAGAATTGGCTAGAAGATATGCAATTGTTCAGAACTAGAGCCCCCCCCCCAAAAAAAGGCAGTTAATGTTTTGTGTTTTATAGCTAACCATGAACCACCCAGAAAACAAACCATAATTCATGGTGATCTGAGCTCTCCTCTGCCCCTGCAACCACCACTGCCACTGGTGCGGGCACCTCAGCCTGCCTTGGTGGCCCAGAGAGGCAATAGTGTTGGCAGAAAAGCCAGGAGGAGGAACCAGGTCACTCCCTCTGCACACACTTTCAGACAACTAATCAGGCAGGGAAGTCCCAGCCCTAGCAGTGGTGGAAGTGATGGCAACGGTGGGTAAGGTGAGGTGAGGCAAAAGTAGAAGTGGGAAGGTGATGGGTGGGGAAGTGAGGGATCATGTTTTCTCAAACCAAACAAAGTGTCAGTGCTAAAAAGTTGGGCATTTTGTTTTGCTTTTGGAAAACACAATCCCTGAACTGCTCACAAACAAGCTCCATTTGTAGGGTTGTTTTTTTGTTTGTAATTCATTTTGTAAATGACTAAAGATGATGTTACATATGTCTGATAAGTGTGTTGTAAAGGTACAATTTTGAATTACAGAAAACCGGGAGAGGTTATGTGTGTGTCCGTGTCCTTTTTCCAACAATGTTTACACAAATGGCTTGAGTTGTGTGGTTTCTCCTTCCTTGCTTGCTCTTATTCTTTAACAAGCTAAAAATGTTGGCCCAAATCATTTTTATGGCTGAGGTGATGAATGACATGCTCCACATCATCCACAAAGGCCAAATGGACCTTTCTTTAACAAAGGTGATTAATCAGTATTCTCCCCGACCCGAGGACTGCAAACTACCTGAGAGGGTGCAAGACAGGCTACCTGAAGCACACAACTCTGTCCTCCAACAGAGAGGAACTTCCAGAGAACTCCTGGAGCTTCCTCCTGCATATGTCAACCAGCATCTGTCACCTCAGGCAACTGGCTCTCCAGGCCAGATTCTAGGATATAATTGTTTTAGATTCCGAGACATAGTTGGCCTGTTATTCCCACCATCCCCTGCCATGGACTATGTTAGTTCATGATGACTGGAGCCTGAAGACATTCCAGTCTCGGGTTCAGGAGCCCAGAAGCACCTCGATGACCTCAAATTAGGAAAGTCAATTTTAGTACACTAGGACCCCATATCTCCAGGACTGATATCTGGGGTTTCATTTATTTGTGGTTTGTTGCAGTTCTATATGGAACATACAAGGGCATCCCCTTGCTTTTGTTCAGCCTCCTTGTGTCCTTTGTTGAGCTCCCCTGTAGGTTGTATATAAGGTCCCCTCACAGATTTGCGGTTTAAAGCCTCCGTGGTAGATTGTGTGCAACAAACATATTTTGTCATTTAAAGCATGTGTGTGTGTGAGAGAGAAAAAGAGAGCGAGTGAGCCTGTAATTAATTCTACTTCTATTTCTAATTCTATTTCTGCACTGTGATATGTGCAGCTGTAGTTTGTCCACTTTGGATGTCAAAAATCTAGAAGAACCAAGAGAGAACCAAAACATGCAAAATAAGAGAGGTTGAGGGGAAGATAATTGCAAGCCAATGGCTAAAGGCTGTTTTCCGTCAGCATTTTGCCATATTGGATTAAATCTCATGTTGTTCCTACTTAAAACGATCACACAACTACCACTAGCGGGGATAATGTGACATGGCATTCAACACAGCGGGAGGGTGCAAGGTTTGTAAAGGCTTGTTTGGCTGTTAGGCGTTTGTTGCCCTGAG
The DNA here is from genome assembly GCA_029282475.1 of Phrynocephalus forsythii. Taxonomy (NCBI): domain Eukaryota; kingdom Metazoa; phylum Chordata; class Lepidosauria; order Squamata; family Agamidae; genus Phrynocephalus; species Phrynocephalus forsythii. The sequence continues at coordinate 41,885,291 of JAPFRF010000006.1, forward strand.
TGTGAGGTGCATACAAAAGGAAGTGCCCATTTTTAAAAAGAAAAGAAAAACTAGACAATAACATTTGCCTATATGTTTAATGACAAAGCATTGACACACTTGACTATGTGGATAAATGTGGTTCATAGCAGTGTCAAACTCTCCTAGTTTTGTCAAGATGCATAACAAAATCCATGTTATATATAAAATCTTAGCTGTGTGTGAGGTCCAGAGAACATCCGAGAGTTCATTCTGAATCACATTCAGTGGCCTGGCTCCATGCTTTATTTATATCCTGCTTCATCTCCCATGAGAATTCCAGCATAACCCAAGTTTATTTTTCTAATCAGAAGGAGTTGCAGCTTCTGATTTTGAACTTTCCCTTGAGCTTCATGGACTTACATAAACATGTTAGACTTCGATTTCCTCCTTTTTTTATGGCAACCTGTTCTAAACATGCATGTTTGTATGAATCATTGTTTGGTGTTGCATCTGAATAAGGTCTATGTCTTAACATGTATGCTTCATGTTTCATTTGAAACAAAAACACAAAGCCTCTTTCCTTACCTCCAGAAGTGTAATTCAAATCCTTCACATTTATCTTTGCATTTTAAACAGGGAGCTCCAAATCCTTCTTCATGGCCTAAACCCATCTAGAGAGGGACAGAAAAGAAGGTAAGAGTTTTAGAATAATATCTTTCCAAAGTACATAACATTTTCTAAGAAAAGCGAAAAATGTTGAAGGGGTGGGGAAATCTAGGACTTAACTGTCCTGCACAAAAATATATCCTACCAGGAGTTTAATCTTATATGCATCTATCCAGAAGCAAGCTCTGATGACCTCAGTACCACTTTCTCCTCGGTAGAAGGATTACAGCCCAAGTTTCTTGCTGCAAGCTTTATTTCCCCTCCTCATTAAGCTCTAACATGTCCAGAATTCACCAATAGGACTTTGGCTGTTGAACCAGAGTTGGAAGGCAGCCCTCTATAAGCCAGTTAATTCTTATCTTCATTCTGACAGGCTTGACGTTGCCTCTCAATAGCCACTATTACTTCAGTCGGAATGGGGTTCAACAGAGGAAAATGTAGAGTGGTGCATCTAGGTAAAAAGAATGAATTGCACAGATATAGGTTGGGAGACACCTGGCTGGAGAATAGTACCTGTGAAAGGGACCTGGGAGTCTTTGTGGACCATAAATTGAACATGAGTTAGCAGTGTGATGCGGTGGCCAAGAAAGCCAATGTGATTCTTGGTTGCATCAACAGAAGCATAGTGTCTAGATCAAGGGGAGTGATAGTACCATTCTATTCTGCTCTGGTCAGACCCCACCTGGAGTACTGTGTCCAGTTCTGTGCACCTTAATTTAAAAAGGATGTTGACAATCTTGAATGGGTTCAGAGGAGGGCAACCAAGATGATTGAGGGTCTGGATGAAATGTCTTACGAGGAACGGCTTATGGAGCTGGGAATGTTTAGCCTTACAAAAAGAAGGCTGAGAGGGGACATGATAGCTATGTTTAAATATATGAAAGGATGTCATGTTGAAGAGGGAACAGGTTTGTTTTCCATGGCTTCAGAGACTAAGACTTGGGGAAATGGTTTCAAACTACAGGAATATTCCATTTGAATATTAGGAAGAACTTCCTGATGGTTAGAGCTGTTCGGCAGTGGGATATGCTGCCACAGAGGATGGTGGAGTCTCCTTCTTTGGAGGTTTTGAAGCAGAGGCTGGATGGCCATCTGTCAGGACTACTGTGATGGGGGCTCCTGCATTTTAGGGGTTGGACTAGATGGCTCTTGAGGTCTCTTCCAACTCTATGATTCTATGATGCAGTCTTGTTATTCTATTTTAGCTTCTTTTATTTTGGGGGTTAAAAACAGTACACTTTCACTTGCTTCCTAGTGCCTTCTTTTTATTCTTAGTGAACATGACTGATTCTCAGCAGTGTTTTGGGCAGCTATCAAACAGAATTCAGCTCAAATCCTCAAGGTTCTCCCCCCCCCCCATTCACTCCTCAAGGTCTAATAATCCAGAGAAGCCGCTCAGTATACTTCAAGCCATTGCTCATCTGTTGGAAGTAAGTGTGACCGAGCCAACAATATTAACTCATAGATTTCAAGGACTGTATTCTACATTCTTCAATGCACTGAACAAAAGTGCCTAAGATATGAAATTATGTACTTAAAGGGGTAAACAAGTTAGGAGAAAATTCAGGATGAAGACACTTTGGTCCATCTTAGACTCTCTCTACCGACACAACTTCTGAGTCTCATTACATGTCCTGGAGATTTAACTCTGTATTCTGATTCACCCCTCTTCAAGACATTATCTCCACCTTGCTCAACAATCTTGGCATTTCCAATACAAAGCAATGCCCTTTGAACTGTATTCTTCTCCCAGGTGTAGGTGGCCATCGTACCACACATCCCTGTATCAACTGATAAATCATTGATTTGTTGATTTGTTTGCAGTTGTATGATCAAAGAATATAGGATGTCCAGATTATTGTGGCTTGCTTTCCAGCTCACATTTTCTTTTGTAAATCTTGAGAAGAGCCACACTTGTCTCTTACTGATCCTTCAGCATTTGGGGATGACTAGTTACATTTATATGCAAGGCATGACTTTTCTGCTTCAAGAAAGGACCAACAAGATAGTATGATCCAGAACGTTCGGTGCGTCCTCCTCTAAGACATGACTGCCCCATCTGAAAGACCACAGATTGCATCTCTTGGGCATGTTTAGTGTGAGACTGCTACAGTGGTTCCCCTTTCTCCTCCAGAAACAGGCAGCACTACCCCTCAAAAACAAAACAAAAAAAAACAAAAAAAAACCTTCCAACTGAGATCCCACCATAGCTCATAAATTCCACACAGTGGTTGCTATTCACAGCCCTTCACCAAGGAAAGTTGCTTCTTAATTATCTCACCCCCTCTGATAATGACAGCTTCCAGTCTGAGAGGACCAGGGCAGATTTGGGAAGACAGGTAACGTGTGGCCAAGAATGCATATATGAAGTGCTGAGGAGAACAAGGTCCTTGGACTGTTTTTAGTCTCCTCTCACAGTATTGGTTCAGAAAGACTTCTAATCCCTTAGAGAAAACTTTCAGACAAGGGACTGCAAGGATAGGTGCTGGAATCAGGTAAGAAGATGTTCTCTCTTTCCATTCATCAGACCTCCCTGAATTTGAAATGTTTACAACCTTAGCCCAATTGAAAGGGATTGTGACTAATTTGGATTGGTACCTGCATTGCCAGTAAAAGCAGTGGTACACAATTTATTCTGATCCTGTGATTGTGTGCAGAACCATCAAATACACTCACTTTCTCTCACAGAGAGAGAGAGAGAGAGAGAGAGAGAGAGAGAGAGAGAGAGAGAGAGAGAGAGAGAGAGAGAGAGAATTCACAGTCTAAATCAATACAATCACATCCTAGGACCTGAAGTTTAGGCCACTGGTTTCCAGACTCCGGTTGCCCTCCTGAGGATGCAGCAATCCCAATATCACCAGCAGGATGAAGATATTCATACAGGAAAAAGGTATGTCAATCCGCTTAAATAAATTTGTCGTTAAGTATCAATATTAGAATTTGGAAACCCAAAACAACGATTTCTGCTTCTCTTCAATTTAAAGTCATTTTAATGAGGTTTTCATGTCTTTTAAATAAATACAAATTGAATTTTTGTTAAAAATAGGTTGATTATGAGAGCTGCAGAAAAATCAAAGAGAATATACACAGGCACCATTAGTTTAGGTATACAGTGGTACCTTGTATAAAGGAATTAATTCGTTTAAAATGAAATTATGTTAAGCAAATTTTCCTTTATACAAATTTTCCATAGGAATGCATTGAAAATGGAGCAATCCCATTTTTATGTTGTATGGATTCACCCCACAGGCAATTATGTTAAGCAAATTTCCCCTGTCTCTGGAATGTTTATGTTGTACAGATTTTATGTTATACAAACTGTTTGTTATACAAGGGTCCACTGTATTCTCTAGGCTCAATCTACATTGTGATCATCTTGAGGATAAAACAAACAAGTGAGTGAGAAATGTCTTTACAAATGATAATGTCTTTACATATATAAAGCATCTTGGGTCTTTTTAAGGAACAAGGCAGGATAAAAATGAATGAATGAATGAATGTTGACTTCATGATATGAAAAGTCCACAAACGAATCCCATTCCATGGCAGTATCTCAGCAAGTAGTTTACTGGGCAGAAATGGACAATCTTCCTGGAAATGAACAATGGTATGCAAGCCTGTTGCCACTTAATTAGTCCGACTTAAGTCATTCCATGGTTTTTACCATTGTGTGTGTGATGCCAGGACTGAACTTCCAAACAAGCTTTTTAAAACGACTAGGTTAGAAACAGTTACATTTGCAATAATTATTGCCAAAAGCACATGTTGTGATTAGTTTAAAAATTATGCTGGAACAGTGTGGAACTCTTAACTGAACATCAAACTTGCCTTCCACTCTATTTGAACACTATAATAGATTGGCCTGCAGAAGTTTTTAGAACAGGATGGAATCAATTTCTCCATAAATGGAATCATGGAAGAATGTAAGAGGCAAAGGTCATTTGAAATTTTGCCAAAAGAGGTTCCTGTATGTCAGTTGCTGAAAATTCTAAAAAACAAAAAAACAAAAAACAAACAAAAAAAACCCCACCATCTGGTGTTTCAAACATGCCCTGCCTAATTTCAAGGCAGTCTACGTACGAAAGGCATTGCAAATATACTGATTGAAGTCATCTGTTGCAGGGTGCCTTCGCAGTTAAAATATTGCTGCAGAGCCAAATGTTATAAATGGTTGCAGGCCAGCCTTATGTTTGAAAAAGAAAGCTTGCTTTAATCAACTTGGAATGTTCCTGGAGAATCAAAGCTGTTTTTTTTTTTTTATATGAAAGAGCACTGACCACAACCTCCATCTGTTACCATTCCGATGTCTAGGGAAATAAAAGCTTAATACCACCGTCTTCTCTTGATAACGCACCCCATGGGTAAAGAAACCATGGTTCCTCTAAATACTGTACTGTCTGATTCTACCTCTCTGCAGTTTTAGCCTGCACAGCCCTGTGGTGAGAAAGGATGGGAGTTGCAGTTATCCCTAAGATAAGTGCCACAGATCAGTCTTGAACAATTTATTATTCAGTTGCATATTCTTATCCCCCTAAACCCTTCATATTCCCTATTATAGTATGAAAGAGCAGCTTGCATCATCATCATCATCATCATCATCATCATCTTTATTGTCATTGTACAACCAGTGTACAATGAAATTGGCTGAGCTCCCCCCCTCCCCCCCAACACCATCCCACTAAAAAGCCATTCAATCTGCTATCACACTGTGTGCTGGCTGCACAACTCGCCAGCCCCACGAGTCTATCATGAGTTGTCACGTCCCGTTTAACAGTCGAACAGCCCACAGATAAAAACTGTTTTTTAGCCTGTTGGTATGACTCGCTATACTTCTGTATCTCCTACCCGAGGGTAGGAGAGTAAACAAGTGCTGACCGGGGTGTGAGTCATCCCTGATGATTTTCCTTGCTCTCCTGAGACAGCGGTCCCTGGCGATGTCATCCAGTGGACTCAGGGGACAGCCCATGATGTTTTGTGCTGTGTTCACTACCCTCTGTAAAGTCTTTCCATCCGCGGATGTCAAACCAGCATACCAGAACAACAAAATGAAGGCAATTATTTCAACTTGTAAAGTGTATATGTTTACAAAGACATACCAAGGAATAAAAAGGACGGCAAAGAAAAAATAAAAAAATAAAACTCAGCAGAGTTTTCTCCTCGCCCCAGTTCATTTTGTTTATTATGAAATGAATTTTTTTAAACAAATTTATTCTGTAATTTGTTTCATTTCATTTTTTAGTTTTTGGGGGTTCCCACAGCCCCATTGGTGCTTTTTAATTTCTACTATTCTTATTTTTAATTACTGCAAGCACCCAGCAGGGGGTCCACACTACAGTTGATTGGGGCTTTTTAAAAAAAGCCCTGACCAGCTCTAGTGCACCCCATGCTTGGCACTTTTTTTAAAAAAAAATAGTTTTTATTTTTATTTTTCTTATTTTTTCCCCCTACAAGCCCAGCAGGTGGCCCGCACTATAGCTGATTAGGGGTTTTTAAAAAGAGCCCTGACCAGCTCTAGTGGGGCCTATGCTCAGTACTTTTAAAAAAAAATTCCTGCAAGCCCCAGCTGTAGGGTGGCCCCCAATATGGGGGAATAGGTTTTCCCCATGGGAATGGCCTAATGCATTCCTATGGAGAAAATCTTCCAGAGTGGGGTTTGTTATTTGTTTCATTAGGGAATGAAACAAATAACAAATAATGAAATGAATTAAAAATTCATGTTGTGCCCATCTCTAAAACTCAGGCAGCAATATGAAAGGATTTCTCAATTTCCAAGGAGAAAGGAGCAGTAAAAATACTCTAAAATAAATAAATAAATAAGTACATTTAGAAATAACGTATGCTAACATATTGTTATGTTATGTGCAATAATTCTTGCTGTCTATAATTTGTAGGAATAGGGAGGTGCCACTGAGTTGAGGGAACGTGGGTGGCACTGTGAGTTAAACTGCAGAGACCACAAGCTAGAGACACCTCTTAAGGGCTGCGTGGAGGCGAAAGGGTGGGGAGATAAGGCAACTTCACATCCTGGAGACAGAGGTGACGGGAGCATCTGGGAGAGGTGGGAATGGTGGTCTGGGATGTTGGATATGTACTCAGTGCAAACGGACCCACCCCTCACTCTCCAAAAGGCCTCCTCCTCCTCCTCTCCAGTATCATCCACATCCTCCATGAGATAACAAGCCACCCCATTTCTCCCATAGTTACGGAATGAAAGGGCGGAGGGGAGGGGGTCTCTTGGGTCAATGGAAGCCTAGAGCAGCTGTTCATTGGAACCACCTGCCTCGTTCCCCACCCCCACCTGGCCTCAGCAAAGAGGCGGTGGCAGAAGAGGATTGGAAGGTTGGGCAATTCCAATGTGGACAAGTGAAGCACCTCTTAGCCTGGGGGGGTGGGCAAAGTGGCATGACGGGGAACCAATGAGGGGCCCAGGGGCGTGGCCAGAGAACCATGCACTCAAAATTGCAACCACCTATGTCTGTGAGCAGACTTTTTCCTGAATGATACATCTGAAATCTCCAACCAGATCCAGACTAACTGATGAACACTTGCATCACCTGCTATGACTAGCAGTGACAAATATGGCACCAGATATTGGCCATCTTGTTAGCCAAAAGCAGGCCCATACTTCCCATTGAGATATTATTTGTTTATGTTGATTACAATTGTTCTTCATTTTAAATATTGCATTTTTTTGCTGTTTTGTGCACTACAAAAATATGTGCAATGTGCATAGAAATGTGTTCATATTTTTTCAAACTATAGTCTGGCCCCCAACAGTGTCTGAGGGACAGTGAACCAGCACCCTGTTTTAAAAGTCTGGGGACCCCTGGTATAGGTGGTGGTGAAGTCTTCTCAAAGTTTTAGTCCAAGAACATCTGGGAACCCAAGTTTGGGAACCACTGCTTTAGAAGGTGTCTATAAAGATTTTACAGATGCATTAAAAGTCTACGGCAATTACACTCAATATAAATAGAACAGCATAGAAAGGTTTCTGTAAAACTGCAGGGTTTTAAATTAAGCAGAAACCATGATTACAGTAATTAACTTGCAAACTGAAAGCAAGCTTGCTATTTGACTTTGTCTACCCAGTCCGGAAATAAAGAGACAAGACATGTTTGAAGGGTTGAAATCGGGTCACAATTTATTAACTCAAATAAGTGTCATTAAGTGTTGAAACCTTAAAACAAGGAGGCCAGAAAAGTGCAAGTGGCTAAGTTCTATTCCTGATAATTATTAGCAGGACACTGCTCCCTTGATCAGTGTGCTGCCAAACGTATAGAGGTCTGGGCAGCCCACCTCTATCACTCAGGGACACAATATTACCAGCAGGACTACTCCTCTATTCTTCAATAAATCCTCCAATCCTAATTATAATTGAGGGCTGCCGGACTAATCATCTTATTGCTAAATAACTTTAGCCTAAATTCTATTACCAGTTGCACCACCCGCCAATTGTGACCAGATTAAGCCATTTCCCATAAACCCAAAAAGAATGGGATGGGGGAAAAACTCACCATCACTCCTGGCCAATCCCATTTGGCTCTTACGCAACCAGCTAGTCTCATTCTCTTCATAGGGCGGATGGGCGGGAAGGCAAACTGAACGGAAAGAGCCACACTAAGGAAGGTGAGCCTAGATAGATAGATAGATAGATAGATAGATAGATAGATAGATAGATAGATAGATAGATAGATAGATAGATAGATAGATGCCTCCCTTATGGCTTGACATTTTTAATATCCTTTTACTACCATATCCTACCAAACCACACATTGTTGTTCAAACCTGCTTAGTTAGAATTCCCATGTGAAACAAACAAAAAAAAATTGAGTCCACGTTGCTAGTGTGGCAATCCTGACCTTTTAAAAATCCCCCCACCAATAAATGTGCCTGTATAGTAAATAATGCTGAAGTTTCCTAAGAACAGGAGTTTTCCTATTAAGTCTCACTTCAGCTCTGCTGCTCAAGAGACAGTGAACCTAACATAAAAATATTTAGTGAAACTGTGACTGGACTTCCATGTTCATTTGGAGTTGGTTTCCAAGGTAGCAGCTGCAAAACAACAAGTATTAAGAAAGGCACAAGAAGGACAAGGGCTAAAGACTTGCAGTTCTAAACAGAAAGAGCAGAAACCATACTACAGCATGTTAAGTAAGCATTACTTATAAACATATTTTTAATTTAAAATAAGGCTGCCTTTCCTTCCTCCATTTTCTTTATTCAGTGGCATCCCAGCATTTACACTCCATTTAATGCATGTTTTTATTAAAAAGCAGAACTTAACATTAGCCTTTGAATTGTGATTAAATATATCTTCGTATTTCTCAAAACCACAAAGCCTGCACAGTGAAGTCCTATACCAATACAGTGCCAGTTCTTCCGTACCCGCAGATCACAGAGTGCAAATGTGAACCAAGTCTGTGACCCACTGACACATTTTATGGAGTTCACCAATGTCACAGACAGGGCAAAGCAAATTCCATCTCTGAACAAAGGCTTCTCTTGACAAGGTTTCATAAAGCACCAGCTGTATCACTCTCAGAATTTCCATGATGAAATTAATGGGAAAAACAGACACTGGAGGAAATTACAACCTCTGTCAAACATATATATAGTACATTATCCTCTGGATAAAAGTTTTGCGCCCCAGCTTTTAAAAGATGAAAAAATTAATGAATATGAAATTTAATCTGTGTGAAAGCTGCGTCTCGTGTTTAAGTGATTTCTGAGTACGTTAATACAGTAGGCAATCTACTGTAGGTTAAAATAAATTATGTACTCATAATTACCAAGCCTTCAGCCAATTCTAAACAATTTCTTTCCAGGACATACAGAGAAAACATGTTGATTCAGTTCAGTTTTATTTTCAGCAATCTATAATCCCTCTTTAAAGAGAAAATATTAATAATCTTCTACAAAAAATATATTAAAAAGTCAGATCTAAAAATTTAAAATGTATTTCTTTTGTTTTTATGGTTAAAATGTTTTCATTTAAAAATTCATGTGTGTGTGTGTGTGTGTGTGTGTGTGTGAGAGAGAGAGAGAGAGAGAGAGAGAGAGAGAGAGAGAGAGATGTCGTTACAGTTGTGACGGACTCTTCGTGACTCCAAATCCATGGAGTTTTCTTGGCAGGAATACTGGAGTGGTTTGCCAGTTCCTACTCCAGGCGCCTACAGCACCTGGTACTCCTTGGAGGTCTCCCATCCAAGTACTAACCAGGGCCGACCCTGATTAGCTTCCAAAATCAGGCAAGATCGGATGTGCTTAGGGCATCTAGGATAGATAGATAGATAGATAGATAGATAGATAGATAGATAGATAGATAGATAGATAGATAGATAGATAGATAGATAGATAGATATTCCCCCATGGTCATGTGGCTGGACGGACTAAATGCACAAGCACACAAAACACTGTTGCCGTTTTACCAACATGTCCTTTAATTTTCAGCCTTACTGTGCAGGTCTTTGTTCCCCCACACACAAACCTTCCCCTCTTCCCACACAGGTTCTGCCAGGACCAAATAAAAATGGTTGCTGCCCATGTATGGAGGAGGAAAAGACTTGTGTGAAGGAGGAAGCATGGGTGTGTACGCATGCATATATCTTTGAAGGAACCTTGCTTCCTACCCATTTAAGAAGTGGATTCCCAGTGAGCTATCACTGCTGAGAGAGGATTTTTAACCCAGGCCATCTGAGTTCAAGTCTATCACTCTATCCACTACATACACTACACTGGGTATCCAGTGGAGTAAATACCATCAGGGAAAAAACCCACCTGCAATTCTCTAACTGAATTTGTGTCTACACAGATATATATTTCTTAACAGCATTAAAGTGAATTGAGAAATAACAGATGTGGCCAACCCTATTCTCTGACTGAAGTTATTCCTGGAGCCCTGTTATTCTTCTCTGTGTAACATAAATTTGACAACCTCTGGAAACCCTATGAATGATTTCCAGGAGTGCTTTCTCATTTCAATTATGTCAGTACCTTCAGTTTTTGTTCCTTTGCAAGACAGTGTAGAGACAAAGCCTATCCCTTACCTCTTTTTATGAAAACACATGGTTTCGGACACCAGAAATGAACAAAGGCTTACTGGAGGTGTAGTCAATATGAGCAAGGTCATTAAAATTTAGACATTTAAGAAACACAGGGGTGCAATCCTGATCCTTCTTATATGGACAAGAACCCAGTGGGAGTTATTTCTGAACAAACACAATTAAGACCAGGTGTTAAGTAGATGGCTTGGAATTTCCAAGAATCTGCTAATACCTCTATGTCCACACTAAACTCAGTGCTTTTCCATAGATAGGCGTTTCAGACATAGTAGGTTAAGATGACTGCTGGATAAGTCAGTGGCTCAGGTAGGTTGGGAGTTTAATTACCCACTGTACCTCCTTCACTTGGCTGGACTTGATGCACAGAGTTCCTTCCAGCTCTGCAGTTCTATTATGGCGATTAAATACTTTAATATTGTTATCTCATAACAAAGTAGCACTGTCTGATTTCTCTCCCAATGATAAAACAGAGGCTCTGTTTTCCGATTCTGCCACCACTAAAATGTATCCATTTATGCTTAGCATTTACATTGATCTATTTTTAGGCCCTTTGAAAGAAAGAAAAAATTCCTCAGAAGAGGATTGCCAATAAGTATGACAGAAGAGGCATTGATTTGTCATATTCAGTACAATACATAAATACTTCAAACCCTCTCCCAGGACAGGAAAGATATGAAAGCTGATTTAATACAAGCCATGCATTGATGAAATCTGATTTAGTAATATACTATACACTGTCCTTTCTTTGTGGGGCAACAGACATCACCAATTTTTCAAAAGTGATAGAGAATTATGTTCTCTCTCCTCTACGAATTATTATCTTCCCAGATACTTCCATTTTGGTACAACCAAAAAATGTGATGTATGCCAGGATATAATATATAATCAGCATTGCAGAATTAGAATGTCCAGCGACTCTTTCTGAAATGTTCACATTTTCCTTGGTTTCATTTAAATCCTGACTGCTGACAATAAACTAAGACTATCATACGTCCTACTCTTCTCCACTTTAACCACAAAACAGCCTTTTGAGACCAATTAGGTTGATAGGGAACATGGCTTCATGACCCCATGAAGATTTCACTATCTTGTATCTAGCTTCACACTCCAATCATTCAACAAAAAACAAGCTATTTAAAACCTTATTTTAAGCATGTTTCACTACATATGCTGTAGAGTAGTGTATAAAGGTAATAGACCTATTCAAGAATAAATAGCTCGAGACAGACGGCAACTATACAATGTCTACCCAGCTTTAAATCCCAAGGTAGGAAATTAAAACTGTGGATATGTGTTCTCCACAGGTACTTTTCCACAAGTCTAATTTTACATAAGGTCAGAATCACTGGAAGATACCTCAAGCCTGAGATTTATGTTGTGCATCATTGCATGAGACTGCCTGGAATTCACAGAGCATCCAAGTTTTCTGCCGGGCCCTCGTTAATGGAGTTCCTTCACCCTTCAACCCGGTCACTAAAGCCATATTTGGAATATTAATTTAAGTGTTCCTGTGCCTGGGATGGATTCTTTCAGCCCCACAGGAAGTCTTCAGATTTACAGACAACAACAACAGTCTTGTGGCACAACAACTCCCATCATCCTTCACCAGTGATTTTGCTAAGCAGTAAGAGTGGCAGTTCCAAATTATTCTGGCACTACAATTGCTCTCCCATTCCACAATTTTAGAAACAGGATTTAATTCCTATCTGTACTTTTGTGATCTTTTCTAGCTTGATGTTTTGAGATTACAATGTTTCTTTTACAGCTGCTCAGTTGTTTATGCCTTCACTGCCAGATTATTTAACTTTATGGGGTTTGATATTCTTGGAGAGCTCCTCTCAGATCTTTCATAAACATTTATCTCTACTTATTTCTAAACCAAAACACTCCAGAAGACTGGGTATAAGACTAAAAACATACTGTATATACTCGAATATAAGCCTAGTTTTTCAGCCCTAATTTTGGGCTGAAAAAATGGGCCCTTGGCTTATATTCGGGTCAATACTTTTCGCCACTGAGGCAAGTTTGTGGCGGTGGCTAAAAGTCATTTTAAACATTGTGCTCCACTTCTCCTGACCCCCCCCCATGTTTAAAATGACTTTTAGTCACCAACTCAAGCACTTGCCTCGGTCGCTAAAAGTCATTTTAAACATCACACACACACCCAGCTCACAAAGGAGGAGTTGCCAGGCCCTGCTGCTTTTCCTTCCCTAGGCTTATACTTGAGTCAATAAATTTTCCCAGTTTTTTGGGTTTAAATTAGGGCCCCCAACTTATACTCGGGTCGACTTATACTCAAGTATATATGGTAATTTACTAATTTGTGTTCTATTCAAAGCTTCCGGAACATCTAGCTGATATAGCATGCATTGATGGAGACAACTGTATCTGAATTAATTCACATGGTACCATTTTTCAAGGTCACCATGGATATATTTACATAAAAAACCCACGATCCCTCCAACCACACTGTATTATCTCCAATACTCAAGAGTTGCTTTCTTTGGGGAAGAGCTTTTAGAAATTTGATTTCTTATAGCCTTTCTTCCACTAAGATCATCAATACATGTCAAAATTAATACAAGCTGGAAATGCATTGTTCTCTTCTGCCTGATGTTTATTAGTTGCAAACCTAGAAGGAATCAAGCATTTGTTCATCAGCAGGTTCAACATTCCAAGCAAAACATCTGGGAGAACTAGAAGGATGCTGAAATAATATTGCTGAGCTACCCATTTCAATGGAAATGTTTTCAATATTCTTCCTTAGATGTCTTATTGGCAGGAATTTGATGACCCCACACCAGGGATGACCAACCTGTGGTCCTCCAGATGTTGTTGGACTCCAACTTCCAATGTCCTCCTTAGCAAAATCAAATGTGAAGGACGATGGAAGTTCTTGTCAAATTGCATCAAGGAAAACTGTACCAGTTGTCCACACTGACCTCCAGGGGGGCATACAAAAAATGACAATTGAGCCCTACAGAAACTACTTGCAATACTAGCTTCAGTTTTCTTCTGGCTCACTTTCACACCATGGACAATTATTTGAGGCCTCTTTCATATATTAAGTGAAGAGTTGTTCCAGATGGAAAACCTAATGGGGGTTCCTCTGCATCTTTCTCCAAGAACAGGTGAAGCCATTAAATATAACACTTTCCTCATGCCATTTCTAGAAAATTCACTTACTTCACCGAAGAGCACTATGTGAAATAAAAGCTGCTTTCCTTGTTACTCACTTATTTGGACACACACAAAAATGCTGATTCACAAGCCAAGTTATTGAGGAATGTCCCAATTTCTTCAATGAGTTCATTAAACTGATAGCATTCATGCAAGCACAGCATAATTGGAGGTTTCAGAAATGGCTCACAATAGGGGTAGTGCATATGCATTGTAGAGCAACATAGCCAGAGAACACAACATACCCAATAACACATGTACCCAACTTGCTGTGAACTGTTATGACAGCATGGAGTAAGCGGTGATGTTATCCTCTGTCTTCTAGCATTTCCTGCCAAATCAGACTACAGTACATGGCCTAAAGAGGATAATTACTGCTCTCTACTATCTTAGCCACTGCAATTTTGTTTGACTCCCATTCTAGTGGGCTAGGGAGGATGAGAGTTAGAGGCCTATAATATGGGAATAATATGTAGCTGAGCACTGCAATGTAGACACTAAATCAAGAGTGGGAACCTGTCAGTCCTCAGATGTTCCTGGACTGCAACTCCCAGAAGTCTTCCTCACTAGCTGAGCTGGTCAGGATTTCTGGGAGTTGCAGTCCAGGAACATCTGGGGACCCACAGGTTGAGAACCACTGCTCTAGATCCTGAAGATCTATGGATCCAATCATCCTTCATTCAAAGCCGAATCACTGGGGGTCCAAAAAGCATCTGGAAGAAGGCAGGCATCCCAGACTTGCCCTAGGTGGCCCACTAAAAAAAGTGGCCCACCAGCAGACTTGGAAGCTCAGTAAGAACGAAGTTCAAGTCTGTGGATTAAGAAGATAATAGCAGTGTTGTAGGAAGTCAAAACATTTAACAGCTGCACTACTATTAATTTAGATACAGTAACATCACAGAAATAGGAGGCCATCTGGTCTATATGTGCTTTCCCTTCTCTCTTTGCCACCCAAGCAGAATGTACCATAGCAATCAGACAGAAATAAATTATGGTTATTGAGACATTACGCTTTTCTGGAAGAGAAAGCGCTGCAGTTCCATATCCCCTGCCTCAGTGTGTGAGTGGGGGTGGGTCCTTTTAAAAATGAATGAATCTAGTGACATGTCAAACAGCCATCCATAGCAGACTAGAATTAGGATGATGGTCTAAAAGCCCTAAAGCAGTTATGAATTGAGATGCATGGAGGTCTGTATTTATGTATAGGATACGCCATCAATTAAGGAACTAAACCTGCTTGAATGTGAGAGTACCAGATAATACACCGGTTACGACTCACTTTGGGGGAGTGCTGCTCAGTAACCTGGACTCCTGTAAGGAGATCGTTAAAATCAAATAAAAAGTACCATCCAGAAATATCTCAAGGTGAGAGATGTTGCATCTGTTTGCAAATGGCTTCCAAGGCAATAAACACAACACCAGGAAGAGGCACAGCAGGGAATGGTCCCACATCCACGTCAGCTCATGCTAGCCAGGATAGAAGACATGTGTGTGTGTGTGTGTGTGTGTGTGTGTGTGTGTGTGTGTGTGTGTGTGTGTGTGTGTGTGTGTGTGTGTGTGTGTGTGTGTGTGTGTGTGTGTAAGAGATCCACCCCCTTTGTTGTGGTGGTAGAACTAACAGGGAACCTATAGCTGAGGGGTTCAAGGACTGAGCCTCTCTGATACATCTGTGAGGATTTAGATTCAGCAGATCCAAAGGCGTTGGTGCCCTGCCCCAATAAAACTTAATTTTCAGGCCTGTACGTGGCCACACCACTAGTGGCATTTCCTGCCCTGGTGCTTTCTCATCTGTTCCCACCCACCCACCTATCCACAAATCCTTACTGTCCAAGAAACAGGCTCTAGCAGTACGGACTCTACTCTCATCTACTGTACTCCACACTCCACGTAGATGCTGCAACTGCACAAACAGTAAGGTAAAACTATATCATATAAAGATGATGATATTACAGTGAAGAAACAAATAAACAAAAAAGGCTGTTTAATTCTGTTTTTCAGTCCAATAACATTATTGAGAAACTGGCAGGAAAGCTCGGAGAGTGGCAGTACAGTATTGTCAAAGGTCAGGAGCTTAATTCCTCACTGTGACTCCAAGGAGAAGAGCCAGTCTATGTAGCCTTGGGCATGAGAAGGTTGGGCAGATGAAGCCCTAAGGGATCCATACTTGGAGGAGACACCTATGAGGAAGATTATCTGACAGCTGTGCTGGGAACAACACTATTACTTTCGGGGTACAACTTTTAAATTTCTAATTTCATATTTTAATCATGAGAGCCTGAGCCAATTTAATGTGTTTTGTTTTGCTTCCGCAAAAGCATCAGCGTGGAGTGGTAAGTTCTGAGGAAGAGGTGGCTAGGATGGATGTAAATTCCTACAGACACCTCCATCCCACGTCTATGAGCAACTGTCTTGGTAGTCACCAACAAACCCATTCTTTATGTATTCATAACATTTTAAGCTGCCATTCTCCTAGAGGAGGCTGCTTACAGTATTAAAAGAAACAAAGTTAGACACCAGATAGTTGTGACAATTTTAAAAAGCATTAAGCAAATCCAAACTCTTAGTAAGAGCAAGAATCTAGCAGGTGTCAACTCCACTAGGAGCTCATCTTTTGTAAAGCCAATGGGTCTTAGTTGCCCATTCCACAACAAGGTGTTTCACAATGCCATGCATTACAAGGACCCATGGCCATATTGTATAGTTAATTGGAAACTCCATCTTGAATTGCCAGTATTACACCTAGTCCTGAAGTACCAGTGCTTCAACCCTGTGAATTCCTGCTCCACCAAAAAACAATGGTGCACATGTTTAGCGAACCAGATTATACAGTAGGAGGAATTAAGGCCTGCAGTAAACAAAGGGAGCAAAATTGAGCAATACATTTTTTTTTGGGGGGGGGGGGAGAAATTACTTTCTTGGAAGTCAACCCGTTGCCGTTATCCAAATATCAGCACCTACAATTAAGTGAGAATCACAGTCCAGAGAGCCATGCAGACGAATGCTTCGACGCCAATACCCACCCACGGCCCATCGGACACTCGCTAAGCGAAAGTGAAAAACTCGCTGACACCCGGAAAGCAGGAGTTCGATCACCGGCCACGGATCAGAAGGGAGCGGGCAGGTCTGGGATTTTCCAAAGAGAACAATGGGGAAAGGACGGGAGGCACCGGAGGGGCGTCGTCCGCCCCGGCCAGGTAACTGACGACCAACTCCCCGAGCCCTTCGCGGGAGTCTCTCGCTCGCTGGCTCCCCGCCTCCTTACCTTCTTGATTTTGCTCTCCAGGTCCATGTTGGCGTCTCCAGCCGACACGTGAGAGCCGAGGGCGAGCGGGAGCGCGCTCCTTCCTCCTCCGCCCCTGTTGACAGCCAGATGCAGCTCTGAAAGGAAGCGAGGGCAGGGCGGGTCCTCTGGCCACGAGCAGCAGAGCACAAGCCGTCGCCCCGCTTTCTCGCTCGCTCGCTCAGCCCAGCGGCCGCGGCGGTGGCAAAGCCGAGTGAAACTTCCGCTCTCCTGCGGCAGGGGAGAAAAGGAACAAAGGAAGCCCCGCAGCCAATCGGGGCTCGGCAGAGACCTGGCCTGCCAGCCAATCGCGACGCCTTCCGAATACCTTCGCTCCGCCGCCCGGGGCTCGCGGAGAGACCCGCAGCCTCAGCCGCGGTGGGCTGCGTGTCCTCCCCGCCTCTCTCCCGCTGCGGTGGGTTGCGAGCAAGAACGCGGGCGGCGGCAGCGGCGTACACGCGTGTCAAATAAAGCGCGCGAGCGGAGTGGGCTTATCGTGGGCTTGCGGGCGGGCCCAGAGGCGGCGGGCCCTGCATTTTTAGACGGGACCTTTTAGCGGGCGGCTTCTCTCCCGCCTCTCATCTCCGGCAAAGCCCCTAAAAATGAATGAATGAGGCGTCTGATAAGGTCATGGCGAAGGTATTTGCTGACGCAGCCGCCCGGTTCGGCCAGTTGCTTCTGGCAGATTTGACTCATGATTTTTCTTTTTTCCTGAGTTTAAAACGCACACACAGGCACCAACGAGTGAGAGCAGTTTGTTGCAATTATTTTTATAAATCTGTGGCCGATGACAAGATAATCCATTCCATTCAAAAAGTGCTTCCGCACGTTCTGTGATTTATAGTGCTTAGGGAATAAATGCCTCCACCTTCGCCCCCGGTCGCCAGTCTCATGATCTCATTCTTTTCTGTATTCCCTGTTATTGTGATTGCTCTTCTACACCGATTCTATAAACTGAAGCTAAAGCGAGGCGTTGGAAAGATACCTAATACAGTAGTGTGTGTGTGTGTTTGTTTGTGTGTGTATGTGTGTGTGTGTGTGTGTGTGTGTGTGTGTGTGTTGTGTCGTTACAGTCGTGACTCGTGACTGACCCTTCCTGACTCCACATCCATGGAGTTTTCTTGGCAGGAATACTGGAGTGAGTGGTTTGCCAGTTCCTACTCCAGGCGCCTACAGTACCTGGTAGAATTCCCTGGTGGTCTCCCATCCAAGTACTAACCAGGCCTGACCCTGCTTAGCTTCTGAGATCAGGCAAGATCGGATGTGCTTAGGGCAGTGCTCCCCAACCTTTTTGTTTCCACGGACCGGTATTTATTTTATTATTTTCCCGTGGCCCGGGGTGGGGTGGGGAGGGGGAGATGGGGGTGTGGGGGCAGGGGAGGGTGTGGGGGGCGGGGGATGGGGGAGGGAGGAGGGGGAGGGGGAGGTGCAGGGGGCTTGGCGTGTGTACCTTGGGGGCCACGGGAGCGGCGGCGGCGGCGGAGCAGCGGCGGCGGTGGCGGCAGCGGCGCTTGCTGGCTGGGGCGTCGGGCGTGCGCTCCCCCGCGCACGGGTGGGGGAAGCCCGGGCTCCTGGGCGGGCGGGCCCCCGCCTCCTCCTCCTGTCGGCGGCCGGAGGCAAGCGGCGCCGCAGAGGTGCCCCAAGCGAGGCGGGCGGCGGCGGCGGCAGCGGCGCTTGCCATCTGGGGGCGTCGGGCGTGCGCTCCCCCGCGCGCATGGGCGGGGGAGCCCGGGGCTCCTGGGCGGGCGGGCCCCCGCCTCCTCCTCCTGTCGGCGGCCGGAGGCAAGCGGCGGCGCAGAGGTGCCCCAACCGAGGCGGGCCGTGGTCGTGGCCACGGCAGCCGCCCGGGTTCGGCTGTGGCTCCGCGGCCGGCGGCGGGGCGCCCGCGGCGGCCGCCGCCGCCCGCCTCGGTGGGGCACCTCTGCGCCGCCGCTTGCCTCCGGCTGCGGCCTTCGGGCGGGCGGCGGGAGGGGGGAGGGGAGGGAGGCCGGTGGGGGGGTGGCGTCTCTGGCCCGAGGGCGCCACTGGGACCGCTGAGCCAGCCGCGGCAGCGGCGGGGCCCCCACCGCCGGCCGCGGAGCCACAGCCGAACCCAGGCGGCTGCCGTGGCCGCCGCGGCCGCCGACAGGAGGAGGAGGCGGGGCCCGCCTGCCCAGGAGCCCCGGGCTCCCCCCCACCCCGCCCATGCGCCGTGCCCGGCGGCGGCGACTCCTCCTCCGGCTGCCCGCGGGACAGAAGAGGAGGAGGAGGGCGGCGGAGCAAAAGGGGAGGAGCCTCCCCGGCCTCCCCAGGCGGCCCGGTGCCAACCGGTCCACGGACCGGCACCGGTCCGCGGCCCGGGGGTTGGGGACCACTGGCTTAGGGCATCTAGGCAGTAGTACTTAATGACTATTAGATAGTAGGTATTTTCAGGACCAGCCCTACAATTTGGCAGAATGAGCTAAATGCCTCAGGCAGGAGTTTTTGCATATTAACAAATGAGCAGAAAAAATGTTGCTTGCTTTTTGGCTCATTGTTTATTGGAGAGAGTTTAATGTAGGTTTCTCTGCTTCAGGTGCCTAA